>CM067379.1:17031144-18529271 GCA_034510155.1 Eucriotettix oculatus
TTTCGGAGGTATTAATCATGCAGTTTAGTTGTTCCCCGTTCAGTCACATTGACGTCAGCGGCTTGTAACAATAACAATAAATTTCGTCACGTGCCTTTTTTTAAGGGAGGACGGCCGGGGGGGGGGGTGTAGGGGGGTTGTCGGCGGAGGATTAAAATCGGAATGATCTATTTTTAGCAATTCATAACCATTACAATGAAATGTGTCATTATTTCGGCCTGCAGTAACAATTATATATATATTTACCTCCACAGTTTAATATCAAAGCGATTTAAACTCCATTTTAGAAATTTTAAAGCAAACCTGAATATTTTACCACACTGTTAATTCTATTAAATTTAATTTGCATAACCATCATGAAATGAAATCTTTTGAAGCATTAATTAATACAATATCTGTAATATCCACCGTCCCTATTTACATTTCGCACCGTTGCCCTGGCAACTGTGATCATCATCAGTTCTAAAATTTTCCCATGGTGGAGTTACTGCTTTTAAATCTGATATGGCGATGACGTTGTACAGTGGTTGAAAATCCGTTGCGTTTTAAATCAGACATAAAAAATTGAAAAAAAACTGAAATTATTTTTAAATTTTGATTATTATTATTATTAACAACCTGTGGAGAAACTTTCGGCATGTTCCGCTGTCATCTTCAATTAAGGGACACGAGGACTGAAATTTCGGCCAAAATCAGAAAAAAAATCGATTTTCTAATTTTTATATATATTAATGTGCCTATAAATTCTGTAAACTGAAAAAACAATCTGCCAAACAAAAAAAGTAAAGTGTAACATATGCTGCAGGACAATTTAAATGAATATGTTTGATTCTAATTTAATAAATTATTATTTCAGAAAAAGGTGTTTATTTCAGCTTCATGATTTCTGGTACCAAAAATCTTCTATGCGTCACAAATATTAAGATATTGTCTTCATTATTTTTGTACATAATCTACGTGCTACTATCTTAAAATTCAAGTATTGGGTTTTTAATTGTTTGAGTAGTTTAGGTGAAAAAAATTTTCAATGCGCCGAAAAGTGCTAATTTTTAAGTAACCCTGTGAAGCTCTCAGTAAAAAAATATATTTTTTCTCTCCATTGTTCTCTCTATTTAAAAAATAATACTGACTATTGATAAAAATGGTCATCCCTACAGATTAATGTAAAGCAAAGCTAAAAATTATTTAAGTATGTAACGCAATGAACATTTTCCAGTCTACCAAATTTGAAAAATTACTACAAATATCTCAATAACAAACAAGTTTACAAAACAAAATTTTCCATATTACTGCACATAAGCGTATTTAACACACAAAAATAAAATTTAAGCCCAGTAGCAATTAATTTACAGGAATTTCAAATTTCACTACCCCCGCGTATCCCTTAAAAAAGAAAAAAACAAATTAAGTCAATGATTACAAACACAAAATTAACATTAAAATTGAAAATTGTAAACAAAATAATTTTAGACTTTCAATGCGTCATATATTAATTATTTAATTTATCCATGGTTTTAAGTGTATCACAAAATTTAATAAAAAACCAAAAAATTATATTTTAACTATGATCAAAATATCGTCAGCAAATCGTAAGGTTTTTGTTTCTTCTCCTTGCAGTATTATTCCTTTTCCATAATCCGTTTTAACTTTCTTCATCGCCTGTTCTATATATAAGTTAAACAGCATAGGCGACAGACTGCATCCTTGTCTCACTCCTTTCTTTCTTGATCACGACTTTATTTTCTTGGTCTTCTATTCTAATTACTGCTGCCTGTTTTTATTAGCCTCCTTTCTGGATATTTTATTCCAGTGCTCTTCAAATTCGTTAACAGGGTGTTCGAATCTATAAAATTATTTTGTTCTAATTCTCCTCCATTACGTAATTAAATTAAATAACGTAACACAAACCAAAACTTTCGTAAAATGTACGCAAGGATGAATTAACGAAAACAGTCTTTATGTATTAACTTTTATTTAATTTTTTCTTTCGATGTTACTATCATTTTAATATTAAATAATTTTTATTATCGAAAGCTTCGAAACTACGCCTTTATTTTCTTGGTCTTCTGTTCTAATTACTGCTGCCTGCGCTTCTGTAGAGGTTCTGTATTATCCTCTTTTCTCGATATTTCATTCCAGTTTGGTTCAATAGTGAATACAATGCTAACTTTTATTTGATTTTTTTTCGATGTTACTCACATTTTGAAATTAAATAATTTTTATTAACGAAAGCTTTGAAATATATTACACCAGAAATATAAATTATGACCGACTTTTTTAACCGTAGGAAGTAAAAAAATTTCGTTCGGTTTATTTATATATAATGGTCTCGTCTTACAAATATAAAATTTCGTGTGTCGATGTAGTGTTTTTACTTTCTCCTGCAAAAACTATGGCGCCGAGACTGGAGGAATTTCTGTAAACTCCTCCCAAAGTCCGTTGCGTGACTGTTTAATTTTTCATCGTCAAGGGCTGGCTGGGACCCCCTTATAAAAATTTCTCACCCTTTGCAAGGAATCAATATGAATTTTCCTGTAGGGAAACTGCTGCGTAGTGCTCGATCAACGGGCGAGGGTTACAAGGGAATTGGAAAGGAGGAGAAGAAGGAAAAAAAAAAGAATTCCTCAGTCCTCGTCTTTAGAATTCCACAGCGGGTCAGTAATTCACTCAGCAGGAGAAATGTATTGACGACGAGAAACTCTCAATTAATATGGCACTTTAAAAAAATGTTGATTTTAAAAAAAATGAAAAATATCAGCAAATTATGATCTCCTATTGAGATTTATTTTTTGTAAAATGTATCTGTGATAATGTTGTTGTTGTTGTGGCATTCATGTAGCCAATAGCCCGTTTTTAATTTTAATTTATTAATTAATTAAAATGAAAAATATCAGCAAATTATGATCTCCTATTGAGATTTATTTTATGTAAAATGTATCCGTGATAATGTTGTTGTTGTGGTATTCATGTAGCCAATAGCCCGTTTTTAATTTTTATTAATTAATTAAAATGAAAAATATCAGCAAATTATGATCTCCTATTGAGATTTATTTTATGTAAAATGTATCCGTGATAATGTTGTTGTTGTTGTGGTATTCATGTAGCCAATAGCTAAAACCTACCTGATGCAGTTTCTAAAATCGCCTTCCAACACCTAAGTAGCGATTCTAATATAATAAATAACTGATGACGTGTAGACATATGAACGGTTGTCGTCACGGACTCTGTAAGGATTTGTTTCGCTAAACGGAGATACGGACCGCGATAAAGTAATTTATTCACTCGTGTTGCAGTGTGACAAACAGTTACAGTGTAAGGTGGTGCTTACACAATGAGCCGTAAACAACCTTTCACACACGTCGGCCACCTGTTGCAAGGTTGGCTGCACTGTATCTCGAGTAACATTTGTTAAGCTACATAAATCTTTCGTCCTTTATTGTTCTGTTTACGCATATTCCTTGCGACCCACGGGAGAAATAGTTCAATATGAGGATTAATATAGGGGAAACCAAGTTAATGGTCGCAGTATGGGAGACAGTGGAATAACAAAGGGATATTTTGATATAAATAAATACCTGGGGTTGATTACAGGCATTGTCAACGACAGCCGTGATTTACTACAATACGCAAGTCTACAAGAATATTTTTCAAATAACCACTTTATCAGAAGATAAATAAATATATGTAGCAGATCGGTCGTTCCTGCCAACTCCTCCTCATCAATATCGTAATTTATGAAATTTTAGGGCGCCAGGTATTTTTCCATAAAAACACCAAAAGATTTCAAGTTTAATTTTATTCAGAGCATGAAGTTGGTAATCTACAGGGCGTGGTCACTCATTTATTTTCCGCCACCAGTCTCAAAATTCGTTAACGTAAATTAATTAAACACTTACCGATACTTCCCCGGGTATCACCACCTAAATGTGGGATTGATTGGATAACCGTTGGTTATAACGTGGCCGCAAGGATTCGCGGAGGACTGCCCTGTACGCTTCCGCTTTCGTCACCCACGCGACAATACGTCTCCCCGACAACAATGTCTGTCTGTGTCGTGGAGCGAGAGTTGCACCTCGCAAGCTACAATCCTGCACGTATATTGTTTTTATCTTTAACATGTTACAATATAAATGACATAATAACGTTCAAGGATGACGTAATGTGGCCTGCAGTCATGTACCGAAATTAATTTACTATTTGACATATTTAAGTGAAGTTTGTGGACCGTGTCCGTATATGAGCCGCTGATTCTGCCAGCCTTACACTGGCCGTTGTCTGATTCTTGTTACCTCATCCAAAATATACAAGAGCACATCTGGTTCCCTTAGGATATGAACGTGGTTCTATCTTCAGAACTGGAATCATTTATTCCTTCATGGATGCTGGTGATATTTCCTATTGCAACGAGGGTCTATCTCTCTCTTTCTCCCTCTCCCTCCCTTTCTTTCTCTGTGTCTCTCAGTCTCTCTCTCTCTGTCTCTCTCTCTCTCTTTTTCTTTCTTTCCTTCTTTCTCTCTTCCTTCCTTCCTACGCTCCTCAAGAATTTTTTTTTTCGAATTTCCCTCCCGCAGGTATCTGAAAGAATCCCAGCCGTACTCCAATTACGGCACTGTAGACCACTTATCTGTATTCAACCCTCGCCCTCCCCACTTTTTAAAATTCTCATTACGAGATGCACAGAGAGAGAGAGGGAGGGGAGAGGAAAAGAGAGAGAGAGATACAGAGAGAGATCGACGCTCCTCTAGATACGTGATCGACTTGATCAAGAGTCGCGCCCTAATTTATTACCAAAGGAAGTATTTGGGGACGGTATTGGCTGCTTTCCTCTGTTATATCACACCGCAACGGATCAACGATCAGAAATCACCACAGAAACCACTATTCAACACAGACGACGCATAGTTAGGGATTTATATTTCCAAATTCAGGAACGGTTAAAGTTGTGCCTCTGTCCAGAGAGATTTTGCTGTGTGCGTGGAAAGAGTATGTGATCGTTGGCACCAAAGGTCTGTATGTAATCTTTGCCAAACACAGGAATATATTTTAAACGGATCTTTGCTCAAGTCAAGTATTTCTTTTTTGTTCTGTGTTACGAGTAATATGAATAAATGTGAAAACTGTGACGAATATCATTATAATTTTTGAAGTGACATGTTTATAATTA
This sequence comes from Eucriotettix oculatus, assembly GCA_034510155.1. Taxonomy (NCBI): domain Eukaryota; kingdom Metazoa; phylum Arthropoda; class Insecta; order Orthoptera; family Tetrigidae; genus Eucriotettix; species Eucriotettix oculatus. Next base: position 17,036,309 of record CM067379.1, read on the forward strand.
TAAGGATTGCAGGACAAGGTGAGAACTTTCCAAATTTTTGTGTCTCGTTTTAGATTTCAGAGTAGAAATGAGGTCAAAGAAGGCGATTACAATTATACGGTACTTTTTGGTTTATTAAATAGAGATATCTGGTTATTATACATCACTATTGTCGACGTCTTATCCTCAATTATCTTTCATTTATGGGGGGAAAGGAGAGGGGAGACATCTTACTTAAAATGACCGCTAAATATAAATTTTTTCTTAATGGACTACGTGGGTTATAAACGTAATTAAATATATGTAGTTTTCTAAGGAAGTGGAAATGCTTCAAATGAAGCTCAGAATTAGACTATAATTTAATGCACATGTGATCAATTTACAGAATGTTCATTCTTCACGTATTTCCTATAATTGGGGTGTGAAGAGTGTGATTAGCGTTTATATGTTGGATCGGTCCTTTGGACGTCGACTCAGATTAGCTCAGTTGGCTGGATATCGGAAGGTCCTGGGTTCGAGTCCAGTTGACATTTTTCGATTCTCGTCTTTCTCCTAAAATTTTGGATATTCTTTACTGACCTTCATTTCAAGCATTTCCAGATCAAAATCATAACTTTTTTGGTGTTAATCTGCGTGTAGTTACCCTCCATTCCACCCTCCCTTCCACAAACATGGACGAAACATATTAAACAACTATTATATTTGTTAGCTGATAAACTGATCGTAATTTTTTTATTTGACAGAAAGAAATAATTTTCCGAAGTGTTAGTTCATAAATTGTAAAGCACGCTTGAAGGAAGAGGTGCAAAGTCTCAAAAGAATATTTCGAGTCATAAACCCTGGGAAAAAAAATAGTCAGACAAAGCAGGGACGGACGTAGGTATTCTTTTTTTTTCATTTGTAAATGGCGCCGTGAAGGATTGTGATGACGACTTCCTCCCCTTTCCCCGATGAAGGACAAAATGAAGGGTACGTAGGGGTGAAGGTAGCAACGAATCAAATATCGTTTATTAGAGTGCCTGGGAAAATTTAGTTTTTTTAAAAGAATTTGGTGAATATTTATGTGAAGTTGAGAGAAATGATTCCAAAACCTTGGACGAATATTGTAAGAGGAAGTTATTTATTAAAGTCACACACTCGGGAAATTTAAGTAATTTTAATGCTCGAGAAACGGGGTTACACGGAATTCTTTTTTTTTTTTGTAAAAGAAAACCTCGTATCCATCTATATGTAAATGTATTAACGTTATGGCGTGAGTTGGCAGTTGACCCACTTAAAGCGATTCCTCCCATCTTAGAATTCCTAGGATTGCCTAGAAGTTCCAGTCTGGAGTTAATCACATTCATCGTCTCGTGAGAGCGAGGAATTAGCTTATAACAGGAAATCCCGTACAGGTTTAAAGCGTCCTATATAATCTTCGGCCATGTTAATATTCCAGAGAAGAGCTTAGGGTTTCTGTCGGCTAATTAACTTGCTCAAACACACAACTTTACACAAGTATCACTTGTTAATTACAGTGAACAAGGTAAATAAAAAACAGTAGGTTTCTACCCTGGCAAAAAAACTCTAATTTTTTTTAGGAGAATTAAAATAACACGACGCAAAAGTTGTCTCTAATTGGGGAAACGGGGTCGAAAACGTTGATATATATGTATATATTATTTTTTAGGTGTCGTTTACCGGAATATCTGAGTAGGTAAACAGAGGGACACAGCTTCGTACTCTCCATATCCACGGAATTCGATTTCCTCTGGGATTTATATGTAAATGCATTTGCAATTCAGACAAGCATCGGATGCGCATATCTTGTTACGCTAATCTACACATGAAATATTGATGGAGTTCGGTAAATACTTCAATAGTTCTGGAAGTGACGCCATTTACGGTCTCTTGTCTGCGTGTGTAATTCACATTCCTGTAAATTACTGGAAGTTCGTTTCTGCATATTCGTTAACACATCCCTGGTCGACATATTGTTTTTTTCTTTTCGGTAAACCTCGTCCTGATTACTTTATAACGTCCATTTGACACTTCATACTGAAATTAATAGGGGGGGATATTACTTATTTTTATGAAGAAATATTAATATATTAAAACTTAAATTCCATTTATAATTTTTTTAAATTTGATTTAATACTAAATAAATTCACTACAAGTTTAAATAAGGCCCAATAAAAAAACAATTTTTGTGGGGGGGATTAATAGGCTACATAAGGTGTATAATAATTAGTGAAATATAACAAACTATAATTTAAAAGCAACTACATGCATCTACAATAACAATTGTTATTCAGTTTGACCTGAAGAGGGTCCATATCAGGATCGAACATGTAGTTGCTTTTAAACTATACTTTGTTTATGTTCCACTTTATTTTGTGTTTTCAGCCCTTTTTAAACTTATATTAAACTTCTCAACAGCCCTCTTGAGGGCCTGGGCCTACCGAGGCGGCTGCGGACTGTCACCTGGCGTGACACATTTCCGAATTCGGGGTGACACGTGGTCAGTGTATCAATTCCCCAGCAGCCTTAATCCCGGTCCTCGACACCATGACGACACAAACATCCAACCCCCATGGACTACGGTAGCCTCTACACCACAGGAGGTAGGCAACTATTATGTTAATAACTTTATATAAATTTTACAATTTGCCCATTTTAATTTCATCAGCCTCCAATTATTATTCAAAACCTATATATCTATATTTACACAAATTAATTTCCTTATATCTAAATCCATGAGCTCTACTCTAAGGGTCTTCTCGTAGAGCGGGAATATTTAAGGCGAAACCTTCTAGGGGCCTGGCACTACCAGGAAATCGGTAGTATATGTGGAGTGTCTCAAGTATGACATAGCAAGATTGCTACAATGGTGTAAAAAGAATTATAATGCTGCTTTAAACTTAGATAACGGGTAAAGAAAATTGTGAATCTTATGTTATTTTACTGTTTATTTAATGTAAATTTAAGCTAATATGTATCTGTTTTTTAGTTGAAAATGACAATATAGTCGAAAGCTACTGAGGAGGAGGAGGATATGTGAATTGGACTGAAAAATAAATCGGGTTGTTTAAAGACTAATTAATTGATATTTTTTTGTTTTATAACAGTGTAGTTTTAATGTTGGTTGTCATAAATAGCATAAAATAGACCTATGAGGCTTTCGATGAATGGGCATTGTTTTTCGTGCAGCCGTCCCTCTGGAGGTTTAACCTATTACCATCGTGAATTCCCCTATTAAATGAAGCGTACTGCGTTTATAGAAATAACCAGCTTGTTAATTATTATTATTATCAGCACTATTGTCACGATTATTTAATTTCATTACCGTCTATTACTAGTAGCATAATTGCAGGGGAAGGGGATTGGTTGCGCGGCTCTTCTTCCTCTTCTGATGTGAGTGTTGGAAAAGTGCCCAGTGTTTTCCCTACCAGTTGCGTGTTTCTTTCTCACCTGTGCACCTACCTACCTACCTACCTAGCCAGCCAGCGAGCCTGGTTCCTTTAAAGATGTCTTTAAAGTCCCTGTTCGCGAACACTTGTGAAATTAAATTCTACTGTAGTCATGAAATTTTAATTGAAACATGCCGATTGTATTTAAATAAAACTTGACGTCACTAACCGAGTTACTAAAAAAAATGTTTATGGATTATTATTTACAACATATATATATAATTTTTAATTTTACATTTATAGGAAACTTTCTATCACTACTTAAATAAATGTAAAACTACGTGTTGTTGAACTTTTTACCGTCATTCATGATACGCCTTATAAATCTGTATGACTTTAATGGTGACACATTTATTTTATTATGGGATGAGTGCCATGGCTGACGACTCTACAGGAAACTTTACAATCCCTCATTTAATCTTCTGCAATCGACTTGGCCTAGCGGATGACTCCTTGGCAAAACGAAAAATCTGAAACACCTGTGGTAGATCCTTAATCGCTACAAACAATCATCTAAATGGAAACGACTTCCTTCGTTCTTACATTTCATAACATGTAACAGTTGGACAAATTGTCATTTTCTTAACTTATTGGTTCATTAATATTAGTGTAAAGCTAGTGCAAAGAGAAGAAATGACAACCCTATGATATTGAAATACTTGAGGGGGTCGAGAGAAGACTTTAAACCATAATAAATGGCATGAACGTCATCCTGGAGAAAAAGTTCAATATGAGGATTAATAGAGGTAAAACATACGTGATGGAGTGTAGTATGGAAAACAGTGGAATAACAAAGGCTGTTAGATTGGGAAGGGATATTTTGACGGAAGTTAGGAATTCTACTACTAGGGCAACATAATAACTAGAGTAGGATAGTATAGGCAAGGAAGAGGAATTAAATTATGTCTTATATTAGGTGTGAATTTTAGAAAATAATTATTAAAAATATAGGTGTGGAGTGAGGCATTATATGGGTGCGAAACGTGGACGATAGGAGTTGCGGAAAGGAAAAAAATATAAGCCTTTAAAATGTGATGCTATTGGAGAAAGAGAAGGGTGGATAGAGGAACTAACAAGGAAGATCTAAGCAGAGTAAGGGAAGAGAGAACAATATGGAGGACGTTGACCAAGAGAAGGGATAGATTAATAGGCCACGTTTTGAGACACGAGGGTCTTGTAAAATTAGCATTAAAACTAAGTGTGTCGGGTAAGAACAGAAGAGGTAGACCAAGGATGGAATACGCTAAACAGATTAGGGTGACTGTAGGATGTGATAATTATACGGAAATGAAAAGGCTAGCGCAAGATAGTATCGCTTGTAGGGTTGCATCAGACCAGTCTCAAGACTAAATACCGTAACAACAAGACTTCTTGAGTTAACTTTTGCAAGTCTAAAACAATGCATTTTATTTTAAATTTTTTAAAAAAAATATTACCCAATTAAATCAATTTGAAATTTTTTTAGTATCTGAAGAAGTTTCAAATGAGAGATGAACCGTCGTAAAATATTTAACATTATAATTATAATAAAATAATGACAAAGAGTTTGATTAAATAATTTCTAAATACAATTTATTAATTTGCGTTTCAGTTAAACTAATTCATGGGATATTGCTTCAATTATTCTTCAACCTACAAGTGTTTTTATTATCTCGAGAGCTGATTATATCAGAGAACTGAATTTTAAGACATATGAGTTTTGTAAAATCAGAATGAGAGTGGAATGAAAAAAACCAGGGAGACGAAGAATGGAATACGCTAAGCAGATTCTGGAGGATGTGGTGGATATGTATAAATGAAAAGGCTTGCGCAAGAAAGGTTGTAATGGAGGGTTGCATTAGAACAGTCTTAGGACTGGAAACAAAAACAACAGCAACACAACTAAGCGGATTGTAAATGTGTTACACAGAATAGAAGGTTTAAAATATGAGAGTCAATAAAGGATTTAAAATGAATGAATATATTCAACAGGAACTTAATTATAATTTTTATGGAATAATTAATTGTCAAGTGCCGGCTAGCGTCGCTGCGTCACAACACACAGAGGTCCCGGGGTTCGAATCCTGATGTTTGTGACGTCCGTCAGGGGAACGGAGGCCGGGGATTGAGACTGCTGGAAGCTCGACATCCTGACCACGTGTCGTGTACGATGGCAGTCAGCAGTCGACCCCCGGTAGGCCGAGGCCCTCAATAGACTGCCTGCACAGCCGAGGAGGAAGAAGAAGAATTAACCTCCAGCCTCCTTAATTTTCTTTCTGACAATAAGTCTAAAAATTGTAGAGTTAATGCAGCCCATGTATTTTTAATCTTCGGAGAATTAATAGTAAGGAACATGAATAAGGTTTTTGTGTATGGGCGGTGGTATAATACATTCTTCGTATTAAAATTTCCCTTGGCAGTAATAATTTATATATTTTTTCTCCCTCTTTTCGCGGAAAGACGGTTACTGGAGCACACTCGGTGAACAAGTGGAAGCCCGTAATTGAAATAAGCTCAAGTATTCCTGTTAAGGAAAAGGGCTTTTTTTTCACTCTTTTGCCGTAATATTCAACTTTCGGTCAAGAAATTTAACCTGTTCGTTTAAATTTTAATTGATAAGAAAACGACGTAAGAAAAATATTAGAGAAATTGGCTAGGGATACAAAAAGAAAACATTTTTCAGGAGAAGTAATTATGTTAAAGGAAAATTCAGTTCTCTGATATAATCAGCTCTCGAGATAATAAAAACTCTTGTAGGTTGGAGAATAATTGAAGCAATATCCCATAAATTAGTTTAACTAAAACGCAAATTAATAAATTGTATTTAGAAATTATTTAATCAACGTCTTTGTCAGTATTTTATTATAATTATAATGTTAAATATATTACGACGGTTCGGCTCTCATTTGAAACTTCTTCAGATACTAAAAAAATTACAAATTGATTTCATTGGGTAATATATTTTTAAAATTTTTTTATAATAAATTGCATTGTTTTACACTTGCAAAATTTAACTCAATAAGTCTTGCTGTTGTGGTATTTAGTCTTGAGACTGGTCTGATGCAACACTACAAGCGATACTATCATGCGCTAGCCTTTTCATTTCCATATAATTATCACATTCTACAGTCACCCCAATCTGTTTAGCGTATTTCATCCTTGGTCTACCTCTTCTATTCTTACCCGACACACTTACCTCTAATGTTAATTTTACAAGACTCTCATGTCTCAAAACGTGGCCTATTAATCTATCCCTTCTTTTGGTCAACGTCCTCCATATTGTTCTCTCTTATCTTACTCTTCTAAGACCTTCCTAGTTAGTTACCCTATCCACCCATCTCATTCTCCTATAGCAACATATTACAAAAGTTTCTATTCTTTTCCTTTCCGCTACTTTTATCGTCCACGTTTCGTACCCTTATAACGCCATAGTTTATACCAACATTTTTAGCAACGATATTATAATATTCACACCTATGTTACCCGTAAGTAAATTCGCTCTTCCTTGCCTGTGCTATCCTACTCTAGTTATTACGCTGCCCAAGTAGCAGAATTCCTTAATTTCTGTCAAAATATCCGTTCACAATCTAACATCCTTCGTCATTCCACTATTTCCCTAACTACACTCCATTACCTTGATTCTCCCCTCTTTTAATCCTCGTATAAGTCTTGCTACATATTTAATTGTCAGAAAAAGGTTTTAACAAATTGTATCATTATACTTAATTTTTATTTTCAGTATTATTATTACGTATAATTTTCTTACGTCACATACTTGTCATGATTAGATTTGGTCATTGAGCACATATTTGGGTCCAACCTTTGCGTATAGCGCCCACACATACAAACACACACACACACGCGTAAATAAATGACAGGATGATATTTCACAAAGGTGAAAGTAACCAAGGTCAACGTAAACCGTTATATATTTGTAGTATTTTCAATTCATTAAGGACAATGACGTTATAACGTAATTGAGGAAGAACATGATAACGACGGCAAATATATTCGAGTTTAGTTCTGTCGGAAACTCTCGGGCAAAGTTTAAAACTCAATTCCATGTCAGAATGTTTTTTTTCCTGTTAAATTGTTGATTCCTTAATTTAATAGGCTTTCTTTTTTTAAGGGGATTTTTTTACGGATATTGCCAATCTTTGTTGGTGGATTTCTTGGAAAGACTTGGAAGCTGGAAATCATTTCTCGATGACAATATTTTCTGTAATAAATATTAATAGTCTGTTATGTTTTCTTTGGAGCAAAAAATGAAATTAGTGGTGAATTACGTGAGTGTCTTGTCTGGTAAGAGTATCGACGAGATTCTGCACCGACCAACGTTCGTATAAATTCTTATTAATTAAAGGACTTAAAACTATACTTATACTTTGATTTTAGAAAAAAAGCCTCGTACACACTATTAAAGGTTTTGAAGATGACAGGAATAAAATATCGAGAAAGGAGGCTTATATATAACGTCTACAGGTGGCAGTCAGCAGTAATTAGAATTGAAGGGCAAGAAAAAAAGGAGGAATACAAGGATGTCCATGCTCTATCACTGATATATAGAACAGACCACGGAGAAAATTACAAAAAAAATAGAATATGGAAAAGGAATCATACTACAAGGGGAAGGAATAAAAAACCCCGCGGTTTGCCAATGGTAATGTGGTATCAGCAGACTTGGAAAACATAATAAATGGCATCAACGTGATCCAGGAAGACGAGTACAAGTTGAGGATTAGCAGAAGGGAAAACCAAGGTGATGGAGTGTAGTATGGGAAAATAGTGGAATAACAAAGGCTGTTAGATTGGGAAGGGATATTTTGACGGAAATTAAGGAATTTTGCTACTTGGGCAGTGCAATAACTAGAGTAGGAAAGCACAGGCAAGGAAGAGCGAATTTACTTACGGGTAACATAAGTGTGAATATTATAATATCGTTGCTAAAAATGTTGGTATAAACTATGTCGTTATAAGGGTACGAAACGTGGACGATAAAAGTAGCGGAAAGGAAAAGAATAGAAACTTTTGTAATATGTTGCTATAGGAGAATGAGATGGGTGGATAGGCTAACTAACTAGGAAGGTCTTAGAAGAGTAAGATAAGAGAGAACAATATGGAGGACGTTGACCAAAAGAAGGGATAGATTAATAGGCCACGTTTTGAGACACGAGAGTCTTGTAAAATTGGCATTAGAGGTAAGTGTGTCGGGTAAGAATAGAAGAGGTAGACCAAGGATGAAATACGCTAAACAGATTGGGGTGACTGTAGAATGTGATAATTATATGGAAATGAAAAGGCTAGCGCATGATAGTATCGCTTGTAGTGTTGCATCAGACCAGTCTCAAGACTAAATACCGTAACAGCAAGACTTATTGAGTTAAATTTTGCTAGTGTAAAACAATGCAATTTATTATAAAAAATTTTTAAAAATATATTACCCAATGAAATCAATTTGTAATTTTTTTAGTATCTGAAGAAGTTTCAAATGAGAGACGAACCGTCGTAATAAAATTAAGTGTGCGTCGGGTAAGAACAGAAGAGGTTGACAAAGGATGGAATACGTTAAACAGATCAGGGAGGCTGTAGGATGTGCTAATTATAGGAAATGAAAAGGCTAGCGCAAGATAGTATCGCATTTAGGGTTGCTTCAGACAAGTCTTAAAACTAAATAGCAAGGAAGAGGGAATTTCCCTAGCATTAGACGGAAGTGAATACGCTAAGCATATTTGGTTTGAAGTGGGATGTGGTAGTTATATGGGAATGAAAAGGCTTGCGTAAGATAGTTCAGCATTCGCATTAGATCAGTCTTAGGACTGAATACCACAACACACAGATCCATAATCTGCGCTCTTGCAATCCTTTTCGCTCGCTGTCAGGTTTTCACGTGTCTTGTCCACCGAGAAATTTTTCCATCGGTCCGTCCTTTGTTACAATACAACTGTTTCCTCAGTTTCTCAACAGATGTACATCACGCGCACATGCACGACTAAGAACCGCCGCCGTGCTACAAATAGATGTATCAAACAAGCTGGAAGCGTAAGGTAGACAACATATCACAATCATTTATTCGCACCACCGATTTTCAGTATACTTTTTTTTTTGAAATACCCAGAAACATTCTCTGTAACGACGAAGAGTGAAAATGAGCGGTGAGGGCAGAAATGTAACCAAGCATTACAACGATCTCTGCGCAGTGAATACAGGTCATTTTATTTTTAATATGGAGAACTTGATCGATAAAGCAAATTTTGAGATGCGTGGCAGTGAAGGTGAACGGAATAGCGAATTCACGTAGCAGTTGGCGTGTACGAATAATAAGGCTGCTTAGGGGCAGCGACGTAAATAAGGAAGTTTAAACCACTATAGATATGCAACGGGGGGGAAAAAAAGATGGTGACTTAATGCTGGGAAAATAAAGAAATATACGAATGGCTTTAAAAAAAACTGACACCCGACTGAACGGAAGGCAGCACTTAACAGTCACACGGCAGACGAAGATAACACAGGTCCACTTGTTACAGCTGAAAACAGGTAACATTATATCACTCGCCTTCGTTGGTAATGAGGGGTTTTCAAGGTTTTCACTTTCATCTATTTTAGGAGGCGTATGTCCTGGAGCCTAAGACCTTGGGAACACGGTAAGAGTTATCCGATAATCCCATTGGATCAGTCGGCCAACTGCCCCCAAAAACTTGTGGAGACACGGAGAAGGGAATGCTGCGACCCCACGGCAAACTCGTCTCCCGTCGTTCAGAAGGGCGTGAGAGTAGTACGCAAATGCTCGACCTACCTGATGCAGGTTTTCTAGGGTAGGATCCTTACACTACAGCCCCGGGGCCCTTGCTCTACATTGGTCTTCCTTCCACATCTCTCAATTCCCTTCCTAAGCTACTAAAGGGGAGTTGCCTGTTTCAGGCTCACCCTCATGTTGCCTGTTAACCAAAAAAAAACACACTGTGCCTCTAATTCTCATTCACCATTTTTATACAAAGCAGTTTCTTAGCTCCTTTCATTTTGAACCCAAATACCGCAGGCTCGACACGAATAAAAGAAACCTTTTAAGACTGGAAAAAATAATGCGATAAAACCGAATGGAAAAGGGAACCCCGAGAACGTCATCGAATCAACAACGAACCGAAAGAACAAGACGGCAAAGCTCAATAAATTAATAGAAATTAAACAATTATGTAATATTTAAATAAATAATACAGCCAATTTGTCACCAGAAAAAAATTAATTCACATTCAATTAATAAAAACTACATTTTTTTGCCCAGTTACCTGATGAAGTCGACAAATGTGGACGGAACGTCGTGATTATATTAACTAAATATTAATTTAAATTTTTCTGCCGACAAATAGACCGTAATTTTTTTATTTATTATACTTAATGTCAGATAATATATTTTTTAAATTATGTAATTTTTGCGACACGTAATGAAATTAAATGTAAATGAGAAAAAAGGTGGGTAAAAGACCTGTTCGGTTGTCCGATCCAAAAATAAAATTTTAGCAACAATAATAATAATACAACCCCTGTTCGAAAAAATAATAATTCTATTTCGGGCCAATTATAAGCAATAACAAACTACCGGCCATTTTTAAGTAATTAGTGAGATGGTAAAGCAATATCAGTTGCAAGGAAACTATGCCTCTCGTTTTGAGGGTTTTTTTCCCCTTCCTGAGATTAGTTTGCACTAGATGAACTGGAACGTGAGTTTCTACAGTGTCTACGTAAGAGTTGTTACTCGTATGAGATAATCTTTAAGTTTAGATAAGGCAAAAAAAGGAAAAAAAGTAGTGAAATGTAACAAGTTATATTTTTTTAAATATGTAATGTTTCGGTTCTGAGGTAATGTTGAGGAGGTTGGCAAGAAGTAATGTCGTAGTGGACGAGCTAGGGGATTGAGATGGAGAGACTGACTCACCGTGGCCGAGGCCGAGGCGTGGACTGGTCTTCATCGCGGGTCGCGGACCACGCGTGCGGCGCGGCACTGACGTGACGTGACGTGAGACGAGGCGAGGTGAGGCGAGGCAAGGCGAGGGATGGTTTCCTCGCTGCGTGCGCCAACTGCGTGCGCGCGCACACCGGCGCCTGTTGCGCATGTGCCGTAATTAGCCGCGTCCGTCGCCATGGAGACGGGCAGGCCGCCCCCGCCGCTCACACTTCAACAGGCGGTGGTCGATATCGCGAGGAACCGCCTAAGGAAGGTCGGGACGTGTTGTTATTGTTGGTCGGCCGCCCGCATTCTATTCACCACGGAACAAGTAGCCGGCCTGACCTGACCTCAGCTGAGCTGATTCAGTTCCTCAGACTACCACTAAATAACCGTAAATGTGTCGTCGGGAATCTTTCAACGGACCTTCTGATAATCCCTCTCGTTTTCGTCGCATTCGCCTTAAGACGCTTGCAATTTAGGTGCACGAACCCGGCAGAAACGCAGACGAACACTGACATACCAACATTAGGGCCATGACATCCACCTCTAGTTCAAGCTAATTGGATCACGTACAGCTCGGCCGCAGGCTATCGTTCGATTCCCTGTTAGATCCCAGTCTAACAGCCTCAAACTTCTTACAGTGTACAGTGCCAACTGTAATTATACGCACGTCTGTCTTTTTACCTAGTAAAAAGTCCCCAAGTCTTCCGATTCTTACCTGATCAGGCTCGGGCGTACCCTATCACCCCATCAGCTCCCCACCCAACCAAACCCTTCCAAACTTTTTGTACAACCATGCTAATTAATCCTCACATCTCATTTCCTTTCGCTGAAAATTTTAGTGCTTTACCTATAACGTGTTTTCGACTAAAATGAGCCTAAATACCACCTTTATTTTAACGTCACCATGGCGGGACTCTGACGACTCACCTTCACGGACGCTTAATTTAAATTGAACTACCAGCAATTCGTACAGTTATAATCGTAACGAGGTGGTTCGTTTGTAACTCATACGTATGTGTATGTATTGGGAAGGCATATTTTGACGGAAGTTAAGGAATTCTGCTACTTGGGCAGCGTAATTACTAGAGTAGGATAGCACAGGCAAGGAAGGCTTTCGCGAAAAAGAGGAATCTACTTACGGGTAATATAAGTGTGAATATTAGGAACTCGTTTACCAAAAATGTTCGTATCGAGTGTGGCGTTATATGGGTACGACACGTGGACGATAAGAGTTGCGGAAAGGAAAAGAATAGAAGCCTTTGAAATGTGGTGCTATAGACGATTGTTGAAAATCAGATGGGTGGACAGAATCACAAACGAGGAAGTTCTAAACAGAATAGGGGAAAAGCGAACAATATGGATGATGTTGACTAAGAGAAGGGATAGATTAATAGGCCACGTTTTAAGACACGAGGGTCTTGTAAAATTATCATTAGAGGGAAGTGTGTGGGGTAAGAACAAGGATGGAATACGCTAAGCAGATTAGGGCGGGTGTTGGTTGCGCAAGATTGGTTAGCATGGAGGGTTGCATCAGACGAGTCTCAGGACTGAATACCACAACAACAACAACATGAGTAAGTTGTAAGTGGATTAGAAGGGATCACTAGTGCAGCCAATTCGGACTGTGAATATTTCTCTAAGAGTTTGCAGAGAGTAGGATGCTGGATGAAATCCTCTCTGCAGCGTGTTCATATTCTTTTATCTCCATCGCATTAACGTGGTGACGTAGCGCAGATCTCATTAGCCTCGTTGGACCATGAAATCCGTAACAAATGTCACCGGAATCGATTCCCACTGACACGCTATTAATCTTCGTCGGTTGGCCCCAAATTCGACTATGAGGGGTGGGGAGGGAATTGGTTGGGTTCGTTCGATTCTCGTCAAAGTAGAGTGTCAGCTGAGTGAGGGCAAGTCCTCCTCCTGGAGAGACTAACAACGCAGAGGGCATCTGTGTGACTCCTCAAGAACAACACCCAGAGTCGAAAATCCCCTGTCAATACGTGGCTGGTGAGAACTTATATGTCAACCCGACACCAACAGACATGATAAGCTGATAAGTGACAGAATGGAAGGCTCCAGGATCCACGAATAAATGTAAGGAGCTACAGCATGTGTGTCGGCAGGATCCAACCAGCCGAGGAATTTACTGTGCGCAATGGCCGAATATTGCCAGAGCGATTGTTTGCACGAGGTATTTGCCTGCCTCGTCGTGGATTAGGGAGTATCACATTGCCAACGCAAGAATAATTAATCCAGGAACAGCTTTGCTTGAATTCGTACGTATATTTGTCGTTAAAAAGGGGATAATACTCCCTATAAACTAACGAGTTACTTCTCGTTCAAAAGCTCACGGAAATTTTCCTCAATTTTTCATTTTTACTATTCCTTTTTACACTCTCTTTATATTTCTTCTTTCCTCATGCTGGAAAATAACGTAATTGACTATCGATTTAATTTTTCACCATTTACTTTGATCCTTTTCAAGAAACGAAAAGCAGAAAGCAAGAAAAACGTAAGACAAGGATGCTGCAGTCTGTCGCCCCATGCTGTGTAACTTATGTACAGAACATGCGATGAAGAAAGTTAAAAATGAATATTGAAAAGGAATCGTACTGCAAGGACGAGAAATAAAAAACCCTAAGTTTTTCCGACGATATTGTAGAATGAGGGGAGTCAGAAGGAGACTTGGAAACAATAATGGATGTCATGATCGTGGTATTGGAGAAGGAGTTCAATATGAGGATTAATAGAGAGAAAACCGAGCTATGGGAAACAGTGGAATAATAAAGGGCATTACATATTTTAGAAGGAATCCTGCTAGTTGGGCGTAATAACTAGAGTAGGATAGCACAGGCAAGGAAGAGGAATTTACTTGGAATATTAGGAAATCATTAATAAAAAAATCCGTACGGACTGTGGCGTTTGTATGGGTGCGAAACGTTGGCTGTAGGAGTTGAAGAAAGGAAAAGAATAGAAGTTTTCGAAAATGCGGCGCTGTAGGAGAATGAGATGAATTAATAGGGTAACCAACAAGAAAGTTCGAAGGACTATAGGGAAAGAAAGTACGTTGACCACGTTTCACGAGGGTCTTGTAAAATCAGCATTAGAGGGAAGTGTGTGGGGGAGGCCAAGTATGTAGTAGTTCTGTGGTAATGAAAGAGCTTTCGCAGAATAGGTTAGCATCAGACCAGTCTAAGGACTGACTACAGCAACAACAACGAGAGTATGATTGTTGGATTTATAACATTGGATGAGTATTTAAAATATATATTTTTTGTTTTATTTAGAGCCATCTTTTAGCATGAGATATATTCACAAAGTGACTGCCTAATTATATCCTCCAATACGATTTTTAGTAAATAATAAAAGGTTATAAAAACTATAGGAAATTGTTTTAATCATTATATTTATTGTTAATTTGAAAATCTGGTGTAATAATTTCGGATTGAATTGTCTCAAGTTTTTGTGTATTTTGAATTATGTTTACTGACAATTTAGGTCTGACGAAATTATATTAAGTGAAAATTTTTTTAAAAAGTACAGAATTAATATTTTCTCTACTGAGGAGTTGACGTGTTTATATATATTTTTACATTTGTTTTATGCAGTGGACCATAAGTCATGTTAAATCCTCAAATCTTGTACGCGCGCAGGAATTTAAATTTTGCTTAACCAGTTTCAAATGACATTTTTAGTGCGCTTTATAAACGTATTTCGATTGGACGATTTTTAATTGACGTGAGAAGAACTGACGGGATTAAATGAAGGGAGAAAACTTTTTACTTTGTTAGGGTACCGTGGAGCATTTTTCACCTCAAGTGTTCTCTACTCCTTCAGTTAACTCCATTAAAGTACTGGGGGATGGTTTAGACTCTTTTTTTTAACTAAAGTACTTGGCTTGCTTCTTTAATGTAGCGGGATCATTCATGAGTGGATTTAAGTAGTGCGAGTCATCATGCTGTTTGTGCTGGTTTTATTAGAATGTAGACGGTATGGGGGTATTTCTGTATAATAAATCCGATATTGTGAATAAGGTGATCATCATGGTGATGTTGGGTGACGTCATTTCAAACCATGGCTAATAGTAAGTAATATTCTAGCTTTTTTACAGAGTGTGTATTTCTGTAAATAATAATTTTTGATTTTGACTCCGCGGACGGATTACTAATATCAACCCTGGAAGACGTTGATACTCTAATAAAAAATATATATCAACCATTTTGTTATTCTTCTATTTCAGAAAACATAAATGATGCTCAAGTGTAATAAGAACCTCTAGAGTCGCAGGATAGTTTCGTGCTGCGTGAAAATGGGAAATAGTGTCGACAACGGTGTACGTTCCTCGAAGTTGGTAAGTCTTTTCAAAACTATACTTATTAAATGCATGAAGTACGTTGCAGTAAGCTTATTAGGGCCAAGGTTGCGTGTGTGACGTGTCACAAGTATTTCGAGCTGCCATCTGTCTTTCAAAAAGGCACTCATCGTGATGGCGGCACTTAGGCAGGCAAAGGGCCAAAGATGCTCTGCCGGAACACTGTGGAAACATTATCCTTGGAAATAGGAAATTTTTCCATTTAACTATTCCTGGCAATGATTAAGTAAACAATACAAAGATTATATTGAAGCAAGTCCTTTTAATTTCATTAATCACTCAGGGTACAATTTTTTTTAAAAAAGAACTAAAGTAAATTAAAGTAACGCTCAAAGAAGAGAAAATTTTAAAAAAATACTTTTGTTAACGTATCACCTACAATTTTGGGACATCTTCAGGTACAGAAAAACGTAATCAAATTCCTTCTGAATTTAACGAAAAACCACAACAGATTTGGCAAACAATTATAAATATAGACCGCCAATATTTAATAAAAATATTATTCACACCTAAAAAATTATTAAAATAAAAAATTAGCCATTACATGTTTGAAGAGACGCGAAGAAATTAATTTTTACAGCTGGTTGTAAATTTGTTGTCCATAATTAATTTATGACAGCACTCAATGTTATTTACTGCTTTTAATTTAATTTCCTTCCTTATTAAGCTTTTGCCGATGATATTGTGGTATTAGGGGAGTCAGAACTTGGAAAACCATAATAAATGGCAAGAACGTGGTCCTGTAGGAAGAGTACGACATGAGGATTGACGGAGGGAAAAACCAAGGTAATGGAGTGTAGCATGGGAAAAAGTGGAATAACAAAGGGTGTTAGATTGGGAAGGGATATTTAGAAGCAAGTTAAAGAACTCTGTTACTTGGGAAGCGTAATAACTAGAGTAGGATAGCACAGGCAAGGAAGGGGAACTTTCTTACGGCTAATATAAGTGTGAATATTAGGAAATTTGTTGCTAAAAATGTTGAGATTTGTGGATAGGGTAACTAGCCAGGAAGTTCTAAGCAGGATAGGGGGAAGAGAGAAAAATACGGAGGATGTTAATCAAGAGAAGGGATAGATTAATAGGCGACGTTTTTAGACATGAGGGTCTTGTAAAATTAGCATTAAAGGGAAGTGAACAGAAGAGAAAGGTAAAGGATGAAATACGTTAATCAGATTAGGGAGGATGTGGAATGTGCTAGTTATGCGGAAATGTAAAGGCTTACGCAAAGTAGATTAGCATGGAGGATTGCATCAGACCATTCTTAGGACTCAATACCACCACAACAACAATAATAAATTCCCATTCATTTAATATTATTACAACATGATTTAGACTTTGATTACGTTTTTCTGTATCTGAAGAAGATCCAAAATTTTTGACGTAACGTTTACTGTGATTTGTTCGTTAATTTTATTCTTTCCAATCCTTACTTTTTAATTATTTTTATGCGTTTCAAGGGGCGAAAACTTCGTGATATTTTACAAGAAGGCTATATGTATATACACTTGCAATTAAATAATAGAATCTGAATCTTTTTACCAGATGCTTTTAAAGTTGCCTTTAGATACACAGAATTTTTGAAAAAATGAAGTATTAATAATTATCATGATTGTAATAAAATACAATAAAAGGCCAAAAGCGATAAATAAATGAATTTAATTTTCAAACCTACGGGACGTCAACTCTTTAGTGGGAAAGAGTAGCCGCCCAGTAAGCGTCATCCCGGGCCCAGTGAACGTTGAACGTCTTATTGTTAGTTACTCACTTTAATTTATGAGAAAAAAATGAAGCAATGTTATTAAATTACTCAGTTAAAAAATACTTCTCAGATACCTTATCGTATTTGTCAAAATTTTAATGAGTATAATTTTGGACTATCTACATGCAAAAATTGTGATAACTTGTTTCTCTTCTTTGGTTTTACATCCGGGTTCCGGCATTCACAGCCTCAACGATGTCCTACCAGATTTTCCGATCTTCTGCTTTTTTTCGCCATCTTCTGGCTCTTCCTTTTCTTCTGTTCATCCTTTTCTACTTCGTCCAGCCATCTCCGTGCGAGTTGTCCTATTTTTCTATTGCCATAAGGGTTAGTTAATGTCACCCTTCTGCTAGGGCCATTTTCTTCCTTCCTATATATGTGTCCTAGCCGGATCACTCTTCTTGGTTTGATTTTTCTGGCATTAAACAGTTTATATTAGCTCGTGGTTAAACCTTATTCTTCAGTAGCCATTATCGTTGACTGCCCCGTAGATCTTCTGTAAAATTTCCCCCACAAATATTCCTAAGTGACAAAACAGTGTACATAATTATTGGCCTTAATATTATTAATAAAATACTAAGAATTGCCCAGAAGTCACAAAGGGGATAATTTTAAATGTTGAAACGGTTCGTCCCCTCTTCAGACCATTACTTAAAATCTTATTGGAATCCCATAATCCCTAACGTTTGTTTTTCTAATTATATTTAAGTTAATTTCTGAACTTATTTCGACATGTTAGTAATAATAATTTCCCATAGTGTGAATAATGAATTCAGGATTGAAACGGAACGTAATTTAGTCGTGCTGTTGTTTCGTGTTTCATGGAGGATAAATACCGTAGGCGTGAGGACAAGGCTTAGATGGAGGCAGCCATAATGTAATATCGGGGGCCCGTTTCTTCCTTAATCACCCCCCTCAATAATAATTAGTTAACTGAAGCTGACATGGCTCGAGATTGTCTCTCTCTCCATCTCTCTCTCTCTCTCTCTCCTCTCTCTCTCTCCATACTTAATATGGAATTATGCGTGTCACAGAAACTTAGCTCCATAATATAATTCAATTAGCTTCCCTGAAGAGGACTAAAATAATTACAATTTCGTCAGTCAACCGCTTCATATTACGTGATAGCATTCTACTTAGAGGTGATTGAAAACTTCTACAGCCATACAATCAACTCTTCACACAGTATGCGCCATTTCTTTTTTACAGTTCGGTTTTAACCCAATTAAAAGAAGTAACTTTTTTAAGTTACAGTTATTTAATGGAATTTGTAGATTTAGAAAAAGCGTTCGATAATGCTAACATTTAAGAATGTCGAAGAGCACCGGAATCAAATATAGAGAAAGGAGGCTTTATACATAACCTCTACAGAAGACAGATCAAGAAAAGAAAGCAGAAATAAAGAAACGAGCAAGACAAGGATGCAGTCTGTCGCCCATGCTAGGAGGACAGGCGATGAAGAATGTTAAAACGGAATATGGAAAAGGAATCATACTGCAAGGAGAAGAAATAAATAAAAACTATGCTTTGCCGATGATATTGTAGTATTATAAATTTATACCGTCAATATTTACTTTAAAAAAGTAAATTATTCACTTCTTAAAAAGTTTATTTAAGTAAAAAAATAAACATTTACATGTTCAAAGAGATGCAAACATAATTTAATTCTATAGTTTGTCGTAATTTTGCTAGAACGTATGGTAGAACTTATGCAGGGAGAGCGTTTTGAATAATACACAGTCTGCTCTACAGACCACCTGCTGGCAAGTACTTCCAAACTTGATCTTAAAAAAACTGAACGAAAAAAATGAATTTAAAAATATGTAATATCTTAGACTGCAAATTCCATTTAATGTAGAAAAAGGATGGAAGCACTTATCATAGTTTTCCTTTCCCTTCGTATTAGTCTTTGCTCTTTCTATCGTTCCATATCCATCTAGCTGCGATCCCTTCATCCTCCTACCCCCTTCACCCTATACCCTTTTAATCATATATCTAGTTTTTAGTTTTAATTAGTTAGTATTGTTGTAATATATATATATATAATAGAAGAAATTTCTGTAACACAATTTTTGTAAGTTTATGAAGATAAGGCCTGTTATAGTTGTTCCAGAAAACAGGCTAATTATGTTCTAAATAATTAATAAATAAAAATGTCTATATGAACTTCACCTATGGCTAATATCGTGCGTGCTATGTTATTAAAAGGAGTGCATAGTTTTTCCTCTGACGTGTGGTGATTCATGACCCTTACATTCATCGGGTAAAGCAAAAATAATTTAGTTTTTGTTATTAGCGTACACAGGACGGAAAACGAGAATGGTTTGGTGAGGCCGAGTAGGCGGGAAACGTCACCGTCTACAACATTGTTGATTGCCTGGAGTGCATTGTAGATTCAACAGTTGGTTCGGGGAGCTCTCCTGAGAAGGTCGGGGCGAGAGAGAGAGAGCAGTGGAGGAAACAATATGCAGAAAAGTTAATTTCGCCATTGTTTCGAGAAAGAAGATTTTGTTTTGTAGTAAGGAAAACAAAAAGAGGACATTTTGATAGAGATTTAAGCTGAAGAAGAGGCGCTAGAGGATCTAGACGTGTTTCAGCGAAGGAACATCCTGCACGGCAAACCAGGAACGACGTCACCAGGCCATTGTTAACATCTGGTAACTTAAACCATTCTCGTTGATTCGCGATTTTTAATACAATTATATCGTTCGTCACCCGCGTTCCCGGGAGCAGCAGCCATTTAGAAGCTGCGTAGATTATTCTTTTTGCTTTACCGACTGAGCCAATTTGATTAAATTTTACTCGTAAATTTATATTGTCACTAACATTTAATTTGAGTTAGATTTCTTCTGGAAATTTGATAACGTAATATTATAATTAAATGGAATATTCAAATTAAATACATTTTTTATTATTATTTTACAATTTGATTTTACAAAAATATTTTTGTTGGTGTAAGCAAACGAACACCACAGACGTGTTAGACACGTGTAGGACAGTTGGCCTCCCTTTCTAATCGTCACCTTTATGCAGGTGTGAAGGGATCAACCCCCCTCTTTTAAAGATGTCGACCGTGTCGAAAGTCGAGTGCGAGTCGGGTCGCCAATGTGAAATAAGCTCAATTGCAGAGTCCCGCCCGCACTGTGCTGACATGTGCATTTCCGGAGCTTGGCCAAGTTTCTTTTCAGCTTTCTTCGACGGAACCTCAATTTTTCTCTATTTTTTCCGTCCTCCTCCTTATATATATTTTTTTTGACAGAGATTGTGACAAAGACAGACCGATTTAAAGATCAATGGCAAAGTCGCCACCGCCGATAATGGAGGAGATATTTCCTCCATTTCCCGTAAAGCTTCTTGCCTGATTTATTGTTTTACCCTTCACAATTCCTTAAAATATTACATTAAATTATAAAGGATGAGGAGTTCTTCAGTATGTCAGAAATATCGCGACTTGGTGATCTCGGATGAGGACAAAATAATTACACGTTCAAATGGCTGTCAGAAAATAACTATATCTACGGTAAGAATAATTGAAAATAATTTAAATGTGGTGGAATACTCGAGACAATCCAAATAGTTTTGTAAATAAAAATAAAAAAGAAGGCCCAATACACACGAAAAAATTAAGAATTTTAAAACGTTCTGTTTGTTGTTCCATCCTCCTATATACTATTTTCGTTAATATTTTGCATGTATGAGATAATCTATCAGCCCTATTCTTCTCTTCGGAACGTCTATAAATATGGTTTTTACTTAAAAATTTCTGGTTATGTATGTATATATTATTATATTAATATATCCTGTGATATATTGAAATGAAATATTTAAGTTGAATCTCCTTTTATAAACCCTCAAATTTTAATTGAAATCCGTTGATCAGTTTCGGAGCCTATTAGAGACAAACGCACAGACAGACGGACACTTCTATTTTATTTTTTTGGAACAGAAGGCTAAATATACTCAATATTCAACACATTTTTAAGAAGTCGTAGCTTTTGTGAATAAAAACGATCCGTTGAATATTTGACGACGTGACTTGGGATGGAATCCAGAATCCATGGCGATTGATAGACGTGATGGAGGAACAGGCAGGCGCTGCTTTGCGTCAATCATCGCCACTCCTGCGTCTTTCAATACAGCCGTGTATTTTTTCTTCTTCTTATGGACGAGTAACACTGACACGTTCACAGACGAGACTAAAATTATATATTTATACTTACCCCTTATAGCATAGACATTTTTTGACGGTTAAAATTAATAAGGAAAGGTAGAGCTTATATTCTACTCTTAATAATTCTCTAATATTTAATAATAATAATAAATTATTCTTACTTAATATCTATACCAATAAATAAAATTGAAGCGTCTGTCTGTTTGTCTGACTGACTGACTGTCGGGATCCGAAACGGCTCATCGGATTTCAATGACGGGATTAAAAACAGGAGTTTTAACTTAAATATTGGAGCATATTTCATTTCATTATATTGCAAAATATGTTTATAATATATATGTATGTATATATATATTCGCATACGCGTAATTAAGTCTCCAAAAGGTGAAACGGCTGAACGAATTTCAACGATTGAACCAGAGAAATTTAAAGTAAATTTTCGTGTATATTTCAAGCCGATGTCTTGCACAGTTGAGAAGATAGTAATGTAAATATTCATAAACACCTTCAAATGACGCTCGCGAATGGAGGCGTTAAAAACCAACTGCGAGATATAAGTCATATTAGGCGTTTCTCTTTTTCGCTAAAGCTTTCCTTGCCTGTGCCATCCTACTCTTTATGTGTACTGTACTTCTACCATCCCTAGTTTTTAGGCTTCCCAGGTAGCAGAATTCCTTAACTTCCGTCAAAATATCCCTTCCCAATCTAACAGCCTTTGTTATGCCACTATTTCCCAAAGTACATTCCATTATCTTGCCTTTCTCTATATTAATCCTCATATTAAACTATTTTTCCAGGACTCCGTTCATGCCATTTCTTATGGTTTCCAAGTCTTCTTCTGACTCCCCTAATACTACAAAATCTTCGGCAAAGCGTAAGATGTTTATTTCTTTTCCTTGCAGTATGATTCCTTTTCCATATTCCGTTTTAACATTCTTCATCGCCTGTTCTATATATAAGTTAAATAGGATGGGTGACAGACTGCATCCTTGTCTTACTTCTTTCTTGATCTTCTATTCTAACTACTGCTGCCTGTCTTCTGTAGAGGTTATGATTAAGCCTCCTTTGTTATACATAATTTAATTTAAGTAACAATCCTTTTTATGCTCACTGCTAATTTATAAGTGATTTGTCTTAAAAGCGGTTTTTTTAGGGATTTACTTCAATTTTCCTTTTACTTTACCGTACTGAAGGAAGAACTTTCCCCGTAAGCCGGAGTAGATTTCATCTCCGTAGCTTCAGGGCCTCGCTGCTGTTTCTGTTTCGTTGCGTCTAACACAAATTACGCTAGCTTCTCCTTTACCTGCTCTTATTTTAAACTAGATATTCCCTCTAACTATCTCTCCACGGAGCGTAACTATCCTTTCCTCTCTCTAGGTAACAGTACCTCTTCTAAACAGCAACCTTCTTCGTCGCACCACATTAAAATATCAAACACTCAAAATAAAATAAGAATTAACTAAAAGTTATTAACTAATTTCAGTTCTTATTCGCTCCTTTTTTTCGCTGCTTATTTGAATTGTAATTTAAATATATTTATTCGGGTTGATGAAATTGATCGTCCACGCTGTTTAACGTGTATATAGAACAAGCGGGGAAGAAAGTTAAAAATGAATATGTAAAGGTTAAACAAACTGCAAGGAGAAGAAATAAAACCATAAGGTTTGCTGATGATATTGTAGTATTAGGAGAGTGAGAAGTAGACTTGGAAACAACAAAAAATGGCATGAACGTGGTCCTGGAAAAAGAGTTCAGTGTTAGGATTAATAGAGGGAAGACGAAGGCGATGGATTGTAGTATGGGAAACAGTGGAATAACAAAGGCTGTGAAGGGATAATTTGAATGAAGTTAAGGACTGTGCTACTTGGACAGGCAAGAAATAGGATTATATTTACGGGGAATATAATTAAGAAATAATTTCTAAAAATGTTTGTAAGGAGTGTGGAGTTATATGGGTTGCGAAACGTGGAGGAAGGGAGTTGCAGAAAGAAAAAGAATAGAAGCCTTTGAAATGCGGTTCTATAGGAGAATGAGATGGCTGGAATGAATCACTAACGCGGAAGTTATAAGCAGAATAGGGAAAGAGAAAACGATATGGAGGACGTTGACCAAGAGAAGGGCACGTTTCAAGCCATGAGAATCTTGTAAAATTAGAGGGAAGCGTGTGGAGGTAAGAACAGAAGAGGGAAGACAATCATGGAATACGCTAGACCTTGGCTTCGGGACGTCATTTTACGCGAAACATTCCATAAATTGGAGTGAAACTGTGGCCAGCGTTTCGGTTCTCCAGCAGTCTTAATCCCAGGTCTCCGTGACCATGTTAGTAGATTTATTGACTGAGTCCCTCATGGTGGTTGTGACGTCACGGTTTAATCACGTGATTGTCGAATTAGTAAGTGATTTCATGGGCATCGCCGGGCACCCAGCTTGTTTTATACAATCCTTGGCAGACTGAAAGTTTATAAATCATCTTTAAGTTTTTAGTTTTCGTTTAAACCAAGCCTTCATTTGCATGTGACTGTTTGAGTTCCGCAAGTTTCTAAAACTCGTAGTTTCTGGAATAAGGGAGGAATGAATTGAAACTAATAAGTGGAACCATTTATTTCCGACGAAAGTTTTTAAAGCTCTGCAGATTTTTGCATATTTTAAATTCGTTTCCTGGAACTAACTGGAAAACTAAAGTAAGTTAAAATCGCCAATTACCACGAATCGTCCGTTTACTCTTGACTTTTATTTTCTCGTTTCTCTCTGGATCGAGTAAGTTTCTTTAATCCAGTGGATGTTTATGAGGTAGTGAAACGTCACTCGTAATCTATTTCGAGTCAATTCCCTCTTATTTAAACCTTTCCGTGTGTTAGTTTTCGCATTGTTCTGCTTTCCACTCGACGGGACTGAAGGACCCATTATTGGGCGCCCCCCTGGCCGGGGTAAGAGAGAGAGAGGGAGAGAGACATTTATCGTTTTGGAATTTACACCATATTTAGGAATATAAAATATATTAATTGAAATGCAATGAGGAACGGGACAGAGAACGAAATGAAGGTAATTAGTTCGGCGGTGTGTGACGTAATTAGAGCCGGAGTAAACGTTTTATTACGGGTCAAGCGTGACGCACAAAGCTGATTTGTTTGACTTGCCGTGATACGTCCAATTATTCTCCTTCGGTCTGCGCTGAACCCTTGATTAAACACACGTGGCCCAGACGAATCGATAAGAAATACGTGGTGACGCTCCACAGTTTCTCCTATTTTGGTTCTCTTTCCTTCTTCATCTCATCATTATCAGTTAATAAAATGGACCTGTATGAGCAAGAACGGACGAAGATATTTAAAAACCCCCTTGTTTTGTCACCAACCAGAGTTAACTAAAAAAAATTCAATGCAATTTAGTTTAAAGGCACTGGAATAAAATATCAAGAAAGGAGGCTGCAGAAAACAAGGCAGCAGTAAGTAGGATAGAAGATCAAGAAAATACAGTCGTAATCCAGAAAGGTACAAGCCAAGGATGCGGTCTGTCGCCCATGGTCTTTAATTTATATATATATTGTAACATGAAAAGTTACACTTAACAATGCAGGCCAGCTTGCGAGTGCGCAATTGTTGAGGAACTGACGCAACCCGGGCCAACAATGTGGTCTGGCGAGACTTTGGGAGTCGTCATGGGGTAGTGGAAGGAGCAGGTTGTGTCGGCGGGACGACGAGAGATATAATTATTTCTCATGCTCTGATTGAGATTAAAGCTATTAAAATCAATTTTTGGTGTTTTTTATGAAAAAATACCTGGCACCCTAAAGGAATAAGAAATCCTCGAATACGGAGGAACGACGGATCGGCTACAATATATATATATATATATAAGGCAATGAATAAACTTAAAACGGAATATGGGAAAAGCAATCATACGAGAAGAAATAAACTTTCCACGCTTTGCCGATGGTATTGTAGTATTAGGGGAGTCACAAGAAGACTTGGAAACCACAATAAATGGCATGAACGTAGTCCTGGAGAAAGAGTTCAATATAAGCATTAATAGTGGCAAAACCAACGTAATTGAGTGTTGTATGGGAAACACTGGAATAACAAAGGCTGTTAGATTGGGAAGGGATATTTTGAAGAAAGTTATGGAATTCTGCTACTTGGAAAGCGTAATAACTAAGTATAGTAGGATAAGATAGCACAGGCAAGTAAGGCTTTCGCGAAAAAAGAGGAATTCACTCACGGCAAGTATCCGTCTGAATATTAGGAAATCGTTACTAAAAATGTTCGTATCGAGTGTGGCGTTATATGGGTGTGAAACGTGGACGGTAGGAGTTGGGGAAAGGAAAATAATAGAAGGCTTTGAAATTTAGTAACAAAGCAAATGCTGAAAATCAGATGGGTTGATAGAATCACTTACGAGAAACTACTAAACAGAAAAGGGGAAGAGCGGACAGTATGGAGGACGTTGACTACGAGAAGGGATGGATTAATAGGCCACGTTTTAAGACATGAGGGTCTTGTAAAATTTGCATTAGAGGGAAGTGAACAAAAGAGGGAAGCCATGGATGTAATACGCTAAGCAGTTTAGGGATGATGTGGAATGCGCTAGTTATGCGGAATTGAAAAAGTTAGCTGAAATTAGGTTAGCATGGAGGGTTGCAGCAAACCAGTCTTAGGACTGAAAACCACCACAACAACAGTTGAAGTCACTACTGTGAATGCACGAGTGTGAGTTTTCCCACTGGTGGAAAGGAAAGTCGTCCAGCCACCTCGGACGAGAGAAGTCAGGCAGAAGCTCAAATCTGAAGTGATCTATATTGAATTATTCATAAGGGCGCGGATAATCTCGTACAATGACAGCCAAAAAATCAATCATCTCCGAAAGTTACTCACTGTGAAGGACAATCTCTCTCTCTCTCTCACACGTATCCCTCTATTCCCCTGCCTCATAACGTCTACATCTCTCTCCCTTATGTAGCGGGTTAACCACCCCCCTTTCTCCCCCCAAAAAGGATTTAAACGAATATGTTTCATAAGAATAACAAGTGGGGGGGATAAATAAATTTTCTTCATGAAATCGATAATTCATCATATGACAGTTTTTGCAAAGAGAAGAAATAAAAAAAAGAATGCAAGAAGAGTATAACATGAGGTCTAATAGAGGGGAAATCAAGGTGGAATAACAAATAAGGGATATTTTGAAGGATGTGAATGAATTCTGCTTCTTTGGCAGCATAATAACTAGAGTGGGATACCAAAGGTAAGGAAGAGAAATTAACTTACTCGTAATAAAACTGAGTTACGAAATCACTGTATAAATTTCGCATGGAGTGTGGCGCTATAAAGGTACGAAACGTTGGCTGTAGGAGTTGCAGAAGGTTAAAGAATAGAAGGCTTTGGAATGTGGTGTTACAGGAGAATACGATGGGTGGAAAGAAACAGTAACGAGGACGTTTTAAGAAGAATAGTGGAAGAGATGACAATAAGGAGGACGTTGACCAAGAGAAGGGATAGATTAATAGGCCCTTTTCCATCAGTTTTATACTACTGTATAAGGCAAAATATTGTGTTCTTCAAGAGAGAAAAAAAGGGGAAAAACTAGTAGACACGCCTTATAAGAATAAGTTACCGGATGATGTTCACCAAAAAGGATGAGACTAACAAAAAAAAGTAACGGAAAAACGGGGGAAAAATCATAGGAAAGACTGTGCAGTTGCAAAAAAAATCTCTTTGTGAAAGGAAGGAGAAATTGATAAAGCTATCAACCGTACGATAAATAAGTATACGAAAGGAAATACAAAATGATGTTGTAGTATTCAGTCTGATGCAACCCTCCATGCTATCATATCTTGCGCAAGCCTTTTCATTTCCTCATAATTTGCAGAACCCACAAATTCCCTAATCTGCTTAGCGTATTCCATCTTTGTCCTCCCTCGTCAGTTCTTACCCCACAAACTTTCCTCTAATGCTAATTTTACAAGACCCTCGTGTCTTAAAACGTGGCCTATTAATCTATCCCTTATCTTCGCCAACGTCCTCCATATTGTTGGCTTTTCCCCTATTCTGTTTAGAACTGTGTTAAGATTTTCCAAAATTTAATTTTACTTTTTTTAATATCTTTATTTATAGTCGTATCAACGACTACGGTAGGTGTGACTCGTGATCTGTAGTTTCACAGTGTGAAAACACACAGACAACATACATGACCTCGCCAGGATTCGAAGCCGGGACCTCTGTGATACTAAACATCCTGCCCCAAAGGGCGGAACAGAACGGGACATCTGTAAGTTAACCTTTTTAAATTAGAAATTATTGAGAGAATATTCAGATCCATGTTTTCGATCTGATTTGCTGAAGGTTGGAAGGGAAATGTAGAGGAGAAATTCGGAGCTGCGCGGCTCTTGCTTGTGGTTAAGATAACATAAACGCCCCCGAGGCAGGAGCAACGAGAACTTGGTGGCGGACAGTTAACTACCTTCCTTGTTGACCCGTGAATATGCAGATTGTAATGACAATTGCACCGCTATAATTAATTAGTAATCAGTAAGGGGAATCGGTCCCGCAGACTGCCAAATTAGAGAGGTTTCGCGCACCGTTAAGCTTCAGCCTCCGTGCGGACGCCGCCAAGGTCAACAAATCAACTAACTCGTCCAGAAATTAAATCATAAATATATATATAGCATTCAGCGCAGAGATGATGCCTGGGGGTTTCTCTCTCAGGTATTGACTGCGGGGCTCTCCTTTGGGAATGCCTCGTACTCTCTGATTTCCTCAAGGTTGCCGAGCCACCTTCGTCTATATTCGGAGGTGCATGCACTGGGGTCGAAGACCTTGGGCATACGTTAAGAGCTGTCCGCTGATCCCATTGGACCAGTCGGCCAATTGCCTCTCAATACTGATCAAGGCACGGAGGTTGGTTTGTTGCGTTCCCAACAACAATCCAGTCTCCCGTCATCAGAAGGGCGCAGGAGTAGTACCGACCTACCTGATGCAGGTTTTCTAGGGTTTCCCCTGCATCACCTTTAGGTGAAACACCGGGTAGGATCTTTACACTATAGCCTGGGGGCCCTAGTCAACCCTTGGCTACCTTTGCTCTACCTTCCCCATCCCTCCTTTTCAACTCCCTACCTATGCTATTAAAGGGGAGTTGCCTGCTTCAGGATCACCCTCATGTAGCCTGTTACCCGATATTCCGCCTGGATGATGATGACAGAGCTTGCAGTCGTTGAAACGTCGCGTATAACTCGCCTTCTGACCCCTGTGGAAACCCGACAACGGTTTCTGCTACTCAGTATAAATACTGATGAAAAAACTTTCTCAGTTAATTTAAGTGTAGCGATGGAGGGGCTAATCAAGTGTTTACTTTAGGGAAAACTCGAATACTAGACAGGTTTTTTTTAATGAATATTGGAAGGAAGAGACACGATGACTCGTGAATCATCATCACGGCACGTGGTGGCTGGAGGATAGAAGAATTGACTTCCAAGTGATGCGATGTAACTGTGCGAGTTGCCACCTTGTGCAGCGCTGATGGAAGCTGTGACGGGGACAGGTTCATGTCTTATACAACGCGTGAGTTAATCACTTAGGAGGTGACAAATGCACGCCTCTTCCTCATTGGCTTCCGACACGCGGCGAATTAAGGCAAGAGCTCCTATTCTACTTCCACACTCCCAGACATCATCACTGTAGGATGAGTAATAGTAAACTGTAAATTATACAGACGTTTTTATTTAAGTTATTTAATGAAATTCCTTGCGTTTTAGGATATAACGTAATAATTTTATTTATAAAAATACCAATCACTTAAAAGGGATCCTGTGCTCTATTACAAACAAATTAATTAATTCACGGGGGGTGATTTTTTTTAAATATCAGGCGGATAAGTACGTGCAGCAGAGATTTGGTTTACTTGACGATCATCTTTTATCTTCATTCGTGTCTTGATGCACGTAACTAGAGATATTTTGAAGGAAGTAAAAGGAGTTCTGCTACTTGGGCAGCGTAATAACTAGAGTAGGATAGCACAGACAACGAAGAGGAATTTACTTACGGCTAATATAAGTGTGAATTAAAAAAAAATGTTTGTATGGAGCGTGGCGTTATATGGGTGTGAAACGTGGACGATAGGAGTTGCAGAAATGTGGTGCTATAGGAGAATGAGATGAGTGGATAAGGTAAATAACCAGGACGTTCTAAGCCAAATAGGGGAAGAGAGAACAATATGGAGGGTGTTGACCAAGAGAAGGGATAGATTAATAGGCAAGTTTTTGAGAAATGAGGATCTTGTAAAATTATCATTAGAGGCAAGTGAACAGAAGAGGGAGGCTAGGGATGGAATCCGCTAAGCAGTTTTGGGGAGGTTGTGGGATGCGGTAGTAAATGGAAAGCCTAGTAGAAGATAGAGTGGAGGGTTGCATCAGACCAGTCTTAGGACTGAATTCCACAATAAAATAATACGGTATTAATTGAAAAAAAGGGGTACAAGGAAGTTTCGTCCTCTCCTGTGACCTCTTCAGGTTTAAAAAAATTTAATACACAATTTACAAAGCATTTATACATTTTTAGATAAAAAATGTAAATTATTTTAATTTTAAACCCAATTTTGTATACAATCCTTTCTTCAATTAAAAATTTTTGATGTGAGTAAAATTTAGAAGTAAGGTCCTCCTGCATCCTTGATTGTTCCAGTCTCAATTAAACTGTTCTTTACTATGAACAAATTCTATTATTACAGTATATTACAAAAAACTGTCTAAATTGTTATATTAACACAAATCAATTTGGTTTTAAATTATCACTACGAGAGTTTGTCCTGTGCCATGTGTAACCTTTAGATGACGTAATGGGCGTGTTTACGTTGTCCTGGCAACCAATGTTGTAGGGGGGAAAGTTACTGAAGAGCTTCGCGTGAATTTTAATTAAAGCTCGTCCCCACCCTGGTCTAAACTCACGTACTTTGCACGTGCTAATGACTGTAGTAGACGCAGATGTTCGTATGTGATCCCCGCAGGCTCCAAAGCTGAATCCTTACGGAACCATTTTGTAGACGAGCAAAAGTTTAAATTAAAATTCTATAGACGTTCGACGGCGACATTTGTTTGCGATAAGCGAAGTCAGTCTTCTAATATAGACAATATAGTCAAATCTCAATAGTTCCCAAGTATGCTGGAAACATTAATCACTGACCCGGTAAAGATGTTATGGGGTGTTCATTTCCAAAAAAAAGGAGGGAAAAAAACTATGAAAAAATAAATACGTAAAAGCTTCCGAGTGGTATAAAAAACCTGTGCTTGTCTTCGGCGATAATCAGAGCTACAGCACAACATTCCAGCAATAATCCACATATAAATGAATTTAATAACTTGTAGGGCACCAGGTATTTTTTGTCATAAAAACACCAAAAGTTTCAATTTAGAGTTTTAATTAATATTCAGAGCATGAAAAATTATAAACAAACAAGGGCGCGGTCACTCATTCATCCTTACTTTCCGAAACACGACCTTCCTCTACTGACGACTCATTGTCCGCTTCCGCTTACATCAACCAAACGACAATGTCTCCTCCACAACAATGCGTCTCGGGGCATTGTTGCGCGCCCCTCGTCCAATACTTGGCAACTCGCAAGCTACAAAACCTGGCCTGCATTGTTTCTATCCTGGACTGTAATTTAACATGTTACAAAAAATATATATATAGCCTTGAACACAGACCTTCGTGAAAGGATCGAAGCACATCGGGTACACTCGGCTTTAGCTTCATCATAGAAACCACCGAGCATACAGTAATTAAAATAGTATATAGGAGGATAGTACGGAAAATGTAGTGTGAGGTAGGGGAAGATAAGTTTGGTTATGGGAAGAATGTAGGGACAAGAGAAGCGATAATGACTGTGTCTTATTGTGGAAGACGGGATCAGAATAAAACAGACCTACGTCCATGGTATTTGTAGATTTAGAAAAAAAAAATCTTTTATAATGTGAAATGGAACACACTATAAAGGATTTTGAGGAGCACAGGAATAAAAAATGGAGAAAGGAAGCATATACATAACCTCTACAGCAGGGAGTCAGAAGTAGTTAGAATTCAAAGGAAAGAAAAGAAGGCAGAAATAATATTACAATATTATTGGCAAACATTAAGGTTTTTATTGAATCTCCTTCCAATTTAATTCCCTTTCCATATTCATTTTTAACTTCCTTCGTCACCTGTTCTAAATATAGTCAAAAGAGCATAGGCAACAAACCCCATCCTTTCTTTTCTTGATGACTGTTGACTGCCTTCTGTAGAGGTTATGGATAACTCTTCTTTCGCGACATTTTGTCCATGTTTTCTTCAAAATTTGTGAGACTGTTTTAAGTGAATTACATTAGTGTCTTATTAAATATTGTACCGATTTGGCCGGGCACCCAGCTAGAACATAAATAAAATTCAATCCATTACAGGGCGGTTGGACCTAGAGTCTTGATCTCTTCCGTAGTTATTTATAATGTCAGCCATTTATACAAGCCTTGAAACAATTTGAATTTCAAAAAGAAATAATTGAAAATATAAGCCAGACAACAATCAGATTTTATTCAAATTAACTTAAGTTTTTTTTTGAGGGCGGTGAAAATGCCCCACTATCCTGCATATATATTCATTAATATGAACCAAAATAATGACCAGGCACAGGACGCATGCTGGACAACCAGCAGGAAGGGTTTTTTCCCCCCTTCAGAGTAATCTTCCCCTGGTAAGCTTTATTTAGCATATACAGGAATGAAAATGGAGGCAAAAAAGAATAAAATAAAAGGCAGCCATGTCTTCATGAAGCAACTTCAAAAGCAGTTTGCCTTGTTAGTTACCTGAATTTGGAGGGAAAGATATTCCTACAAATCGGGGATTTAATAAAAGTGTTTCGTCTTGAAGGCAAAGGCCTTTTTTTCCCTTTAAGTACATGTTTCCGTGAGGGGATGGAGGAGCAAGCTAATGACGCTGCTCGAGGATCACGCACGCACGCATTGCTGGACACACAGCTCCTTCATGTGTGTGTGTGTGAGTGAGCTTGACGGATTTGCATCCAGAGTGGGGCTTCTTATCCGCGCACGTCACAGGAATCGATCAAGCCAAATCTAGGAACGGGGGAATGGTTCTGCTATCGAAGGACGGACGACGGATGGAGGGGGAAAAACAACATCACTCAGTCCTATAAAATCTAAGCTAAGGTGACAAGATTTTTATTCATAAACGGTTTCCCCAATCAAGAGAAATAACTCTTCATTATACTAAACAACTCAACATGAAGTTGATAACACAAATACTATGTACTGTAGACGATCCGGCGTACCTCCGTATTCGAGGATTTAAAATGCTTTTTGGGCGCCAGGTATTTTTTAATTAAAATACCAAAAGTGGATTATAATAGCTTTAATCCATTTCAGAACATGAGAAAAATTATCACTACAGGGCGTGGTCTTTCTCCGTCCGCAACTGCCGACACAACCTTCTCCTTTGGCTACCCCATGACGACTGCTCAAGTCTCGCCAGACTCCATTGTTGGCCCGAGTTGCAACAATTGCAACTCGCAAGCTGGCCTGCATTGTTGCGTGTAACTTTTCATGTTACAGTACTTAATACTTTAAACGATAAAAATGTTGTTGTTATGCTAATCACATCTTCCACAAACCTTTTCTTTTCCGCATAACTACTATATCTCATATCCCTTTCCCAACCTTGCAGTACGTCTTCTGTTCTTCCCTCTAATGTTAATTTTAGAAGACCCTCGTGTTTCAAAACGTGGCCTATTAATCCATTCTTTCTCTTGCTCAACGTCCTCCGTATTTTTCTCTCTTCCCCTATTCATGGTTAGTTACCCTATCCACCCATCTCATTCTCCTATACCACCACATTTCAAAAGCTTCTATTATTTTGTTTTCTGCAACTCCTACCGTCCACGTTTCGCGTCCATGTAACGTCACACTCCATTCCAACATTTTTCAGTAATGATTTCCCTAATATTCACACTTATATTAGCCGTAAGTTAATTTCTCTTCGTTGCCTTGTGCTATCCTACTCTAGTTTTTATCCTGTCCAAGTAGCGGAATTCATTAACTTCCTTTAAAATATCCCTGTCCCAATCTGACAGCCTTTGTTATTCCATTTCTTACGGTACTATACTCTATTATATTGGTTTTCCCCTGTCTTACTCCTTTATTGATTTCTGCTTTCATTTCTAGATCTTCAATTCTAAGTACAGTGACTGCTTGTGTATGGATAATTATTCTTTTTCGACGCTTTTATTCCTGTCCTCTTCAAACTCCTGAATGATTTGTTTCAGTTAATAATATCAAACGCATTTTCTTAATCTACAAATGACATGAACGTAGGCCGTTTTTTATTATCCTATCTCCTAAAATTAGACGCAGAGTCAATATTGCTTCTCTTAACCCTATGTTCTTCCTAAAATCAAACTGATCTTCTCCTAACTCGCATTCTATTTGTTCTTCCGTCCTCCTATATACTATTTTCGTTAATATGAGATATTAAACTAATTTTCCTGCATCTATCAGCCCCAGTTTTCTTCAGTATGGGTATAATTATGTTTTTACTAAATTTTTATGGTATTCTTCCTGTTTTGTAGATTTTGCAAACTAGCCATGGAATTGCTTATGATCTCATAAACTCCATTGCTCATGTTTGTCATTGGCCTGTCCAGCTTCGACCTTAAAATTTTGTCCCCCAAATCGTCATCATAAATCTCCTCTTCTTCTATTACTGACTGATCTAGATCTCCACCGTGATGCAGCTCTTCTACCTTTCCTTCTTTATCTAGAATTGGCTTTGCATCCGCTTGCAAATATTTTTCCTCTCTCTGTATGTTTGTTTGATTTTTCTATAAGCCGCATCTATTTTCCTTTTCCCCCTGAAATGTTTGATCACTTTGCATTTCTCCTGTAGCCAAGTCTCGTTGACTGCTTTAAACTCCGGCCTTAAAATTTTGTCCCCCATCTCTTGATCATCCGCCTCCTCCTCTTCTTCTTCTTCTATTACTGACTGATCTAGTATTCCACCGTCAGACAGCCCTTGTAGTTATTCCTTCCATCGTTCTGCCTTTTCCTCTTTATCCATGATTGGCTTCCCATCCGCCCTCCTGATGATCTTGCTAATATTTTCTGCCCTCCGAATGTCTCTTTGATTTTCCCATTTGCTTTGTCTATTTTCCCTTTCACCATGAAATATTTAACCGCTTTCCATTTCTCTTACAGCCAAAGATCTTTGGCTGCTGTGCACTTAATATCTATCTCACTCTTCAAGCGTCTGTACTGCTCTTTACAAATTTTCATATGCTGCGTTTTTATATTTACGCCTTTCATAATTCATTTTCATTATTTCTTATGCTTTCCTGTTGCCCTGAGCTATTCTTCCTGTTAGTTCGTCGGCTGCTCTAGTCATTTCTTTCTTCAAGAGTGCGCATTTCTCTCCTTCCCCCTTCCTGTATTATTCTTTAAAACTCTGAAGCACCTCCTACTGCGTTCAGTTTTTCTAATTCCCATCTCTTTGTTTTGATTCATTTCTTCAGTTCCTTCATTTTCAATTTAAAGATTGTAAAGATTAATGCATGTCTCACGCTGTGTTGCATGCTTTGAAGCTGAAACTAATACGGGTTTTATGATTTTTCTTAACAGATGAGTTTCAATTCTGGCAGGGATATAAAGTTTACGACGTTAATAATTCACCAGGAAAGGCACTTCCCCTTATTAAATTTAAAGTTGTTTACAGCGGCCGAATCGTTAGAATTTTACGGCGCTTTCTCTCCATTCTTCATCTGCTACAACAATTTCATTTTTTTGGCGGTAAGTCATGATAAGGTCCGCTTTTCCTCCGGCAAAAATACCTGCTGCAGAGCAATATTAAGGAACGATTTTGCCAAAAAATTTGTAGACGAATTTGCTGCCAAATTTATAACAGGACGAACAAAGTAGAAGTCTCCCTTAAATCGATCGCCATGTCGAGCGTTTCCTCTTGAATCAGCCCCTGGCTAATCTAAATTCGGTTTCATTTGTTTTCCGCCTTTAATAAGAAATAATAAAATATTAATTTCCAATTGAAACTCAATTTTTTTATAGGGACTGAAAAAAAGTCAAATAACCTTCGTTTTAAGTGACATCATTATTAATTTTACATTGGAAATAAGTAATAAATAATTATTATCTTTACGACGTGACAATAAAGTAATTTCTGTTTCTATTATAATTGTCAAATATAAAACTGAGTTGAACCCCAACTGTCAGATCTCATCAGGTAAAACCTAAATTAAAAGAAGGCTCAATATAAAGTTAAGGAATGAAAAATATAAACAAAAATTAGGGGCAAAATACTTTCCTGTATTAATTCAGGTCAGTAGTCCATTACCTGATGAGAAACCGATATCGAGATAAAAGATTGCATTTATTTTTAATATATTTGTTGCTGTTGTTGTGGTATTCAGTCCTGACATCCTCCGTGCTAACATATACTGTGCAAGACTTTTCATTTCCGCGTAAGGGTACCGGATCTCGCATCCTTCCAAATCTGTTTAGCGCATTCCAGTCTTGGCCTCCCTCTCCTGTTCACTAATATTACATGACCCTCGTGTCTCAAAACGTGGCCTATTAATTTATCTATTCTCTTGGTCAAAGTTCTTCAAAATTTTTCTCTCTTCCCCTATTCTGCTTAGACCGTCCTGGTTAGTTACCCTATCCACCCACCTCATTCTCCTGTAGCACCACAATTCTATTCTTTTCCTTTCCGCAACTCGTATGGTCCACGTTTCACACCCACATAACGCCACGCTCCATACGAACTTTTTTTTAGCAATTAGCAATGATTTCGTAATTTTCACCCTTATATTACTCGTAAGTAAATTCCTGTTCATTGCCCTGTGCGATCCTACTCTAGTTATTACGCTGCCCAAGTAGCAGAATTTCTTAATTTCCGTCAAATTATCCCTTCCCAATCTAACAGCCTTTGTTTTTCCACTGTTTCCCATACTACACTCCATTACCTTGCTTCTCCCTCTTTTAATCCTCATATTGAACTCTTTATCCAGGAGTATTTTCATGCCATTTATTATGGTTTCCAAGTATTCTTCTGATTCTCCTGATATTAGAATATCGTCGGCAAAGCGTAAGGTTTTTATTTCTTCTCCTTGCAATATGATTCCTTTTCCATATTCCGTTTTAACTTTCTTCATCGCCTGTTCTGTATGTAAGTTAAACAGCGTGGGCGACAGGCTGCATCCTTGTCTTATTCCTTTCTTGATTTCTGGTTTCTTTTCTTGGTCTTCTATTCTAATTACTGCTGCCTGTCTTCCATAGAGGTTATGTATTAGCCCCCTTTCTCTATATTTTATTCTAGTTGCCTTCAAGTGTCGTATACCTGCATATTTTAGCTGTGAGGAAGTGGCGAGTGTAATGAGCCAGCCAGCGAACGGTAATCGTAGTTGATTTTTTTCAATAAGGAGTCCGTGAGGAAGACGAGTATCGCGTGTTAGGGAAACTGCCGCGAGGCACGGAAGCGACCTGAGGGTTTGTCTGCTCGCGTTTCACCAGCCAAGTATCGGACCGTCTGCCCTCAAGTGGAGCTAATAGACACGGAAGGACCAATTTGTTTCACTTCAACTCACTCGGCCATCGACAGCTCGTTGCTTACGTCATCACTCATACTGCGCTCATCTTCAGGTGGATGAGGACAGAGGCGCTGTAAGGACGTACAGCCAACAGGTCCACAGCTTAAGGAACACGGCGACTCAAATTTAGGCCTGTAATCCTTACGGGTCATAAAGCAAAACTTTTAATTCTATTCCGTCATTTTTAAAGGCTCAGGAGGAATTTAAATGGATTTGATTTGAAATATATTGTAATATACTTTTTAGGGTATAAAACATTAATTAATCAATAGAACAAATTATAATCAATTTTAAAATTTTTCATTTATTAATTTAAAGTGATTACATGGGCAGAGTATCGATGCTCCAGCAGTTTTAATCCCAGTCTTCGAGATCTGTTACCTCAGAAACATCCAAGCCCGTGCCGGGATTCGAACACGCGACCTCTGCAGCGACGCTAGCCACTACACCACAATAATGCATTTTAATAATTGAATAAAAACACCTTTTCGTAATAAAAAATTTAATCGTGGAACTCATGCCGTAAATGTAGCTGTAACATTTTTCTGTCGTTAAAGATTTTCACTTTTTGAAGGCTTGTAAAATAGCTAGAGAAAGTAGATTCAATAATAACCTCTACAAAAGGCCGTCAGCAGTAATTAGAATTGAAGGGTAAAAATAAAGTAGAAATCAAGAAAAGAGTAAGACAAGGATGGAGTCTCTCCCCAGGTCCTTTAGCTTATATATAGAAAAGACGATGAAGAAAGTTAAAACGGAATATCGTAAGGGAATCAGACTGAAAGGGGAAGAAATAAAAGCCCTAATGCCGATGATATTGTGGTATTAGGGGAGTCAGAAGATGACATGAAAATCATAATCAATGGCATGAACGTGGTATTGGAATAAGAGTTCAATATGAGGATTAATATAGGTGAACCAAGGTAATGGAGTGCAGTATTGCAAAAAAGTGGAATAGCAAAGACTTAGATCGGAAGAGGATAGTTTGAAGGAAGGTAAGTAATTATGCTACTTGGGCAGCGTAAAAACTAGAGTAGGATAGCACAGGCTAATAATATAAGTATAAACATGAGGATATCACAGTTAAAAATGTTGGTATGGAACGTGCCGTTGTATGGGTGTGAAACGTGGACGGTAGCAGTTGCAGAAAGGAAATTAATAGAAGCTTTCGAAATGTGGTGCTGTAGGAGAATGAGATGGGTGGATAGAATCTCTAAGAGGAAATTTCTTAGCAGAAAAGGAGAAGAGCGAACAATATGGAGAAGTTTGACCAAGAGAAGACGTGAAGGTCTTGTTAAATTAGTATTAGAGGGAAGTGTGTGGAGTAAGGACAGAAGAGGGAGGGCTAAAGATGGAATACGCCAAGTAGATTAGTAAGCATGTGCGATGTGGGACTTATGATGAAATGGAAAATCTTGGGGAAGATAGGTTAACATGGACGGTTGCCATCAGACCACAACAATGTGTACAGAATAACGGAAGCGACAAAGTAATAGGTATGCTAACTATGTGCTAATTCAGTGTGATTTTTGGAAGGGAGACAAGGAATTTCCCGATTCACAAGTCCGCCATCTTCCTTCCCCTCTTTTCCGCAATGCATCATTCGGTTTAAAATGAGTTCCAAGTCCAGTGAAGGGAAAGTGATTCCTCGAGAGTCGTCACATAAAAAAGGTCGCCCGCAGCCAGGAACTATGAATTCAAATATTGGCAGTGTGAGAGTTGTTTGCAGAATGCTAACATCGCCCAGTTGCCTGGGACACTGGCCATCTGTCTTAAGCAAATCGACTTCACTTCACTTAGGGAGGGGGAGGAGCTGAGGATCGCCGAGAAAAAGAGACCACAGGGATGACGCACGAGGCGGCCTATTTAAACCAAGAGAAAAATAATTTTTTTACAAAGTGCTCGAGACTGATGGAAACGAAAAAATTGAAAGGATAGTACGCGATTTTAAAAAACTAAAAATCAGTTTTCACCTCATTTCGCCTCATAACTAGCCCTACCCGCATCCTCACTAATCTTCTTAGCGTATTCCATCCTCTCCTCCCTCTTATGTTCTTACCACCACACACTTCCCTCTAATGTTAATTTTACAAGACCGTCAAGTCTGTTCAAGTTAAAAGTCTGTTTTTATTTGAAGGAAACCTTAAATCAATCAACTAACATTTCATGACATTTAATTGAATTTATTTTTATTTCGTCCGTCCATTTACAATACCTTTCGTCCTATTAAATTGCGACCATAAGCGGTTAAGAGGTTACTCCAATGACGTCACTTGATTAAATAGTTATTCCTAGTGTGTCTTATCACAAGACGAAAATGTCCTCAAAGTCTAAGAACTATGCTGTTTTTGTGTTATTCAGTCCCAAGACTGATCTGATGTAACCATCCATGCTAACCAACCACTTACCACATCCTCCCTAATCCACTCAGACTATTCCATCCTTAGCCTCCCTCTTCTGTCCTTACCCCACATACTTCCCTGTAATGCTAATTTTACAAGATCCTAGAGTCTTAAAACGTGGCATATTAATCTATCCCTTCTCTTTGTCAACGTCCTCCATATTGTTCACTCGTCCCCTATTCTGTTTAGAACTTCCTCCTCGTTTGTGATTCTGTCCACCAATCTGATTTTCAGCATTCGCCTATAGCACCACATTTCAAAGGCTTCTATTCTGTTCCTTTCCCCTACTCCTATCGTCCACGTTTCTTCATTATAATAGGTAAAAGGCGGCCAAAATGTCAGCATTGAATATGTCACTTTTTATTCGCTAAAAGAAGAATTTGGACCATCTCCAGCCCCTGTTACGGCCGAAAATTGCTTCTCTTGTCCCTAAATTCTTCCTAAAACCAAATTGATCTTCTCCAAACTCGAATTCTATTTGACGTTCCATCGTCCTATATTCTATTTTCCTGATTTTGAATAAATCGTGATATGCTGAGTTATTGGCCGTCTTTTTATCTATTGTTTAATTGACGTGGTTTGTTCTCACAATTAACACCTGACCCGGGCCTGAGTGTTTTTTGCCCTCTCCCTTCCCCTCATCACCGTGAATTTATTTGGGAACCACTGCTGACTGAAACTTCCCTCATATATACTTTTTTTCGTTTAACCATTCGGAAGGGTGTGACAATAGTACCGAAAGCCCGTTTTTCCTGCATCTCTTTAGGTGAAACACCGGGTAGGATCCTTAAAGAATAGCCCTGGGGCCCCTAGTCAACCCCTTGGATACCTTGGCTCTACCTTCCGCATCCCCCTTTTCAATTCCCTTCCTATACTATTTACCTGTTTCAAGATCACCCTCGTGTAGCTTGTTAACCCCCAAAAAATACTGCAATGGAGAACTAAACTAGATTCCATTAATTATTTTTAGTTAAAGTATACCTTGTTCAAAAATATCTGAATAAGTTAAAATAAAAGGTTTTGGCCATCAAGAAAGGCATTTTCATAACTTTTAGAGAAAACGTCTTTTGGGAAGAGATTATATATCGTATTACATTATGAAGTAATTTTTTTCCAGAATTTAGATTTAAATAGATCTAGTGTACAGTATTGTTGTCTCCTATTAACGTTTCTGTCCTTATTGTAACAAGGATCTCCCTCCAGTGGTCAGACACGTCCGCAGTCAGCCTGCATGCAATTCCTCCAACTGCTCTCTCACTTCATTTACTTCCTATATTAAAATTCCGAGAATGCAATTTTCAGGCCTCGCACAAAGAACGTGCAGGACGTTTCTCCTTCAGTAACAGTAATAATTACCATCACGACCGAGGCACAAATATTATGTTTCATTAACTGTAATATTTACCTCCGATGTCAGAATTAAATTCTGACTCGTTTGAACAACACAGACAGGTTTTTTGTGTGTGTGTGTGTACGAAGGGGGAAAACATTTTAAGTACGCTTGAAATTCTGACACTTGTGGAAACAAAAAATAGCTTCACCGGTAAAATTAATCTGACAATTTATCTTGCAATGGATTAAAGTTCAATGAATAAGTTATATTGTAATGAAAATCAAGAAAGGTGGCTTATACACTACCTCTACAGAAGACAGGCAGCAGTGATTAGAACTGAAGGGCAAGAAGAAAAAGAAAAAGCTGTAATAAAGAAAGAAGTGAGACAAGGATGCAGCAGCCCCATGCTGTTTAACTTATATATAGAACAGGCTATGAAAGAATGTTAAAACGGAAATGAGAAAGGAATCATACTGCAAGGAGAAGAAATAAAATCCATACGCTTTGCCGAGGATATTGTAGTATTAAGGAGAGTCAAAAGAAGACTCGGAGAACATAATAAATGGCATGAACGAGGCCCTAGAGAAAGAGTTCAATTAATTAATAGAAGGAAAACCAAGGTAATGGAGTGTAGTGTGGGAAACAGTGGAATATCAAAGGCTGTTAGATTGGGGAAGGATATTTTGACGGAAGTTAAGGAATTCTGCTATTTGGGAAGTGTAATAACTAGGGATGCTAGAATTATAGTAGACATAAAGAGACTTTCACGAAAAAGAGAAAATTACCTAGGGGCATCATAAGAGTCAATATTAAAGAAATCGTTAATAAAAGATTTTGGATTGGAGTGTGGCGTCACATGGCTGCGAAACGTGGACGATAGGAGCTGCGGAAAGGAAAAGAATAGAAGAGTTTGAAACGTGGCGATGAGATTGGTGGATAGAATCACTAACGAGGAACTTCTAAATAGAATAGGGGAAGAGAGGAGAATATGGAAGACGTTGACCAAGAAAAGTTATACATTTTTAAGCCACGTATTATGAGACGTGGGGCTTATAAAATTAGCATTAGAA
Organism: Eucriotettix oculatus; assembly: GCA_034510155.1. Lineage (NCBI taxonomy): Eukaryota > Metazoa > Arthropoda > Insecta > Orthoptera > Tetrigidae > Eucriotettix > Eucriotettix oculatus. The sequence goes on from CM067379.1 coordinate 17,078,392, forward strand.
GGAAATTTACAGAAGAGGGAGGCCAAGGATAGAATAAAATAAGGAGATTAGGGAGGATGTGAGATGTGCTAGTTATGAGGAAAAGAAAATGCTTGCACAAGATAAGTTATAATTGAGGGTTGTATCAGACCAGTCTTAGGTCGTAATACCACAACAACTAAGGAAGTGAATATTAATTATCCTGTCATTATGTTTATTCGTAATTGAGGCGGTCTCGTAATTTCACAGAACAACGGGGAGAATAAACCGCAAGGAGCGCCGTATCTATCTATCCGCATTAAAAGTCAGTGAAACACGCGATAATCTAAAATTGGCACGAACTGGACGGAAAGCCCTGGAATAATTACAAAATTAATTACAGTCACACGGAACTAATTCGTTGCATGCAACAAGTTTATTTGCAAAAAAAAAGGAAAAACGAAGCGGAGTAAATTAGTGGGGAGGAACGTTAATGCCGGTCGTTTCACAGTCGCAATTGGCACGCATGCAGCAGCACCTTCGTCCATCAACTGTACAGATTGTTTCATCAGTCAGACGAGGTGAAAAACAACCACCAGTGCGAAGCCGGGAAAAATAAATAAAATATTACGGCGCGAGTTGAGAACAATCACGGCTTCCCTCTGTGAAGTGATTTTTTTTTCACATTCCTCTGCAGAACAAACATACACACACACACACGACTACCATTTAATTAAAATGAACGTCAGTTTGAGGAATACAAAAGGAATTATGACGCGTTACTACAAACGAAGAATACAATTACATCCCTAGTAGCATAATTATGCTAATTGATTCTCAGGGCATGTGTTAATAATTACGATCTATATATAATCATCTTAAGGATGTCTGTCTAACGCGAGAAACCTCGCTTCAAAATTTTACTTCGTCAACTGTATATGTACTTCCAGCGAAGTTGATAAGAATCAACATCATGGCTGCTCAGGATAGATTGCGAAATGTAATAAACAGGAAGAATAACAGAAGATTTTAGTAAACACATTAATTATACCGATACCGATGATGACTGGGTCAGGACAATTAGTTTAGTATCTCATGCATGCTATATATATATATATATATATATATATATATATATATATATATATATTGGGTTGACAGGATAAATGAGGGTGATTAACGAAACTAGTATATAGGAGGAGGGAAACGTCAAATATAGTGAGAGTTAGGAGAAGATCAATTTGGTTGTAGGAAGAATGTAGGGACAAGACAACCCATACTGACTCTGCGTTTAATTTTAGAAGACAGGATTACAAAACCATAGGCCTACGTTCTTGCCATCTGTAGATCAAGAAAAAGCGTTTGATAATGCGAACTGGAAGACACTGTTAAGGATTTTTAAGAACACAGGAATAAAACGTCGAAAAAGGAGGCTTATACATAACCTTTACAGAAGGCAGTCGAATACAAGATCAAGAAAAGAAAGCCGTAGTCAAGAAAGGAGTACGACAAGGATGGTGCAGACTGTCGCCCATGCTCTTTAACTTCTATATAGAACAGGTTATGAAAAAAGTTAAAACGGAATATGGAAAAGGAATCACACTGCAAGAAGAAGAAATAAAAACCCTCCAATTTACCGACGATATTGTAGTATTAGGGAAGTGAAAACAAGACTTTGAATTTATAATAAATGATATGAACATGTGGATTAATAAAGGGAAAACCAAGGTGATGGAGTGTATTATTGGAAACAAAGGCTGTTAGATAGGAAATTTTTTTGACGGAAGTTAAGGAATTGTGCTACTTGGGAAGAAAGAAGGCTATTCATAACCTCTACAGAAGGGACAAAGCAGTAAATAGAATTTATAGACAAGAAAAGAAAGCAGAAATCAAGAAGGAATAAGACGAGGATGCAGAACAGGCGATGAAGAACGTTAAAGCGGAATATGGAAAAGGAATCATCCTGCAAGGAGAAGAAATAAAAAAAACTGCGCTTTGCCGCTGATATTGTAGTATTAGGGGAAACAGAACAATACTTAGAAATGTAATATTCACACCAGTAAGTAGATTTCTCATTTTCGCGAGGTTCTTCCTTGCCTGTGCCATCCTAGTCTTTATGTCTACTATATTTCTATCATCTCCAGTTATTATATTTCGGAAGTAGCAGAATTCCTTAACTCCATTACCTTGGTTTCACCTCTATTAATCTTCATATTCAATTCTTTCACCAGGACCACTTTCATCCTATAAGAACCCGTGTAAAAACGACGCTTTTTTGAAACCGCTAAAATCCACCTTAAAGCAACAAAAGAGAAACTGAAGTGAATTATTTACTGATTTTTATCGTTGCCAAAAATGTTGGTATGGAGCGTGGCGTTATAAGGGTGCGAAACGTGGACGACACGAGTTGGGGAAAGGAAAAGAATAGAAGCCTTTGAAATGTAGTGCTATAGGCGAATGATGAAAGATGATGAGGACTTTGACTAAGAGAAAGGATAGATTAATAGGCCACATTTTAAGACCCGAGGGTCTTGTAAAATTAACATCAGAGGGAAGTGTGTGGTTTAAGAACAGAATATAGAGGCCAAGGATGGAATAGTCTCAGTGGATTAGGGAGGATTTGCGTTGTACTTGTGCAAGATAGGTTAGAATGGAGGGTTCCTGCATCAGACCAGTCTTAGGACTGAATACCACAACAACAACAACTAATAATTATAGTTTTTAATGGTTTTTTTATTTTCCTGCAGAGTGGTTCGATCTTAAATAATGGCACATTGACCCCCTTGTGCAAAGACGATATAAGTAACACGTGTCCTTGTCCTTGCGACTCTCTCCCACTCACGGGATTCGTGCTGCGTTGTCGCTTCGCTTTCATCTTCCCATCTTTGTTCCCCGGATCCTGCCACATCCTCTCCTCCACGCACCGTGACAGTCGTCCGCCATTTACTAATCAATCAAACTCTTTGGCTGGAACACTTTCAAAATACATTACTGTCATTCCATGCTGCCATTTATCTCCCGCAAGATGCGAGCGGTGGCTCTCATGCCTGACATTACTTCCCCCTATATTCAGAATAACCCGACAACTACGTAGGAAGCGTGTTTCACTATCCTATTACTATACTAATCCGATTAATACTGAATGATACAGGAGGCCATACTGTAAAATGTCGAGATGTAGTTCTTGTGGTATTCAGTCCTAAGACTGGTCTGATGCACGCTAACCTATCTTCCGCAAGCCTTTACTTTTCCTTTTAAATAGCACAACCCACATCCTCCCTAATCTACTTAGCGTATTCCATCCTTGGCCTCCTTCTTCTGTTCTTACCCCACCAACTTTCCCTCTAATGTTAATTTTACAAGACCCTCATGCCTTAAAACCTAGCCTATTAATCTATGCCTTCTCTTGGTCAACGTCCCCTGGAGCTACGACAGAGGGAAGGACAGTTTCCTGGTCCAAGTAGTTAAAACTCCATTGCGTGTTCCTCAGTGTGTGCTTGTTTGTGTTTCCCAGTGTGTGTCCGTGTTGTGTTTATATTGACTTTTGTCTATATACACTTTCTTTTACTAATTTATTTTTAAGTTTATTTGTCTTTAATTATGCACTTTATTGTGTTCATTTTTAATTTTTAACGTATGACGTATCCTATTTCCTCAATCGAGGATTAATGGAAACAACAATAAATCTAAATCATATTGTTCGCTCCACCCATCTGATTTTCAGCATTCGCGTACAGCAACACATTTTTAGGTCTTCTATTCTGTTTCTTTTCCCCCCAACTCCTATCGTCCACGTTTCGCACGCATATATCGCCACGCTCCATGGTAATCTTTTTAGCAACGATTTCCTATTATTCACGCTTATATCACCCGTAAGTAAATCCCTCTTTTTCGCGAAAGCCTTCCGTGCCTGTGCTATCCTACTCTAGTTACTACGCTTCCCAACTAAGAGAATTCCTTAACGTCTGTCAAAATATCCCTTCACAATCTAACAGCCTTTGTTATTCCTCTGTTTCCCATACTACACTCCATTACCTTGGTTTTGCATCTATTAATCCTCATATTGAACTCTTTGTCCAGGATTCCGTTCATGCCATTTATTATGGTTTCCAAGTCTTCTTCTGACTCCCCTAATACCACAATGTCATCGGCAAAGTGTAGGGGTTTTATTCATTTTCCGAGGAGTATGATTCCTTTTCTGGAACATGGGTGACAGGCTGCTTCCTAGTCTTACTCCTTTCTTGATTTCTGTCCTCTTTTCTTGTTTTTCTGTTCTAATTATAGTTGCCTGTGTTCTGTAGAGGTTATGCCTACGCCTCCTTTTCTCGATATTTTATTCCAGTGCTCTTCAAAATCCTTAATACTGTGTTTCATGTTGACAATATCAAACGCTTTTTCTACAAATGCCATAAACTTAGACCGTTTTTTTTGTATCCTGTCTTCTAAGATTAGTTTTATTCATATTGATGATATAGCATTTATCTGATGGTATAGCCGCCCATGTGTAAGCGTGTATGACCACTGCACCCCCTTCTCCCCCCCTCCTCTGTTTGCCAAGCCCTGGTTTAATAACCCGCAACAATTACACAGGATATCCGAAAAACGGAAACGAATCGCCGCCGCAGCTCGATTATCGATGTAATTTGCGATCTGCAAAAAGTAATGATTCCAGGGTTTTCGAGGACTCGCACCGCAAGTGGAGCTGAGGAACGCGGCTCTGCGTGATGTGGTGATACGTCACAGCACATTACAGGGTCGTTTGAACGGGGTGAAATGCTATTTCCTCCCTGCATCCGCATGGAAACGCGTCCCTTTGTGTCGCTAAGCGGAGCTTCAGGAACAAGCGATATGCGGAACTCGATAAATAGCTCCGAATAAAGCCCAATACTTGAAACTTTGCCACCCCAATATCACGGATATCTCAATTTTGTTCCATCACACAATCACACACGTATATTAATGTATTGGGATTTTTTTCCTGACGTCTGAACCGCTCAGGTATTAATGCGCGGGCCTTGACTCGTTCCCATAACAGTTAATATCGGCGGGGAAAAAAATTCCTACCTTTACAATAAAAAAAGCACACCCCCGTTAATTAAAATCACAGTTTTACATCGTTACAATTGATAATATTTAACGCTGTAATAATAATAAAAAAATTCCAATTATTTGAAATTTGATTCAACCACGTTTAGTTAATTCGTTTATTCAAAGTTTAACAAATATTGTTGTTGTTGTTGTGGTATTCAGTCCTTAGACTGGTCTGATGTAACCCTCATATTACATCATAAGACTTAATATACTCATCATCGGACCGGGGGACTTTCAAATCCAGGAACCGGATGAGTATAAGGACCAAAATATGGACATCATAACATAAAATAGAATATAAATTATAATAATAGTAAGATTATTCAAGTAATTATCTTAAACAAATTACATAACTCTGCTAATACAAATACAGTCATAAATAATTAGAGTATAAAATTAGTAAAAAAGTTTGAACCTACAACTACTCGACCAACGCGCCATGGAGGAGATCCGGAAACACGTGGTGAGGCTCGTAACCGGAGTTGTTCCACAAACAAAATGTATAAAGGTGGAAAGGATGCGGAGGAGACAATGAAATTAAGAATTCTCTCCTTCAGTCTCTCAACCACGAAAATAATATAATAATAAAACTAGTGTAACAGATGATGATCTTACATGCTGAAACAAATTTAAATATACGCATATACTTTATTATTGTATTCATACATATTTATATCTATGTAAAAAAATATACTAACAAAAGAAAATATTGTTAAACAGACCTGTTATTGAATCTAGAAAACAGGTCAAGTAAATTATTATCAATAAAAAAAAGTATTAGGGGGAGACAGAAGGAGACTTGGACGCCATTAAAAAAATGACATGGTAGTGGTCCAGGAGAAAAAGGTTAATATGAGGATTAATAGAGGGGAAAATAAAGCGATGGAGTTTAGTATGGGAAACAGTGGAATAACTAAGGTTGTTTGATTGAGAAGGGAATTTTTGGAAGGAAGTTAAGGAATTCTCCTGCTTGAGACGCGTAATAACTAGAGTAGGATAGCACAGGCGAGGGAGGAATCTAGTTACGGGTAATATAAATATATAGTCTATGTATAAGTTTGGATGGGGAACTGACCACGAGTCACCCCAAAATTCGGAATGTGTCACGCCAGATGACAGTCCGCAGCCGCCTCGGTAGGCCTAGGCCCTCAAGAGGGCTGTTGAGCCATTGGAAGAAGAAGAAAAAGATAAATAAGTCTATATATAAACCCTAAGGTTTTCCAATGATATAGCAGTATTAGGGGAGTCAGAACAAGACTTGGGAAACAAAAAAAATGGCATGAACGTGGCCTGGAAAACGAGTTTAACAGAGGGAAAACCAAGGTAATAATGGACTGTATGTAGTATGGCAAACAGTAGAATAATATATTCGGAAGTAATATTTTGAAGGTAGTTAAGAAATTCTCCTACTTGGGCAACATAATAACTAGAGTAGGATAGCAGAGGCGAGGAAGAGGAATTTACTTACTGCTAACATAGGTGTGAATATTAGGAAATCATTGCTATAAAATGTTGGTATGGAGCGTGGCGTTATATGGGTGCGAAACGTGGACTGTAGGAGTTTTAAAAAAGGAGAAGAATAGAAGCCTCGTGGTGCTATAGGAGAATGAGATGGGCGGATAGAAAAAACTAACCAGGAAGTTCTGAGCAGAATAGGGAGGGGGAAGAAGGACAATATGCAGGACGTTGACCACGAGAAAGGAGTGATTACTAGGAAGAAGAAGATGGAATACGGTAAGGAGATTAGGGAGGTATTCTTGCGGAAGATAGGTTGGGATGGGGGATTGCAACAGACAAGTCTTGGGGGACTGAATACAACAACAACAATAATAATTTTTTTAATCATTCTTCAGATAAACGAACTTTTATCATAAAGTTTATCAGTTTGTACAATAAGTAGTCCAGTGTGTGTAATAATAAAATAATGAAGACAAAATTGAAGTAGTGTATATAATTAACTTGTAGACGTGGAGGTTGGTTAATCCATGTAATTGACTCACTTTAGAATATGGGTTAGGTAATAGTAAATGAAAGCGAAATATATATAATAATTTTTTTTAACTGTCCTGAAAGTCAAGGCGTAGAATAATAATTATGTAATTAGCAAGTGACGTATTTTCATTAATTTTATAAAGGCCGTGCGGGCTTTCGGCATTATTTGGTAAGCGGTCAGCCGTGTTACTCATCACACATGAATCAATTCCCAATTTACTGTAGGTTTCCACGTGTCAGGACGACTCCTTCCCCCATCCGGGGCCACGCGCGTTCTTTTGTGAGGAAGACCGTCTAGGGGGCGCATTCCAGGGCGGCGTCGCCCACTGGCCGGCGTTCGGGGCACGTCAGCTATTTGCAAACGACCGGCCCTTGCCTCAAAGCTTCGCGATAAAACGCGACCCCTTCTTTTCTTCGAGGTTATTCTTGGAGCCACCTCTCTTCCTCTCCTCTCTTCCTCTCCTCTCCTCCTCTCCTCCTGACACTTACCCTCTACCGGCGTTTGTCAAGCACTTCAATACAAGAAATGTGCAGCCTGTCTGTATTCAGGCTGTCAATATCACGGCCACAATATAGACGTTTCTCCTCCTCTACATCAGCAGCAGCTTCGCTCCACATAAAATATTACTCCGGACAATGACCACAGTCCCTCGAAACAGAGGACAATGTATTTATTTTTTAAATAAAAAAATTAATTATGAAATATGTTGTTGTTGTGGTATTCAGTCCTAACACTCGTCTCATGCAAACATCCATGCTAACTTAGCTTCCTTATGGCCTTCCACAGCTTCCCTAATCTTCTTAGAGTATTCCATCCTTGGCCTCCCTCGTCTGTTCTTACCCCACACACTTCCCTCTAATGCTATTATTACAAGACCCTAGTGTCTTAAATTGTGGCCTATTAATCTGTCCCTTCTCTTACTCAACGTCCCCCATATTGTTTGATTCTTCGTTTGTGATTCTATCCACCCATATGATTTTCAGCATTCTCCTATAGCACCACATTTCAAAGGTTTCTATTCTTTTCCTTTCCACAACTCCTATCGTCCACGTTTGGCACCCATATAACGCCACGCTAAATGAGAACATTTTTAGCAACGATAATAATCAGTAAATAATTCACTTCTCTCTCTTCTCTTTTGTTGCTTAATGTCTTGAACTGCTTAATTATGATAAATTTACGAACCCTCTTTTACTATTCTTACAAATATTGCTTAATTTAAACAAATTTTGTTTTCATTAATTTTAAAAATATTGATGTTGGACTTTTAGTTCCCGTCAGGACCAAGCAAGTGTCATATCTTAGGTAGTAAATTTTTTTTACTATTTTTTATTCAATATATATTTACAGTAAGTTACTATATTAAATTAAGTATTACTACTTAAACCTTTTCTTCGTGATAGTTTTTGCAAAACAATTCTGTTTTCATTCATGAATAGGAAAACATTGCCTTTTGAGCCCCGTGCCTGAGGTCCTCACTCTATCTTGACCTTTCTGCAAACCTCACCTCGCCGTCTTTAGTCTAAAAACGCCACCTGTGTTTGAAATTCTGACGTTTTTTAGTACTGAATTACTTAGCGTCTCAAAATACCCCTTCCCTATTTAACAGCCTTTGCTATTCCACTGTTTTCCAAGCTATACTCCATAACCTTGTTTTTCCCTCTGTTCAACCTCGTGTTGCACTCTTCCTCCCTGCCATTGATTATGGTTTCCAATTCTTCTTCTCGCTCCCCTAATACTGCAATATCATCGGCAAAGTGTAGGGTTTTTATTTCTTCTCCTTGCGGTATGACTCCTTTTCCATATTACTTTGCAGCTTTCTTCATCGCATGTTCTATATATATGAGTTAAACAGCGTGGGCGACAGGCTGCATCCTTGTCTTACTCCGTTCTTGGCTTCTGCTTTCATTTCTTGATCTTGTATTTTAATTACTACCGCTGCCTGTCTTCTGTGGAGGTTATGTATAAGCCTCCTTTCTCTATATTTTCTTTCTATATATAGTTTTTCCTTACTATAAAGTAAGTATGAACTACAAACGTAAGGCCATTTTACTCGTTACATTTTCCCGATAATTTATCTGCAGCAGTTGTTATATTATCTACGTTGTTGACAAGGTATACTAAACCTAATTTATCCATAATCTTCGCCACACACTAACACCTTCGGGCCAATAATTGGATCATTACATCTCCATTTAATTTCCTAGTCGATTCCTGTGAACGATGTTGGCATGACATTTTCTATCAGGCCATGTTTTAATTGCGTGACGTGCACCCTCAAGCGTAAAGGTGAAATACGCGTTGAAAACAACATTTCTGTAGATATATATATTCCACAATTATTGGACAACGTTATCTCTTTTACTACAACGGAACCAATTAGCGTTGTAAAGTTCAGCATTTTCCTTTTTTAACGATAACTGTAACTCTGTTTACTTTCAATCTGATCTGCTGCAAGTCATCTGTCCTTTTTCAGAATATTTAAAAATTCTCCTTCTTCTTCTTCTTCTCAACTGTGAAATAGAATTTACTCGGTTTGGAGATTTTTGTTGTTATTTCGTAGCGCAAGGTTCTAACGGTTGTGCATACAGAAGGTGGATGATTTGTGTCCCACATGCGATCGCTCAGGTATCTATGGGGGAGGGGGAGGGGGAGGGGGAGGATTATCTATTTACGCCTGGCTGCGCTGGATAATAGCTAATACTAGGCTACATTCCGCCCCTCCATCCCGTACTCCGGGAGCAAAGATTGAGGCAAACAGCTGCAGCATCCTCAGGCTGGTTCATCATCCACAAGTGATTTACTTGCTGACAAATAGAGACATCGTAGAAATTTTAATTAACAAGAATAATTACCTCAATACAATGATCAGTCATCGACCAACCTTCACTCGGTTTTATCTATTCTGATAAATTTTGAGGACGTCGGACTATCCATACATGCGTTGTTGTTGTTGTTGTGGTTTTCAGTCCTAAGACTGGTCCATGCTAACCTATCCTGCGCAAGCCTTTTCATTCCCTCATAACTAGCATAACACACATCCTCCCTAATCTGCTTAGCGTATTCCACCCTTCACTTCCCTCTTTTGTTCGTACCCCACACACACTTAATTTTACAAGACCCTCGTCTCTTAAAACGTAGCTTATTATATTGTTCGCCTTTCCCCTATTCTCTTTACAACTTCCTAGTCCGCCCATCAGATTTTCAGAATTTGCCTATGGAACCACATTTCAAAGGCTTCTATTCTTTTCCTTTCCCCAGCTCCTATCGTCCACGTTACACACCCCATATAACAACGCCACGCTCTCCATACGAACATGTTTAGCAACGATTTCCTAATATTCACTCTTATATTACCCGCAAGTAAATTTCCCTCTTTTTCGCGAAAGCCTTCCTTGCCTGTGCTATCCTACTCTTTATGTCTACTATACTTCTACCATCCCTAGTTATTAGGCTTCCCCAGTAGCAGAATTCCTTAACTTTCATAAACATGTATATTATTTTAATATTATTATTCTATATCATCTATTTTTTTAATAAAAAATGCGAGTTAGCAGAAGATCTTTTTTTAGGAAGAATATGGGTGGAGACAAGGAGAACCAATATTGACTCAGCGTCTAATTTTAGAAGACAGGATAAGAGAAAAAACAGGCTTACGTTCATGGCATTGGTAGATTTAGAAAAAAGTTCTTTGATAATGTCAACTGGAACACGCGTCCAAGGCTTGTGAAGATGACAGGAATAAAAGGAAGGTTGAAATCAAGAAATGACTAAGACAAGGATGCAGCAGTCTGTCGCCCATGTTCTTTAACTTATCTATACAACTGGCGATGAAGAAAGTTAAAAATACGAACTGCCTATGATATTTCAGTATTAAGGGAGTCAGAAGAAGACTTGGAAACCATAATAAATTGCATGAACGTGAAGAGTACAATACGAGGATTGACGGAGGGAAAATCAAGGTTATGAGAGTGTAATATAGGAAACAGAGGAATAACAAAGGCTGGAAGATTGGGAGGGAATATATTGAAGAAGGTTAAGGAATTCTGCTACTTAGGCAGCGTAGTAACTGGGGTAGGATAGCACAGGCGAGGAAGAGGAGTTTATTTACGGCTAATATAAGAGTGAATATTAGGAAGTTATTGCTAAAAGTGTTGGTATGGAGCGTGAGGAAGGAGAAGAAAAAAATTAATCTTAAATTTGTCGACGATATTGTAGTAATAGGGGAGTCAGAAGAAGAATTAGAAACGATAATAAATATATATATATGGACAGGCGACGAAGAAAGTTAAAGATGAATATGGAAATATGTTAAACGTGGACGACAGGAGTTGCGGAAAGGAAAAGAATGGAAGTCTTTGAAAAGTTGTGCTATGGGAGAATGAGATCGGTTAATTCAACCAAAGTAATCACTAAATACCCCCAGATCGTTTCTTTCTTTCTTAAATTCTCTTGTCAGTATGAATGGATGTATGATGGATCCAATCTTGTCGACGGTTTTATCTACGTGTGTATCCCATACGTGCACATCACAATTACTGTCCATCGATGATAAGCTTTTGCAAAGGTTACACGTAGTGACAGACGTTCTTCAAATTTCTCTTTGAAGACTTCACCGCACCGTCAACGTGTCCTATTAGCATCCCCGACATAATCAATCCACTGGCAGCTTAATCCGTGACGTGATCAGTCGGCCGTGAAAAATGTAATAACATTAACGCTCGATTACGTTTCCCTCCTCGAGCAAGCCTCATGGACGTCACGTCAAAATAACCCGCGAAATTTTATTTTCAATTTACCTAGTTATTTTTTATATTTGTTAGACATAAAGGAGAACGGAACGGCAAATAGAATGCGAGTTAGGAGAAGATCAGTTTGGTATATGGAAGAATGTAGGGAGAAGAGGAGAAGCAATGTTGACTCTGCGTATAATATTTGTAAATTTAGAAAAGGACTTCGATAATGTGAATTTGAATACACTATTAAGGATTTTGAAGAGCACGAGAAAAAACAGTTATTTGTAGAGTGAACGGTAAATCCGCTACAATTAATGACTTGATTTTTTAGGGGAGGGGGTAAACAGGCTACATGAGAGTGATCTTGAAACAGACAATTCCCCTTTAATAGCATAGTAAGGGCATTGAAAAGGTGGGGGGGGGTGGAAGGTAGAGCAAGGTAGCCAAGGGTTGACTAGAGGCCCCCGGGCTGTAGTTTAAGGATCCTAAGGAGATGCAAGGAAAACCCTAGAAAACCTGTATCAGGTAGGTCGGGCTATTTCGTACTATTCTCACGGAGACGAGTTTGCTGTGGGGTCGCAGCATTCCCTTCTCCGTGACTCCACAATTTACAGGAGGCAGTTGGTCGGCTGATCCAATGAGATCAGCGAATAACTCTTACTGTGTGCCCAAGGTCCTAAAATAGGTGAAAGTGCCTCGGCATGTGTTCCTTTTTTTATGGTTAACAGGCTACACGAAGGTGATTCTGAAAGAGTTGTAAGAGTAAAGTATGATGATTACAACCTCCGGAAGGTATTTCAAATAATTAAATTACATATATAATCATGATAAGTCCATTAGGATAACAATTATGAGCAATTAACTAATTAGTGCTAAAAAAATCACACTGGCGGTGACATTTAGTATACGAGGAATTTTAGTACCTTCAGTGAATAACACAGTTGAATTAGTCGAATTTGTATTTTAAATGATTTAATTAGCCTCTTTGTCAGCAATTTATAATTTACATACGAAAATGTTACGACGTTTCGTCTCTCATTTGAAACTTCTTCGGATAAAAATTTAGCCGTACACGGGAACCCTCACTCCTTTACTCCTTCGGGGATGAAAATAAAATCAAAATTTTCGGCCAGAGGGGTCATGGAGTGAGGTTCCATGTGTACAGCTAAATTTTTACCTGATGAAGCCTCAATTGAGACACGAAACGTCGTAACATTTTCGTATTTAAATTATAAATTACTGACGAAGAGGCTAATTAATTAATTTAGATGTTTAATTGCCAGAGAAATTGTATTTAAAATAAAATAAAAATTAAATGTATAATTCTCGTTTCATTATTATTTTTTAATTTCCCTCAGGTTACAAACAGCATTTTTTTAAAAAATAATTTCTCTTTCGGATTCAACGCGTGTGTTCATTAAGCACACTTGCAAAGTATTTATATTCTCTTCTTTCAAAGTTACGAGATAAATTATTTATTTTTAAAAAAGAATTTTTTAAACCTAAAGATGATACAAATAAAAGAAACGCCGCGTTGTGTTGTCCTCTTTTATGTTTTAAAAATTTATTTCTTATTATACTAGAATTTATGAGAAAGGAAAACAGTTATAACAAGTGCGACAATCTCCGAGGGACGGTATACGACACCTGAAAGGGAGGAAAAAAGAGGGATGGTGACGGAGTAATAAGTGTTATGGAGACATCAAAGATGAATGAGCTTTTAGATGTGGTTTGACGTCGGGAAAATTGTGTAAATTTAGGAAACAAAGTCGTGGAAACTCCAGGTAGCACCTTTACCCAGGGTCCATAAAGGCGGCTGCTCTTGCGGTCCATAAAGACCTCGCCACAGGGTTGACTTCAATAAAACCAACGACGATGTAGAAGCTGCGCGTGGGTGTACTTTAGCCGATTGCTGGAGAAGCAGAGCAGCCACGATAAAGAAAATTAGTCAAGTCTGTGGTTATTTGGCTGACCGGTTGGGCAGAATTGAGGAAAATAATTTAATAGAAATATACAGGGTGTCAAAAAAACTGTCAAAAATTTTTGGAGGTGGTAGTGACAACCCAAACAAGAAAAAAGTCCAATTAACATTGGTCCGGAAACGCATACTTTCTGAGACCTTTACCAAAGCGGCTAAATTAGGTGGATTGAGGTCTACCCCTCAAAAATCAGAATAAAATTGTTCACGTTGAATGAACTTAAGCCGTCTGCTAAAGTAGGCTAACAATGGGACTAACCTACCTCCACGTTTGCAGGTGAATTATATTTTAATTTTGTATTCAATCTTTTAATATATGTATGTACTGGATCGATTACTGACAATCATTAGGATAAAAGCTTTTTATTTCAATAAAAGAAAACGCGTTGAATTCGAATAGGAAAAATTAAACAGCTTCAGAGGGAGCGAATGTTGAACTCGTAGCACATTGAGCCAGTTACCGTGAGTGACTGTGAAAGTTGGTTCTGGATGAATACTAAACGCATTAGTAATGATGAAACTACGGAACTTAATTCCGATGATAACAGTGGCAATCAGATTATCTCATAAACACGGCAAACGTGAAACAGAGCGAGTTACACGAGTAATTCGATTGAATTATCGACCCTGACTGGAAAATAATGCTTCCGTCTGTTACTACGAGTGGTGCGCAGTAGAACACTCCACAATTTTAATTTCAATTTATGGAATTTTGGATTAAATAAAATTTCTGCAAGAGCATGTCGCTGGCCAGGTAAAAGGTGGGTTTTTTTCCCCGGCGCCGAGATGGCGGCTGTCTGCGTGCATATGACGTTAGGCTTGTTTTTTGTTGAGGGAGCGTTCACCTTTCGGGATTTCCTGGGGGACACTTTCCTGTTTCATCAAAAAATCTCCAGCGCTTGACGGAGAACTCATGATGATTGGCAGAAAATCATCACGTGAGATAGTTTTATCCTTTGGAGAGGGAATATACGGAGTTGAGGTGATGGGCGGAAAAACAGTCAGTATGTAGCGTGGATTCATCATTGGAGGAAGCAGCGATCAGGATGAAAAAAAACGCCAGACAAGCGGAGGAAGCATCGGAACGGCATAAAGACAAGTCGAGGAGCTAGCAGAGAAGTATAGTGTGGAGATAGTATGAGTCGAGTAAGCAGCGGAAGAATATGGTGTCGGGGAGGCAGAGATGTATGGTGTAAGAAGTTGAGAAGAAGGAAGTTTAAAGCAGTGTAATACGAAGTTGAGTTGCAGGTTCAACTAGAAGGAATAAAGTATTATCGACGAGGAAAACAACGAGGGAAGAAGAATGAAAAATTGAGTTTTCCTTAATTTCGTCGTTCCAGGCTCAACCCGAACAACGGGAGAAGAGTCGCTTGTTATTCTGCACCAAGACGCACAGGCAAACAAAACAGGTTCGTCCAGTGAACGGAAACTGCTGCACGTAGTTACCCAAATAATAATTTAACCCTGAGAACTTTAAAATCGTCCCATTTAATTATTTTTTATGTATTTGTAATCTTCGCGCAGTACTCCATTTAAAATTATTGTGTTTATATATATTCTTCTTCTTCTCCCGATGGCTCAACAGCCCTCTTGAGGGCCTAGGCCTACCGAGGCGACTGCGGACTGTCATCTGGCGTGACACATTCCGAATTTGGGGTGATACTTGGTCAGTGTGTTTATATATATACATGTATATATTATATCCTAAACTTATATTCATTAAATAATTAATATAACCACCACTAATCATTTACACGCATAATTAAATTCATTAAAGTTGCCTTCGCATCTGTTTATGTCATCAGTCAGCGTCTCAGACAAACACAGAAATGGAAACGCGTACACGATCGATACGTCATTTAATTTAAAACACAGCCCAAGTGTAATATACTGGATCCAAACTCCAACGCAATTGGAAAAAATATATATATTCCCATTAACTTTATCAGCGCCCATTAATTAATGCATAAATTAACACGTGGTTTGATTTTGATCAGAGAGTTGATTAACGCGAAACCTCTGCCTCAAATCGTCCTAAAATAACGTTTATAATGTTAAATAAATTTTAATAAAGAGGCCGCTAATTGGATTGTTTTATAATTGGAGCCTATCGATTGATCAGAGTCTTCTACCCTTGAATTGCTTTCAGAGTTGCTGTATACTTGCACCTTTAATTATTTCGAATCATTTAAATGTTATCCTCGGATTATCTACAGCAGAAATAGAGAAAAGAGTACGACAAGGATGCCGTCTTTTTAACTTACATATAGAACAGGCGACGGAGGAAGTTAAAGAATAAACATGGAAATGGAATCAAATTACAAAAAAAGAATTAAGAACACAAAGGGTTGCAGATGATATTGTAGTATTAGGGGAGTCAGAAGAGGACTTGGAAGCCTTGATAAATGGCACAAACGTGGTCCTAGAGGAAAAGTACAACGTAACGATTAATAGAGGGAAACGAAGGTGATGGAGTATGGGAAACAGTGGAGTAACATAGGCTGTTACATTGCGAAGGGATATTTTAAAGGAAGTTAAAGAATTCTGCAACATGGGCAGCGTAATAACTAAAGTAGGATGGAAGAGGCGAGGAAGAGGAATTTACTTACGGCTAATATAAGTATGAATATTAGGATATCATTATTCGTATGGACTGTAGCGTTATATGGGAGCGAACGTGGGCTATAGAGGAATGAGATGGGTGGATAAAGTAACTAACCAAGAAGCTATAAACAGAATAGAGGAAGAGTGAACAATATGGAGGACTTTGACCAAGAGAAGGGATAAATGAATAGGCCATGTTTTGAAACATAAGGATCTTGCAAATAAGAAAATGAGAAGTAGAGGGAAGATTTCAGAAGAGGGAGGCCGAGGATGGAATACATGACTGAACCTTGGAAAAACCAGAGAAAGAGAACGTGGCATCACCCAAAGGAAGCCCCGGGGCCAATCAGAGAAATCTCTCACAGGCATCCCTTATTCATATCAAAACTTTTATCTAATTTTCACAATTTAATTTAAAAAGAAAATACATCGAATAGAGAGGGAGAATAGAATAGATGATCGGAATAGTCTTTTCGTGTAGGACGTTGACCTAGAGAAGGGACAGATTACGGGGTCACGTTTTGAGACACGCGGGTCATGTAAAATAAGCATTAGAGGGAAGTGAACAGGAGAGGGAGGGCAAGGATAGGATACGATAAGGAGATTAGGGAGGATCTGCTTAGCGTATGTAGAAATGAAAAGGCTTGCGGAGGACAGGTTGGCATGGATACTTGCAACTGACCAGTCTTAGGGAGTGATTACTACCACGGGGAAAAACTCTCCAATAAAGCCACAGTTTCATTGTCCAAGCCGAAAATTAGTCTCCTCTACAGTTTATCAGTCAAGGTTTTACTTTATTTTCGAAAAAAAACAGCCTATGACTTTTTTCATTATTTATAAGCGTTTTAAAATAAATTTTTATACTATCCCGGGTAAGAGAAGGCCGATGTAAAAGGAATAATTACCAGTCGCCTCGTTAATGTATTCCTTAATGTTGAATTTAATTAATTTTTTCCCTCTCTACAAACCGTCAGTTTCTTTTGGAAATGAGCAAATTTATTCCTTCCTACGAAAGTAAAAAACGGGAATAAGGACTACTGCAAACAAGAAAACACCTGGTATAAAAGATGTGAGGTATAACATTTGCATATAACCAAAACTGCGACCAGAGGGGAATTCCCGCTCCAATCAATCGATCGAAAACAATTCCTACAAACGAGGTCCGAAACGTGTGTAATATGTTCCATAAACTATGTATGCTAGTTTACTAATAATATATTATTTTGAATAACTGCGTCGCCCATCCCCCGTACATTATTGAACACGAATTCTGGAATAATTTAGATGGTGACCAATTTGTTAGCGTCGGCAATATTTGCATATTTAAGCAGTAAGCCTGCAGCGGAATAATTAATCCTTGTGTTATTGAAACTATTTTGCTATTCAAGACGTGTAAATCAGGTCCATGCAAATGAGTCCGACAGCGTGACGTCAGATTTGTCTTGACGCCAATTAAGTGCGTCCTTTCATCGGCCAACGACCGACAGTTTTGCTCCATAGTTTTTATTTTTAATTTTATTTCGTCACTGGGTGAATAATTCCTCCATATTGGAGACACTCGGTAAAGGTAAACACCAAGGCGCCAGAGAGGCGGGTCATCGGGTTTCAGAACGTGACACTACGACCAGTTTGGCGACTTCAAAATCTAGTACCCGAGTCCAGTTTCTTGAGCCCGGGAATTTATGAAGGCGCGTCCTTTAAAGAAACTAGGGAGGAAACCCGCGGGCCAAGCTGGATTTTAATTGGAAGCTGAGGGCCAAGTGATCCGCCATGTACCTCATGGTGGGATGAATTGAAGGAGATGACCTGGGAGTATGGATGAGACAAATTTGGTCAGTTTGGCATGGAGAATCGCACAAGTGTGATGTCAGGAGAGTGTCGTGGTAGTTGAGCCAAGACACTAGAGAAATTAGTCAGTCGGGAACGAGCTTTGAAGTAATGAGGTGGAGAGGAAAAGGAGAAATCTTGCTGACATAATAGAAGGAAGGATGTCCCTGCAGTCCTAGTAATTTCCCAGAGCCCAGGAACGAGATCCAGAGGCGACCAGAATTCGTGTCAAGATACGGGCAAAGGACGAAGCTGTTTAAGACCCACAATAAATCTCAGGTTATGTTAGTGCCAATATCAAAAAAATAATCCTTAAGTAGATAATGTCTTACTAATTCCAATTCAGCAAGCAGTAGTAAATTTATTAATTTGACCCTAAGCTTAGTAAGTATTGTTGTTTTCTTATGTTATCTGTGAATAAATCTAATTCGTTTTCATTTAATCTAACACATTTTGATTTAAATCCAATTCACTAGAGCATTCTAATAAACAATGCAGTATCTATTTACATAAACATGTAGTTCTAATTATATATTTTTCATTTCTTTGTGACTGTTACTGTTTTTGTTGGTATTGAGTCCTAAGACTGGTCTCATGCAACTCTCCATGCTGACGTATCCCTGCGTCAGCCTTTTTAATTCTTCATAACTATCACTCTTCGATGCCTCTCTCTTCTGTTCCTCTAATACTTATTTTACAAGACCCTGATGTCTCAAAACGTTGCTTATTAATCTATGCCACCTTCTCTTGGTCAACGTCCTCCATATTCATCTCCATTCCCCTATTCTTCTTCAACCTTCTTGGTTAGTTACCCTATCGACCCATCTATCTCATTCTCCTATAACACCACATTTCAAAGGTTTCCTTTATTTTCCTTCCTGCAACTCCTACCGTCCACGTTTCGCACCCATATAACGCCACGCTCCATACGTACATTATTAATAATGATTTCCTAATATTCACACATATATTAGCCGTACGTAAATACCTGTAATAAGACCAATGGGTGGGATCATGGACGCTTACTCAGAATGTGTGTGAAAGACTGAGGTATTAGTATAGATGGACAATGGAGAAGAAGATATAATTATGAACTGAAAGAAATGTATCGAGACATGGACATTGTTACATATATAAGAATATGAGGATTAGGATTTTTGGGACACGTCTATAGAACGAGGGAAAAGAGAAAAGTTAGGCAGGTACTATTTGGACAAGTGGATGGAGTAAGAACAAGGGGAAGAAAACAAGGGCGATGTGCAGGTGGACTTAAGAGGGGTGAAACTACAAGGATGGAAGACAGTATTCTTGGACACGTCAAGATGGAGGAAGATTTTTGGAGGAGGCCAAGGTCCTGCTTGGACTGATGGTGATGTTGTGTGGGAACAGAAGAGGGATTCAAAAGGATGGAATTCGCTAAGTAGATTAGGGCGGGTGTAGGATGTGGCAGTTATTCGGAAATGAAAAGACTTGCGGAAGACTAGAGGGTTGCATCAGGCCAGTCTGAAGACTGTATACGACAACAACAGACATTATACTGCCAAAATAGCAACGATCCTTAACCTCTGTCAACTTTCCTCTTCCCCCACTTCATTTGCCTTGTTTTTTTCCCCGGACCCTATTAAGTTAATTAATATTTACCTGTAGCAAGTGTCATTTATCCCATGTGAAGTTTGGATAAACAAGTATCGTGGATGAAACTCAATTGCTTTTATACTTTGCTAGATTGAAATTGTGATCGGACAAGTATTTGATGGAGTTCGTCGTCCGTCTGCGTCAGTGAGACTCTCTATTAACACGTCATTACGTAATGGAAGTGAACGCCACCAACGCATACTCAGTGTAATTGTAAAGTTAACCGTTTTGTCACAACTCAACTTGTGATGGCGCTTCACGTCATCCGACGACGACGACGGTAAATTATACATAAACAAAAACAGAATGTTGACACTTGATGCAATGAAATGCAAAGAATATTATTTAATACCAACTGGGGACCCGGCGTTGTATTTATTTACATTACCCCGGTCAACACTTGGACGGAAACGTCGCAACATGAACCTCAAATATACTCACAGTATCTCAGGAGAGTAAAAAATACTCTAAATACAGAACTAAAAATTCCCCCCTAATTGTTCTTTTTCTTCAGTCGCTACAACATTATTGTCTAACAGCCTTACATTCTTTCCTATTGTTTACTTTCTGAGTCCAATTCGTGATCTCCATGTCTCTTAGTTCCTTTTGGACGTCATCTTTCCATCTTGTCTTCGGTCCACCTTTAGTCCTGGTTGTTAATGGACAGTAAATTTTATTCATCACGCTATATTCGTTCTTTCGGCAAACGTGTCCGTCCATACCAATTTAAACGTAGTGCTCTAATATGGTTGATTATATTTTTTACTTTATAAGTTCGTTTAAGTCTCTTATTCTCCAAGTACCATCATCTTGTTTAATGGGACCCAATATTTTCCTCTAATAGTCCGGAGGCTTTAGTCAATCCTAGGCTACCTTCCACAACTCCCCTTTATCAATGCCCTTCCTATGCTATTAAAGGGGAGTTGCCTGTTTTAGGACCTCCCTCATGTTGCCTGTTAACTCCGCCCCCCCAAAAAAAGGAGCAATCCGCGTTTCCATTCAATTGATTTATAAATATATACATAAATATCTTCTGAGCTCTTCAAGATATCGGAATGAAACATACACGAAAATTTTAAGTTAAAATTCCTGTTTCAATCCCCGAAATTTTTATTGAAATCCGTTTAGCCGTTTTCCAAGCATAAACAGATCAAGTTGCACTTTGGAGATTTTAACGCACGTATAGAAAAGAAACCTTCACGTAGAATATATATTAATATCATTATCTAAATAAAATGTGCACTAATATTTAAGTTAAATTGCAATTTTTAAACTTTCAAATTTTTATTGAAATCCGTTGAGCTGTTTCGAAGACTATATGGACAGACAGACAGACAGACACTTCAATTTTATTTATTGGTATTGATAATATAAATGGGTA
Source organism: Eucriotettix oculatus (assembly GCA_034510155.1). Classification (NCBI taxonomy): domain Eukaryota; kingdom Metazoa; phylum Arthropoda; class Insecta; order Orthoptera; family Tetrigidae; genus Eucriotettix; species Eucriotettix oculatus. The sequence continues at coordinate 17,099,595 of CM067379.1, forward strand.
AATTGATTTGAACAAGGCCGCGTTGCCGCCTGTTGGTTCAGCTTATTCAAAAATATTATCGCCTTCTTACTTTAAATTTCTTCATCCACATTAAGTCTTCATCTTCCACTCAGACCAAAAAATAAATATATCAAATGACAATTTTGGTAAGATATTTGAGTCGTCCGTCCTAAACCCACGCACAGAAACACGCGTTAAATGCATAATTTTAATGTAGAGGAATGAGGCAGTTGTGCTTCTCCTCCTCGTCCCTCCTCCTCGTCCCCATATAACAAACGTTTCTGAAGTAGACCAGCTCAAGTGTACTTAATGTTGCCAGGAGTTGCCCGCTGCAGCTGTGGGCGGGAGATGGTCGAACCACTAATCAACCATCAAACAGCGCCCAGAGTTACATCAGAGAGTCTGTAATCAGGACCACGATTACCTCTGCAGACTAATGGAGCCGCTAAAATGATTATCTGCGATGTCCCGGATCCACGGCGACAACTCGCGTCCTTCCGCAGCGGCTGCACAAACACACTCCTTCTCACTCAGACTACAGTAGCTCTTCACTAAACTATTCCTTATGCAGCGAAAATGGGGGCAAGTTTCACTTATATATAGACAACAGGTTATGAAGAATTTTAAAACGGAATATGTGAAAGGAATCATATTGCAAGAAGAAGAAGAAGAAATGAAAACCTTACACTTTGCCGACGATATTGTAGTATTATGGGAGACACAAGAAGACTTGGAAACCAAAACAAATGGCATGAACGGAGTCCTGGAGAAAGAGTTCAATATGAGGATTAATAGACTGAAAACCAAGGTAATGGAGTGTAGTTTACGAAACAGTGGAATAACAAAGGCTGCCAGATTGGGAAGGGATATTTTGAAGGAAGTTAAGGAATTCTGCTACTAGTGTAGGATAGCACAGGCAAAGAAAAGAAATTTTACTTACGGCTAATATGAGGAAATTATTGCTAAAAATGTTTGTATGGAGTGTGCCGTGGACGATAGGACTTACAGAAAATGAAAGAATAGAATCCCTTTGAAATGTGGTTGCTATAGGAGAATGAGACGGATGGCAAGAATAACTAACCAGGAAGTTCTACGCAGAATAGGAGGAAGATAATATGAAGAGATAAATTAAAAGGTCTCGTTGTGAGACATGAAGGGTTCTTATGAAAATACCATTAGAGAGAAGTGTGTGTGTGGAGTTAAAGAACAGAAGAGGGAGGCATGGATGGAATACGCTAAGATGATTTTAGATGTCTGTTCGATTGGAAAGGGATATTTTGACGGAAGTTAAGGAATTTTGCTACTTGGGATTGTAGAAGTATAGTAGACATAAAGAGTAGGATAGCACAGGTAAGGAGAAAGAAGGATTTACTTACGGGTAATATTAGTGTGAATATTAGGAAATAGTTGCTAAAAATATTCGTATGGAGCGTGGCGTTATATGGGTGCGAAACGTGGACGGTAGGAGTTGAGGGAAAGGGAAATAATAGATGGTGCTATAGGAGAATGAGATGTCTAACCAGGAAGTTTCATGCGTAATACGGGGGAAGAAGGATCGATATGGAGAACGATGACTAACAGAAGGGATAAATTACTAATGTCACGTTTTGAGACATGAGGTTCTCGCAAAATTAGCATTAGAGGGACGCGTATTTGGAATAAGAACAGAAGAGGGAGGCAAGGGTGGAATATGCTAAGGAGATTAGGGAGGATCTGGGATGTGGTTGTTATGCAAAAGATAGAGCAGTCTTATGATTGAATTCCACAAGAACAATATAACTTTAGAAGCAAATGTAAGTAGGTTAAACTTAGTACCCTCTAGATGTTAGGACCTACTCCGTTGTTGGGGCAATCGTAGAGTGTTCAAAATAAATATCATTTGTAGACCAATTTCGGTAATGAAGAGAATGAGAAAAGCTTTCGTTAAGACAAAAGTAACGTATCTTTATTCATTTCTTATTTCTTATGTGCACAATATATAATTAGATATAATATGAAATACAAATGATGCCATAAGCACTGAAAGACTAGTTATTGATTGATACCCATTCATAAAACAAATCAGCCTGTATTTTTTTGTCCTTGCTTAATGACTTGACATGTTTTCAATATACTGTTATTAACGTTTACATTTATAATTAATTTTAAGTTAATTGTATTTATACTTAATTAAACAAATTTGATGATTTACAATGGTTTCTTTTACAATTGGAAAATTTTTATAAACTATTACTAATATTGCTATATTATGCTTTACAATGAAAGTAAATGATTTGAAACATTACTGGGATATTATGTTGTTGTTTTTTTTACAGCCGAGTTTACCCAACTGTAATCTCGGTTGTAAAAAAGTTAGTTTTGGTTCTTTTAGGTCTTTATAACACATAGGAAGAAATACCTCGCAAACTATTTGTACGAAAGTGATATTCTTGAAATTTAAAATTCATTTATGAACACCTATTTCTGGTATTTTTTGATATGAGGGAAGTTTCAGTCAGCAGTGGTTCCCAAATAAATTCACGGTGATAAGGGGAAGGGAGAGGGGAAAAAACAAACTCTCAGGCCCGGGTCAGGTGTTAATTGTGAGAACAAACCTCGTCAATTCAACAATAGATAAAAAGACGGCCAATAAGTCAGCATATAAACTTATCACGATTTATTCAAATAGGAGGATGCAACATCAACCACAATGCGAGTTAGGAGAGAAATCAGTTTGGTTTTAGGAAGGATGTAGCGACAAGAGAAGCAATACTGACTCTGCGGCTGATTTTAGAAGAGAGGACAAGAAAAAACAGAGGCATACGTTCATGGCATTTGTAGATTTAGAAAAGCACTGTTAAGGATTTTCAAGAGCACCGGAAAAAAATATCAAGTAAAGGATGCTAATACATAACCTCTACAGAAGACAGGCAGCAGTAATTAGAAAAGAAGAAGAGAAAAAGAAAGTATAAATCAAGAAAGGAAAAAAAACTAGGATGCAGTCTATCACCCATGCCCTTTAACTTATATATAGAACAGGCGATGAAGAAAACTAAAACGGAATATTAAAAAAGGAGAAGAAATGAAAACCCTAAACTTTGCAGATGATATTGCAGTATTAAGGGAGTAAGAAGAAGACATGGAAACTATGATAAACGACATAAAGGTGGTCCTGGAGAAAGAGTTCAATATGAGGATTAATAGAGGTAAAACAAAAGCGATGGAGTGTAGTATGGGAAACAGAGGAATAAAGAAGGGTCTTAGATTGGGAAGGGATATTTTGACGGAAGTTATGGAATTCTTCTACTTGGGCATCGTAATAACTAGGAATGGTAGAAGTATAGTAGACATAAAGAGTAGGATTAGCACAGGCAAGGAAGACTCTCGCTAGAAAGAGGGATTTACTTACGGGTAATATAAGTGTGAATGTTAGGGAATCTTTGCTAAAAAAGATTCGTATGGAGCGTGGCCTTATATTGGTGCGAAACGGTGGACGATAGGAGTTGGGGAAAGGAAAAGACCTATGAAATGTCATGCTACAGGCGAATCTGATGGGTGGAAAGAGGAACTAACGAGGAAGTTTTAAACGAAATAGGGGGAAAGCGAACAATATGGAGGACGTTGACCAATGGGCCACGTTTTAAAACAGGAAGGTCTTGTAAAATTAGCATTAGTGTGTGGGGTAGGCCAAGCATGGAATACGCTAAACAGATTAGGGAGGATGTGGGATGTGCTAGTTATGTGGACTGAATACCACAACAACGACAATTCAAAATCGACGTTTCGTCTCCTGTTTGAGTCTTCGTCAGGTGTAAAAGTTAGCAATTCGTCACATTTACTCCTTGAGCAAGTCTCAAAGAAAGGAAACGAAACGTCGCATTTGAATAAATAGTGATGAATGTACATGCTGTCTTATTGGCTGTCCTTTTTATTTATTCTAAATTTTTTAACGTCACAAAACTATGTTCCCATATAAATTAAACTACACATGCGGGAGACAGCTTGACGATAAGTCAGTCTTAGTTTTATTTCAAACAGGTTTAAGACGAGTCATTCACAAATATATTATCATATTAGCAAAAAATTATTATTATTACCAGTATTTTATTATTATAAAGTTTTATTTTATATGTATATGTATATATAGATAGATATATAAGTATCTTAGGAACTGGGACACAGTAATAGCAATCTAGACGACTAACGAGATTAGTATTGCTGCGGTACTTTAGAATATTTTATTTTTTTGCAATGCTTTGTAAAGAGAATCAATTTTCCCCCCAACTACACATTTTGTACGGGGAAATTAAATGATAGGAATACTAGAAAATCAATCAAAAAAGCAACTTAACATCACCTAAATCTGAAATGTAAGCATGAGAAAACGTTAAAAGAACTTAGTTTAAAATAAACATAAATACAACCAATTTTCCAGCCAAAAAAAGTTTAATTTTATATAATTAGGACGTTTCGTCCATATTTGTGGACTTCCTCAGGTAACTGGATAAAAAAATAGATATTAATTTTTAATAAATAAATTGAATATAAGAAGACTTGGAAACCATAAAAAGTGATCCTGGACGATTTGGGAAAAATAGAAGGTCAACCAAGGTGATGGAGAGTAGTATGGGAAACATTGGAATAACAAAGGCCAAATCAGGTTGGGAAAGGATATTTGGAAGGAAGTTAAAGAGAATTTTGCTACTTGGGCCAGCTTAATAACTCGAGTAGGATAGCACAGGCAAGGAAGAAAATGAATTTACTTACGAGTAATATAAGTGTGAATATTAGGAAATCATTGGTAAAACTGTAGTATGTAGTGTGGCGTTATATGGGTGCTAACCGTGGACCGTAGGAGTTGCAGAAAGGAAACGAATAGAAGACTTTGAAACATGGTGAAATAGGAGATTGAATTGAGTGGATGGAATCACAAACAAGGAAGTTCTGAACAGAATAGGGTGAAGAGCGAAGATTACGGAGGACGTTGACGAAGAGAAGGAATAGCATTAATGGGCTACGTTCTGAGACATGAAGGTCTTGTAAAATTAGCATTAGAGGGAAGTGTGTGGCAGTAAGAGCAGAAGAGGAATGCCAAGGATGGAATACGATAACGAGATTAGGGAGGACCTGGGATGTGGTAGTTATGAGGATATAAAAGGGCTTGCGCTTCTGACAAATCTTAGGATTGAATACCACAACAGCAACAAAGTAAAAAATTTTAATTAAAGGAAAAACAAAAAACAGTCTTTAAGTTTTAATAAGGCCAAAAACAGACAAAAATTAGTGAAACATAAAATATGACTACTTGTTACGGTCGTGGTGTAGAACCTCTTCAGGTTGAACTATATTACAATGCACGAAATTATAACATTCCAAGGATATCGCAGTAGGAACAAAGAATACAGTAAATAAATAATAAAAAAACAAAGAATAATTATACGTTCAATTCATTACATTTCATAAATAAGTTGTCAGTACACGTTATCATTTTATTTTATTGAAAATTATACTTTAAATTTTAACGACGTGTTGGGTGTTGAAAATTAATATTATTTTCTTTTCTTATTGAATTGTCTAGTTACCTGATGAATCCATAAATATGGCTGAAACGTGGCAATTATTTTTTTGCTGGCTAATTGGCTGTATATATTTTTAATTTATTATACCTAGTTTCAGACAATTGATTTTTAGTATAAGTTCATTTTATTTTGTCACTTACTAATAAGTTGAACGATAGGAACTTAGGAAGCAGTATCTTCATTACTTACACGCACATTACACTTAATCTCCAATTAAGTAAAAATCTCTGTAAAGATGTTCCTTACAGTCCAAAGTTATGAAAACAATGTAGGAAAGAGTGTTATACGACGTCGTTTCCGGGTTGTTAGGTCACGTTGTTGTTGTTGTTTTTTTTGTCAGGTTTTTTTTCTTGCACAACGTTTCGCTCGACACTGAGCCGAGCATTTTCAAGTCGGTTGTTGCTCTGTGTGTGCACAGCGTTGCTTTTGATATCTTTGGGACGCTAACTTTCAGTCTTATCTGTTTACTTGGATCTGTCGGCATCCAGACACCTTACGGACCAATGAAGGGGAACTTTCACGTCACACCTTAAACACGTCAGAAGTGCAAATTAAACACTCACTGTTGCTTTACAGTTACGTTGTCCCGGAGATATTTAAGCATACACAGTGTACATAGAGAGATAGATAGGACGCAGAACATTACACTGTTCCACTGCGATGCCTGGAGGCAAGAAAGGGAAGAACTGGAGAGTCATCTCAATGAAAAAGTAACTCCAGAGAATCTAGTCGCTCTTCTTCTCCAATCAGAAGAAAACTGGGTTCGGATAGAGAGACATATTTCAAAAATTTTGATAAAGAAAGGTGAAAAGTAATCTTCGCAAATTTTTACTGACTGGACAACACCATCCTGAAGATAGTCCCGGAATTTAAAATGTCCGAAAGGAATGATGTGTAAATAAATATGTCTATAGTTATAAGATGTACATAGATATAAGATGCACGTAGTTATAGTAGTAAATAAATAGATGTATAGGTCCCGTTGAAGAAAAATAGCAATAATGACACCTCACCGAAGTAATGTATATATATAGTCCCGGGGAGGAAGATGTCAGGTAATAATAAGGGTTTAGTGGGTAAGAATCCCACACTGTTGAGGAGTGCGGACCATCCTCTTCGTCTTTTGAGGTTTCCACTTTTTGTCCCTCGTTAAAAAAAAGATAGATAGATAGATAGAGAGAGAGAGAGAGAGAGAGAGAGAGAGAGAGAGAAAGAGAAAGAGCAACAGTCTTGGCCTATTAAAGCCAATCACAGGCGGTTTGTGCTTGCACAGACTTGCCTCAGACTATATAAATGCTTACACTCACCGAATTTGACACTTCAGTCTGAAGATGATGGCAGAGCAAGCCATCGAAACGTCACTGTTTAAATCTTTGACCCGGTTGGAAACTCGAGAGGAATTTATACAGTCTTGGCCTAGTTTCGTAATACCAAGGAGGGTGGTATTGGAGTTCCAGCTACTGAGAAGTCGCCGTAGAGGGAAGGAGCAGTGGGAAACCTGAAGGTGTTTTATAGGGAAGAAGATAGTAGTAGTAGTAGCAAGATTCGGACCCGACTTGTCGTATCTCAGCCCAGTGTCGTAGTAACTCGATCAAATATGAGCTGTGAAGATAGGAAATAAGAAAGCGTTGAAATGAAGCGCCGGAGATCAACTCCGGGAGTCACAACCTGAAAGAAAAATGTGGTGGTAGGAAAATGACTGACTTGATCGTCGTCTAGTAGGATGAGTCTCAGCAGGACGTGTCGAAGTTGAGAAATTGGGGGCCGTTTTGAGTCAGCGTCTTGTCTAATCGGGCTGGTCTTAAAGTAGTGAGAATGAAAATGCTCGGCGCTGTCGAGCGAAACGTTGGAAAGAACAACCCGATTCCCCCCCCCCCCAAAAAAAACACCGTTACCTAACAATTCCCCCCCTCCCAAAAAAAGTCATATAATACAGATGCAAACATGGCCACATAGTCAGTAGTTTAATACATAAAAGAATCGACCGGCATACACTTGTAGGATAAAGAAGCATAGACAAAGCAAACGGAAAGATTTTTTTTTTCTCATCCGTTATATTTTACTGACTCTTGAAAGGTTATTTACGTAGTTATTCAGTTTCGATGTGTTGCCCAACAGCGGTTATACACACACACACAGAGAATTTAAAAGAAAAAAAATCACCAAACAAACATCAAAGACAGATGTCGTGAGTTTTTATATGCAAATATAGATTTATCTTCAGCAAAAGGACAGATTACACTTACAAAGAATAAACGTAGATTAGTTTGAAAGTGAGCACATATGTCGAGTATGAAGCATGTTTAGGCACTCAAAGAGATAAAAAATACCCACACACAGAGGTTTTTGTACACACACACACGTGTGTCTACTAGTAGAGAATTCATACATGGGAACCACTGCTCGTAAAAAATAACTGTTAGAAATATTAAACCTTTGTTATGTACACTAATGTCAACTTGCTTACATATGGTTTTATCATACATACTTAAGCATTTATTATTGCGATAATATCGGAAGCGTAGTTTTTACCTATTAAAAAGATAAAATTTTTTACCCAAAAAAAACCAACAAAAAAAAGTTGGAAAAATAAAATACAATTTTTTTTTCGGTGTTAGAATGTTTATAGTTAGTGTTTAGTTGTCGTTTATGCCATCAAGTTGAAATTGGTGATAAAATAGTTTTGATATTTTGTGCATATAGTAAAACTTTTTTTGTAACAAGTGATAACACTGAACTCTATGAATAATATTTGAATAAAACTTGGCAAAGTAAAGTATGATATAGGTTGTTCCCCATTATTGTATCAATCGAAGTAATAAACTACTTTCACTCTCTTAGTTTCTTTTTTTTTTAGGAAAACGTTTTTTTATACATTTTTTTTATATCTCACATTGGTCTCGAAACGTCCTTCCAGAAGAACTCCTGGCGCAAGGCTAAGTGTTAGAATGACGGTTACATGAGAAGATATACGTACCAACGACCGAGCGAAGGTTCAACGTCCATTTAGAATTCCTGAGAAAAAACAGAAACAAAAGTAAATGCGGTATATAAAATAATCTCTTGACGCTAACTTTGCAGTTCACACACATTTTCGTCCTCCTTTTGGGATATCTGTCGGGCATGGACCAATGCACGTCACACCAACGGTCCCTTAAACACATCAGCAGTTCAAATTAAACACACTATTTTTTTTATGACTTATTGTCGCCTTCACGGTACTTTTAACAGTTATTATTAGTATTATTATTACAATATTTTCTGTCACGCTGAGAGAGTTTTCGAGAGCTACTTGTTATTCTGAAGCTTGTCTTCGGGAAGATATTGGCCGTGGCCTCGTCGGACGTGCTGAGTGGTCCAGATACCCGTCCGACATGGCGACGAAAGATTCTGAGAATCATCTGCAAAAAGAAACAAAACAAAAAACAAAGGTCGCTTGTAAATAAGTCACCTTGCATAATCTTACTGAAAACAACCAAAACGGAATCCGACCATCACTATTCTAATTTACTAACTTAAAAATTACAATGCAAATGGACCTCAATAAGATTAAAACTAATCTTATAAGACAGAAGACCAAAGAAACCGGTCTAAGTTTATGGCATTTGTAAGAAAAGCGTTTGATATAGTCAACAGGAAACACACTATTAAGGATTTTGAAGAGCACTGGAGAAAAGGAGGCGTAGGCATAACCTCTACAAGAACACAGGCAGCTATAATTAGAACAGAAAAACAAGAAAAGAGAACAGAAATCAAGAAAGGAGTAAGACAAGGATGCAGCCAGTCGCCCATCTTCTGATAAATAGAACAGATGACGAAGGAAGTTAAAACGGAATACGGAAAAGGAATCATACAGCTTGGAAAATAAATAAAACCCCTACACTTTGCCGACGACATTGTGGTATTAGGGGAGTCAGAAAAAGACGTGGAAACCGAAATAAATGGCATGAACGGAATCCTGGACAAAGAGTTCAATATGAGGATTAATAGAGGGAAACTAAGGTGATAAAGTGTAGTTTGGGAAACAGAGGAATAACTATAATAACTAGGGATGGTAGAAGTATAGTAGACATAAAGAGTAGGATAGCACAGGTGAAAAAGAGGAATTTACCTACGGGTAATATAAGTGTCAATATTAGGAAATCGTTGCTAAAAATTTTCGTATGGAGCGTGGCGTTATATGGGTGCGAAACGTGGACGATAGGAGTTGGGGAAGAGAAAAGAATAGAAGCCTTTGAAATGTGGTGCCATAGGCGAATACTGAAAATCATATGGGTGGATAGAATCACAAACGATGAAGCTTTAAACAGAATAGGGGAAAAGCGAACAATATGGAGGACGTTGACCAAGAGAAGGGATAGATTAAAAGGCCACGTTTTAACCAATGAAGTTTTTGTAAAATTAGCATTAGTGGAAAGTGATCAGGAGAGGGAGGCCAAGGATGGAATACACGCTGGGTAGATTACGGAGGATATGGAAATGAAAATGCTTGCGCAGGATAGCTTTGCATGGAGGACTTCATCTGACCAGTCTTAGGACTGAATACCGTACAACAATAGTAACAAACTATATTTATAACTAATTATATGTGAGCATGCTTACATACTTATATTAATACATTTTACAATTAATTTATTTCACTTCTTAGAATCCTTATGTTAAATTTTAATCACATTGCTGTAAAGATAATTTTGGTGGGGAGGGATATATATTTTTGGTTGTTGCTTTCTTAAGTTGTAACATAGCATACAAATTCCATTTTCCCTCATTAATAATTATAACTTAATATTTATTTTTAGATTAAGAAAAAAAGGACTTTTAAAAGAGAATAGATTGTGAAAATCATCAACCAATCCCTTCCGATGCGCTGAATTCCGAACGCGATTTTGTTTTCGATGTTTAAGGTTACAATTAAAAAACAGAAGAGAAGAAAATTTCGTGATTAGTTTTTCTTGATTTATGTTAATGTACTGTGTGCAGTTTCTTCTATAAGTGGAAAGCTATCTGCAAATGGCAACTTTATAAAATATATTAGGAACTAGAAATTGAAGACGAGAAATAATGATAATTATAATATTCCAAGAAAGCTGAAAAATTATGAAGGATAATTTAATCAATTTCTATGGGAATGAACACCTGTTGTGAGTTTATTTATTAACGTACATCTGAATCAAATTTGTTTCTAAACGCTCATGTTTTCAAATAAACCCTGGCGTTATTAGGGGATTATTGGGTGTGAATTCGAGTAGTTTCTAATCGTTAATGTTTTCAAATAAACCTTGACGCTTTTAGGGGATGATTGAGTTTTGAATTCGAATTGTTTCTGAACGTTAACGTTTTTACATATACCCTGACGCTTTTAGGGGATGATTGGGGGTTAATTCAAGTAGTTTTTAAACGTTAATGTTTTTTTTTAAATATACTTTGACGTTGACGCTATTAGGGGATGAATGAAGGGATGAACTCGAGTAGTCACTAAACGTTAATGTTTTAAAATATTCCCTGACACTTTTAGGGGATGATTGGGGTTGAATTCGAGTGCCCACGGGCATGACGCTTGCTCCTCCCCCCCGTTTTTCTTCTTTCAAGTGAAAAGGGGAGGTTCTAAGTTGATTGGAACTTAGTACGTTAATGTTGAGTAGCCATATCACTTTTATATTTTTCCCTGGCTCTCAATACAGCTTCTGTTTATCCTTATAAAATTAATTATTTCACTGCTATAAACAGCCAGTTGTATGTTGAATGTCAATTTATTCCATTAAAATTTGTAGATTTTAATTGTTCCCGACGGTAGTTTACCCAAAGGCCTTCGACACCAGTGCATACGCATCCTAAATTAAATGAAGGTGCCTGGGTTTGTGAGAACCTTGAGAGTACGAGGTCAATCTGGAGAGAAATGCCTGCGAGAGGAAACTCTCCCTTCCCTCAGACATGTCCCTGTTGCCACCGTCGTATGATAAGTGTGACAGTCTCTCTTCCCCAGATTCCGTAATGTATGTGTGTGACTTACCGATTCTGGGCCTAGGACCCACCTTAGAGTGAACTAGGAAGACGAGGCTGTCCGCTGCAGAGATCACAACAGCCTGACATAATGACCGTCGGTGTGGATATGTCATTCTGCAACAAGCCCACACACATGGTCGTCTCAGTGGCAGCAGCAGGTGGACGATTCTTGCAGCAAAGCAAAATAAAGAAGAGGGGGGCGGGGGCGAGGGGCTGGGGGGCGGGGGCGGGGCGGGGTTTTGCATCGTAACTACAAGCGGACGGGAGCAAGCAAATATCTATTAGCAGAGAACAGTGCAAGACAAACAGTGCATGACATGGCAACATCTTGGACCGAAGGGAAGCGGACAGCGCCGATTAGATCTAAACCCGGTTTACTCTTGGTGCAACACAGGGATTGGTTGACGATGCCATGCAATAACTCTTACAAATACACACCTTCATCTTCACGTATCCAAAAAAAAAATGTTAACCACCTTCTTCCATTAGACAGGAACTGGAGCGAACTACGAGCGAGGGTCACTCCACAACCTTTCTCAATCTCCTGAGCTTTCTCCTCTCTCCCCCCACACTATCTCGTTGCTTTTTTCGAATGTCACGTGAAGCAACCATCTTGAAGGCGCGCCGCGACACCACCCACTAACGGCAACGCATTGAAGTAAAATTTCTGAGTAACTGTACTGTAATAGCAATCCTCCACGGGTGAGGACTTGTTGTGCGTGCGCGTTGTATCCCCCTGGAAATGTTTTGAGGTTAGGTTAGGTCGTCGTTGTCCTTGGAGCGGTCCGCGGTCAGGGCGGACAATAAAACTTTTTTTGAAAACGCCTCAGGAAAAGGATGAACAAATGCGAAAAAATAGTTTTTAGGGCAGTACAGTGTTGGACAAATGGATTGTTAGCGGCGGGAAGAGGAGAGAAAGGACACTGTGAGTGCTTTGGAGGGAGAGTGGTTTTTTTTTGGAAACAGAGAGTATGGTGCGGGGATTTTTGGAAAGACGGAGGAGAAATGTTTGAGGAGAGACGAGACAGTTTGGTGAGAGAAGAAGAAATCCTGTGATGCTGTTGATTAATTTCCGCATAACTACCAACTCCCCCCATTCTCCCTAATTTTCCTTAGCGAATTCCATTCTACGCCGCTTTCTTCTATTCACTCCATTCTATTGATAATTTTACAAGACCCTCATCTCTTAAAACGTGGCCTATTAATCTCCTCTTGGGTCAAAGTTCTCTACATTGTTCTCTCTTCCCCTATTCTCATTCGTACTTTCTCCTTAATCTCATTGTCCTACAGCACAAAATTTCAAAGGCTTCTATTCTTTTCCTTTTTTTTGCAACTCCTACCGTCCACGTTTCGTACCCATATTACGTCACACTCCATACGAACAGTTTTAGTAATGTTTTCCTAATATTCATACTTATATGTAAGTAAATCCCTCTTTCTTGACCTATGCCATCCTACTCTAGTTATTACGCTGCCCCAAATAGCAAAATTCCGTACCTTCCTTCAAAATACCCCTCCGCAATGTAACAGCATTTTTTTATTCCTCTGTTTCCCTGTCCTCAACTCGATCACCTTGGTTTTACCTCTATTAATTCCTCATATTGAACTCTTTCTCCGGGGTCACGTTCATGACATTTACTACAGATACTACCCCTAATTCTACAATATTAATTTAAAGTTAGTGTCTGACGAACCTCATTGCGAAAAGTTTCTATCTCTGGTTTTGTTCTGTGGTAAATAGTCTTCTTAAAAAAATAAAGTTACTTTCGAAAGTTGTGTCTAACTAAAACCCACGTAGACCATCACAAGAGGTACAATAAAAGATCTGCTTTTTATTTAAGCCGAAGCATTTAAAGACTAATATTTCACATGCAAAACGTCCCAATTTCATCATTATTTGCCAATACAATCAGTAATTAATAACATAAATTAAATCTACTAACGTCTGATATTAAAATTAAATAGCAAGAAAAACCTAATATTCATTATAGTTAAATTCAAAAATATTTATTTTCCGATTATAAAAAGAAAATTATACTTCCTGTTTTAAGTATTTGATATTACGGTTACTGTCCTCCACTCCGTTCATAATCAATTAATTTAAAGTTGTCTAAATTGTTATTTTAAATCATAAATTATAAAACTTGGTAAGTAAAATAAAAATAAATTAAATTTATATTATTTAAAATAGAACAACAGCAATAATACTTTAATATAAAATTATAATTCTGTAATATTTAACAACCATTAAAATTCTTCATGATTCAAAAAAAAATTATTCAATAATTATCTAACGAAAACCTTTACATGTATATATATTTTCTTTTACCGACATCAGGTTGTACCTGACTGGAAAGTTGGTTAAAGAAACTGTCATTCATAATTATTATTAATATTATAACTAATTCTCAGATATTTACTTAAAACATTGGTTTTATTACCCGCGAAATATCCAATAATTATACTTTTAAAAAAATTATTACTTAGACTTCAAAACCAAATTAATGGTTTATATTGGCATTTCGATAAATGAAATTATATTGTCTTACAGCCCACCGAAAATAAATTGGTTCATGCAAAAACTGGATGAAAATAGAAATTGAAACTGACAAAATTTTGTTCGAAATATATTGATTAATTTTGTAGTTAAATGTACATAATTATATATAAATAATTATATAAAGTATAATAATATTATTTATTGACGGCTATTTTTTATAAATATTAATGTATAATTACTTACATTAATAATGTAAGGCTTAATGGTTATATATGTCGACGACCGAGAAAGATAAGTAATTCATAACCTCTACAGAAGGCAGTCAGCAGTCATTTGAATGGAAGGACACGAAAGGAAAGGAGTAACACAAGGATGCAGTCTGTCACTTATAAATAGAACAGGCAACGAAGAAAGTTAAAATGGAATATGGAGAAAGAATCATACTGCAAGATGAAAAAATAATAACCCTAAGGTTTGCGGATGATATTGTGGTGGCAGGGGAGTCAGAAGAAGGCTTGGAAAGCATAATAAATGGCATGACCATGGCCATGGAGGAAGAGTTGAATGTGAGGATTAATAGAGGGGAAAACCAAGGTAACGGAGTGTAGTTTGGCAGCGTAATAACTAGAGTAGGACAGCACAGGCAAGGAAGGCGAATATAAGTGTGAATATTAGGAAATCATTATTTAAAAATGTTGGTACGGTGCGTGGCGTTATGTGAGGTGCGAAACGTAGACGGTAGGAATTGCAGAAAGGAAAAGAATAGAATCCTTTGAAATGTGGTGCTATAGATGAATGAGATGGGTGGATAGAATCACTACCTAGGAAGCTCTAAGCGGAATTGGGGAAAAGAGAACAATTTGGAGGACTTTGATCAAGACAAGGGACATATTAATAGGCCACGTTTTAAGACATGAGGGTCTTGTAGAATTAGCTTTAGGGGGAAGTAAACTGAAGAGGAAGCCCAAGGATGGAATACGCTAAGCATATTAGGGAGGATGTAAGGTGTGGTAAAAGGTTTGTGCCAGATAGGTTAGCATGGAGGATTGCAACAGATCACTCTTAGGACTGAATGCCACAACAACAACAACAAATAGAAAACAAACATGTACACAATGAAACACATGTAGGTCGACCAACCAGCCATCTTGCCACTTCCAATTGAAAAGGTTCAAATACAGAAAGTGAGGTGACAACACCTAAGTAAAGTGGGAAACACGAGCTTGCAACACGGGAGGGGGGGAGAAACACACAACAAGACACACAACTACTGTGACAGAAACCAACAGCAGGGAACTTACATCTGATTGGTTTGAAAGTCGGCGTCGTCAGTGAGTGGAGGAACATGTAACGATGAACAAAGGACACAACACGTACAGCGAGCACACGACACAGAGTGAAACCTTGGAGAAGACTTTGGAGGATCCTCTATAACGCCGAGGCTTTGCCATAGAAGGGAGGACCCACGACGTCCCTGTAGTCAACTCCTCGCAGCATTGGGATTTTCTCCTCAGTCGATGTCCAGCCTACGTCAGCCAACACAAGACACAAACACTCAGCTTTTCTCCCTTTTTTTAAAAAAAAATAATAATAGTATTAAAAAATATTTCTCTTCCTATAAAATTATCATATTCGGGGAGTCAGAAGAAGACTTGGAAACCATAATAAATGACATGTACGTGGTCATGGAGGAAGAGTTCAATATGAGGATTAATAGAGGGAAAAACCATGGTAATGGAGTGTTGTATGGAAAACAGTGGAATAACAAAGGCTGTTAGATTGGGAAGGGATATTTTAAAGGAACTTAAGGAATTCTGCTACTTGTGAAGCGTAATAACTAGCGTAGGATAGCACAGGCAAGGAAGGCTTTCGCGGGAAACAGGGATTTGCTTACGGGTAATATAAGTGAAAATATTAGTAAATCGTTGCTAAAAAGTTTCGTATGGAGCGTGGCGTTACATTTTTGTGAAACGTCGACGATAGGAGTTGCGGAAAGAAAAAGAATAGGTGAATGAGATGGGTGGATAGAATCATTACCGAAGAAGTTATAATCAGAATAGGGGAAGACCCTCAAGCCTCAAAATGTGGCCTATTAATCTGTCCCTTCTCTTGGTCAACGTCCTCCATATTGGTTTTCTGTAATATGGATTACATAAACGGGATAAATATTTATAAATGTTAATGTTCTATAAAAAAACGTATTTTTGAAGTACTGAAGATAATTTGGTATTCACGCGAAATAAATTACCAGAAGTCGACCTCAGAATAATTCTACTGACTAAAGGAAACTGGATGCGAGTTTCCTTTACCATCGCTGAAGATCACAATTCAGGCGTTTAGTTGAAATCTCATTTGTAATCTCTCATTTTAATTCTCGTTTTTATGTTGCATGTTTCAAAAGCCTTTCAACTATTTTCATCAGCCAGGAATGGAAATCAATGACCTGGTGAAAGTCTAACACCAATCGAAAAATGTCCCGTAAATTACTGTTCGAGTAAAATTTTGGCTTTTCTTTTATATAACTTTCCCGTTCACTGGGTGAAATAAAATTTGGCCACTTTGCAGCATGCCTGGTCGGAAAATTTAAACGGGTATAAAAAATCAATAATTTTTGGAGATGGAGATGATGGAGTGTAGTATGGAAAATAGTGGAATTACAAAGGCTGTTAGATTAGGAAGGAATATTAATTTTGATGGAAGTTAAGGAATTCTGCTGCTTGGGAAGCGTAATAACTAGGGATGCTAGAAGTACAGTAGAAAGAAAAAGTAGGATAGCACAGGCAAGGAAGGCTTTCGTGAAAAAGGGGAGTTTATTTACGAGTGATTGCGTGTAGGATGGGAAAAAGTGATGGAGGGCAGGATGGGAAACAGTGGAATAACTCAGGCTGTTAGATTGTGAAGGGATATTTTGACAGAAGTTAAGGAATTCTGCTACTTGGGCAGCGAAATAACTAGAGTAGGATAACACAGACGAGGAAGAGGAATTTACTTACGGCTAATATATGTACGAGTATTACGAAATTATTATTATTAAAAATATTGGTACGGTGTGTGTTGTTATATGTGTGCGAAACCTGGACCATAGGAGTTGCGGAAAGGAAAGGAATAGAAGCCTTTGAAATGTGGTGCTATAGGAGAATGAGATGGGTGGATAGAATAACTTAACGAGGAAGTTATAAACGGAACAGGGGAAGTGAGAACAATTTTGAGGACGTTGACCAAGAGAGGGGATAGATTAATAGGCCACGTTTTTAGGCATGAGTGTCTTTAATAAGTGGGAATAAGTGGGAAGCTTGTGGGGTTAAAACAGAAAACGGAGGAAAAGTATGGAATACACTAATCAGAATAGGGAGAATTCTCGATGTGGTAGTTATGCAGTAATGAAAAGACTTGCGCAAGATAGGATGTCATGGAAGGTTGCATCAGACCTGTTTAAGGACCGGATACCACGACAACAAAAAGAATCTAATAAATTATAAATGGTTGTATAAAAAGAATGCGATAATGGATGTAGTTTAAAAGATTTATTTTAATTTACCAAGCATACGTTCCGTGCTGGAAATGTTCTTCGGTCCAAATTCATAATTATAATAAACAGTACTCATTAGCTCATTCTATATTTCAACGTTATCCATTATTTGAGTATGCATTAAAACTATATTAGTAAAAAAAAATTATTCAAGTAAATTTATGCTGATTGTTAAAGTTACAGACTTATATTTATGTAACGCTCACACACACACACATTAGTGTAAATGAATTTAGGAAAAAATGTTTCTTTAATTATACTTATTTTATGAGTGAGTAAAATAGAATAATTAATAATTTAAAAAAGTAAAAAATTCTTAATAAAAAATGAATGGCTCACTGTTCTGCTTTTATCAATTGCAGGTTTCCGTACACTCTTCAAATATCTGCGCAAATAGACAAACAAAAGTAAGGTTACAGTCTGAATACTTGCAAATACGATTCTAATTAAATTTGAAAATTGACTTATTTAATTGGAAACTCAGAAAGAATGGAGCTGTTAATTTTAAGAATATGTACAGGAAGTTAATTACATTTATAAATGCTCTGTTAATATTACAGAAATTATTTTATGAGAAGCTTCCATTCTGGTATAGAAGTGACAGGGTTTTTCCCCCACGTTAAATTTGGACAAGTTAAAGCCAAAAAAAAACACGCTGGTGCTTAAGCAGAAAGTGTAAGCGATAGGATAAAACACAAAAGAAGCGAACTAAGCTGCTAAATTATTCACAGCGAGCAAAACGTGAAAGAAGAAAATAAATGTAATTAATTTACATTTAATCACGATTTAGTTTCGTTTTACGAAACTGACAAGTACTTTTGTACGGAACCAGTCCTGTTTCCAGTTATCCGTTAAATAATGGGTAATAAGCTTCCCATCATGCATTGCAAATTCATAATTGCACCTGTTGTTGTTGTTGTGGGATTCAATCCTCTGATTGGCCTGAAGCAACCCTCCATGCTGACCTATTTCCGCAAGCCTTTTCATTACTACTTAACACATCCTCCATATTCCGCTTAGCGTATTCCATCCATTGTCTCCCTCTTCTGTTCTCTTCCCTCTAATCAATCCCTTCTCTTGGTCAACGTCCTCCATATTATTCTCTCTTCCCCTATTCTGTTTAAACTTCCTGGTTAGTTACCCTATCCACCCATCTCATTCTCCTACAGCACCACACTTCAAAGGCTTCATACGAACATTTTTCGCAACGATTTCCTAACCCGTAAGTGAATTCCTCTCCCTTGCCTGTGCTATCCTACTCTAGTTATTAGGCTTCCCAAGGAGCAGAATTCCTTAACTTCCTTCAAAATTTCCCTCCCTAATCTAACAGCCTTTGTTATTCCACTGTTTCCCAAACTACACTCCATTACCTTGGTTTTTCCCTCTATTAATCCTCATATTGAAGTCTTTCTCCAGGACTCCGTTCATGCCATTTATTATGTTTTCCATGTCATCTTCTGACTCCCCTAATACTACAATATCGTCGGCAAAGCGTAAGGTTTTTATTTTTTCTCCTTATAGTATGACTCCATTTTCAATATTCCGTTTTAAGTTTCTTCATCGCCTGTTCTATATATAAGTTAAAGAGTATGGGCGACAGACTGCATCCTTGTCTAACCCCTTTCTTTTCTTAACCTTCAATTCTAACTGCTGCTGACTGCCTTCTGTAGAGGTGATGTATAAAGCCTTCTTTCTCGAGTTCTTTTCCCTGACCTCTTATAAATCCTTAATAGTGTTTTCCTGTCCACATCATGCAAGGCCTTTTCCTAGATCTACACATGTCATGAACGTAGGCGCCTCTCTGTTTTTCCTTATCCTGTCTTATAAAATTAGACGCAGAGTCAGTAATGTTCCTCTTGTCCCTACAGTGTTCCTTAAAAAAACTTTTCTTTTCCCAACTCTGATTCTATTTGTCGTTCCATCCTCTATTTTCGTTAACATTTTCCATGCATGAGACACTAAACTAATTGTCCTGTGCTGTCCACATGTATCAGCCAGAGTCATCGTCGGTACGGATACAATTATGTTTCTACTAAAATCTAAAATCAGTGATTATTCTTGTTCGTTTAATAGGGATGATTTATCCTTTGCGATAATATTAGCTTAATTTTTTAGCCTTTTCTTCCTTTTTTTAAAACATTTTATCCTTCAAAGTATTATTTATTCCAAGAAAAGAAGAAATGCTTGCGATGAATCTCAGCCAGTAATGATACTTAATCTGATTAGATGATCAGGCTTGAACCTGGGTCCTCAGCTGAGTTATTATCAAGGATACAGGAACAAATACCAACAAAATGTCTTCTTAATGTAGTATCAAGAGAAGGAATATAAAACAGACACGACTCCATTGTTCCTCAACACAACGAAAATATGAAAGTGGAAAATAACAAGAGTCTGCTTATTGAATATCCGTGTGTTTATTATCCTCACAACCAGATATTTGCAAAAGAAAATACAGTTTTATTATTACCAGGAGTTACAAAAAATTGTAACATTTCGGAATAAGGGTCAACCGATACATGAAACGCTGAAAATTTTATTCTGATCATAAATAGTCAACTGGAGGCAAAAAAAAACAGTTCGTGAAGTCCTTGAAATAATAAATCCTTGTTTTCCGTGTCTGCATTTAATTTTTTTTTCTACTAGAAGAGATCAGCGCTTAGCAAAATAATTGTTTTAGAATCCTCATCAGATGGAATGGAAACGTTGTTGTGCGAAATATGCTTCTTCAATCTTTTAAAATTTACCACGCATTGTTTGTCCTAAAAATACGACCACCCAACGGAATATTGTAAAACTTCCTTCATGAAAGCTGTAATCCTCTCTCCATTAAATTGAATTGAAGTCAACTATTTACTAAAAGCAATAAGAAAATTAAGAGGACTGAATTAGAAGGTCACTAGGTTAAAATTTGTATGTAAAAAAATTAGATAAATATGTAACTGAATTGCTGAAATATAACGGCAATAACGTGAAAACAAAGTTAAATAGTCCGCAATTTATAGATCCAATAATTAGAGGCTACATGAGGGTGATCATGAAACAGGAAACTCCCCTTTAATAGCATAGGAAGGGAATTGAAAAGGGGGGACGTGGAAGGAAGCCAAGGGTTGACTAGTTTAAGGATCCTACCCGGTGTTTCACCAAAATGAGATGCAGGGAAAATCCTCGAAAACCTGCATCAGGTTGGTCAGGATTTTACGAGACAATTTTAAAAAGGTATATAGGAGGATAGAACGACAAATATAATGCGAGTTAGGAGAAGATCAGTTTTGTTTTATGAAGAATGTAGGCATATGAGAAATAAAATTGACTTTGCGGCTAATTTTTGAAGACAGGATAAGTAAAAAGATGGCCTACGTTCATAGCATTTGTATATTTAGAAAAATTGTTTGATAATGTGAACTGGATCACACTATTGAGGATTTTCAAGAGCACTGGAATAAAATATCGAGAAAGGAATCTTAATCATTACCTCTACAGAAGAGAGGCAGGAGTAATTAGAATAGAAGGCCAAAAAAAGAAAACTGTAATCAAGAAAGGAGTAAGACAAGGATGCAGTCTGTCACCCAAACTGTTTGACAGGTATATAGAACAGGAGATGAAGAAAGTTAAAACGGAATATGGAAAAGGAATCATACTGCAAGGAAAAGAAATAAAAACCCTACGTTTTGCCGATGATATTATAGTATTAGGGGAGTCAGAAGAAGACTTGGAAACCATAATAAATGGCATGTACGTGGTCATGGAGGAAGAGTTCAATATGAGGATTAATAGAGGGAAAAACCATGGTAATGGAGTGTTGTATAGAAAACAGTGGAATAACAAAGGCCGCTACATTGAGAAGGGATATTTTGGAGGACGTTAACCAACTCTGCTACTTGGGAAGCGTAATAACTAGCGTAGGATAGCACAGGCAAGGAAGGCTTTCGCGGGAAACAGGGATTTGCTTACGGGTAATATAAGTGAAAATATTAGTAAATCGTTGCTAAAAAGTTTGGTATGGAGCGTGGCGTCGACGATAGGAGTTGCGGAAAGAAAAAGAATAGATGAATGAGATGGGTTGATAGAATCATTACCGAAGAAGTTATAATCAGAATAGGGGAAGACCCTTAAGCCTCAAAATGTGGCCTATTAATCTGTCCCTTCTCTTGGTCAACGTCCTCCATATTGGTTTTCTGTAATATGGATTACATAAACGGGATAAATATTTATAAATGTTAATGTTCTATAAAAAAAACGTATTTATGAACTACTGAAGATAATTTGTATTCACACGAAATAAATTACAAGAAGTCAACCTCAGAATAATTCTACTGACTAAAGGAAACTGGATGCGAGTTTCCTTTACCATCGATGAAGATCACAATTCAGGCGTTTGGTTGGAATCTCATTTGTAATCTCTCATTTTAATTCTCGTTTCTATGTCGCAAGTTTCAAAAGCCTTTCAACTATTTTCATCAGCCAGGAATAGAAATCAATGACCTGGTGAAAGTCTAACACCAATCGAAAAATGTCCCGTAAATTACTGTTCGAGTAAAATTTTGGCATTTCTTTTATATAACTTTCCCGTTCACTGGGTGAAATAAAATTTGGCCACTTAGCAGCATGCCTGGTCGGAAAATTTAAACGGGTATAAAAATCAATAACTTTCTCATTCAGAAGCACTGTGAATCGAGATGACGCAAAAATAATTAAGCTGTTAAAAAAAGAGCACTGAAGCTGTTACATTTAGATAAGTATAATTGGAACAGTAGGCGTGTAAATTTTTTAACCAATATATGAGGAATACAACATGCTGGGAGGAAAAGAAAGTAACTGACATCCACAAAGGTTTTTTGCCTGCAGCCCGACAGTCGACATGAACAATTAATTCCCTTCGTTTCTCGATATAAAGTTTTTACTGTTATTCGACCCTCCCTAATTTTATTCGAATTTTTTGGGTTTTTAAAAGATATCAAATTCAGCAAGAACATATTAACTGGCGACAGGCAGTGTAAAGTTTCCCCGGCGCCAGGCTGGCGGTCGGTAGACGTGTCTGTCTGCGTATTTAATTATTATGCTTTTTTGCTCAAGTAGAATTCACCCTTAAAATTTTTTGAAGGACGCTGTTCCCTGTGTCATGGAAAAATTCTCTGCGCCGGACGAAGGACTCGTGACGATTGGCGGAAGAAACGTCACGTGGGATAGCGTTTTTACCCTCGGAGTTGAGCTGCGAGGTGATGAGCCGAAAAAATGTTCAGTGTGGTGAAAGACGTTGAGAAGGCGAGGAGGAGGAGGAGGTGGAGATGGATCAGGACGTGGAAGGGAGGAGAGTTGAAACGGATTTCGAAAAGAAGGAGTAAACTGGAGTGTGCGACAAGAGTTGAAAGTGAGTTGTGAATTGTTGCGCTTTACTGAGAAGGTATTGACAACAAGGAAGGCTAGAGGGAAGGAGGAGGAAAAACCGAGTTTTTCTCAACCACCGACAGCGCCAGGTTCATCCCACTTCCCGCCGGCAGATGTAAGGTCAACAATTCAACCCGAAGGGTAAAGGAAGGTTCCGGTCGTCTAGTAACACGAATGAAGATAAAAACATGTTCGTGTCAAGTGCACAAAATCGCTGCTGCACGTGGTTACATGTATAAGAAATCAACCCTGAATTTTAATCGTCCCGTTGAATTTATTTATTTGTTAATAGCGCGGAGGATCCCTTTTAAGTGTTTTTTATATATATAAAAATAATTATATCATACCCTTCAAGTGATTTCAGTAAATAATACCCGAATTATCGTTTACAATCTGTGATGGTGTACGTGTAACAAGCAGGCACACAAAACCAGGATACAGTGAGTTTTTCCAGAAGTACATTATTTTCGGTGACCGTCAGCGGAAAGTTTAAGCATGAGCACGAATGTTCGTTGAGCTGCGTACGTAATAAGCGCTTTCAAAGCATACAAACGAAAGAAGGCAAGCTTGACAAGACACGCACGCTCTTACCCATTTTGGTGGGCGAGTCCTTGAGGTGGTTCGCCTTGATCGCGTTCATGCGCCAGTTCTGCGGACAGCCGGCCGCCGCCGTGACGCCGCCGCCGCCGCCGCCCACGGCGCCTCCGGGCCCGCCCCCGCAGCCGGGCGGCCCCCCCGCGCCCGGGGCCCCCGGGAGCCGCGGCCCCCTGGGCTGCTCCACGGGCAGCACGCGACGCCGCTTCTTGGGCAGCTTGGCCCGGGCCTGCGTGTGCGAGTAGTACATGGCGAAGTTGCTGACGATGACGGGCACGGGCAGCCCGATGGTGAGCACGCCGGCCAACGCGCACAGGGCGCCCACGAACATGCCCACGTACGTCTTGGGCACCATGTCCCCGTAGCCCACCGTGGTCATGGTGACCAGGGCCCACCACAGCCCCAGCGGGATGCTGTTGAAGTCGTTGTACGGGTTGGCCTGGATCCTCTCGGCGTAGTAGACCAGGCTGGCGAAGATGACGATGCCCAGCACCAGGAAGAAGATGAGCAGCGTGAGCTCCTTGGCGGACGCGCGGAACGTCTGGATCAGGATCTTGAGGCCGGACGAGTGCCTCGTCAGCTTGAACAGCCTCATGATGCGGATGATGCTCAAGAACTCGAAGATGTCGGCGTTCTCCAGGTGAGAGGTGAGCTTCTGCAGGACCAGGTCCACGTAGAAGCTGAGAGTGGCGATGTAGTCGATGATGTTGACGGACGCTTTGATGAACTCGATGCGATTCGGTGACGCTATGAAGCGTATGAAGAACTCGAACGTGAACCACGCGTTGCAGACGCATTCGAAGTAGAAGAAGGCGATGTGTGCGGTCGTCTTGGACTTGTCGAGGACCCAAGTCGTCCCGTTGGGAGGTGTCGACACCGACACGTTGCGTATCACGGGCACGCGCATGTCTGGGTGCGTTTTAAGGCAGAACGATAAGATGGAAACGCAAATAAAGAACACTGATATCACGCCGATTATCTGAAAAAAACACCACAAAACTACCATCAGTCACGACATTTAATCAAAAACGACGTTTCGTCTCCCTTTTTGAGGCTTCCTCAGGCGAATAATTTAGCATATTTCATTGATGTAATTCTTCACATGCAATAAACTTTTCGGCTGAGGGAATTACAAATTTTTAATTTATAAATAAAAAAATCATGGCTCAAAACTTACAAATTTAGCTATTCATCAAATTATGTAAAATAGAGCCCATATTTAATTTCTTGTAATATTATGTTTGTAGTACGCCTGAGGAAGTCTGAAAAATGAGACGAAACGTCGTCGCTTTCGAATAAATAGTGATAAATTTATATGCTGACTAATCGGACGTATTTTTATTTATTCTACATTTATTGTTATCCTCACTAATCCTCGGTTCAGAAAATAGGATGCGTCATACATTACACCAAGTAATAAATAATCTATACGACCAAAATAAAATAAGACACAATTAACTACAAAAAAACAAGGTAACTGGAGTAAACAAGACACAGTAAGGCGTTGCGTAAAAAAATATCAATTGAAAATATTGTTTCTTTGCTTTGTTATCTTCAATTTTTAAGTTGCATTTTAATCAAAGTTTCGTGCTTCTATCTCGAATGATTTTTTCAGAAAATTCCAGTATCCGTTTCTACTGTAAGGACTAAGAATAAGTCCAAACAAAATGTTCTTGCAATAACGTTGATGTTATCGCTTTTGAATTCGTCTTTTTCGGATAAAAAAACAGTGAGTGTCACTGTTAATTTTGTTTAAAAAAATAGGTGGGGGTAAAGAAAGAGAAAAAAATTCAGTTTGTATTGTATTCAAGATGTTGGAGACTATCCGTAACATTAGCAGAAAATCAAAACCACTCTGTGGCCTCGCAATAAAATTCTGACTGGAAACGTTTTTAGAAAAACTTCCTTGTTTGTAAGGACTTACATTCAAGGGTTATTAGTATTAAATGAAATTTTAGGCATAAGAATAGCTTCACAATAAATCATCTGGTTCGCCGAAGAACACGAAATAGAAGGGGAAAGGCGTGTGAAATATTACAGTAAAGCGGTAAGTGGCAGAGAACGTCTCAGCGGAGCAGACGTGATGGATGAACGCTCTTACTCAAGGCGTGAAGAAGCTGTAGATATTTCTAGATGTACGCAATTCGTCAAAAAACAGTTTATTAATGTCTCGGCCTGTCGCATTATGAAACTATTTGCCTCGTCGAGTCATGGATTTGGCTATTTACCGTTTACGAGTGAAACAAAATATAAGAAAATTCAGTAACCATTAAAATGTCAATGTCAAGACGTCAATTATTTCTCAGGCAGTTAGCTCTCTGCCAACAATTAGTTAATTACGGCGCGAATAGCACGGCAACAATAGATGGAATGATCACACTCCACTCACTCTCTCTCTCTCTCTCTCTATATATATATATATATATATATATCCCTCTCCCTTTATAATGCTACCAAAATTACGCTTATAATACCACAGTAAGTGGGATGAATGGTATAGGAACGCCTAATAGAATTGATAACTCGCAGTTGGTTTTCACGCCGGTTTCCGCGTGACAATTCAATGGATTAATAAATATTTACATTAATATCTTCTGAAGTGTGAAATTTCTCGATAACAAAATGAAAGATACACGAAAATTTAAGTTATAATTTCAGTATCAATTCCCTCAAATTTCAATTGAAATACGCTGAGCCGTTTCGGAGCATAAACAGATCAAGCTACCAGAATACGCTTTGGAGATTTTAACGCGTGTCTGAAAAATGATCCTTTCCCGTATAATGATTTATATTAAATTTAATATATTCTATAACATATAGGAATGAAGTTAAAGTTTTGTCTACAGCCCCTAAAAGTTTAAATGAAATCCGTTGAACCGTTTCGGAGCCTATTTGAGACAAACAGACAGACAGAGACTTCGGTTTTATTTATTAGTCTGTCTTTGAATTCATCTGTTCTTTTATTCGGTAAATACACCTTCCTACATCAGTTTATAGAGTTTTCATCAAGCGACATTATCCTCTCATTCCTCTCCAGACATCATAATCACTCGCGTTTACATGATTAGCGTCCATCCATTCGTAACAGACCTTGGCCGCGTTGGACGAGTAAGGTTCGTCGAAAAGGGACCACATCTTGGGCTTGATGTGCTGCCACCAGGACATGGTGCCGTTGAAGTAGTCGTCCTCGAAGCCGAACTTGCGGGCAACCTCCTCATCGCTGGGCTTCTCCGTGTCCAGATCCAGTCGGTCCAGGACAGCCAGGGTCTCCTGAGTGTCCCGATGCTGGAAAATAGACAACAACACATTCAGCTGCTGTTTCGACTACAACATACGTCAAATTACACTGTACCTAATGAGTGACTGGAAATTAAAACATGCCAGGACATGATTATTCAACAAAACTGACGTTCAAAGTGAAACAAATTGATAATATCACGGAAACAACTCCACATCATACACGTAACGACTTACGTGAGTGACAGTTCAGTAGAACGTATGTGGGATGTGATGAAGTTCTTGTGCTATTCAGCCCAAACCTATCTTGAGCAAGCCTTGTCATTTCCACATAACTACCACATCCTCCCTCATCTACTATTCCATCCCTCTTCTGTTTTTCCTCCACACATTTCTCTCTAATACTAATTTTACAAGACCCTCGTGTCTTAAAACCTGGTCTATTAATCCGTCCCTTCTCTTGGTCGCCGTCCTCCATATTATTCGCTCTTCCCCTATTCTGTTTACAACTTCCTCATTCTCCTATAGCGTCACATTTCAAAAAGCTTCTATTGTTTTCCTTTCCCCAGCTCCTACCGTCCACGTTTCGCACCCATATAACGTAGCACTCCATTACCAACATTTTTAGCAACGACTTCCTAATATTCACACTTATATTACTAATAAGAAATTCAACTTTGTCTCATGTTATCCTACTCTAGTTATTACGTTGCCAAAGTATCAGAATTCCTTAACTTCCGTCAAAAATCCCTTCCTAATCTAACAGCCTTTGTTATTCCTCTGTTTCCCGTACTGCACTCCATCTCCGTGGTTTTCCCTGTATTATTCCTCATGGTGTACCCTTCCTCGACGATCACTTTCATTGCCATTTATTATGTTTTCCAAGTCTTCTTCTCACTCCCCTAAAGCCACAGCGTCATCAGCAAACCGTAGAGTTTGCATTTAGATTCCTTTTTCATATTCATTTTCAACTTTCTCCGTCGCCTGTTCTGTATATAAATTAAAGAGCATGGATGAAAGACTGCATCCTTGTCTTATTCCTTCCTTGATTTCTACTTTAGTTCCTTGCTCTTTAATTCTAATTACTGCTGACTGCCTTCTGATAAATATATACTTCTCGATTTTAATACAGTGACGTGCTAATCTAAATTAATACCCCGGTAACGCTGAGCACCGTTTCATACTCTCTCTTCCCCCTCTGTCCCTCCTATCCACCATCTCCCCCTACCCATTAACCCCTGCCTCTTCCACCTCTCTACTCCCCTCCCTCCCTCCCTCCCACCCGCTATCTCCCCCTTCTCTCACCCTCCCACTCTCTCCCTCCCCTCCACCTCCCTCCCCATCTCTCTCTCTCTCTCTGCCTTAAATTAATAAATATATAGTACATGTCCTTAACTAACAACATCATAAAGCTAAATTGACTAATAACTGCACTTTTCCAGTGGCAGAGGACAAAAAACTAACAATATGTTATGAGAGCTGCGTAATGTGAGTCTACTTAGTAAAAAGAAGGGGGAAAAAAAGGACATGAAACGCGCACAACGATTCGTCACCGGTTTCCTAAATAAATTGGGTAAAGTCATGCTATAATCGTTCATCGCACACCACGTTAATGAATGTCTGCTCATCATTTATATCTTGTAGCGGGGCGATGGCGATGGCGATATCGAACCATGCGCCGCGCCTGCCGCGGAGAGGATAAGAGACAATATTATTGTTTTAAATGGCCGCTAAGTGGAGCTGCTGCAGTGCTGAATTATTAACTGTTGTTTCCCGCGGGTCCCTCAAATATTTGCATTATTTACAATTACAAATGTAAGCTTGATGTTTACACATAACCTCTGGAGATGAAAATGTGTCGGGGATGTTTCCACAAGTGACGGTCATTATCATCTACGACCCAATTATTACAGGAAAATCTATATGCCACTTTTGATGATTAATGTAAAAGCTGCCCTTTTATTACATAAAATCCGTACAATTTACATTGATTTATTTCGACTGTTTCGCCTTTTCGGGTGTTTTCTTCTCCATCTATATCAGTAAATAAAATTGAAATGTCTGCTACGAGGACCGAATTTTCTTTTTAATGACTTTTCTGAGAACCATAGATTTTCGAGACAATTTCTTTTTATTTTTGTACATAGTTTCCTTGTACTGAAACACATTTTTTCCCAGGCGTTTTGTAAGGTTTCCTTATTCCGTCTTCATAAATAGAGTGAGGTTAAGCCTTTAACCAATTTAGCGCAAAGAGTTTATCATCTTCATCGCTATTGAACCTTTGACATCCTAGAGCTTCCTTCAACGGTCCAAACAGAGGGATAGTCACACGGATCCCAGTGAATTTTCCTCCAATTTGGTCTGAGTTACGCGCGCCCTGTTGAGGCCGTGCATTGTCGTGACGAAGGATGACGCTTCTGATTGTTAAACTCCGTCCTTTGAAGCTTTTTGTTCTTTCCATGAGTCCATGGTTCGGTGATCGTGGAGGAATCATTATAGCACCACGTTTCGAAGGCTTCCATGTTTATTTTCCTTTCTACAACTCCTACCGTCCACGTTTCGCACCCATGTAACGCCACGCTACTATATACCAACATTTATATTAATATTTTTTTATTAACCTGATTTCTCCAAAAATATTATTTTATTTCAATATTCCGCAGGGTTACAATTTATCAATGATTTAATTAATGATTTCATCCTTGATTTCTAAGCTTTCAACCATTACTGTAAACATTGTTTTCGATAGTCAAAAAAATTTTAGTTCAAAGGAAAATTAGTTGACAAATGTAAAAATTACGACAATAATTTTTTCCTTAATTTTTATCAGTCACTTAAATAATCAAAAAATTATATTTTTATTTATAAATTTCTTAAGCCGAAACTTTCGGCAATTGCCCATAATCATCTACAAAATAAAATACAATTTTTTGAAACATTACAGAAAAATATTTTTTGTACGGACATTGTTTAAAATTATGACATACAACAAGATGGATTTTCTAATTATTTTATGTTTGAAAATATTGTACATACCCTCATAATAAATCAAAAATCAGTCTTGTAATAAAATTTAATAAATTCCTTGTAAAAATTAGAGTACATTGTAGTCAGTTTTCGAACCTTTTTGTTAAAAAAAATAATGTAATTTCACGTTGTCGTTACACGAGGACTAAGAAACTATATGTTAAAAGAATATACGATTAAGACTTTTCTAGTTTTGGTGTAGACATGGGCCACGTTCCACAGTTTTAGCTGTAATAGTTATGGAGAAGCGTGTACCTAATTAAATAGATGTATGTGCACAAAATTATTTTATTTAAATAGCGGGAAGAAAATAATTTTTTAAGTGTTAATAAATACTATAAGACAATTATTCTACAAACCTTGATGCACTGGTGTCGTAAAACTCATAATAGTGTAATAAACAGAATATAAAATACAGGAACTGTAAAATTGAGGCAATTTTCACGACGTAACAGACAACCCCCGGGGTACAAGTCCTCTATTTAATTCAAAATAATGAAAAGACTAAACCAACGCGGATGTAACACAACGGCCTCCCTCCTTGCTAATGTTCCCTATTTTTCCTGCCCCTGGGGATGTACAGTTTAATTAGGTTAATGTGAGTGATTGGTCTTCGACGAATTCGACGTCAGACTTCCGCGAAAATACATTTCCAGGTTCGTGGGCTTAAAAATAAGCTCGTTCAGTCGATGGAAAATCTAGTTCAAACCCCCGCCACACACACACACGAGCGCTGACATCATTCTACTAATATGATTTACATTTCTTGGGAAAAAAAAGGAATTTTCCCCTTACGTTATCCTTTGAACTATGTTTTCATTATTAGTTTGTTTATTATTTCTTCTGTTTACCGTAAAGGTTGAAAGCTTAGAAATCAAGAATGAAATCGTTAATGAAATCATTAATAAATTGGAACACTGCGGAATATTGAATATTTTCGGAGAAATCAGGTTTATAATAAAATATTTAAAAATATTAATATAATTACAGCTGGCTGCCTTTCCTAGAGGTTATAAATAAACCTGCTTTCCAGATATTTTATTCCTGTTCTCTTCAAATCCTTAATAGTGTGTTCCAGTTCATTATCCTGTCTTCTAAAATAAGACGGAAAGTCAATATTGCTTCTCTAGTCCCTACATTCTTCCTCGCGTTCTATTTGTCGTTCCATCCTCCTATATAGCATTTTCGTTAATATTTTTCACGCATGTGATACTAAACTGTTTGTTCTGTGCTGTTCGCATCTGTCGGAGAATATGCGCGACACGCATTATTCCAGGAAATATGAAAGGAGAAATTCCTCAATTTACAGTTTCCTTTTTACTGTGACCTAAATAGTCTTTACATATTGTTGTTGTTCTTGTGGTATTCAGTCCTAAAACTCTTCTGATGCAACCCTTCCTGCGAAAGCCTTTTCATATCCTTATAACTAGCACAACACACATCCTGCCTAATCTCCTTAGCGTATTCCATCTGAGACCTCCATTTTCTGTTCTTACCCCTCACACGCTTCCCTCTAATGCTAATTTTACAAGACCCTCGTGACTTAAAACGTGGTCTGTTAATCTGTCCCTTCTCTTAGTCAACGTCCTCCATATTGTTCGC
This sequence comes from Eucriotettix oculatus, assembly GCA_034510155.1. Classification (NCBI taxonomy): domain Eukaryota; kingdom Metazoa; phylum Arthropoda; class Insecta; order Orthoptera; family Tetrigidae; genus Eucriotettix; species Eucriotettix oculatus. The sequence goes on from CM067379.1 coordinate 17,131,033, forward strand.
TTTTCCCCTACTCTGTTCAGAACTTCCTCATTAGTGATTCTATCCACCTGTCTGATTTTCAGCATTCCCATATAGCAGAACATTTCAAAAGCTTCTATTGTTTTACTTTCCTCAACTCCTATCGTCCACGTTTCGCACCCTTATAACAACGGCACGCACCATACGAACATTTTTAGCAACGATAAAAATCAGTAAATAATTCACTTCAGTTTCTCTTTTGTTGCTTTAAGGTGGATTTTAGCGGATTCAAAAAAGCGTCGTTTTTACACGGGCTCTTATAGGATGAACGTGGTCCTGGAGAAAGAATTGAATATGAGGATTAATAGAGGTGAAACCAAGGTAATGGAGTTAAGGAATTCTGCTACTTCCGAAATATAATAACTGGAGATGATAGAAGTATAGTAGATATAAAGACTAGGATAGCACAGGCAAGGAAGACACTCGCGAAAATGAGGAATCTACTTACTGGTAATATAAGTGTGAATATTACATTTTTAAGTATTCTTCTGTTTCCCCTAATACTACAATATCAGCGGCAAAGACCAGGTTTTTATTTCTTCTCCTTGCAGGATGATTCCTTTTCCATATTCCGTTTTAACTTTGTTCATCACCTGTTATGTATATAAGGTAAAGAGCATGGGCGGTAGTGTTATAACATCCAGATAAAACTCCAGTAAATTCCTATAAAAATGTATATGTATATAAATCCCAAATCCCACAACCTAACGGAACCGTTAAACAAACCTAAAATAACCGAAATTCTAAAAGAGCCCAGCCAGCTCTCATCATACATTTAGGCACGTCAGGGAAACACAGTTAAAAGATGTCAAACAAAGTCGTGGGCAACAGCCCGAAACTTAAATTTTTAAATGAGGTACGCGGCAGTCTGCGCCATCCTTGTCGTACCCCTTTCTTGATTACGGCTTTCTTTTCTTGATCTTGTATTCTAATTACTGCCGACTGCCTTCTGTAAAGGTTATGTATAAGCTATCCTACTCTAGTTATTACGCTTCCCAAGTAGCAGAGTTCCTTAACGCCCGTCAAAATATCCCTTCCCAATCAAACACCCTTTGTTATTCCACTGCTTGCCATAGAAGTCGCGCTCCGACACCAAGAATTCCAGGCGTCCATAATGGAGGACATCCTCCTACCGGACGCTAAGGCAGCGCCGCCAATTACGTACGGTCACTCCGGAATTTCCGGTGACCAGAGTTCTTCCGTAGTCATTTCCGGACAGCTTGCCTCCACCCTCATCCCCCTCACCTAGCCTTCCGTTGTCGATAGTTTGAAGCTTTCCCTTGGACCGATCCCGACAAAAGACTAATTCATCTTCCAGCATCTGAGACGGAACTGATGGATGACTCTGTACAGATTACACACAACGGAACTTATATTATTCCCAAAATATTGTTTGAAAGTCGGAAAGTGAATATGGTAATCTATTTAAGAACAGTCACTCATAGTAACTTAATCTTCTCTCTTCCATGTTGCGGTATTGAGTCCTGAGACTGGTCTGAAGCAACTCTCCATGCTAACCTACCTTGTGCAAACCTTTTCATTTCCGCATAACTACAACATCTCACTTCCTTCCTAATATGCTTAGCGTATTCCATCCTTGACAGCCGTCTTCTGTTCACTTCCCTCTAATTCTAAATTAAGGGATTGAACCAGAGAAATTTAAAATAAATTTTCGTGTATATTTCAAGTCGATGTCGATACATAGAATTTAATTTCGTTTGGAGATATTCGTGATTTGCCTGAGATATTTAAAGGTTGTCTGAAACTGTGCACCATTGGCTTGTGGGATAACCTGACTATCAGCTTTCCAAGGCGCAATCAACGAGGCGAAGACATGAGGACTCTTGGTCAGTTCAGAGAACTAATTACACTATAGAAGAAGTGTCCTTTTAGCAAGTTACACAAAACTATGGTTAGCTTAATTATATGTTACAATTAGTATATATAAGAGCACTAGTACAAAATATCGAGAAAGGAGGCGTATACATAGCTTCTGCAGAAGACAGACAGCAGTAATTAGAATACAAGAACAAGAAAAGAAAGCAGAAATCAAGAAAGGAATAGACAAGGATGCAGTCTGTCACCCACGCTGTTTAACATGTTTATAGAAACGTCAAAGAAGATAGTTAAAAATGAATATGGCAAAAGAATCAAAACTGCAAGGAAAATAAATAAAAAGCCTAACGCTGATGATAATGGGGTATTAGGGGAATCAGAAGACGACTTGTAAACGATAGTAAATGACATGAACGTGATCCTGGAGGAAGAGTACAACATCATGATTAATAGAGAGAAAACCAAGATAATGGAATGATATGGGAAACAGTAAATAAAAAAGGCTGTTAAATAGGTGAGCGATATTCTCGAGTAAGTTAAGGAATTCTCATACTTGGGCAGCGTAATAACTAGAGTAGGATCGCACAGGTAAGGAACAGGAATTTACTTACGGCTAATGTAAGCGAGAATATTAGAAAAACATTATTAAAAATTGAGGTATTAAGTGTGACGTTATATGGGTCCGAAATGAGGACGGTAGGAATTGCAGAGAGGGAAAGAATAGAAGCATTCGAAATGTGGGGTGATAGGAGAATGGGATGGGTGGATAGGGTAACTAAACCAGGAACAATAAGGAGGACGTTGACCAATAGAAGGGATAGATTAATACGCTACGTTTTGGAGCATGATGGTCTCGTAAAGTAAGGATTAGAGGGAAATGAACAGGAAGAGGGAGGCAAGGGATTGAATACGGTAAGGAGATTAGGGATAATGTGGTAGTTATGTGAATGTCAAAAGGACTGCATGGAGGCTTGAATCAGACCAGACTAAAGGACTGAATACCACAACAACATAGAGACTGTGAGTAAGAAGAGACAGGGCAATCTAATTAAGAGGTGGAAGTAAATCGTATTATAGTTTTTAAATGAATTGATGATAAATTTGATACGGATCTTATTTGAGCGTAGTGCAGTGTTGAGAAAGGAAGGAACGAGGCGGGGAGAGAAATTCGCTGAATAGGACGTCGCGTCATCTGCACGCCTGTCGCCAGATTACCACCTGACGAGTGCATAAAGCTGCTGACGTCACCGATAAAACACTTGGACGAGGAAAGCCAACAAACAAGACACAGCCGCCCCGAATAAAACCGAAACAACACTCACAGTTACGTTTATGAGCCGCAAACAATTGGGGTTAGGGGCTGTACCGTTCCTTAAACACATACACACGTTGCTCAACTACTTTAAACTCTACATCGAAACTTGAAATGTGGCCAAACTATTTTCCCTTTCCCGCCTCAAGTTCAAATAAACTTCCATTTCCTAGACGAGAAATGTTGCCACTCATTACAAACGTCTCAATTCAAACCAAAATAATTCTTTCACTCCACGTGTAGATGAACGATTGAAACGGGTCAAATGTTGTTTATCATATTAATAACAGCAACCAAAAAAACTAAGAATAAAATATTAATAAAATAAATTAAAACCTCAAACGCGTATTACGGTCTGTCCCTCCTAAGTTTCCTTTATAATAATAATAATATTGTTAATGAACGTAGACTTTCCCGGTGAATAATTCGGATGAAATCTTCACGGTTAACGAACCGTGTCAGGTATTTAAAGAACACAATGTTTCTGCGGCCATCTTCTGCCGCCGTCTTCAGGCTATATGTCGTCATGTGTTGAATGCGCCGTATTTATACCTTCGGAATCACCTGATCCATGCGGCGATCTGATTGGTCCTTGTGCGTCACCTGTGGAAGGTCTGTCTGTCAACTGAGCTTGCATATCACGTATTGTCGTGATAATGGGATCCCATGCATTATTGATATGGTAGCCAGAGTCTCTGTTTATGAGATTATTATGTGTCTTAATTTCTATGGCTTCCAATATCACACTATCACGCCATTTATGAGCATGTTTTAATTTAGTTGTCTCCGAAAAATGCATTTTATGTCCCGTTGTCAAAACATGCTCAGCGACAGCAGATTTGTCAAGTTGTTTCAAGCGAACGTACCTTTCGTGTTCAGTGCAACGTTGCTCTATTGTCCTCAGAGTTTGACCAATATACAGTCGGCCGCAGTCACATGGAATTTGGTACACTCCAGCAGTTTTTAAACCAATGTCATCTTTAACATAATAATATTATGTTTAGAACTTCCTCTCTACTGGTTCTATCCACCCACCTCATTCTCCTGCAGCACCACATTCAAAATACTTTTATTATTTCCCTTTCCCCACCTCCTATCGTCCACGTTTCGAACCCGTATAACGCCACGCTCCAAACGAACAATTTTAGCTCGATTTACTAATATTCACACTTATATTTACCCTCTTTTTTGCGAAAGCCTTCCTTCCCTGTGCTATCCTACTCTAGTTATTATGCTGCCCCAAGTAGCAGAAATACTTAACTTCCTTCAAAATATCGCTCACCTATCTAACAGCCTTTGTTATTCCACTGTTTCCCATACTAAACTCCACTACCTTCGTTTTGCCCTCTATTGATCCTCATGTTTTACTCTTCCTCAAGGACTATGTTCATGTCTTTTATTATAATTGGTTTCCAAGTCTTCTTCTGACTCCATTAAAACTACAATATCGTCGGCAAAGCATAAGGTTTTTATTTCGTCTCCTTTCAGTATGATTCCTTTTTCATATTACGTTTTAACATTCTTCATCACTTGTTCTATATATATAAGTTAAACAGCATGGGCGACAGACTGCTTCATCCTTGTCTTACTCCTTTCTCGATTTCTGCTTTCTTTCCTTCCTTTTCAAGTCTAATTACTGCTGACTGCCTTCTGTAGAGGTCACGTATAAGCCTGATTTCTCTATATTTTATTCCAGTGCTCTTCAATAGTGTGTTCCAGTTCACATTATCGAACGCTTTTTCAAAATCTCCAAATTCCATGAACGTAGGCCTTTTTTCCCTTGTCCTGTCTTCTAAAATTAGTCGTAAAGTCAAGATTGCTTCTCTTGTCCCTACAGTATTCCTAAACCAATGACAATATGTACATAAATTTAGTTTTTTCATGATTTAAAATTAAAAATATCGTACATACGTAATTATGTATATATATATATATAATTATTGTTGGAATCGTGGCATGGCATGGACTCGGGTGTTTGTGTCGTGATGGTCGCGAGGACCGGGATTAAGGCTGCTGGGGAATTTACACACTGACCACGTGTCACCCCAAAATTCGGAATGTGTCACGCCATGTGACAGTCCGCAGCCGTCCCGGTAGGCCTAGGCCCTCGATAGGGCTGTTGAGCATAGGGGAAAAATATTATGTGATTTATTTGATGTTATTTGCTGCGTAGTAATTTTTTTTTCACGCCCAGTAAATAGTAATAAGTATTTTTAATGCGTTTAGTTTTCTAATTCGGAGTTAAGGTTTATTCTAGGAGGTTTCCACAGCAGCGACGTCCACAGGGAGGGAAGGAGGAGGGATGAAGAGTAGTTTTCTTCCTCCTTCTACGAGATATGTTACGAGAGTGGAGAAGACGCCGTGATTTAGTCTTGCAGAAAAAGTGAAGAAGAGAGGTCCGCAGATGGCGCACTTTTGTTTTCACATCAAGAGGGACAAATAATGAAGGTCCTTGAGGCAGCCGCAACAAGATATCCACGTGATGCAGATGAGTTGTTGGAGACGTCCACGAGGTATGCATTAACTAACACCAATTAAGGAAATTAAAGTACAACAATAATTTTCTGAAAAAAAATGTTTCCTCCTTATCCTCCTCGTTTTCTCTGCTTAAGACTCAAGGTCTGTAAATATTTTCAACTCTCGCTCAGAGAAAATTAATAAAAGTTTATCAAAACATAGTTTTTTAACTTTAAAATTTTTCAATAAATAAAAAGACGGCCAATATGTCAGCTATAAATTTTCGCACCCATGTAAAGCCACACTCCATAGTATTGTTTTTTTTCCCATATTCAGTTTTAACTTCCTTCAGCACCTGTTCCATAAAATAAGTTAAACAGCATGGAGCTTCTTCATCCTTGTCTTGCTCGTTTCTTTATTTCCGCTTTATTTTTCTTGATCTTCAACTCTGATTACTGCTGACTGCCTTCTTTAGAGCCTTGTTTCTCGACATTTTATTCGTGTCCTCTTCAATATCCTTAATTGTGTGTGTTCCAGTTCACGTTGTCAAACGCTTTTCCTAAATCTACAAATGCCATTAACGTGGCCATTTTATCTGATTGAATGACATGAAATTTAACAGTATAACAATTTAAAAAATTTTAACTTAATATTGGCGAATAGAGAAATGTGTCTGAGGGGTGATTAAAAGCATTTACAGGTGACGGATAAATATATAAGTGCAAATACAGAAGATTAGACACTTAAAAAAATTTTATTTTCATATATAAACCTACACATCCAAATTGTTCCTTAGTGTGATTTGTATTTTCTTTTTGTATTTGTGTTTTCTTTGTATATTGCAGCCACCGGAAAATAGTAGCTAAGTAAGTAATATAAAAATAGAAAGACGGCCAATACGTCAGCATATAAATTTATCACTATTTATTCAAAAGCGACGTACAGTTTCCATTTTGAGACTTTCTCAGGCGTACTACAAAAAGTAATAAATTCGAGAAATTCAATATGGGTTCTATGTTACAGTTTTTGAATTTATATATATGTAAAAACACATGGTTCAAAACTTGTGAATTTAGCAGTTCATCATAATAATAATTGTAACATAGAAGCCATGTTTGTTGTAATATGATGTTAGTTGCGGTGTAGCAAGGGAGGTGATGGATGACGTCCCGCGGTCCCGGGGTTAATTCCAGGCTTGAGCAGCGGTCACGAGACACGGCGCAGGTCGCTCACTATTAATAGCCACACACTTGGGTCTTCAATCAGCACAAATGCTCAAGAAAACACTTGCTCATTTCCGGTCGCGAAAACGGGGAAGACGATGAGCGACGACGAGGATGAGAAACGAAAAAACACTAGGGACAAGTGGAACACAGAAACTAAACTACCCCAAGTGTGGTAATCAGTCCTAAGACCCGTCATGTTAACCTATCCTGCGCAAGCCTTTTCATGTCCGCTTCACATCCACATCCTCCCTAATCTGCTTTGCGTATTTCAACCTTGGCCTCCGTCTCCTGTTCTTCTTCCCTCTAATGATAATTTTACAAGACCCTCGTGCCTTAAAACGTGGCCTTTTCCCCTATTCTATTTTCATAACTTCCTCGTTTGTGATTCCATCCACCCCATATCATTCTACTATAGCACCACATTTCAATGAAGAACACTTTTTTTTCCTGTCTGCAACTCGTATCGTCTACGTTTCGCACCCCATATAACGGCCACGCTGCATACGAACATATTTTTAGCAACGACTTCCTAATATTCACACTTATATTACCCGTAAGTAAATTTCTCTTTTCCGCGAAAGGCTTCCTTGCCTACTCTATCTCTACTATACTTCTACCATCTTTAGTTATTACGCTTCCCAAGTAGCAGAATTCCTTAACTTCCGTCAAAATATCCCTTCGCAATCTAACAGCCTTTATTTTTCCTCTGTTTTCCAATCTACACCGCGTCACATTCGGTTTTTCGCTCCATTAATCCTCATATTGAAGTCTTTCTCCAAGACCCCTTTCATGCCATTTGTTATGGTTTCCAAGTCTTTTTATTCTGTCTCCCCTAAGACTATAATATCGTCGGTAAAGTGGAGGGTTTTTATTTTTTCTCCTTTCACTGTGATTCCTTTTTCCATATTCCGTTTTAACTTTCTTCATCGCCTGTTTTGTATATACGTTAAAGAGCAAGGACTGCATCATTCTTGTCGTACTCCTTTCTTGATTGCGGCTTTCTTTTCTTGATCCTGTATTCTAATTACTGCCGACTGCCTTCTGTAGAGGTTATGCATAAGTCTCCTTTCTCGATATTTTATTTCAGTGCTCTTGAAAATCCTTAATAGTGTGTTCCAGTTCACATTATCAAACGCTTTTTCTAATTCTACAAATTCCATGAACGTAGGCCTCTTTTGTTCCCTATCCTGTCTTCTTAAATTAGCAGCAAAGTCGATATTGCTTCTCTCATCCCTACATTCTTCTTAAAACCAAACTGATCTTCCTCTATCTATCAGGCTTAACGCCCCGCGTTAACAATAAACTTCGACCCGCAATCCAAACTGACCGAATGACAGTTATGAGAAAAAGAAACTAAATAACCCGCCTAAAAGGAAAACAAAAACATCTCAAGAACAATCGATAGAAAAAAATATAGAGGAAGTATTGGAACCTACCAAAGTTTTCATAAGGGAGAATGAAAACGAACTCATCCTTAACTTTCCACTATTCGAAAGCTTCTTACTGAACACATTCGGAAGCAAAAACCCAGCAAATGTTGGAAAAGACTACACAAACGACATTAAAGGACTAATTGACATGTTAACGAAAACATATCCCCTGATTTCAGAACAGCTAGGATTACAAGAATCAAGAACAAACTAAGGCGACAACTACTTGAAGTAAGCTCTGAATCGGAAACAACAGACTAATTTCTCATCATGAATCAAAACTCAAAATTGAGAATTTTACAATGCAACAGTAATGGATTTTTTTTACAAAAATTTAAAAAACCTTCAAGTCCTGATTTACGCTAAACAACCATCCATCATATGTTTACAAGAAACAAATTTCAAGGATAATAACCATGGTAAAATAAATGGGGTACAAATGTTATTCTAAAAATCGACCAAGAATCAATTGTGCAAGCGGATGAGCGGCAATATATACAAATCAAGATACAGTAACAGACGAAATACCACTAAATACAAATCTCGAGACAGTTGCAATCAAGGTCAACGCCCCTCTAAAAATAACCATCTGTAATATTTACATACCGAACAGCTACAAAGTTGAAAATCCCCCACCGATACAGATCACAGTCAACACCTGTCCAAAATTTGAAGAAGAGAGGAAAGAAGTTTTACAAAAGGAAATGATCTTAACCAGCTTAGAAAAGGAAAAAAAGGCACAGGAAAACTTAATAAAACCTTTTAAAAAAAGATTTATACCATAATATGTAAACTTTTAATATATATTATTTTAGGTACATTTAAGGTTAGCGCTGAAAATGATAAGTGAAAATGTACAAAATTGTTAATTTTAAGTCCAAAAATGTAACGGATATTGTAATTTCGTATAAGTCGCAAATGACTTTTTTTTTGTTTTATGCGACTATAAATAAATTAATAAAAATAATAATAAACTTTGAGGACTATAGAGTGGTTTCTTAATTATTTTAATATATAACAAAGTCCATTTTAATCAACAACTATTTGATGAGTGGCAATATATACAAATGAAGATATTGTAACAGACGAAATACCACTAAATACAAATCTTGAAACAGTTACAATCAAGGTCAGCGCCCCTCTAAAAATAATATTTATATACCGAACAGCTACAAAGTTGAAAATCCCCCACCGATACAGATCACAGTTCAACACCAGCTCAAAATTTGAAGAAGAGATGAAAAAAAAATTACAAAAGGAAATGATGTTAACCAGCTTAGAAAAGGAAAAAAGGCACAGGAAAAATTAATAAAATCTTTAAAAAAAATTTATTCATACCATAAAATGTAAACTTTTAAGTATATATTATTTCAGGTACATTTAAGGTTAGCGCTGAAAATTTTAAGTAAAAATGTAAAAAATTGTTAATTTAAAGTCCAAAAATGTAACGGATATTGTAATTTCGTATAAGTCGCTAATGACTTTTTTGTTTCATGCGAATATATATAAATTAATAAAATAAGCAAATAAACTTTGGTTTCTTAATTTTTTTAATATATAACAAAGTCCATTTTTAATGTACAACTATTTTAAAATTATCTAGTAATACCTTGTGGAGAGAAGGAAAGCGTGGTCAGGTTACCTGCGTGTAGGTCATCCAGCAGCAGGGCTCGACCTGGTTGGAGTCGAGGCCCCAGAACTCGAGCTCCTCCTCGAAGAGAGGTCCGCAGACGTCGGTGGGGTAGTGCAGCTTGCCCGTGCGGTAGTAGTTGAGGACCTGCGCGAAGACCCCGGGGTGCCTGTCGAAGAAGTACTCGTTGAGGATCGGGTCGTAGTTGGCCAGCGCCTCCGTCAGCCTCGACAGCCGCGTCGCGGGGATCTTCTTGAGCGTCGCCTTGTACGTCTCGTGCCGGATGCCGCCCACGTTCAGCACCACGCGGTTCTCCGCGTCCATGTTGATCAGGTTCATCGCTCAGCCGGACCAGCCTCCTGCAACACACGCGAAAATACTCTAAACAAACAAAAAAACATTCCTAAATAGGACTGCAATAATTTACCTGTTTGGGATCTTCAGGATAAATCTAAAAAACCATATGAACTGAAGTGCTTATTTGGAATAACATAAATGCATATTCGAATTTAAATGTTTAAATCAAAATATTAAGTATTTTTAAGACAACGGGAATAAAAAAACGTATGAACTGAAGTGCTTAATGCATATTCGAATTTAAATGTTTAACTCAAAATATTAAGAATTTTTAAGACAACGGGAATAAAAAAACCGTATGAACTGAAGTGCTTATTTGGAATAACATAAATGCATATTCGAATTTAAATGTTTAACTCAAAATATTAACGATTTTTTAGGACAGCAGGAATAAAATGTCGATAAAGAAGGCTTATACATAACCTCTACAGAAAACAGGGAGCAGTAATTAGAATTAAAGGGAAAGGAAACAAGAAAGGAGTAATACAAGGATGTCCATGCTCTGTAATATCTAGAACAGATGACCGAAGAAAGTTAAAACGAAATATGGAAGAGGAATCAAACTGCAAAGTGAAGGAATAAAACCCCAACGCTTTACCGATGATATTGTAGTATTAGGGGAGTCAGAAGAAGTCTCGGAAACCATAATAAACCGCATGGAGGAAGCAGGGGAGTTCAATATGAGGATTAATGGAGGAAAAACCAAGGTGATGGAGTGTACTATGGGGAAATAGTGGAATAACAAAGGCTGTTATATTGCCAAGAGATATTTTGACGGAAGTTAAGAAATTCTGCTACTTGGGCAGCGTAATAAGGAAGAGGAATTTACTTACGGCTGATATAAGTGTGAATATAAGGAAAATCATTATTAAAAAGGTTGCTACGGAGCATGGCGTTATATGGGGGGGTGCGACACGTGGACGGTAGGAGTTGCAGAAAGGAACAGAATAGAAGTTTTCGAAATGTGGTGCTATAGGATAACAATATGGGTGGATAGGAAAACTAAGCAGAAAGTTGTAAGTAGAATAAGAGAAGAGGGCATTGACCAAGAGAACGGATACATTAATAGGCCACTTTTTGAGACAGTAATGTCGTGTAAAATTAGCATTAGAGTGAAGTGAATAGAAGAGGGAGGCTACGGATGGAATACGATAAACAGATTAGAGACAACCAAGGATGTGGTAGCTATGTAGAAATGAAAAGTCTTGCGCAGGATAGGTTAGCATGGAGGTTTGATTACTACTACAACAAATAAAAATATTGAGAAATTGCAGTTTATGACTCCTATAAATCGTATCTGACATTATTTACTCCATCTTTTGGGGCAGTAAAAATAATGTCAAAATATGTAAAAATAATAATTAAGTGGCCTTTGAATTTCAGAGATAAAAACTGTTTGATTGGTAGTAGGAAGATCTTTGGTTTGGGTTGTCTTCTGTCACTGTTACAAAGATAATAGATCATTATTGGCACAAAGTGAATTCTCCTAAACAGGAATATTTACCAAAATAAAGAATATTTATATTCCAGTGTCCTTAGCAATTCCAGAGATGATGTATATTGCAGAGATGCTGGGAAATAAAGAATAATAATGCCATAGTTATTGGACGTTGCCTTAAAAATTTAATCATTTTCAAAATAACGTTTTCGTTCAAAATTGTACGTTCTTGGTGTAGTGACGTTACTGAGAGGCTATTAAAATTAATAAAATTAGAATCTGTAAGTTGTAACGTAGTCTGTCTATGAAACAAAGTACACCGGGTGATATTTAATTTAAACTGTCTGTTACACAGTGAACTACATTATTACGAAACAGTCGTAAAATTCGATAACGTTAATTGTAAATGAAAAGAAGGAATGAGACTTGAACGTAACGTGTTTAATGGACCACGGGAAATCGTCATAGGTGTGATGATGAGGGAAGAATTAGGGATTACGGCACGAGGCTGTCGCTAATGCGTCGGCCATTAATTATAACTAAATAAATAATTACCTACATTTCAATAATTAAAAGGGTTTACTCTACCGTGGCTTAAAATGATAACTTCATTCATACCCTTAACATATGTTTACAGTTGTAATCTGCTTTATGTAGTTTTACGACAATATCTTCCGTCATTCGGAAGGGCAAGTTATACTAATTAAATGTGAGTGCAATTTTTTGGTGACAAAATATGGCTGTATCTTTATTTTTTTAATTAAATAATTGTTTAATGTCAATTAATTTAATGGGTTTCGTAGTCTTCTTTCGGTGCGCTGTTGATTCGTTGATGTTCTTGAGTTCCCGTTTCCTTTCGGTTTTATCGCATTACTTTGCAGTCTTGTTTTCTTTTTGGTTGTTCCTGAAACAGGCAACTCCCCTTTACTAGCATAGGAAGGGAATTCAAAATATGGGAGGTGGGGGACTGTGTAAGGTAGCACTCGTGTTATATTTTAAGGATCCCACAGAGGATGTCACACCTTAAAGGGACACCACGGGGACTGAAATTTGAAATTCCTGTAAATGAATTGCTACTGAGCTGAAATTTTAACCGCATATTAACAAGACTCATGTGCAGGAATGTAAAAAACTTTGTTTTTGTAAACTTGTTTTTTTTGTTGAGATATTTTGAAAAAATATTGTCAAAATTGGCAGATTAGAAAATTTCCCTTGCGTTACGTACTTGATTATATTTTAGTTTATTTTTACATAAATATGTGGATCTAACATTTGTTATCAATTGTCAGTATTCTTTTTTAAAATTGAATAAAACTGTGGGGAGAAAATAATTTTTTTCTAAGAGCTTCATACGGTTTTAATAATTGGCACTTTTCAGCACTTTGTAAATTCTTTTCACCTAAACAACTTGAATAATTAGAAAAGTAATACCTGTGTTTGAAGTTAGATTATGTGCAAAATATGACAATATCTTCATATTTGTGACGCGTAGAAGGTTATTGGTTACAAAAATCATGAAGATGAAAAAAAACACATTTTTCAGACGAAAGTAATAATTTATTAATTTAGAATCAAACATATTATATAAAATTGTCCTGAAGCATATTTTACACCTTCCTTCTTTTTTTTGTCAGCTCCTTTTTTTATTTTACTGAATTTATGGGTATGTTAATATACTATAATTTTTTTTAGATTTTGACGCCAAATTTCATTCCCCGTGTCCCTTAAAGAGATTCAGGGGAAAGAACCCTAGAAAAACAGCATCAGGTAGGTCGGGCTATTGGGTACCATTCTTACGCCCATCCGGGTGGGGTCCCAGCATTCCCCACCAGTTTTTAGGAGGCAGTTGGCCGACTGATCCAAATGGGATCAGCAGACAACTCATACAGTATGCCTCCCGAGGTCTTCAACCCCTGGTACATGCACCTCCTAAAAAATAGATGAAAGTGCCTCGGCATTGTGAGAACCTTCAAAAAAAGGCAGAGAGAGTACGAGGCATTCTCAACGCAGTCAGGTGAGCCCCGCAGCCAATCTGGGGAGAAATACCTGCTCCCACAGACGCCCTTGGGGGTTCATTTCCAGAGTTCCAATATGATGCAATTAGAGATTTAAAAATTTCTGAGTGACCGCAGCTGGTCAAAATTGCTGTTTACCTGTCATTGGTCGTGTGTGAAGAGATTTACGAATCCGAGTCGTCGTGGACCTGACAATTGCATTGGAGGAGGAAGCAGGATCAGTGGGTAGTACTCACGCGTGACGTCACTGGAGAGGAGTCCTGCAGCTATCCCTGCTCCTCAAGGCCACAGCGGTGCCCATCCCCTGCACACACAACAAAAAACATACATTTCAGATTAAATAGAATAATACCCAAAACTCAGCAGGAGTCTAATTCAGTGTGAAATAGGAGAGTGAGAAGATATAAGAGGACCAGATTAAGAAGGAAATAAAAACCGGCTCAATCTAGTTTACAAAACGCACCTTGTTAAATGAGACAGAATATAGAATAGGCGAATGGGGAATTAATTCCAAGGGTAACGAGCTGCAAATATCTGGGGATAACATTTCAACAACAGACTCGGGTGGGAGGAACAGGTGAATTTCACGGCCCGAAAGGCGTGGAATTCCTTACATTTCATTATGATGAACTTAAAAAATGGGAAGTTCAAAATCAAAGGAGAAACTCTTTTGTGAAGATTTTTTTTCACCATTCCCCTTGCAAACGGAACAACGGGGCAAAAACTACAAATCTATTTTGGACTCCCATGAATACCAAAAAGACATCATTAAATTTTGTAAGGACAGTAATATTTTTGATTTAATTGTGTTCTCTTTTGTTAAAATCTAAAAATCAAATGTAAAGAAAATAAATAATTAGTTAGTGGTAACGAGCAGAAAAATGGATGTTACCAGTATTTTATTATGTAAATTCATAATAGTACATAATGTGTATATAATTGTATAATATGTAAATAGTTGTGATCGCTAATGACCAGGCAGTCGATGCGACCCTTATAAATAAATTTATATTTATAAATAAATCGACTCCTGGTGGTATTCAACACGTCTTCACGGTGACGTCATCAGTCGGCGTCGACAAAATACTCGTGGGTTTCTGTCATCTCATTTGTTGCCAATTATCGTCAGGAACTCTCCGCACAATTTTATATATCCATTATATCGGCTATATATAAATCTCACCTCTGCAGTTATTAATTACCTCCACTCGACTTCAGATTAAGTTGCATCAACTAATAATCATTCATCGAATTTCCTTCAGCTGGATTTATTTTATTTTATCGTATTTTGTGTTTTATTCAAATAATTACAATTACAATACGTTTTTTAACTTTAAAAACATTTTTTACAGCCTCTCGACGCCAGCGACATTACACACACACCTCGGTACCAACGATGATGATACTATGTCTTCTTATTCCTCCTTCAAGGACAACTCACCAAAAACATTACAATATATCAGCCTGATAAGTAATATATCTTTCTCTCTAAGCTGCTGCCTTTGTTTACGGGGACGCACTACAAAATGAAGGACGTGGTATGTAAAAACGTAAAGATAGGAGCCGACATTTCCTAGAAAAACTAGCTGAATTAACCCCAGCTTTATCACACAATTAAAAATCTTATAGTTTATTTGGCTACATACTTGAGAGAGAGGGGGGGAGATACGCCATGAAAAACCCCCAAAAAAATTCCGTCTGTAGAGCGTATGACATGAACCACGGCACAGTGACGACATTAACAACCTGCCATAGCGACAGCGGCCATATCTGCAACGTCAAATATGAATTGTGCACTAAAACATAAACTGCTGGAAGCGCAAAGATCGTAAAAATACCACCATGATTGCAATCTACTCGTACAATGCGAGGCCGAGGTGTCATTAAAAGCGGGTCCATGATGTTCATGACGATGATGGTGAGAGCGCGCGCCCTCGCAACAGCATCAGAGACGTTTCATTAAACAACCCAAAAAATAATAATATGACGTCACCTCAATGAGGGTTTTAACCTTGCGCCGGGGCCGTTTCGTAACCCGACATATGACGGAATGGTCGAGGTCCAGCAGGTTATTACTGTAATCACGTCCAAATATTCTCGACGAATAGACAAAATCAGAATCTGACATCCAGGTCAACGTGATTATAATTTAATTTGTTTTCGTTGAGTTAGAATGGATCAGAGGTCCTTCTTAACTCGCTGATGGTAGGTACTTTGGAAAGGGAGTATCTTTGGTTTAGAAGGAAGGATAACAAAGAGAAACGTTGAGTTTAGGCAAAGACATATATAAACAACATAGACTGGACAAGGCGCCGCCATATTTGAAGCAAATTGAAGGCTCAGGCGCCATTTTTTGAATGGTAAGGTATGCGTGTCCTGTCGTCTGCTAGCATTGAATTGAGGCGGACTTACGAATATGTGCAGGAAGCGTATCTCGTAAATCAATATTTAAAAACTATATATACATATGTATTAAAGTTACAAATGAGCGGAAACCAGCTAGAAAGTGTTTCATTACATATAATATATATAACACATCACTTAAAATTTGTAAATTATTTCTGTTGTCACACAAGGAAAGTGCCGAAATTAAAGTTAACACGGATAGGCTCATTAACATCATCTCAATGCTAAATACAACATGTAAACATTGACAGTTAATGAACAGGAAACTTTATAGTAGTTAATTTATATTTTTTGTTTTAAATCAGTCATTTCTGATATTAATGCCGAATTATTAGATTAGATATGAAGCATCTCGCTCATCAGCCTATAATAAAGATTACTCCCAATATCTAAAATTTTAATTTTTTTACAATCATACAATTGTACGTTGTACAAGTAACATCTAAATGCATCTAGACTGACATTAAATATAGTTGAAAGTTGATAGGGATCAAGGTTAAACGAAATAAAACACATTCATTAATTACAGTACAGAGAACTACTTTCATAAAAAGAACAAGAGCTGGCTTGCATTCTAGAGCACCACGAAGATCAGAAATTTGGTAAATATCGAAGTTACAAACACGTGCTGTCAAAAGTGAAAATATGATGATATTTACTTAAAATACGATATTCCAGTTGTTTTTGAACTACGATTAGTACAATTGTACGCTGAACACACATTTGGCATGATTTCGGATGAAAAACAATATATTTTAATCACAAAAATACACGATTATTCAACCTCAGTCATTTAACACAGTACATACGGTCAAAGTTCTTGACCGTAGACATTGTGATTGTCCCTGTTGTTAGTTGCTGCCACCCAGGGCGCTGTAACGTCCTCTCTATGATGTTTATATATCTCTTTGGAGTTTTGGACATTACAAAGATATTTCCTAATTGATAACTATCTGATTTAAAGGGAGTATCTTTGGTTTAGAAGGAAGGTGAACAAAGAGAAACGTTGAGTTTTGGATATTACAAAGATATTTCCTAATTGATAAGTATCTGATTTAAAGATATACGAAACAATTCGTTGAATATTCGTGTTAATTATCTGAAATTAAAGTTACATCTTTCAAGAAGTTGTGAAGTGTGGACTATGTAAATGGTATATAGAACAGGCTATGAAGAAAGTTAAAACGGAATATGGAAAAGGAGAAGAAATAAAATTCCTACGCTTTGCCAATGATACTTTAGTATCAGGGGAGTCAGAAGAAGACTTCGGAAACCATAATAAATAATGGCATGAACGTGATCCTGGAGCAAGACGACATGCGTACTACAGCGTGCTGCGGGGTTGTATACCCTGCAGACGTAGTTTGTAGAGAAAGACTCGAGGGAAGGACAAGATTAAGGACAATATTAATGGAAGTCAAGTGGTTGAGAAAATGAGGACTAGAATTAGCAGAGCTCACCAAGAACGGCCGTCAATTTACTTAAATTCAATTCAGCCCATTGAAGGCCTTGGCCTACTAAGGACTGTCATCTTACATGTCACATATGGAGTGCCACTGTGGTCAGTGTAGCGATGCTCCAGCAGTCTTAATCCCAGTCTTCGAGATCCGTTACCTCAGACACGTCCAAACCCGTGCCGGGATTCGAACCCGCGACCTCTGCGGCGACGCTAGCCACTACACCACAGGAGGACGGCATATTTTTAAAAAATCATTTTAATAATTAAATAAAAACACCTTTTCGTCATAAATAATTTAATCATGGAACTGATGCCGTAAATGTAGCTGTAACATTTTTCTGTCGTTAAAGCGAAAATATGCGAAAGAGTTGGACATGAGGATTAATAGAGGGCAAAGCAAGGGAATGGAGTGTAGTGTGCTATACAGTGGAATAATAAAGGTTGCTAGATTGGGAAGGGATATTATGAAGGAAAATGAGGAATTCTGCTCCTTGGTAAACATAATAACTAGAGTAGGGCAGCACAGGCAAGGAAGAGGAATTTACTTACAGCCAATATAAGTTTAAGCGCTACTAAAACTTTTGGTATACAATGTGGCGTTATTTGGGGGAGAAACGTGGACCATAAGAGGTGCAGAAAGGATAAGAGTAGAAGGAGAATGAGATGGGTGGATAGACTAACTAACCAGGAAGTTCTAAGCAGGATAAGGGAAGAGGACGTTGATCAAGAGAAGGGATAGATTAATAGGTCACGTTTTGATTCATGGAAAGTGAACATTAGAGGGAGGACAAGGATGTAATACACTAAGCAGATAAGAGAAAAATTGTGATGTGCTAATTTTGAGGAAATGAAAATATTTGTGCAAGAAGAGGAGTGAATACTACAGCAACAATGAGTGTTCTGAATGGCAATGTTGACAGCACCTGAGGTAGGCAGTGAAGGGAAGCCAGACTGTGGCTGAAATCAAGCCTAATATATGTATATATAATTGGAGTATTGGTGAGTTGTTGGAATCCTCCGCCACTGGCGCCATCTTTGCCTAGTGATGTTGACGGAATAAAGTGGGGAGCGTGAAGATGTTTGCGGTGGTACGTGTACGTGCAGGCGTCAGAGGCTGCTTCAGATCCTCATCTACGCCTCGTGGCTGCTTGCTTATTCCTTAATCACTTACCTTCTACCTCTCTTTATTTTCCGTTACGGATTTTGCTATAATTAACCACGTATTATAACCCGCGAAACCATTTCATCTTACAGTTATCTACACACTGCAATTTTTCTTGTATAATATATCTTTACCAGCTGCTTTCATCTTATGATTACAAATTAAATCATTATACATTAAATTAAAGCCGACGGAAGGATACGATTACAGTGACCTGTGTGTACAAAGATTATTCAACAAATCGACAAAAATTAGAATTAAAGGACAAGAAAAGAAAGCAGAAATCAAGAAAGGAGTAAGACAAGGATACAGTCTGTCTCCCCGGATATTTAACTTATAACAGGCGATGAATAAAGTTAAAACAGAATATGGAAAATAAATCATACTGCAAGGAGAAGAAATAAAACACCAAAGTTTTGCTGATGGTATATTCAGGTATTACGGGAGTCAGAAGATGATTTGGAAACCATAATAATTGACATGAACGTGGTCTTTGAGATAAAGTTTAACATGAGGATTAATGAAGGGAAAACTAAGGTGATGGAGTGTAGTATGGGAAACAGTGGTATAACACAGGGTGTTAGATTGGGAAGGGATATTTTGATTGAAGTTAAGGAATTCTGCTACTTGGAAGCGTAATAACTAGAGTAGGGTAACACAGGGAAGGAAGAGTAACTTACTTAGGCTAATAAGAGCATGAATACTAGAAAATGATTATTAAAAAATCAAGAGAAGTAATATAAAAGAGACACGACTCCAGTGTTAAATAACACAACGAAAATATGAAAGTGAATAATGACAAGAGTCTGCGTATTGAATACGATGTAGATTGGTGGCACGGAATCACGCGATTCGACGTCTTTTTGAAAATGTTTTTCATAATGTATTAAGTTAAATTTTTTTTGTGTGGATTATGATTTTTTTTTGTAAACGACTTCAGTGACAGTTGTTTCGAAATTGGCCGATATGAAAAGTCTAGGATAAGCAGTTTAGTGATTTTTCGCGTGTCTCGTAACCTGAGACTACGTGGGAAAGTAGACATTTCAAAGTCGTGAATATTAATTAAAATTTTGAGTGAAGGCAGCAGCAGCAGCACCTGTCTTGGCGTGCCCGCTGGCCAAATATAACTGCGCGTAGACGTGTTTATTCGGCGACCGTCCCTCCCCCCCTCCCTCCTCCCCTGGCTATTTTCCAGTCAGCAGCTGCCGACAAAGAGAGAGAGAGAGAGAGAGCGTGGGGCCCCTTCATTTCCAGATTCAATTACACGTTCGTCGAAGCGGCATTCTGCAATCAGGCCGCCGCCGGTCGCTGCTCGGGCTTCACACGCGCGCCCAAAGTGCGTTCGTTGCGCTCTTCTCTTTAGAATCTCTGGAACAGCGGGCGGCCGCAACTACTTCCAAAGTTAATCCGTGTCCGAAAAGGATTATCTGTGCGTATTCAATCTGTTGTCATTTAGAATACTCTTTGGTTCGCGAGGGCGCCATCTTGGACAGAGAGTATCTTAGATGATAAAGTAAAGCAGAATGAACACTCTGACGTGTGGAAAGTGGCTGCGATCCGCGACAAATGTTTCCAAGATGGCGCCCTCGGGAACCAAAGAGTATTTTAAATAACAACAGAAGGAATACGCAAAGATGAACCTTTTCAGATCGAAGAGTATCTTAAATAATATTTAACTCAAACTCTTCGCGTCTAAAATTTAAAAAACATTTCTATGACTTGAATTTTTATAAATATATTGTGATAAAAAAAGGCGGATTTTGTGATGTTGTGGCGTTATGAGGCGCAGTTCGGCCAACAACAATGGCTAGTCGGCTGAAAGATGGTGATTCCCCGCGGGAGAGTCCCGCCGAGCGTGTATAAAAAATGACGATGGTGAAACCCCGCTGAACGAGTGTAAAAAATGAGGGCGGGGAACCCCGAAATTTTGTGAAATAGGGGAATTCCCGTCGGAAGATTTAAAAGGGAAGCCGATGGGTGGCTCGCCCCCAGAAGGCCGGCGAGTGGAGGAGAGGACGGACGTGGTCCGAGCTGTGAGAAGTGAGACGAGTGGAGGAGAAGAAAGACGTGGTCCGAGCAGCCCGAGAAGGCAGGCGAGTGGAGCAGAGGACAGACTTGGTCCGAGCAGCCAGAAGCCAGATGAGAGGACGGACGAGAGCAGACGTGTCCAGACGTGATCAAATCCTGCAAGACGCCAGAGAGACGCACAAACATTCGAGAGGTGGATGTTTGTTGGCCCAGTAATTGTGGGTAAGTTATAAAAAAATTGTGAAACTTGCTCATTGCTCTGGATAAATAATATTTAATGATTTTTCTTTCTATTTTCAGCTACTGCATACTCCATCTCTTGAGAGACCCAAAATCCCCTGAGATTAAGCCCGTGTATTCACTTTAAATTAATAAATGAAAAATTTTAAAATTGATCATAATTTGTTCTATTAATTAATAAATGTTTTATACCCAAAAAAGTATATTACAATATATTGTCACGTTTCTGAGGGATCGTGAGATTCAATAACACAGACACACGTAGAGGTTATATGCGTTTATTCAACGGCGAAGTGCTGTACAAAGCTAGTGCTGAGTAACACTGACCCCGATTTGGAATCCAGTCCCATTTATACATACATGGAATATTGCAGAAGCAGAACATTCTCGAAACAGAAAAAAACAATGTAATTATACTAAACAAATAAAATTGGTTGCGTCAGGTGGGACGTGAACCTGACTCTACGTTTCTGCAGTGCAGCTCTATACCCCTCTGCCATCACTGCAGGTCCTGACATGTGGCAATATATATAGTTTTCTATCAAAATGTTTAAATAACGTATAAATTAAAAATGTGACATTTAAATAATTTCATGAGATAGTGTTTCATTTTTAAAGTACAATCAGCCCAAGCATATACAAAATACCTTTTTGTCAGAATTTAGACCCACGAATAAAAACAATTTACTTTCTCCTCCAACCTTTGCGAATAGAATACCACCACCACAACAACAACTACAAGTAAGGATTGCATAACTTAATTACAGTCGTCAAGTCTGTATTGAAGATAATCCTCAAACGTCTGGTGAACACAATTTCGGTTCCTTTTTTATGATGTTACGAAATTATATTATTTAAAACGTCTCTTTAAAAATAAAACTTGTCACAAGTATTGAAGGTTGCGATCCGAGGGACGGAAGTGGGAATAAAAGTAGATAAGGTGCGGCGCATCTCCGTTCAGCTCATTACCCGAAGAAGAAGAATCAACTGTGTATCTCGAGTGTGGATGACGCTCCTTCCTCCCGCGCACGCCTTTGTTCCTCTATTGTGCCAGAGTCAACTGGAACTCAAGTTGAAAATCTCTGGAAAGCTCTTTAAATCCCAGGAGCGTCGAATCAAGGAGCGTGCAATCCCAGAATAACGTCACAGTAGTCCTCGTTGTTGCTGCTTCGCTCTAAATTTAATCAGCTTGTCACTTTTCCCAACTTGATTATCTTCTCTCTGCTCGTTCTTAGTGAAAACTTGTACAGTCCAAATGTTGTTCTGGTATTTAGCCCTAAGACTGGTCTGATGCAATCTCCCATGCTGAACTATCTTGCGCAAGCCTTTTCATTTCCTTTCAACTAGCACAACCCACATCAACCTTAATCTGCTTAGCAAATTTCCATCCTTGTCCTCCCTCTTCTGTTCTTACCTCTACACACTTCCCTCTAATGCTAATTTTACAAGACCCTCGTGTCTTAAAACGTGGCCTATTAATATATCCCTTCTCTTAGTCAACGTCCTCCATATTGTTCGCTTTTCCCCTATTCTGTTTAGAAATTCCTCGTTTGTAATTCTATCCACCCATCTCATTCTCCTATAGCACCACATTTCATAGGCTTCTATTCTTTTACTTTCGTCCACGTTTCGTACCCATATAACGCCACGCTCCATACAAACATTTTTAGCAACGATTTCCTAATATTCACACTTATATTACCCGTTAGTAAATTCCTCTTTTTCGTGAAAACCTTCCTCGCCTGTGCTGTCTTACTCTTTATGTCTATTATACTTCTACCATCCTTATTTATTACGCTTCCCAAGTAGCAGAATTCCTTAACTTCCGTCAAAATATCCCGTGCCAATCTAACAACCTTTGTTATTCCTCTGATTCCTATTACCTTGGTTTTCCCTCTATTAATCCTCATATTGAACTCTTCCTCCAGGACTACGTTCACGCCATTTATTATGGTTTCCAAGTCTTCTTCCATCTCCCCTAATAAAAAATAATAAATGGCACGAACGTGATCCCGGAGGAAGAACACAACATGAGGATTAATACCGAGAAAGCCAAGATGATGGAGTGTAGTATGGGGAAAAGGCTGTTAGATTTGGGAGGGATATTTTGACGGAAGTTAAGGAATTCTTCTACTTGGGCAGCGTAATAACTAGAGTAGGATAGCAGAAGGAGATGAATTTACTTACTGAATATTAGGAAGTCATTTCTAAAAATGTTGGTATGGAGTGTGGCGGGTTATATGGCTGCGAAACGTGGACGATAGGAGAATGAGACGGGTGAATAGAGTAATACCCAGGAAGTTCTAAGCAGAATAGGGGAAGAGCGGACAATATGGAGGACGTTGACCAAGAGAAGGGATCGATTAGTAGGCCACGTTTAGAGACACGAGGATCTTGTAAAATTAGCATTAGAGGGAAGTGAACACAAGAGTGAGGTCAAGGGTGGAATACACTAAGAATATTAGGGAGGATGTGGGATATGGTAGTTATGTGGCGATGAAAATACTGGCACTAAATAGTTTATCATGGAGGATTGTAGGGGTTTTATTTTTTGATTTTTTTAAATTTCGTTCTCTTTTAAATTTATTCATCGGCAGATATGTATATAAATTATTATCAATATTTTAATATACTTAATCATGATAGTTTTATTCGATATGAAATAATTTCTAGTTTACTATTCTCGTTTGTTTCTTGAATTTCTTAAAACAGTCGTATTTTAATGTTAGCTTATACTACGTCAGTCAACATTTACTTTCTTCCTTTAATAAACATAATACATATTTAAATGCAAATAAAAGCACTAAATGAAAATTTAAAAAAATACATGAGAATATCTAGAGCAGAACCAAACCAAGAACACTTAATAAGACTGGATGGTCAAAAGTTTGAGAAGGTTAATAACTGTAAATACTTGGGTATTAAGTGTATTCAAGTGAAGAGATACGAGGGCATAGATGTTATTACTCGCGAAAACAAACTTTAAATTCTAAGACAGTGAGTAGAATTGCCAAAATTAAAACTTATAAGACAATATTGAAAACTATAGAAATGTTTAGAAGGGAGACCTGGACTTTGTCAGGGGAGGAAGGATAAGTTCTCATTGAACGCTCAGGTAAGGAAAATACTAAGAAAGATATGAGCAGAATATCGTGGAGAATAAGAACGAATGAAGAACTAAGTTAATTATACAGGGGGCTAGATCTGTTAAAAGGAAAAGGTTGGAATGGGTAGGACGAGGAAGAATAGCTGAAAGAATTTTAAAAGACGAACCTGTGGGAAGGGGAAAGATTGGAAGACAGAGACTAAGATGGATGGATGAGGTTCAAGAGGATTTGAGGCAGCTGAAGGTCAAGAGATGGAGGCTATGAACAGAGAAGACTTTAACAGTTGTCATAAAGGAGGTCAAGGTCCTTAGAGGACCAGGGGAAGAAGAAGAAGAAATTCAAGTAGCAGATGTATAAGAAAGCTAATAAAACAATAATTTTCTTCACCTGATTACAAGGAATGAGAAACAGTTCCACACGAAAATATTCGTGGCACCTAACTGTGTTGCGACGCAATGGACATGTTACCATCTAGAAGGCGCAGGAAACTGTTCACAGACTCCTACTAAATATGACGTCACAGAGAGAGAGAGAGAGAGTCTGCAAGTGCTCCACTTATACCACGTGGCCATATTGTGACCTCCCAAGTCATCTTGATTTTGTGCCAAGTGTCTCTTAAAGAAACCTTCCCGACGGAAATTTTTCATTAAAAGTTTTAATAGAGTATTTAATTACCATCGAAAGCCTTTCTCGCCATGAGATTAATCAATAACCTTTTAATATTAGACTTGGTCTATTTCCTGACGTAACTGGCGTCTAAGGACCAACACACTTGTGTTCATATTTGAAGAACTTTTTTATTATTTATTTTATTATTTATTTATTATTATTATTATTATTATTATTACTTAGGTTCTATTGGGCATATGACTTGTGGCAGCTATATACAAAGAAAACACAAATAAAACAAAAAATACGATTACAAAAAGTTTACACTAAGGAAGAAATTTGAAGTGTAGTTTTTTATCTGAAAAAGAAAATCACTTCACTGATTCTAAAGAAATACTACACACTTAAGTTTTCTTAGCCTATTCCTAAACTTCAAACTGACTTCAATTATTTTACCCAGGAATATTGTTTTTGATGGAGAAAAAAAAAGACAACTTATTTATGCTAAATATTATTGAAAATCAATTTTTCCTTTTTGATATTTGCAGTAGAATCAACAGAAAATGCCGAATTTAAAAATCTCCACGAAGTAAATTAATCTATTTTATAATAGTTACTAAGGTCTGTAAGTTTAAAGGGGACCAGAAACAACCGTAAAGAAGATCCAGACCAGGACCGAAGCATCTAGTTGGTTGTATTAAATTATTTTTGTTTTTTTCGGATGAAATCTTCACGGTTAACCAGCCAACCGGGTCAGGTTTTTAAAAGAACACTACGTTTCTGCGGCCGTCTTCAGGCTGTATGTCGTCATGCACTGACCCGGTTGGTTAACCGTGAAGATTTCATCCGAATTATTCATCGGGAAAGTCTACGTTCATTCATTTTATTTTTTGTTTTACCCATTGTCTGTTTCTCTTTTGGGCCTCATTTGAAGGTTAATTTGAAGTTCGAGTATTTACGACGTCCCTGATGAGCTCCACACACACATACGCAAGGTGTGTGTCAACATGCGACGTCGTCCTCGTGTACAGTGCAGCAGCACATTACGTAAGTAAAGGCTTGCGCATGGAGGCTTGCCTCAGAACAGTCTTAGGACTCAATACAACATCCGTCCATTTTGGAAGTCACCGAGTTTCTTGGAATGAAATGCAACCAAAGATAATAAGCCTCAGCTATTATGAGAATAAAGTGAGAGAAAGCGACGAACGTCTCCCTCCTATTTTAATGTTTGGTCGCTGCTTCTCTGGAAGATGGTCCACCAGTTCCGAACATTCCGAATGCAGTCATTCTGTGGTACGAATTAAACTCTATACGCCATTCCGGTTTCTTATTTAAAAGCGTCATCGGGTTTCCCATTCACTGAGGACTCATGAATGTTGCAGGAATCGCCTGGACGGAGACAGACACACGCACGCCTTGACGGCGGAAACGGACACCAACTTAAATATTTACAAGCAAATAAATCATTGACTCTTTGTGTCTTCTTTAATGGTACGCTACCGAGTTGTTTTTCCGTGGCGATTTCCTTCACAGGCAAAATATTGGGACGAGGGAAATCACTTCACGTTTCTCCCTCTCCCCACCCAGAAAAATCACTTCACGTTTCTCCCTCCCCCACCCAAAAAAATCACTTCACGTTTCTCCCTCCCCCACCCAAATCACTTCACGTTTCTCCCTCCCCCCAAAAATCACTTCACGTTTCTCCCTCCCCCCACCCAAAAAATCACTTCATGTTTCTCCATCCCCCCACCCAAAAAAATTACTTCATGTTTCTCCCCCCCCCAAAAAAAACATCTCTTCTGCATTTAAATAATGGCCAACAAAACCATAACTTACATTTAATGTTAATTAAACCATTTTCCTAATTATATTACTTATGAACCAAACTGTTTAGTCCTAGAAAAATAATCCAATTAAATTTTTTAAAAAAAACTTTCATGAAATATATCAATAGGATAATTATTTGAAGTTACTTGCCAAGTTTTACAACCTCATTACAATTGCGGAAGTGTAACCTAAAACTAAAGAACGTTTCGTGACCTTTCTTAACTTTTCTATTCGATGATTAATATATATATTGTAACATGAAAAGTTACACTTAACAATGCAGGCCAGCTTGCGAGTTGCAATTGTTGAGGAACTGACGCAACCCGGGCCAACAATGTAGTCTGGCGAGACTTTGAGAGTCGTCATGGGGTAGTGGAAGGAGCAGGTTGTGTCGGCGGGACGACGAGAGAATGACCACGCCCTGCAGATATAATTATTTCTCATGCTCTGATTGGAATTAAAACTACTAAAATCCATTTTTGGTGTTTTTTGTGAAAAAATACCTGGCGCCCTAAAGGAATTAAGAAATCCTCGAATACGGAGGAACGTAGAATCTTCTACATATATTTATGTCGCGTATTGTCGTATTCAGTGCAAAGACTGGTCTGATGGAACCCTTGATGCTAATCTATCCTGCGCTAGCTTTTTCATATCCGCACGACTACCACATCCCATTAGGCGAGTAAGGACATAAATAGCCATAACCAGAAAAGGTATACAAGAATAGAGTATATCCGACGACATTGTCATTTTTAAATTATCTTACTTGTAAGGACAGGATAAGTAAAAAAATGCCTTCCTTCATGGCATTTGTAGATTTAGAAATTGTCTTTGATAGTATGAACGTGGTCCTGGAGAAAGAGTAGAATATGAGGATTAATAGAGGGAAAAACCAAGGTGATGGAGTGTGGTATGGGAAACAGCGGAATAACAAAGGCTGTTAGATAGGGAAGGGATATTTTAAAAGGAAGTTAAGGAGGGCAGCGTAATAACTAGAGGAGGATAGCACAGGGCAAGGAAGAGGAATTTACTTACTGCTAATATAAGTGTGAATGTTAGGAATTCATTACTGAAAATGTTTGTATGAAGTGTGGCGTTATATGTGGGTGGGAGTTTCCAAAATGGAGAAGAATAGAAGCCTTTTGCCGCTATAGGAGAATGAGATGCATGGAATAGAATCAGTAATGGGGAACGTCTGAAGAGAATAAGGGAAGAGCGGACAATATGGAGGACGTTGACTAAGAGAAGGGATAGATTAATTGGCCACGCTTTGAGACATGAGGGTATTGTAAAATTAGCATTAGAGGGAAGTGTGTGGGGTAAGAATAGAGGAGGGAGGTAAATGATGGAATATGCTAAGTGCATTAGTGAGGATGTTGGATGTGGTTGTTATTCTGAAATGGAGGGTTGCATCAGTCAATATCGCAACAACAACTGATTTCATTATTAAATATTGTCTAAATGCAATGGATTGGGTAGTGAAGTAGGATTTTTAAATATTACTTCAAAGTTACCCTGGCGATTGCGCGGATAACAAGTGAGCCGTGACTGTTATTCTGAGCAGAGTTGTTCCTCCATTAGCATGTTAACACGAAACGCAGACTGCAGCTAGGTGAAGTGTGGGATGTCCGTCCAATAAGCCCAGAGCCGACGGGCGGAACGACGAATCTGGCAGGAAGCAGCGGGGCTAATACCTGCGCTTAACTAAACCCGATACTGAGCGACGGTCATTCTCATCTGTATAATACGGCCATCGCAGATGACGACGTTGCGTCCCTGCCCTTAACGAGCGAATATCTGCCCTAAGATGCTTACACTTTAATAATACGACTGTGGGGAAACACTTCCCTTACTTATCCCCGTTCGTTCCTCTATCACTCTGTTATACAACAGCCTTCCTTCCTTCCGCCGGAGGTTAAAAATAGTACCTACAAAAGCTTCGTGAAGCAGAGTAAAACTATTCTTTTAAATGGCGCGTTTTACTCGGTACAGGATTTTCTTAATCGTCCTTCTAGTATTTAAATCAAGGTTCCAGCAAAAAGTGTTGAATGAGCTGCCTTATAAAATAGCACATCACATATCTTTAAAATTTCTAATCAGTTTTTTCTGCTCCTTTATTTGTTTGTTTCATGTATATAGCTGCTGGAGCTACGACAGAGGGAAGGACAGTTTCCTGGTCCAAGTAGTTAAAACTCCATTGCGTGTTTCACAGTGTGTGCTTGTTTCTGTTTATATTGACTTTTGTCTATATACACTTTCTTTTACTTAAATTATTTTAAGTTTATTTGTCTTTAATTATGTACTTTATTCTGTTCATTTTTAATTTTTAATGTATGACGTATCCTATTTCCTCAATCGAGGATTAATGGAAGCAACAATAAATCTAAAATATAATCTCTCACTCTCTCTATGTGTGTGTGTCTCTCCATCTGTCTCTCTCTGTCTGTGTGTGTATGTGCCTGTCTGTCAGTCTCTGTTTTTCTCTCTGTCTCTCTTTCTGTTTGTTTCTCACCCTCCCCTTTTTAGTCTCTCTCTGTCTATCTATTTTTTCTCCCTGTCTGTCTGCCTATCTCTGTCTCTGTTTTTTACTCATATGCTCTGTGTGTGTGTGTGTCTGTCTCTCTCTGTTTCTTTCTGTCTCTTTCTGTCTGTTTCTCTCAGTCAGTCTTTCACTGCATCGCAGTGTTTTTACCCATATTCTCTGTCTCTCTCTGCTCTCTATTTTCCTCTCTGTTTGTTTGTGTTTTTCCCCATATGCTCTCTCTGTCTGCCTGTCTCTCTGTTTTTTTACCATATTCTCTCTCTCTCTCTGTATCTCTTTCTGTCTCTCTCTGTCTGTCGTTCTCTGTCTGTCTGTCTGTCTGTGTTTTTCCCCATATGCTCTACCTTTCAATGTCATCTGTACTTTTTTACCCATATGCTGTCTCTCTCCATCTGTCTGTCCGTCTCTCTGAAACAATCTAACAAAACATAACAGACAGTTTATTTCAACATGTCGTTGACTTCACCTACAATACGTTAAAGTGGTTGCACGCCGACACAACACCTGTTCACCACAGTTTTAGCTGGGTGTTGACCCCAGAATCCTTTCTAAAGCAACAACAACCACCACTACGAAAATGGTTGAGTCGCCGAGAGGACATACTATTGGTAATGTCAATCCAAAATAATTACAGAATGATTTCTCACATATTGTAGAAACTGTTACAGAAGGCATTCAGCAGGAATTAGAATTGAGAGGCAAGAAAAGAGAGCACAAATCAAGAAAGGAGTAAGACAAGGGTTCTGTCTGTCGCCCATGCTCATTACCTTATATATATAGAAGCCTTTGGTAATGTGAACTGGACCACACAATTAAGGATTTTGAAGGGGGTATGGACAAAATATCGAGAAGGAAGGCCTTGTATATAACCTCTACAGAAGGCATTCAGCAGTGATTAAAATTGAAGGGCAAAAAGTCGAACTCGAGAAATAACTAAGAAAAGGATGCAGTGTGTCACTCATGCTCTTTAACTCACTTTAAATACAAAACAGGTGACGCGGAAAGTTAAAAGGGATTATGGAAAGGGAATCATACTGCAAGGAAAAGAAATAAAAACCCTAAAGTTTGCCGATGATATTAGGGGAGTCAAAAGAAGACTTGGAAACCATAATAAATGTCATGAACGTGATCCCTCGAGAACATGAGAATTAACAGAGGGGAAACGAAGGTAATGGAGTGTAGCATGGGAAACAGTGGAATAACAGAGGCTGTTAGATTGGGAAGGGATATTTTGACGGACGTTAAGGAATTATGATACTTGGGAAGCGTAATAACTAGAGTAGGACAGCACAGGCAAGGGAGAGGAATTTACTTACGGCCAATATAAGCTGTAATATTAGGAAATCATTATTTAAAATTTTGGTACGGACTATGGGTGCGAAACGTGGGCGATAGGAATTGCAGAAAGGAAAAGAATAGAAGTTTTTAAAATGTGGTGCTATAGGAGAGGAACAAACCAGGAAGGTGTACATAGAAGAGGGGAAGATGCGACAATAAGGAGGACGTTGACCAAGAAAGGGATATGTTTTAAGACATGAGAATCTTGTTAAATAAAGATTAGAGGGAGGCGACGGATGGAATACACTAAGCAGTTTAGGGAGGATGAGGAATGTGTTAGTTATGTATAGATGAAAAGGCTTGCTCAGGACATTAATTAACCCTGAGCAACAACTTGATATTTAAATAGTCATTCCCTCAATACGTATAATTGTAATTGATAAAATAGTTTTGGTATATAAATAAATTTATTACATCTTCAAGGAATTTTTTACAAATTATTTGTTTAAAGACTGATAGTTAATTTAATAATGTTGATAATTTTTCCATTGTTTTTGTCAGTCACGTAATAAAAAAACAAGGGATACATTATCATAATTATTATATGTTTTAACTCTTGTGAGAATAATGAGGTTCGAATATCGTCTTTGACTTTGAATCCGTCAGCCATTAATTTCCCGTTTCACGGCTTCGTATGAAATGTTTATAATTTCAGTAAGAAGTTGGACGATGAAGCCCAGGCCCCTGTTAAAATACACTTCCTTTGTGTTTATTCCTGTGCTGCACAACGACAAACTAGAGCAAACATGACCCTGTGTGAGTGTGTGTGTGTGTGTGTTCGAACGAGCTAATATCAGATTTCTGACTTTTCAAAAAAAAACAGCGCAATATTTGCTGTGGAGCGACGACGAGAACGCGATTGCCCGCGGCTACATTTTAAATTCTATGAAAGGGGTTGAGGGGGGGGAGGGGAGGGCGATAGTGTCTATAGAACACGCGCCGTAAGGTCAAAGGTCGCCATACAAACAACGGAAGGGAATAAACCAATTCCATGTGCAGTAATGTTATCTTTTCGATACGTCTCAAATATATTTACATAGAGGGGGAGGGATATTTGAGCCGCCATGTTTCCTCACTGCTTTGTTATGAAAATAAAATAAAAATTTAATATCGGGTTGCAGGAAAATCTGTTTTATTCGCCGGAACAAAGAAAAATTGTATTCCAAAAAAAACCGAATAATGCTTCCAGTGAAGCAGTAGATTATAATTATATACCGGAATCGCGCCAAATACATGCTTAATGGAGCGTGGAGTTATGTGGGTGCGAAACGTGGACGATAGGAGTTGGGGAAAGCGAAAGAAAAGAAGCCTTCAAAATGTGCTTCTATAGGAGAATGAGATGGGTGGATAGAATCACAAACGAGGAAGTTATAAACGGAATAGGGGAAAAGCGAACAATATGGAGGATGTTGTCTAAGAGAAGGGATAGATTAATAAGACTTTGTTTTAAGACACGAGGGTCTTCTAAAACTAGCATTAGAGGGAAGTGTGTGGGGTAAGGACAGAAGAGGGAGGCCAAGGATGGAATGCGCTAAGGAGATTAGGGATGATGTGGGTTGTGCTAGTTATAAGGTATTGAAAAGACTTGCGCAAAATAAGTTAGCATGGAGGCTTGCATCAGACCAGTCTTAGGACTGAATACCACAACAACAACAACAACCTGCTGCATTTAAGAAATTTCCGCCTTTCTTTAATTAATGCTGACGTTTAACACTGATCAACGACTATCGTCTTTAGTTATTCTGAGATGTTAATAAATAAATTACGGTTTCCGCGATGATATTATAGTATAAAGATGACTCAGAAGAAGACTTGGAAACTATATCATGAATGTGATGCTGCACGAAGAGTACAACATGCGGATTAATAGAGGTAAAACCCAAGGTAATGGAGTGTAGAATGGGAAATGAAAAGAAGGAATATTGGAAGTAGTTAAGGATTTAGTAATAACAAGGAATAGTAGTAGTATAGTAGACTTACAGAGTAAGATAACACAGGAATGCTTTAGAATAAAGAAAGAGGAATTTATTTACGGCTCATGTAAGTACGTATATTACCAAATCGTTATTAAAAATGTGAGTATGGGGTGTGGCGTTATGTGGAAACGAAACGTGGACGGTAGGAGTTGCAAAAAGGAAAAGAACAGAAGCCTTTGAAACATGTTGCTGTTGGAAAATGAGACTAACGAGGAAGTTCTAATCAGAATGGAGGAAGAGCAAAAATTATGGAGGGCATTGATGAAGATAAGGGATAGATTAATAGGGCACGTATTGAGACATGCGGGCCTTGTAAATTAGAATTAGTGAGAAGTTAAGATAAGAAGGAGGCAAGGGATGGAATACGCTAAGACGTTTAGGGAGGATTTGGGGGATGTTATTGCTCTGTAGAAATGAGAAGGTTTTCTGAGGATAGGTTAGCACGGAGGGTTGCACCAGACCGGTCATAGGACTCAATACCACAACAACAGCAACAAATATTGTAAAATGAAGTTACGGCTCAGTCCATCAGAGCAACCAAGTCGGTCGTTGTCGGTTTGTTTGACTCGCCGACACAAGAAGCCGGCAATTGTTGATGCAGCGCTCAGTTTCTAGCCACATTTATTTTATTCTTCCCTAGTAGAGAAAATTTATTCGTGAGTACATATAATATTATTTAAAAACGTTGTATCTCTGTACTAAAATAATTTCACGTCATCTGTTATATTTTAAGACTTTTGAAGTTCATCCGCGCGGTAACGGTGTCGCGACTCTGGAAGAAAGGAAAATAGTCCTGCAGCAGGTAGTTTACAGTGTTGGTGATTAGAGTGATCACAGATTTGAGGCAGACAGACAGGCACCAACTACTGAAAGTAGTTCCGCATCTAATGGATGCCAAAGAAGCAAGACGCCACGACTCTGACGCGTAGTGATACGGACGGAACTATTTCTGTTTAATTAAAAATCATGAAACACCGGCTTCAGTGTAAAATAGGCATGAAATTGATCGTCACTCGTTGGCCTCGTATATATATAAACATCAGGGTAAATCTGTAACAAATACAGATTCCATCTATTTAAATCAGCAACATTTAATTGAGCCGCAGTAATCCCATTTCAGTGGTTCGGTTAACTATTTACATAACGCAGGAACGTTGTTTCTGCTGATCTGTTGACGTAACATATTTCCATCTATTAGCGTTAACCCGATATAGATTCGTGTCAATACGTGTTCAATTATAATCCTAGAGTTATTCATTTACTTATCTTGATTCAGAATAATTTAGGAAGAATTTGTGACATATTCATACTAAAACACGGTATTTATCTGAATCAAACTAAGATGTTTCGTATCTTGAGATAGGGAAATTAGTTGTGTATTTAAAAAAACGATTCTGAATCTACCAACCCAACGTTTCAGCGAAATACAGGTCGGCCATCATCAGGTGGAAACGACTGCCGAGAACATTTCGCTCCAAGTTACCGTCGACATTTCTCACCGTCGGTCCAATCAGCTGCACTTTGCCCTTCCTCATCGAACGACACCGACAAATGTCTTTCGTTTAACGGAATTGCCTAGAAAAGAGCGAAACGTTCTCGGCTCACGTTTAACCTGACGACGGTGGCGATGAATCTAGCTGGAACGATGTGTTTTAAACCCGAGAATCATTTATTAAATGAGTTAAATCAGCCTCTTAGTCAGTTTTTTTAAGTTTAAACAGTAAACATTACAACGTTTCGTCTCTCATTTGAAATTTCTTCAAGTAAAAATTTAGCTGTACATGGAACTTCACTCCATGACGGACGAAATTCTTCATGTAGTCATGGAGTAAGGTTCCATGTACAGCTAAATTTTTACCTGAAGAAGTCTCAAATGAGAGACGAAAAGAATTTCCAGAAATTAGGGGGAGAAAAACCGCGGGCCAAGTTGGGATTTTAACTGAAGGCCGAGGGTCAGGTGATCCGCCATACATCTCATGGTGTGAGGTGAACGAACGAGATGACCTGCGAGGATGGACGGGAGACGGGCATGGAGATTTGAAGAAGGAAGAAGTCTGGAGGGTTGCGTGGTGTTTTGACCCACGGCACGGCTGTCGGACACGAACATTTCAAGGAGGAAGACGTTGGACAGTCGTGGAATAAGTTGATTCAGTCTGGAATGGAACTTGGAAGTAGTTTAAAGACAGAGTTTAAAGTTTGACGATAAACATCAGAAATTAGGAAGAAGGAGCTTGAGAGTGAGCGAAGTTTGCAATCTAATCTGAGGGGAGACTGAAAAGAAGCAGAAGGTGCGTCATCTACGTAATCCTGGCACCAAAATTCCTAGAACGAGGACGAGGTATCGACGGCAGAAATCATCACTGGAAGGAGTCGCCTGACGAACGCGGAAGCAGCCTGAATTACGAAAAGGGAGGAAGAAGCCGCCGTTTCACAAAGGAGATCAGGCGTGTGTCTGTGCTACTGTCTGAAATGTGACGTGACTGTCGTTCAGCTGCAAAAAGAAATCCCCACAAAATGACCATTATGAGATTGATTATAAGCTGAGCTACTCGCGGCAATTTTTAAATTGAAACTTAAGTTATCTAATTATTGTTTTTTTTGTTTTATTTAAATAAATTTAATTTATTTTTATATTTTCCTTCCTTCCTACCTGCCTTCCTCCTTGGCTCGAGTCGACTGCGCACTGTCATCTTCCATGACACATTCTGAATTTGGAGTGACAGGTGGTCAGAGTATCGATCCTCCAACAGTATTAATACCGGTCTTTTTATATTTAATCTAACCAAATAATTTATTTTGATTTAATTTAAAATCTAAATCCCCCCATTTCATTATAATATACTTTAAAATTCCTTATCTATAGTATTTTTTGTAACGACGAGTGTGTCACTTGACACGACGGATAAAATAATTTCTATAGAGTAACAGCGAGTGAACGTTATAAGTAAAAAACTAATAATTTTTTTTTCATCATATAGCAAGATTCATATTTTATTTAGGTGATGGAGCCAGCCAATATCGGAGGTTTAAGGCGAAATTGAGCGGTAAAGGAAAAGTTATCCCTGGAGACGGGGATGAACGGTAAGGCGGTACTTGGGGAAAGATAAATCCGTCTATAAAGTTGCCAACAACTTGTTGCTCTAGGCTTTAGTCACAGATCATATATTGGCGCATCGCAGGAGAATAATATCGGTTCAGGTAGAGTGAGATAATATCAAGGTTCAAAAGTGGAAAATGGGGCGGGGGAGGGGAGAAGTTTTACAACTCCGTGTTTTACAAGCTTAGGCACATGTGAGAAACACAAAGGGAGAGAAAAAATACTGTAAATTGGGGGAAGAAAAAAACCAGCCTATAACAAATTAATTTACAGTAAACTTTTTCTGACAACGGATTCAAGACGAGTTACACTGCCAAGTAAAGTGAAAAACTAAATAAATTTTTGTAATGAAATGAATGTATTTGTTGTGGTATTCAATCCTTAGACTGGTCAGAAGAAACCCTACATGCTAAAAAATACAGTGCAGGCTTTTCATTTCCGCATAACTACCTATTCCACCCTTAACCTTTCTCTTTTCACTTTCCTCTAATGCTAATTTTACGAGACCCTCATGTCTCAAATCGTGGCCTATTAATCTATACCTTCCCTTTGTCAAATTCCTACATATTGTTTTATCTTCCCCTATTCCCCTTATAACACTTCCCGGTTAGTTACCATATTCATCTATCTCAGTCTCCTACAGTCTCCCACATTTCGAAACCTTCTATTCTTTTCCTTTCTGCAACTCCTACCGTCCACGTTTCGCACCCATATAACACCACATTCGATTGCAAACATTTTTAAGTAACGATTTCCTAATATTCCTACTTATATTAGCCGTAAGTAAGTTCCTCTTCCTTGCCTATGCTGTCCTACTCTAGTTATTACGCTGCCCAAGTATCGTAATTATTTAAATTCCTTCAAAATATCCCTTCCTAATCTAACAGTCTTCGTTATTCCACTGTTTTCCATACTACACTCCATCACCTTGGTTTCCCCTTTATTAACCCTCATGTTGTCCTTCTCCTCGAGGATCAGGTTCATGCCATTTATTATGGTTTCCAAATCTTCTACTTACGGGTAATATAAGAGTGAATATTTGGAATGCCAAAAATGTTCGGAGAAGAAATAAAAAACCCTGCGCTTTGCCGCTGATATTGTAGTATTAGGGGAAACAGAAGAAGACTGTAATATTCACACTTATATTACCAGTAAGTAGATTCCTCATTTTCGCGAGGTTCTTCCTTGCCTGTGCTATCCTAGTCTTTATGTCTACTATACTTCTATCATCTCCAGTTATTATATTTCGGAAGTAGCAGAATTCCTCAACTCCATTACTTTGGTTTCACCTCTATTAATCTTCATATTCAATTCTTTCTCCAGGGCCACGTTCATCCTATAAGAGCCCGTGTAAAAACGACGCTTTTTTGAATCCGCTAAAATCCACCTTAAAGCAACAAAAGAGAAACTGAAGTGAATTATTTACTGATTTTTATCGTTGCCAAAAATGTTCGTATGGAGCGTGGCGTTATATGGGTGCGAAACGTGGACGATAGGAGTTGCGGAAAGGAAAATAATAAAAGCCTTTGAAATGTGGTGCTGTAGGAGAATGAGATGGGTGGATAGAATGACAAAACGAGGAAGTTGTAAACAGAATAGGGGGAAAAGCGAACAATATGGAGGACGTTCACTAAGAGAAGGGATAGATTACTAGGCAACGTTTTTAGACATGAGGGTCATTAGAGGGAAGTGTGTGGGGAAAGAACAGAATAAGGTGGCAAATGATGGAATACGATAAGTATATTAGGGAGGAGGTGGGTCGTGCTAGTTGTAAGGAAATGAAAATACTTGCGCAAGATAGGAGGATTGCATCAGAGCAGTCTTGGGACTGATGACCACAACAACAACAAAACCCACAGAAATTGGAGCATGACGAGTTGAAAACGCTCCCAGGCAAGGAACTATGATGAAAGTTTTACCTGAAAGAAAAATTAATAGAGAATTCAGGGCAGATTGTACTTGTGGACAACTTCGTGAGTGAGGTGTATATTTCAATGAAGACTTGGATCAGCCAAGTTTCCCAGTGGGAATCACACGTTTCTTGACACACTTCAACAGTTGGCAATATTCGAATTTGATGAGGCAATATCCTGCCTGTTTCATTAAAATATCGACGTCGTGAAAACCATATTCCAGACTCTCTGGAACTTATTATTATTTTTGTATTTTCGGGTGAGGGCAATCCTGCATCTCGTTTCCCTCCCCCGCCCCCACCCCCGCCCTCCCTCCCCCTCCCTCTCCCTCTCCCGAAACAAATTGGTGTAGCTCCAAAAGTTTTGAAATGGCTGGCTAATTGGAAATGTCAGGCTGGAGTCTTGAATCTTTGAGTCGAGGTCTGCCTTCCCCCACTCACCCCAACCACCCGCTCCCCTTCCCCCTCCCCTCCTCCTTGCGATTGACAGACACGCGAATATAATCAATAGTTATGACGTCACCGGTATTGATCATCACGCAAGGCTCGCTCACTCACTCACTCAATACAACGCGGCGTGACGAACGACGCGGAGGGGAACCTGAGGGAGGAGATCATCATCACCACCAACGTCATCATCCCCGGTCCAATATCTTCCCAACCGCTAAGATTTCGAGTACAACATTTTTAAAACATTTGAAAAAATATGATGACATTAATTGTAATAATATTTTTGACCGTATAATATCTTGAAAAAGTCCTCAAAGTTGGACGAAACTTTCTATTTACATTAATTAAATAGTAATTAAATTATTTTCTGACTCTTTATCAGACTTTTCATTTATTTATTTTATATTTAAAGCCAGAAAATGCCGCTGTTGTTGTGGACTGGTCTGATGTAACCCTCCATGATAATCTATGTTGCGCAAACTTTTTTCGTTTCTTCATAGCTACCACATCCGACATCCTCTTAAATCTGCTTAACGTATTCCATCATTTTCCTCTATTCTTAATTACTGATATATCTCACACTGTGACGTCACCACTCACTCACCTTCAATCTCAAGCTGTTTACATGACGCGCACTCAACCCCCCAAAATATAACCACGGTACAAAGAGTAAGTACACTTCAGTTAATAGTAGTCAGTTAGTGTTAATTCTAATTTTATAAATTATATACTTCTGTAAATTAAGCTAATTAAAGAACTGGAATTTAATATCAGCAACGAAATAAATATTAAGTATAAACTTTTACTTTCCTTAAACCCAGCAGTGTTAATAGATTGATTTCAAGTGTGTGGATCTCTTCTTGTTTGTCATTTGTAGATACTCATCGTGATTTCAATAGCCGAAAATATTTTTTCAATTTCTTTTATTAATGCTAAGTATTTAATTTGACACTAGCGCGTCGTCCCTATTCCCCATTATTAACAGAGGGAGATAGATGTATTAGTGAATTGTGAATCCCGTCTTATTTACCACTTGTAGATACTCACCACGACTCCAACACCCGTAAAATTTCTATTCGTAATTACAGAGGAGATATCTTATTGTTACGTCACCACTCACTCCCTTACAATCCTTAAGCGTGTTTAATTGGTGCGTACTCAACCCCAAAATATAACCTCTAACCTCCTCAAATAATGTGTTTTAAATAAAAACACGGTACTGAGAGAACACTTGAGTTAATAATAGTTACTTAGTGTTTCTTCAGGTTTTATAAATTATATACTTCTATATATTAATTTGTTTTATGAACTGAAAAATAATAACTCACATTAACGTCCTGAAATCGAGTTCTTGGTCCGGTCGACATTTTACCATTCTTATCTTTCTTCTAAAATTTCTTTTTTATTTTAATTTCTATCTCACTGTGACGTCACGACCCACTCTGCCACTAATCTGTGTTAAACATGATGCGCGCCACTTAAACCCCCATAGGTAACCTCTAACCTAAAAAAATTATGCAAAACAGCTTTGCCATTTTATTATGACGACAAAACCAGACAATTAGAAAGGAACATTAAGTTGAAAGTTCACTCACAACTAATGTTAGCGTGGTTTCTTTGACGAAGCTAATGCCGAGGATCCCCGATGTTACCCGACAGAGATAACATGACCAAATTGATCTAACCTCGAAAACTTTGCAAATTTTATTACGATGTCAAAAGCGTACAATTAGAAAGGAACACGTGAAGTTGAAAGTACAACTCATGAGTAATATTAGCGTGGTTTCTTTGACGAAGCTAATGCCGAGCGTACCCGATGTTAGCCGAGCGTTTTTTTAACGAACAGCGTTACTCACTCAGAGCTATTATACATATAAGGGATTGATGGACGTCTGAAATCACTCTCGCTGATGACGTCGTGTCCTGCATACATCGAAACAGATACGATGTAGAATTTAATTACTTAAAATGAGGAATGGTCATCAATGTAAGTAAAACTTGAAATGTAAAAAATTCTTCAATAGGTGGTTTAATTAGTGATCGGTGCGATATTAAAAGCAAGGTGAAGTGATTGCAGGGTCGAGTCGTACGTACGTACGTATGTTGGCAGCAGATGCGAGTGACCCACGCAACAACGCTGTCGGTTCGTGCATTTGCTAAATTGTGTGACGTAGCGGCTGCGTTCCCTTTGCAGGGTTATGCTTTAATTCACTGAGTGCGGAGCGAGGGAAGAGTGAGTCAGTGTCGTCACAGTGAGCGTGGATAATTCTACCTACTTCTAATAGCACCACACAACGCCACACGGCCTTCTCTCTCATCAATTGGAATTTCACTACAAGAAATGGTTCCCAAAGATATTGTGACTTCACACGTACAGAGACGCGTCAATAAATTTAATCTATGATGCAACAAACTTTTCTGACTTTAAAATTTACAATAAATAAAAAGACGACCAAAAAGTCATCGTATTTAATCACAAAAGCGACGTTTCATCTCAATTTTGAGACTTCTTCAGGATTACTGCTAACATAATGACACGAGTAGTTTAAGTTATACTTATAACACGCCATTTGCTTAATTTTTTATTATATATATCGTCAAAGAAACCACGTTAAAATTAATTATGAGTGTATTTCAACTTACTAATTGTATCCTTATATATATATATATATATATATATATATATATATATATATATATATTGTAGCGGATTCCGCGTTCCTCCGTATTCGAGGATTTCTAATTCCTTTAGGGCGCCAGGTATTTTTCACAAAAAATACCGAAAGATGATTTTAATAGTTTTAATTCCAATCAGAGCATGAGAAATAATTATATCTGCAGGGCGTGGTCATTCTCTCGTCGTCCCGCCGACACAACCTGCTCCTTCCACTACCCCATGACGACTCCCAAAGTCTCGCCAGACTACATTGTTGGCCCGAGTTGCGACAGTTCCTCAACAATTGCAACTCGCAAGCTGGCCTGCATTGTTAAGTGTAACTTTTCATGTTACAATATATATATATATTGTGATGTCAAAAGATATTGAAGAGCAGTGGAATAAAATATCGAGAAAGCCCATTCAAGGCCTTGGCCAACCGGGTCGACTGCTGACTGTCACCTGACGTAACACATACCGAATTTGGAGTGATACGTGATCTACGTATCGATCCTCCAGCCGCCTTAATCCCAGTCTCCGTGACCATGACATCACAAACATCTAAGCCCAAGCCAGGATACGAACCCAGAACCTTTGCAGCGACACTAGGAATGCCCCAATTATGAGGTAGACAAGACAATAAGAGAAACCTTAAGAAAAGAAAGACTATGGGAAATAATAAGAAACCCACCACTCACTCACCCATCGCGGCTCTAGAAAATTTGACAAACCTGATATCCGCTTTAGAACTGACAAAATACAGGACTAAAAATATAGACTCTTAAATATTACATCATAAGACTTAATATACTCATCATCGGACCGGGGGACTTTCAAATCCAGGAACCGGATGAGTATAAGGACCAAAATATGGACATCATAACATAAAATAGAATATAAATTATAGTAATAGTAAGATTATTCAAGTAATTATCTTAAACAAATTACATAACTCTGCTAATACAAATACAGTCATAAATAATTAGAGTATAAAATTAGTAAAAAGTTTGAACCTACAACTACTCGACCAACGCGTCATGGAGGAGATCCGGAAACAACGTGGGGGTCGTAACCGGAGTTGTTTCACAAACAAAATGTATAAAGGTGGAAAGGATGAGGAGGAGACAAAGAAATTAAGAATTCTCTCCTTCAGTCTCTCAACCACGAAAATAATATAATAATAAAACTAGTGTAACAGATGATGATCTTACATGCTAAAACAAATTTAAATATACGCATATACTTTATTATTGTATTCATACATATTTATATCTATGTAAAAAAATGTACCAACAAAAGAAAAATATTGTTAAACAGACCTGTTATTGAATCTAGAAAACAGGTCAAGTAAATTATCATCAATAAAAAAAATTTTAAAAAGTCACCAGGAGGTAGGCAGTGGGTTTCATTTAGCCGGGGTAAATTAAGTAAAATTCGTAGAATATTTATTGGCGCCCAACGTGGGTAAGAAGTAGGCTCATGGTGTATCACATACATGGATTTGAAGAACCATGTATCGGAACTGGAAACAATTCTTCCATTTCTTCCCGATTCGCAGCTCAGTCGCATTTCTTTAAAATATCTGTAGCTGTTTCTCAACCGCCTCATCCCCCCCCTCTTTCACCGTCTCTCTCTCTCTCTCTCTCTCTCTCTCTCTCTCTCTGTGTGTGTGTTTCTTTCTTTCTTCTTTGATTGATGTCCAATCGGAGAGCAAAAATCACATTTCGCCTCCGTAGGGGGTTTCTGTCAACGTCGCGACCCCTCACGTGCGCAATTTCGCCATTCGCAAACCACGCGCAGGCCTACGAAACTTTCGCACCATATTGTACCTCACGTTCGAATTCCCGACATCGGGACGCCAGAAACTTTTTAGAATCGAGACAAACAAGGTCGTAAACGTTCGCCGCAGACGAGATAGCCCAAAAATAACATATATATATATATGTGGCCAATGGAAATAAAATGGTAATAAACGTAATAATACTACGTTTTAAAAAACGCCTTGAAATGAATATAAAAGAGAAATTGTCACTAATTTTTCGTCTGTAATTCAGTTAACCCAATTCAATTTCTTCAACCAGAGACTTTTTTCAAGTATTACAATTATTTCATTACTTCGTGTTCATCTTACTCGGGGATAATTTGACACGTTTAATGTTTTCATCCCCCATGGTGTTTAACTTATTTATAGAACAGGTGATGAAGTCAGTTAGAAAGGGAATATGGAAAAGGAATCATACTGCAAGGAGAATAAATAAATAAAAACGAGGTTTCCCGATGATATTTTGTATTAGGGGAGTCAGAAGAAGTCTTGTAAGGCATAATAAAAGGCATGAACGTGGACCTGGAGGAAGAGAATAACTCGAAGGTTAAAAACGCACTACAGCGTAGTGCGGGTTTGTATACCCTGCAGACGTAATTTGCAGAAGAATGGCCGTCAATTTACTGAAATTCAATTCAGGCCATCGAGGAGGGCCTTGGCCTACACCAGGTCTACTTACATGTCACATATGGAGTGACATTGTGGTCACTGCAGGGAGGCTCCGTTACCTCAGAAACATCCAAGCCCGGACCGGGATTCGATCCCGGGACCTCTGCAGCGACGCTAACCACTACACCACAGGAGGACGGCATATTTCAAATATAATGCATTATAACAATTAAATAAAAACACCTTTCGTAATAAATAATTTAATCATGGAACTGATGCCGTAAATGTAGCTGTAACATTTTTCTGTCGTTAAATATTTTCTCTTTTTGAAGGATTCAGAATCAAATTAAAGGGAAGAGTACAACATGAGGATTAATAGAGGGGAAACCGAGGTGATGGAGTGTAGTAGCGGAAATGGCGGAATAGCAAAGACTGTTAGAATGGAAAGGATACTTTGAAGGAAGTTAAGGAATTAAGCTACTTGGGCAGCGTAATAACTAGAGTAGGATAGCACAGGAAAGGAACAGGAACTTACTTACGGCTAATTTAAGTATTAGTGCTAGGAATTTATTACTAAAAATGTTGGTATGGATTGTGGCGTTAGTCGGTTGCGAAACGTGGTCAGTAAGAGTTGCAGAAAGGAAAAGAATAGAAGTCTTTGGTGCTATAGGAGAATGAGATGGGTGGATAGAATCACTAACCAGAAACTTCGAAGCAGATTAGGGGAAGAAGGGACAATATGGAGGTCGTTGACCAAGAAAAGGGATAGATTAATAGGCCACGTTTTGAGACATGAGGGTTGCTGTACAATTAGCATTAGAGGGAAGAGAACAGAAGAAGGAGGCCAAGGTTGGAAATACGGTAAGCAGATTAGGGAGGATGTGGGATTTGGTAGGTATGTGGAAATGCAAAGGCGTGCTGAAGATATGTCAGCATGGAAGGTTGCATCAGACCAGTCTTAGGACAGCAACATATATTTATTTCTCAAAACATAAATTTTAAAACTTTGTTAAAATAACGGTGATTTTTCCCAGCAAATTTTTCTTGATTCCTCGGTCGGTCACTAATTCTTCATGTGTTGAGAAAAAGCATTTGTGGGCTGATAATCTTAGGCGTGTTCGTTTTT
The DNA here is from genome assembly GCA_034510155.1 of Eucriotettix oculatus. NCBI lineage: Eukaryota > Metazoa > Arthropoda > Insecta > Orthoptera > Tetrigidae > Eucriotettix > Eucriotettix oculatus. The sequence continues at coordinate 17,175,118 of CM067379.1, forward strand.
CGGCCATTACAGTCCACACACCCCCACGGAACGTTCCCAGGTGAATGGAATTGTTGTTCTTACTCATTAGTGAAGGCAGTCACTAATTACCACGAGCGTGAAGCGACGTCGGGTTCAATTAATTATATCTGTACGTAGAGGCGCGAGGAATACGCCATAGCCAATGGCTACCATGTTGTTGTGATGTTCAGTCCTAAGATTGGTGCGATACTATCATCCATGCTAACCTATCTCGCGCAAGCCTTTTCATTTACTTGTAACTAACACAACCCACATCCTCCCTAAGATGGCTTAGCGCATTCCATCCTCTTCAGTTCACTTCCCTCTAATGCTAATTTTACAAGACCCTCGTGTCTTAAAACGTGGCCTACCACAGGAGATGAGATCATTTGCCACGTGTTCGTTGCTAACGCATGGCAGCTAAAAGAACGTTGGAATTAATAACCTGGAAGAGGCGGACCGCATTTAGTAAGGAGGAGGAACACGGATCCCGTTATCCTAGGGATGGACAAGAGAGGCGCGGAGGAACCCGACCAGAGACCAGATCCGCGGATGCCACAGGATATTGCGTCTGATGCAATTAATTCTGCTCCTCCCAACTTGAAGTTAATCTGCACAATTCCTGCCAGCGCCATCTAATGAAACTACCAACCCCCTGCAAACAAAACCTTGACCAGCAGTTATTATGTGCCTCGAAGGATTTTAATACAGGGGGAGGGGGAGAGTTACTTTCCCTCTTTCACAGTATCTCCTGCGATAAATGTAAATTCTTATAACAGCTGCCGTTACATCGGAACTACTTTCTTTTGGCAAAAAAATATATATAAACCCGAAAAGGTAAACAAGAATAGAGTATATCCGACGACATCGTCATTTTTAAATTATCTTACTTGTAAGGACAGGATAAGAAAAAAAAGGCCTACCTTCATGGCATTTGTACATTTAAAAAAATACCTAAACTGAAACACACTATTAAGATTTTTGGACATGACACATGGAAGAGTTATCCATTATCTCTACAGACGGCAGTCAACGTTAATTAGAATCGGAGGGCAAGGAACGAAACCCAAATCAAGAAAGGAGTAAGTCAAGGATGCAGTATTCCACCCACGCTCTTTAATTTATATATAGAACAGACGATGATGAAAATTAAAAATGAATATGGAAACCGGATCATTCTGCAAAGAGACGATGATATTAGAGGAGAGTCAGAACAACTCAAAAATTACATGAACATGGAGAAAGAATAGAATATGAGGATTAATACAGAGAAAAAAACAAGGTGATGTAGAATAGTATGCGAAACTGGAATAACAAAGGCAGTTAGATAGGGAAGCAATATTTTGAAGGAAGATAAGGAATGCTGCTACTTGGGAAGGATAATAACTAGAAAAGCATAGCAGAGGGCAAGAAAGAGGACTTTACTTACGGCTAATATAAGTATGAATATTAGGAAATCATTACTAAAAATTTTCGTATGGAGTGTGGGGGTATATGGGTTGCGAAACGTGGACGATAGGAGTTGCGGAAAGGAAAAGAATAGAAACCTTTGAAATGTGGTGCTATAGGAGAATGAGATGGGTGGATAGAGTAACAAACGAGGAAGTTCTAAAGGGAATAGGGGAAGAGAGAACAATTTTGGAGGACGTTGACCAAGAGACGGGATAGATTAATAGGTCTCTTTTTTTAGAGAAGTGCGTGGAGGTAAGGACAGAAGAAGGAGGACGGGTATGTGGGATGTGGTTTCTATGTATAAATGAAAAGGCTTGCGCAGGATTGGTTAGCATAAACGTTTACATCAGACCAGTCGTAAGACCTACTAGAGGCAGGTTTTCCCTGCATTTCTTTTGGGTGAAACACCGGGTAGGATCCTTAAACTATAGCCCGAAGGCCCACTACCTTGCTCTGCCTTCCACATCGACCCCTTTTTAATGTTCTTCCTATGATATTAAAGGGGAGTTGCCTGTTTCACGATCACCCTCATGTAGAAAGTTAAACCCCCACCCAAAACAGTAATTACTAAATATTAAAATTTATCTGACGTGACAAATAAAGCCAATTTACGTATCGACAGTTTTTTTTACTTTTTTAAAGAGTTAAAAGATTTAGATTTATTGTTGTTTCCATTAGTCCTCGACTGAGGAAATAGGATACGTCATACATTAAAAATGAACAAAATAAGGTACATAATTAAAGACAATCTTAAAATAAATTAATAAAAGGAAATGTATATAGACAGAAGTCAATATAAACACAACAGGGACACACACTGGGAAAAACAAACAAGCACACACTGAGGAACACGCAATGGAGTTTTAACTACTTGGACCAGGAAACTGTCCTTTCCTCTGGAGTAGCTCCAGGCAAGCAAACAAAAAAAGAGCAGAAAAAACTAAATAGAAATTTTAAAGATATGTGATGTGTTATTTTCCAAGTTTGCAGCTCATTCAACACTTTTAGCAGGAACCTTGATTTAAATACTAGAAGGACGATTAAGAAAATCCTGTACCGAGTAAAACGCGCCATTTAAAAGAATAGTTTTACTCTACTTCACGAAGCTTTTGTAGGTACTATTTTTAACCTCTGGCGGAAGGAAGGCTGTTGTATAAAATTATCCCGGTATTGTGAATACTTTTCTGGTGTAGAACAAGGCGATGCTTGTCCGACCTTAGAGCTGAACCTTCTACCTTGGCTTACCTTCCAGATATCCCTTCCTATGCGTGTGATTTGCTCGTGTGGCCTAATAAAAATTATTTTGTAATATTGTGTTTAATTGAAGTGTCTTTGAGGTATCAGGTAATAACACTGTGACGTCACGCACTGGTTTCAGCTGACGTGCGATGGCTTCGTGACAAGCAGGTGAGATGGTGAGACCCAAGGGTTGTGTGTGGGGGAGGAGGAAGGGAGAGAGAGAGAGGAAATGTATGTTTGAGGCAGCAGCGTGGCTGACATTTGCCGATGTCATATAGAATCTAGCATGGATGAAATGTCATACTTCTTTCATGGAGAAATGCCACCGGCCAAAATGACAGGGACCACAGAAAGTATTGGAATAACGGAGACCTGCGGAGCAAATTAAACATGTCATGCGGAGACAATGATCCTTTTAATCAGCGGCGAAATACTAAAGTATGAGGATCGACTTTTCGTCCCGCGCAATCACGTCACAGCGTCTGCGTTAATCCATAAGCCTACCCGTGACGCTCTTCTCCTCCCTCTTCTTCACCTAGCTACTGATAAAAACGCACTTGTTTAACTGCCATTAGAGAAACATTTCCAACCACATATTATTTATTTAACTAAAATGATATTTATGTTTTTCAGTTTAATATTTTCTATTTCAATGCCTCTGTTATTCCTTTCTCCATCATCAAAAACCTTTTCCTTTGTAGTAGTAGTAGACTTTTCCTTCTATCCATGCAACTTCTCCGTTTCTGTATCTGTAATAGACGTTTAAAGATTTAAGTCTTACGTAATAGTTTTGAAAAGGAAGGAGAGATCTAAAATATTCTTAGCGTATTCCATCCATGTCCTCCCTCTTCTGTTCTTACCTCCACACACACTTCCTTCTAATGCTAATTTTTACAAGAACCCCTCATGTCTCAAAACGTGGTCTTTTTAATTTATCTATTATTATTTTATTTATATTTATTCTCCCTGGTTAGTTTTTCTTGCCATCCGTCTCATGCTGAAAATCAGAATCACAAGCGAGGAAGTTCTACACAGAATAGGGGAAAAACTAACAATATGGAGGATGTTGATTAAGAGAAGGACTAGATTAATAGACTACGTTTAAAGGGTCTCGAAAAATTAGTTTTATCGGTAAGTGTGTGAGATAAGAACAAAAGAGGGAGGCCAAGGAGGGAATACGCAAAGGCAGCTTAGGGAGGATGAGGGTTGTGTTAGTTACAAGGAAATGAAAAGGCTTGCACAAGATAGGTTAGAATGGAGGGTTGCATCAGACCAGTCTTAGGAATTGAAAAGGACAACAACAACGAGTGTAACATTTATAGTTTGATTGCTCTGATACGGGAATAGGTTTTCCTATACTCGAGTCTTACCAGCTGTCAAATCGGCTTTTTAGTGTCTCAATAGAAATTAAACTTTTCAGCGTGATCCCCCGCCCCCTGTTTGCCATGATGAATGTCTGAATTAGGTGTCCAGGGCGACAATTAGCCCGTGTCTGAGACGCGGCAGGTAGGTATTGTTGTTGCTGCTGCTGCTGGTCCAAGTGAGCCGCGCGTCCCAGGGGCTGGAAAAAACAACGCGTTCCCTTCGGATGCTGTGTTATCTGGCTGTCCTTTGTCTGCGGGAGCGTCCCTCCTCTCCCTCTCTCTCCTTCTCTCTCTCTCCCGGCAAACACAATCCCACAATTCACATGCAAACATCTGCCTGCCTGCCGCGGTTGCGGACCCATGCGAGGAGGAGGACAAAAAAAATATATATATCCCACAGACACAGACTTCGCGACTTCTCTAATAACTTCCCAGGCCCTGGAATAAGAATAAACTTTACCCGCGGCTTTATACAACTCCTCATTTCACACCGCGACGTTTTCTCAACCCTAAACATCGTCAACTCGGAGAGATTCAACAAAGATCGTGATTCAAAATACAAGTACATAATTTAATCGACAGTTGCTGCTGTTGTCGTATTCAGTCCTGAGACATGTCTGATGCAAACATATCTTGCGAAAACCTTTTCATTTCCGCATAACCACTACATTTCACATCCTCAATAATCTGCTTAGTATATTCCATCCTCTGCCTCAGCCTTCTGTTCACTTCCTTCTAATACTAGGGGTTATCCAGACCGAGGCATTTTTGAACTAACAGTTTTTTCTTCGGGTATGGGGTAGTTAGACCCATGCCCAACCCCACCAACCTCGTGGGCCTGGTCTTTCAGTTTTGGGGCTTCCGTCCTCTAGACCAGTTGCTTTTACTACAGCTTCAGGACCTGGTCTGCTCCAGGTACTCTTCCCATCCATCTCGTTCTCCTATAGCTCCACGTTTCCTTTCTGAAATTCTTAGGAGGAAAGGAAACAATATGGAGGACGTTGACTAAGAGAAATGTTACCGGGCCACGTTTTAAGACACAAGGGGCTTGTAAAATTAGCATTAGAGGGAAGTGTGTGCGGTAAGAACAGAAGAGGGAGGGAAAGGATGGATTACGCTAAGCAGATTAGGGATGATGTAGGCTGTGGTAGGTATAATGAGATGTAAGGGCTTGCGCAGGATAGGTTAGCATAAGGGGTTGCATCAGAACAGTCTTAGGACTAAATACCACAACAACAACAACAAGAAATGGCGTCATCTGGTAGTCCACCAGTAAATAATAAACCCATAAGGAGTATCTCTGTCTCCCGCCGTCTCAAAAGAAAGCGCCCAATTGGCCTCATCCTTCCCTTCCCCCTGATGATTCAGGCACAGCCTAACCCACTCTACAATCATGTCACATCCTCATTAATCCTCCAAAAATCAGTTCACTGCTTGTCAATCCTCGCACTCCCACGTCGTCTGCCCCTCAGGTACAATTAAACCTAACCTGTTTGGGTAAAGTAGGTTAATCAAACAGATTAGGAACCATCTTAATTATATAACATATCTTATTTTCATGATTTTTTTAATATTGTATATACTGTATCGATATTGGCCTAACTGATAATCTGCATGCATGCACAGTGCCAAACCGTGGCACATGGAACCCTGATTGGATGAAAGCAGGTAGGAGTGTTGCTGCTTCCCTTCCTGCGGCGTGAAGACGATTCTCGCTAATGCAAAATTTCACTTGGCAAGTTTTGGCCGAGCAATTTATGGGCACGCTGCCATCTGGGGCCCGACGCCTGCCAGATGAGCGAGCGGCGTCGAGACAAATGGCGAGCTGTCGGCCTTGTTACACGTCCCCCGAAATCGATCCCTGAGTTATGGCGCTGTTTACGGCCTGACAGGTGCTGCACAAATAAGCATCCATCCACCTACAAGCCTCGCAATCACCGTCCATATCCCAAACTCGTCGCCAAAGACGTTACACGGAAAAGAACTAATTAAAACACTAATCAAAATATTTACAAAATTATGTTGTCTCATTTCTATTGAAGACACTAAACAGCCGATTTGACAGCTGGTAAGTCGCCTGAAATACTCAAATATACGGCCATAATACACCAAAACCTATTCCCGTACCAGAGCATACAAACTGTTTGACATGTCACGAAAAAAAATTAAAAAATAAAACTCTTTCATTCTTTACTACTTAATAACAAGTTGTTGTCGTTTTCAGTCCTAAGACTGGTCTGATGCAACCCTCCATGCTAACCTATCTTCCGCAAGCCTTTTCATTTCCTCATAACTAGGACATCCTCCCATATATGCTTAGCGTATTGCATCCTTAGCCTCCCTCTTCTGTTCTTACCCAACACACTTCCCTATAATGCTTACTTTACAAATCCCTCGTTCCTTAAAACGTGGCCTATTATTAATGTACCCTTTCCCTTGGTCAATGTCCTACAAGTAGTAGAATTCCTTAACTGCCGACAAAATATCCCTTCCCAATCTAACAGCATTTGTTATTCCAAAACTACAGGCCATCAGTTTGGTTTTCTCTCTATCAATCCTCATGCTGAACTCTTTCTCCAGGACCAAGTTCTGTCATTTATTATGGTTTCCAAGTCTTCTTCTAACTTCCCTAATACTACAATATTGTCGGCAAAGCGTAAGGTTTTTATGTCTTCTCATTGCAGTATGATTCCTTTTCCATATTTCATTTCAACATTCTTCATCGCTTGTTCTATATGTAAGTTAAACAGCATGGGCCTGTGAGTTTATGTCGCACGCATTTCTCCCCAGAGTGACTGCGGGGCTCACCTGATTATATCGGGAATGCCTCGTATTCTCTCTGCCTTTTTTATCAAAGTTCTCACATTCCGAGACACCTTCACCTATTTCAGGAGGTACATGTACTGGGGTCGAAGACCTTGGGCATACGGCAAGAGTTGGATCAGTCGGCCAACTGCTTCCTAAAACTTGTGGAGACGCGGAGAAGGGAATGCTGCGACCCCACAGCAAACTTGTCTCCCGTCATTCATAAGGAAGGAAGTGAGAATAGTACCCAATGCCCGACCTACCTGATGCAGGTTTTCTAGGGTTTTCCCTGCATCTCTTTAGGTGAAACACCGAGTAGGATCCTTAAACCACAGCCCGGGGGCCCTAGTCAACCCTTGGCTACCTTGCTCTACCTTCCGCATCCCCCCTTTTCAATTCCTTTCCTATGCTATTAAAGGGGAGTTGCCTGTTTCAGGATCACCCTCATGTAGCTTGTTAACCCGCCCAAAAAAAAAGATAAAAGGAAGAGGAGAATCAGTATGGAGTTTATACAGACCTATAAGAATGGTTTTTATAATGTCCTGAAAATTTAAAATTTTAGTAATTAGGCACCACGAAAAAAAAATGGATCCGCGTAATCCGAATGTTTGTCAGAGTGGATAGAGGGAGGAACCTCCAAAGGCTGCAGCCTCCGCTTTGCTGTTGGTAATTAGCTACCAATTAGCGGCATAAACATGTGAGCCATGTGTAATCACTTTAAATATACAAAGTTACCTTCTCACATTAGTTACATGCGCTGTGGAATCACGGAAAGACACACAAAGAGAGGCGCGTCGAACGTGGTTTTATAACGAAGACAGAGGATCGCGTGTTTTGAATTTATCCTTTGGTCTCAACATTGCGATGAAAAATCAATAAGTGAAATGAAAACGTATTTTTTATAATACATAAAAAATTGCCTGTTAACAGAAGCGAAAAATAGAGGCTTCGTATTAAGATAGTTTATATTGCAATTTAAATGGATCCGGTTGTTTACGACACATATTTTAGATTTATAAAAAGCCTTTTTATAATGTTAACTGGAACAAACTATTAACGATTTTGTAAACAACAGGATTATAGTAGGTAGAGAAAGAAGATTCAATCATAACCTCTACAAAATGCCGTCAGCAGTAATTAGAATTAAAGGGTAAAAATAAATTAGAAATCAAGAAAAGAGTAAGACAAGGATGGAGTTTCTTCCCCAGGTCCTTTAACTTATATATAGAACAGACGATGAAGAAAGTTAAAACGGAATATCGTAAGGGAATCAGACTGAAAGGGGAAGAAATAAAAACCCTAATGCCGATGATATTGTGGTATTAGGGGAGTCAGAAGATGACATGAAAATCATAACGTGGTATTGGAATAAGAGTTCAATATGAGGATTAATATAGGTGAACCAAGGTGATGGAGTGTAGTATGGGAAACAGTGGAATAGCAAAGGCTGTTATGTTGGGAAGGGAAATTTTAAAGGAGATTAAAGAATTCTGCTACTTGGGCAGCATAACAACTAGAGTAGGATAAGCACAGGCAAGGAAGAGGAATTTACTTGCGGCTAATATAGGACTTAAGGTTAGGAAATGTTGGTAGGGAGCGTGGACGGTAGGAGTTGCAGATGGGAAAAGAATAGAAGCCTTTGAAATGTGATGCTATAGGAGAATGAGATGGGTGGATAGAATAACTAGCAAGGAAGTTCAAGGCAGAATACGGGAAGAGAGAACAAAATGGAGGAAGTAGACCAAGATAAGGGATAGATTAATAGGCCACGTTTTGTGACACGAGGATCTTGTAAAATTAGTATTAGAGGGAAGTGAACAGGCGAGGGACGACAAGGATGGAATACGCTGAAAAGAATAGAAAGGATGAGGGATAAAGTAGCTACGTAGAAATGAAAAGGCTTACACAGGACAGGGATGCATCCGACGAGCATAAGGACTGAATGCAATAACAACTGGGGCTAGTGCTTTTTATTTCTAAATGCATTGTGTGTAATTGTAAATAAAAAATACAAAATTAAAACGAATTTATACCAACATATATAAATAACAATTATGAGATGTTTTGTGAAACTTGATCTCCGAAATAAAGGGGAGAAATATAGTGAAAATTAAGACCTCGACACCGCACAAACAAAGCGGACGAAATATTAAAGTTGATTTATTACGGATTACATTTTGACAATTAGGCGCAATATTTTAGTCATTAATCCTGAAATTTCCCAATATGATTTGGATGGAAAAATTATTATTTAAGTCTATAGTTGTGCTTAATATTTTATTCCATTTCTTTCGACTTTTAGCGTGTTTTTGATTCAATTTAGAATTTTTCTTTGGTTTTTTATTTGGTTATCTTGCAATGTAGATTCCGTTTGTTATTATTCTCTTCTTAAAGTGAGTGTAAGTATTTATTATGTCCCTATAATTTAAAAATACGCCATTTTAAAGCACAAAGAAGATGGCGGAAAACGCATAATTACAGTAAGCGTCGTGACATGTAACTAGGATGGCGCGCGGGCAGCATTTGGTCAGTGTTGCCAGAGTTGCCAGTGTTGCCAGTGTTGCTGTCTCTAGTCTCGTCTGCTTTGCAGCTCCCCAGCCAGCTACTTGTTTCGTTTCCTCCGATTTCCATATCTGAAGCGTCGGCCGCCGCCGCCGCCCGACATGTTATGTGACTGAATATATTTTAGTCGATGGGCCGAAGAATAAGGCGGAAGGAAGAGAGACTTCATAGTTGTCAGAGAGCAGACTCACTTCATCACATGGCTCCAGACTTAATCCACAGCCTTCTAATACTGGAAACACCCTTTTATAATTAAAATGTCGCTTAGTTTATTTCAAATATTTACCAAACACTTGGATCAGTGTCAATAGTAATACTAAACAACAACAAAAAAAATATATTTATTATTTTTACTGAAATTTCTGACCAAAGACCTTCCTGACAATAATTCGACCATAATTATTTCTACAACCCCCGCAAAAAAATCTTTTAAAAAATCAAATTCATTTTACAAAATACCTTTATCATAAAATATTGTCAACATTTAAACTTAAATTTCAATAAATAAAATACAATGCAATTTTAAATCAATAAAACTATCACTATTTTAATTGGCATTCCCTAAATTTGTCGTTTTTTTTCCTGACTGTTCTGTACGCGTAAGAGCGATTTATCTCTCATTTCAAGATCTAGAGATGAAAAAGACTTGATGGGAATCTGATTTTTGAAATTTCTAACAAAGTTCATAAATACATATTTATTAACGGGGTTTGGAATTGATCTAATGCAACCCTACACCCTAACTTATTATGCTTAGCCACCACATCCTCACTAATGTATTCAGCGTATTCCATCCTTGGCCTCTATCTCTCTTCTGTTCACTTCCCTCTAATGATAATTTTATCTGTCCCTTCTCTTGGTCAACGTCCTCCATATTGTTCGCCCTTTCTCTATTCTGCTTAGAACTTCCTGGTTAGTTAGTTTTTCCAACCGTCTCATTCTCCTATAGGACCACATTTCAAAGGCTTGTACTCTTTTCCTTTCTGCAAATCCTACCGTCCACGTTTCGCACGCATACAACGCCACGCTCCATACGAACATTTTTAGCAACGATTTCCTAATATGCACACTTATATTATCCATAAGTAAATTCCTCTTCCTTGCCTGTGCTATCCTACTCTAGTTATTACGCTGCCCAAGAAGCAGAATTCCTTAGCTTCCGTCAAAATATTCCTTCCCAATGTAGCAGCCTTTGTTATTCCTCTATTTCCCATACTACACTCCATTACCTTGGTTTTCCCTCTATTAGTCCTCATGATGTACTCTTCCTCCAGGACCACGTTCATGGTTTATGGTTTCCAAGTCTTCTTCTGACTCCCCTAATACCACAATATCATCAGCAAACATTAGGGTTTCTTCTCCTTCTTGCAGCTTGATTCCCTTTCCATATTTCCTTTTAACTTTCTTCATCTTCTGTTCTATATATACCTTAATTATTAACTTAGCCTTATTCAAACCCCCACAGGTGATTTAATTAATAATTATCACAATTAAAAATCTGTTATATTAAATTAGTAATCCTTAAAGAACATTTTTTGATCTTTTTGGTGTTTCTAAATTTTTTACAATTAACCCCCAATCAACAATCAATTAGCCAATCTGTCAACATCGACGACTGAATCGCTTCCTTTAAGTGTACGTATTATTTTTACACATATCTAATGCATAATTTTTTTCTTTACGTAGACTACTGAACTTTCTCGTTCCTGTATCATATATTTATTCCATAAATTCTTAATTTATGGACTAGATTCTTGCTTTGTATTGCTCTTTCACGGATTTATGCATATATTTTCTTATTATTCGCTGTATATGTACATATATATATATTTATATTATTGTTAAATAGCGTATATATATACGTTATTTTTACATTCGCATTAATATATTTCATTTAAATATGTACGTTAAATTTTTTATTATTATTTTACGATTTCACATATCCACCATAGAGAAAATTAAAAGTAACCAATGATTATACCACGTGATTAAGTACAGTTTTAAACAGTTACCTCTGGATCCAGAAACAACATCTGTGACTGATTAATAACGAAACTGTAACATAGATTGAAATTTAATTATCAATCTCTCAATTTAGTATTCAAGCTCTTTGTACTTCCCCATTCCCCTAATCTAAAAATAGTTCATGCTGCAGGGGATGGCCACACACACTAACACTCTATAACTGTGAAATAGCGGCCATTTCACTATTTAGTCTCAAAACGTCTTTACGTGCACTCGTTATGACAGTTTCCACACTCGCAGCCGTCTGTCTTTCTCTCACTGTCGTCCTCTTGACGCATTGTCACACAACATCTTAGTGTTCGTTCCCACACTAACTAGTTACATAAATTATCTACAACACTAAAAGTAACCATAACACCAGGAAAACAATACCAAAAATATATTAACCGAAAATATTATTTCAAATACCATTGTATCACAGTAAAATGAATAATAAACCAAAAAAAGAAAACTGTAATCTACTTACGAAATTCCAAGGAATATTAAAAGTCTCACCTGAAACAAGAAAAAAGAACGTTAAATACATTTCAGAAAAATTTTAATATACCTAAGTAAAATTGAGTTAATAAATAAATAAGAGAATCGACCTTGACATCAGAAAATAAATTAATACAAAATAGTAATACTTCGTTGCGGACCTTCAGTTAGGAACCACATCAGATTAATCTTTCATTTTAATTGTAAAACTATAAAATTAAAATAGAATTTACAGCCTGTAAATGTATTGTGGTATTAGGATAATCAGAAGAATACTTGTAAACCATAATAAACGGCTTGAACGTGGTTCTTACAGAAGAGTTCAACATGAGGATTAATAGAAGGGAAAACCGAGGTGATGGAATGTAGTATGGGAAACAGTGGAATAACAAAGACTGTTAGATTCGGAACAGATATTTTTAAGGAACTTAAGGAATCCTGCTACTTGGGCAGCGAAATAACTAGAGTAGGATAGCACAGGCGAGGAAGACGAATTTACTTACGGGTAATATAAGTATGAATATTAGGAAGAAATGTTGGTATGGAGAGTGACGTTATATGGCTTGCGAAACGTGGTCGATAGGAATTGCAGAAAGGAATATAACAGAATATTTCTAAATGTGGTACTTTAGGAGAATGAGATGGGTGGATAGAATCACTAACGAGGAAATTATAAGCAGAATAGGGGAAGAGAAAACAATATGGAGGACGTTGACTGCGAGAAGGGATAGATTAATAGGCCACGTTTTAAGACATGAGGGTCTTGTAAAATTAGCATTAGAGGGAAGATATCAGTAGAGGGATCCCAAGGATGGAATACATGTGGGAACCTTTGAAAAATGCAGCGTGAGTACGAGGCATCACCAAAAGTAAGCCCCACAGTCAATCAGGAGATAAAAAAAACTCCCACAGGCATCCCTTATTCATATCAATCCTTTTATCTATTTCACAATTTAATTTGAAAATAAAATACATCCAAAAAGTAGAGAAAAGGAATGACCGAAATGAAATACGTTAAGCCGATTATGGAGATTGTGACATACAGCAGTTACGGCTAATTGAAGTGTGAATATTAGGAAATCACTGATAAACATGTCGTTATGGAGTGTGGCGTTATATGGGAGGAACGGAAAAGAGTAGAAGCCTTTGCAATGTGGTGCTACAGGAGAATGATGGATAGAATCTTTAACTACGAATCTCTAATCAGAATAGGGGAAGAGAGAATAATATGAAGGACGTTGACCAACGGAAGGGTAGATTCGTAGGCCACGTTTTGAGACATGACGGGCTGTAAAATTAGCAATAGAGATAAGTGTGTGGGGTAAGAAGAGAAGAGGGAGGTCAAGGATGGAATTCGCTAATAAGATTAGGGATGATGTGAGGTGTGGTAGTTATGCGGATATGAAAAGGCTTGCGCAAGATAGGTCAGCATGGAGGGTTGCATCAAACCATTCCTGGGACTGAATATAATATAATGATGCTAATTATTTTCACTTAGGTACTTTTTCTGACTTTATTCTGATTACAGGCAGATGTTGTAACTAAACAAGTATATTCCTAGTTATTTAGAGGGTATAACTTAAAGGTTGGCACCCCTGTGGTCCTGCATGACGACCCCCGTGAACGTGGATCTATTGTATACAATTACGTCCTTTGGCGTAGAGACATTTAGAGGCCGACTCTGTGTGCACATGACACCCATAACCTAATGACCGTAGTTTAATTAAGGTGTAAATTGTAATACTGTGTGTGTAATAAACTCGAAACCCTCCTACACGTCAGACACACGCAACAGCGTGGTGCATATTCAACACAAACACACACACACAGACACAAAGCATAAATTATTTTAACGTCCGTCACAGGGGAATTTTCCTATTTTTATAAACCACTGCCGTCTGTTCCTCAGGTCCTCTTCTGTCTTATTTCAGGCAAATTTTGTAGTTGATACTTTCATTACAATTCATGTTTCCTGATCACTGTCAGTGTCATAATGCTACCGTCTTTCCTTGTATGACAGTCCTACATAAAACATTTACTACAGGCTGCCCAACTAGAGTACCAAGACGGTTTCATGCCAACTACTCTCGTTTAAGGTTTTCTTCTCTTTTATACCTCAAACCTGTGGCTTCAAAGTTCCAAATTTTAGTTCCACTCATCATTACAAATATATTTTACCTTCCGAAAGTTTCCCCTTGCAATAATTTCTTTTTATGTCGCATCTAGTTTTCTCCTGGCTCGATGCGTTTATTAACAAAACTCCGATGACGATTGATTGTTTTCACATGCCAAGGCACATTCACCTACTTTTTGGGGAGGTGTATGAACTGGGGTCGAAGACCTCGGGGGTACGGTAAGTCCCATTGGATCAGTCGGCCAACTGCCTCCTAAGACTGGTGGGGACAGGGAGGAGGGAATGCTGCGACCCCACAGCAAACTCATCTCGCTTCATTCGGAAAGGCTGTGATAATAGTACCCAATAGCCCCCGACCTACCTGATGCAGGTTTTCAAGGATTTTCCATGCATCTCTTTAGGTAAAACACCAGTTAGGATCCTAGGGAATCATCATTGGACGATTACCCTACTCACGTTTTAAGGCATACTTGTGATCAATTTGTTTGTTATTGTGGTATTCAGTCCTAAGTCTAGCCTATCTTGCGCAAGCCTTTTCATTTCCTTATAACTATCACAACAAATTTCCCCCTAATCTGCTAAGCGTATTTCATCCTTGGCCTCCCTCTTCTGGGCTTACCCCACAAACGTCCCTGTAATGCTAATTTTACAAGACCCTCGTGGCCTATTAATCTATCCCTTATCTTAGTCAACGTCCTACATATTGTTCGCTCTTCCCCTATCCTTGATCTGTGTTTCTATCCACCCATGTGATTTTCAGCATTTGCCTAAAGCACAACATTTCAAAGGCTTCTTGCGTTGTACTGTGACCATTTCAGTTGTATATTAACAATTTAAATAACAAAATAAAATACAATGGAGTTTTTATTAAGGTATGTAGCATGATTTCGTAAGTAGATGATTCCATTGACACTAGTGAAAAATTGATAATGATAATTCGTGGATGAAGCGCCGTAAAACAGGTGTGAAGATACCTTTAAATGGTTCAGTGAATTCCATACATTTTATTTCGTCATAATCGTGATTGAGGTTTGTTGATGATCACAAGGACATGTGACAAAAATAAAAGTATTCATTGTACATTTCAAGTTTTCAGGTTTTATGGTACGTTTCTCCCCTTTCAAATAATAGGTAGGTAATTGCCAAGTGACGTGAGTGATTAATCAATTGTAGATGTAATAATAGCGTGAAGTATTAGCGATAATGTAGCTGTTATGGAGGCCATAGCAGAGGCGCGCTGTAATGAGATTTTAATCGGTTCTGTCGTTGGTTGGTCGTTATCACACAACCTCAGGAGCAGCAGCGCCGTCACACGTTATTCCACCCAAAATATTACCCTAAGCTAGTCAAATTATCCAGTTTCCTCATCTCTCTGCAAGGGTCAAATTTACTAACATTTATAATAATTAATTATTATATTTTCCCTTTACTCATTTTTTAACACCAATTTCTTTTCTTTCACGTTTCTAGTTGTAAAATTTGTTTTTTTTCATTTCTTGTGAAATCCTATTTCCTCACCTGAGGAATAACGCAGTCAATAATAAATCTCAATCTGAAGACCCAAATATGTTTCCATTAATCTAGTTGGGAAGGGATATTATGACGGCAGTTTAGGAATTCTGCTACTTGGGAAGCGTAATAACTAGGGATGGTAGACAAAAAGAGTAGGATAGCACAGGAAAGGAAGGTTTTCGTGAAAAAGACGAATTTACTTAAGGTTAATATAAGTGTGAATATTAGGAAATCGTTTCTAAAAATGTTCGTATGGAGCGTGGCGATGTTATATGGGTGCGTAAAGTGGACGATAGGAGTTAGGGGAAAGGAAGACAACAGAAGCGTTTGAAATGTGGTGCTACAGGCGAATGCTGAAAATCAGACGGGTGGATAGAATCACAAACGAGGAAGTTCTAAACAGAATAGGGGAAAAGCGAATAATTTTGAGGACGTTGACTAAGAGAAGGGATAGATTAATAGGCAACGTTTTAAGACACGATGGTCTTGTAAAATTAGCAATAGAAGGAAATGTGTGAGGGGTAAGAACAGAAGAGGGAGGCCAAGGATGGAATGCGCTAAGCAGATTAGGGAGGATGTGGGTTGTGCTAGTTATAAAGATATGAAAAGACCTTCACGAGATAGGTTAGCATGGAGGGTTGCATCAAACATATTTAGCAACGAATTTCCAATATTCACACTTATATTACCCGTAAGTAAATCCCTCTTCCTTGCCTGTGCTATCCTACTCTTCATGTCTACTATTGTAAATGATGGGGGGATATTAATTAATGAATTTAATAATTGGGTTTAAATATATACATTTATTAATTGTAAACACAATAATTTTATTATGGGTAGTGCGTATATATATTATATACAAAAATAATTAATTAAAATGGGATTGAATTAAAGATCTCAGGGTATTAATGGTTTGGGTGTTGACCCACGTGTAGCAGATCTGTTCGTTGACGAGCCTGAGTTGTCTTCATGGGCGTCTCGCTGTAATTTCCGTGTTGTGGAACTTGAAGCGGCAGGTCGACAATAACACCAAGTCTTTCTTCCCTTGTTGCTAAGACCTTTCTTCCCTGCTTCCTGGACTGATCAAAGCATAGTCCACCTCACCACCAATCTCCTCTCTCCACCACTCTGCTGCCTTCTCCTTTCACCACCACCTTGTATCACCAGCCAAAAATCTCTTCTCCACCCGCCATCACCTTGTCAAAATCTGTCCACCACTCTCCTTCAATATCTGTCAAAATTGTCTCCGTCAGCCTCTTTAAAGCCTTGTCCCCCACTTATCCGACACCTATCACTAAGGTGGTAGGGATGGATATCCTCCAATCATATCCCTTGTTTCATTTGGGGAACACACGCCACCCGGTCACCAAATTCCCAGGCAGATTAAGACATTCCGAAACGGCGACGAGGTGTCCGAGCTTTATGGTCCAGGTGTCAGCCGCAGTCCCTTTGTTATTATTCTGAGCCGCCAAGACGGCGCGCGGAAAAACCCCTTCTTCCTGGCAAGCGACTTTCTCATGCCGGAATATTTATTAAGTTTCCCTAAATAATAATAATAAAAAAATTGGACGCGGGTTCTACTGCGCTACACTATACTTCTACCATCCCTAGTTATTATGCTTCGCAAGTCCGAGAATTCCTTAAATTCCGTCAAAATATCGTTCCCCAATCTAAGAATCTCTGTTATTCCGCTGTTTCCCATACTACACTCCATTACCTTCGTTTTCCCTCTGTTAATAATTTCGTACTTTTTATATATTCGATGATTTGAACTTTATCAAAATTCTGTACCCGTTGTTTCGTTTTTAAGGGCAAAATAAAGGAAGACGCGGGGGTTAGCTAATCTGAACTAATTGGGATGAAGGGAGAGAAGCGCAGCTAAGGAGAAGGAGCGCGTCAGTCATTATGATGATAAGCAACGACGGGGCGTCGTAAGTGTTCATTTATGTCTGAGTAACATTATTAGAAGGAGGCCTCGACGTCTCCCCCCCTCCCTCCCTCCCTCGCGACGACGTCAAACTTGATTAATTAAACAGCAGCCAGTGGGCGAGGGACAGTCCCTACTTATTACACAGGCCATGGCAGTGCTGTTATGGCTTGTGTGTGCGCGCTGAATCCCGTGTGTATGCACGGAATAATCCAATCAAGGATCGCCTGCGTACGGCCCACTGGAATGTTCGATAAACCACACGCCTGGCTGAACGTGTCTGCAAAACGCGATCCCGCCATTTCCACCTGGCGCCTCACTCCGGCGGAATTATGCAGACCTGCCTTTCAGTCATCATCAATCCGTGGACCACGACACACTCCGGCAACTAGTCACTACTCACAAACAGGGATGGATCAGGCCAGTAATCAACAGGGAAGAAAGTGGTTGTTCTTGTTGTGGTAAGGGAGTGAATTTTCATAGTGTTGGTAGCACTTTTCGGAAACGTTTCGGTACTATTCAAGTGCGTCTACAAGTGCAGGAAAAGGAATCATAAGGCAAGGAGAAAAAAATAAAAACCTTAAGCTTTGCCGACGCTATTAGGGGAGTTAGAAGAAGACTTGGAAACCATCATAAATGACATGAATGTGCTTCTGGAGAAAGAGTTCAATATGAGGATTGATACAGGGAAAACCAAGGTAATGGACTGTATTTTGGGACACAGAGGAATAAAAAAGGCTAGTAATAATAAATAAAATACTATATTTAAAAAATCGTCCCCTTGAATTAATTTATTTATTTGTAAAAACGTGTCGGACTCCTTAAAGGGATTGTTGTTTTTATAAATAAAATTATTATATTATACAATTAAAGTGGCATGAACGTAGTTCTGGAGAAAGAGTTCAATATGAGGATTAATGGAGGGAAAATCGAGGTAATGGAGTGTAGATTGGGAAACAGTGGAATAAAAAAGGCTGACACATTGGGAAGTGATATTTTGACGCAAGTGAAGGAATTCTGCTACTTGAG
The DNA here is from genome assembly GCA_034510155.1 of Eucriotettix oculatus. Taxonomy (NCBI): domain Eukaryota; kingdom Metazoa; phylum Arthropoda; class Insecta; order Orthoptera; family Tetrigidae; genus Eucriotettix; species Eucriotettix oculatus. Next base: position 17,193,644 of record CM067379.1, read on the forward strand.
AAGCGTAATAACCAGGGATTGTAGAAGTATAGTAGACATAAAGAGTAGGATAGGCTTTCGCGAAAAAGAGGAATTTATATGCGGGTAATATAAGTGTGAATATTAGGAAATCGTTGCTAAAAATGTTTGTATTGTGCGTGGCGTTATATGGGTGCGAAACGTGGTCGATAGGAATTGCCGAAAGGAAAAGAATAGAAGCCTTTGAAATGTGGTGCTATAGGTGAACACTGAAAATCAGATGGGTGGATAGAGTAAGTAAGGAGGAAGTTCTAAACAGAATAGGGGAAAAGCGAACAATATCGTGGACGTTGAAGAAAGAGAAGGGGTAGATTAATAGGGCACGTTTTAAGACACGAAAGGTTTGTAAAATTAGAATTACACGGAAGTGTGTGGGGTAAGAACAGAAGAGGGAGGACAATGATGGAATACGCTAAGTAGATTATGAATGAAAAGGCTTGCGCAAGATAGGTTGCATCAGAGCCGTCTACTACAAATTTTTGTTGATAAGGATCTAGCGAGGTTGACAGTCCTCCTCCACTTGCCGGAAGGTTCCGAGGTCTCGTATCAATGCGCGGTTCCCTTACTCCGAGATCGGGAGAGGCGTTAATTTTAATCCTCCACTTCCGAACTCAGCTTTCAATCTTGTCGAGTGCCATTGTTACGTCCTCGCCTGCAGTGTGCCAAGACCTGACAATGGCCGTGTAGAGTGCGGTGTTTGTATTTGGCGCCATTCTTGATATCTCAGCCCCAGCCCCTGTCTATTTACACGCATCTAAGTTCTTTTCCATTGCTCTCTTTTTAGCGTAGAACTTCGCCATCTTGGAGATAAGTGCGGCCGTACGTTGACAACTCGGGACAACTATCGTACTGTTTTTGATGGCATAAATAAATGCCCGTTAAGACTGATACGCTGACCACGTGTCACTCCAAATTCGGAATGTGTCATGCAAGATGACAGTCCGCGGCCCTCAATGGGCTGTAGAGCCAAGGACGAGGAATTAAATAGCCATGAGTGTTACATATTGGTCTGTAGATTCTATTCACCCATCTCATTCTCCTATAGCGCCACATTTCTGCTACTCTTACCGTCCAAGTAACATGTATAGCAATGATTTCCTAATATTCACACTGAAATCAGCCGTAAGTAAATTCCTCTTTCCTTGCCTCTGCTTTCCTACTCCAGTTATTATGTTACCCAAGAAGCAGAATTCCTTATCCTCCTTCAGAATATCCCTTCCCAATCTAACAGCCGTTGTTATTCCACTGTTTCGGTTACTACACTCCCTTGCCTCGGTTTTCCATCTATTAATCCTCACATTGTACTCTTCCTCCAGGACCACGTTCATGCCATTTGGTTTCCAAATCTTATTCTGACTTCCAGAATACTGCAAATGCCTTGACCGTAGGCGTGTTGTGTCTAAAATTAGACGCAGGGTCATTATTGCTTCTCTTATTCCCTAATACCGAAGTGGCCTGCTCCTAAGTCACATTCTATTTGTCGTTCCATCCTCCTCTAGACTATTTTAGTTAACACTATGCACACATGGGATATTAAACTAATTGCCCTGTGCTGTTCGCATATATATATGAACGGTCCAGCCAATGGAAAATTAAATTGAATGAATTAAAAATCCATTCAAGTAAACTTTACGAATAAAAGAATTATTAATCCTCCACCTCTGCACATAAACGGAACCACAGTACACTACGAAAATAAAGCCAAATATCTTGGTATGGAACTAGATACCAAGTTGAGACGGAAAGAACACGTGAAAGAAAAAAGAACTCAACATAAAATATCGACGGTATGGATTTCTCATCGTAAGATATTTCAACCTGTCTTTATATAAGAAAACTTTGATATAAAACTTAAATTATTAAACCAACCTGGTCCGTATACATGCAACTATGGGGATGTGCAAAAGAAAATAATATCAACCAAATACAGACATTCCAAAAAATAAAGTTTTAGGTGCCATGGTGAATGCCCCATGGTACGTTAGATATCCATAAAAACCTTGGCATTCCAACTGTCAAAGAAGAAATTAAAAGATTTGCGGGAAAGCACGAAGAAAGGCATGAAAATACACAAGTTCTTCAGCTCTCGGAAATAAATACCTGTTGAGAAGACTCAAGCGAAGGAAACCAATTTTAATTAGTATGAGTGATAAATTACAAAAAAATAAAGCACGCTGCGTGAGCGTGAAATAAAGTCTTAGGGCAACAATGAAAACCGTGAAGGATGTCATTGGACTAATTTAGATAAGAAGTAACTAGACATAAGAATTAGCAAAGTTAAAAATTCTCTGCAGACCAGTTTTAGTTAGGGAGGTGGTTTTTAGTGGGTAAAAACCCCAAAAACCGTGAAGTACGGGATTCACGGCGTCTTTCTGAAGATTTTCCACCAGCCAACGGGGGAAAAAAGGAAGAAGAAGTATTCTTCCTGTTTCGTAGATTTCGCAAACTATCATCAATAGACATGATGTTACTGCCTCTTAACAACTCTGCTGGAATGTTATCAATTCCTGGCCACATTACAATTGCTCAGGACTGTCAAACTCTAACTTTAAAAATTTGTCCCCCACCTTATTCATCATCCACCTGGTCTTATTTTTCTGTTAGTGAGTAATCTACATTTGCCTAAATTCAGATAATTCTTTTTCGCGTTGTCCATAATAGAGGGAAACAACCGCGTGGTCGATGGAGGGGATTGAAACCGCTGCGCATTAATCTGAGAGCTGGGAATATCTTTGTAAATGTCTGAACCTTCACGTGACGTATTATGGGATTGTCATCCCATGAGCGCCAGCAGGGAACCGTCAGCGTCCCAGAGAAATTTATATGATCGGTGAAGTTTTTTGGAAAAGATCTCTCAAAGAAACTCATAGTGTCCGAAATAAATTCCGAGCTCCCTAATTTGTTTCGTGTGTGAAATTGCCGTTGTAGACGCTGTTAAAAATATCGTTAGAGTGCCGTAAAATCCAGCGCTGAAACGCTATGATGAAGTGTTGACGCATTTCGCGTGCTCGTAAAGCAAGGTCCACAGTACGCAATAACTCAGAGCCGCCGCCTCCCGTCCTTCTCGCCGCCTCCGCCTCCACCACCGCCGCTGCTGCTGCTGCTGCGTCCATTGGTCAAGGGCCAGGAATAGCAAAGCCGCGGCAGAAAATAGGATCTTCTGTTCTTAGACTGCAACGATTCGCTTCTTCTCTCTCAGTGTCAGGATCAACGCTCGCCCTCCATGATCAGCCGCCTCTTCAATTAAAACTACTGACGACGACGACGCTTTTAGAGGACAGGGGGTGGAGGCCAAAAATGATAAACTACATCTTCGTTCCCAGTTCATTTTTAATGTCTCGTCTCCAACTTTTTACCCGTCTTTGTGTTCTCAATTTATCATTTTCTTGTTCTTCCTCCTCCCCTACACTTCACTTAATCTCTCGACCCCTCCTCCTTATTTAATGTATTTTGTCAGCTAAAACGAGTCACATCTTGACTCCGTTTGATAAATGCCTCTGTAACCTTTAAACACTTCTTTTCCATTCAAAATAAAGCAGGAAAAAAAAGCGCGTTCATTAAGATGCAAAAAAACAAGTACAGTTTTGAGCGCAAACTCGTCGCTCACTCACAATAAAATTTTACACTACATGTTTCAATTCATCTCACCGTTGAAACCGCAGCCCGGGAACCCTAGTTAACCCTTGGCTACCTTTCTCTACCTTCCGCATCCCCCCTTTTCAATTCCCTTCCTATGCTATCACAAGTGAGTTGCCTGTTTCAGGATCACCCTCATGTAGCCTGTTAACCCAAAAACAAAAGAAAACAGGGATGCAGGTATGGTGATGAAGAATTCCTGTGGGACTTCTCTCGCAGGCTCTTCACTCCAGAGTGACTGCGGGGCTCACCTGATTATGTCGGGAATGCCTCGTACTCTCTCTCTCTCTCTCGGTTTCTTTTTATCAAAGTTTTCACATGCCGAGACAACTTCACCTATTTTAGGAGGTGTATGTACTGGGGTCGAAGACCTTGGGCATATGGCAAGAGTTGTCCACTGATCCCATTGGATCAGTCGGTCAACTGCCTCCTGAAACTGGTGGAGACACAGAGAAGGGAATGCTGCGACCCCACCAACAGCAAGCTATTAGACTGGGATGTTTACAAGGAAGTTAAGGAAATCACCTATTCGGGAAGCGTAATAACTAGAGTAGGATAGCACAGGGAATAATGAGGAATTTACTTACAGTTAATATAAGTTTGAATATTAGGAAATCGTTGCTAAAAATGTTGGTATGGAGCGTGGCGTTATAGGGCTGCGAAAGGTGGACGATACGAGAAAGGAAAAGAATAGAAGCCTTTGACATGGGGTGCTATAGGAGAATTCTGAATATCAGACGGGTGTATAGAATCACAAACGAGGAAGCTCTTAACAGAATAGGGGAAAAATTAACAATAAGGAGGACGTTGACTAAGAGAAGGGACAGATTAACAGGCCACGTTTAAAGACACAAGCGTCTTGTAAAATTAGCATTAGAGGGAAGTGAACAGAAGAAGGCGGAAAAGGATGGAATACGCTAAGCAGATTAAGGAGGGTGTGGGTTGTGCTAGTTATAAGGAATTGAAAAGTCTTGCGCAAGATAGGTTAGCATGGAAGCTTGCATCAGGTCAGTCTTAGAACTGAAAACAACAACAACAACGAGTCATTAAGGGGGGTAAAGACTGTATTTTTTAATTTTTTTCCGTGACATGTCAAATAGTTTGATTGCTTGGATATGGGAATAGATTTTCTGTATCACGGTCGTAAACTAGATTCTTACCAGCTGTCAAATCGGCTGTTTTGTGTCTCAATAGAAATTAAACTTTTCAACGTGATCCCCCGCGCCCTATTGGTCATGATGCAGAGTAATCGAAAATTTTTACCTAGGCAAGTTAATGAAAATTAAATGCAGTCACACACAAAACTAAATGAACAAGAGAGACGCACGTGAAGTCCTGCAGCTGCGTTGGGAGTTGACATAATGTCGACGACTTGGTGTGCGACACAATTGAGAAGAATTGGACCCTGTCCCATCCCAGAGGAGGAGGAGGGAGGGGATGGTGTAGGGAGGTCAACTGTTATGAGAAAGTTATGTTTTGGGTAACAGCCAGCGCTCGTCGTTCCGTCGCCATTTGTGTGAACTGAAGCCTGGCACTTGTGTTAAACATCCTGACAATAACTACCATGTAAACAGAATTCTACATTTGTTGTCATTGTTTACTTTAAGGACGAGAACTTGTAAAACTTAGCTGCACATTACACCTTTCACGGGACAACTAGAGTAAATACTATATATTTATCCTCGTGTGCAGCTCTTTTAAAGATTTCTTAAAAGAAATTCTACCTATTATAACACGCAATTTTTCTTATTACAAGGTGACACATGTTACAAATTAAGTGAATATACACTATGTTTATATTACATCCTTGCAAGGAAATTATTAACGAAAATAGTATATATGAGGTTGGAACGACAAATAGAATACGAGATAGGAGAAGATCATAGCAAGAATTGAAAATCAATGAAAGAGTACGACAAGGATGCTGCTAGCTGTCACCCATGCTATTTAAATTATATATATAGAACTGACGATAAAGAACGTTAAAGCGGAATGTGTAAAAGTAATCAAACTGCAAGGAGACGAAATAGAAACCCTAAGGTTTAAAGATAGTTTCGGTAATCTACGAAACAGGAGATTTTAGTAAAAACATAAATAACTGTACCCATACCGAAAAATACTGGGGCTGATAGATTGGGAACAATTAGTTTACTATCTCATGCATGCAAAATAATAACGAAAATAGTATATAAGAGGATGGAACGACAAACAAAATAAGAATCAGATTGTTTCTAGGAAGAATTTAGGGGCAATAGAAGAAATATTGACCCTGCGTCTAATTTTAGAAGACGGGATAAGAAATAACAGAGTCCTACGTTCATAGTATTTGAATATTTAGAAAAAACCTTTCATGATGTGAACTCTAATACACTAGTAAAGATAATCCAGAGGACTGCAATAAAGTATCGAGAAAGGAGGCTTATCCATAACAGTCCCTTATTCTGTTTAGAACTTGCTCGTTAGTGATTCTATCCACCCACCTACTTGTCCTATAGCACTACATTTCTCCTATCGTCCACGTTTCGCACCCATATAACGCCACGCTCCGTACGAACATTTTTAGCAACGGTTTCCTAATATTCACACATATTACCCGCAAGTAAATTCCTCTTTTTCGCGAAAGTCTTCCTTGCCTGTGCTATCCTACTCCTTATGTCTACTATACTTCTATCATCCCTAGTTACTACCATCCTTCACAAGTTCCTTTAAAATATCCCTTCCCAATCTAACAGCCTTTGTTATTCCGCTGTTTCCCAAACTACACTCCATTACCTTGGTTTTCCCTCTATTAATCCTCATATTGACCTCTTTCTCCAGGACATGCCATTTATTATGGTTTCCAAGTCTCCTCATTCCCGGCAAACTTTAGGTTTTTCATTTCTTCTCCTTGCAGAATCGCCTCTTAAATTTATAAGTTAAAGAGCACGGGCATCCTTGTGTTACCCCTTTCTTGATTTCTGCTTTCTTTTCTTGCCCCTCAATTCTAATTACTGCATAGGTGTGTCATAGCCCTAACACTACAATATCGTCGGCAAAGCGTAAGGTTTTTATTTTTAATTTTTTAATTTTTTTGTTCATGTTCGCATCAACTGCAAGGTGGTCATTAGCGACTGTGTACAATTAGGGGAAACTTGTATCCACGTAGGGGTTCCACAGTATGAATTCTCAAACGACACAAACATCGTTAAGCCCATGCCAGGATTCGAACCTGGGACCTCTGAGGTGCGAGGCAGACTCGCTAGCTAGCCACTACACCACAGGAGGTCGGCTGTTATGTTTTCTCCTTGCAGCATGATTCCTTTTCCAATTATTTGTTATCTTTGCGCGGGACCCCTTTTTAAATTATGTTGTTGTTTTAAACCAAACAAATGTATATATTATATCCTAAATAATTAATTTTAACATGAAAAGTTACACTTAACAATGCAGGCCAGCTTGCGAGTTGCAATTGTTGAGGAACTGACGCAACTTGGGCCAACAATGTAGTCTGGCGAGACTTGGGGAGTCGTCATGGGGTAGTGGAAGGAGCAGGTTTTGTCGGCGGGACGACGAGAGAATGACCACGCCCTGCAGATATAATTATTTCTCGTGCTCCGATTGGACTAAAAACTATTAAAATCTATTTTTGGTGTTTTTATTATTAAAAATACCTGGCGCCCTAAAGGAATTAAATAATCCTCGAATACGGAGATTAATATAATCTCTGGACCAATAATAAGTTAGAAAATCGAACGTTTAAGACTGACGGATGCATCTAGCGACGTTTCCCCTAAAGACTTTAAAGCCGTATTTTAGTGTTTCGCAATTTAGGGAAACTAAAGCTACAGCAAATAAAGTTGGCAGGGTCACTGGTTGGCGTTATATTGCCTCGCAGCTGCGCAACAGATCAAACGAGGAAGGCGGCCAATATCCACACGGCGCTCACTGCACATTCCTCCTTATCACACACACACACGTGCACGACTGCTACAGTCTAATTACCAACCCTTGTTCCCCACAAGGTTGAAATTAAAATAACGCCGACATGAACGCTGCCTCCACGGGAAGACGTTTAGTCGACACGGAAGGGAAACATTATCGACGTATCGAAACGTTCCTGGAACTTCTCTGACGTACACAAAAATACGCTCAGGCAATGACAGTTCCACTCTTCCCCATCGCTTTCGGAGAGTGGGTTTTCCCCCGCCTCCTGCCTCGTGTATTCTATGCAACGTGTCGGTTTCTTGCGGCGAAATATGGACAGCTGATCCACAAGTCACAGAACCACGTTGGAAAACTTTTCAGATTACACTTAGATGTAAAACACATTACAAACATAATTTACCACAAGTAATAAACATTATTCATGGTCGCGAAGACCGGGATTAAGACTGTTGGAGGATCCACACACTGACCACGTGTCACTCTAAATTCGGCATGTGTCATGCAAGATGACAGTCCGCAGTCGACTCGGTAGGCCCAGGCCCTCAATGGGCTGTAGAACCACGGAGGAAAGTGAAAGGAAGGAAGGAATAAACATTATTAAACAAAGTGAAACAATTTTATTGTAATATATAATTTCCAGCCGATTTTTTACGGAAATAGAAGTGATAGCGAATATGCGCCGAAACGTCGTTTAAATAAAAACTGCCCGTAAAAATCGCTCAGAAATTATTTAATTTGTTATTTAACAACAGACGTCAATCGATTTAATATTTATTGTAATATATCAATCATGTTAAACTTAAACAGAAAACGGCGAAAAGTTTTGAAAAGAAAATCTTGTTGTTGTTGTATAGTCGTGGTGGTGGAGGATATTCAGTCCCCTTCAAAATCTTTTCATTTCTACATAGCTGTTACTTACCACATCCTCCCTAATGTCACTTAGTGTACTCCTTCCTTTCTCTCCCTCTTCTGTTATCTTCGCATATGCCTCAAAAACGTGGCATATTAATCTATCTCTTCTCTTCGCCAAAGCCCTCCATATTGTTTCTCTTCCCTTATTCTGATTAGAATCTCTCCGTAAGTTACCCTATCCACCCACCTCACTCTCCTTCGAAACCACGTTTACAAAACTTCCCCTTAAGTAAAGTCTTCTTCCTTGCCCTTTGCTACCCTACTCTAGTTATTACGCTGGAAGTGGCAGGATTCCTTAACTTCCTTCAAAATATCCCATATACCATATTCATTCCTGAAATCTTTCACAATAAATCTGATTGTTCGTGAATTAATATTGAAACTGATACGAATAATCAGGGTAACATTTGTCAACGTAAGCTCTTTGTCCTCCCCCTTTTGTGTGTCTTTGCTTTACTTTATTTGCAGCCAACACCTGCCATGGAATTCCGCGTCTCGTTTCACAGGATTAGCAACATTTTTATTCTGTAATGTTGGAATTCCCACAATTTAGATCGCGGAATGTAAAGGCGGACAACGGTGTGCATGAATAATCCTCTCTCGGATAAATTTTTAAAAATGTTAACATGCTAATATTATTTAAATAAATGTAGACACTGGGAAACCCATAAATGAGTTCATCGTCGTCTTCCTTGCAACTCAATGTTCCAGTGATAAGTTTATGAATAAAAATTATTTTTTATTATTTCGTAGTTATCCTCAGAGGATTATTTTCTCGTCTACTCGTCCAATTTTGTGTAGTTACCGATGCTTACCCATTAACAATTTGACTTAAAAAAATTATTTCATTACTTTTAGCCTGGTTTCTTGTTTCCTATAGCAGACCTTAATTACAATATTTTTCAATTATCATGTACACTTTGTTTACAATTAACATTAACAAAAGTAAATTAATAAAACACATATAACAAAATGAATGGTAAATTTCTTTTTTTTTTGAATTTTATTCACTTACAATATTCTGAGGAGATAAATAATAATAACAATAATAAGTGAGCTTAATTTTAGAAGACAGGATACGAAAAAAAACGGGCATTTGTTGATTTAGAAAAAGCTTTTGATAATGTGAACTGGAACACACTATTAAGGATTATTAAGACAACTAGAATAAAATATCGAGAAACGAGGCTAATTCATAACCTCTACAGAAGACAGGCAGCAGTAATTAGAATAGAAGACAAGGAAAATAAAGCAGAAATCGAGAAAGGAGTAAGACAAGGATGCAGTCTGTCGCCCATGCTGTTTAACATATATATAGGACAGGTGATGAAGAAAGTGAAAATGAAATATGGAAAAGGAAATATGCAAGGAGAAGAAATGAAAACCTTACCCTTTGCCGACGATATTGTAGTATTAGGGGAGTCAGAACAAGACTTGGAATGGAAACTTTACTAAATGGAGGAAGAGTTCAATATGAGGATTAATAGAGGGGAAACCAAGGTAATGGAGAGTAGTTTGGGAAACAGGAATAACAAAGGGAAGGGAGGTAAGGAATTCTGCTACTTGGGAAGCGTAATAATTAGAGTAGGATAGCACAGGCAAGGAAGGTTTTCGCAAAAAAGATGGATTTACTTACGGGTAATATAAGAGTGAATATTAGCAAATCGTTGCTAAAAATATTTGTATAGAGCGTGGCGTTATATGGGTGCGAAACGTGGACGTTAGGAGTTGGGGAAAGGAAAAGAATAGAAGATTTGAAATTTTTTTTTTTGGGGGGGGGAGGCTTGACAGACTACATTATTGTGATCGTGTAACAGGCCTCCCCTTTAATAGCATAGGAAAGGATTTCAAAAGGGGAGGTGGACTAGGTTGACTAGGGACTATAATGTGAGGATCCTTCCCTAGAAAACCTGCATCAGGTTGGTCTCACGCCCTTCCGAGTGACCGTAGAGTAAGGATTATCATGTAGAGTCTGAGCTCCTATCGTAGTCTTAATGAATTTCACGTTTACTATCGTGTAAATGCAACGATTCCTATTTGAGTCCCCGTGGGATTTGTCTCCTGTTATTCATATCCTTATTACGTGCAAACTTTCCCCTGCGGTAGTTACACCCTCCTCCTTCTCCCCCTCCCCCTCCCCCTATTCGCATCCTCGGCCGTTTCGTTTTGTTGTCGGTGTTTATGCCTTCCACCAGCATTTAACCACAGTCGTAAAGCTCAGATTGTGCCTCTCCGTCGTCGATACGATCTAGCCTTCTGGCCTTCCCAGGACCTGTGGACAGACTTCTGCTCTGCCCTGCTCCCCCCCCCCCACTCCATAATAATAAAAAATATCTAATCAAGATTTGTAAGTGTAGCGACCGTCCATCCATACACTAGACGAAATTAAAACTGAAACTTCTTTTTTTGTGTAGCATTACGAGCCTTCGTAGCTGATGCAACAGTAAAATTTAGAGACGCGGGACAATGAAACGGTACAGACAAACATTCAAAACACACACACACGACAGTTACTTCCCAGCAAGCTGTTGCACTCTTTTAAATGTACAAAAATAATAACTTTATTCCCTGGGGAAAAAATTCGAAAGCTAATTATTCGTAATTGAGCTCGTATGTAATTAATTTGATAATCAATAAAATTCAGAACCAATTAAAAAAAACTCCAGTTAAAAACGACCAATAATTTGAATATGCATTTCATACTAAATGTAAATTTCATCGAATTCCGTGGACTTGAGGTACCTATACGCCAAAAAAAATAATGAAATCGAAAATAATTTCGTATATATAAAGCAAATTTGTTAAAATTTGAAGCGTTGTTGTTATTTGTTGTGGTGTTCATTCCTAAGACTGATCTGTTGCAACCCTCCATGCTAAACTATCTTGCGCAAGCCTTTTTATTTTTTCATAGCTATCACAAACCCACATATTCCCTCATCTGCTTGGCGTATTCCATCCTTGGCCTCCCTCTTCTCTTCTTACCCCCCACACACTTTCCTTCTAATGCTAATTTTCTTAAAACGTAGTCTATTAATCTATCCCTTCTCTTAGTCAACGTTCTCCGTATTCTTAGATTTTCCCCTATTCTGTTCGTTTGTGATTCTATCCACCCATCTGATTTTCAGCATTCGCCTATAGCATTTCAAAGGCTTCTATTCTTTTCCTTTCCCCTCAACTCCTGCCGTCCACGTTTCGCACCCACATAACGCCACGGTCCATACGAACATTTTTAGTAACGATTTCCTAATATTCACACTTATATTATCCGTAAGTAAATCCCTCTTTTTCACTAAAGTCTTACTTGCCTGTGCTATCCTACTCTTTATGTCAACTATACTTCTACCATCCCTAGTTATTACGCTTCACAAGAAGAAGAAAAATCTTAAACTTCCGTCAAAATATCCCTTCCTTATCTAACAACCCTTTGCTATTCTGCTGTTTCCCATATTATACTCTGAATACGAAACCTAATTAACCACGAAAAATAAGAAACGAAACAAGTTCATATATGCCCTAGTCAACCTTCCGCATCCCCCCCTCTTTCAATTCCCTTCCTATGTTTTTAAAGGGGGGTGACCTGTTTAATGTTAACCCCGCCAAGAAAACTTCTATCTGAAGGTATCGCCTAGTAATATGAGTTTATTGTCCGTATTATCATCACCGTCAGTAATGCGGAGCACACTCATAAGATGAATCGTTAATGGTGGAAGGTTTCGCCTCCTGATGTGGGGTTTTCTTCTCGCGACACTCACAGATGCTCACGGGAGATCTTTGTTGCGGGATTCTGTGTGGCCGTTGATTTACAGCGTGAGTGTGTGTGTGTGTGTGGTCACGGGCACGGGCAATGAGTAATTTCCGGCATGTGTTTTAATCCCTAGCAGGCATCAGGCAGGCAGGCAGCGGGCCGCATCGATCGCAAAGTGTTTCGTAGTCGCTATCTGCAGCTATTCAACCGCTCCTCAGCATCCGCCGGTCCAGACACGCTAAAATATTACAGCCCAGTGACCTCCAACCTCCAATTTCATCTCTACAACAGCCAAATTCGACAAATTAAATTTATTATTCCATTTCTTCCTCACAAGGAAAATCGTGATTTTAACAAAATGGCGTACGTTCCATTTCCTATTTTCTACAGTTCTCATATCAATTTTGAACGTCAGCTTTGTTGTTGTTGTGGTGGTATTCATTCCTAAGACTAGTCTGATGCAAACCACCTTAAAAAGCCTTTACATTTCTACATTACCTACCACATCCTCCCTAACCTCCTCAGCGTATTCCATCTTTTACCTCACTAATCTGTTCACTTCCCTCTAATAGTTATACATGCGCCAGCCTTTTCATTTCCTCTTCTCCCTAACCTGCTTACCGTATTCCATCCTTCGCCTCCCTCTTCTGTCCTTACCCCACACACACTTCCCTCTAATGCTAATTTTGCGAGACCCTCATGACTCAAAACGTTACCCTATTAATCTATCCCTTCTCTTGATCGACGTCCTCCATATTGTTCGATCTTCCTCTATTCTGTTCACAAGTTCCTCGTTAGTTACCCTATCCACCCACCCATTTCATTCCCCTATAGCATCACATTTCAAAGGCTTCTATTCTTTTCCCTTCTGCAACTCCAGGTTTCGCAAACCCCATATAACGCCACACTCGGTACAAAAAATTTTGCTAATGATTTCCTAATACTCACACTTATATTTCGCGTAAGTAAATTCCTCTTCCTTATCTCTGCTATCCTACTCTTCCTTAAATTACATCAAAATATCCCTTCCCAATCTAACAGCCTATGTTATTCCACTGTTTCCCATACTACACTCCATCACCTTCGTTTTCCCTATATTATTCCTCATGTTGTACTTTGCTTTTTTTTTATAAAAACGAGGGCTGATAATGCCCTGTCACAAACGTGGAAGGAATTATAGTTAACGTGTCTGTGACGTAACCGAGGATTGAGAGAGACAGAATACAAATCGGTCATACTTAACCGTTTTACATCTTCCATGCCTTTCATTAAATCAATTGTATCCTAAAAACATCGTAACACATGGAAGAATTATGTTAAAACAATGCGATAGATTGTTGTAAGTTTTGTATATTTCCTTTTGTTATTTGGAATCGCCAAGTAACGTGACATATTTTCCGCGGAACGACAGCCGATTTCATAGGTGTACCTGTTTAGTCAAACTATATCCTCGACAACGAATTTTTGGAAATATAAAAGGGTAATTAAAACCAATATTTTTTAATAGCTTAATAAAGTTTACGTCAATTGCAAATAGTAATAGTTAAGTGAAAAACATGTAAAATTTTAGGTTATATGTGTTTTATTTATAATTTTATGAACTTTATAATAGTTAAATAAAAATAAACAGTTACTTAACAAATTCCTGATAATTACAGCTGAAAGAGACCAAAAACCAAATTTTAAAATAATTTAAAGTGTTAGTACCTGTATAAACATTTTCTTAATGTCTTAAAAATAAAATCAAAGTTCTTGGTCGATCATAAATATTTCCCCCCACACACAATTATATACAGATTCGTTCACATGAGATTGGTGAATCAAGAAAAGCAGCCTTGAAAACTTGATAGAGAGTCAACAAGAAGACTTTTTTTGAATGGAGGATATGAAGTGAATGAAAATTTGATCCGTATAAGTATCACGTTACATATTTACGTTCCCTATAATTTTTGTATTATTTCGCATGTAAAATAATTAACACTTCTCGACAATTCTTATGGAGAAGTAGGGCTAGACTATTTCAACTATATTTCCTATTATTACAGGAAAGTTTAGGTTATGTTTTACATCGGAACCATGTAATTAAATACTGTTAATTATATCCTGAATAATACGAACTCATGGAAGGATGATGATAAACAATGCGAAAGATTCCTTTAAGTGAGTAAGTTTTTACATTTCCCTTTTTTTATTTATAATCGCCAATTAACATGACATATCTCGCGAAACCGGTACAACATTGAGTATATTTTTTGTGTCAATCCCAGCAAGAAAAATTTATTGCAGAGGCTAGGGAAAAATTTAAATTTCCTCATTGTGACAAACTCCTGAAATAACAAATGATCCTGTGTACATAAAATGTTTACCTGAAAACATGAGCTAATAGTGAAGTAATGAAAGTTTCTTCTTTATTCTCTTTACATATAAATTTACGAAACTATTATTGGTGCTTGATAAGACATCCTGTGGAATTTTACTAAGGATATGTAAATGTAGTTTTAGTGTTATACGCTAAAATGAACCGCAGCAATAGTATTATATAGTATATAATTGAAAAAGTATTCTGAATACTGCGGTGCATATGCTCTTTGCAAAGTTTGAAGAATCGACCAAAGAATTTATATTACAATGTGTAAGATGCTAAAATGTACCGCAGAAAATGTGTATAATGGAAACGTATTCTGAATTCTGTGCTATACACTCTTTGCCAAGTTTAAATAATCGACCAAAGAATTCATTTTCAATGTAAACCGTAGTAATAATATATAATGGAAAACGACTTCTGAATTCTGCGGTACATACACTCTTCGCAAAACTTTAAAGAATCGGCCAAAGAATTTATTTTACAATGTGTAAGATGTTTGAAACGCAGCCATAATATATAGTATTACATTATGGAAATTTTACTCTGCATTCTGCGGTATATACATATATATTCTTTGCAAAGTTGAAAACATCAAGCAAAGAAATTATTTTTCAATGTGTATTATGCTAAAACGAACCACAGAAAAGGTATATAGTATATAATAGAAACGTATACTCTTTTTAAAGATTAAATAATCGACCAAAGTATTTATTTTATAATGTGTAAGATCCGCAAATGAACCGCAGAAATAGTATATAATGGAAAACGTATTCTGAATAGTACTGTATATACTCTTTGCAAAAGTTAATGGAATCGACCAAAGAATTTATTTTTACAATATGTAAGATTCTAAAATAAACCGCAGTAATAATATATAGCATTATATAATGGACCGAATACTGCAGTATATACTCTTTGCAAAAACTTAAATAATCGACCAAAGAATTTATTTGACAATGTGTAAGATGCTAAAATTAACCGCAGTAATAGTATATCATGGAAAACGTATTCTGAATACTGTAGTATATACTCTTTACAGAGTATAAATAATCGACCAAATAATTTATTTTTTGTTGAACGAATGTTAATAGTCCTAATAATAATATCCTGTTCCCCTAGGCACTTT
The DNA here is from genome assembly GCA_034510155.1 of Eucriotettix oculatus. NCBI lineage: Eukaryota > Metazoa > Arthropoda > Insecta > Orthoptera > Tetrigidae > Eucriotettix > Eucriotettix oculatus. Next base: position 17,209,370 of record CM067379.1, read on the forward strand.
TTATACGAACGCATTTAAGGGTAATGCTGCCAACTTTCCCGTATGGTTACTAAACGCTGCAAAATTGGAAAAAAAATTTGACTTATCAACTAGTAACATGTCTATATAAAAGGAAAGTACACATCGGTGTAATTCATTCTCAGTTTCGTCAAGGAAATTATTAAATTTTTGTTTAAATACTGATAATTAATTTTTATAAGGATTATTTTCCATTATTTCCTTCTTAAAACCAAATATATTTCAATTTTGATTTCCAAACTTTATTCTGTAGGAGTTTTCGGTTATTGCCATATTCATCTACAAAAAATTACAATATTTGAAACATTACAGTTTTAAAAAATATAAATGTGGAACTTTGTTTAAATACAGAATAAAGTTTGGAAATCAAAATTGAAATATATTTGGTTTTATGAAGTGACTGATATAAATAAAGGAAAATAATCATCATAATTCATTATCAGCTTTATATAATGGTCGAAGGTCCTACTTAGTAAAGTAATAATGTGTGTCAGACACCGTTATTAATATATTGTTTATTTCACACGTCTTGTTGTCGTTTATATATACTAAAGTTTCCATAATTCCTTCCAGGCAGGGCGGAGCGTACTCCGGGCTTGCCTGACACGCAGGAGCTCAGTGCCTCGGATCTCCTAACTTATGTCCTCTTTTGTTGAAAAAAAATAATAATTTTATACAAATAACTGAGTATTCATCTCTCTGCTTGTTTTGTGACACATATCTCTGATTATTTATGTTCTCCACGAGGTAAGGTAGACACAGGATTAAAGTTTATAACATGTACGGTATTGATAAACGAATTTTACATGGTACATAGAAGAAGATGTTTATATGTATTTAACAGAACTGTTAATTAATTTTGAAAGATTCTGAGTAATAAAGCCTTTACTCACAATCAAATTTTTCGACTGTCATCTTACGGGAGGTTTCGACCCGGTAACACGGTCATATTCATTTGTAACGCCACTCCTTTCAATTATTAAAATTTATTTTAACATCTGTTCGTTCATCGGTAACAGATGAACAGATGTTTAAAATCAATGAGCTTAAAAAAACGGCCTCTCTGTCAATTTTTATTTTACTTAAATATTGGGATTACTATACGTTTCGTCTCTGTCATTTGAGACTTCTTCAGAGAGAAAAATTTAACGGTTCATGAGGTAGTCACTGACTGCATGACTGCATTTCGGCCGCAGTCATGGAGTGAGACTGTTACTCACTGTTTTCGTGGCCATGATTATATCAGTATCACGAGACGTAATATTGGTTCTTAGGTCACGTAGTTTTGTCGTTTTCGGCTTCCTTGCAAAAAGAAAACAAGATGACCGAACGACCTAAAAAAAGTCATTTAATACTGTTTTTAAATATATATATATAACTACGTTACTGTATTTATATTACGGCGTCTCAAGTCAAAAGGAACCTCGTAAAAAACACTTTTAAACTTTTAAAAATTTCTGAAACCATTAAATATCTGGCGTGTGATAGTTTCAGCATAGAGAAATCTGATGAAGATGACAATACATACCAAAACGGTGACTGTTTTGAAATTCATTATTAAAGAAGCTGTGTGCGCTACATTATACCCCCATAAAATTGGACTTAAAAATAAAACCATCGTGTTCTGAGATTAGTTTAATGAAATCTGAAAATGTAGTTTTTTTCCAGAGTTTCTGAAATATTAAATAAATCGTGTGTAATAGTTTTTCAGTGTATGAGAATGCGTAGAGAAACATGACGAAGACAAAAATGCATATTGAAACGTTGATTAATTTTTTTTTTGGAATTTCATTAAAGAAGCTCTACATTATGACTACAAAATAGGGCGTGAAAATAAAAATCAGCATTTCTGAGTTTAGTTTCATTAAATCTGAAATCAGATATTCAGAAATGATTAAGCAATTCTTGGGTTTCCACCCGGGTTAAATGGAGTTTAAGCCACGAACGTTTCGATGCCATCGTTCTCAAGTGGAATTCACTTTCACTTGAGAACGATGGCAGAGTACGCCATCGAAACGTCGTGGCATAACTCCATTTAACCCGGGTGGAAACCCAAGAATTTGTTTATTCATAATATACACCGGGAAAACCTTCGATCTTTAATGATTAAAAATATAGTGTGTAAATAGTTTTACTATAAGGCGAAGCGTTGAGAAACCTGATGAAGGTGACAATACATACCGAAACGTTGACTGTTTTGAAATTCATTATTAAAGAAGCTGTGTGCGCTACATTATACCCCCATAAAATTGGACGCGAAAATAAAACCATCATGTTCTGAGGTTAGTTTCAAGAGTTTTATGAAATGATTAAATATCTCTTATATCATGTGTTATAGTTTTAGCATATGAGGATACTTAGAGAATCATGATGAAGATAAAAGTACATACCGAAACGTTGATTACCTTTTTGGAATTCGTTAAAGACGCTGTGTGTGCTACATTATGCCCCCATAAAAAAGGATGTGAACAAGGAAACCGTCATGTTCGGAGGTTAGTTTTCTCATGGCAGGGGGAGGATGTCCGTCCGTCAGAAAGGGAAACTTCCCAGCTGAGAGGGACATAATTTATCAGTCCGTTCCCGTAGTAGTGTTTTCTCGCTTCCTTGCGATAGAAAAGTGTCCCGACTGGTTCCATACGCATGTGACATGCATTTTAATAAGGGCCGGGGCAATGCTTCAGAATTGTATTCTCGCAGTGTTGCCAAGACGCACGCGGCACCAGATCGATAGCAGGATAGCGTGGTTCTCCAGTGCTGCCAAGCCGTAACATTACTTCCTCCACGTTCGCCAGTTCCGCTCACTCAATAAATACAGAAATACTTTCACCTTTCATCCCTCCCTCCTGTCATCAAGTCAGAAACGTCAACACATGTAAAAATAAAAATATTTTCACTTGGAACCTTTGTGTCGGTAAAAGTGAAAGATATTTAAACCCTGCGGCTACGTTACGATGCAGTTGACTATATTTCACGAAGACCATCTAATGGCTATCCTACGTCACTCGTCTCTACCTGACTGCTTCGGATTCTTTTCTCTCTCTCCGCAGTAGTTCCGTTGTTTCTCGTATATATATTTTTTTTTCGGCGTGAAAATTAAATGTATCCTCGTGCCGCGAGGGTTGTTTCTTTCTACGAACGGATCTCTCTGCTGCAACTGGTTGGAAACAGAGTCAACCAGCCACCACTAAAGGGCCAGCGGAAGGGCGAATGAGCAAACACGACGTGAGGACAAACTAGCCCTGGTCCTTAGACTCGGAAACTGCTGAGTAAATCATTAATGATCAACATCATGCCGGTATAGAAGGAAATTATGTCAGTGCTCTGGAAAAACCCCCCAAAAACAGATTTTCTGAGGTTACGCCTTTCAGTGATGATGTCCATAATAAATAAAACCGACGCTTACAAACCAAACCTGAAACATTACTCTAATAACTTCTTCAGGTAAAATTTAATTTTTGAGGGTGCTAATTTTTTTTTACGGTTCCAAATACGTATATTGTAATTTTAAAATACAGGAAGGAGGGAGGGGTTTCAAAATTGTGGACGAAACGTTGTTGAACAGTATAAATAATTCGGCTAAGGGGGGAATTCAGATTCCCCCGAACGTATACATCACGTATTTTTCCCCCTCTTGGTTGTGTGTACACGTTAACAGACTGTGACGTCACTAGTTGTGCGCCAATCACGAGTTAAGGGGGAGGGGAGGGGGTATGCATGGGGAGAAGGGACACCAGCTCCACCAGCTCCAATAGTTCCAACAACAACAACAAAAAACATTATAACAGCCAATAGTTACAACTGTTTTAGAATTGTCAATATATTAGACAATTTTTTTGGAATTCTGGTAAAATATAATTTTGGATGGTGTTAAATTTCTTTTACGGATGTAAATGCATATATTATAATTAAAGAATACATGTGGGGTGGTTTTCGGTTTAAACCGTAAAAATATTTAAATGCCGGGATAAATTTGTTTTACGTATCAGTTTTGCGTGAAAAGTCACCAAACTGCTGACGAAACGTAGTTGAATACTTTAAATAATTCGGATGAAGTGGGAATTCCATTTCCCCATCACGGATTTTTTCCCCCTCTTCATTGTGTATACACACGGACTGTGACGTCACTAGTTGTTTCCCCAATCACGAGTTCGGGGGGTGGGTGCGGATTGGCGTATACGTGGTAGGGTGGAATGTAGCTCCACCAGTTCCAATAATTCTAACAAATAAACGTTTATGACAGTCAATAGGTACGATTTTGTTTAGAACATATTAGACGTTTTGTTGATTTCTTCAGGTAAAATGTAATTTCTGCTAATGATAAATTTTTTTACGGTTTCAAATAAATAAATTATAATTCAAATATACAGGGGAGAGGGTTATCGGTTAAAACCGTCAAAATATTTAACACCAGGATAAATATGTTTTACATGAAAAGTCTCAAAATTTGGGAACGGAACGTTGTAAAGTGTTGAATAAAAGGGAAATTTGATTCCTCGAACGTATACATAACACACGCACACACACCACACCCCTTCATTGTACACACACACATTAACAGGTGGTGACGTCACTAGTTGTGCACCAATCACGAGTTAAGGGTGGGGGCGGAAACTAGCTCCACCAGTTCCAATCATTATAACAAGTAAACATTCTAACAGCCGATAGGTATATTTTTTTTAATATTTTTCAACATATTAAATTTTTTTTTACTTCTTCAGGTAAAATTTAATTTCTGATAGTGTTTAATTTCCTTGCGGTTCCAAATACATATATTATAATTAAATAGACGGGTGGGAAAGTTTTGGTAAAAACCTTCAAAACATTTAATACCTGGAAAAGTTTTTTTTCGTGTATCGCTTTTTTACATTAAAATTCTCAAAATTGTGGATGAAACGTCGTTGACTCTGCTAAAGGGGAATTCCATTTTCCCGAAAGTATACAACATGGAATTTTCTCCCCCTCCCCCTCTTCATTGTGTATACACGCACGTTGTTAACAGACAGTGACGTCACTAGTTGTGCACCAATCACGAGTTAAGGGGGTGCAGGGGGAGAGTGTAGAGGTTCAAATAATTCTAACTTATTACTGCCTGCTGCTTTTTCGATAATTTCATAAATCTCCGGACTAATTAAAATATGGAGACGTGTAATTACAAGGATGATGATAATAGGATGCAGAGCGTAGGGCATTTCAAACCACTTAATTAAAAGGTTTTTATCCGTAAATATTTTTATTTTTTGTGGATTAAAAAGAGTGCGTCCACTATTCGAGAGGGATTACCGTCGGAGCAGATTCTACACCCTTCAAGTAGATAAACTAATTTACCTGTAGAAGATTAGAAATTTAGTGTCGCGTTCTAATTTCAGTGATGACTGTTAACAGTTCTTGACTCCCGAAAAGTTTATCGAAGATATATCGAAGTATTTACATGTCAAGAATTCCCTGTCGCGGTCCATCTCCTGCGACGGTTACGTGAATGACATGAATTGCTAAATTTTAAGACTGAAGAAGTATCAAATAGGAGACGAAACGTCGTATTTATGGTGTTAATTAAATAGTAATAAATTTATTGGCAGCCTTTCTTTTTTATTCGCTATTTACATTGACCGTATTTTTATCGATTTGAAATAACATATAAATAACCATTTTTTGTCCACGTCTCCTTTTAAACCGCTCCTTCCCCATTTTCCTCTATATCACGGCTTTTGATTTCCCAAAAACTCGCTATTTTTTTTCAGTTTTAGTTTAGAATCTATCGTCTACTGTGTGTCTAGGTGTTCCAAACTTAGGCCGACCCTTAAAATTCCGTAGTAGAGATCGGTCGTTGAGATTGAGCTTCATCCTCCCGATAAACGAACCTTTTAAGAATTTAACGTATTTTTTTTGTTGAAAAATTCCTTGACGTTTCAGCCTATGGCACTTCTTATTCTGTTTGCATTATCACTATCAACCCCTAATACTACAATATCATCGACAAAGGGTAAGGTTTTTATTTCTTCTCCTTGGAGTATGATTCGTGTTTCCATATTCAGTTTTAACTTTCTTCGTCGCCTGTTCTATCGGTAAGTTAAACTCATTTGCTGATTACGGTTTTGTTTTCTTGATATTCTATCCTAATTACTGCTGCTCTGTCTTCTGTACAGGTTATGTATAACTGATAATTAATGGCATAAAAAAAACTTTAAAACCTTCAGGTTTCGACTAATATTAGGATCTCGTTTCTGCGTAACACTAAACCAGATTTTTAAAAACCCGAAACCGTGCTTCTTCTCCTCAATTTGCAAACTGGCAACATTGTAACATCAAGAAGATGATATATATATATTTTTTACATTGATATGAATATTCGTAAAATTTAGTACCACGGAAATATAAATTCATATACACTAATAAATTAAGCTCTGATTTTTTTTGCAAACAGGAATATTTTCCCATGTTCAAAGTAAAAAATGGGAGTATTCTATTTACATGAAAATTTAATTTCTATCGTAATATATGGAAGGGAGAGAGAGCGAGGGGGGAGGGAGAGGGGGAGAGAGAGTTGGTAAGTAATCTGGTTCCCCGCAGTGACTGAGGGGATTTTAAGATAATATGCAGTATCACGTTTACAGCGATCAGGTTCAGTAATCCGTGGTCAGAGCCAATATTGAACTTATTGATCACTGTCACATCCATCTTTGGATGTTTGTGTATGTGTGAACACATGTCAATCTGCTCTTTAATTATATCACTTGCCTCGCTCCCATAACTATCCCTTAAATCAATCACTTTGCTTTCAGTTTCGTGTTAATTATTAAAGTAAATCAACAATTTTATATAAAAAAATTTTTTTAAACCTTTACCACGATGACTGTAGTCAATTACCTTTGTACGTTTACAATTATTGCATTTCACAGATTTCATTATAACGATTAAATTTTCCTGTTCTATACAACCCGTCATTCTAACCTATTTCCCCCCACCCCTTTTTCAGTTAATAGTTTTTCTCTACCATACATTATTAACAAATTACATTGCATGACAATTATACGTATGTATTAATAATTCTCGTAGTTTACATAAAATTCAGTTTCGAATTCACAACAGAAGAAATTTTTCGAAATTTCTTTTGCTGATAATACTTTATTAATATCACTGACAAACAATCTATGTCAAAGAGTAACACACAATCAGAGAAATGATTCTAGAATATTAATAGTCTATATATAGTTTTTGTCCAAGTTTCATTATTACACACTATATTGCATGCATATTATAAACGTATATATAATCCTCAGAGCTTATACAAAATTTAGTTCTAACTTGTCAACGATATAAATGAGAAAAAAAATTCATAAAAATTGTTTGGTACTGAAATGTCCTTAATATCACTGAGAAACAATCTAGGGGGGGAAAAGAGTAAAACACGGTCTGAGAAATCATACCACAATATCAATACTATGGATGCAGTCTGTCGCCCATGCTGTTTAACTTATATATAAAACAGGCGATAAACAATGTTAAAAAGGAATATGGAAAAGGAATCATACTGCAAGGAGAAGAAATAAAAACCTTACGCTTTGCCGACGATATTGTAGTATTAGTGGAATCAGAAGAAGACTTGGAAACCAAAATAAATGGAATGAGCGTGGCCTTCGAGCAAGAGTTCAATATGAGGATTAATGGAGGGAAAACCAAGCTAATGGAGTGTAGTATATGAAACAGTGGAATAACAAAGGCTGTTAGATTGGGAAGGGATATTTTGACGGAAGTTAAAGACTTCTGCTTCTTGGGAAGCGTAATAACTAGGGATGGTGGAGGTACAGTAGACATAAAGAGTAGGATAGCACAGGCAAGGAAGGCTTTTGCGAAAAAGAGGAATTTACTTAGGGGGTAATATAAGTGTGAATGTTAGAAAATCGTTGCTAAAAGTGTTGGTATGGAGCGTGGCGTTGTGTGGGTGCGAAACGTGGATGATAGGAGTTGGGGAAAGGAAAAGAATAGAAGCCTTTGAAATGTGGTGCTAAAGGCGAATGCTGAAAATCAGATGGGTGGATAAAATCACAAGCGAGGAAGTTCCAAAAACAAAATAGGGTAAAAGGAAACAATATAGAGGACGCTGACTAAGAGAAGGGATATATTAATAGGCCACGGTTTAAGACACAAGGATCTTGTAAAATTAGGATTAAAGGAAAATTTGTGAGATAAGAACAGAAGAGGGAGGTCACGGATGGAATACGTTAAGCACGTTAGGGAGGAGTACGGATGTGCTAGTTATAATGAAATGAAAAGACTTGCGCAAGATAAGTTAGCATGGAGGGTTGCATCAGACCAGTCTAAGGGCTGAATACCACAACAACAACAAAGTAAATACAGAAATGTATTTTAAATTGTTTATTTAGTCTCCGTGCAACATGTGTACACGACTTTGTTTATTTCTCGCCGTTTCCATGGCAATCCCAGCGATATCGTCCGTGTCTCTCTGCTGTCTATGATCTGTGACGCTAGAATTCCAAGGAATGTCAGGTTAAAGAAATAACAATAACAGAATAATTTCCCTGGCAGAGGAAGTTAGTGGCGTTTCACTGGAAACATGAGTCAACGCTTGTAATATGTAAATAATGCTAGTTGCGGTGGGATGAATAATGGTGAAACACACAGATAAAACGAGTGATTATTGACGACGACGTCAGCAGCAAGGTAGACTTAAAGCAAGCACCGGCCCCGTAAGTCTTTTCAAAGTGTTTCGGGGTACAATGAGAGCGTTCCTGTTGGGTAATGGGCAGTAAATTCGCGATTTGAAATCCGGTATCCCCCACAACGTCTCTTCTTTATATGAAGACCTTAAATTTTTAATGCTCCCATTACTTCTAACCCCAATGAAATACTTTTCTTCTTCCGTTTTTACGAGTTTACCTCCCATAAAAGACAATGGATCTGTTTGTTGTACAGGGGGATTTTTCATTCCGGGAATCTTTCCCCGAGATTTTTGAATTAACTCTGGACTAATTTTACGAGTCGAAATGGATTCCGGTCGTTTTTCTTCTCACGGCGCCACTTCAAGGAGACAGATTGGACGGCTATTGATGTATCAGACCTTGGGAAAGTTTCCTTTCTAAACACGAACCACTCATTTGGACGGATTAAATGTTGAGAAAAAATTTTCCACGAAGAAAACGAAATGTATTAGCTGAATGATCCACTAATATACAGAGGATAGTACAAAAGTCTTACAGGTAAATTTTACACTCTTTAAACTACTTACAAAGTTTATTTCTATTACAATTAACATAATGCCTTCATTTAGAAAATAAATTAAATTAAAATTTTAAAAAATTACATAAAGATAAATTAGATGGCCCATGTACAGATAATGGCTTCTTTCATCGTTTCCAAATCTTCTTTTGACCCCACTAATAGTTCAATATCATCGAAAAAACGTAGGGGTTTTATTTCTCCTCCTTGCAGTATGATTCCTCTGCAATATTCCGTTTTAACTTTCTCCATCGCCTGTTCTACATATCAGTTAAAGAGCATGGGCGACAGACTGCATCCTTGTCTTACTCCTTTCTTGATTTATTTTCTTGTTCTTCATTTCTAATTACTGCGTCGTGCCTTCTGTAGAGGTTATATATAAGCGTTCTCTCTCGATACTTTATTCCTGTCCTCTTTAAAAATCCTTAATAGTGTGTTCCAGTTCACACATTATCGAAGGCGCGTTTTTAAATCATGTGTTGTTTCTTATCCAGTCTTCTAAAATTAGACGCTGAGTCAATATTGCTTCCTTGTCCTTACATTCTTCATAAAACCAAACTAATCTTCTCGTAACTCGCATTTTATTTGTCGTTCCATCCTCCTCTATACTATTTTCGCTTATATTTTGTATGCATGAGATACTAAACTAATTATCCTGTGCCGAAAAATATTCAGTGTGGTGAAAGACGTTGAGAAGGCGAGGAGACAGAGTGGGGCAATGAATCTAGACACTGAGAGGGCGACGCGGTAGAGATTGAGAGTTAATTATGACGAGGAGAGGTGGAGAAAGTTAAGAGAGTCGAACGGATTTCGAAAAGGGAGGAGTAAGCTGCAGTGTGCAACAAGAGTTGAAAGTGAGGTGTTAATTGTTGCTCTTTAGTGAAAAGATTTGGAGAACAAGCAAGGCCAGAGGGAAGGAGGAGGAAAACTGAGTACTCCTCAATCAACGGCAGTACGAGGTTCAGCCCACTTTCCGCCGGCGGACGGAACATCTGCAATTCAACCCGAAGGAAGAAGGAAGTTCCGGTCGCTTAGTAACCTGCTTCAAGACTCGAATGAAGATAAAACAGATTCGTGTCAAATGAACGAAATCTCTGCTGCAAGTGGTTACCCAAGTGAGTTATTAACCCTGATATGCCCTGGATAAAATTCATAAACTGGCCGTGGTGGGTTTTGTGTGGGGGCGAAACTAAATGGGAACCACTCGGTGAAAAATGCTAGACTTGGGGGAACTCTACAAAGCTGGTCAGAAATAAAAGAGCTGCTAACTATACCTAAATTTTTCTCTAAAAACGACCATAACTACAAAATAAAGTAAAGGGACTAAAGAACGGATTTGGAGAGAAATATTCTTTCGTAAACAGGATGATAAGGGACTGGAATGCAAGGCTACTAGAGGCTTTCCCTTAGAATAGAAATGTTTTCAAAAAAGAAGTTCGAAATAATGAATAGTTAGGTTCTTATTTTGTAAGTAAGAAAAGGGACGTGAAATATTTTATAATAGTATTTTTTATATTTTCTTTCTGTAATTTATATTTTGTCTTTTAATTTATCAACAATTTATGTTTGTACTTTAAGTTTATCAATATTTCCACCGGGAAAACGCCAGACCACCTCTAGTAATAATAAATACAATACTATATTTAAAAAATCGTCCCCTTGAATTAATTTATTTATTTGTAAAAGCGTGTCGGACTCCTTAAAGTGATTGTTGTTTTTATAAATAAAATTATTATATTATACAATAAAGTGGCATGAAACCCTTAAAGTGATTCTGAAGAAAGAGTTCAATATGAGGATTAATGGAGGGGAAATAGAGGTGATGGAGTGTAGATTGGGAAATAGTGGAATAACAAAGGCTGTTAGATTGGGAAGGAATATTTTGACGGAAGTTAAGGAATTCTGCTACTTGGACAGCATAATAACTAGAGTAGGATAGCACAGGCCAGGAAGGCTTTCGCGAAAAAGAGGAATTTACTTAGGGGGTAATATAAGTGTGAATATTAGGACATCGTTGCTAAAATGGTTCGTATGGAGCGTGGCGTTGTTATATGGGTGTGAAACGTGGACGATAGGAGTTGGGGAAAAGAAAAGAATAGAAACATTTGAAATGTGGCGCTATAGGCCAATGCTGAAAATCAGATGGGTGGATAGAATCACAAACGAGGAAGTTCTTAAGAGAATAGGGGAACAGCGAACAATATGGAGAATGTTGAATAAGGGGAGGGATAGAATAATAGGCCACGTTTTAAGACACGAGAGAGTTGCAAAATTAGCATTAGAGGAAAGTGTGTGTGTGGGGTAAGAACAGAAGAGGGGGGGTGGAGGATGGAATACGCCAAGCAGATTAGGGAGGATGTGGATTGTGCCACCTATAAGGAAAAGGCTTGCGCAAGATTATTTTAGGATGGAGGGTTGAATCAGACCAGTCATAGGGCTGACTACCACAACAACAACCCTTAAAGTGATTCCATTAAATAATACCCCCGTATAGTTTAGAAGTGACAAGCGTTACTCTAGCAGGATTTCTGTATTTATATAAATTATAGACTGCGAATACTCTAAATCCTGAGAGTGTAAATAAATATTTGTAATATATATATTTACTCCCGTCATCTCTGGACAATAACTCACCACGTCACGCGCGCTCTCCTAAATCTCGATAGGTTTGTCAACAGGGGGAGAGAATCCGCTCCGTCGAATTAATTACGCGTGGTATTTGTCTCCTCTGAAAAATTTACATCTCAACTGCGGTGTCATTTTTGTGGCGCACGTTCCGCGCACCTGCAACATGCTTAGCGCGTTCAACATTTACGACCCTTTCTCTCCTGACGACTAGGAAGGGGGGACAAACTAACAAAACAAAAAAAAAAATTTTAAAAAAACCGGCGGAGGGGAATTTTGGCGGCGGCATATTGGCGGCGTGACGAGACCGCAATCCCCCCAGCGCCCTTTGTTGCATGCACAACGATGCCGCCGCCGAATATTCGACGGACGAGTAATCGAATGCTCGGTTCGATCGCGCCCTCTAAATTGCCCGTGTTGCGCGCCTAAGTGCGGAGTAACTACCGAAAGGCCATCAATCTGGCAACCCCGCCGATTTTATGCTTTGCAACTAAACGATTCGTAAATTGTAATACTTTGCGGGGATTACGAGCCAGTAACGCGCTTCACCTGACACCTCAAATCCCCATCCACATCCCTCGCTGACGTCACAACAACGACATGCCACTCTAACAAATAAAAGATGGAAATATGTCGACCGGACCAGGGGCTGTGGCTGTGGGACACCCTACCACTGAGCTAATCCGAGACAGACGACGTCGACCAAGCACCGATTCAACATCCAGTAATTAAAGTATTATCGGATCCTCCCCCAATGAAACTCTGTAATTCGTTAATAAAAGCGCTGGGAATTAAACAATTTTGGTGGTTAAATTAGTACCTAAGATACGTTTCAGGCAACTGAGTTAATAAATTTCTGATAATAGTTTGTTTATTATTCAGGATTACGAGTGTTTGGTTTCCTTAGGAAAGTGACCAGGTGAGTGCATTCACACAGTTTCCTTTCTCATATACTTTTAAGTTAATTTTCTTTACATTTTGATTAATAATATCTATGGTATATTGGAGACTTTCGCCACTATGAACAGGCTGAGGAATTCATCCCTCAAATCTCCCCAGAGCTCAACTTTTCAGCCTTTTGAAAGACGAACAACAGTAGTAATTCCAAATCAATCAACGAATGTTTATCACAATAATTAAAACAGTAGTACGAGTAAAAACCCAAAAGCTAGGCTCACCAGAATCACATCCGTCACAACCTAAATTTCCACAGACCTCTTGTGAAAAAAAAAAGAACGTCGCGTAAATTGATCAAAGGTGCATGGAATCCAAGTCAAAGGAAATCGAAATTCTTCACGAGGAGCGTATGGATAATATCTAGAACAAGCGATGAAGAAAGATAAAAATGAGTATAGTATGTAAAACGAACCAAACTGCGAGGAGAAGAAAATAAAAACCCTGCCGATGATATTGTAGTATTAGAGGAGTCAAAAGAATACTTGGGAAACATAATAAACAGCATCAACATCATCCTGAAGGAACAGTACAACATCATAATTAATAGAGGAAAAACCAGAAGGTTGTTCTTATCATAAACAGCAAGATAAGGTTCGTTCGGCGGCGGCGAGGTTTCGCTGTATTTATTGGAAACCATAATAAATGGGATGAACGTAGTCGTGGAGAACGAGGATTAATAGATTGAAAACCAAGTTGATGGAGTTTAGTAAGTGAAAAAGTGGAATTACAAAGGCTGTTACATTGGGAAAGGATATTTTGAAGGAAGTTAAGGAATTCTGCTACTGGGGCAGGATAATAACTAGAGTAGGATAGCACAGGAAAGGGAAGAGGAGTTTACTATCGACTAATATAAGTGTGAATATTAGGAAGTCATTATTAAAAATGTTGGTATGGAGTGTGGCGTCATATGGGTGTTAATCGTGGACGGTAAGACTTGCAGAAAAGGAAGGATGGAAACTATAGGAGAATGAGGTGGGAGGATAGAGGAACTAACCACGACGTTACAAGCAGAATAGAGGAAGAGAGAATAAATTGGAGGATTTTGAGCATCAGAATGGACAGATTAACAGGCCAAGTTTTGAGACCTGTAATTACCCAGGTGTTTGAGAATATATTATTTTATTACACTCGTTTGCTCTACACGCATTTTACATTTTAAACAATCATAAATTTTGTGAATAATGTAATGTATTTACGAATGAAATGTCAACACCTTTCACGAGGTCCTACCAACACTGCTTAGTTTTTATTTTATGAAGTCGACCGCCGTGGTACTGTGACGTATGGGAACATCTAGCGTACAGTTATGTCTGTTCAGTGTTCCTCGTATACGATTCCACAAGAGGCGGGCGCGTAATGTGCCAATAAAGGCGCGTGTAATTGCCATGACAAGTTATTCGCAGCTCTCAAATTAATGGGCCACGGTTTTATTCCCTCCGACGGAACAATCAACATCATCAACCACGCGGCTGTTTCTCTCTATTATGGACAACGTCGAAAATTCTCCAAATATTCGGCTCAGACTAAATGTATATTCTTGAAAAATTATCTGGTGCTAGAGAAAATGTAGATGACTCACTGACAGAAAAATAATACCAGCTGGATGGTGAATAAGGTTGAGGAAAAATTTTTAAGGTTGGACTTTGACAGACCTGAGCAATTGTGAAACGGCCAGGAATTGATAACATTCCAGCGGAGTTGATGAGAGGCAGTAACATCATGGCTGTCTGCGAAATATACGATGCAGGAAGAATACCAGAAGATGATTTTAGTGTAAACATAATTACACCCATACCGAATAAGACTGTTTGGCTGATGGATGCCAAAAGCACGGGACAATTAGTTTAGTATCTCATGCGTGGTAACTAAAATAGTGTAGAGGAGGATGGAACGACAAATAGAATGCGAGTTAGGAAAAGATCAGTTTGGTTTTAGGAATAATGTAGGAACATGAGAAGCGTCTAATTTTTTGAAAAAAAAACGGATACGGAAAAACGAGGCCTACGTTCATGACGTTCGTGGATTTAGAAAACGCCTTGATAATATGTACTGGAACACGCTATTAAGGATCTTTGAAGAGGGCAAGTGTTAGAATATAGAGAAAGAACGGTTATTCATAACCTCTACAGAAGGCAGTGAGCAGTAATTAGAATTGAAGGGCAAGAAACGAAAGCAGAAATCAAGAAAGGAGCTAGTCGAGGATACAGTCTATATATAATAGCCGATGAAGAAAGTTAAAACGAAATATGGAAAAGGAATCATACTGCAAGGAGAATAAATAAAAACCCTAACGCTTTGCCGATGATATTGTAGTATTAGGGGAGTCAGAAGAAGACTTGGGGTAAATAGAGAGGAAAGCCAAGGTGATGGAGTGAAGGATTGAATACGCTAAGCAGATTAGGGAGGATGTGGGACATTTTATTTCACCACAGGTTCTTCGTGGATGACGGGTCGCTACTTCGAATACTGGATTTTGTGTGTGCCTATTTTACTGTCAACCAAAGTTGTTCATATTTCGTCCATCACTTTAACGGGTGAGAAACATCCTCTGGCACTCACTACCCCATTTTTAGCCGGTGTTGGCCACTAGTGGTGAACTACCAGAAATAAATGGTAACGCGAGTAGCTTCTTGGTATCTCAGATCCATCCTGAGACAAGAAGAAGAAAAAAATTAGAATGCACCAGAGAAGTTGAAAAAGAAGAGTATAGTAACGTCCAAGACTGAATTCCCGACGCAGTCGCGAGTGACGTCAGAGATTCTATCCCGTGGGTGTCTTGTGGCCAGTTCCAGCCACAGTTATTCTGGCCAGGACCTGCTTCCACTACGTGCAACATTCTCTACAAGTAAAACCTAACAGAGACAAATTGCTCTTAAAAGGAAACAAAAATCGTAAAATACACATGACGTAGATAAAGTTTGAAGTGTGTAAATGTTTTAATGTATAAGGGGAGGGTGGGTTGGGATTAAAGTAAAAGGGTAATTAAAAGATAATGGGAAAATTTATTAACAAAAGAACTTGGGTAGGGAAAATATTAATAAGGACAATATGTACAAAATATGAGGTTCGGCGAAGCAAACAGATCTAATAAAATCTCAGGATAAAAACCGTGGGCGACACCCTTCCTAGACGTCAAGGATTGGAAACCTGCCAGCGTACCTCATGTATAGGGCGGCGTCGCCTCTCCGCACAGCGTCTTCTTCGGCGTCGACTTTTCACCTTCTTCATACGCGTCCGGGACCAAACATTGGTTCCCGTCCGTCTCCTTCAAGTTTTGAGGGCTGAATCACTTTACACCACCACTTCACTGTCTTGTTATTTAATAATCGATTTTTATTCAAACCACGAAACCCCATTGGCCGAGGCAATCACGTGGTGTTTCACATTTCGTCGTCTTCTTCGAGGAGTCTCCTTCCCTACGCCAGCCACCTGCGGGAATTCCACAGGTCATATTTGTACGTGCCCAAAAGCTACTTCAGGGGATTAAGGGGTCGGTCGAGGCGCGACATTCTGACGGCAGCTCCAAATTTCCAATCCTTGCTAATTTAACACGAAGAAATAGTACCAAGTATGGCGGTACACTAAACATCCCTTTCCCGGGGTTCCTGCGACGTTTCGCGAGTCTTGGCTGTGCTGCGTTTCCTGGTAAGCGAAGATAGATTTTTCCTCTGGTGGTAGCTGGCGAGTAATAAGGATGAATTACGTCGGTGTGACGGGCAGCCGTGTAACCTGTGCCTAATTACATTCCCCGGCGAGCAGCTGACAGTGACGTGGCTGCCTAATGGCACATTGTGCGACTACAATGGCCGCTGGAGGCTATTCTCGCCAATCGCAAGAACGCTCTTTGTTCAGATGCAGCGCTTAGCTGCTCTTTGTCAATGTTTTGGCGTCATTTCCTCCAGGCGGTTAAAGGAAAACAAATTACACGCGCGCACAGAAAACACATTGTGTGGGGCAGCAGCAGCGTTCATATCCCTCGGACTTGACTACCGTGTTAAAAAAAGAACAACAACATCACCACCAGCGAGCGCCACCTTTATTGACACTTTTCAGAGAGGAGCAATGGCGGCCGCGATATCGAGACGTTAATGCTCGCATGCGACTCCCAAATTATGCGTCGTGTGACCGCTTTGATGTGGTCCTCCATTTCCTGCTCGCAGAGAGAGGAACTCGGGCCACCATAAAAGTACCTTGCCACGCTCCCCGATAAAATATTACAAAAAAGAAATGGCTACCCCGAAAGCAAATCCGAGAGGGTCGTTAAAGAGAGAAACTCGAGATTCTGATACGATCTAATCTCTTGCCTCGACTACTTCGGACTACGAAATGCATATGGAAATGCTTCCTTTGTCGTCTTCCTTCCTCTAAACTATCCTCCGTATCTGGAAACAGCGAACTACTAGCGCTTAAGACATTCATAACATCACGTCTGCATTATTAAAAACTAATATCTACGTAAGGAGCGCATTTATTCCAATTATAGTATTGTTTTTGTGGTATTCAGTCCTAAGACTGCTCTCATGCAACCCTCTATGGTTTCCTACCATTTCAGTACCACATTCCTACATCATCCTCAAATCTGCCTAGCGTACTCCATCCTTGACCTCCCCTCTTCTGTTCTTACCCCTCACACGTTTCCCTCTAATGCTAATTTTACAAGACCCTCGTGTCTCAAAACGAGGCCTTCACTTGGTCAACGTCCTCCATATTGTTCGCTCTTCCCCCTATTCTGTTTAAAACTTCCTCGTTAGTGATTCTATCCGCCCATCTGATTCTCCTACAGCACCACATTTCAAAGGCTTCCATTATTTTCCTTTCCGTAATTAAGTAATATTAATGAAAAAGTTTATCTGACATTAAATATACAATAAATGAGTTAAAACAGCCTCCGTGTCAGTTTCCTTTAAATGTTAATATTAAACATTACAACAGTTCGTCTCTCGTCTGAAACTTCTTCAGGTAAAAGTTAAACTGTACATGGAACCTCACTCCATGACTCGTTCATCCGAAACGTTGTAATTGTTTAATATTTACATTTACAAAAAAAACTGACAAAAAGAATAATAATGTATTGGCATATTCCTCCCATTTTCAGTATTATTCTGTTTAATTATATTCAATAATCCAACGCTTATGAAACATAATAATTATGTAATCACTAGTACATTCATTAAGCTCCTTCGCTATATATATAGGTTTTATATATCAATTGATGCCCTGTTACTTCTCGTAATCCTACACCTTCCACCCTGAAGTCCTACACAATTCTGACACTTGATTCTCTCGTATCGCATTGATACAACGGATCCCAAAGATTACAACGCACTTTCTCATCACCAGTGATATTGATGTGCACAAAGCGCTGAGTACGAATTTTTTACGTTATGTATTCTTTGATGCATGTTTGACGTCCGTCAAAGAGATCCGTCGCTGTATACTGTTTTATTTCTATATTCCTTTTAAATTTCATCTTTTCCTGGTCAACACGGGGTTCCATTTTGAAAATTTATTGGACACCCAAAATGGACGGTTAACAACTTTTTTCCCCCCTGGTCGGTAAAAAAATTTAGACCTGTATTATTTTGATTTTAGACAGATCCAATTTAACATATTTAAATTTATTAAACCTCCAAAGTCGCTTTATCGGTCTTATGACTCAATTGGTTTAACGTTTCAAAACATTGTGTGTTTAAGAGGAAACACGATAAAAATTAATAAAAGGAAGGTTAGTAAGAAGTTTTTATTCGTCTGACAGATGATAACTTTGGAGTTATTTTCTTTTTTTTTCTCAAGGGGAAAAAAAATTAGATACCAACAAA
Source organism: Eucriotettix oculatus (assembly GCA_034510155.1). Lineage (NCBI taxonomy): Eukaryota > Metazoa > Arthropoda > Insecta > Orthoptera > Tetrigidae > Eucriotettix > Eucriotettix oculatus. The sequence continues at coordinate 17,228,023 of CM067379.1, forward strand.
TCTTATCTTTAGGACCACACAAGGCAAGCAGAAGTTTTCATCCTTCCCTGTAAGTGTGTCTGAGTGACAGGTTAACCTAACTTCTCGCCACAAGTTCAATTAACGTCACTTCCGGAATTTCCTCTCTCCTTCTCTCTCTCTCTGTTCCTCTGGTAGCGTCAGTAACCGCTGTCGAGGAGAACTTTCTTATTGAAGTGGAAAGAAATGTGATTAATTGAAAATTGCATCAACGTTTAGAAGAAGAACAGTTTGTATGTAGGACGTGTCTTTTCCTCCTTCTTTTGTTCACTTCCCTCTAATGCTAATTGTACAAGACCCTCATGTCTCAAAACGTAGCCTCTAATACTATAAATCGAGGTATGGTCGACAGAAAGCCACTACTGCTCCCATGACACCGGCTGCTACCTGCTAAGAGTCCGCGTACGAGTGTGACAGAAAATAGAACACAACCAGTGGCCAATGACGATCATGTTCATAAGCTACTCGAGAGAACTCATGGAGAACAAAGGTCTCATTACATTTACCATTTCTCCAGTTGACTGACGTGAATCATCTCGAACGGAAAGAGGATTAAGAGGATCCTCTTTTAAAGCCCGGATGATCTACCTGAACACGCGGGCAATCACTCAAGACAAAGTGGACCTGCTTGAAAGGCTTAAAGGCTTAAACCATTTCCTTGACGAACTTTTCTCGTTAGCAGACTCTCCTTTTTCGTGGTGCAAAATGTCGGAGCCTCCTACGGCTCATTGAACGAGTACAGCACGTTTTCTATAGTCCGTAATTCATACTAACTTTCTTCTACTCTGATACGCAAATTCAGTACTTCTTCGTAAGGACTGCAAGGTTTTCGTCCACACCATAGCTGAGGGGACATAAATATATTGAGGAAGTAGCTCTGTTTATTTTGCCCTAAAAACGAAACAACAGGTAAGATAAGGGAGGGTAAGAGTACGCACTTAGGTGGTTGATTTGATATATCTACGGAGGTAATAAGGATATCAACACCATAATTTATAAGAACGTTATCTAATATTTAGTAATTAATCACAAAACGTTTGATGAGATTACAATAAACAAGCTAGCCATTAAAAATATTTTAAGAAAAAATGTCATTTGCGTAGTCTTGGCTTCCTGAGAGGCTTCTATTCTTTTCCTTTCCCCAACTCCTATCGTCCACGTTTCGCACCCATATAACACCACGATTTCCTAATATTCACACTTATATTACCCGTAAGTAAATCCCTCCTTTTCGCGAAAGTCTTCCTTGCCTGTGCTATTCTTCTCTTTATGACCCTAGTTATTACGCTTCCCAAGTATAAGAATTCCTTAACTTCCTTCAAAATATCCCTTCCCAATAAAACAGCTTTTGGTATTCCACTGTTTCCCATAAGACACTCCATCACCTTGGTTTCCCCTCTATTAACTCTTTCTCCAGGACCCCGTTCATGCCATTTATTATGGTTTCCCAGTCTTCTTCTGTCTCCCCTAATACTACAATATCGCCGGGCAAAGCGTAAGGTAATACGTAGAATTAATATTTATATTATATTAATAACATTATTTAAATGAAATATGAACCAATATTTAAGTTAAATCTCTAGTTTTTTTAACCCTTATAGTTTCATTGAAATCCGTTAGACACCTTCACCTATTTTAGGAGGTGTATGTACTGGGGTCGAAGACCTTGGGCATATGGCAAGAGTTGTCCGCTGGTCCCATTGGATCATTCGGCCAACTGCCTCCTGAAATTGGTGGAGACACGGAGAAGGGAATGCTGCGACCCCACAGCAGACTCGTCTCCCGTCATTCACAGGGAAGGGCGTGAGAATAGTACCCAATGCCCGACCTACCTGATGCAGGTTTTCTAGGTGAAACACCGGGTAGGATCCTTAAACCATAGTCCGGGGGCCCATAGTCAACCCTTGGCTACCTTGCTCTACCTTACGCATCCCCCCTTTTCAATTCCCTTCCTATGCTATTAAAGGGGAGTTGCCTGTTAACCAAAAAAAAACGTTGAGACAAACATACGGACAGACAGACAGACACTTCAATTTTGTTTATTGGTGTTGAGGAGATGGCGTAAACATTATAAACGCGTTGTACGCACTTCAACTAAATGTAGTATAACTGGGGAAGTTTTCTTCTCGTGAAGTTTTAATTTCACCTTTCACGTGATCCGGAGTCGAGGAAAAGTTACACTTTTTACTGTTGCATGTTCTTCTAGGAAGCCATTACAGGAACGCGTTGACTGCAGGCAGCCCAGGTCATGTTTAGACACTGAAGGAAAGCAATTTTCCTGGCGGATCCGCTGCGCAAACTCCTAACAACTGGTGAAAGTTTACAATGTGCTTCATATATTTCACTTCTTGCAAGTTCAGAACACGTGAGCATTTGCACCGTGACCTCAAAGCTGAGCTGACAAGTGTTTCTGCGTCACAATCAATTCATCTTCCAGGTTGCAATTTTACTTGAGTCGCCACACTAAATAAGTTATTAAACAATTGATGACCTTTTACGGACTTGATGCTTTAAATTTTATCAAAAACAACGTCCCGGTAGATTATTACGTCTTCTTCAGGTTTTTCTTCCTACAGTCGAAATATTTTAAGAAAATTAAAGCAAAAATAAATAAATGAAACCTTTCCATTCATTGGTTTAATTTTCTGAAAATATTTTCCTGTATGCGAAGAAAAAGGAGTCATACTAAAAGGAGAAGAAATAAAAAAAACCTAAGGATTTACCAATGATATTGTAGATCTTAAAGCAAGAATTGTAAAGTTAAGACAAAAATAAATAAATAAAACCTTCACATTCCTTGGTTTAATTTGCTGAAAACATTTTCCCCTATGGGAAGAAAAAAAAGAGTCACACTGCAAGGAGACGAAATTTTAAAAAAACCTAAGGTTTTTTGCAAATGATATTGTAGTGTTGGAGGATTTACAAGAACACATGGAAAGCATAATACATGGCGTGAACGTGATCCTGGAGAGAAAAAGTACAACCTGAGGATTAACAGAGGGAAACAGTGGCATGACAAAGGGTGTTACATTAGTAAGGGATATTTCGAAGGAGGTTAAGGAATTCTGCTACTTGGGAAGCGTAATAACTAGAGTAAGATAGCACAAGCAAGGAAAACAAATTTACTTACTGCTAATATAAGTATGAATATTAGGAAATCATAGCTTAAACTGTTGGTATGGAGTGTGTTGGGTTATATGGGTGCGAAACGTGGACGGTTGCGGTAAGGAAAGGAATAGAAGCCTTTGAAATGTAGTGCTGTAGAAGAATGAGCTGGATGGACAATGAAGTTCTAAGCAGAATAACGGAACCGAGAACAATTTGGAGGACGTTTATCAAGAAAAGGGATAGATTAATAGGGAAACGTTTTGAGACACGAGGGTCTTGTAAAATTAGCACGTGGTAAAAAGAGGACAGGGAAGCGAATGTTGAAAATCAGATTGGTGGATGGAGTCACAAACGAGATGGTTCTTAACAGAATAGGGGAAAAGCGAACAATATGGAGGAGAAGGGGTCAGGTTTTAAGACACGAGGGTCTTGTAAAAATAGCATTATAGGGAAGTGTGTGTGTCAGACAGGGAGGGCAAGGACGGAATACTCTAAGCAGATTATGGAGGATGTAGTTGTTAGGAAGACAAAAAGGCTTGCGTATGATTGGTTATCTTACTGTTTTAAGGGGTAGAAGGGTGCACAGAGAATAGTAAATATGATGAGGGAAAACCCTAGTAATATACGTTTATTAAAGTAGGGAAGAAAAGACGGATGCATTAGTTCGGAGGTTTGGTTAGTTAATTATTGTTGAGCGGACGCGTAGACGAGGACAATAAGAAGCTTCAATTTACAGCGACGGAATTGCACGTCAAAGTAATTGAGACGGAATCCTCTCAGAGAGAATGGGAGTATTTTTGCATTACGTCAAAGCATATTTCGAGCTCAGAGGAATAATAAGTAAGTAAGTATGCCGCAGCCGCGTTTAGCTCAATTTGCATAATCGCAGCGCCATAAAATCGCGTCCGCCACACAAAAGAAGCCCCGAGATACATTGCGACGCCTCAGACGACATATTTAATGCGAACGTGCCTCTGCCGTCTCGAGGAATCGATATGCGGCGTCTTCGAGCCACGAATCGTGTGATTACGTCACCCACCTAATTGCTCATTCTCTCATTCCTCGTCAAATTAAGATAACTCATCACTCGTCAGGCTCATTCTAAAACATTATTATCTGTAATTTGTCGTCCCACTTTTTGCCATGCAAAAATACCGGGTGTCGTCGAATTAGAGAAAATGTGCTTGTGATGAAAGTTTCCGACATAGTTTGTAGCGCGATATTTATTTTATTATTAATTTCATTAAGTTGTAATGTAAAGGATTGGAAGGTTGAGTGGCGCCTCGAGGTCGGCAGTGGAAGGTTGCAGTTAAATTTTATTACCTAACTATTTTAGATGGCGTCACCAACGGGTGTGTTAGTAGCCACGGATATTACAGAATCAAAACCACAAGCAGAAAAAATAAAAACCTCACGCTTTGCCGACGATGTTGTAGTATTAGTGGGAATCAGAAGAAGACTTGGAAACCATAGTAAATTACAGGAACGTGATCCTGGGAGAAAGAGTTCAATATGAGGATTAATAGAGGGAAAACCAAGGTAATGGAGTGTAGATTGGGAAACAGTGGAATAACAAAGGCTGTTAGATTGGGATGGGATATTTCGACGGAAGTTAAAGAATTCTGCTACTTGGGAAGCGTAATAACTAGGGATGGTAGAAGTATAGTAGACATAAAGAGTAGGATAGCACAGGCAAGGAAAGCTTTTGCGAAAAAGAGGAATTTACTTACGGGTAATACACGTGTGAACAGTAGTAAATCGTTGCTAAAAATGTTCGTATGGAGCGTGGTGGCGGTATTTGGGTGCGAAACGTGGGGCGATAGGAGTTGGGGAAAGGAAAAGAAAAGAAGCCTTTGAAATGTGGTGGTATAGGAGAATGAGATGGGTGGATAGAATCACAGACGAGGAAGTTCTAAACAGAATGGGGGAAAAGCGAACAATGTGGAGGACGTTGACCAAGAGGAGGGATAGATTAATAGGCCACGTTTTAATACACTTGTAAAATTGGCATTAGAGGGTAAGAACAGAAGAGGGAGGCCAAGAATGCAGGACATCAAACAGATTAGACAGGATGTGCTAGTTATGTGGATATGGAATGGTTTTCGTACGGCAGGGTGGCATCGAAGGTTGCATCAGACCAGTCTCAGGACTGAATACCACAACAACAAACATTATTATAAAAACAATTTTGGTCGGAAATTGAAACGAAAAGTTAGCGGATGTCGACAACAGCGCGACCTACCGTGTTTAACTACTGCCAAGAACCATCCAGGTTAGCGCATTCAAAATAGGTGAAGGAGGGAGGAGGAAGAGAAGAACGGAATATTATTTATAAATATAGTCAGTAGGTAGTGTACGAGGAGAGGAGAATGGTTGGAGGCGGCCGGCAGCACGCATGTCTTACTTGACCACACGCACTGTGCGAGATCGATAAAAACGGGCGTAGGCAAAGGGAACTTGCACGCCTGAAGACCATGAAACCCGTACAATATTTAGTGTTTATTTTCCACCGAGGACCGTGCAAGCACAGATTGAAACATCCTGTAAAAGCTGGAGAAGGACTTTCCTCCCACATCCCCTGCCATAACTCGTCCAAAAGTCGACTGTGTGGAACAGCAAACAAGAAACTCACTTCAACACCGGGGTGTGTCGGATCAACTCCCGCAGGCAGTAAGTTAACCTAATCTCAACCATAAGAGAAAAGTGATGGCAGTCAAACATGGATTAAAGGCGACAAATAAAAAGACGGCCAATAAAGGCAGCAATAAATATACAACTAGCGACGTTTCATCTCCACTTTGAGACTTCATCAGGTTTCAAATTTAGCAATACGCCACATTCCTCCTTGACTCCCTCAGTAGAAAAGTTTATTGAATTTACATGTGAAGATTTTCGGCCGTAACCGTCAGGGGCTGGGGATGGTCCATGTGCGACACCGAATTCTTCACATGTCAATTCAATAATCTTTTCGACTGAGGGAGTCAAGGATTGCTAAATTTTAAGCCTGACGAAGTCTCGAAATGGAGTATAACCGTCGCTTTTGTTAATAAATAGTTATACATTTAATGCTGACTTTTTTGGGCCGTCTTTTAATTCATTGTAAATATTTGAGTCACAAAGCTATGATGTATGGGATTAAAACGTTCACGCCCCACAACCCGAAACGACGAAACCTCTCCCAGGCACCCTACACCCTCAGACCCTCTCTAAGAAAACACTACCTTTCATACAAGGTTTAGCTAATGAACGTAGACTTTCCCTGTGAATAATTCGGATGGAATGTTCACGGTTAACCAACCGGATATATATCCCGAAGACGGCGGCATAAACGTTGTGTTATGCAGTCAAGCTTGCGAGTTGCAATTGTTGAGGAACTGGCGCAGCCCGGGCCAACAATGTAGTCAGGCGAGAGGTTGGCCGGTCCGCAAAGGGAAAAGGGGAGTCGTCATGGGGTAGTGGAAGGAGCAGGTTGTGTCGGCGGGACGACGAGAGAATAACCACGCTCTGCAGATATAATTATTTTTCATGCTCTGATTGAGATTAAAACACTTAAAATCAATTTTTGATGTTTTCTATGAAAAATACCTGGCGCCCTAAGGAATTGAGAAATCCTCAAATACGGAGGATCGTGAATCCGCTACTATATATATATATAGGTGGATGCTTTGTTTGTAAAACCATAACGGATGATGCGGCAACGTTTTCATAAAACACCAACTTTCCGTCCGCTTTTACTACTAAATAAAGCTTGGATCACATGGGTTCGATTTAAATGTATGTTACGAAAATAAAATATAAAAGAAGACTTTTAATATTTTTCTGGTGTAATGTCGTTTCCCTTGCGGAGTTCTCACCACTCTTTCAGCAGCCCTGGTTCTATTTTCTTCCGCGTTCATCATACGTCGTGAAAATTTTAAGAAAAGCTCAGTATTAACGTCTTTTCTAAATTCAGCGCTCGTTGTTGCGAGTAGCGAATTTAAATTAAAAAAAAGTATTGAAGCATCGCTCGAGCCAAGAGCAACGACTAGGCGCGTGAGTGAATGCCTCTTGCGAGCTGACTGCTTCAAGAACAATATATATAGACAAGCCGCTTTCGACATTAATTATGAAGCAGGCAATTAAAAATCCTCTCGAGATCTGCCCGGCGCCGTTCTCTCGCACGAGAGGCAATGATGTTGACAAGGTTCCGTTGCCTAGACGACGGACGCCCACCACACTGGCTCGTCCACTGTTGCTCAGCCACTTTCCAAGGGACGACCTGTCGGCGCCAGCACAACCCACATCCTCCCTACTGTACTCAGCGTATTCCATCATTGGCCACCCTCTTCTGATCTTTAACCCACACACTTTCCTCTAATCCTAATTTTAGAAAGACCCTCGTGTCTTAAAACGTGGCCTATTAATCTATCCCTTCTTTTGGTCAACGTCCTCCATATTCAGAATTACTTCTCGGGTTTCCACTCGGGTGCAAGTTGAAGATGACGACAGAACACTTGGTCATCGAAACGTCGCGTTTTCATCGCACCTGCACCCGAGTGGAAACCCGAGAACTATTTCTGAATATGGAGGACGTTGACCAAGAGAAGGGATAGATTAACAGGCCACGTTTTAAATTATGAGGGTGTTGCAAAATTAGTATTAGAGGGCAGTGTGTGGAGGTAAGAACATAAGGAAGCTAAGGATGGAAAACAGTAATTAGATTAGGGAGTTGCAATCTTGTAACTTCCGGTTTGGAGCAGGCCGGCCTCTGATGTGGTTCAGGATACGTGTCTTCAGTTTCGTTTCCTCGGGACACTTGGAGCCAGATCGCCTCTCCTCTCTGTCTCATTGAAGCCATCTAGTCCATTTTCTAGCTCCTCTCTGAATCCTTTTCGTCTCCAACTCACTATCACTTCAGCCAGACTCTCCTTTCCGACTGTTCTTTTCGAGGTTGTACTGAGTAAGGTATAACGAAAATTCGTAAAGGTTCTCAATAACGCACTTAAATTTATCTAATCAATATATGTGCTTGTTTCTGTGTCGTTTTCTTTGGCAAACTGCCGTTTTTAAGTTCACATCTTTAGCAGCACATATTCTTCAAAGATATTATTAATCTCGTGTCTCTTTTTTATTTGGATCATCTTCCCGGCACATTATCAATATTTCCATCATCCCTCCTCTTTAACACCTGACCCGCTGCTGCACGCGTCCGGCCGGACACATCTCAGTCTCGTGTTGGGGCTGGTAGTAGGGGGATGGACACTGGTCTGGTTAAATAAACATTTCTTATACTGTTTGCACTTTTGGTCTGGTTCATTAGGACTGCTGTCTCTGTCTCTGTCTCTGTTCCGATCTTTTTTAATGTGCTTACCCCTACGAAAGGTGGATATTGGACGACACGTTCGGTCCATTTAATAATAATTTAGATTGCCCAATAATGTTAAAATAATCGTAATACGTTAAATAGAATCAAATTATTATTTTTTAATATTTATAAAGTGTAACTGCCCAGATGTAGATGAAAAAAACATAGGATTGTGTTAACCTTTCAGATCAATTTTATTCATATGAATGCGAGGTTTTAAACTAATATTACCTGAAAATTCTTATTCTCAGTATTACACTTGATTCATGAGGCCTTTTCTGAAGGCCAGCGGGTCAATATATCACCCATTACACAGAACAGAGCCTTTGACTGCAAGTAAATAATTCAAAGATTACCTGCTTCATTTTTCAGTCAGCACTTAGTTAGCAATCAAACTAATTGCCACTATCATTTCGTCAGCGGAACGTGAATATATATTTGAGTCCCTTTTCTGAGGTCCATTTTACAATGTAACCCTTTATATCTATTTCACAAACAAATTTATTTGAAATTTTTCCTCCTAACGGTTCAATTACCATGCAGAAGAAATCAGGAGTAAGGAAACAGTAGCTTTACACTTGCAAGAAATTGCCGTCCGATGTTGCTGCAACTAATTGCAAGAATTTGAATGTGAATCCTTGGACTGTAACTTGTTGCAGCTGGCAGCCTCTAACAGCACCACGTGGCTTGTAACGTCACAATTATGTTTTCAACATGGCGATCAGGCAACAGCTGTTACAAGATGGTTTTGTGCCGCTCGTCGTCCCTTGCCGTATATATAGTTACAGCCCAGACAAAATCTATACGAGCAGGAATGTAGCTTGCAAGTTGCAAGTGGCGCGTCAAGCAAGCCCCGAGACGCATTGTTGTCGGAGACGTATTGTCGTTTTGGCTCAGGTAAGCGTTTCGTACAGTGCAGTCGATGGTGGGTTATGGTAGGGGAAAGACGTGTTTCATGGAGTTAAGGATTAGTGATTACCTTTCACATGCTCTGACTCTAAATTAAAATCTGGAATAAATCCTTTGGTGTTTTTCTGAATAAAAAATACCTGGCTCCCTTAAATTTCTTAAAACCCAATGTTATATACATAGTATATATAGTACTTATCTTTATTCAACTTCGGTAATTACAAACAGTGTCACTGCTGTAGTTACTCTTCTAAAGTATCCAGTGTTTGCCATAAAAACAGTTTCGGCCTAAACTTTTATTAATTAGTGTTAAGTGTACTTCTAAAAAAATAACTTCAACTGATCAATCGTTCCCCTTTAAAACTTAAAAAAAGGCATCATGAAATGCACTCGATTAGTTAAAAGACAATGTAAATTTGTTAGTACATATTAAGCATTAATTTTGTGTCACATTTATATTATCATATTCCTGCAACCTGCACTGACATTCATCTGAAAATTAATATAAATAATAATATATCACCTAATTGGTTTTATACTTAAAAATAATTTTATGAAACTTAATTAAATAACCAATTCAAACAAAAATGAAGTCGTCATTATTCGATTACGTTTCGTCTTCATGATTGGAATGTTATCAGGTAAAGTTCTACAACATTTTAGATTGTAAAGTACGTATTAATAAAATAGTATACATAAGGATGGAACGACAAATAGAATACGAGTTAGAAGATGATCAGTTTGGTTTTCGGAAGAATGTAGGGACAAGAAGAGAAGCAATCTTGACTTTGCGTCTAATTTTCGAAAACAGAATAAGAAAAAACAGGCCTACGTTTTGGACTTCATCAAGGAATTGGGAATTTAATTTAATTTGACATGAAAATTCTTAATGCTTCTGGACTGGAAGGAATACCGTCTAAAAAATTAATTGGGAATAGAAAGATTTCTGCGCCTGCGGTGTTTACTGTTTTGGTATTTCACAGCACCAAAAAAAAGTCAGGAATCTCATATTCTATAAGTTCTGTAAATTTTCATCCATCATTTGGTTTAATTTGTCTATGCACGTGGTAATGTTGGAGGTTGCTCCACATAAATCTCCCAACTCTTTTTTGGGTTAGTAAGCGTACGTTAATGCCGCAGCTCCTGTTGCACCCAAGTTGAGAGGGAACTTGCAGGTATTAGCCTTTGATCAGAGCTCTATAGATGGCCGGAGGCTGCTTAAATCCTGTAATATCGGTGTTGGAAGGGATTTCGTATCTGATACGCCAGAGCGGCGATCTTCATTCCCCGACTCCATGGGGGAACGGAACGTTACAATGGAGAGAGAGAGAATTACCACTCAAAGGATTTACGTGTGGACACCTTCACCGTCCTTCCTCTCTCAGATATACGTAACACAGGCGTCAGCTCATCAACTCCCCCCATGAAAAGTATCGACCAACACTACTTGAGACATATTAAAACAATATGAACGATAATTGTAAAAATCAAGAATAACCCCAAAATGTGACAAACAAAAGACTATTTAATAAATCATCGTACGAATAATTTATGCTGCTGGAGATCCCAGGTTCTATTCCCGGGTCCGGTCGACAATTTTTCATCATTATCTTCTTATTTATCGTAATCTCTACAAAGGAGATTCAGCTGAAATTAGAATAGAAGCTCAAGAAAAGGAAGCAGAAATCAAGAAAGGAATAACACAAGGATGCAGTCTGTCGACCATGATCTTTAACTTTTACATTAAAAAAAAGAACAGGCGAAAACGAAAGTTAAAACGGAATATGGAAAAGGAATCATACTGCAAGGAGGAGAAAGAAAAACCCTATGCTTTGCCGATGATATTGTAGGGGAACAAGGCTTGGAAACAATAATAATGAATGGCAACAACGTGGTCGTGGACAAAGAGTTCAATATTAGGACTAATGGAGGGAAAACCAATGTGATGGAGTTTAGTATAGGAAACAGTGGAATAACAAAGGCTGTTAGATTGGGGAGGAATAATTTTTGAAGAAAGTTAAGGAATTCTGCTACTTGGGAAGTGTATAACTAGAGTAGGATAGCACGGGGAAGGAAGAGGAATTTATTTACGGCTGATATAAGAAAGGATATTAGGAAATCGTTGCTAAAAATGTTGGTATGGAGTGTGGCGTTATATGGATGCGAAACGTGGACGATAGGAACTGCAGAAAGTAAAATAATAGAAGCCTTTGCAATGTCTTGCTATAGAAGAATGAGATGGGTAAATAGAAACACTAATGAGGAAGTTCTAAACAGAATACGGGAAGAGCGGACAATATGAAGGACATTGACCAAGAGAAGGGATAGATGAAAGATATGGGGGCATTAGAATGAAGTGGAGAGGGAGGCCAAGGATGGAAATGCTAAGCAGATTTAGGGAGGATTTAGGATGTGATAGTCATGCGAAAAGGCTTGCATCGGACCGGTCTTACGACTGAATGCCACGACATAACTTCTTGGTTTCCTCGCCGCTGCATGTGGAATCCAGCTTCTGAGGCCAACGAGATTCTTCAGGTATACTTAATTGTAAAGTACAATAAAAAAAAAGATGGTGTACCAAATACAAACAATTTCACAAATTTTGGACGAGAAATATTGCAAAGTAAAAGAATAATTAAATGAAGAGGCTAATAATTAATATAAATAAATAGTTTATCTGTCAATTAACTAGACATTAAAGAAGTTGTAACAGCTTCTTGGGCAGTTTATATTTATTTAAATAGTGAACTATACTACTACGTGAAATTGTTTGTATTTGGTCTACCATCTTTCCACTATGCCATTTTTATAGTTTACTGCAATTTTCGTTTTAATATAGCTGAATAAATCTCAAATTAGCGTCGAAACGTAGTATAGTTTATTATTTAAATAATAAATCGATTAACGTCTGCTATTAAATAAAAAATTAAATAATTTCCGACCGATTTTTACAGACAGTTTTAATTTTTTATTTTAATATGTATTTCACAGATTATAAACCTGAAGAAGGCGCGAATATGCGCCGAAACGTCGTTTAAATAAAAACTGTCTGTAAAAATCGGTCGGAAATTATTTAATTTATTATCTAAATAAATATAAACTGACAACGAGGCTGTAACAACTCGTTGAATGTTTATTTGTAATTGTTTCTCACTAAGAATACTCTTCTTATGATGTCTAATAATTTATTACTAGCTCTGCCCTCGACTTCGTTCACGAGGAAATAGTTCTTTTTATTTTGCCCCTAAAAACGAAACAGCAGGTACAGACTTTTGATAAAGTTGAATTCATTGAACATGTAGAAAGTACGGTATCATTTGTTTGTGATCGCTTCAGGGCAACCCTTATAACTCGCAGTTGGTTTAGAACAGGTCCCGCTATCACACGTTTGGGAGCCAATAAAAATGAGAAATTACTAAATATTAAAATTTACCTGACGCGACAAATAAAAAAAATTACATATACATCGTATCGACACTCCAAAGAAGTTAATTATTTCTCAGGTAGTTAGTTAGCTCTCTGCCAACAATAGGTTGATGCTGCCGCCAAAATTACGCTTATAATAGCACAGTATGTGGAATGAATGGTGTAGGAACACACCTAATAGGATTTATAACTCGCAGTTGGTTTTCACGCCACCTTTCGAGCGTAACTTCAATGAATTCATAAACATTTACATTAATATTGCCACATCTTAGGACCTGCAGAAATGTAGACTCCCACCCGACGCAACAATTTTTATTTGTTTACTTCGTTTACCTTTAATTTCTATTATTTTATGTTTCGAGAATGTTCTGCTTCTGGAATATTCCATGTATGTATAAATTGTACTGGATTCCGAATCGGAGTACGAAAGTTTGTACAGCACTAACCTCTACGTGTGTTTGTGTTACTGTCTCTCACGAACCTCCCAAAACCGTGATAATATCTTCTGAACTCTGCAAGATATCGGAATGAAACATACACCAAAATTTTAAGTTAAAATTCATGTTTCAATCCCTGAAATCTTCATTTAAATCCGTTAAGCCGTTTCGGAGCATCAACAGATCAACCCGCATTCCTTTTTTGGGGGACTTTAATGCACGAATGCGAAGAAATATTTATATCATATATTAATATCTTCTGCAATATATTGAAATGAAATATGCACTAATATTTAACCTAAATCTCCTGTTTTTAAAAACGTCAAATTTTCACTGAAATCCGTTTTGGAGCCTATTCGAGACAAACATACAGACAGACAGACGCTTCAGTTTTAGTTAATGGTATAGATTAGTCATTTTTAACATGACTAGACTATGTTGTTGATCATTACTTTACTTTGTACTGAATAACCGCTTAAAGATAAAGTAGAATGTCGGGAATGTCAATACCCGCTTGTTGAAGTTTAGTATCTAAAAAAATATATTTTTTTGAGGAATTTTAATCGTATCCTTTGTGTCGCATTCGTTAGAGGGGACGAGTTTTGAGGAGTTAAAACATCAACTAATAATAATTATATAAGGGTGGGTCGTGCGAGACAATTAGCGTGGTCTGTGGTAAAAGTGGCTGGCTAATGCTTGTCCCAGGAGCTTCGGACACAATGGCTGCGCGTCAGACCCATTAAAACACTTGTTACACAATAGGACGTTGCGTGCTCCATTACACCTCTGTCTTCCAGTACATACGTTTCACTTAGCTTCTCCAGATTCTCCCGCGAGACATCCTTGACTCCGACAAGGCGAGACGAGACGAGACGAGACAAGGCGAGACAAGGCGAGGCGTCGCCATCGTCATCTCACAACCACTACAAACTCATGGTTGGCCTCAACTATTACTATTATTATTAACAACAGTAATGCGTCACGTGGAATAATTTTATATTATTACGAGATGGGGTATTTATTTATATTATCCCGGTGCATTATTTAATTCTTGGCAACACATGATTAAACCTGAATATTTTTTTTTTTGGTTAACAGGCTACATGAGGGTGATCCTGAAACAGGCAACTCCCCTTTAATAGCATAGGAAGGGAATTGAAAGGGGGGGGCATGCGGAAGGTAGAACAAGGTAGCCAAGGGTTAACTAGGGCCCCCGGGCTATGGTTTAAGGATCCTACCCGGTGTTTCACCTAAAGAGATGCAGGGAAAACCCTAGAAAACCTGCATCAGGTAGGTCGGGCATTGGGAACTATTCTCACGCCCTTCCGAATGACGGGAGACGAGTTTGCTGTGGGGACGCAGCATTCCCTTCTCCGTGTCTCCACCAGTTTCAGGAGGCAGCTGGCCGACTGATCCAATGGGATCAGCGGACAGCTCTTGCCATATGCCCAAGGTCTTTGACCCCGGTACATATACCTCCTAAAATAGGTGAAGGTGTCTCGGCATATGAGAACTTTGATAAAAAGTACCCAGAGAGAGATGCGAGGCATTCCCGACATGATCAGGTGAGCCCCGCAGTCACTCTGGGCTGAAGCGTCTGCGAGAAAACTCCCGCAGCGCCCCGTTTGATGTTAGTACTCTAACAGAATAAAAATGCCCCCTCTTAAGGGATGAATATTTACTTAAATAGCATATTGAAGGTCATAATGTAACTCAGCGACTCGCATTACACCGGTTTCGACACCAAACTCGCGATAGTTTCCTTGTTATCTTCATATGACGCGTTTCCACCCTCATCCCTAACATGCTGGCAGGGGTTGAAATTTTACACAAAAATTTGTCGGAAAACCACTATTAAAGAAATTGACCTCAAAAATCCATTTTTCAACTCAAATATTAGGCTTCATTACAAATAAAAACTCCGATAATTCAACCCCCTCCCCCTCTAGGGGCGGTGGCCGTGCCTTATGTCCAAAGTGTTTGGTTTTTGGGTCACGAGGACTATGGAAACAAAATTCTATCAAAATTGTTCTGTCCCCCCCGGCCCAATCCCCCTGTTAAGGGGATGAACTGTAATTATAATTCGCATTCTAGATGTCAGGATCAATCACAAAGACTCATATAACACCGATTTCGATACCAAACTTTACTGTGTTATTTTTATTTTCACATGACGACGGCTACGCTCCCTATAAATACTACCGAATACTCAGCAAAAACGCCATCAAATTAATTGACCAAAAATATCAGAAGGAAATAACGGGAGTTTTGGATTTTTTTAAAAAATCATTACATTAGGTGGAGAGAAAACTAGGAATCTTGCTGGCGTAACAGAAGGAAGGATGTGCCTACAACGAAGCAGGTCGAGTCCTGTCCAAGTGATTTCCCAGAGCCCACGAACGAGCTCCAGAGGCGACCAGAATTCGTGGAAGACTGACCTCAAGATACCGCCATGGGTAAAGGACGTAGCTGTTTGCAATCTGAGGTTGTGTTAGAGACAATAGCCAAAAGTGCGTGTTGACGATTTTGTAGCTGCACGATAAGGTCACAAAATAAATTACCCTTAAGCTAAATGCAATTGAGCTAGCCGTGGTAATTTTTTTTAATTGGACTCTAAAAATGAGTAATTATTGTTGTTTTCTGTAAATAAATTTAATTTGTTTTTATTTAATGTAACTCAATAATTTATTTTGATTTAAAATAAAATCCAATCCCCTAGTTCATTATACAGACAATTTTATTATAGAGAAGATTCGCCAAAGTCGTTCTATACGATGGTAGACAATTCACTCATATTGACAACAAGTAACATCCCTTTTATGAGGGGAGAAAAAGGAGCAGCACGAATTATATGATGGGTAAATGTTGGCTAATATTTTAATCGATGTAACACGTTTCTGAGAATATAAATCACCGCCGACGACGACGACGGCCGGAACCATTAAACAAAATTGAAAAATTGCTTGATGCGCCTCCTCTTTAGAATACTAATGGAGTTGTTACAGCTTCAGGAAGCATGAGACGTTAACCTGGCCTTCAATATCACTTTAAATACGCTCCAACTTTACCTCCCACCAGGAAATTGATCGACGCTGAAATTCTCTCCGTCACACCATTTACCTCGTCCCCCCACCCCTCCATTTCTAACTCCACCACACTCTTTTATATATATACAATGCATTTACTCACAAACAGCGAACAGATGGAAGAAATGACGTACCTGTAACAGAAAAACATTTAAAATTAATCTAACTGTTTTTTGAAGCAAGAAATGCTAAAAAAAAGGCCCTATAAATAAGGAGAATTATCACAATTATTGACATCAGTTCGTTAAACGACGGGAACTCATCAAGTGTTTCAACTATTAAAAATGCAAATAAAATGTTTTGCGTATAATACAATTGCTCATAAAATTTGTCAGTGTGTAATGAGTGTATGTGGCAATCGCCATTTTATTTCGGCACTGGTTGCAGAATTCCCCATATTGGGAACACTGAGTACAAGTAAACATCAAGGCGAGACATCCGAGTAGCGAACAGAAGAGGGAGGTCAAGGATGGAATACGTTAAGCATTATAGGAAAAGGCTTGCGCAAGATAGGTACCTACAAAAGCTTCGTGAAGCAGAGTAAAACTATTCTTTTAAATGGCGCTGCTGTTTTACTCGGTACAGGATTTTCTTAATCGTCCTTCTAGTATTTAAATCAAGGTTCCTGCTGCAAGTGTTGAATGAGCTGCAAACTTGTAAAATAGCACATCACATATCTTTAAAATTTCTATTCAGTTTTTTCTGCTCTTTTGTTTGTTTGTTTCATGTATATAGCTGCTGGAGCAAGGACAGTTTCCTGGTCCAAGTAGTTAAAACTCCATTGCGTGTTCCTCAGTGTGTGCTTGTTTGTGTTTCCCAGTGTGTGTCCGTGTTGTGTTTATATTGACTTTTGTCTATATACACTTTCTTTTACTAATTTATTTTAAGTTTATTTGTCTTTAATTATTTACTTTATTTTGTTCATTTTTAATTTTTAATGTATGACGTATCCTATTTCCTCAATCGAGGATTAATGGAAAGAATAATAAATCTAAATCATGAAGGGTTGCATCAGACCAGTCTTAAGACTGATTACCACAACATAATAACAACAACAAGTTCGAGCGATGTTCCATAACCGAGTTTTTAAGACTCGATTTGTTTGGCCGATGTAGACGGTTGGTGAATGATTAGTTGGACCATAATTTTATATTTTATTCTTGAATAAAATTATTTTTTTCTTTTCCATTAGTGGTGTATTAATTTCCTTGGGTTTAAATTTCCCTCTAAGATTTCCCACCCCGAACTGTTTGGGTGATATAGGGTCTGGTCTTACAGGATAATGGCCAATAATACGCCTATCCTTGAATTTATCACCAACCACAAATTCTGCGCAAGCAAGATAGTTAAATTTGTATCGCTTAAGGCGCACGTGTAATTATGTACAGTACTGATTTCAAGGATAATAGTGAGAGGAAATGAATACATATATAATATTGGTATTACCTGTTTTATAATTGAGAGTCAAGTGCGAGGTCGAAGATTCTTCATTTTCGGTAAATACAGTAGTTTCAATACCTAAATTTTAACGAATGAATTTTCTTACATTAATCCATTTTATTTAAACCCTAGAATACTAAGTTTTTCGTTATCTATCACGGAATCAATTACTTCATAAATTGATTATTAAAATACTTAATTTTACTTTCTGGTAAGTCTTCAGTACACTAAAGCAACTCAGGAATACCAACAAAACGTTGTAGTTCGTGTTCAATGCTAACGCCATTATGATTATTCCTTCTTTTCCCCTTTATTGATCAACGAGGACAAGAGTCTTCTCATGTTCATTTTTATTTAAGTTAAACCTTCTCTGGTGCAACATCATTTTACTCGCGTCAAAGAATACGTAGCTTGCAAAATAAAGAGGTCGTACATCGATCGATTCCCCTATCGATGTGTCTTCCACTCGCCTTCTCACGTAATTTCTCCTCACGTGAGATTTCCGCGATAAGATTGGACGTGTAGACCAAGTTAATTGGATTCCTTCCAGTCCGTCCTACTTCGCTTACAAAAGTATAAATCCTTCTACCATTTATTATTTACAGTTACACGTTTTCTAAAAAAAAATATCCTTATTATATAGTACAATTTAGTAGAATACTGGACTGATTCAACCATCCATGTAAAAAACTACCCTGCTCAAGCCTTTTCATTTATACATAACTAATCTGCTTAGCGTATTCCATCCTTGTCCCCTCCCTGGTACTGTTCACTTCCCTCTAATGCTAATTTTACAAGACACTCGTGTCTCAAAACGTGGCCTATTAATCTATCCCTTCTCTTGATCAGCGTCCTACAAACTGTTCTATCTTCCCCTATTTTCCTTAGAACTTCCAGCTTAGTTACCCTATCAACCCATCTCACTCTCCTATAGCAGCACATTTCAAACGATTCTATTCTTTACCTTTCTGCAACTCCTACCGTCCACGTTTTGCACCCATATAACGCCAAAATTTTTATTGGTGATTTCGTAATATTTATGCTTATATTAACCTAAGTAAATTACTCTTCCCTGCCTGCGTTTTCCTACTCTAGTTATTAGCTGCCCAAGTAGCAGAATTCCTTAACTTCCTTCAAAATATCCCTTCGCAATCTAACAGCATTTGTTACTCCCCTGTTTCCAGAAATACTACAGTCCATAACCTTGGTTTTCCCTCTAGTAATACTCATGTTGTACTATTATAGTTTCCAAGTCTCCTTCTGATCCCCTAATGCCATAATATGATCGACCTACCTTTGGAGTTTTTTTTCTTGCACTACAACTCGTTTTCCATATTCATTATTAACTTTCTTCATGGCCTCTTCTACATATAAGTTAAAGGGCATGGGCGACAGACTGCATCATTGTCTTTACGGCTTTCTTGTTTTCTGCTTTCTTTTCTTGGCCTTCAATTCTAATTTCTCTCTTCTCTTATTCCGCCGAGAACTTCCTGGTCAGTAGTTGTATCCTCCCATCTCATGCTCCTACAGTACCACATTTCACAAGCTTCCATCTTTTCCTGTCTGCAACTCCTACCGTCCACGTATCGCTCCATACCAACATTAAAATAATTATTCCCTAATATTCATCCTTATCTTAGCCGTTAACGAGCTGCATCGTTGTCTTACTCCGTTCTTGAGTTCTGCTTTCTTTTTTCTTGCCGTTCAATTCTAATTACTGTTGACTGTTTTCTGTAGAGGTTATGAATAAGTCTTAACTCCCGATATTTATTCGTCTCCTTTTCAAAATCCTTAATAGTGTATTCCAGTTCACATGATGAGAGGTTTTTTTGTAAATCTTCATTTGATATGAACGTAGACCTCTGGTTTTTCTAATTCTGTTTTCTAAAATTAGAAGTAGAGTCAATTTTGCTTCTCTTGTCTCTACAGTCCTCTTAAAACGAAACTGATCATCTCCTAACTCGTATTCTATTTGTCGTTCCATCCTCCTATACACTATTTACTCCATATTTTATTTGTGTTATCTTCAAAATCCTTAATATTTTGCTGCAGTTCACATTATCAAAGGTTTTTTTTTCTAAATCTATTATTCTGATTCTGTCTTGTAATATTAGACGCGCAGTCCATATTGCATATCTTGTCTTTAGATTCTTTCTATAACCAAACTGATCTTCTCATAACTTGCATCCTATATGACGTTCCAGCAAATTAATGCAATCCACTCTCTCTGCCTTTACTTTCTAATTTATTTATATATTTCTGGTGCGTCTCCCGTCATTCGGAAGGGCGTGAGAATAGTAGCCAATGCCCGACCTACCTGATGCAGGTTTTCTAGGGTTTTCCCTGCATCTGTTTAGGTGAAACACCGGGTAGGATCCTTAAACCATAGCCCGGGGGCCCTAGTCAACCCTTGGCTACCTTGCTCTACCTTCCGCATCCCCCCTTTTCAATTCCCTTCCTATGCTATTAAAGGGGAGTTGCCTGTTTCAGGATAACCCTCATTTAGCCTGTTAACCAAAAAAAATTATTGTTACGGGTTTTCCTGAGTTAGGGCTGTATAATTTTTTGCAACGAGCATAATCCGTGACGCAAAATAACCCTGTTTTCCGATGTAAAGAAACAGATCTAATTTGGCTGTTCAGAATAATCGCCATTAAGCTGATGTGTTGCATTACGCCCCCGTTCGATCATAGTACTCATAAAGTGGGGGAGATTAATTAATTAATCCTACATTTCATCATCTGGAGCGGATAGGAACTCTAGTTATTGGAATATTGTTCATCCGGCCGCTGGTACAAAACCGTCAGGGACAACTTATAATGTAGTATCTCTGACTTGCCACATGACGTCACGTTTGTTGATTAGAAATATTGTCGTTTTAAGTTGCCCTTTTGAAGAGCACTCGAATAAAATACCGAGAAAGGACGCTTAT
Source organism: Eucriotettix oculatus (assembly GCA_034510155.1). Classification (NCBI taxonomy): domain Eukaryota; kingdom Metazoa; phylum Arthropoda; class Insecta; order Orthoptera; family Tetrigidae; genus Eucriotettix; species Eucriotettix oculatus. Next base: position 17,248,723 of record CM067379.1, read on the forward strand.
ACATAACCTCTACAGAAGACAGGCAGGACATCAAGAAGAGAAAGCCGTAATTTAGAAAGGAGTAAGACAAGGAAGCAGAAGTCTGTCGCCCATTGTTTAACTTATATATAGAACAGATGATGAACAATGTTAGAACGGAATATGGAAAAGGAATCATATAGCAAGGAGAAGAAATAAAAACCTTACGCTTTGCCGACGACATTGTAGTATTAGTGGAGTCAGAAGAAGACTTGGAAACCATTATAAATGGCATGAACGGAGTCGTGGAGAAAGAGTTCAATATAAGGAATAATAGAGGGAAAAACCAAGGTAATGGAGTGTAGTATGGGAAACAGTGGAATAACAAAGGCTGTTAGTTTGGGAAGGAATATTTTGAAATGAAGGAATTCTGCTACTTGAACAGTGTAATAACTAGAGTAGGATAGCACAGGCAAGGAAGAGGAATTTACTTACGGCTAATATAAGTGTGAATATTAGTAAATCACTACTACAAAATGGTTGGTATGGAGTGTGGCGTGATAAGGGTGCGAAAGTTGGACGATAGGAGTTGCGGAAAGGAAAAGAAAAGAAATCTTTGAAAATGTGGTGCTGTAGGAGAATGAGATGGGTGGATAGGGTAACTAAAAGCAGGAAGCTCTAAGCGGAATAGGGGAAGAGATAGATAATACGGTGGAATTTGACCAAGCGAAGGGATAGAATAATATGTCAAGTTTTAAGGCACGAGGGTGTTGTAAAATTAGCATTAGAGGGAAGTGAACAGAAGAGGGAGGCCAAGGGCTCAAATACGCTAAGTAGATCAGGGAGAATGTGGGAAATAAAAAAATTAGCATTAGAGGGAAGTGTGAGAGGTAAGAACAGAAGAGGGAGGCTAAGGATGTAATGCGCTAAGTAGATCAGGGAGGATGTGGGATGTTGTAGCTATGTAGAAAAGAAAAGGCTTTCCTCGAGGTAGGTTAGCAGCGAGGGTTGCATCAGACCAGTGTCTTAAGAGTGAATACCACAGCAACATAGTAACAAACCGAGGAAGAATTTTTTTTAAATTTATTTTTCTATTTTTAGCCTGCTTTCTTATTTCCTATAGCAGGCCTTAATTACAATATTTTACAACAATCTGTCTCTGCCTTTCTTGTATCTTCTCCTTCTTTCGGAGTTAACAAGCATTATTGTTCCTTCCGGTTAAATCTGACTAATTATCTTACTTTTTTCTGTTATTCCTCTCCGGATCACGCTAGATTATGTGCTTGTTAGTGTCATTAAAGTTGCTTTATTTTTTTTCTCTCTTTCCTCTTTTAGTTCTTTTGCAAGCTGCTCATACTGACCTTCTAAGTTTGCTAATACCAAGGAAAATTTCGGTTATCTTGTACTTTATGCTGTTTTACTTTTGCCTCCGTTATTTGCTTCCCAACTTTTAATTCATTACCTATATGCTCCGTTATTTCGTCTAATTTCTTTTGGTATATTTTTCTTTTCTGATTTAGCCAATTTTAATAGTTGTTATTAGTGATCACATTTGCTATTGTTTTTCAGTTAATACTAATTAAATTAATAATATTTAGTTATCTCTCTTTTTTTTCACCGTTTACCACTGATGCTATGTAATACAGCTACGTTCTACTCTTTTATTATTAAATACAAAGTAGATATACTTTTCTTTAAGGAAGACTGTGTGGTATTCTTTGGTTGTTTGGTAGTAGTTTTATTTTATTTAGTTTTCTTTTGATTGTGTCAGTCATCCTCATAAATAACAATTTCCGCTCCTATACTTTTCTTTTTATCTGACATTCGACCTGTAAAGTATTCTTAAATGAGGAAAGGCATGAGTAACCAGTTTGTATGATGACTTGGTGCGTTGTCCGTTCAGCTCTGAGAAGTTTTAAAGATTGATCCGTGACGTTTCAGCGGCAAGTCGCATTAGTTGGTGTTTGCAAGGGTTGGCAGCAGTAGTTAAAGCTCCATGCCGACGGTGAATACAGGAGTTGATGTGCATAAATTTTGATGGGACGGTTGGCGGGCCTGAAGGTCCTCATCAGAGCCAGCAAAGCACCCTCCAATCCAATAAAGCTGCCACTTGCACTTAGCCGCTAACCTGACACCGCTCCCTAATCCACGGCCGTAAAAAGTATATTAACCTGCCGGGGATAAAGAACGTCTTGTCTCAAGCAGCTCCTCACACTGTTTTACCAATAGCGACAGACACTTTTTTTTATTCGTCTTCTCCTTTACCGAACGTCGTAAACGCCGCGTAATTTCTCCTCCAAACAAAGTCAGTTCATTCAATTACTCTAAACAAACCCGGAAAAAAAATCGTTTACTAAATTTAGAATAAATAAATACGGCCAAAAAAAGTCAGCATTAAAAAAAATATAACAAAAGCGTCGTTTTATCTCCATTTTGAGACTTCTTCAGGCTTACGATTTAGGAATACATCTCGTGACCCCCTTAGTCGGAAAGATTATTGAATTTATATGTGAATAATTTGGTGCAGCGCATGGACCATCTCCAGCCCCCGAAATGAAACGTCGCCTTTCTTAATAAATACTTAGATACTTCATGCTGACTTTTTTGGCCGTTATAATTTACCGTAACCGCCGTCGTTGGAGAATAGTTGATTAATAGTTCATTCTATTTCCATTTTTAAGTTATTCTAGTTACAGATTATTCTGTGATCCCTATTACTAGCTACAAGGAGTGGCTACGGATATTTTAATTCAACTCAGGTCTACTTTTGGCTACTTGATAACTGTTTTGCCCTTTGTGGCAAATTGTTAAACGTCCCGAATAGCGGACACCGTAATTTATGGGTTTATATATGAAGACTCTTGGATGTATATATACACTGGATTTTAATATGGCAGCAGAGAAAGGCGGAAAGCTTAACCCAGAAGTGACTCCTGCGGCTGGGAACGAAAATTGAAGCGTTCAAAATAAGTGAAAGACAGAATTTGTTGCATGAGCTTAATTGACCCGAAACTCCACCTATAGTCAGGAAGCTCGCTGTACTTGTGTTATTAGTTTGAGGAGATTACACTCGAGGTAAATAAGTGGATAACGAGGTAGACGAGGTGGAGGATGGAGAGAGTGGCGAGAATGGAGGCGGAGGGAGATGCAAGGAGAGAGTGGGATCTGTTACGCGGCATATAAAGGTTACAAGAGAGTCACAGGACCTGGTAACTGCTTGTCTGCAGCTTAACCATCGCCATGTGTCGAGACATGCAAAATATGCACGATTATATCTAAATTGCACGTATTCAGTATTCATCATTATAATAGAAACTGCTATCATTCTGAGAATATATATATTTGTCATCACTTAATTTTCCAGAAACAATTTAATTAATGTTGTTGTCGTTGTGGTAATCACTCCTAAGCCCGGTCTGATGCAACCCTCCACGCTAACCTATCCTGCGAAAGCCTTTTCATTTCTTAATAACTGCCACATTCCACATCATCTCTAATGTAGTTTGCCTCCCTCTTCTGTTCTTACTCCACACACTTCCCTCTATTGCTAAATTTACAAGACCCTCATGTCTTGAAACGTGGCCTATTAATCTATCCCTTCCCTTGGTCAACGTCCTCCATATTGTTCGCTTTCCCCTATTCCGTTTATAACTTTATCGTTAGTGATTCTATCCACCCATCTCAATCTCATATAGAACCACATTTCAAAGGCTTCTATTCTTTTCCTTCCCTCAACTCCTATCGTCCACGTTTCGAACCCATGGAACGCCACGCTCCATAGGAACATTTTTAACAACTATTTCCTAACGTTCACACTTATATTACCCGTAAGTAAACTCCTCTTTTTCGCGAAAGCCTTCCCTTGCCTGTGCTATCCTACTCCAGTTATTACGCTTCCCAAGTAGCAGAATTCTTTAACTTTTGTCAAAATATCCCTTCCCAATCTAACACGCTTTTTTATTCCACTATTTCCCAATCTACACTCTATTACCTTGGTTTTCCCTCTATTAATCCTCATATTGAACTGTTTCTCCAGGACTGCGTTCATGCCACTTATTATGGCTTCCAAGTCTTCTTCTCACTCCGCTAATACTACTATATCGTCGGCAAAGCGTGCGTTTTTTTAATTCTTTCTTCTAAGCAGAATAGGGGAAGAGAGAAGAATATGGAGAACGTCAATCAAGAAAAGGGATAGATTAATAGGCCACGTTTTAAGACATGAGGGTCTCGTAAAACAAGTATTAGAGGAAAGTGTGTGGGGTAAGAACAGAAGAGAGAGGCCAAGATAGATTAGCATGGATGGTTGCATCAGACCAGTCTTAGGACTGAATACCAGAACCACAACAACAGGCTACTGAAAATGTCTCGAGATGGTGGGAGTATATTTGAGGTCCATATTGTGACGTTTTCGATGCCGGTTAACTCATGTGTTGACCAAGGATTAAATAATGTACCGGGATTATGTAAATAATTACCCGGGCAACGCCGGGTACCTACCTAGTATTAAAATAAAACAGACATACAGTGTACTTATTCCCTGATAATTCCACATGCTTGATGAAGCTTGGTTTATATACAGGATCTATGGAACATTATTATTAATGCTAAGCTTTTTACATGTAAATGATATCTCTGACGTCATTTTCATTGTTTTCCAAAGAAGTACTTTTATTCAGGTGTGACAACTGCCGTCACACAAAATCACATTTCCTCATATTCCGCCACCAGTCAATTGTGCTGCACGCGTTAAACGAATTGTTTTTTTTTCTGAAATCAGTTTACGTTTTGGGTCGCGGCCCATCGCTGAAATCGTGTTAACGAAACAAGCCGTGATTCAAATTCTACATTACCAGAAACGATTTTTTTTTTGAAAATTGGTCGTCAAGACCCTGACGAGGCTTGAACTAGCCACACTGGAAAACAATTACAGACTCAATTTGAATTTATTTCATTAAAATAATTGTGTAAGTGTATGTGCACTACGAGGTCTTCGGGGATGCTGAACATTGCCTCCAATTATGATTCCGGCCTCCACCATATTGATTCATTCCAAGAAATTCTAGTAGTGCAAAGCAATTGCGTTTACGTCATGACAAAAGAATACGACACATTAAATACACTGAATAATACAATAATTACACTCTATGTTTTATTTATATCTGTTCAATCTGCGATAAATCTCAAGAGAAAGATAATACTCTCATATAAAACAATTCTCAGAGATAACTTACTTTTATTTTCCGTCTACATGGACACATACCTACTAAATTATTCAGAGGTCATTTTAGCTCATTTCAATTAAATGAAATGTTGGTAAACTAAATTTTACAAGCGGCGGAACTCGGAGTTCGTTGCCCTTCAGGTAACGACCAAAGTGGCACGGACTCACAGCATAGCACCGCTGGCCAGAATCGTCATAAACGTGTCGGATGGAATAAGCTTCGCTCCCAACATTTTGACATGTCTCACAGAAAATGGAATGGTCCGGTACGCGACTTTTTTAGACTTTGGGGCAGACTTTATATACATATATAAATATTACCAACTCTTTTATTCAAATTTAATCCAAATTAATTAATTCTGTATGTGTAATTCTACAGTGTATTTGTTTACTTTCATTTTTTAAGTGTACTTGCATACATTTTGTAAACTAACTCCCAGTGTCGCATTCCACATCTCAACAACATTTTTTTCCAAATATTCAAACCGCAAACCGTCAACTTAGAATTCCTCCGACGTTTGTAATTTTCATAATACTCAATGATGAAACTGTTTATCTTCAGCAGGCTACCAAGGCGGAAGCTGAAGATGCGACTGAGGCTGTGAGTGTCTTTTCAACCGCCAACGTGTTGTTTTTGAACTCTAGTTTTACCTGACTGAAGGAAAGTTTGTCTTCCTCTCTCTCTCTCTCTCTCTCTCTCTCTCTCTATATATATATATATATATATATATATATATATATATATATCATCTTCCTTTGCTCGTATACCCTATTTAAATTAAAATATAGAAGGTAGTTACGTTTCTAGCCGAGTTGCATTATAGTAATTAGCAGGTTTGTCTTTCCGTTGGAAGTTACTGCGTGTCACGAGGTAAGAGGTGCAGATCCACGGCACAAACCATCTCATCAGTGGACATCAAACCACGACATCGACTTGACGAAAAGTAAAAAAAACTCCAACATCTAAGAAAGGCACTTTGTCGGTCTTCAGCATTGTGGTCCATGGAGCTTTCACCGAATGCTAGAGGGGAACGCAATCGTCTAAACAGCACAGTACCTTTAGATTCTATTATATAAGATGGTACGTATTTCAAACTGGCATTGTGACGTAGGCGAATGTGATAGAAGAACGTTATAGACAGTGGTAGGGATGTGGGGGTGGGGTGGAGGGGGGGGAGGAGAGTCTGAAGATCTCCCCAACAGACAAAAGCCGCAGTCTTACGAGACTAGTTAAGGAATTTCATTAACAGAGCTTTGGAAACGGAGGCCAACGCATGACTCCGTACGTAAATTTGAATATCTCGCCGCTGTACGCCGACAGCGAAACTCGCCATCCATTAATTACTATACTTTGACGGGCTGTTGATGGACTATCCACTGCCACTGCGGCATTCTCAGGAGAAACAAATTTTGATCGTCTCGTTTAGTTTCGAACCCAAACAAATTAGAAATCTTCGTCTTCTTTGGCTCTACAGCCTATTTAGGGCCTTGGCCTACCGGGTCGGCTGCTGACTGTCATATTACGTGACACATTCCGAATTTGGAGTGACAATTAGTTAGCCTGTCGATTCTCCAGCAGTCTTAATCCCGGTCTCCGTGACCGTGACGTCACAAACATCGACGCCCGTGTCGGGATTCGAACCCGGGACCCCTCTGCGTGTTGTAAGGGCAGCGACGCTAGCGACTAGACCACAGGAGGTTGGAAGATTAGAAATCTAGTTATTTTTGTTGCGGCCTTCAGTCCTTTTTTTTAGTAACGCGCTACATGAGGTTGATCCTGATGCAGACAAGTCCCCTTTAAGTAGCTTTGGAAGGGAATTGTAAAGGGGAGAAGTGGAAGGTAGAACAAGGTAGCCAAGGGTTAACTAAGGCCCCCGGAATATAGTTCAAGGTTCCTAACGCTTAATATCACCTAAAAGTGATACAGGGAAAACCTCCATGCCAACCTACCCTGTGCAACATTTACGTACATAGTTACCACATTCTCCCTAATTTTCATAGCATATTCTATCCTGGACGTCCCTCCACTGTTCACTTCCCTCTACTACTAATTTTACAACACCCTCATGTCTCTAAATGAGCCCTATTAATCTATCCCTTCTCTTGATCGAGGTCCTCCATATTGTTCTTTCTTCCCCTATTCTTCTTAGAACTCCCTGGTTAGTTACCCTATCCACCCATCTCACTCTCCTATAGCACCACATTTCAACGCCTCCATTCTTTTCCTTTCTACAACTCATATCGCCCACGTTTCGCACCCATATCGCATCATTTAACAAGATTTCCTAATACTCACACTTATATTAGCCGTACGTAAATTCCTCTTCCTTGCCTGTGCTATCCTACTCTAGTTATTACGCTGCCCAAGTATCAGAATTCCTTAACTTCCTTCAAAATTTCCCTTCCCAATCTAACAGCCTTTGTTATTCCACTATATCCCATACTACACTCCATCACCTTCGTTTTCCCTCCATTAGTCCTTATGTTGTAGTATCTACCTATCTCATTCTCCTATAGTGCAACATTTTCAAATGCTTCTATTCGTTTCCTTTCTGCAACTCCTACAGTCAACGTTTCAATCCCATATAACGGCACATATTTTATGGTGCATTTATAAATATTTCATTTGTGGCCAGCACAAAGCCAAGAGTTGGAACTTTCGGGACAAAGAGGGACGCTGGAAAATCCCGTAAAGGGACAAACAAGTCTATTTTGGCCCCCTTTCTGAGAAAGGGCTAAGGAGGGGGGGATATTGGGTTTAGCCATAGGCTGGCCAATAAGAGGATGAAAAAAAGTAGAGAGGAAGGGAGAAAACGTTTACCGTAGTCTCTGGATTCTCATAGACGGACACTTGTGGTGGATGGTCCATTCAGCGCCACAGAACGAGCGGCGTCCAAGAGTCCCTGAATGTTCCGGCTTTTGGTAAGTGTTGGCCACGAATGATCACGCGACCGCGGGTTCGTAACCGAAATCACCACAACGGTTATCCTGTTAGCTTTCGCAATTGGTGAATTTTCAGGCCAGACAGATAAATATTCCATATATATTTTTTTTTGTTTTGTTTATAATAAATTCATTTTCTTAGGATATTTTTTTTTATTTAATTTATTCCTGCGTAAATAGCCTACGCAGGTGGCGCCCAAAATCCCTGACCACGTGGTACCCGAATTGTACCACAATTTAGACCAATGATTTCCTAATATTCACACTTTTATTAGCCGTAAATAAATTCGCCTTCCTTTCCTGTGCTATTCTACTCTTCATGTCTACTATGCTTCTAGCAGCCATCCCAATGTTTTGTTAGGTCTAATGAATCATTCTGAAGTATTTTGTATTTATTCACTGTATTATTATTATGATTTAGTAAAGTGAGCTAAAAAGATGTTCTTCCCAGCTTTTCTGTAAATGTAATTATTTGTCAGCTCCTGACGGTGGCCGGGGTTTAATTTGTAGAATTCTGACGACGACGCACGGCTGATTTGAAACGTGAATGTGTGTGTGTGTGTTCGCGCGCGCCTGAAATAATTCCGTGAACCGACGGAACGAAGTAAATTAGTCAAAGCAACGAGTGTTGCGAGTGTGTTTGCCTAGGACGTATATACATACGCAACAGGGCGGCACATCCAATTAGAGCAGAGAGCCAAATGGACTTGGTAACCACGCCCGGGTGTGTCACACAAGACCAGAGACTTCCATTAACATAAGATGCCAATTAAATACGAGAGACTAGCGAGGATGTGCAGCGATATTGCTTTCAGTTTGGGATTTGCATAGCAAGCTGTACAACTGCTTACGCTTGACTCAGCCAACCCTCGGAACGACAAATCCAATGCGACTTTGGAGAAAATCAGCTTCAGGTTTCACGAAACAATGTACGGACAAGAGAAGCGATATTAACTTTGCGAATAATTTTAAAAGACAGGATAAGGAAAAACAAAGGACTCCGTTTCCTGGCGTTTACAGATTTATAAGAAAAAATAACTTTGATAGTGTGAACTGGAACACTCTGCTAGGGATTTTGAGCAGGACAGAAATAAAATACCATAGGCTCTGCACCAAACTGAAATTCAAGGGCAAGAAAAGAAAGCAGAAATCAAGAAAGGAGTAAGACAAGGATGCAGTGTCGTCCATGCTTTAGATTTATTGTTGTTTCCATTAGTCCTCGATTCAGGAAATAGGATACGTCATACATTAAAAATGAACAAAATAAGGTACATAATTAAAGACAAATAATCTTAAAATAAATTAATAAAAGAAAATGTATATAGACAAAAGTCAATATAAACACAACACGGACACACACTGGGAAACACAAACAAGCACACACTGAGGAACACGCAATGGAGTTTTAACTACTTGGACCAGAAAACTGTCCTTGCTCCAGCAGCTATATACATGAAACAAACAAACAAAGGAGCAGAAAAAATTGAATAGAAATTTTAAAGATATGTGATGTGCTATTTTACAAGGTTGGCAGTTCATTCAACACTTGCAGCAGGAACCTTGATTTAAATACTAGAAGGACGATTAAGAAAATCCTGTACCACAGAGTAAAACAGCAGCGCCATTTAAAAGAATAGTTTTACTCTGCTTCACGAAGCTTTTTTAGGTACTATTTTTAACTTAACATATATACATAGAACGGACGATGAAGAAAGTTAAAAATGATTATGAAAAAATAATCATACTGCAAGGAGAAGAAATAAAACCCCTACGCTTTGCCGATGATATTGTAGCATTAGGTGAGTCAGAAGAAGAATTGGAAACCATAATAAATTGCAGGAACGTGGTCCTGGAGAAAGAGTTCAATATGAGGATTAATAGAGAGAAACCAAGGTGATGCAGTTTACTATGGGAAACACTAGAATAGCAAAGGCTTTTAGATTGGGAAGGGATATTTTGAACGGACGTTAAGGAATTCTGCTGCTTGGGAAGCGTAATAACTAGAAATGGTAGAAGTACAGTAGACAAAAAGAGTAGCATAGGACATGCAAGGAAGGCTTTCGCTAAATAAATAAATGTGAATATTAGGAAATCGGTGCTAAAAATGTTCGTATGGAGCGTGTAGTTTTATGGATGCGAAACGTGGACGATGGGAGTTGCAGAAAGTAAAATTATAGAATCCTTTTAAATGTGGTGGTATAGGAGAATGAGATGGGTGGATAGAATCACTAACGAGGAAGTTCTAATCAGAATAGGGGCACAACGGAGGACGTTGACTAAGAGAAGGGATGAATTAATAGGCCACGATTTAAGACATTAGAGTTTTATAAAATTACATTAGAGGGAAGTGTACATAAGAGGGAGGCCATGGATGGAATACGCTAAGGAGATGATGGATAATATGGGTTGTACTAGTTATAAGAAATTGAAAAGGCTTGCGCAAGATAGGTTAGCATGGAGGGTTCTGAACACAGCCGGAAAAATAAGTTATATCTTGTAAGCCGAGTCTTTGTCACAGTATGACTCCGTCGTCGTGCGAAGAGAAGGAAGGGCATGTTAAAAAGCTACAGAAGAGCACTCTGGAGACATTATAAAATATTCATCAGCACATCTATATGACTTACTGGGAACCGCGCATGAAAGCAGCGAAGTCGATAAGAAAAACAGCACCAACATCCCTGTTTGTCCGGGAAAACTATGAGCTCTTTTCTTTTCTACAGGCAATTACGTTGCAGTTATACAAATTAAGATTTCGCTTGTAGATAATTTTCTCTCTATCTTTTTTATCTTTCCAGGATTAAACGGAGTTTAAATGTCTCCTTACACCGGAAAAAAATGTTCAAAATTTGGTAATAGAAACCATTAAAAATTTAAGAAGAAAGATAAGAATGGAAAAATGACGACCGGATATACGATATCCAGCCAGAAGGTCCTGGATTCGTGTCCCCGGTCCCATCGACAGTTTTCCATTATCTATATACTTTACTGAGCTTCGTTTAAAGCATTTCCACTTCCCTAAACCATTAAAAATACAATTATCGTGACTGATTTAGTTGTCACTCTATTCCCCCTTGATCTCTTCACCCAACCGCCTATTTTAGATAGAAATCACAGATATTAATACGTTTTGAGAGATGAGGTTCTTGTAAAATTAGCATTAGAGGGACGTGGTGTGTGAGAGGTAAGAACAGAAAAGGGAGGGAAAAAGGACGGAATTCGTTAAGCAGATTAGGGAGGATGTGGGATGTTGCAGCTATGTAGAAATGAAACGGTTTGCGCATGGTTGGGTTAGCATGGAGGGTTGCCAGTAATGTATACCTCAACAACAACATACTTATTCCAAGTCGCCTTCCAGACTAGGAGTGAGGAAGACAGGTAGGAGCGTGCTCCTGTATACCTGCTCAGGTCATCGGAATTCAGTCGCCGCTCACAGCACTTGGCAAGAGGTTAGATGGTGAAGGACTTAATATAATCTTTTAATTACCCTTCCTTATTTAAAATTACACATTCACGTCCATTGACGTCCTTATTTCCGACGTGACGTCCGGTACACCATAAGGTGTAAAATTGAAAGAGAAATGGAACTTATATTCGGATTAATTGCTTTTATTGTGAGGAAGACAGGTAGGAGCGCGCTCCTGTATACCTGCTCAGGTCGGGGAAATTCATTGGACGTTCGTCGCTCGCACGACACACTTGGCCAGGGCTTAGATGTAAAGGCAATGTAACGAGCGGAGTAAGCCTACAGAGGTTTAGGTTAATATAGACTTTTATTTAAAATAACACACACATTCACGGCCATTGACGTCCTTACCTTTGACGTGACGTGCGGTACACCACACACAAGATGTCAAATGGAAAGAGAAATAGATCGTGGAAATGATTCGAATGTGGATTAATTGCTGTCGCTGTCCGGAGTTTGTCGCGTGTCGCATGTCGAGTGCGGTGGCCTGCGCCGGATATGGGTGGTTGTCCACGACCGCAGCACCATTACCTCCGCAACGAAACAGCTGTCCGCTCGCCAGAACAACTATTAATAGCGCACGCACGCTGCACTGCGTCCATGACGGACAAAGGCCTTCACTGCACTTTCAAAATAGATTTACAATCAACCCTAAGGAATACATATTTCTTAAGAAACAATATATATGTTTGGCATCAATTAAGTCGTAAAAAGTATTTGTCACAAAATAAAAACTCAGCAATGAAAAGAAATAATGAGACGACCTTTGACAGACAGGTTCTTTATTACGTAAGCCGACGTTTGGAACCTCTCCATGGTAACAATTCTTTGAAATCAAATATTCTACATGAGATCATAGAAGCCAAAAATTATATAACGATAAAAACATAATAAAAGGCAGTAAAGTCACTCACCAATCTTCTAACAGAACAAGCAATTAATTAATCAAAAACAGGGGTTAACTAATAGTGCACACACACAGCGCCTCGGAAGAAATAGTCACCGCTAGACTCGCATAAAATTGTACTTCCAACGACGTGAGTAATTTCACTCAACAATTCCTGTTGTGAAAGGTAGAAAGGAAAATCCGCACGACTGTCACCTCCCAGGCGCCCCACACAGCCAGCTTTTGTCGCTGTAGTCACTCGTCGCTATAAGCAATAACGTCGCACATTTCAGGAGATTTTCGGCTTAGTGTCTAGTGCAGGAGATGGATCGTCACCATTTTTCAACGTCCAGATGCACGACACTCCCGACACCAAATTGAATCGGCCAGTTCCAGGAGTCCACGCGAGGGGCCGTAAAATTAACTGGTTTGGCATTGCTTCACCAAGTCAATGCTGGAATAGATCTCCAACATTCAGCCGGGGACAGATAATAAGGAAACGTTTCCGTGAATCCGGCCGGAATCGTGTGCACATGATTTCCAAATTATTAAAGGGGTTATTTTAGTTCATTTTAATTAAATAGTTTTTTAACTAAACTTTTCCGAGCTGCCAAAGTGGAGTTCATTGCTTTTCGGAATTAAGAAGAAGATAGCTAGATAAATATTTGTACCGGGTGATGAGCTTAGATCTTGATATTTCGGCACGTCTGAGACTTTTCCCACAGTAAGTGGTGCGTGAGTTTTGGTGACTTTACGGCAGACGTGTGAGCCCCATATTGTAAACTCAAAAATAAAAAACGTGTTTCTAATTGATAAAATCGTGTATATTTCACCTGTGAGAGGTGTAGATCGGAGTTTCCGAAGTTGTTGGGATGACGATGATGGAGCAAGTTGTAGAGTGGTTGTTGAGCGGGCAAGTTGGGAAATTGTGGAGGATTGTTGAGTCGTAGAGGCGTTCTCATTTGTTGTCGAGTGGTCGTTAATAAGTGGTTTAAGTGGGACGAAGAAAACAGAGAGAATTTCAAACGTAGGCGGCGGACGTTTAGGAGAAGATATTCAGCCAGACTTCAAAGGCGGCGGAAGTAGCTGCTAATTACAAGTGAAGAAACTGCCTCTACTGTGGTTCCAAAGGTTCCGGCCAGATCTACTTACGAGATTCGATGTCGGTAAAGTACTAATTTTCTTTTGTTGTTGTTGTGGTGGTTGTGGTGGTATTCAGTCCTTAGACTGGTCTAATGCAACCCTCCATGCTACCCTATCTTGCGATAGCATTTTCATTTCCGTATAGCTACAACAACCCACATACTTCCTAATCTGCTTAGCGCATTCCATCCTTGGGCCTCCGTCTTCTGTTCACTTCCCTCTAATGCTAATTTTACAAGACCATCATGTCTTAAAACGTGGCCTATTAATCTGTCCCTTCTCTTGGACAACGTTCTACATATTGTTCGCTCTTCCCTTAGTCTGCTTAAAACCTCCTGGTTAGTTACCCTATCCACCCATCTCATTCTCTAACATTTCGTAAGCTTCTGTTCTTTTCCTTTCTGCAACTCCTATACTCCATACGAACATTTTTAGTAATGATTTCTTAATATTCACACTTATATTACCCGTAAGTATATTCGTCTACCTTTCCAGTGCTATCCTACTCTGTTTCCCATACTACACTCCATAACCTTGGATTTCCCTCTATTTATCCACTTGTTTTTCTGTTCCTCCAGAACTTTTACTGTGGTTTTCCAGTCTTGTTCTGACTCCCCTAATACCACAATACCATCGGCAAACCTTAGGGTTTTATTTCTTCTCCTTGCAGTGTGATTCGTTTTCCTAGTTCCGTTTTAACCTTCTTCATCGCTTGTTCTCTATATAAGTTAAAGAGCACACGACATACTGATCTTAATCCTCCTTCCTTGATTTCTGCTTTATTTTGTTGTTCTTCAATAGTAATTATCTGTACAGGTTATGAATGTCTCTTCTTACTCCTCAGTATTTACTCAGTATTTGATAATAATGCAGCACTTTATTATTATTGGAAATATAAAATAGGGCGATAGAATTTTTTTGTGATGTTAACGTTATTTTAGGCAGAAGTGGAAATTAAAGGAAATTGACGTCATCTCTGGAAAATAATATTTTGGAGAATTTGTGGTTGTTAATGTGACTGAATTTATTTCCATAGATCCATTTACAGCATTAAGAATTTTTTAATGTATGGAAAGCGTGTTGCCTCTGTCAAGGGTTGAATTCTTTGAAAAAGGAAAAAAACAAAAGTCGTGTTGGCTGTCGGACGTGTGTAACTAGTGGTTAAGGTTGTGAATAGGAGTCACTGGTGCGAAACATTAAAACTCACGCGCTACACTGGCTCGAAAAGTGCGATTTAAAATCAGCCATTTAGTGGAAACCATTGAAAACAGCAGCCACGAAATCAATAGGACTGCTTCCGAAACGCGGGCGGCGAGGGCTTTCACGGCCAGCGTCAAATATAAATTCCCTTTAGTAATAAGTGCCTGCCGTATGTATGTTCGACCAGTATAAAAGAGCATATTATTAAAATGGCCGCCCCGGCCGGTGTATTCTTCTTCCTCCGTCGGGACAACAGTTCGCCCAAATTAAATTTAAACTGGATAATTTGAGTTATTTTTGGAGGCATAATATTACTAATAAATTAATATTTAGTAACTATTGCAGAAAATTGAGCTTAATTTTTTGCGAACATAAGAACGTGGTGGTTTATGTTTTCATAATCGATAATAACAACAATTAATCAGTATCATCTCCAATCCAGAGATACATAAGACAACGATAATACTCATTCATAAGAACAACAACCAGAGACCGATAACCAGAGAAATTGAGAAACGAGCAAGATTATTTTAACATCAATAAATAAGCTTTTTTTTTCAAATAGAATTCTCGGGTTTCAGCCCGGGCCAACAGTCTATCTGACGACGATGGCGCAGCTTGCTTTCGAAACGTTTTGTAAACACGAATTGTATTTTAAACAAATTCAACGAAAATCCTTCGCTCTTTGATAAATAAGCAGTTAATAATAAGTAAACATCAAGAACTCTTCAATATATAGAACAGGCGATGAAGAAAGTTAAAACTGAATATGAAAAAGGAATCATACTGCAAAACGAAGAAAGGAAGCCAGACTCTTTGCCGATAATATTGTAGTATTAGGGGAGGCATAAGAAGACTTGGAAATCATGATAAATGGCATAAGGCGATTCTGTAGAAAGATTCAATATGAGAATTAATAGAGATAAAACCAAGGTGATGGAGTGTAGTGGAATAACAAAGGGTGTTAGATCGGGAAGGGATATTTTGACGGAAGTTAAGGGATTCTGCTACATGGGAAGCGTAATAATTAGGGATAGCAGAAGTATAGTAGACATAAAGAGTAGCATAGCACAGTTAAGGAAGAGGAATTTACTTACGGGTAATATAAGTGTGAATATTAGGAAATCGTTGCAAAAAATTATGGCTTTGAGCATGGAGTTATATGGTTGCGAAACGTGGACGGTAGGAGTTGGGGAAAGGAAGAGAATAGAACCCTTTGCTATAGGAGAATGTCGCCGTCTTTACCTCGAATCTTTTTTTCCTGAAACAACATTCATCCCACATTAGCGACCAAACAAAATGGACGCTGTCGACTGGGTTTCCAGACTTCGCGGTTAAAATATTATGGGATAAAATTGCATATTTTAATGACTTTCCGCGTCTTTGTCAGCGAGCGACTGCGATCGGCAATCAATGTGGCCGGCCATTGGGAGAGAGCAGAATTAACGTAATGGATTTACGCGCGGAATGTAAGCCCTTTTTTCCGCCTAATGACATCTATTCAGTCACGTATTGATTGCTCGCTTCGCGTTTACACAAACGAAACGAAACAGCGTGTCATGCGTTCCCAATTTTTTTTAGCGGGTAACAGGCTACATGAGGGTGATTCTGAAACAGGCAACTCCCCTTTAATAACATAGGAAGGGAATTTATTGTAAAAGGAGGGGGTGTGTGGAAGGAAGAGCTAGGTAGCCAAGGGTTGACTAGGGCCCCTTGGCTATAGTATAAGATCTTACCCCGTGTTTCGCCTAAAAGTGATGCAGGGAAAATTCCTAGAAAACCTGCATCATGTAGCTCGGGCTACTGGTAACTACTCCTACGCCCTTCGGATGACGGGAAACTGGATTTTTGTGGAAAAACGACAAACACGCCTCTATGCTGCCTCTATCAGCGTTGAGGGGCAGTTGGCCGACTGATCCAATGGGATCAGCGAACAACTCTTACCGTATGCCGAAATTCTTTGACCTTCGTACATATACACCTCACAAACTTCTCGAGGTCGTCTCAGATTACAGGAGTCTTAATTTAATAACTTTGGCAATGGACCGAGGGCGGAGGAGAGGGAAAGAGGAAATCAGGAAGGAGGAAGTCAACCCTAACGGACTGGCATAAACTTGGTCTTGGAGCACGGAATGAGGATTAATACAGGGAAAAACAAAGGGCGTTAGATTTGGATGGGATATTTTGAAGGAAGTTAGGAATTCTGCTACTTGGGCAGTGTAATACCTAGAGGAGGATAGCACAGCCAAGGAAAAGGAATTTACTTACGGCTAATTTAAGTGTAATATTAGGAAATCACTGCTAAAACTGTTGGTATGGAGTGTGGCGTTATATGGGTGCGATACGTTGACGGTAGGAGTTGCAGAATGGAAAATAATAGCTGCCTTTGAAATTTGGTGCTACAGGAGAATTATTAGGGTGGATAGAATAACTATCGTGTAAGTTCTAAGCAGAATAGGGGAAAAGAGAAGGGATAGATTAATAGGCCACGTTTTAAGACACGAGGGTGTTGTAATATTAGTATTAGAAGGAAGTAAACAGAAGAGGGAGGCCAAGGATGGAATGCACTAAGGAGATTAGTAATGATGTGGGATGTGGTAGCTATGTAGAAATGGAGGACTGCATCAGACCATAACAACAGGCAGTTTGGAGACACTCTGCAGGAAATGATGTTAGCTAATGAAGGAAGGAATTATGTGAGTAGTTGAGGCCAGCGAGCACCTGTAGCAGACAGACGCCTTTTATAATCCTCGAGGCTGTTCCGTCGGAGCACCTGAGCACCTGTTTAACGACAGGGAATTGGTGAGATACTTTCCTCGCAAAGTTCCCTGGAGAATGCTGAAGAATGATTGCAGCTGCGTCGCAGTCTTCCACTTCTCCATTTCTCGCTCTTGGCAAATGAAAACTTTCATCTGGGCGCGTAGTGAGGACCAAGTCCGTGGATGAGAATATGTCTCGTGACCGTTGTCAACATTACGGTGGCCGGGTAAAGTGATTAAGAAAGGAAACGGGTCACGAATATCCATTCGCCATGCCGTTACAGGGGCAGTTGCCCAAGTCTCCAGGGTAAGGACCACGTTTATCACCACTTAACGTTATTGGAACGCTTTCTTTGCATGTGAGCAATGATGCACGACTAATTATAGCCATTATGCGGGATGGCTGGGAATTTTTCAAACCGTTATTCGTGGGGAAGAAGAAAATCTTCATGACGTGGTGAAATTATCGGGATGCGTTTGAAGGCCGAAGAACACCAAAAAAAATTCTGTTTTAATTCCGAAATATTACTTTGGACTGAATTTGATCTAAGAATAGCCAATATTTACATTTGATACAAATAAAACAGTTTATTATCTTTGGCACGCATGCAGGACTCTCTGGTTATTCTTCTTACGGAAGAGAATTATCGTTGACGTTTGTAATTCTGTATTGAAAATGATACTGATTAATTATCCTTACTACCGATTATGAAGACGTAAATCATGACTCTCTTATGTCCACAGAATAAAGAAGCATAAGTGCAATTTCCACGCTGCATTAATTAATGGGTATGAATAAATGTGGCGGCGGTCGGAATTACAATTTGAGGTTAGCAACAACGAAATACGCCAGCGATATTCTAACAGTTAGTAAATTAATTTATCTTTACAGCTACTATAACTGACAAAGAAACATTCATTACATCTTTCCCTACAACACTGCATAGAAAATGGCGTCTCACTCTAACTCACATAAAAAAGTTTGTAATATATTAACTGTACAAACATATGTATATACCTAATGGTTTAAAAATTTTAATGTCTTGTACAGTAAAAAATTAGAAGTTTTGTTAATACACGATTAGGATTATATAAATTTTTTAACAAAATTTAATATTTTAGTTTTAAATTGCTATCTGCGCCTGATCATAAAACATGTGGGGTTTTCTTAATACAAAATTAAAAAATCATCCATATTAAGTTAATTTTTTAATCCGCGACGAATATTTCCTAGGTTCATCAGGTAATATTTCTGATTCAATAACTTGTATTTATCTTAAATAAGTTGATATTCAGTGAATTCGATGTAGTTCACGAAGAAATTCTTATTTATAAATATTAATAAATCAATTTTAAAATGTCGGTATTGTGAGAAGCATTACATGGGTGCGAAACGTGGACGATAGGAGTTGCAGAAAGCGAAAAGAATAGAAGCTTTTCAAATCACTCTGTCGTCCATGTTGTTTAACTTATATATAGAAGAGGCGATGAAGAAAATTAAAAAGGAGTATGGAAAGGGAATCATACTGCAAGGAGGTTTGCTGATGATATTGTAGTATTAGGGGATGGCATGAACGTGGTCCTACAGGAAGAATACAAACATGAGGGTTAATAGAGGGGAAACCTTGGTGATGGAGTGTAATTTGGGAAACAGTGGAATAACAAAGGCTATTCGATTGGGAAGGGATATGTTGAAGGAAGTTAAGGAATTCTGCTACTTGGGCAGCGTAATAACTAGAGTAGGATAGCACAGGGCAGGAAGATGAATTTACTTACCGCTACCATAAGTATTACTATTAGGAAATCGTTGCTAAAAATGTTAGTATGGAGCGTGGCGTTATATAGGTGCGAAATATGGACGATAGGAATTGCAGACAGGAAGGGTACAGAAGCTTTTACAGTGTGGTCCCATAAAGGAATCAGATGGGTGGATAGGGTAACTAACCAGGAAGCTCTCAGGAAAATAGGGGAAGAGAGAACAACATGGAGGGATAGATTAAAAGGCCACGTTTTGAGACATGAGGGTCTCGTAAAATCAGGATTAGAGGGAAGTGAACGGGAGAAGGAGGCTAAGGATGGAGATTAGGGAGGATTTTGTAGAAATGAAATGAAAAGGCTTCCTCACAGAATAGGTTAGCGTGGAGGAATTTCAAAATGGCATAGACAGAGATCTTCCAATTTGTATTTAGTCATCTACGAGGATAATACTAAAAAAAAGTAATGGGTTTAACAATTTATACAAAAACTAAATTGAGCTTAGTAGATGTGTATCTTACGCTGTAGACAGATCACATTTGTGTTTGGAATATAATAAATGGGGATCATTACATTATTCTTCTGCTAATCTTTGCTTTGATATGATGCGCGTGTAGTTCCTATGTTGAATGACCGACGTGTGACGCTAGCCTGTAGATGATGTCAACGGCGCGTGGCAGACATTTTTTTTCTTTTATTGATAATAATTTACTTGACCTGTTTTCTAGATTCAATAACAGGTCTGTTTAACAATATTTTTCTTTTGTTGGTACATTTTTTTACATAGATATAAATATGTATGAATACAATAATAAAGTATATGCGTATATTTAAATTTGTTTTAGCATGTAAGATCATCATCTGTTACACTAGTTTTATTATTATATTATTTTCGTGGTTGAGAGACTGAAGGAGAGAATTCTTAATTTCTTTGTCTCCTCCTCATCCTTTCCACCTTTATACATTTTGTTTGTGAAACAACTCCGGGTGTTTTCCGGTTACGACCCTCACCACGTGTTTCCGGATCTCCTCCATGACGCGTTGGTCGAGTAGTTGTAGGTTCAAACTTTTTTTACTAATTTTATACTCTAATTATTTATGACTGTATTTGTATTAGCAGAGTTATGTAATTTGTTTAAGATAATTACTTGAATAATCTTACTATTACTATAATTTATATTCTATTTTATGTTATGATGTCCATATTTTGGTCCTTATACTCACTGATCCGGTTCCTGGATTTGAAAGTCCCCCGGTCCGATGATGAGTATATTAAGTCTTATGATGTAATATTTAAGAGTCTATATTTTTAGTCCTGTCAGTTCTAAAGCGGATATCAGGTTTGTCAAATTTTCTAGAGCCGCGATGGGTGAGTGAGTGGTGGGTTTCTTATTATTTCCCATAGTCTTTCTCTTATTGTCTTGTCTACCTCATAATTGGGGCATTCCAGTATGGCGTGTTCCTGTCTCTCTCTCCACAGGCACATAGATTGTCTGGTCTGCTATTTATTCTTCCCAGATATTGTCCGTATGGACCATGACCAGTAAGAAAATGTATAAGACCCTTGGTTGGGTTGAGGTGTCGTGTCTAAGCTGTAATCTTTCTCTTATGTTAGGTAGAATTTCGTACACCCTTCTCCCTTTATTCGATGAATTCCATCTTTCTTGCCAAATGTTTAATATTTCTTCTTTAATTTCTATTTTGGTATTTGCTTCCTTGCCTAGAATTTCTACGACTTTGCACTGGTTCTCCTTTTTGAGCCAGTACTGCGCGGCGCTCCTTTTCCTGATTTCTAGATCCAACGGGACAACAGCTAGGAAGGAGAACTGTTAGTGCTTCTGATATTCTTAACAAAGTTTTCCGCTGAATTTGTTGGATTTTTAGCATTGGTTTAACTAGTCTCAATCTATGCGCCCCATGCACGTGATTGCTGCCAATATTGAGTTGTGAAGTAATATTAAAAAGCAAAAGTATACAGAGCCTTGGTGTTTCCTCGGCGTGCATGTCGGTGGATGCAGCTGCGTCCGTCGCAGTGGAGTCGCGGCGCGTCTGCAGCACTCGGATCGATACTCTGCCATGCCGCTTTCACTCGCTCAGACCCTCTATCATCACGTTTGCTATGATTCGCCTGTCCAACCAACGCTAACGGTATCTTTACAGGCCAGCCTTTTATCCTACGGCGTGCCGCAAGGATCAATATTTGGCCCGTTGCTTTGTTTTCCTCGTACCCGAGTGTCAACAGTTCCATTACGTCCGCTCTCTGCATTCAACTTAATTCTTCTTGTCTCATGCAACCCTCCATGCTAAACTATCTTGCATAACTAGCACAACCCACACCCTCCCTAATATTCTTAGCGTATTCCACCCTTGTCTTCCCTCTTCTGTTCACTTTCCTCTAATGCTAATTTTACAAGACCATCTTGTCTTAAAACGTGGCCTATTAATCTATCCCTTCTCTTGCTCAACGCCCTCCACCTATTCTTCCTCGTTAGTGATTCTATCCACTCATCTCATTCTCCTACAGCACCACATTTCAAAGGCTTCTATTCTTTTCCTTTCCCCAACTCCTATCGTCAACGTTCCGCACCCATATAACGCCACGCACCACACGAACATTTTTTATAATGATTTCATAATATTCACACTTATATTACCCGTAAGTAATTTGTAAAGGAGGGTTTAACTATTTTACATATGAACAAAATTTAAAATGGTATTTTGTAGCTTATTTAACACAAATTCCTACTTGAATCTTGTACCATGCGATGTGGAATTTAGGGGGAAAATTTAATGTGGAATATATGAGACTTGTCAGGGTTAAATACTGTGGGGCAACAACGGGGAGCAGAGATCTCGATTATTAAGACCAACTTGTTTTTCATTCTTTGCTCTTTTCGGAAACTTATCATCCAAGTAGGAGGGTTGTTTTACGGGAATTCCTCGTGGATGGCAGGTAAGCAGCATGTTGTGGTGATCCCGACGTCACAGGAGGCAGGAGGAAAACAGGAGGGAATTCTCGCGAAAGTCTTTCATGCCTGCGCTTTCCCATCCTATATGTCTACTATACTTCTACCATCCCTAGTTATTATGTATGCTTCCTAAGTAGCAGAATTCCGTCAAAATATCTCGTCCCAATCTAACAGCATTTGTTATTACACTGTTTCTCATACTACACTCCATTACTTAGTTTTTCCCTCAATTAATACTCATATTGAACTTTCTCCGGGAAAACGTTCATACCATTTATTATGTTCTGACTACAATATCGTTGGAAAAACGTAGGGTTTTTAATCCTCCTCCATATTCTGTCGTAACTTCCGTCGTCGCCAGTTCTATATAGAAGTTAAACAGCATAGGTACAGACTGCATCCTTGTCTTACTCCTTTCTTGATTTCTGCTTTCTTTTCTTGATCTTCAATTCTAATTACAGCTTACTGCCTTCTGTAGACGTTCTGTCTAAGGGTTCTTTGTCAATGTTTTATTCCAGGCTTCGATTCTGTTGTACTATTAATTTTATATGTTTTGAAATGAAAATACAGTCGCTATATGTTATAATTACACTGTGTACCAAAATTCCAAAACCAGCAACAGGTTACGCTGATTCACCATCCATTTTAATAAGTATACAAAATTCAAAACTCTCTAAAACACTCCCTATAATTTTTATAGCTTTCAAAATATCTCCCCATTATCACCTGAAAATATGTGACATATATTTACAAGTTACTGCTGTAGCAAAATTAAAAGTCTTTCGACTGAATAACTAAATATTTTACCTTTGTTAAAATGAAGGTGTTTATTATCTATGGCACGCTAGCGAGAGTCTCTGGTTGTTGTTCTTTGTCTTGTTTATAGAGTTAACTCTGAGTAGTTAGTGTCATTATGGATTATGAAAACATAGAAATCATCACGTTCTCATGTTCGCAAGAAAAGGGGAATAAGAGGTATAAGTGCAGTTTCAACGCCGCATTAATTAATTGGCATGAATAAATATGGCGGCGGTCGGAATTATAATTGGAGGTTAGGAGACAAGTTTCCAGATGCTGGCACACGGAGATCCTGGCGGAGGGAAAAGGATGAGTTTTACATTCTTATTCTTCGCTACGAGAATTTTTTTTTACACTAGACACATGAAAATATAGCATTATATCGTAATGTTCCGAAATCTCATAAACTGTGTAATGAGCGACTAGAAACTATCCGCTTCATTGAAATATTTCGGACCTTGTCACACTAGATGGCATGGTCATGCGAATTTTGTCGGCCTTATATCTGAGGCACAGATAAGTTTGGGGAAAGCCGAAAGCGTGTTGGAGAAAGGAAAACAAGTCAGGTAGAGAGACGGGGATGGAGTAGATGTTTCGACACCAGGGTGACTATTGCCGCCTTTCAGCTCATTCGGAGATTTTACCAGGTCGCAGGAAAGATTTTTGTATAAAATTACCTGGATCATGTGCCACAAAGGCCATACCCCCCACGCGTACCCTGTTTGTAAAGAGTGTTCATGTGTTTGTTTATTTTAATTTGATTAAAATAAATCTGTTGTAGTTTACAAAAACCAATCAAATTTATTTAGAGTTCCTATCATAAAATACTAATACACAAAATAACCCCGTAAAATATAAATGAAACAAAGAAGGTAGTACAACTGTTAACGGTTTTTAGCGCTTTAAATTATACATAATTATAGTCTTGTGTGTGGGTGTGTGTTAATTTCCATAAACATTTCAATAAATATTATTTTTCTTAACAACAAATTTTTTGACCCATACATTTTAAATACAAGTGCTCAGTTAAAATTATTGTTCAACCATTTTACACCGAAACTATCAATCCAAACAAATGCCAAATTCGTCTGAAATAGTTTACATAGTACCAATGCAGCCATCATAACAAATATATTGTTTGAGTGTATCTATAATGATAATTACATAAACTAAAAAACTTCAAAAACAGGCGATGAAAAAAGTTAAAACGAAATATTGTAAGGAATCAATCTGCAAGGAGCAGAAATAAAACCCTAAGGTTTGCTGACGATATTGTGGTATTAGAGAAGACAGAATGAAAAACTTGGGAACCGTAATAAATGGCATGAACGTGGCCCTGGAGAAACAGTACAACATAGAGGGAAAACCATGGTAATGGAGTGTAGGATGGGAAACAGTGGAACAGCAAAGGCTGTTAGATTGGGAAGGGATATTTTGAAGGAGGTTAAGGAATTCTGCTACTTGGGAAGCGTAATAACTAGAGAAAGGCAAGGAAGAAGAATTTATTTACGGCTTACATTAGTGTGAATACTAGAAAACGATTATTAAAAATGAAAGTGTGGGGTGCGAAACGTTGACGATGGGAGTTGCTGACAGGAAAAGAATAGAACCCTTTGAAATGTGGTGCTATAGGAGTATGAGATGAGTGGATAGAACTACTGACGGGGAAGTTCTAAGCAGAATAGGGGAAGAGAGAACAATATGGAGGACGCTGACCAAGAGAAGGGATAGATTAATATGCCACGTTTTGAGACATGAGGGTCTTGTAAAATTAGCCATTAGAGGGAAGTGAACAGAAGAGGGAGGCCGAGGATGGAAGGACGTGGGATGTGGTAGTTATGTAAAAATGAAAAGGCTTGCACAACAACAACATGGAAACCAACCCACTCCTCTCCCATTTACAAACCGGACGAAATTTTGAATGTGAAGATGTTATGCGGTAATTATAAAATACATAATCTTTTGTTTACTTGTCGTGAAGTGATTATTCCTTCAAGTTGTCCACCTGGCCGTGTGATTGATGAAGCTACCTCACGACGACATCACCACACCAATTAGCAGCCTTTTGTCGTCCATGTTGCTCGTCTGTGTTGCAGCTATTACCTCTAAAAGGCAACCGAGCTCTCATCTCCAGTGACCGGCAATCGATAGTCTATTATATTTAAAATGGTCACAGGTAATCGAGCTTTAGTCAGCGGTAAAGTTAATTAGTTTTGCCTCGGCTCGCAATTAATCTTCGTCCCTCTCGGACCTACCAAGGCGGGGTAATGGATACCCTAATCTGCAGTTTTCGTCTGCAACGCATTGTCATGAGGTAAACTTAATATTCGCTCATAGATCCCCAAAAGCCGACGGCTTAAAATTGCAATTATTATTCACAGTAGCGTATATTACGTCCTCGGGTGAGCAGTGAAATGCGAGGCCAGACACACTACCCGAAAATTCATCACCTGCGTCTCAACCTCTCAATCGAATGGACTTTGCTCTATCCACATCAACTTTATAATTAATTTTAATCTTATCCGAAAAGATTGTTCTTGTGGTATTCAGTCCTAAGACTGCTCTTATGCAACTCTCCATGCTAACCTGTCTTGCGCAAGTCTGTTCATTTCCGCGGAACCAGCACATCCTACACTTTCCCTAATCTGCTTATCGTATTCCATCCTTTTCCTCCCCTCTTCTGTTCAATTCCCTCTAATGCTAATTTTACAAGACCATAATGTCTTAAAACGTGGCCTATTAATCTGTCCCTTCTCTTGGACAACGTTCTACATATTGTCCGCTCTTCCTTTAGTCTGCTTAAAACCTCCTGGTTAGTTACCCTATCACATTTCGAAAGCTTCTGTTCTTTTCCTTTCTATTAATCTATCAACGTCCGCCGTGTTGTTTCTTTCTTCCCCTATTCTACTTACAACTTCCGCGTTAGTGATTCTATCCATATGTCATGTCTTTATCATCCATAAGTAATTTAAAAAAATATTCCTTTTATGTAATTCATATCCTTCAACATTAACTTCATACGATTTTAAATTTTTAAACGTTTATTTGCTGAATATATAGAGATAATCTTTTCAAAAATGTGTACTACGAATCTTTTTGGCTTGACATGAGATTTTATTTATCATTTTGAATTAATTATCCTACTAAGAAACAGATGGAAGTCAGCGGTTATTATAATTGAAGGGCAAGAAAAGAAATAAGATGCAGTCTGTCGCCCCATGCTCTTTAACTTATATATAGAACAGGCGATGAATAAAGTTAAAACGGAATATGGAAAAGGAATCATACTGCAAGGAAGAGAAATAAAATACCTTCGCTTTGCCGTTGATATTGTAGCATTAGGGGAGTCATAAGAAGGCTTGGAAACCATAACAAATGGCATGAACGTGGTCTTGGAGGAAGAGTACAAAATGAGAATTAATAGAGGGAAAACCAAGGTAATGCAGTGTAGTATGGGAAACAGTGGAATTTATTAAAATTTATTTATTGAAAGAGCAATCGGAAAAGATGACGGGCTGAAAAGATGTTTGGGGGGTCGATTCTTGAACAGTCCTCACGAGAATTTAGAAGCTCTTTGTAATAGAAGGAAACGTGCGAGTTTGTGCGGAATATATAAAGCTTATAAGGGTGAATCACAGGGCCTGGAAAGAAATAACAAATTACCATTCGTAAGGTTTGCTGATAATATTGTAATATTAGGGGAAACAGAAAAATTTTAGGAAATCATAATAAATGGCATTGTCGTGGTGCCGGAGGAAGACTACAAAATGAGGATTAATAGGGAGAAACTAAAGATGATGGAGTGGAATAACAAAGTGAGAGCACGAATGCTAGGAAGAAGAAGAAGAAGAGGGAGATGAAGGAGCTTGTAGCAGGCAGGCCTTATTATTATTTGGCTGGGGACGTTTCTCAGAGACAGAGGCGAGGGCGGGCAGCCGTATATCCTGGTGTTTGCTGCGCCATCTGCATGCGATGCGCCCTCATCACGCCGTAAGGTTGGCTATATTGGCTCCGGAGGCGGACCCGACCCTTTGAAGACGACGAGCAGATACAACGCTTTATATAAAGGGACGGCCACGTGTCGGCAATCTGCTTCGTCTAGTCAACGAAATCCAGCTTCCAGCCCTTTAATCACAATACTGGCTCCTTCCTTATATAACGTATATGAAGTATCAAACTTGAATTTCTCAGCACAATCGCTCCTGTTGACGCTGCCAAGATTTATTTTCCTTCTATC
Source organism: Eucriotettix oculatus (assembly GCA_034510155.1). NCBI lineage: Eukaryota > Metazoa > Arthropoda > Insecta > Orthoptera > Tetrigidae > Eucriotettix > Eucriotettix oculatus. The sequence continues at coordinate 17,276,055 of CM067379.1, forward strand.
TTCTCACCTAAACAACACCACTACACTTGACGATTACTCACAGGAAATAAAACAGCTGACCTGATAATAGATTTCAGGTTTTTCACGATGTATCTAATTCAGAAATATCTTTGGTAATCACATTCTGCCGTCCCGAATTGGACGTCATTTACGAACCCTGGACTTGCAGCAAACAGTAATCAGTGGCCATTCTTTAAGAGGATTAACGAGCAACAACGGTCCAAAGATGGTAGCAGGTTCACTAAATTTTCCACGTACACTAAAAATTCTGCAGCAAGAACAACGTGAACTCAAATAGGTCGCCCCGTCGAGAGACTGACAATATTGAGATTTTTGAGGACAGGGATTGATTCTCTCATTCGCTAGGATCATCGAGAGTTCAATATCTGGCGGTAGAACATGAGTCGCCTAGCTTTAGCGACTACCTGCAGGAGGAGAAAAGAACAGTAACGTAATGGTTTTGCAGTAATGTGATAATCGTGTGATAAGACGACAAGAGGGCAGAAGGTCATTTGGACAGCGATTTAGTTGCAGAATAAGATAGTTAAAGATTTAGATTTATTAACCGGTTCCTTTAATTCTGTATTCAGAGGATAGGACAAGTCGAAACGTGGCAAGTACATTAATAAAATATATAATCTCGAAAAAAAAATACATAAATCTAACAATCTATTAATAAATAATAAACAAAGACTTCACATATATAACACATACAATAAATCATTTCAAAATAAAACTCCTTCCCCCGAACATTGAGGCACATCCTAACCCATCTTAACTTCACGCCAAATGCTCATATATCCTCCAAAAATCAGTTCAACGCCTGTCAACCCTCACCCACCCACGTCCAATGCCTCTCGGATACTCACTAAAAATCTAACCCATCTGCTAAAGTAGTTTAATCAATGGATTAACTTACCTCCATGTCTACATGTTAATTATATACACTATTCTAATATTGTATGTACTAGAATCAATTATTATACCAACAGATAATTGTAAAGATAAACGTTTTTTTATGAATTGAAAAAAATTCAATAAATAAAAAGCAAATAGGAATTAAAAAAGTGTAAAACGTACATATATATGCCTTTGAAATGTGGTGCTGTAGGAGAATGAGATGGGTGGATAGAATCACTAACGAGGAAGTTATAAGCAGAATAGGGGGAAGAGCGAACAGTATGGAAGACGTTGACCAAGTGAAGGGAAAGATTAATAGACCACGTTTTGAGACACGAGGGTCTTGTAAAATTAGCAATAGAGGGAAGTGAGCAGGGGCCAAGTAGGGCTTGCGCAGGTAAGGTTATCGTTGAGGGTTGCATGAGAACGAGTCGACCCAGGACAGAAGAAATAGAGGGAAGAACGTTGCAGGGTTGTCGCGAGCATCTCGGCGGCGTAATTCTGTTTATTTGGCGACTAGTGGAGGTGTATATTTAAAACAGTCGTTAAGGTTTAATCAGAAGTCGGTGTTCCCGCTCCAATAGCCTTAATTACGCGCACCGGCCAGGGAACATCCAATCCCGAGCCTCGTTAAATCCCTCCGCTCTCCGTCTTCCTCCCCCCTCGCCACTTTCGCCAATCCATTTCCGCTGGAACAAGACATCGATAATTGTGTTGCAGAAACACAACCGAAAATAAAAATGCATGTAATCGCATTTACCTGTAAATAGCGTGGAAAACTTTGTAAGCGACTAACTGAACTACAGCAGGGGGGCGGGAGGAGGAAGGGAGGGAAGGGGAGAAAAAAGGGGGCCCCGAAGCATTAAATGAAAAACTAATTTACGTGCAAATTATCTGCCAGAAATTCTGTCGTTGGTAATGAACAATCACGGAATGTCCTCCAAGTCGGGTGGCGTGCTTCCCACAGGCCTCAACATTCACCACTAGACAAACCATTTCACCAGCGTGCGTCTCAAATAGAATACCATCAAACTAATTACATGACATTCAATTACAATTAAATATTTTTGTTGTGGTATTCAGCCCTAAGACTGGTCTGACGCAATCATCCATGCAAGCCTTTTCATTACCTCATAGCTGCCACAGCCCACATCCTCCCTAATCTGCTTAACGTATTCCATCCTATGGCTCCCTCTTCTGATCTTACCCCACACACTTTCCTCTAATTCTAATTGTACCAGACCCTCGTGCCTTAAAACGTGGCCTATTAATCTATTCCTCCTTTCGGCCAACGTCCTCCATATTGTTCGCTTTTCCCCTATTCTGTTTAGATCTTCCTCGTTAGTGACTATCTACCCATTTCATTATCCTGTTCTATTCTTTTCCTTTCCACAACTCTTATCGTCCAGGTTTAACACCCATATATCGCCACGCTCCTTACCAACATTTTTAGCAAGCAATTTCTTAACTATTCACACTTATATTACCCGTAAGTAAATTCGTCTTTTTCGCGAAATCCTTTCCTGCCTATGCTATTCTATTCTTAATGACTACTATACTTCTACCATCCCAAGTTATTACCCGACTCTAGTAGCAGAATTCCTTAACGTTTTTTTTTCTTCAAAATTTCCCTTCCCAATCTAACAGCCTTTGTTATTCCACTGTTTCCCATACGTTGGTTTTCCCTCTGTTAATTCTCACATTGAATCCTTTCTCCCAGGACTGCGTTCATGCCATTTATTATGGTTTCCAAGTCTTCTTCTGATTCCCCTAATACTACAATATCGTCGGCAAAGCGAAAGGTTTTTATTTCTTCTCCTTGCAGTATGATTCCTTTTCGATATTCCGTTTTAACATTCTTCATCGCCTGTTCTATATATAAGTTAAAGAGCATGGGGCGAACATAGTGCTGCATCCTTGTCTTACTCCTTTCTCTATTACGGCCTTTCTTTTCTTGATCTTGTATTCTAATTACTGCTGCCTGTCTTGTGTAGAGGTTATGCATAAGCGTCCTTTCTCGATATTTTATTTCATTGCTCTTCAAAATCCTTAATTGTGTGTTCCAGTTCACATTATTAAAGGCTACTTCAAAATCTACAAATGCCATAAACGCAGGCCGGTTTTTTCTTATCCTGTCTTCTAAAATTAGTCGCAAAGCTAATATTGCTTCTCTTGTCCCTACATTCTTCCTAAAACCAAATTGATATCGTTTCCTAACTCGCATTCTGCTAAAGTAGGTTAATCAACCTCCATGCCGACATGTCAGTTATATACATTATTTTAATTTTGTATTCACTATTTAATATTGCATGTACTGAATCAATTATTGTACCAACTAACAATCATTATGATAAAAGTTTATATATGAAAATAAAAATAATAAAATAAAAAAAATTCCAGCAGTGATGGAAGTCAATGGCGCTGATGGTGATACACACACACACACAGGAAGTTTGATCTCCTGACTTGACTGTTTCCCCTGTTCCTCCCCCCTACCAATTTTTTTTTCGATATTCTCTCCCTGAAAATGCAGACAGTTTTCCATCATTGTCGGAATAAATTAATCTCTTTCGTCGTCGTCCTACCCGAAGTCAACTTTGAGTGAAAGTTCCAAGGAGGGGAAACTTTCTGAGAAGTTGGCTGGCCTGGCATTGAAATTTCCCCCCAGCGGGACATTAAGAAGTCGTAATTTTTTGGTGTTTGTACTCGGGTCGTGTCAAATAGCCGCCAGTGGCTCAGCATCCGCGCGCGCGTTATTATATTTACCCTGCACGTAATTGCGAGGAGCTCCGTTATGCGCAGCGCCCGCCCATCAGCAAAACCGCCATTTCGATAACGATTACCATAATCATTACCGCTCTTTCTTCAGCTCTTCGTAACAAGCAAACAAAGCGAACGGCGCTCGGCCGAATTTGTAACGCGCTTAATATCGCCTGTAAATCGCACACGTGAGGGTACGCTCTTACCCTCGGTCAAATATAATATCACAGTTAGGAATTGAAGGACAAAATCTTCCATTTTGAGTCGACGGAGGAGGAGGCAGGAGAAAATAGTCCAACATGAAAGAGAAAATAAATAAGGAAAAGTGTATATAATTTTTGTCAACAAATTATAAACTCGTATATTGACTAGATAATCAAGTGTACATAAATGGTAACAAGGTAAGAGTCATATTGGTAAATTGGGTGCGGTGAATATTCCTCCAGCACAAAGCAACGCGAGCTGTGGATGTGGCTCGCAGGTTGGACGAGTGGCGCAATAATGCCCGGAGGCGCATTGTTGTCGGGGAGACATATTGTCGTTGGGCTGACGTAAGCGGAAGGGTATGGGGCAGTCGTCAGGGGGGGGGGTCATTGTAGAGGAAAGTCGTGCGTGTTTCGTGGAATTGTGGATGGAAGAGTGAGCACGCCATGTTTGATTTATAATTTTCGTGCTCCGAATCTGAATTAAAGTATATGGAATTTATCTTTTGGTGTTGTTTTTTTGAATAAAAAATACCTGGCGCCCTGTAAAATTTCTAAAATTATATATCAACGCAGAACTGAGCTAGATCGGAAACGACGGGATATGCTACAATATATATCAAATGGGCGGCCAATCATCAAAAAGATAATTTTCTACTGAGCGAGTGGTTCCTACCGATCACTGAAAATTAGGGTTTTGCCCAACGAGTCAATTCCAGGAATGAGTCCCAGTGTTTGAGCCTCAATCACGCGGTTTCTTAGTCCTGTTCCACACAGGCGTGTATTGAATGTGGGAGGGTGGCGGGGGTATTATATACAAATAATGGATCGCCAATACTCCTGGAGACGCGTGGGTGTGACGAATTGACGTAAAAGTTTACTGAAAACATATTATCGTGCGTTTAAAGCATTTGTCTCTGTTTCCTGAGGTTCATTTCAGCGTTTAATGAACGTAATTAGACGTTACGGTGGGGGGGGGGGGGCAAAAGAATTTTCCCTGTGTAATATTCGTCGTGGCAACGCGCCATTAAGATCATCAGCCCTAGTTAATTCAATTAGAGGAGCCTTAATAGATTCTTCAGAGGCTGATCCGTCTTGCATACTAAATTCGACCGTGGTGGTTCTCTTCTATATGCACATCAAATATTTATCAGGTGTTCCGTGCTTGCAGCAATTAAATGAAGATTTACGGGCGTTTAAAAGGTCCTCTTTAATATTTCACCACACACACACACACATACTCTCGTCTATTGATTGATGGGAAGGCGACCTCGTTGACAGCGCTCGCGATGACGAATATATTTACTCCGTGAACGTCGTGGCGAAGATTATCAAACGTGACTCTCGAGTGGAGTTACTTATAAAAGCTCAAATGTGAGTGTCGAACTGAAAATCAGCAAAGTTGCCTCGTCACTTGGCCACGTTACAGGCAATTTTAACAAAATTGCGTTAAAAATAGGGTTTACTCCAGAAAAACAATTCCCACTTCACTACTTATATTTATGGCACTCCCCTCCCCCCCCCCCCCCGAACGTAATACGTCACAGTTTCCTTTCATTCTACACACACACACGTTAACAGACCGTGACGTCACTAGCCGCGCGCCAATCACGACTCACGGGCGTGTACATACAGGGGGAGGGGGGAATGTAACACCACCAGTTCCATATTTATTTAAGTAACGTTTTTAGTGAACGGATTAATCGTTGCATTTCAAACGATTGTTATAAGAATATGAAAGAAGTTTGTAATAATCCAGATTTACTAGATGCTTTTAATTTATTACACAAAATTTGTTGTTGTCGTTGTATTCAGTCCTAAGACAGGCCTGATGCAAGCCTGCATGTTAACCTATCTTCCGCAAGTCTTTCCATTTCCTTATAACTAGCAAAACCCACATCCTCCCTAATATGCTTAGTGTTCTCCATCCTCGGCCTCCCTCTTCTGTTCTTACCCCACACACACACTTCCCTCTAATGCTAATTTTACAAGACCCTCGTGTCTCAAAACGTGGCCCTATTAATCTATCCCTTCTCTTGGTCAACGTCCTCCATATTGATCGATTTTCTCCTATCCTGTTTAGAACTTCCTCGTTAGTGATTCTACTCACCCATCTCATTTTCAGCATTCTCGCATTGCACCACATTTCAAAGAGTTCTATTTTTTTTTCCTTTCCCCAGCTCCTATCGTCCATGTTTCGCACCCATACAACGCCACGCTCCATACGAACATTTTTAGGATTGATTTCCTAATATTCTCACTTATATTACCCGTAAGTAAATTCCTCTTTTTCGCGAAAGCCTTCCTTTTTTTGTTGACTACATTCGTTCGAACAAGAATAAATTTCAGGTAAATTAATAATGATGTATATATATATATATATATATATTGTGATAAAAAAGGCGGATTTTGTGATGTTGTGGCGTTATGAGGCGCAGTTCGGCCAACAACAATGGCTAGTCGGCTGAAAGATGGTGATTCCCCGCGGGAGAGTCCCGCCGAGCGTGTATAAAAATGACGATGGTGAAACCCCGCGGGAAAACCCCGCCGAACGAGTGTAAAAAAATGAGGGCGGGGAACCCCGAAATTTTGTGAAATAGGGGAATTCCCGTCGGAAGATTTAAAAGGGAAGCCGATGGGTGGCTCGCCCCCAGAAGGCAGAAAAGTGGAGGAGAGGACGGACGTACGAGAAGTGAGACGAGTGGAGGAAGGACAGACTGTCCGAGCAGCCAGAAGCAGATGAGAGGACGGACGTGGCGAGCAGATAGCAGAAGTCAGACGAATGTGACGCGAGAGACGTGATCGACAATCCTGCAAGACGCCAGAGAGACGCACAAACATTCGAGAGGTGGATGTTTGTTGGCCCAGTAATTGTGGGTAAGTTATAAAAAAAATTGTGAAACTTGCTCATTGCTCTGGATAAATAATATTTAATGATTTTTCTTTCTATTTTCAGCTACTGCATACTCCATCTCTCGAGAGACCCAAAATCCCCTGAGATTAAGCCCGTGTATTCACTTTAAATTAATAAATGAAAAATTTTAAAATTGATCATAATTTGTTATATTAATTTATTAATGTTTTATACCCAAAAAGTATATTACAATATATATATATATGAATTGTCTGTTGTTAGAGTTGTAATGGGGGCGAAATACAAATATTTGCAACATAAATTGACGTCTATAAAAAGTTGTTCAGATATTAACACAAGTTTTATTAGCCACTATAATAATAATAATAATAATCATATTCCGTAGATCCTGTAAAGAAGCTAAGCTTCAAGGATGTGGAATGGGTCAGGGCTGTGTACATTTATTACATTATTTTATTGTATAAAAGATAAATATACTTATAACAAATTTTTGTATTATAAACTAATTAATTAATTACTCTTCTCCGATTCTTCTATAAATTCCTTCATTGAATAGAAGGAGTGGCTAAGCAAAAATGAGCGTAATTCAGTCTTAAATTTACCTTGATTATGACAACTGTTTAATTCTGTGCTGACTGCAGTCACGTGTTGAAGATGGATAATGTTGCACACCTTCCTTCCTTTCTGTCTGTGCAATTGACAATGTTTTACATTTTTTATACAGATTATTTTTGTTCCTTGTATTGAAGGGATGAATATCAGTATTATTCAAAAATAAGTGCCTCCTATTTGTGAATACAAATAACATCAATGAATAAATGTATTGGCACTTTAAAGTGAAAATGCCTAACTTTTTGAACAGAGTTCTGCAAGAATTTCGTGAGGAAATATATCTCACTACAGAAAATTTACCCTGAAACAAAGAAATTTATATTGATTTACTTTATATGTTTATATTAGTAATATTTAAATATTTTTTACATTGACTAAGGATAAAGTAATAAACCATAAGCTCCAAGGATTATTACATATTTTAAGTCAGAGGGGAATTGCTGTTGGCCAGATTGTTTGTTAAACTTTGAACGGCCGGAAATTTGCCTAAAACTTATCTTTGTTGTTGTTACAGGCGAATGTTTTTTGATAATGTCGTAAAACTAAACTTAATTCGGCTAAAGCAGTACGATATTCTAGGAGGCCTGACAAGTTAACAACGAACCGTAAGTATGTATTAGTAATAGGATTACCTAACAAGGAGAAATAAAAACAATAAAATTAATTCGCATACTTGAACATAACCTCTAATTCACATATCGTTGTCCGTTTCGTACCTTGCAGATGGGATAAACTTAAATTATACATCTAATAAATTTACATTACTTTTTCGTTGCAAAGAAACAACCAGTAAATGATCAAATTCCCGTATTGGATTTTATTTGAAACAGGCAACTCCCCTTTAATAGCATAGAAAGGGAATTGAAAAGAGGGGATGCGGAAGGTAGCTTTGCTGATATTCTTATATTTTTGTCTTCTCGCTTTTCCTGAGAATAATAATACATTTTACATAAAACCCAAGTTTAAGTTCTTGTAATATTATGTTTGCAGTGCGCCTGAGGAAATCTCAAAAAGGAGACGCAACGTCGTTTTTGAATAAATACTTATAAATTTATATGCAGACTTATTTCGTTCTTTATTTCGAAATCTGAACTTAACTGCCTAGCAGGGTGAAAATTTTAATGTTCGATAGAGATTAACTGAAGTGAAGACTGTCATTGAGATAATTAAAATAGATGTGAAACGGACAACATTCTTGCTAAAGGTCAGCGAAAATCTCTTAATCTATTGGAGAAACTGAATATTAACTTGATAATTGAACATATCGATGGATCTTGTGAAGAAATGAATTCAGCTTTTCGACGAGCAAACGATTGTTGGATATGGACGGAGGACCTGATGGAATTTAAAGTAGGGCAGCATAATTGAATAAATTTTCCCTTTATCAAATAAAATCTCGTATTCAGATATATAATATATATTTTTTAATTTCGGAAGAAAGTGGTGTATGAATGAATATTTATTAATGGCTGCTGTGTAGATAGGGACACTACGAAAGTGAAAAGATAATTTCGTGCACACTGTACTAAGCTGTAAATATTAACTAACACGAAAAATGTGTAAATATTATAAACGTTTATTGTTAGAGAAAACGTATTTGTACACCATGCTCCTGACGACGGCGGAAGCGTTGCATTTTAGTAAACAACTAGCTATGACCGCGTTTTGTTCCACCGGAAATAGCCCTAAAAACGAAACAACAGGTTCATCTTTTTGATAAAGTTGAATTCATCGAATATGTAAAAAGTACGGTATCATTTATTTATAACCTTATAACTCGCAGTTAGTTTTGAACAGACATTTCGGAGCCAATGACGTGACAAATAAAACCAATTTACGCATACACCATATCGACGATTCAAAGAAGTTGTTTCTCAGGTAGTTAGTTCTCTGCCAACAATAGGATAATTACGGCGCGAATCCTACTGCAACAATAGATGGAGTGAGAATATTCCTCCCCCTTCTCTTTCTCTCTCTTTCTGCCAAAATTACGTTAATAATAACTCAGTAAACGGGATGAATGGTATATGAACGCCTAATATTCTATTTGAGGGTAGAATTGGTAACCTTGGAGAGGTACCGAAACGTCGGATTACCTGATAAAAACTTGTCTGTTAAAGGCCGTTTCATTATTATATTTAAAAAATCATACGATATTGAATATTATAATCGTTAACAAAATAATTAATACAGACGCCCAACAGTTCATCATTGAATACTGTTTAGTATATACCTCGAAAAAAAATAATATTAAATTAAATAAATTAAGGACCATTAACAGGCAACGTTTTTATTTAGTTCATTTGACGTTTCGGTGCACCTTCTTCAGGTTTATCTGGTTTTTAATATATTTAATTTAATTTGGAACGAAAAGCAGGCGTTAAATGATTTTCTGTTACAAATTTGAGATAAATATTGCAAAACGTGGTGGAAAAAAAAGGGAATTTGCTTTACGGTTTGGCAGGTTTGATGTCCGTAAATTTTCCGTTTCGTGAGTCCGGGGATCGCCATAAATCATTACGATCCATTGGCACGAGATGCGCATAAATTATCGTAATGAGAGAGACTCGCCTGACCCAGTGTGCGTCACAATTTCACCTCAGTTTTCCCCGGCCATTTTTAACAATTCTCTGTCTGTTACATGTTTCATCGTTCACGTACGAATATTATGTCCCCCTTTGGGGTTGTTCTTCCTTCTCCTCCGGCGCGAGAATAAAAAAGGGCAGAGAATAAATATTTCCCAACTGAGGGGAAAGTTTTTGAAATAAGTCAAAAGATTATATTCCATAAAAATCTAGAATTATCATTATTCTCTGTATCTCTTTGAGAAAAACGCATTTATACCAAAGGCGGTGGCTGAATATTTTAAACTTTTTTTGCGTGCGGCGTTCCTCTGGTCATATTGTGACCAATAAATTTTCGCATTCTCAACTTCACGTATCCAAGCTTGTGTTAATTTCCACTAGAGAGATAACAGGATGTAACTCTTTAATGAACAACAAAAGCGACTTCTTTCACGATGACATTTGCAGAATTAAGGTCGCGTACGGTTACAAAGATGCACTTGTATAAAGTCGGATTTAACTAGTAAAGTACGGGTCCCGCGACTATAATTTAGATCATGATTGGTTATTCTCCCACTTAATTACATTGACACAAGGCGGGGGAGGGGAGAGTTAACCACCGAAGCTCTTTTCAGAGTTCTAAAATCTTCATCATTCTATGTTCCGACTTCCTTCTGAAAACATGTCTAGACTAAGTAACCTTCTACTTACTTATTAAACTTAATCTTCAAAATCATTCTCGCGTCTTTGATTCCGTTCAAGTTTGGACAGTTCTGTAAGAGAACCTCAAGTTCCGAGTCTTTCCTATCACCAATCCTAAATTCTCCTTTCTCCGGTCGCTGAAGAAGAACGACAACGGAAATATTCTGAGTTCCCTCCTTTCCCCTTTTCATTCTGATCAACTCCTGTCCTCGGCTAGGAACTTAAATTTCAATATCCTCCTTATTTTTGTCTTGTCAAGTTTCAGCCGAGATGTTTTAGCGAAAAATCCCGCGCTTGGCTAAAGGAAACGGATTGGTGGAGACACGTCACGTGTGGTGGTGCTTTCCGTAATAGATGGGGAAAAGAAGAGTCTGGGAGGTGAGGAAGTGAAAAATTGGCCAGTGTGGCTTGGAAGTTGAACTAAAGAAGAAGTAGGGGACGCGAGGAGTGAATCTTAGTCAGAAGTTCGTGAAACACGACAGTTTTTCTATTACGTCAACCCAAATGCTAATTAATCTCAGTAAATTAAGTTATAAATAAGGCCTAAACCAGGTGATTAATTACTTTAATTTAACTGAATGACACGTTTCTGTCCTATTGTGGATACTCATCAGGTTGACAATAAAGAAATTTAATACTACACACTGGAGGATATTCAAAGGATAGCCAAGGATTAATATCTTTAAGTTTGAAAGAATACATCTAATCATTATAAATACAGTGTGAGTTTGTCATGAACAGAATTAATAAGTGTTATTTAAATCATTTTGGAAAAGAAACTGGATTAGTAATTACCGTCTTTATTTAAAATTTGGAAATTATGCCAGTAAAAAAAAGTATGATTGGGGCCTGAAATGTGATTGGTAACACTGACTCGGTTTGACCTATTTTCAAGTGTGTTAAATATAATAATTTCAGTATTAATGTTCGGTTCATCGTTACAATGAATTACCATTCAGAAGAAAGACAAAAATGTCGACCGGCTCAGGGACTCGAACCCCGGACCTACCGCTTTCCGGGCGGGCACTCTACCGTTGAGATAATCCGATTCGACGTCCAAGGACGGTGTTAAGAGTCCCTGATCCGGTCGACATTTTCCCATTTTTGTCTTTCTTCTAAATCAGCTGTATGGTATTAATGAGCTTCAGTTGAAGCATTCTACTTCCTTTCTATTAAATTATTACAACATAGATTTCTGACTTCAAAATTTACGATAAATAAAAAGACGGCCAAATAGTCAGCATTAAATATATCACTATTTATTCACTAAAGTTACGTTTCATCTCCATTTTGAGACTTCTTCAGGCTTAACATTTAGCAATACATCATATTTAGTCCTTGACTCGCGCAGCGGAAAAGATTATTGAATTTACATGTGAAGAATTTGGTGTCGCGCATGGACCATCTCCGGCCCCTGACGGTTACGGCCAAAATGTTAAAATTATTATTATTCATTAAAAGAATTCCATTGTAAAGAATGATAACTTAGACAGTATTAGGAGTCACGCGTTGTTCTACTCCGGTTATGTTCCACGAGTTGTTTTAGTTTTGACTATATTTGCCGTGATATTTACTTAGATAACTGAATTTAGATAAAGGTAATTATTAAACAGGTTCTTATTTTAAAGAAATTATTATTTTGTTTTACTACTTTCTTGTATTCGTAATGATCAGAGTTAGTTTGATATTTTCCCCTATACCCCGCGTGTCTCCTTGTCCTGAACATCGCGGATATCTTTTGCATTCTCCATAGAGTTGAGAAATTTGGAATTTACGTCGGCTGTTTCCCTGTTACGTCTTCGAAATTTAGAAATACAAATTTGACGTAGGCCGTGCGCCTTTGAAGCCGTGTCACAAGAGAAAAAGTTTGAGGTGTTGAGGGAGTCCACCACGGAGCCCCCCAGGCTCATTTATAATATGGCGGCCTTTACGCTGTCAAATACGCTTAGTCACCCCTTTGTAAAATGCGGTGGTTCTTTATTTATACCGCTTGCACGTAAGCCGGTCAAAGTTGAACACATCGCACCTGTTGGCGGAGCAAGAGGGCGGCGGGCTTCACGCTTTTCTGGTCAAAGCTCCGGCTATAGCAGTGACACTTCAATCAGGCGACAGCCCCTGGGGATTGCCAATTACCGGGCTCCAGCTTCACGCGCCAGAGTCAAGAAGACCCTTCCTCGGTTCCTAGGTCAGCGCAATTCATTACCCGGAAGCGATTCACAATAATTGTCCAGCTTCATGGCTCAACAAATCTCCTACCTTAAAATATCCCAGAGTCCTTTAGCAGACTTGAAAATTATACCTGTGGAGTCAAGAACACTGTAATGATAAAATTCATCCAATTCATCGGGTGAAGAAACAATATCACGGCTGTTCACGATAGTTTGCGAAATCTACGAAACGCGAAGAATACCAAAAGATTTTAGTAAAAATATAATTATACCGATACCGAAGAAAACTGACAGATGCGAACAGCACAGGACAAATATTCAGTACCTCATTCATGCAAAGTATTAACGAAAATACACCAAATAGAATGCGAGTTAGGAGAAGATCAGTTGGTTTTAGGAAGAATGTAGGGACAAGAGAAGCAATATTGTCTTTGCGATTAATTTTAGAAGACAGGATAAGAAATAAACCGGCCTACGTTTATGGCATTTGTAGATTTTGAAGTAGCCTTTAATAATGTGAACTGGAACACACAATTAAGGATTTTGAAAAGCACTGAAATAAAATATCGAGAAAGGAGGCTTATACATAACCTCTACACAAGACAGGCAGCAGTAATTAGAATAGAAGATCAATAAAAGAAAGCCGTAATCAAGAAAGGAGTAAGCCAAGGATGCAGCACTCTGTCGCCCATGCTGTTTAACTTATATATAGAACATGCGATGAAGAATATCAAAACGTTATATGGAAAAGTAATCATACTGCAAGGAGAAGAAATAAAAACCTTACGTTTATTGTAGTATTAGGGGAATCAGAAGAAGACTTGGAAACAACAATAAATGGCATGAACGAGATACTGGGGAAAGAGTTTAATATGAGTATTAATAGAGGGAAAACCAAGGTAATGGGGTGTAGTTTGGGAAACAGTGGAATAACAAAGGTTGTTAGATTGGGAAGGGATATTTTGACGGAAGTTAAGGACCACGGGAATTTTGGAAGGCCAGAAATTAAGGAGAGAAATCGCGGTTCAAGATGAATTTTGATGGGAAGCTGAGAGTCAGGTGATCCGCCAAGCATCTCATAGAGGGGTGAATGAAGGAGACGACCTGCGAGCATGTATAAGAGACGTTTGGTCAGTATGGCATGGAGAATTGAACAATTATGGTGTCAGGAGAGTGACTCGACACTAGAGAAATTAGTCGGTCTGGAACGAGCTTTGAAATAATCAGGTGGAGAGAAAACGAGGAATCTTGCCGATGTAATAGAAGGAAGGATGTCGCTAGATCCTGTCCAAGTGATCGGCTAGCCGACAACTGGAAATGTCTTCCTAACTTTCTGATGAAGGGGGCGGTGCCTCCGAAAATTCAAGTTCTCTAAACCTCACAAGGTGTCTACCATCTATGAACCTCAGGTAAGTCATCTTCTTTCTATCTCTCTGTCCTTTCCCCATATATATATATATATATATATATATATTATGGCCCACCATACCCTGTTTATAGAGGCCTCTCAGGCACTAATTTATATGTAAAGTGTAAAAAATATAAAATTTCTGATTAAATTTAAAATAAATAAATAAAATAAATTTATGTATCTAATTTTATCTTGTTAATTATAATCATTGTAACCAAAGTCCTATTACAAACCTTCGCAACTTATTTAGAATATACATACAACCTTCTTATGAATTATTTTTCTCAGTACTGGGAGATAAATAGAGAGAGAAAGGGATAAACAAATAAATTTATAAGGTGCACGTGATCCGCGTTGTTCCCGTCACATTGAGAGATTTCTATACAAATGTATGTTCGTCGGCGTAATACTTCAAAGAATAATAATAATAATAATAAAACCATACTAACGGGAAAATTAAACAGAGGAGGACTTTCGTGTTCTCAAAACATTTTTACAAGTTACGGTCTCTGTGAGTTGTTGAATATAATAAGAGAAGCACCTGAGGACAGGTTCGGTGCGCAACTTTTATCCCGCGCTGAAAAGAAGAGGAACCTCAGTTGTGTGACGTAATTCGTCGTAAAAGAGCCGTTCTAGATTTTAAAATAGCTTGGCGATAATTCCTGGACCTGGATTCCAATCCCGGTGTCGCTAACAGATCGGAATAGTCTACCTGCGGCGTGGGCCTAGCTCAGCAAAATAATACGGTTGGAAAGAATAAAATGGAGTGAAGTGGGAGATAAAATCGCACATTCATAATGGTATAGTCCGAGAAATTTAGTATTTAATTCATCACGGAAGTGAAGTTAAAGAGAACTATATATTATTAATAATATACAGGGACAATTTCTCCCTTATTCATAAATATATATATATACATATATTTTGAACCTATATTTAAATGACTGCTTCTCCCACTGCAATTCAATTAATGTATCTGACGAGTACAGGAAAAGGAGAAACGAATGAGAAAAATAATACGATAATTTATGCTTGCGTTGTTTATTTACTTGAAATCACGGAACAACAGAACTACAAAATGTCTAAACTAGACATATTTAAACATTATCTATATATATATATATGTATGAAACAACGAACAATAAAAATATATTCAAGAAAATAAGTTAAAAATGTCAACATCGTTTCGGTACAATTTGGTCCTACTTCAGGCTTTGATTGTAACATTTATGAACTACAATTTTATATATATAATAATAATGGGCATACGTAAAGACAAGAGTTTAATACATAAAGGAGTATTTAGTAAAGAATTAAATGGACGTAAAGTAATATATACAGGGTTTTACGATAAGAGCAGGTTGATGTTGATTGAAATTGAATAAAACAAACTATTGAAAAAATCTTTCTTTAATTGAAAGGCCCGTCTATGCCAAACGTTTGTTGTTATCCTGTCTTCTAAAATACGACGAATATTTAATATTGCTTCTCTTGTCCCTACATTCTTCCTAAAACCAAACTGATCTTCTCCTAACTCGCATTCTATTTGTCGTTCCATCCTCCTATATATTATTTTCATTAATAATTTGAATGGATGCGATACTAAACTGTTTGTCCTGTGCTGTTCGCATCAGTCAGCTTCAGTCCTCTTCGGTATGGGTGTAATTATGTTGTTCCTAAAATTTTCTGGTATTCTTCCTTTTTCGTAGATTTCACGAACTATCGTGAACAGCCGTGATGCGGGCCACGAAAACTTTGTCATATCTCGAGACAAAATGGCTGTATTTCTTGTAGATCGGAAGTATTTCGATTAAATTTTATTTCGTTGTTGTATACAGCCGTGGGAAGGATTTAATTGATATAAAAATGCCATCCGTCTTATTGAGTAAAAACTTGACTTCAATTGATTTTACTGGTATTTTCTTGCTTTTACTTAGACAAACTTTTTTAAGAGTTTTTAACTTCAAGAGAATCCGAAAACGCCATTGAACCACAATTCGACCAAATTCTTATTATTTTATGGTACATCTATTGGTAAACGAATAAAATATTTACTGTGAAAAGGATATTTATTGCATAGAGCCATGAAGTGACTTGATACATGAAGCATGAGTAACCAGACAAATAAATAAATAAATAACATAGCCAAAGGTCAGCCCTGAAGGTAAGAACACAGCACAACGTTTTCTTTCCCGTCTGAAGGAAGGGAACCCAGCCGGTATTTACAGAAGAAAGAAATCCTTAACCTAGGGCTTGATTTTATTAGGTTGAAACGGAGGTGATTTTCCTGGGAGCAAAGGAAAGGTCCTCGACACTAGGAGTTTTGTTAGCACGGTGACATTTATCGTCGTGAACTTAGCTGCTTTGAGCACTGTTGGCTTTGTCCCCCACGTTGCCGCCAGCAACACTTTGAGGTAAAAGATGGAAAATTTGAATGTCAAAAGGAAAAATTCCTTTCATAACTTTGTTCCCGTCATCGGTACTTGTGCCCGTCGCTCACAGAATTAATTCAAATTATCGAAATTGAGGGGGGGGGAGGGGGAAAGCACCGCTCGTCGAAATCGAATAATTCGTGGCGGAATCATTTTCTCTTGAGAACCGATTGAAGTGAAAATCGCTACGGTAATTAATTCTCACTTTACTATGAGGTTATGAGCGTATCTGCAAGAAGATTTACTCTGCTTCTACCTAGAGCAATGGTATACGCGTGACAGAGGAATACGTTTGAAATTTAATCCATATTGTACACATATGCAGTAATTTACTTTGAAAGAAGAAGAAGAAGAGAAGAATTGTCTCTGGGCAGTGAGAGAGAGAGAGCGTCTTTGGAAGAGAGGGATCTTTGGAGACGGACATCTTCGATGTAGGAAGCTTGGAGGTACAAATTTTTAAATTAGATCTTGAATTACATTGCAACAAGAATTAATAAATAGACAACGGGAATAACGATCCATAACAGGGTTTTCCATTTTAATATAATTTGCTTTTTGTAAGGCTGAAACACCTGATTTATAATATTTTTCATTCACCCACAAATGAGTTAGTAACATTTTCCAGAGATATAGTTGTACGGGTTATTACACACCTATGCAGTAAATAGAAGTGCGGGGCAAGAAAAGAAAGCAGAAATGAAGAAAGGAGTCAGACAAGAATTCCCGTGCCCTTTAACTTATAAATGGAACAGGTTTACCGATGTAGTATTACAGGAATGAGAAGACTTGGCATGAACGTGATCGTCGAGGAAGAGTACAACGTGAGGATTAATAGAGAGGAAACCAAGATAATGGAAGTGTAATATAGGATCAGGGAATAACAAAGGCTGTTAGATTGGGAAGGCATGTTTCGAAGGAAGTTAAAGAACTCTGCTACCTACTAGAGTAGGATAGCACAGGCAAGGAAGACGAATTTACTTACGGGGGGGTAATATAAGGGTGAATATTAGGAAGTCATTGCTAAAAATGCTCGGCTGCAGCGTGGCGTTGTTATATGGTTGCATAAAGGAAAAGAATAGAAGGCTTTGAAAAGTGGTGCTATAGGAGAATGAGATGCATGGAATAGAATCACTAACGAGGAAGTTATAAACAGAATAGGGGAAGGGAGATCAAAATGGAGGACGATGACCAAGAGAAGGGATAGATTAAAATGCCACGTTTTGAGACATGAGGGTCTTGTAAAATTAGCATTAGGGGGAAGTGAACAGAAGAGGGAGACAAGGATGGAATACGCTAAGCACATTAGGGAGGATGTGGTAGTAAATGATAAGTATTGCGCAAGATAGGTCATCATGGAGGCTTGCATCAGACCAGTCTTAATAGTAGTAGCTTATCATTGTCCTCCGCTTATGACGTGGCGGCTTTTAATTGGTCCTTGGCTGACAAGCCTCAAAGATGTTCTGATTATTGGCTCATCTCCTTAGCGTTGTTTTTCAATTTCAATTTATATATAGCGGCAGTAGAGTCGTCCGTCCACTTTACCAAACACATTCCGCCCTCTACCACCACGGATGCAAGTTTCAGCTTTTTATTTACCATAAATTTTTGTTTGTAAACAATTGGAGAACTTTCGTTTATGTAATTAATCTCCGTGACTGTCCTCCCACCCCCCAAGTCGTTAGTTACTCGTGTGAAATCGACGGAATGCTTCGTGAATTAATAAAGTCTACCAGTTGCGGCGCGCGTCCCGAAACGCAAGTGACGATTTTAATATTCCTTCCAAATATTTAATGGCGAAGCAATGACTATTGCAGTTCGAGAGGAATAATGGCGGGTCAAAAGTATTCGCAATAGGATGGAGACTTTTGATGCGCGTTCCCTTAGTTCCTAAATTCATTAGGCCTCCGCTGAGGGATGGGGACAAGATAGTAATTAGAAAGTAACCCCAGGAAAATAAGACCAGAAATAGGAAAATAAATCTATTAGAAAATAACACAAAATCAGGACTGAATACAACAAAATTGACTTTTAAAAAACAAACACATTTCCGACCTGCAACTGCACAGTCTTTAACAGCAATTTTCCGTTTTTTCGTTTCTTTTCTTTCTTAATCCATTCTCTTTTGGTACAGGATCCTCTGACTCATTCGGCCAGTTTTTCCTATTATTTTTCGAGGACCACATAACATTTTCCTTTGTAATGAAAATTCTTTGTATGAAATATCAAAACATAGAAGCTAGACCAAGTTGGAATAATAATGCATAGGTTGGCCGCGAATACAAAAGTCCGAACCCAGATGGAGCTGTTGTCAACATGGCTGGATTTATTTACTGTTGTAGGCCCGACCACGTGCCCGGCCATGTGTTCTGATTTACGGACGTCGCCATATCATTCACGGCTTATTTCAGGAGACGGGTATAAAAGAGTCATAAATTACAATTTTACATCAGAAAAATTGTCAAACGCAGTGCTGCGAGCTGAAATCGTAAATCTAGTTGTGTACAGTCGAGGGAAACAACTGTAGAAATCATATTTGTTAGGACAGACGATCACGGAAAAACCCCACGGGCGAAGTCGCTATACGAGATGTAATACAGTCAGGCGTCCTCCTGGAGTTTTTTTTTGGATAACAGGCTACATGAGGGTGATCCTGAAACAGCCAACTCCCCTCTAATAGAATAGAAAGGGAATTGAAAAGGGGGGATGCGGAAGGTAGAGCAAGGTAGCCAAGGGTTAACTAGGGCCCCCGGGCTATGGTTTAAGGATCCTACCCGGTGTTTCACCTAAAGAGATGCAGGGAAAACCCTAGAAAACCTGCATCAGGTAGGTCGGGCATTGGGTACTATTCTCACGCCCTTCCTTCCGAATGACGGGAGACGAGTTTGCTGTGGGGACGCAGCATTCCCTTCTCCGTGTCTCCACCAGTTTCAGGAGGCAGTTGGCCGACTGATCCAATGGGATCAGCGGACAACTCTTGCCATATGCCCAAGGTCTTTGACCCCAGTACATATACCTCCTAAAATAGGTGAAGGTGTACTTTAACAATGATAATCAAGACAATGCAGGCGGCTGAATGATCCGAGGCGTTTGTAAATTTAAGAATGATTGAGGACGTAATGAAATTTTTTCTTTGCGTTTTATACAGATCTATAAACACTACTGTCGAAAAATCAGCGCACCTGGAAAGAGTGACAAAACAGCGTAAAGGGGACGGGACACTTTCTTCTTACACTTTTTTTTGTAAAATTATGGAAAAAGAAATATTACTTCATGGAGGTATAAAACATTAGGTTCTTAATCAAATATCAATGTAACTTAAAACAACGAATTTATAATTTTTCCGAATGATGATATGGTGCATTATAATATAACTTATAAATATGTCATTTGTAGCCAGCAGCACAAAGCCAAGAGTTGGAACTTTCGGGACAATGAGTGACGCTGGAAAATCCCGTAAAGGGACAAACACATCTATTTTGGCCCCCTTTCTGAGAAAGGGCTAAGGAGGGGGGGATATTGGGTTTAGCCATAGTCTGGTCAATAAGAGGATAGAAAAAGTAGAGAGCAAGGGAGGAAACGTTTACCGTAGTCTCTGGATTCTCATAGACGGACACTTGTGGTGGATGGTCCATTCAGCGCCACAGAACGAGCCCCTGAATGTTCCGGCTTTTGGTAAGTGTTGGCCACGAATGATCACGCGACCGCGGGTTCGTCACCACGGTTATCCTTGGGAAAGGGAGACTCACTGTTAGCTTTCGCAATTGGTGAATTTTCAGGCCAGACAGATAAATATTTCGTATATAATTTTTTTTGTTTTGTTTATAATAAATTCATTTTCATAGGATATTTATTTTATTTAATTTATTCCTGCGTAAATAGCCTACGCAGGTGGCGCCCAAAATCCCTGACCACGTGGTACCCGAAGTGTGCCACAATGAATAAAAAAAGACAAAGATGCAGTGTGCCGCCCATTGCTGTTTAACTTATTTATACAACAGGCGACGAAGAAATTTAAAACGAAATATGGAAAAGAAACCATACTGCAAGGAGAATAAATAAAAGCCCTACGCTTTGCCGATGATATTTTAGTATTAGCGGAGTCAGAAAGCGACTTGTTAAACCATAAAAATGGCATGAACGGAGTCCTGGAAAAAGAGTACAACATGAGGATTAATATACGGAAAGCCAAGGTGATGGAGTGTAGTTTGGGAAACAGTGGAATGACAAAGGCTGTTGGATTGAGAAAGGATATTTTGACGGAAGTTAAGGAATTCCGCTACTTGGGCAACGTAATAACTAGAGTAGGATAGCACAGGCAAAGAAGAGGAATTTACTTACGGCTTATATAAGAGTGAATATCAGGAAATAGTTCCTAAAATGTTTTTTTTATGGAGAGTGGCGTTATATGGGTGCGAAACGTAGACGATAGGAGTTGGGGAAACGAAAAGAATATAAGGCTTTGAAATGTGGTGCTATACGAGAATGAGAAGGGTGGATAGGAAAACTAACGAGGAAGTTTTAAGCAGAATAGGGGAAGGGGCAACATTATGTAGAAAGTCAACCAAGAGAAGGAATAGAGCAATATGCCACGTTTTAAGACACGAAGGTCTTATTTAATTAGTATTGGGGAGAAGTAAACAGAAGAGAATGCAAGGATGGAATATGCTAAGATTACTTATACGAAAATGTAAAGGTTTGCGGATGATAGGTTAGGATGGAGGGTTGCATGAGACCAGCCTTAGGACTGAATACTACAACAACGTATCGACTTATCCTACATGTGGAAGCTATATTTAATAATTTTTTATATTATGTTATAATTAAATCTTATATTTGATATTTATACTGTAATTTACTACTATAGAAACTTGTTATGTTAACAGTTTACAGATTTTTATCTACACGCCCAACATTCTCAAACATTGAGAACAATTAACAATCCAAATTTTAAAGGGATGTAATTTGTAAAGGGAATGTCAGTTACAATTGATAAATTATATACAGCAACTACACAATTGTTTGTAAAAGTGCGGAAATTATTGAGGTCTTGAAGAAATTAGCCTACGAAAATTGAATTTTCTTCATTGGGAATGGACAAATCCGTGTTACACAGAATACATGAAAAAATATATATATATATATTAGGTTAGTAAATATGGGTTTAATTTGTAGGTCTGAATGTACTGAGTACGGTGCAGTTTATTTGAAAAGGATACGATAACACAGTCTTGAAGAATATGGAAATTCGTAGATACCTGCAATCGCGAAAAAAAAAAGATGGTGTGCAAGCTGCAACAAAAGCGGCGGCCATTTTTGAACAGGACACCATATAATAAGAAAAAAATAGTTTTAAACTGCCAAAACATAGGGAATGAACCTACATAATATGAATTTTTTCCTGAGATGGTGCG
The DNA here is from genome assembly GCA_034510155.1 of Eucriotettix oculatus. NCBI lineage: Eukaryota > Metazoa > Arthropoda > Insecta > Orthoptera > Tetrigidae > Eucriotettix > Eucriotettix oculatus. The sequence continues at coordinate 17,298,093 of CM067379.1, forward strand.
GCAACATCCCCTGGACCGCCTGGAGACATTTTGTAGGCAAATTATTGAAAGTGTGTTATTGGACGATATAAAAAAAATAGCGTTACTACTGTTGAAAAGGAAAGAATTCATGGAACAACGTCCAGAATCATACATAACGTGACGCTTGGGTTTTTGGTGTAACGGACCAAGTGTGCTGATTCGATTCCCCCCTCAAAATTAGCTTTGTAACTAATGATGCAATTGCTCATTAGGTGTAAACGTGGAAACTGCTTGAAACTGATTATTGAAATTCCCGATGCACCCAGCTCTGTCCGATGCTACTGGAAATTAATTAATTAATTGCATAACTCAATTACTATTAAGTTCAACAGCTAATTACACAACACCGCTTATAACCCGTAGACACATAAATTGCCGACCTGATAATATATTTTACCCGGGGTGCAAACAATTTCACTTCATTTCGCGATAATATTCCAATTTATTACAAATAAATCCTTTACCTCACAATTAAATTATACATTAAATGAGTTAAAAACACCCTCTTTGACAGTTTTTATTTTATTAAATATTGAACTATGCTACGCTTCGTCACTCATTTGACTCTTCTTCAGGTATACTATAAAGAAAATTACAATGGATTACATTAGATTATATGTTACTAAAAAAATTGAAATACGATGCATGGTTTTAAACTTACAAAATATAATTGTTCAAATGAGAGACGAACCATAGCAGAGTTCAATCTTGACCAAGAAATAAAATTGAAGTGTCTGTCTGTCTACCTGCATCTCCATCTTGTTGTCTGGCTATCTGTCTGTCCGTATGTTTGTCTCGAATAGTATCCGAAACGGCTCAACAGATTTCAAACAAAATTTGAGGGTTTTAAAAAAAGGAGGTTTGCTTTAAATATTCGTGCATATTTAACTTCGATATATTGCAGAAGATATAATGTAATATGAATATAAATAAATAAATTTATTTAATTAAACAATTAAACAGTTGTCCGATAATCAAGGTAAATTTAACACTGAATTACGCTCATTTTTGCTTAGCCACTCCTTCTATTCAATAAAGGAATTTATAGAAGAATCGGAGAAGAGTAATTAATTAATTAGTTTATAATACAAAAATTTGTTATAAGTATATTTATCTTTTATGCAATAAAATAATGTAATAAATGTACACAGCCCTGACCCATTCCACATCCCTGAAGCTTAGCTTCTTTACAGGATCTACGGAATATGATTATTATTATTATTGTACGGGAAGATTTCTTGGAATTGCCACGCGGCCTGTAAACCGACTGCGAGTTATAAGTCCTATTAGGTGCTCCTATATCATTCATCCCACTTACTGTCTACTGTTGCAGCAGGCTGAGAAAAATTAAGTTATTTGGATCGTCGATACGATGTATATATAAATTAATAAATTAGTTTTTATTTCTGACCACAGGTAAATTTTAAAATTTAGTAACTGTTAACGTAAAAATAACAAGGAAACTATCGAGTTTGGTGTAATACGAGTTGCTGTGTTACATTATCACCTTAAATATGCGATTTAAGTAAACATTTAACCATTAAGTGGGGGGTAATTTTTATTCTGTTAGAATACTGAAAATATATTTTTTCCTGCTTTTGTACGGAGGGGGTATTTTGGAGTCTCTCGAGGTGCTGGGTTCAAACTGTGATGTCAGTTCAGTCATGTGTTGACCAAGAATTAAATAATGTACCGTGATAATTAAAATAAATACCCGGGCAGGCAACGCCGGGCCCCCAACCTGTATTTAATAAATTAAAAACTGACAACATTTATATTTATTACATTATTAAAATATATTTAAATAAATCAATATACAATCTTTTCAGATACAAATTTGTTTTCAATGCTAACAAGAATATTGTTATTGGTGATTTGGATAAATTTGTGAAACACTATCAATTAGACATTTAGTTTGGAAGCCTTGTTTGTAACTTGTGGGTATTTGACGGTAAATAATTAAAAATTCATATGAGTGTTACACAGGCTTCTTTTTATGAACCTCAATCCCAAGATTGTACTTTTCTGTGTAATGTACAAGTATTTTCAGAGGAGGAGGAGGAAGTTTCCTCCGAGGCCCTTTCCTGTATTGAGGAACAACATCAATTTCTAAGGCAGCTGAATAGCAGATAAGCGCACACACATGAGCCCACAAAAGAAAAACCAAGTCCTCGGCGTTTTCCCCGAACAGCGACTTTTCAAATTAATATGGCCGTTACTCGTGGCCTACTTTTTCCCCCTCAACAACGTACTTTACAATCAGTGAAGAAAAAAAATGTTTTTCACGCCTGAAAAGTTATCAATTCCAAATACATGTTTTCGATTTAAAAAAAATATATATTGGGACGTCTATTTAAGACCCGGACCTAAAAGCTGAGCGTAATTAATCCCTTCTCTTGGGTCAAAGTCCTCCCAATTGTTCTCTCTTCCCATATTCTGCTTAGAACGTCCTGGCTAGTTACCCTACCCGTACATCTCCATCTCCTCAGGAAGCTTCTATTAGTTTCCTTTCTGCAACTCCTATCTTTTACGATTCCTAATATTCCTACTTACATTAGCCGTAAGTAAATTCCTCTTCCTTGCCTGTGCTATCCTACTCTAGTTATTATGCTGCCCAAGTAACAGAATTCTTTAACCCGCTTCAAAATATCCTTTCCTAATTTAACATCCTTTGCTATTTCACTATTTCCCATACTACTCTACATCACCTCCAGGATGACGTTCGTGCCATTTATTATGTTTCCCGAGTCTTCATATGACTCCCCTAATACTACAATACCATCAAGGAAACGTTGGGGGTTCTTATTTTTTCGCCTTGCAGTACGATTCCTTTTCCATATTTCGTTTAAACTTTCTTCATCGCTTGTCCTATATATAAGTTAAAGAGCATGGGGCGACGGACTGCTTCATCCTTGTCCTTCTCCTGTTTTTATTTTTGCTTTATTTTCTTGCCATTCAGTTGTAATTATCGCCTACGTTCTGTAGAGGTTATGGATTACTCTTCTTTCTCGATATTTTATTCCTGTCCTCTGCAAAATCCTCAGTAGCGTGTCCCAGTTCACGTTATCAAAGGCTTTTTACCTGAATCTACAAATGCCATGAACTTAGACCTGTCTTATCATGTCTTCTAAAATTAGTTCCAGAGCCAATATAATTCTCTTGTCTCTACATTCTTCCTAAAACCAAACTGATCTTCTAACTCGCATTCGGTTTGTCGTTCCATCCTCCCATATATTATTTTCCTTAATATTTTGCACGGCAACGCTGCGGGAGTTTCCTCGCAGGCGCTTCAGCCCAGAGTGACTGCGGGGCTTACCTGATCATGTCGGGGATGCCTCCTGCACTCTCTCTCTGGGTATTTTTTATCAAAGTTCTCACATACCGAGACACCTTCACCTATTTGAGGAGGTATATGTACTGGGGTCAAAGACCTTGGGCATATGGCAAGAGTTGTCCGCTGATCCCATTGGATCAGTCGGCCAACTGCCTCCTGAAACTGGTGGAGACACGGAGATGGGAATGCTGCGACCCCACAGCAGACTCGTCTCCCGTCATTCGGAAGGGCGTGAGAATAGTAGCCAATGCCCGACCTACCTGATGCAGGTTTTCTAGGGTTTTCCCTGCATCTCTTTAGGTGAAACACCGGGTAGGATCCTTAAACCACAGCCCTGGGGCCCTAGTCAACCCTTGGCTACCTTGCTCTACCTTCCGCATCCCCCCTTTTCAATTCCCTTCCTATGCTATTAGAGGGGAGTTGCCTGTTTCAGGATCACCCTCATGTAGCCTGTTACCCCCAAAAAAATGCACGGCAACACCGCAGTACAATAATTATGTACATACTATAACGGATCGTACATTAAGGAAATAGGAAGGAGTTCCTTAGTCACCATGTAATAATCTGGTGAGTTCTTCATGTACTAAAGAAAGATTATTATACATTCGTTGTTACGCTTTTGCCAAATTTGACCCGCTTTACACTTGGTTATTTCCTTTAAGACCTAATTAATGGACACGGAGTTTTTTGATTTCTAATACTTTTCAAAATAAAATATAAAGGCAAGAGTGATAGATATCCTAAATTAATGCCTTAACTGAAACCTCTACAGGGTTCCACCGTAAAACCGAGATCATTGCGCTGTATAGAAAGAGTCGCGCTTCCCGCAGAGACAAACCTTGCCATTTAGTAATTACGGATCAATGGGACGGTCAACAGCGTGCTATAGGCATAAAAAATGTTTTACAAAGCCGACGGTAGTTTGGAAGTTGCGCACAGGGAGTTCCGACGCCATTACAATTTAGGGCGTCGTTGTCGCGTTCCATCGAATCACGCAATAAAAACGTGATTTCAAAAATTTGCAGGAGAATTGATCGTCGCTGAAATCGATACCCTGACGAGTTGCTGCGATAAGGAACTTCTAGACGAGGAGGAGGAGGAACAGGACGCCAACTTCCATTTACTGTCCTTCAAAGAGAAAATTCTTAAGTGATATTTTTATACATCAGGGATGTCATAATCAGTCCTAAGATTGCTAACCTATCTTGCGTCAACCTTTTCATTTCAACATACCTACCACATACTCCCCAATCTGCTTACCGAATTCCATCCTTGACCTCCCTTTTCTAATGCTAATTTTACAAGACCCTCATGTCTCCAAACGTGGCCTTTTAATCTATTCCCTTCTTTTGGTCAAAGTCCTCCATATTATTCTCTCTTCCCCTACTCTCCTTATAACTTCCTGGTTAGTTCCCCTATCCACTCATCCCATTGTTCTATATCTCAACATTTCGAAAAGCTTCTATACATTTTACTGTCTGCAGCTCTTATCGTCCACGTTTCGCACCCATATAACGCCACACTCCATAAGAACATTTTTTAGTGATGATTTTCTAATATTCACACTTATATTAGCCGTAAGTAAATTCCTCTTCCTTGCCCGTACTACCCTACTATAGTTTTTACGCTGCCCAAGTAGAATAATTCCTTAATTTCCTTTCATATATGCCTTCCCAATCTAAAAGCTGTTGTTATTCCACTGTTTCTATTACCTTGGTGTTCCATCTATTAATCGTCATGTCGTACTCTTCTTCCAGGATCATGTTCATGCCACTTCTTACGGTTTACAAGTCTTCTTCTGATTCCTCTAATACTACAATATCATCGGCAAATCATATGGTTTATATTCCTTGTCCTTGCAGTTTGATTCCCTTTCCTATAATCTTATATGCAGGTCCATGCCAGGATTCGAACCCGTGACCTGTAGTCGCTAGACCACAGGTGGTCGGCAAACCTATTCCTCATAAACTCTATAATGCAAACACGGAGGAATTTCTTGACTTCGTTTTCTAATCATTTCACTTATTAAAAAACGGGGCTCATCATGAGTATTTATTTCATTAAATATTGAACTATACTGCATTCCATCCCTCATTTGAGACTCCTTCTGGTGTACTATAGTGAAAATTACAATGGATTACATTATATAATATGTTATAAAAAATTAAATACTATATATAATTTTAAACTTACAAAATGTAGCTGTTCATGGAACCTCACTCCACGACTCCTTCGACCGAAGTGCCGCAGTGGGAGTGAAGTTCCGTTACAAATTATAATTTTCAGGTAAACTAATTTTTCATATCACTTGTTCTTTGTTTTCAATGAAAAATTAATAATCGTTTTGCATAAATTGTATTAAATAAATTGTACTTGTGGACGACCACAAGAACATTAAAATTCTGTCGTCCGCAATCTGACAATTTATTTTTCCTTTTTTTTTTGTCAGACGTTTCTTATGTCTCCCCCTTCTTTGCTGCGCCCGCAATTTGGAAACTTTCGTGATGCGCAGGTGAGGAGAAAGTAAATCCGCCATTAACGTATGCTCGAGCAGCCCAACGCCCCTCGGCGCTACATCTTGCAGCCTCTAGTGTATAATCGATCGCCCTCGATACATCAACAACCAGCGATAAGTACACGGGGAAAAGTGGCCTGCCGCTCAAGAGCTAATCAAGTATTAGCATCTAAAAGGCAGCGAGCGCCGGGAATCGGGTCAATCTTTACCTTCAAGCTCTAGCATAACAACAGATTTTTGCTAAAATAGTTAATGGCGCGACACGGGAGAACGGTCTACTTTCCCCCCTTAGACACTTAAATAATTTCAATAACATGAAACCAATTATTTCATCTTCCGTACAATTCATATTTCTCCTAATATCAGTATACTTACTAGAACAAATTTATAAACTTTTTCACGAATTACAACAAAAGCTGTTACAGATATTCTTAAAAACTCGGAAAAAACTCTAGGGGCAACAGGATGAGATAACTCCAACACAGCCATGGTAGGAATTATAGTTTATAGAAATTATAGGCAAACAAATTCTCCGAAAACGCTATCAAACTAATTGATCATATATTTATATAAGAAGCAAATGACGGCAGTTGACGGATTTTTAAAAATTGTCTGTACATGTGGTCACCTAATGCAAATATATAGGAATTCATAAACTAGTAGAAAAGTTCCTTAATGAGAATTTTTTATATACATTCACACAGATGAGAAATTACCCGTTTGTCAATTTCATATCCATGTTGTCAGAGCAGAGCAGGGGTATGATGTATTACATAGGAAAATTGAATCTGTAAGGATTTAAAATTTTGTTTTTCCAACCCTCTTGATCTTTCTCCGTTTTGACACTAAGATTCAGATCCTCCTGCGACGTTAAGCATTTGAAATATATTCACTTTAGTCTTTTGAACTCCGGTTTGAATAATGCGACTTTTCGCATTTAAAATACATAGCAAACAGATACTTATCTTTTATTGTACAACTTCTGCATGAGACTTGATGGTCAGGGTCGCCGTGGATTTTAGTTGAACACCAATATTTTTATTAACTTTAAAGCTTTATGTTTTCAAGACGAATATATATGATATAAGATCGAAACTTTTGCTACCAGCGACTTTCACTACACTTTTCGCAATGAAGTTCGTCAGACACTAACTGCGAATTAATAAATATTAATACATTAATATAATATCTATTAATACATCAACTGTGTATTTCAAACGCTGGTTTTTTATTTGTTTTCTCTTTTGCACTTTCTTCCTCTGTTTTTCATCCCCTTCATTTATAAAGGAAACATCGACTGCCTGGTCATTAGCGATTACAGTGACAATTATTTACATATTATTTACAATTATAAATTTACAAAAATGAGAGATACTGGTAATGTCCATTTTCTGTTCGTTAACCAATATTAAATTATTTGTCTTACATTTAATTTTTTTAATTTAAAACAAAAAAATACAATACATTTGTATTATATCAAAAATCTTACTGTCCTTACAAAACTTAATAATGTTATTTTGGTATTCATGGGAGGCCACGAATGTTTTGTAATTTTTGCCCTGTAGGTATTTTTGTCTGTGTTGGTGGTGCTCCTCTTTTTTTCTTTTCAGCCCCGTAGTAGAGATATCAGTCTTTTCCCCAAGACTTTAATCGCTTGAATCATCTAACATTCTATAATATTTATACACATATATATTGTTTAAATTACTTTCCTTTACGGGGGGACGGGGACGGAAACTACCATCTATACCATGTTCAGCTTTAGCTTCATCCCTAGCTGAAACGAAGTTAATATAAAAATCGTAAAGGACTGATAATTGGACATGTGCTTTGTAGTTCACCCATGCGTTCGACGACGGAATATAGAATAGTGAGGCTCCTTTATGGAAATCGATCACAGGAACACTGAACAGAAGGGAAATGAAAAAAAGGGAAAAGAAAGAAAGCTTCGTTGCCTACTCACTAGATTCATATAGAAAATTCTTCTCTAACAGAACAGGCTATTTATTTAATTTCTTCAAGGAAACCAAAATTTGTTTTCATATTGTAATATTTCATTTTAAAAAATTGTAATGCTACAAATCATTTGCGGTTTTAAATTTTCAAAATTGAATAAAAAATTTTAAACCAAAATTAATATATAGTTTTGGTTTATTAAATGGTGTGACTAAAAAAACCTAGGGATGATGAAGGAACAGGAGAACGTGTTTCCTGGTATTTTGTTGTTCTAGGCTTGGCAGGGTAAAAAGTTAAAAATCACTAACTTTAAAGTTAACTGGACATAATAATACAGGCAGGAAAAGTTTAGTTTACTTTCCTTACGGTAGCGTAATACGAATTTGTTCGACAAACTCGGGTTTCACGGATCTGCCAGGTAGGTTCCCTTTCAGCCTTTAGGTTCACGTCTCTTAAACATCAGGTTCTTTAAATCGCAATAAACATTCAAAAGGTTCTGTACTTGTAAAAGGAACCGTTAATCTTTTATCAAATTTTATATGTGTTTTTTCCCTCGGAATTGATTAAAATTTTACTTCAATATTCCGAGTAATGTGCTGACGTTGCACCTCAATATTCTGTAATTATCTCAACAAAAAATATAGATTTATATTCCATTATTAATCAGGATGTCAATTTTAAACCCTGCTGCCTCTCGTCTCTAACCATGCAGCTTGATAATTCAATTTCACGATTGTCATGGCGATTAAAAAATTTACGTAACGTGATTACCTTCAGGGTAATTTTCTGAGCATAATTATTAACTAATATATTGGTACTGTGGCACCGGAAATATAACATGCTGCAGCGAAACGTCATGAACACTGAAAAGAAAAATCTGCCTCTTCAGATACAGTTGAAATTTTAAACTTACCGTTCTTTTTATAATATTGAAGCGACCTAATAACCCGTCTTTTCCCCTCCAAAAATATCAGAGAACTGTAAAAAACATTTTATGTTTTTTTCTAAAAAAAAGGTAATGAATCATTTAAAGTAAAAAATTTAGGTACTTCCGTTAATGAAACAGTTTAGAAATCAAATTATAAAATTAAGTTAAATCTGTAGTAACCATAAAACACTTTAAATATTAAGTAATAATGGTACTGCGGCACCAGAAATAACAAACCACAGCGAAACGTCACGAACGCGCAAAGAGAAAACTGCAAGTTCAGATACAGGTGAAATTTTAAACTTAACGGTTTTTTTAAATTTTTAAGAGACTCAATAGTCCACCAAAGATAGCAGAGAACTGGGGAAAACATTTTTTTTTAAATTAAGTCAGTAATATGGCTGAATCATAAAATGTAAAAAAAAAATCTAGGCACATACGTTAATGTGATAGTTGAAAAAGTAAAATATAAATTTAAGTTAAATCTACAGTAACCAAATAATACTATAAATATTAATTAATATTGGCACTGTGAGACAAAAAGTAGCATGTCAAATCCACACCACGGCGAAACATGGAACTTCACTCAATGAACTTCATTTCGGCCGATAATAAATGATTAAATCATCCTCTTTGTCAGTATTTTTATAATTTAAATATTAAATTTTACGTCGTTTCGTCTCTCGGTTGAGACTTCTTCAGGTAAAAGATTTAGCTGTACACTGGACGTCGCTCCGTGACTCCTTCGTCCGTTAAATACTGACAAAAACGCTGATTAAATCGTTTATTAAAAATTCTTCTTCTTCTGCATTTTCCGTCTCGTCGTTGCAAAGTAATCTAACAGATTGTACTTTGTTATGATTGAACACAAAGAAAAAGGATCAAGCAAGTAATTATTTCAGGGAATAAGTTTTAGACACTGTCAAATAACGTAGAGGGTAAATAGATAAAATTAAACAAAATTGGGGTGATTTTAAAACTTGCGATTATCCAAAGCCGCCGATTGTAGAATAGTCAAAGACCAGTTATAACTCACCTAGGCACTACTATCCAATTTTAATTTATCTATAGAGCAAAAACTTCCGATTTTGTCGTCATTTAGAATGGAGAATTGCCGGGAATCCTGTTAGAAAAAAAAATTGTTTTCTTTTTGGCGGGGAACCGCCATGTTGTCATTTTCCTCGGAAATGCATCTTAACAGTCGTAACACAGAAACTAACATTCTCCTTGCCTAGCGAAGAGAATTCTACCACTATCAAATTCTAGAGACTTAAATATTTCCTCTGATTCAAGCAATGTCTTTGACACACTCTCAAATACGTTAAGCGTTAAGTCAGGAAAAGAGGCTCGTGCAAACAAGAACGTGTGGGGTAAAGTATTTAGTTGAAAAGAAAATTTAAAAATCGTTTACAATTATTTCAATATTAAATTCAGTTCAAACAGCTTTAACAAATTATGATTAAATAAAAAGAAAACCATTTTATGTTGGCAATTCTGTATTTTTAATTTCAGGAGCTTTGGGCCGTGGTTATTTTCAACTGTAAGATATAAACATTATAAATACACAAAGTTGTTAATAATAAAATATCAAGAACGGCAATGGTTACATGAATCTGACAAGCATTAAGTTACCTGTAATATATATATATATATACTTTGTGTATTTTATAATGTTTATATCTTACAGTTAAAAATGACCCACGGCACAAAGCCTCCTGAAATTAAAAATACAGTATTGACAACTTAAATTGTTTTTCTTTTTATTTAATTATTTCAATGTATACCTCTTGTAATATCTCTCCTTTCATATTAGTGTCCGTTCGTTCTTCCTTCTATATCCATCGGGCTGTGATCCAACAGCATTTTCCCTTCATCCACCAATCCCCCCCTCTTTCACCCTATACCCCTCTAATACGATCTCTAGTTTTTGTTAATTAGTTCGTATTTCTGTAAAAATAATAATAACAGAAGGATTTTTGTAACACAATTTTGTAAGTTTGTGAAGATATACTAGAAAACAGGCTAATTATGTTATAAATAATTAATAATAAAATAAATAAATCTCGCAATATCTTAGATCAATTAAATCCATGGATCTTTAGAGACAGTCGGAATGTGGAAAGCGTGGAATGTGTTGATCAAATTTCTCTGAAACGTCAATATGTAATGTCGGAGACAAAGATGAAAAACACAAAAACAGAGAAAATTTAATTTTTTTTTCTCCCGCAAATTTAACTCCACACATGATTCCTCCTCCCGCGCCAAGGGAAACTTTACAACGTATCCGCTGAGTAAAGAAACCACAAATAAAAAGGAAGGAACGTTACTGTAGTGTTCTCAGTCGTCTTATCGATGACGTTTCAGTCGTACCGTACAAGCCTTACGCTTGCCAACAAGAAAAACAAGCGTAGAGAAACCGAAATACAAATACGACGAAAGTGAAAAAAGAAAGAGAAACGAAACTGGGAAAGTAATTACGATACATCTCAACAATTGTCATGAAACTTTCGGATCTTAATTTTTTTTTCGGGGAAACGTGAAAAGCAATATCAGTAAAAATACGTCGACGGGGAAGGGAGGGGAGGAGGGAGGGAAAAATACTATGGAAGCCAAGCCAGGAGATGTTAATTACTTTTCTGTGCGTTACGGGGTCCTTCTTACTTAAGGGAAGGGGGGAAGTAATGCTAGAGGTTTTTTAAAATGAGAAATAAAAGGTATTGTTTTGCAACGATATTCAAAAAGGAAAAAGGGCAGAAAAAATAATGGTCGACAACATTTCCCACGGTTTTAATTTCGAGTCAGAGGAATACTCGTGGAGAGGAATAAATCTAGAATGGACAGATTTGAACCTGGGTAAACAGTATTATTACAGAGAAAAAAAATGTTAGAGGAAGAAGGAATTGATGGGCTGTGTGTTACAGAACAGTTTCCGAAATTTATTGAATAAACTGAATAACGGCCACAAAATTGCAACAGCTGAAAGGAACTCTGAAAGTCCATGAAGGGAAAGCAATAAGTGAGAGAATCAATCCTGTGGGTCTGCTCCAGTCCCGAAAGATGGAATTGTCAGGAAATGTGGAGATGCAAAGTGATGGAGAGGCGCGCGAGAACCGAAACTAGGATGGGGAAACTTTTTTTTGCATTTTTATTATCATTTCAACCGATTTTCCGCGACGAAGAATGAGAAAATGTTATCCGCACAATTTTATCAAGTATCGAGAAAAATAATGTCGCTTCTTTTTCTCTTTTTTTCACTTCCGTATAAATCAATGGTGACGACGGGCAACAATTGCCGCCGGAGAAGGAGAAGGGGGGAAAGATGAGGTGGGAGACTCACTCACCCTTCGCTTCCTCATGACTGGTGGCGGCGGCCTTAGAGACGCGCTGTCCGCCTGGAGGAGTCTTGGGAGAGGTTGCCATCCACCATGATAAACTCACGCCACTACGAGCAGAAGAGAACTGCCTGCCAACTGAGCGACGGCGCTGCTGGGCTCCGCCGTGGACGCATGCGCCTCGTCGCCACGGTAACATTGCGTTTCAACAGGCGGCGTTCGGTGCCTGGTCGATATAGCACAGGGAAGGTCAGGAGGCTGACATACTGATACACTTAAACTCTGCATGTGCTCGTGCTCAAGAAAGCGACGGGGACCACGGAAGGAGGATTCCTCCGCCGGCACGATGTTGTACCACTGCTGCAACGACGCCGCCCAATTGACCTCAACGTTGGCGACAGGACATTCCAAAACACCAAAAATAGCTTACAGGACGACGTATCATTCTGAATACTATTTCAATAAATAATTAAAGAAACAGCGAACAAAACGCACACCACATCATTTCCCGTTAAACAGAAAATCAATTGCTACATATGTACCATAACAACATGGAATTATGTATTGTAATATGGCAAGAAAATATTAGTTGACCAGTTTGTAAAGCGACTTCACATTCATCCGACTATTTGAATCAAAATTCCCAAAAGGTAAATAATGGAGGGGATATTAATTAATGAATTTAATAATTGAGTTTAAATATATACATTTATTAATTGTAAACACTATAATTTTTAATATTGGTAGTGCGTAGATATATTAAGTTCAAAATAGTTATTTAAAAATGGGATTATATTAAAGATCTCAGGGTATTAATGGTTTGGGTGTTGACCCACGTGTAGCAGATCTGTTCGTTGACGAGCCTGAGTTGTCTTCATGGGCGTCTCGCTGTAATTTCCGTGTTGTGGAACTTGAAGCGGCAGGTCGACAATAACACCAAGTCTTCCTTCCCTTGTTGCTAAGACCTTTCTTCCCTGCTTCCTGGACTGATCAAAGCATAGTCCACCTCACCACCAATCTCCTCTCTCCACCACTCTGCTGCCTTCTCCTTTCACCACCACCTTGTATCACCAGTAATCTCTTTCTCCACCACTCTCCTTCAATATCCTCTCGCCATCCCCTTCAAAAATCTGTCAAATCTCCCCCTAAATTGTCTCCGCCAGCCTCTTTAAAGCCTTGTCCCCCCACTTATCCGACACCTATCACTAAGGTGGTAGAGATGGATATCCTCCAATCATATCCCTTGTTTCATTTGGGGAACACACGCCACCCGGTCACCAAATTCCCAGGCAGATTAAGACATTCCGAAACGGCGACGAGGTGTCCGAGCTTTATGGTCCAGGTGTCAGCCGCAGTCCCTTTGTTATTATTCCGACCCGCCAAGACGGCGCGCGGAAAAACTCCTTCTTCCTGACAAGCGACTTTCTCATGCCGGAATATTTGGTATTTAAGTTCCCGTAAATTATAATAAAAAATTGGACGCGAGTTCTACTGCGCTACAATACATATCTTGTTCTTGTTGTTCTGGAATTCAGTCCTAAGACTTCCATGCTAACCTGTCTTCAACAAGCCTTTTCATTTCCACATAACTAGCACATCCTATATACATTCTAATCTGCCTACCGTATTCCATCCTTTGCTTCCCAATAAAGGCTAATTTTACAAGACCCTCGTGTCTCAAAACTTGGCCCATTAATCTATCCCTCCTCTTGGTCAACGATCTCCATATTCTTCCATCTTCCCCTATTCTGTTTATAACTTCTTCGTTAGTGATTCTATCCACCCATCTCATTCACATGTAGCACCACTTTTCCTTTCCGCAGCTCCTATCGACCACGTTTCGCACCCACATAACGCCACGGTCCAATATGTTTAATAATCATTTCCTTAACTCCCCTAATATGCTTATCGTATTCAAATCTTGGTCACCCTTGTCTGTTCACTTACCTCTTCTCATAATTTTACACAAGACCGTCATGTCTCAAAACGTGTTCTTTTAATCTTTCCCTTCTCATGGTCAACGTCCTCCATATTGTTCGCTTTTCCCCTATTCTCCTTACAACTTCCTGTTTAGTGATTATATCCACCTATCTCGTTCGCCTATAGCACCACATTTCAAAGGCTTCTATTCTTTTCCTTTCTGCATCTCCTACCTTGAACATTTCGCACCCATATAACGCCACGCACCACACCAACATTTTTATAATGATTTCATAATATTCACACTTATATTACCCGTAAGTCATTTGTAAAGGAGGGTTTAACTATTTTACATATGAACAAAATTTAAAATGGTATTTTGTAACTTATTTAACACAAATTCCTACTTGAATCTTGTACCATGCGATGTGGAATTTAGGGGGAAATTAAATGTGGAATATATGAGACTTGTCAGGGTTAAATACTGTGGGGCAACAACGGGGAGCAGAGATCTCGCTTATTAAGACCAACTTGTTTTTCATTCTTTGCTCTTTTCGGAAACTTATCATCCAAGTAAGAGGGTTGTTTTACGGGAATTCCTCGTGGATGGCAGGTAAGCAGCATGTTGTGGTGATCCCGACGTCACAGGAGGCAGGAGGAAAATAGGAGATTTTTGCACTATCGAGAAACGAGGAAAACCAATTTTCCTGTCTCGGCAAAGATGTTCACGTCTCAGCAGAGAATTTTTCCTGGTATATTAAAATTTGGTTGTGCAATTTTCTGTTTTCTTTCGACAACTTTTGAAAGCGCCTTCTTTTCGCTTCTTAAATACTTCTACCTTACAACTTTCGACCAACACCCCTCCTTGTCTCCTCTCTCTGCTTTTTCCCCACTTTCTTTCCAACTTCAAACTGCATTTTTCTCTCCTGAAGTTCTCTTCCTTTTAACTTACATCGTAGCCTGGGTCTCTGTTCTCACGACCTCCACTTCCTTCCAGCTTCAAATACACACTGACTTATTCACCTCTTTGTCACTTCCCAGACAATCTCTGCTTTCTCCTTACATACGGTGCGTATCTTCACCAATGTTAATTAATTTACGGTGACCGCGGGATGCCTTGGTAAAAGGTCATGGGCCATCGTTCCCTGGTGGCCAAACGTCTTTACTCTTTGCACCTTGCCAGGAGGCACGGATCTTCGCGACAGGCTAGCGCATTTATATTCCCGGGATTTCCGTATCTCCTCCGCCTGTCTCCGAACATTCTCGTTCAATTTTCTGAATTGAATTAGTCCTAAAATACGAATTAAATGGGATTCTTCTGTGCTACAATTTCTTGAAGGAATCCTAATTTTCTTTGCAGTTAGGGCAGAATGGAGGGAGGATGTAGGCCTTAAGTAGGGTATCAGTAATTTACTTTCTAAAATTATGGTAAATTTAAAAATTAATATCCCCCGACTTGCCCTCGCCATGTCAATATTCTTAATAGTCTGCAATACAAAGGGTTTTAGTGGACCGACTGTAATCTTGGGACGGGACTATGAGGGAAGCGGGACTCGGGCGATGCGCAACGGGAACAATAGACATCCAGATCAGTAAAATGATTGCTTCCGTATCATATGGCAACGGGGAAATTGAGGACCAGGTAGGTATTTGATTTACTGGGGAGAAGAGAATCCCATGGAAGCGGCGGTACAATGGTGTCATTGTTTCACGGAAGTTGCAGCAGGTATGAAATGAATAGGCAGTTCGACCTAGTGGCGCCACCAAGCGCCTTTCGTAGCTACATCGATCAAACTGGATGACGGAGTGAGCCTGCCATTGTCTAGACAGCCTTGATTCACTGACTGCGATAACGTAAATAAATGGCGGAGTTTAGTCACCCGACAAAGATATTCTCCACGCAAGACTCCGCCTCGCCCTCTGGCGATAATTTTAAAATTAAGACTTTGGCCGGCTAACTGCGTCGGGGCACGTCCAGGCTGACATCATCACGTCAAGGGAAAGTACTCATACTGTAAATGATTGGGGAAATTTAATGAATTTAATAATTAATGTTTAAAATGTACATTTATTAAATGAAAATACTAATTTTAAAATGTGTCCGGCGATAATATAACATGTACAAATATAAAGTTATTAAAAGGGAATGACTCTAAAGTTCTCAGGGGTAATTATTGTTTGGGTGACCACGAACCTGTGTTGTTTTCATATGCGCCTTGATGCAGAGGCCACTGGATCTTCATTGTTGTTGACGGCACAAAGTCGCGCGGCCGGAATTGAGGAAAACGCCTGTTTTTCTCTCCTTCTTCCCTCGTTGTTAACGCCTTCTCTTTCCGCTGCCTCCTCGACTGATCAGACCGTAATTTACACCGGCGCTGCAACTGCACTCGTCAATCTGTACATCTCTCAAATTCACTCTCTACCACCAATCTCCTTCCAATCTGTCTAATTCATTCTCCACCACCAATCTGCTCTCAAAATGTCTCCGCCGGACTCTTTTAAAACTTCGTCCCCACTTATGCGACACCTATCACCAAGGAACTCACGCCACCCGGTCACCAAATTCTGAAACAAAAACCGGCGACGAGGTGTCTGAGCTTTATAGCCCAAGCGTCAACCGCTGTCTCCTTGTTTCGATTCCGCGCCGCCAAGTCGGCGCCGGGAAAAACCTCTTATTCCTGGCTATCGACATGCTCATGCCGAAATATTTATGCAATTTAAAATTCCATAAATAGGAAAAAATTGGACCGGTTTCTACTGCGCTATACACCCACAACAAAAACCCGTAGTTCCGTGAGAACGCCAAGACAGGAGGTATGTGAAAAAGCTAAAGAGAAAAACTTATAATTTGTAAAAATAACTGAGAACAGGGGTTTATGAATTTATGATCTAATCATTATTGTGTTAATGCATGCAAAATATTTGCGAAAATAGGTTATAAGAGGATGGAACGTCAAATAGAATGCGAGTTTGGAGAAGATCAGTTTGGTTTTAGGAAGAATGTAGGGACAAGAGAAGCAACATTGATTCTGTGTCTAATTTTAGAAGACAGGTTAAGGAAAAAATGGGAAGGCAGTCAGAATTAATTATTACTGAAGATCAATCAAAGAAAGCAGAAATTAAGAAAGAAGTAAGACAAGGATGAAGTCTGTCGCCCGCGCTCTTTAACTTATGTATAGAACAGGCGATGAAGGAAGTTAAAATGGAATATGGGAACGGAATAATATTGAAAGGAGAATAAATAAAAACCCTACACTCTGCCGATAATATTATTTACCACAATAAATAGTTCAATATGATGATTAATAGAGGGAATACCAAGGTAATGGAGTGTAGTATGAGAAACACTGGAATAACAAAGGCTGTTAGACTGGGAAGGGATATTTTGACGAAAATTAAGAAATTCTGCTACCTGGGAAGCATAATAACTAGAATTGGATAGTACAGAAAGAAGAATTTACTTACGGGTAATATAAGTGTGAATATTAGGAAATCGTTATTAAAAATGTTGGTATGGAATGTGGCGTTATATGGGTGCGGAAAGGAATACAATAGAAGCCTTTGAAATGTGGTGCTATAGGAGAATGAGATGGGTTGATAGGGTAACTAACGAGGATGTTGTAAGGAGAGGACGTTGACTAATAGAAGGGAAAGATTAATTGGACACGTTTTGAGGCGTTAGAGGGAAGAGAACAGAAGGCGGCCAAGGGTTCAAATACGCTAAGTAGATCACGGAGAATGTGGGAAATAAAAAAATAGCATTAGAGGGAAGTGTGTGAGGTAAGAAGAGGATAGGGAGGCCAAGGATGTAATGCGCTAAGTAATTTAGAGAGGAAGAAATTAAAAGGCTTGCGCAAGATTTCCGTGCAGATGTCTCTCGGTCGTGGCTGAAGGTGATTCCTTGCTATTGAAGAAACAACCCTCTCGTTCCGTCACTCAACACGACAGTTTAAACAAACCCACTAAAAAGTCTGCGGCGTTTATTTACACGTCACCTTCCTTCGCTAGGTAAATGAATAAGCAACCCGAGAGCCAAATCCCAGCCTCTAACTTGACGAGTAAACCACAAAGCTACGGGGATTCGTGCACTTCACTTTGTCAAAGTGGCGGAAGCTGAGCCGGCTTCTCACATAGTCACTGCAAAACCATGACAAACAAAGTGGTATTTTTTGACTAATAATACAGAAAGAACAAGAAATTAGCAGGTCATTAGCAACCGCCACCTAAAACATCTTCCCAAGAAAACAATAATCTTAATCCCCTATATCTTCAACTACCTACTATCCAACCAAATGGAAACACGAAACAAACCTAAATACCACCATGAAAGTTACCGTCCAATAAGTCTCCTTCCTACATTCTCCAAATTGTTTGAAAAACTACTGCTGCTCCACCTAATCAAACAACTCTCCTTCCTGATTCCAGACACACAATACGGTTTCCACTCAAAACACTCCTTCCCTCCACCAAATATACCTACGGCCTCTCCAAACTCATAAACAACTCCTTTGAACAACGCAAATCCCTTTATTGCCATCGAAAAAGCTTCCCTACCATCCAAAATTAAAGACTTCCTAAACGACACCCACCACAGAACACTCCCGATTACCTTCCTAACAGAACCTTCTCCCAATGAAGTGTCATTGCCTCTTCCCAGATCACGTGGCCATCTCCTATGAAACCTCCTCTCTTCTCGTCTAGCCACTCCAATCAGCGCTCAACAACCTACAACAATGGCGAATCAGCATCAACCCCACCAAATCAATAACCGACTCATTCACGCAAACAAAAAACCCTCCTCCCCAAATCCACCTCTATCCAAACAACGCATTAATCCCAGAAACCACCTACCCGCGGAGTCACGTTTGACTCAAAACTCTCGTGGAAACCTCACGTTAATCTTCTCCTCTCCAATTCAGAACCCTGTATCCCCTCCTAAAGTGAAAAATCCCCTGTTATCATCAGCACAAAACGCCTCTTACACCTCTCCATAATACAACCCACCCGGTCCTATGCCTCGTCCATATGGGGAACAACTTCCAAAATTCAAACAAAACATAATACTACGCACCATTACAAACTCTCCCTGGAACCTTAGAATTTCCGTCATCCACCACAACATCAAACTTCCCAAAGTAAGCTCCGTAATCTCCAAATCCATAACCTCCCTAATTAAAAGCGTCCTCAACCATCCAAACCCCACGATCCAGCAATTCCATAACAATCCTCCTCCATTATCTCCGCGCTTCCGTCGGCTGTCACATATTGGGGAAAATATGACGTATAACCAAAAAAGGGGCGACGGGATAACAGGTTGCATGGGGGTGGTCCTTAAAATAGCGAAATCCCCTTTTCAAAAAATTATTCGTGGGAGTTAATCTTACCTGTCGCAGGTGTTTCTCTCCAGATTGGTTGCGGGATTCACTTTTGAGGATGCCTCGTTCTCTCTCCGGTTTTCAAGGTTCTTACATACCGAGGCACCTCTGCCACTTTTGGAAGGGGCATGTTCTGGGGTCGTAGATCTGGGATTTACCGTAAGAGTAAGTAAGTCGGCCAGCTGGTTCCTAAAAATGTTCAACACACGGGAGAGAGGAATGCTGCGACCCCACAGCAAACTTCTATCCCGTCATACTTAATACCTCAAACTATCTGATGCAAGTTTTCTAGGTTTTTCTCCGCATCTCATTTAGGAGAATACCAGGTAGAATCCTTAAACTGCAGCCTCGAAACCGTATTTAACCATTGGCAGCATTCCAAATATTAGTTTAGTTTAATTACCACCGTTTTGATTGTTCTCTTCCTCCAGGATCACGATCGCGCCCTTTACTACGGTTTCCAAGTCTTCATCAATCTAAGAACGCTTGTTATTTTATTTTTTATTCATATACAAACTTTTTATAGTAAAGATTATCAGTTTGGACAATAAATGATTCAGTATATACAATATTAAAATAAAGACTACAAAATTTACATGTTGAAATGGAAGTTGGTAAATCCATTCCTTGTTTCCACTGTTTCCACTGTTTCCCATACTACACTCCATCACCTTGGTTTTCCCTCTACTAATCCTCATGTTGTACGCTTCCTACAGGACCAGGTTCATGTCATTTATCATGTTTTCCAACTCTTCTTCTGACTCCCCTAATACCGCAATATCATCGGCAAACGTTAGGAGCTTTTTATTTCTTCTCCTTGCAGAATGGTTTCGTTTCCACATTCCTTTTTAACTTCTTCATCGCCTGTTCTATGTGTAACTTAAAGAACATGGGCGACAGACTTCATCCTTGTCTTACTCCTTTCTTTATTTCTCCTTTCTTCTCTTGATCTTCAATTTTAATTACTGCTGACTGCCTTCTGTAGAGGTTATGGATTTCTCTTCTTTCTGGATATTTTATTTCTGTCCTCTTCAACATCCTTAAAAGCGGTGCTATAGGTGAATGCTGAAGATCAGATGGGTGGATAGAATGACACGACGAAGTTCTAAACAGAATAGGGGGAAAGCGAACAAAATGGAGGACCGTGACCAAGAGAAGGAATATATTAATTAGAGCGAATAGTGTGGGGTAAGATCATAAGATGGAGGCAAAGGATGGAATACACTAATCAGATTAGAGAGGATGTGGGTTGTGATAGTTATAAGGAAATGAAAAGGCTTGCGCAGGGTTGCATCAGACCAGTCTTAGGATTGAAAACCACAACAGCACAACATATATATATATATATATATATATATATAATGTCGTGAAATATGTTACACTGGAGACGAGTACTGTTTGAAATGTCAAGCATTCTCTGATGTTTGAATAATTTCAACCTTCACGACGTAGCAGCGTATGTCACTGGGATCGCTTTAAAAAGATTGTTTGTTAAATGTTAACAAGACAATTATAATAATTTTTTAATAAAGTTAATTTCTGCTGTTGAACACTACAGAAAGTTTTGAGATTTGACAAATCAAAGTGAGACAGGGGCGAAACTGGTTTCGGATACAAAACATCCCTACAGCAGGGACGGAAATTGAATTCTAAGAATAGTATTCCATTATACGCCGCGACTCTGAGGTAAAAAGAATGCAACATTCAGACCGATGCTTACATTGGACTTGAGTGACGTGCCTTATGAAACCCGAAGCTAATTTATTGACGTTCCATTACGCATAACCTCGACGGTAGTCTACAGAAAATCCCTCGCTCTTTTAACAGTCCACAAAATTAGTTTGGATGACGTCACGTTAACAGCGTTTATACCATACATTACCTTCATATACTATAGACTCTCTGGACTACTGCTTTAAATTCACTTCAAATTGTGTTGGGGGATGATATCACTATTTGTTTTTACAATTAAACCTTAAACGAATACACCACATTTAAATTTTGGTTTAGGGTTCACCTTTTGATAATATTAAAAATCTGGGTTCGTTTTTTATATTAAATAAATATAATCCAGATTTATGGAGTCAACTACTTACAATATTTTAAAATTATTTATCTTACTAAATATAATAATAATAATAATATGATCTATTTACAAAATTTACTATCCTCATATTTTACTTGCTCCGGCTACCTTATGAAGTTCCAAGTTGACCCCGTGGTGGTTAGGAAAATTACATCAAATTGCGTTTCGAATGTTAAACAAAGAAAACATACAGCACCCTTAAATTTAACCCCTTAGACAAACGAGAGAAATAATTTATGTACCCAGAATTTAGGAATTATATTTCAAAAAACGGCGTTACAGCGTCAACTTGAGAACATTGGTATTTAATCTGGTTGGGCTCTTATTATGGCCTATTAATTAATCCATTCCTTCTCTCGGTCAAAGTCCTGAATATTGTTCGCTCTCCCCCTATTCTGTTTAGAGCTTCCCACCTCATTCTCCGATACCACCACATTTCAAAAGCTTCTATTATTTTCCTTTTTTCTACACGTTCAACGCCCATATAACGCCACACACCATAAGAACATTTTAAGTAATGATTTCCTAACATTCACACTTATATTGCCCTTAAGTAAATTCCTCTTCTTTGCCTGTGCTATCCTACTCTAGTTATTACGCTGCCCAAGTTCCAGAATTCCTCAAAATATCCCTTCCCAATCTAACAACCTTTGTTATTCCACTGTTTCCTTATTTTAATCCTCCTGTTGTACTCTTCCTCCAGGACCACGTTCATGCCATTCATTATGGTTTCCAAGTCTTCTCCTGACTCCCCTAATACTACAATATCATTGGCAAAGCGTACGGTTTTTATTTCATCTCCTTGCAGTATGATTCCTTTTCCATATTCCGTTTTAACTTTATTCGTGGCCTGTTCTACATAGAAATTAAAAAGACACTGAATCTTTGTCTTACTCTTTTCTTGATTTCTACTTATCTTTTCTTGATTTTCAATTCTAATTACTGCTTATGTAGACGTTATCGAGAACTCGTCTTTCTCGTTATTTTTATTCTTCTCCTGTTCAAAATAGAGTGCTTTAGTTCACATTATCAAAGCAAATTATCAAAGGCTTTTTCTAAATCTATAAATGCTTGATTTTTCTCATCCTGTCTTCTAAAATTAGACTCAGAATCAATATTACTTCTCTTGTCCCGACATTCTTACTAAAACCAAATTGTTCTCCTCCTAAGTTGCATTCTGTTTGTCGTTCCATCCTACTATATATTATATTCGTTAATATTTTGCTTGTATGAGATACTAAACTAATTGTCCCGTGCTGCTCGCATCTATCAGTCCCAGTCCCATACTCTTCGGTGTGAGTATATTTATGTTATTACTAAAATCTTTTGGTATTCTTCCCGTATAGTAGATTCCGCAAACTATCCTAAACAGCCATGATGTTGCTGCTTATCAGCTCCGCTGTAATGTTATCAATTCCTGGAGCTTTACAATTGCACCTCTGTCAAACTCCGACCTTAAATGTTGTCACCCAACTGTTCCTCTTCTTCTATTAGTGACTGATCTAGTATTCCACCGTGATACAGCTTCTCTGTATACTGCCTTTACTTGTCTTCCCATCCGCCTTCCTGAAGTTGTTGCTAATTGTAACAAAATCAATTTTGTTGTTGTGAGATGCTGTCAGAATGCAAGAAGCAGAATATTCTCAGATGAAAACGAAACGTAATTAGGATCATCAGTGGGAGTAGTTAGCAGCGTCTCTTTTGGAGTAAATAACCAAGTGGTGTGGCAGTGAAGACAGGTGATGGCGCCATCAAGCGTTAATGCGCCGTAGCTCTTGTTAACGGTCAGTAAACAAAACCCGCAAAACCGCTCGCTGCTTGAGATGTCAAAGAAACACAGTGCTTGCTTGTATAAAGTTGAGCTGGACGCTTCTTTTTAATGGCATTGATAAATGTTGTCACGGGCGGCCATTTGCAGATAAGCTTTAATGAGGCTTACAACGAAGTTGCATCTCTTTAAAGTTTAGTACTTATCGGATCTTTGACATCGCTTTAGCTACTATTCTTATCATAAAGCTGAATAACATCGTTACAAGAGACGGAAAAAAATGTATTTAAGACAAAAGGGGAAAAAATTAAATCATAGCAATTGAAAGACACGAAACTTTTATTATTTTTCCCAAAATTAAACAGAAGCTCATCAAATTCATAGCAGTTTCCCGTCATTCACCTGCAATCCTAAAATTACGTTTTACATAATCTATACTCCAACTTTCAGATTATTGAAATAAAAAATAGCGAACTGGGGAAATCGGGGGGCGGAACGAGCCCTTATTATTTAACAATCGTTCGAAAATTGTGGAAGAAGAAAAATGACTTCACAAAAGTATAAATCATTCGTTTATTCTATTCTTTACTTAATCTAATATTAATATAAGTTAAAACAACAAATTTAGATTTTTTATGATTTTTAAAAAGAAACTTATAAATTTCCCTAGTTGCCCCACCCTCTGGGGGTGGATGTTTTGTATGTACAATAAGGCAATAAAATTTAAGAAAAATCATAGCACCGTTTGTGTTTTCTTTCTTATAATTGTTTAGCGTACGGTTGATCGCTTTATGAATATTTTTAATTTCCAAAGAGATTTTTTTTTGCAACTGCACAATCTTCGCTAACATTTTTCCCCTTTTTTCCTTTATTAACCTATTCTTTTTGGGTACAACATCATGTAACTCATTCTTATAAGGTGAGGCTGCCAGGTTTTTTTTAGGTTCTCATAACATTTTGCCTTATCTAGTAGTTTCAGTTTAACGTTTTTCACCCAGCCTTACTACAAGTAGATTTAAACCTTATATGCAGCTGAATATGGAAAAAAAGGGAGTTCTGAGATAGAAGAAGAAATCAAATTTTAAGCCAGATTGTTATAATCGTTGTCCGAAAGCAGAAGAAGAAGAACCACTGCGAGAGATAAGAAGAGACCTTCAGCAAATAATTGAAAGCAAAATACATTATCTACATTCTTAGTCAAAATTCTCGGCTGAGATGCTATCGTCTTCGATGTTCCTCGACGCCAAATTCACTGTTTTCCGCCACTGCAAGAAGCCCCTTTTTTACCGACCCACGAGTTCCCAGAAGTCGCCTGATACTGCTCAAGACTCTCAGTCGCCGAGCTCAGAACAAAACAGGTTCATTTTCCGGCTCAGTGTACCAGTTTGTTTGTTTCCCCCTTAGATATGACACTGAAAAGTAATTGAGTCTCATGTAAATCAATACCTTGAGTACAGCCATCACAATTTTTAAATATTTAATTCGCACAAAGTTTCCATTTTCAACTTTTATAGTAGTCAAAATAATAATAAATTGGATGGGAAAGAGAAACAGGAAAAAGCTAAAAATAAGTTATATAATAATAATCATTTTCTTCCTTTGGGTCACTGTAAATATTATTAAAATGTTACCATTTGTTAACCGCTTTAAAAATCTCATCCCTATTACTTTTCCATATTATGCCATTTTTTGATCCTAAAATACAGGCACAGTTCTTTCATTTACTTATTTTTTCTTCCTCAAATTTTCCACAGCTAATTGCAAGGAACTTTTTGTGGACTGTTGCTCTCTATAACCACACTGATTTTCTCATAAAATAATAATAATACTTAGTTTTACTTGTTTTATTTCAGGAATATGTTCAATACACTGCAACACATGTCCTTGTGTTACACAAAAAGCATTTACTCCTCCAACACTTTCAGGTATAATTTTGGATTTAGACAAATTGTTTATGTTTGACTCACAATATAGATGAAATCTGAGAACTGTAAATTTGGTAGCTTCTTCACTATTTTGACACCATCTTGTTCTTCCATGTTCACAAGCGTCATTGCCGGTATAAATTTCTGCTGTTAATAATAATATTGGTATTAAAACTGGATTTTTATCACACACTCTTCAAGAATAATTCAATAAATACAACACAAATGAATTTCTTTTCAATAGACCAATAATGTTTAAATATTACCTTTTTATTCTTCTTTGAGGGAGACTCAAGGAAAAGGTACTTAAAATTTCATTCTAACTATTTCTTAGACTTAAATATGAAATAATATGTTAATGCATTAAATAAACACAATTTACAGCCATTAAGAAACTCATTAAATGTTGAATATTTCTTAATTCAGTCTGCTTATTGTTATAACTAATCCATTGTAATTCATTACAAAAACAAATTGAAAAATAATACATTATAGTGAACATACTTGTAATTACTTTCTAACATCACATTTCTTGTAAAGTATTTCTTTTTATAGAATACTTGTTCAATAATGCATTTATAATTTAATTAATAATCATCTGCAGAGTCTGTTCTGGGCAATATATTGTACAAAAATATGACAATTCCTCTCTAATTTTGATTCCCAACGCTACACTTGTTGTTTCTTTTTGACTGGAAAATAAAAAACAAAAAATTATTCGTGTTCCAACAGGAATAACACCAATAAGATAAACTTTATTTCCATATAATTGCATCATATAATATGGGAAAATGACAGGTTTAATATAAAAGAATCTGTATAAAGTTTAATATTTGTAGTATCACCACTTGTGTAGCTTACATATTACCTTATTTACTAAATACTCTTTCAGAGTATTCTTTTATGTACAGTGATACACTTTTTCCATATAAAATATC
This sequence comes from Eucriotettix oculatus, assembly GCA_034510155.1. Lineage (NCBI taxonomy): Eukaryota > Metazoa > Arthropoda > Insecta > Orthoptera > Tetrigidae > Eucriotettix > Eucriotettix oculatus. The sequence continues at coordinate 17,324,191 of CM067379.1, forward strand.
ATTCCTTTTAGAAATGGGTCATGATCAGTTTTTTTTACAAGTCTATATTAACAAAACAGTCTGCAATTCGCCTAGTATTAAAAAAAGTAGCTCTACTTTATCCACCTAAGGTTTTTCGACTTCTTTACCATCCATCATAATAGTTTTGTGTAGAGAAACAGTATTTAGTTTTTTGAAATATTGGTTTACATGAACACCAAATATATATCTAATAACCTTCTTTTGACAGATTAAAAGTCTGTCCATAAATGTCCAGAAGAAGCACATTCTCAAATTTCTTTTATAATTGCATAACTAAAGTGGAAGTAGACACTGCCACACTATACATGCATTAAGTATTCTAATAAGAGAATAATTCATGTGCATTTCTGTTTATTACATGTTACATCAAATTCATGATGACAATGTGAAACAATTTCAATAAGGCAAACATTAACTTCTTTGGGACTTGATATGTTTTGTAAATCAAAGTACCAGTGGAAAAGTCATTTTAACAAAATATTAAACCAATCCCTCATGAACACATTCAGTAATTTAAATGAATGCCCTTAAATTATGTTTCTTTACATCCAACCAAGTTAATATTATAAATTCTGCCAAGTTGTAAGAGGAACCACCATGCGGAAGCTTTCTCTCACAGGTGTTCCCCCACAAAGTGTAGTAGGGGTTTACCTACAGGGAAGGTCTTGTTCCCTCTCTAATTTCAAGGTTCTCACATGCTGAGACACCTTAATCTCTTTTAGGATGTGTATATACCTTGGGCATACAGTAAGAGTTGTCTACTGCTCTCATTGGATCAGTCGGCCAACTAACTCCTAAACCTGGTGGATACGTCATTTGGAAAGACCTGATAATAGTAACAAATAGACCAACCTACCTGGTACAGGCTTTCTAGGGTTTTCCCCGCATCTCTTAGGTGAATATCAGGAGCCCTAGTCAACCCTTGGCTACCTTGCACTGCCTTCCACGTCCTCCGCATGCTATTAAAAGGGAGTTGCCATTTCGGTATCACCCTCACAAAACCTGTCAAAAGAAAAAGAGAGCATCAATTAAAAAGCTATTAAAAATAAAACAGGAAGAATACCAGAAGATTTTAGTAACAAAATAATTACACTCATGCTAAGAAGACTGGGGCTGATAGATGCGAACAGCACGGGACAATTACTTAGTTAAGAAAAGATCAGTTTGGTTTTGGGACAAATGTAGAGAGAAGAGAAGCAATATTGATTCTGTGCCTAATTTTAGAAGATAGGATAAGAAAAATCAGGTCTACATTAATGGCATTTGTAGACAAGAATGCCCTATACATCTTTGACGTATTTATTTAGTGTCCGACTGTTCGATTGAAGTATGCGTAGTTTTAAAGGAAGGATTAATTGAATTTATTTAATTACATGCTAGATCTCTTTATTTGCTGAAAAATTATTTAAAAAATTAGAAATTACTTTGTAATTTTTTTTGTTACTTTTCAAAAAATGACCAATATACAGGTGTCACAAGTAGTAAAATTTGTTGGCTATTGTTTGCCAAACAACTATTTATTTACTTGGTATTCTCTAATGACCCACGTCTCAAATTGATGAAATTGTGCATCCATAAATGCAATAATTTTTTCGTTTCGCGAATCCATGATTGGAATAATGAATAATATTTATACAAAACACTGAGAAGAAACGGCGCTAACCACATCTAATATTAATTATTAACTCAGCTGATTGGCCACAGAGACCTGTAGGTGAGGGCTGGGGACTAGTATTGCTGGGCAATATTGCATATTTTCGATACCGGCAACACCCCGGCAAGTGGTTGCAATACCGGCACTATTGCTCGGCAATACTGATATATTGCCGGGCAATATGTTTATATTATTTTGTTTTAGCACTATGTTGAGGTAATGTCTTCCTATGGAATGTACATTGTATTTTGCAGTAAATAAAAGGAATGCTATAAAATGTTCGTTTTTTAAAAAAATAAAAATAAACAACTATGCGTTTCCTGCCATATGTCCCTTGTATCAAAATGTTCAGCTTGGTGTCCACCATCCTACATCCTATTTTGACCCAAAAGGTTGGAGACATTCTGTACAATACTATGATAATTCTAAAACCCTTAAATTTGTGAGTTCCATCATCGGAACATCGTGATTTATCTCATTAAATATAATTTTCGTACATGTAGTCTACTTTTTTATTCTCAAATAAGTCAGATCAATTTAACAACTAATACATTTATTTATTTTCAGAGAGAGCTTTTAGTAATTTTCAACTAGAACCTGATTGGCCAACAATTCTCCAAATTTGTGATGTTATACGTCAGGGAGATTGCCCGTAAGTAATGAATTAATTACAATTTAATTGAAATACAATTTAATTTACTTCCCTTCTCTATAAACACATTGTATAAGCTATTAATTTTATTAACTATCTTGTGACAAGCCTTTTCATTACTACCACATCCTCCCTAATCTGCTTAGCATATTCCGTCCTTTTTCCCTCTTCTGTACACTTCTCTCTAATACTAGTTTTATAAGGCCCTCATGTCTCAAAACATGGCCTAAAAATCAATCCCTTCTGTGGTCAAACTCTTCCGTATTGCTCTCTACTCTCTTGTTCAACTTTCCGAATAGTAACCCTTTCCACCCATCTGATTTTCAGCAGTCTCCTATAACACCACACTTCAAAGTCTTCTATTAGTTTCCTTTCTGCAACTCCTACCATCCATATTACGCACTTATATAACACCACACTCTGTATGAACATTTTAAGCAATGATTTTCTAATATTCATACTTATATTATCTGTAAGTAAATTCCTCTTCCTTGCCTGTGCTATCCTACCCTAATTATTATGCTGCCCAATTAGCAGAATTTTAAACTTATCCCTTCCCAATCTAACAGCCTTCATTATTCCGATTTTTCCCAAACTACACTCCTTCACCTTGGTTTTCCCTCTATTGATCCTCGTGTTGTTCTGTTCCTCCATGACCAAGTTCATGTCATTTATTATGGTTTCCAAGTCTTCTTCTGACTCCGCTATTGCTACAATATCATTGGCAAAGTGTTCGGTTGGATTTCTTCTCCTTGCAGTATGATTCCTTTCTATATTCCATTTTAACTTTCTTCATTGCCAGTTCTGCTTTATTTTCTTAATCTCCATTCTAATTACTGCTGGCTGCCTCTTGTAGAGGTTGTGTATATATAATAATACAATACCCTTCTTTATCAATATTTTATTCCTGTGCTTTTTCATGAAAGCCTTCCTTGTCTGTGCTATCCTACTCTTTATATCTACTTCTACCATTGTATTTCAGAGATACCTACGTGGCCACTGTGATGTGTGAGTGCCAGAGCATTTTGCACAGCGTGGGCCCCTATTGCAGAATATTTTTGTATGACCTTTGCACTGGCAGTTGGCTCATTGTGGTATTTCTATTTTTTCTTTTGGCAGTTCGAATTTAGAATTGAGTGAACTAAATTAGTTACGATAGGCGTCTTTATGGTTTTCAGCAGATTTTAGTTCTACAAAAAATACTAGGTTCTTTGTCAGATATTTGCAATATTTATTGTCTTGTGTATAAGAGGCAGTCTCTTAATTGAAGCAAGTCAGAACAAAATATTGCAACTGAAAGTTCATATGATTTTGTCTTATCTGTAAATAAATCCCTTCAGTAATCTGTTTGTTCATATATTCTCACTGAAAGTTTTCTTATACTTTCCACTTTAACCTAAAAACACACACATACTGTATAGAGCTTTTATTAACATTAAAAATTTCACTTAAAGTGAAGTTATCTTGGCATTAATAATTACAATAATTTTTGTTCAGTGGCATAAAATTACAACATATAATTGTGTGTATGAATATTTATTTAGAAGTCAGAAAATGACATTGTCAGGCTAATTAAAACAATTAATAAGGACTGGAAAAAGAGACACAATTGATGGCTTACCCAAAGTGTACAGTTGGCAAGCCTCATGTTGAGTCTAAAGTTTTGAATTTTCAGAGGAACCACCCCTTCAACAGAAGATTTGGAATCTTGATTAGGTTTTAAAATTTAGGAACGGAACGTCGTGAACGAACTACTGTTAATAAAGTTTATATCACATTTTTCTGATATATAGGCTGTTTTTCATTTTATTAATATTAATATAAGATGTGTATTCGTATAAAATAACCCGTTTTTGATGGCTCGTGTTCCTTCCTTCCGGGGATGATCTGAGATGCAGTCCGTCCCTTCTTCATTTGTTGCAACACGTTTATACGTTTATATTGCAACGGGATGTTTTGCGAGTTCCAAACTAAGGCCTTTGTCCCAATTTTCAGGTCTAAGGACTGACCTGCCATTCCTCAAGTGGTACTGATTTGCGTTTCTCTTTCTGGCTATAGATATAATCTCAATTGGATGTTAATTTAACATTAAGCAATCGGGAACATTTGCAACCTAGCCCGCTTCCTAATTATTATACTCTATATACATATATACAAAATTAATAAAACATTTGGGGAAATTGTAATTCATATAAATGTGTAGGGTGCAAACGAACACCATCCAGGTTAAGAAATCCGAAAAACCGTTAAATGTTGTCAAATATCGATTTCCTAGTTCAAATTGTGTGTTCATATTTTATTCCTTTCATATACAGGGTCTCCATAATTTTTTTGGCCGCTAACAAAACTAAATTGAATCGTAATTTTACCATTTTAAAAATGTTTTACAATAAAATAGTCCTTATTTCATGGAATTTCATTAGTTCTCATTTTGACCCTTGGAGGGAACTTATTTTTATTTTTACAGACTATCGCGTCATGCAGTGAGCAGGCAAAGTCCGTTCTCTGGTTATTGGAGCCAAAATCCATTTGGACAGTTCAGACGGAGGTGATACCGTCGTAAATTTAATAAACAACCAATAAAAAGATGAATGTGGCCTCCTGTGGTTGGGCTTCATAGAGAGGGAACATTTTCATGGTCGGTCATCCATCCGGTTCTCCGGGCATCAAACCTCTCGACATTTTTCCTAGGGACAGCTGAAGAACCTGAATATCGAGTAACTTATATGTACGACAGGGGTTTAAGATTGATGGAGAGTCGATACGCTGACCACGTACCACTTCATATTCGGAATGTGTCATGCAAGATGACAGTCCGCAGTCGTCCTGGTAGGCAAAGGCTGGCTGGATGCGGGCTAGAATGCCATACGAAGGAGATATATATGCGAATAATCTGTATTAAAATAATTTCCAAAAAATTTATTTATTTATTTTAATAAATATAGACGAGGGAAATATATATGGCTTAAATAAAACTGTGAACGATATTTCAAACGAATGTGTCTCTTTCCACGTACAGAATAAGCCGCCTCTTGTCGCAATCTCTTTCTAATGCTTTTATCATTCAAAACACAGAATTGCAGAGATTTTAATGGTCACATAAATTGAAAAATATTAAATTATTGGTCGTCTCCGTCTTTATCAAACAAATAGGACACTCATTTAAACTCCAAATAAAAATCTTTGTTATCTTTTGATAAAGGTAAAATTTATTAATAGGTGACATCATATATTTACTTTATTAAACATAAATTGTAACATCCCAGAATCTGAAACGGCAGACACAGATATTATCAAAAACAATCTAGCTAAGATGCGACAGTAAACAATTAACGAAACCAAGTTACAACATTTACACACTAGTAACATATTCCTAAAACTCAGAACGAATCCAATTTGCCTTGCATACTCATCAAATAGCAAATAAAGGTCGTCACCACTTTGCTGCAATCACCCCATGAATTATTTCTAAAAAGCTCACTCCGCCGCAGGGGCTTCACGTGGCGATAAACGAAAATATCGTGGACAAATAAGTTATTTTATACAAATACACATCTTATATTAATAAAATGAAAAACAGCCTATACATCAGCAAAAGGGGATATAAACTTTATTAACAGTAGTTCGTTCACGACATTCCGTTCCTAAATTTTAAAATCTCATCTTTTACGATTATAATAAAAATGAATATTTACAATATATATGTATAATACAATTATGTTATAAATTGAAAAATTATTAACGGAAACAAGAAATTAAAATGGATAAAACTTTTGTTGTGCACAAGCAACGAGGCTGAAATAACAGTTACAAAGAATAACTCATAAGCGTATTGTTAGTTCCAGAATTACAATGGAAAACTTTAACAATGAGTTAATTCTGTATGGAAAATTATCATAAGTTGTGCAAAACACCAAAATGTACATTTCTAATGATCCTGATGTCATCTTTAGTGAATCTGCCAAAGGAATTTATAAAGTAGAAACGTTATCAGGCAAATAATACATAAAATTTGCAATAAAAATTAAATCCATTACTTTAATTATTAATCAATTAGAAATTAACTTGAAAAGATTTGTGGACAATAGCGCTTTTAACTTATGATAATATTGCCAGAGACTACGCTCTAGCGTACAATTTATCTTTCAGAATGATCGTTTCTTCTAAAAACGGCCCTCTTCATAACATTTCTATATTTTTATATAATTCTCTTAATGAGGAAAATAATTTTACAGTCAAAACGTCTTTTAAGTTTTTTGACCATTTAAACGTCACTAATGATCATGTTTTCTTATCATTAGATGAAGTGTTCTTATTTAATGTTTACCCCATGCATCAATTACACCAAGTTTTACAAATAGATGGGATAACAACTTTTCCAAATTGACAAAAATTCTTATCTTAATAAATGTAATTATAAATTCCACTTATTTTTCGTTCAATAACATTTACTATCACGAAATCATTGGTTCCACCTTGGGAATTTTTCTTTGTCGTTTTTTCGAGCAAATTACGAGATTTGGAAGCCTTATGTATTACATCTCTAGATTTAAAACCACTGAGACATTTCAAGTATGATGACTTTTTAGTATCATCCTCAGATTCCACATAAACCTTTTGCTCAATACTTATAATAATTACAACCCTGAAAGAAACTTTACAATTGAAATTTCAAAAGATCACTGTCAATTTTCTTGATGTTTTGGTTATTGTTTCTGTCAATAAGATAGTTACCAATTGCTATAAAAATATTAACTTACTCATGAATAATTCTTAATTACATGTCAAATCAGCCATTATTCCATAAGATACTATGCTTTATAATTTAGTAAATAGGGACGTCAAATTATATCGTCAGCGCTATCATAAATTTAATCGGGGAAAAATATAAATAGTATTTTTCTTAATATTTATCATTTGTATTTCGTTTAAAATTAGGTTGACTAAGATTAATATGAAATTAATAATTTACTCGTAAAATTACGCAATAAGAAATAATACAAACTTAATGACTTACGATATCCGAATTACCTTAAAGCTTGCAATAATTTAAGCTATGTTATTATGAATGTGTGTGTCAGAAAATGAAATTGCCAGGTTGATTAAAACAATTAATGAGGACAGGAAAGAGACAGAAAGTTAGTGGCTTTATTGAAGTTTACAGATGGCAGGCACCATGTCACTTGGAATGTTTTCCTAACCTGATGAAGGGGCAGTGCCTCAGAAAATTCAAGAATTCAAAACCCGACATGATGCCACCACCTTTCTATCTCTCTTTCCTGCCATTGTAAAATTGCGTGTCATGTGATTCTGTAACAGTTGTTTTGGCTGTAGCCCAGACACAAAAGTCATATTTCTCATTGTGATAGCCATTAATACGCCCTATGTCGTTTTATGGATCAAACTTTCGAGTGAAATTACTTTGATACATTGCATTCCGTAAAAAAACACGCAAATGATTCGCTGCCTTGAATGTTTCTCCTGACCAAATTTCGTAAGGTGATTTCTTGTCAATAGGTATTTTACCATTTCTATTTGGAACATTCAGTGCAGTTTCACATGCAAATCCCCACATAGAAGATCTATTGTCGACAGCATAGATCTAGATAGTACAACAAGGTGTTATTTCTTCTGTTCTGTATCACCATTCTAATGGGATGAATATGGTGTTGTGATTGGCAACTCGCTGCTCAGTGCTGCCAACTTATTGCGAATGCACTGGTTATCAAACTCAAAGAGTATCTTAAACTCACCTCCACCATATTTTCTGTTTCCTTCACATTTTCTTCAAATCAGAAACAGGCCCTGAAATTTGTTGTAATCATTTTTGAAGCGATGCAAACAAACATAGACGTGTTGACATCAGCGTTAATAACCTCAGCCGTTCGCCTTTTCAGCGGCAATCGATGATCTTTGCCCTTCACACACGCATCGCAGCTGCTGTTGGTCGGCATGCACGCCTACTCTTAGGTATATCTTGGTGACCAAACCGCTCGTGCCATAACTGCAACATTTCCATTTTCCACAGATGTACTGACGGAGGCAGCTGATAATACTTTGGGAACCTTTACTTGTATTTCCAACCACTTCGCTACAGCCATCACTTCTTTACCGTGCGTCGTTTCTTTCCGTAGCTCCATGTTCCGAAAATAAATGACAAGAAATTGCAGGAACATATAAGACCTCGTAAAGAGTGTCATAATGCAATTTACCGTCTACCAATAATGACACTGCAATGTTCCCAACACCATAAACACGTAAAGTTTGGTCATTTGCCACCGTAATTGAACCAAGAACTGCGAAGTCGCTATACTCGACCAGTATTCTTTGTTTGCGGTCATTTGAGCACTAGTTCCCGAGTCACACCCGTCCGTCACGCTGTCTGTCGCTTTACGTTTCAGTTTAAAGTGATTCCCATCATACAAGTAGGAGCTCTCTATTATCATTCCCACTTTCCTTCAACGACGATCCAGTCTCGTGCTTATGAGCAAAAAAAGCACCTGATGCAGTAGAAACACTGTCAGCCGACTGTAATTGTTCCAACAGCATTGGCGTTGTTGGATCTGACGAATTTCGCAGAATTAAATGATGCAATGGTGTAGGCTTAATCTTTACTAGTTCCTCGTTCACATCGGCGAACAGCTTAGCCATTTCAGATTGAAACGTATCTATCGTCTTCTCGTACACCGCATGTGAAGCTAATTTATCAAGCGATGACGTAAGTCCATCCGGAGCTATCGGACAAGCCGCGACAAGCTCCAACTGCCACTTTATTGAGATAATAAGAAAATGTATCCAGTTATTATTGCACCGAATAAAAACTGTTACTGAGTAATTTTTTTGACAATATTTTGAAAATATTTGTAGAATGTAGTTAATTTTCATATTTTGGGACCATTTATTATATAGTGAAATATAGAGCCTAATCATAACTGACATTACCTCAGTCTTTCTTTCAATGAGTCAATTTTCGTTATTTCGTGTATTGTAGGAGTGAACATTATTATTTAATTCAAAAATATGAATACTATGGGTACAAAAACAGTTTCAAAATTGCATTGTCATGGGACGGGGAGAATTTGTAGCTCTATGAATAGTGATTTTGTTGCTATGGATAAAGATACACTGTACTCAATTTTTATCTAATAAGTGTTAATACTCCCACCCCAAAATTTGTACAATAAGTTATTGTGGAACTTACCATTGCAAAATAAACAGACCTTAAAAGATTTTTATGATTATAGGCCTTAATTCCATTTACAAGTTCATCTTAATAACACTGATTTATTTGAATGTAAATAAATAATGGTTACCAGTAAATCTTTGTTTGAGCCCAGTGTTCTGTATTATATTTATTTTTAATGCAATGAGTCATTTTATTTAGAAAATATTTTCAATTTACCTTCAACATAAAATAGTTTTAACAGTAATTTTATAGCTACAAGTCACACTAATACTGTTCAAATTAACATTTTTCAACTATTGTGCCAGGTTGTTTATGAATAATTTCTTCAAATAAAAATGTACATCTTTGTAGATGCAGGTTATTGGTAACAATAACATATTTAAAACTGCTGTGGACAAATAATCTCACTGTATTACACGAATACAGAATTTGCCATAAAATTAGTTCGTTAATGTACTAACTATGTATGTACTTTCAGACACATTTATATCCACCTAATTTCGAAGTGTCACATATTACATGTTTACTGCAGAAAAAGAGCTAAGAACTATAGAGTTCCATGAGTAGATGTTGTACATCATTTTACATATTCATTCTTCAATTTACAGGATAATGGTCCTAGTTGTGTTGGAGATGTTGATCCAGAACTGGCAAGCTATTTGGACATAGCATATTAGGAAAAGATACCAAATGAAGAAGTAGCTAGTTCTTGTGGCACCAACAGTGGAAAGGTAACTCCTCTAATTATGGAAGAGTCATCTGCTTCAAGAGAACTTTATCTCCAAGTTCTAACAGAACTCGAAAAGACAGTATCTGAGGGTAATATTGCTAATCTAGAAAATTTAAGCAATTCAATTGACTATATCACTAGTGTAGAAAACCAAGTAACATTAAAAGATTGCTATGATAACCCTATTAAACATGGGAACTTGGTTATCTTAGCCTGTAAACACAACAAAGTAAAAATTTTAGAGTACCTATTTGGAGATAAGAGTAAAATTCTAAATAATTTATCTGCCAGTAGTAGAGGAACTATCATATTACCTGACGATGAAGATGAAACATGCCATAATGCATTTTACTATGCTATACGTTCAGGTAATATTGAGCTTCTTGATACTCTCATTAATAAGTGGCCAGGTAATTATTTTGCAGCTCATTTGGAAAAATTAGATGACATTCTTTCAAGAGCTTATGAAGAATTGAAGCTAAAAAATGTACCGTTGTCAGACGAAATAGAAATTTATGTTGAAAATAAGTTGATAAACCTCCGTTTCTTTTCAAATGCCTTCAGACAGGATAAAAGCATTAAAATTGATCTCAACTGTATCAAAGAACGAATGGAGTTAGTGCTTCAAAACATTAGTCTGCTAAAGACAGAGTACTCAAACACAGATGTAACAGATGACAAGTTTTTATATGTAGCAAAATTCATTGCACAAAATATTCATATATTAAAGCGACAGTTGAAAGCAACATATGATAGGATGCCTTGGGAAGAAATAGAGTTTTGTTTGATCAGTTTTGTTTCTTCTCGTACAAAACAACAAGAAATTAATCTATTTTATAATGGTATACTGAATAAAAGTAAAATACTAAACTATTTGGAAAACTTTGCAAAGAAACTTGAAGATGAAAAACAAATTATACAATGTGGGAATGTAGGTAAACTTACTGACCTTCCAAATCTAAAGCGCAAGAAAGTTATTACAGATATAATTAGCAATTATTCTCAATTTGAAGAGTTGTATAACGATTATCAGCAAATAAGAGATATTCATTCTTTAGAGAAAATAAGTAATTATATGAAGTTAGCATCATCAGCTAATCCTAAAGAGAGGGAAGGACAGCTAATTATTACAAGGGTTTTACAAGTTATTGGTGAATATTTAAAAGACACCCTTGAATCCCCAAAGTTATCTAACACTACAAGCGAGCTTCTTCTCCTATCATTACCAAAGAACACAAGAAAAGTCATTATAGATTTACGTAATTCACTATCACATGCTTATTCACTCTCCAAGAGAACAGAAATTGAGGAAAATACAGATGTTAATTTTTTTATTGGTGTTCAAAATGACACAAAAAAAATTGGTGATGTGATTACAAATATACTTTATAACAACAAAATCAAAACTATCAGAATACTTCTCAAAAAAATAATTGTTAGTGAGAACTTAAATGAGATAAAAGAAGTCACTGAGGTACTTGTCAATGCTAAATTAGATGAGATAATCTCAGGAAACTTTATAACAATGGAATATGAAAAGCTTGAACAGCTCATTGCAGAACTGAGTAATAGTATAACTGAAAAGACAAGACATGAGCAAGAGTTGTTTAGTAAAATTAATAACATAATGAGTCATGTAGGAACTCGATCAGAGAATGTCAGAACTGATTATATAACAGGTTTTGCATTATTAAAGAGTTTATGTTTTGGCTTCAGTGATAATAATATCGACCACAACGTTATTAGAGGAATAAAATTCCGTGCTAATAAAATATTGGATCATATTGCTCCCCAAATAAAATCTCACAACCTTAAAGAAATTGCTGAATTATCGAGCAAAATTGCTCATGCTGTTAGTTCAAGGATAGAAGATGAGAACCTGGATAAAGTGAATAGATTAATTCATGAGATTTTTTATGTTGCTGAATTTGGGACAGGAGATATAAAATGGATTGAGGAATTGAGGGAAAAGTTAAATAAGAAACGTTCATTTACTCCTACAAATAAACAAAGCAAGACTTACAATCTAACGGAAGAAAAGTATCGTAACCAACTTGCACAAAAGCTATCTGAATTGAAAAGTATCATCAGAAATAACTTATCAAGTGGCCAATTAGTTAAAACAGTAACTTCCTATAAGAATGACAAAAAATTACAAGCAGTTGTAGAAATGCTTGTTCTGGATATAATGTCCATTTTAGGTACTACAAAGCCATACCTGGGAAATAATCTACTTTTCATCGATAATAATACTCCTCTATTGAATGGAAAATGTTTACGTAATCATTTGGCTCATGATAATGCCTTAGTTGATGTATTATTGTCTGATCCTTCAGTAGCAGTTATTTTAAATGCTAACAAGTTAACTGAAGAGAATATAATGAGATGTAAAAAGAAAATTGGAAAAGTAGTAAGTGATGATCCTTGCAAGTTGAGAGAGAAATACAAACAAGATCTAGTAACTGTCATTAATCAGGAAAGAATGTTTGTTGCTTTGGTAGAAGGAAATCTAGAAAGCCTAAAGGATTATCTCAGAAAAGGAGCAGATATCCATGCTAGAAGTATTAATTCATGGACAACATTACACTTTGCTGCTAAGGGACCCTGTCTTGAGGTTATAAAATTTATTCTTGAGCAAAATGTAGCCATTAACACAAAGAATGTTGACGGTCAAAGCCCATTGCATATAGCTGCAGCTAATGGAAGGAAAAAAATTGTGGAGTTTTTTATAAAAGAATCAGGTTTATGTGTTGATGATCAAGATAATACTGGTAAAACACCTCTACATATTGCAGCTAAAAATGGTCACAAGGATACTGTTGAGGTTTTATTAAAAAATAAAGCTAATGCTGCTACACATGACATGAGTGGTCTTTCACCTTTACATTATGCAATTACAAATAATCGTATTGAAGTTGCTAAGATTTTGGTTGAAAAAGATGCAAATGTTGATATTAACGAGTCTATGGGTGGTTTTACTCCATTACATGTAGCTGCAGAATGTGGTCACCTGGAGCTAGTTGATTTCTTACTTCAGAAGAAGGCAAATGTTAATGCTAGAAATGATACAGATTGGACTCCCTTACATGCAGCAGCATTAAATGGTCACCTTGAAGTAGTGAATGCTCTAATTTTAAAAGGAGCAAATGTTAATGATAAAGTTATAAACGGCTGCACACCGTTACACTATGCGGTAGAAAATGGACATGTAGATATAGCTACTATTTTAATGAGGCATGGAGCTAATGTTAATGTTGTCGATAAAACTTACAATAATGCACCAATACACTATGCAGCACAAGATGGGCATGAGGGAATTGTTAAGACTTTTCTCAAAAATAAAGCTAATGCTGGTGTTGCAACTATTGAAGGTGTAACTCCCTTACATTTTGCAGTACGTGGTGGTCACTTGGGAATAGTTACAGACCTCCTCAAACATGGAGTTAATATTCATGCTAAAGATAGAACAAAAGCTACACCTTTACACTATGCAGCAGAATGTGGTTACAAGGAAGTTGCTGAACTTTTAATAGAAAATAGGGCTGAAGTTGATGCAAAAGCTGATAATGGTTTCACACCATTACACATGGCTGCCCGGAAGGGTCATAAAGACATTACAAGCCTTCTAATTAAAAACAAAGCTAGGGTTAATGCTCAAGATATTGAAGGTGGTACAGCATTACATGCTGCTGCCATGAATGATAGCAGAGTTGTGATTGATCTTCTAATAAAAAATAAGGCTGAAGTTAATGCAAGAACTCACGATGGTCTGACACCCCTGCATGTAGCTGCCCTAAGTGGTTGCAAAGATGCCATTATTTGCCTAATAACACACAAAGCTGAAGTCAATACTACAGCTAATTATGGTCTTACAGCATTACATGCAGCTGTCACAGGAGGCCACAAAGACATTGTCAGTCTTTTAATAAAAAATAATGCTCAAGTTAATGTTAAAGGCAACGACGATATTACACCATTACACATTGCTGTGGAAGCAGGTTACAAGGACATTGTTGAAGTTCTTATAGCAAATGGAGCAAATGTTAATGTCAAGAGCATCAACAACCTCACACCATTACTTTCTGCTATTAAACATAACCACAAGGAAATCATTGAAGTTCTTATAACAAATGGAGCAAATGACAACGAAAAAGATGATGATCCATTATTCTTCGCAGTCCTTGCAGGCTACAGGGATATTGTAGAAATTTTGCTAAAAACCAAAGCTCACATTAATAAGAAATATACTGAAAATGCTACATTACTTCACTTAGCTGCTCAAAGAGGTCATAAGGAGATAGTGAATACTTTGCTAAAAGCAGGAGCTTATGTTGATTCCATAACTATTAATCATGTAACACCGTTACATCTTGCGGCACAAGAAGGGCGTGAAGAAGTTGTTGAAATTTTGATAGAAAATAGAGCTAGTGTTAATGCTAAATGTAATGATGGCAGTACACCATTACACTATGCAACAGCAAAAGGTCACAGTAATATTGTTAAAGTTTTACTAGACAATGAAGCAAATATTTATATTAAGGATGATAAGAACAGAACACCTTTAGAATTAGCAGTTGCACATAGTCATTTGCAAGTGGTAAAAATGTTATTGCAACACAAGAAAGTAAATATGAATGCTAAAGGTAATGATGACTGGACAATATTGCATATTGCTTCACAAACGAGTAGTTTAGAAATGGTAAAACATCTAGTAGATGAAGGGTCTGATATTCATGCTAAAAATGCCTCTGGTTCAAAACCCATACACATTGCAGCTCGAGAAGGGTATAAAGATACTGTAGCATTCTTCCTGAGTAAAGGATCCAACATTAATGACTCTGGCTCAGCTAACCAGACACTACTACACTATGCTGCAATGAAAGGTCATTTAGAAGTTGTAGAGTATTTGATAGCACAAGGTGCAGACATTAATGCCAAAGATGCTAATGGTTTAACCCCAATGCATATTGCTGCTAATTATGGCTATAAATATGTTATTGAAGTATTATTAGAAAATGGTGCAGTTTATAATGCTTTTGACAAGTTTAATAGAAGACCATTACAAATGGCAAGTAATAAAGACATTATTAACCTATTAACTTCAACTGAGCAATTGCTTGAGGCTGTAAAGAATAATAGCTCTTCAGAAGTTGAGAATTACATCAAAGCCGGAGCAATTGTTAATGCCAAAAATTCTGACAATGGAGCACCATTGCTTTATGCTGCATGGAAAGGCTATGGTGAAGTTATCAAGGTTCTATTACAAAATAAAGCTAATCCTAATGTAGTTGGTAACAAGGGATTTACGCCTCTGCATTATGCTACTAAGTTCTCTCACTTACAAGTTGTCAGGGCTTTATTGTCTAACGGTGCAGTATATAATGCTGTTTCAAACAGTGGTAAAACGCCATTCGATTTTGCTGCAGATCAAAGCATTGCCAGCCTATTTAAGTTAATAAATGAATCTTTTAAGAATGTTAAAAATGGTAACTCTAAAATTATTATTGAACTCAACAAAATAAAGGATATTGAAACAGTGAAAGCAATCATGAGAGCTCGTAATAGAGAAAACAAAACACTAATAGTCGCTGCAATGGATAGTAACTTTTCAGAAATCGAACGGTTGAAGCAGGTATCACAAGGTGATGTATCCATTCAGATTAATATGGCTAAAATGCTCATGAATCAAGGTGATTACCAAAGGGCCTTAAATATTTTCAAAACTTCATTTGAAAAGAGAAGAGAAATACTAGGACCAGATAACCCTGGAACTTTAGATATTCAGACTTACATAGCTAAAATATTGTATGCACAAGGAACTTACCAAGAAGCTTTCAATACATTAGAAGAAATTTTACAGAAACAGAAAGAAATGTTTGGTTTGAATGATAAGCATTCTTTGGAAACAAGAAGTACAATCGCTTTAGTTCTGCATAGACAGGGAAAAGATGATGAAGCTTTTAATATTTATCAAGAAGTTTATCAAAAGCAGAAGGAATTACTAGGGAAAAATCATTCTGATACTTTAAATACCCAATTTCATATGGCACTAGTATTAGATAGACAAGGGAAATATGAAGAAGCTTTAAGTATCAATAGAGCAATTTTTGAAAAAAGAAAATGTATGTATGGTGAAAATGATCCACGCACTGTACATGCACAAAATAATATAGCTTTGGTACTGGCTAACCAGGGTCAATATGAAGAGGCACTGAAAATCTATAGAGAAGTTTTTGAAAAGAAAAAGATTGTTTTAGGTATTCATCATGCTGACACATTGAGAACATTACATAACATTGCTGGAATACTCTTTAATCAAAAGAAATATCATGATGCCTTGAAAACTCAGAAAGAGGTTTTAATTATCCAGAAAAATGCTTTGGGACCAAATCATCCAGATACATTAGACACTCAATATAACATGGCAAATGTACTTTTTGCTCAAGGTAAATGGATTGGTGCACTTAAAGCCTACAAAGAAAGTTTTAATAAAATAAAAGCCGTTTTTGGAGCAAGTAATCCTAGAGTGTTAGATATTTTAAATAAAATAAAAGTAATTAATTTTAAATTTAAGCTTGACGGTAATGAACCGTCTGAAATTTTTCAGTATCTGCAAAAAGATATAAATATTGCTGTTAGTAATGGTGAAATACAAACTGTCAAGCGTCTATTAAAATATGGAGCTGATGTCAATGACAAAGATATTGATGGAAGAACACCATTACATTATGCTGTTAGCAATGGACACATTGAAGTTGTGAACATCTTACTAAAAAATGGTGCCGATGTTACTCAAGTTACCAATAAAGGTAATACACCATTACACATAGCTGCTTCTAAAAGCTACATAGAGATTGTTGAAACTTTGTTACAGCATGTGAGTCGTGAGAAATTAAATGACTTTACTAATGCTAAAACAACTGATAGCGGTACTACATCACTTCATGTTGCAGCTAAGAATGGTTCTTTGAATGTTATGAAGGCCATTTTGGCACAAGGTGCAATTTATAACATTAAAAATAATGAATGTAAAACACCTCTTGATCTTTCTAAGAACCAAAATGTTAATAATTTACTGAAACTAATTGATGAATTGTTTGGATATGTGAAAAATGGTAATGTTGAAATTATTAGCAAGCTGAGAACGGTAAAACACGATGAGTTTGTAGCTGTAACAAATGCTCGAAATAGTCAAGGAAATACATTATTGCAAGTTGCTATAGCTAACAGGCACAGGAACGTTGCAAGTAAATTGTTAGAAATGCTAAAAGAAAGGGATCAGAATTTACAATCCAATATAGAAAGCTGAGATAGAGGATTGAAAATTTAAATAACTTGATAAGCTATAATATAAAATGTTTTCCTTTCCTAACTGTGAATTAGCAACAAAGAAAGGAGTATAAACAGAGGGCATTTTCAACTGGATGCAGTACCTAATGAGGGAAAAGGATATGGACTAGGATATATATTGATTATATGTGTGTTCCATGTCAAACTTGTTTTTTGAGTAGGCAAAAACTGTCTCAGCAATTGGTCATTTTCTTAGAAAAAGTATGTCTTTCAGCAAAATTTGTACATTTTTAATACCCTTTTTCACATCATTGTAGAGTATTAGGCATCTTTCAGAGAGCTTTTTCTTATCTTGAACAAAAGTCTGACATTCATTTGAATTAATACATTTTTCATAGAACACATTGATGTACTTTTAAAAAGTTTATATGATGATTAAACTTTTTCAGATTTAACTCACATATTGTACTTTTAAAGAGATTTTTATGTTACTAAATGGAAATATGCAATACACAGGACTAATTATCTAAATGACACATGAAATCTATAGCTGTGCAATTGCAGTCTTTCTCAATCTTGAATGTCACTTCCTCCCAGCTAAATTTTTTACATCTTGAATTTGCAAACTTTAACACATATTTCATATACTCCTGTTGGTTATAACTTTTCCATTTGTAAAGTACTGTCCCAATTTTGAAAGTAAAGCAGCCAAACTTCATAATGTGTTGTTCATCTCCTTCCCTTGGACATTCAGTGTACAGCTGAACCAATACCTATTCCTACTGTATTAAGATTCATCATCTCTAATTTCCTTTTTGGTTTTTATCATGGTAACTTTTTCATATAATTAGTAGTAGGGAGATGATTCAGCTTGGAATGTTTGATAACACAATCTACTACTCATTGAGGTAGTCTGAATGACTTCACCAATGATTAGAATGTTTCCCTCTAAACCATGCTTGTGTAGCGTGTGTACAGGTACATACGGCAACATCGGAGAATTGGTTATAACTGAAGAGACATGTCCTGTACATCTATACCTGACAAACTACTAAAAATTAAATTTTTTGAATAGTGTTAATGGGTTTCAAGGTTTCCGGAACTCTCTGCAAAAACATAGTAAAGCGAGTGGAAATAGTGAGCTCTGGCTGAATTTTGTGCACAATGCTGGACAGTTTGTTAGTGTTCTCAATCTAATTGTATTAAAATTGTGTTTTGGACTGATATAATTAATCAATTGTGAGATAAAGCTGGTTTGCAATGTTTAACATGTATTATAATTATTTGTGGTGTAAATTTAAGTTGTTTTAAATATTCCATTACTTGACATTATGGGGAAATGAAAATGTGCATCTAATAGCTCCTTTCAAAAAGAATTTCATTTTATTGAAAAACAAGAACCAAGAGTGAATTTGACCCAAGGTTGTATGTAAAAACACCAATTCATTAAAGGGAATGCAATGGCATGAAAAAATTATGATGATATATGATAATTACTACTTGAATTTATGGAAACTATCAATAATTTTATGGTATTGTATGATTAAGTATATGATTTTCTGTTAGTTTTATGTTTTTGTGATTATTTACAATATGAATGTAAATTGTATTTATGATATTTTTGCATTCAACAAAATGAGTTCCAGTAAGACATTTTTTATATGTTCGCCCCTGACAAGAATCACATGCCGAAAAATGGAAGCCATTAATTACATTTCAATCATACTAGACTCTTCAAATAGGAGAAATGTGAACATAAACCTGCTTGATATTGGAGAGTTATTTTAATCATTTATGTGACTAAAAGAATTCACAATTTTAATATAGGCTACTGATGTCTTTATGAAAAATATAATTTTAATACTGACACACTTTTAAATGAAATAGTTACAAATAAACTCCAAGCAATGACTACAGTAAAAAATGCTGGATTGGCATCACAAAACCAGATTGAAATGTTCAAGATTTTGTTCAACTTTCAACAAACATGTCAATTTTGTGAAATTAATAGAATATGTATTTTATTTACTTGGGACATTGTTAATAATAGCATTAACACTTTTTATTATAAATAATGTTGATTGTAAATAAAGCTTTGCTGGAAGTAAGAAATTAAAATTGATATGAATTGTAACAAATTTTACAATAAATTCAAAAACAATGTTTTATTGTTAAAACAAGATACATTCCCTGAATAATACGAAAAACTGGAACAGATACAAACAACATCTAGAGGTAAAAAAATGATTATTTTTCTATTGTGATTTAATTTTATAACAAAATAAGTGATCCAATAAAAACTGTAAAATTATATTTTTATGAATGTTTTTTAATTATTACTACTATAATATTGGGGGGAGGGGTTGATGCCTAAAGTACATTGACCATAATTGACTTACTGAAATTATGGTAACTAGCCAAAAGGGATATTTTGAAGGAAGTCAAGGAATTCTGCCACTTATGAAGTGTAATAACTAGGGATGGTAGAAGTATAGTAGACATAAAGAGTAGGATAGCACAGGAAGGCTTTCGCGTAAAAGAGGAATTTACTTACGGGTAATATAAGTGTGAATAGTAATAAATCATTGCTAAACATGATTGTATGGAGTGTGCCGTTATATGGGTGCGAATCGTGGACCTTAGGAGTTGCGGATATGAAAAGAATAGAAACCTTTGAAATATGGTGTTCTAGGAGAATGCTGAATATCAGATGGCTGGATAAAATCACTAACGAGGAAGTTCTAAACAGAATATGGGGGTGCAAAGAATGTGGAGAACGTTGACCAAGAGAAGGGATAGATTAATAGGCCACGTTGTGAGACATGAGGGTCTTGTAAAATAGCATTAGTTTTGTTATCAGGAAAAAGTCTAGAAATATCGTTTATCTCGTTAAAATTGTGTTTATATAATTTATTCCTTTCTTATGCAAGTCGTCCATACTTCTTTATCCTGATAACAAAACTAAATTAAATTGTAATTTAACAATTTTTTTGGAAATATTTTATTCATTTCATTTGTTCTAATTTTGATCAATGGCAGGGAACTTGTAATATGTTTTTACAGACAATATGAGGTCACGTATTGTTCGGGAGATTTGGCTAGTCGTGTGTCAACAATAGCACCGCCTTAAAAGGGCGCTAACAATGGCCGTCGCAAAGGAGCCCCTTTGTCGAGGTTAAAAATGCCGCACAGCGCATAAGTCTCTTGTCTGGCCTACTACCAAATTATTCTAATAATTAATTAATTAAGTGTACTTTTTCACCTAATAGTACCAACACTAAAATTTAATCGAAGCAAAATAAATTAAACAATTGATGACTTAGTACAGACTTTATGCTATAAAAACTTACATCAGAAGTCTAACCATAGTGGTAGACTACTGTGGGATTTTTTGTTATGCTTTGACACACTTGTGGGAGGGAAAGAACCCGAAGAAGGTATAAAAGCATGCCGAAACGCTGTTACGAGTAAATTTAGAGAAAGTCTGTACAAGGTCATTAATTGTTTAATTATATATAATAAACGTTAAATTGAAACCTTTCAAAGAAATATAAAATAAGCATCCTCATTTACAAAAACCTCAGTTGCAGACAGCCTATTAAAAAAATTAAGGGGTATCGAATATGTTCATTGCAATAAATATAGCTTAAATAAATCTGTGAAATTTCAGATTAATTAAGCCTCTCTCCGCGTACAGCATAAGCAATCTGCCTCTAATCCTATTCAAAATACAGAATTACAGAGAATTTAATGGTCAGTTTTAATGAATATATTTTAAATATTAGTCATCTCAGTATTTCTCAATCAGATAGGATACTCATTTAAATTTCAAATGGACTTAGTTATATTTTGGTAAAGGAAAATTTTATTAATAGCATATGACACATTTGGTTCATTTAACCGAGATAAAATAAATTGTAACACTCCAGAATCAAAAACGGCTGATATAGATGTTATAATAAAATATTGAAATTAAATCACTATGCATAGGAAAATTATTATATTGTAAATTAATATAACCTCTTAAGCAAATTATTCGTAACCATTACATTTTTCAAAAAATAAAATCAATAGTAGTGCACTTACTTTGCGCTAATGACATTTAAAAAGCAGTAATCTTGAAACTTATTACTCGCTCAAATACATAAATTATTTAATTATAGGATTTTTTGAATCTCTTCAAAATTCAACAATTGAACGATTGAATACTGTGTTGTACTTATATTGCGATAATCTTTGATAAAAGCATAGTTACAAATTTCTCAATTGTTGATATTCTGATTCTACAGATCTTTCTGAATTCCATTGATACTACTCATTAAATTTTTTCTCCTCTTTGTGAATGGAATAGCTACCCCGTCTTCTTTGGCACATGCGTCATTGTCAGCTGGTTAAGGACATTAATATTGTGGTTAAGTTTTACGTTGTCATAATATTGTTTAGTTTATTTCAAAATGTTTCGTCCATCTTCTGCTTTTGATAAATTGTTAGGTAAGGCAATGAAATGGGACAGCGATTTTCAGTCTACAGTTTCCCTCATAGATTGATACCTTTATTTATCTATTTCAGAAAAAGCTACAAGTAATTTTCAATTGGAACCAGATTGGCCTACAATTCTTCAAATTTGTGATCTTATACGTCAGGGAGATTGCCAGTAAGTATTGAAGTATTTCTGATTCAGTTGAGAAACAATTAAATTTTACGCTCTTCTCCACTTTAGATGTATTTATGACAGTTGTATAGGATGTTTATTTATTCAGAATTGGGCTTTTAATCCATTGCCACGAACAGAGTTTTGCTTGATTTCTTGTGGCATTGGGAGAGTGACTTTCCTTCATTAGTTTACTATTTATAATAAACATTTAAGTGTGAAAATACATTCATATTCAGATGAGAGGGCAATGTATTTACATATGCGTTATTTAAATCAGAGCTGATTGGGTTAATGAAGTCCAAATTAGTTAGAATGAAGCTTTTTCAAGTTTTTGTCATGTTAACCATAGGAACAGGGGAGAGAGAACATGGCTTACATTACTGTGAGATAAGATACCATGACAGAATAACACTAAGGCAAACCACATTTTGTCACTGCCTGACTTTTTAAAAAAAAATTCATCAATATCTGTCTGCTAGCATCTGGTACACAGGAATTTAATAACCTTAAGGTCAACATAAACTAATTAATTTGTCAATTTTATGTGGTGGTGCCTATGGTATGGTCTTTACCCCAAAACAAATGAAGTAGTAAATTTTTAAAAGTACACTATATTATAAATTTTGATGTGTCATGAATTTTAAAATTAAATAAAGTATTGTAGTTTTTTGTTCAAAACCATGTGGCTAATCTGTTAACTCTTGTTTAATTTATTTCAGGCCCAAGTATGCTCTCGGAGCTATAAAGAAGAAATTGTACCATGCTAACCCACATACAGCAATGTTTGGTTTACTTGTAAGTCATTCCTTTATATTTAGATAAATAATAATAGTTACCATTTAAAAGTATTGGGATTATTAGTAGAAACATAATGTTGAGTGTTAATAATTTCTTGTTTATAGCCGGTTTTTCTGCACTGGCAATATTATCAGGACTCATTTGAATACTCCTTTGATTCTTGAGTTGCATATTTGCAATCAACTTTGGGTAAAATACCTCTACCTCTAAATTCCCCCATTCTAAACTTTCATTTTTGCTTAGCTTCTTCCTATTTTCATGTAATCATTTTTAAATGTAATACTTTTTCAAGGTGCTAGAGTCATGTGTGAAAAATTGTGGTCATCTTATACATGATGAAATCGGAACAAAACAGTACATGGAACAACTTCGAGAACTTGTCAAAACAACCAACCATGAAAAAGTTAAAGCCAAGGTTTTGGAATTGATCCAGGCATGGGCATATGCATTTAGAAATAGTCCAAAATATAGGGCAGTACAGGTAAGACATTGGAACATTGTATACATTATAAGTCTCAAGAATTATTTTAAGTTAGAATGTATAATTCTGTATAAGTTTTGCTGATAGATATTAATATTGTTACAAGAAAGGAATGTATTTTCATTGTAAAATGGTAATTTTAATAATAATTTTTACTATGTTGAATAATTTTTGTGTAATTTGTAAATATATATGTAAATGATTAATAAAGACAGGAAAGAAAGACGGAAATTTAGTGGCTTACCTGAAGTGTAAAGTTGGTAGTCACAATGCCTAGTGCAGGGTTTTGAATTTTCAGAGGCAGCCAACCCCTTCATCAGAAGATTAGGAATAGCATTCCAAGTGACAGCCATCTATTGAATGAGTATATATATATATATAAATTAATGATTGAAATGTGACTTCACTCTCGTATATTTGGATAGGGTGTAAGGATAGAAAATGTAAGAGAAAGTTGGGAAATTTGCTTCAGTCACAAGCTCAGCATAGAAATATGCTCAGAGAAAGCTGTGTGGTCAGCGTAGAGGAATAGAAGAAGAAAGAAAGGCTGAAAACATTTTGCATCAGCGGGACTCAAACCCGGATCATTACAGAGCCCTAATTTTACCTGCGAGACGCCTTAACCAATTCGGCCACGATGCCCACCTGCCAAATATTGTCAGTCTGGGTAGTTACATTATCTAAGAAATTACCCCACAGACCTCCTCCAAAAGCAAATTACCCGTGCCCTCTCCACCCCCTAACCATCATACAGAACGTAGTCTTCCTCTAACGGCTACCTACTTCCCCAGACTACTTAAACTCAACTCTTTCCTCCGCCATGCCTACACTGGACTACAATCCAACCCTGACATGAACATCCTCCCAACCATACTACCCACCTGTCAAAGGGTTGCCTTTAGGCGCCCACCCAACCTCCATAATATCCTGGTCAGACCCTACAAACCCCACACCCCCAACCCCCTCACCCGCAATTGGCTGCAGACCGTGTGGCAGTAGCAAATACCATGTCTGCCCAATACTCCCACCTACCACGACCTTCCACAGCCCCACCAACAGCACTACATACAAAATTAGGGAAAACATAAACTGTCTGTCCTCTCACACCATCTACAAAATAAACTGCACACACTGCCCAGCCTTTTACATTGGTTTATATATATAGAGTTCTTGAATTTTTGGAGGCACCGCCCCCTTCATCAGAAAGTTAGGAAGACATTTCCAGTGATCGGCTAGCTAGCCGTGGTTCCTACCATCTGTGAACTTCATACATGCACAAACACACATGAAAGTGATAAAATTCGGTTTTCTCATATTTCTATGTACTATAACTATTGGAACCACTAACCTTTTGTACAAGCAAAGTCAGTACTTTATTAGGACAAATTACTTTAGCCATCTGTCTTGTGCTACAAATAATTGATGACTCACTACGATGTTCTCATTATTTACATTTGCCATAATACTAGAAAAGTGAAAGTAATTTGGCAAGTAGAAATAATTCACCAGTAATTGTTTTGTTCCTGAAAAGTCTATAATGAAGAAAAGCACATTTTTGTAAAGCATATTACAAAACAGTTAGGTATTATACGCTCCACTAATTATTTTAACTGCTAGAGATAAAGAAATCACACCTTTAATTATTAAACAGTGAGTGTTAATACATGTGTAGTAAAGATCAGAAATAATAAAGAAATATTTCACACAAGTTATATTAAATACAAACTTTAATATACCAACTATGCAAACAAAATAATTAAAAAGAGGCATTATATGCTTCCATTTTAAAATTTTGGATTGTTAATTGATTACATTGCACAGAAGTGTCATAAGCCATTCAATTTTTAAATATGTTTTAATTATTATTTCCTTTTTATCATCAGTAATACTAGAGATTACATCACCAAGTAAACATGTATTCCCTACCACTCACCAGCTCAATAGGGAACTTCACAGGTTTCATGCTTAATCTTTCAAGTCATTTAAATGGCTTCATGGACTGAGCTTGTCGGAAGTTACAAATGCTCTTCTAAAAAATGTAAAAAAAAACATGATCAATTTGTGTTTTTCCAGTGCTATTTTAATAAGTATCATTCCATTCTGTTTGTAGTTTCAACTTAGTAAAAACGATAATTCACGTTGAAAAAAAATTGGTTATCGTTTTATAAGTAAGTTACAATTAAAGTAATACATTTTTTATTCTTATGGGATATTATTATTTTTAAGGATACATTAAATATAATGAAATCAGAAGGCTACACCTTTCCAGCTTTAAAAGAAAGTGATGCAATGTTTTCTGCTGATACTGCACCAGAGTGGGCTGATGGCGATGTCTGTCATCGCTGCAGAGTTCCCTTCAGCATGGTTCAACGGAAGGTAAATACAAATTTTCAGTGGTTTGTCTTCATGTTTATAGTCTCAACGGATATGTTGTGAAGACAGGAAATGTCCAAAATAAGTTAAGTGTTCCCTTGTAACTCTTCGTACCTTATTTGTGAAGATATGTGTTTCTTTGCATCCCACAACATATGTGCATAATATCTGTATTAAAAGTGCTCCGATGAAGCTTTTCAGTTTTGTATTTAACAAATTATTCCCTGAAGCCACAGCTATTCTATTGCCATTTTTAAGCTTTTTGTTTTATTTTTTTTTTCTGTTTCATGATGTCGTATTCAAAATATAGAATTGTATGTATTTCACAACTGCCAAGTATCTTCACTTAAAGAATTGAATATTTGTATTACATTCAGCTAACAGCCACTTTGAGACTGTTGTAACCCCACCATACTCTATACAAAAACTCTGCCCCGCTGTATCATCTGTCTCTCTCTCTACTGTTCTGTGACAAAAATTGTAATTTACTAATAGATCTTCAAATGCTCACTCCTGTAACAAATGTCCCATGTATTTAGTCAAAAAACCTGCCCTATGATTTAATGTCAAAAGTGGCCAACTCTGAAAATTTACCAAATTTGAATCCTGGTCCTGTATTTCATGTTGCACAATAAATCTTTCTGGATTTAATGTTCATATCAGACATTTTGGAAGTCGGGCAGGGCAAGGAGTTGAAGTAGGAAGAGGCGATGGTCTCAAACTAGTCCAGTTCCTTACATTCATTAAACATTAAAATTTGTACAGCATCAACACACATGTAATTAATTTTAGTATAACTCCACTACAGTTCATTAGTCAGCAATGCCTTTTGCACAAATTTTTCCTCATGTTTGCTGTGCAATTGATCAGGAAAATTGGGGCCAAAGTTGTCATATTTGACAGGAAATCGGTTGTATTTTGCTGCAGCCAGTGTTCTCAGGAGATAGCAGTGCACTTCAGCACCCACCGAGTGTACAGTGTTGAATTCAAATTCTATCAGAACCTGAGTTTGTAGGTGCACTATTGCATCCTTGGGAAAGGAACGAAATGTTTTGCTGCCCAGCATGTTCCTTTCCATATCTAGTTATGTATATACTGTATTGTGTAATTTTACTGGTCAGCACATGGTATTGCATTTTTAAAAACTATAATCATACAATTTTCATTAAATGGGTTTACCTATTTCCAGCATCACTGCCGAGCTTGTGGCCAAGTGTTCTGTAACCAGTGCTCGTCTAAGACATCAACACTTCCAAAATTTGGTATAGAGAAAGAAGTAAGAGTTTGTGAAGCATGTTATGAGTCCATTAATAAGTAAGTTAATTTTGTTAAATAATTAGTTATTCCCCTGCTTAAAATTGATTGATTTATATGAGCAAAATATTTTTAGGTCTACCTCAACACCTCCACCAACTCAAAAGGCAGAGTCTGATCTCCCACCAGAGTATTTGAACAGCTCTTTAGCTCAGCAAAATCAGGTAACTTTAAAATCAAATTAATGACCCATCAGAGTATATGATCTCAATAATTTCATTAAGTTTATTTTTTTCCCAATGAGTGGAAAAGGTCTCAAGTTAAAATATGTTTATGTTTGTTGCTATGTACTCTTACTCCATTCAGGGGTTAGCAAGGAAGGGCAGTGTTGATGATAGCTGACAGTATAACTTGTTGCAGTATTTGGTACAATTTTATATACTAGGTGCAAACTGTTGTTAATAGGCACCTCCACGAAAGACTGAAGAAGAATTGCGTGAGGAAGAGGAATTTCAATTGGCTCTTGCACTTTCTAAATCAGAAGCAGAACATAAAGAAAAAGAGGTAATTACTTAAAATTTAATTTTTCCATATAATTTTATTGTTATAACCTTCAATTTTTTTGTGGGAAAAATTAACTACTTCATCTGAGTAAAGATAGTCAAATTTTAATCATTTTTCTTATTTCATTGTTTAATTTGAATGTGCATATGTGCACCAATTATCCATAGCATAAATGTGAGAGAATATTTAAAATGATATTGAAGTTACCACTTGCCAAGGTAGGTCGAGACTTTTTGTTCATTGAAGAAAGTTTTGTAAAATGGTCTTTCAGAATTTATATTTCCTGCCACATTTTCTGAGAACTTACCTCAACAGATTACATTTAGACACTTAAAATATCTCATTTCCTGTAAATTCCAATATATAGTAGATATTTTATGATAGATATCCTTATGTGAGCCCTTCGGTTATTGTCAGTTTATTCCGTTTTTCCTTTAATTTGTAAATTGTATATCTTGTTGCCAAGAAAACTATGTGTGCAGATTTGCTGCAAGTTTCTCATGCCTCTAGCATCTTTCAGTTGTTCTCTCCCTTTCCTTTGAGCTATCTGTATATTACCCTTACTACATCTCTTAAAACTTTTTTTTTTTGGGGGGGGGGGGGTTAACAGGCTACATGAGGGTGATCCTGAAACAGGCAACTCCCCTTTAATAACATAGGGAAAGAATTGAAAAGGGGGGGTGGAAGGTACAGCAAGGTAGCCAAGGGTTAACTAGGGCCCCCAGGCTATGGTTTAAGGATCCTCCCCAGTGTTTCACTTAAAGAGAAAACCCTAGAAAACCTGCATCAGGTAGGTCGGGCATTGGGTATTATTCTCACGCCTTTTTGAATGACGGGAGACGAATTTGTTGTGGGTTCGCAGCATTCCCTTCTCCATGTCTCCACTAATTTCAGGAGGCAGCTGGCCGACTGATCCAATGGGATCAGCAGACAACTCTTGCCATATGCCAAAGGTCTTCAACCCCAGTACATATACCTCCTAAAATAGGTGAAGGTGTCTTGGCATTTGAGAACTTTGATAAAAAAAAATCAGAGAGAGTGCGAGGCATTCCCGACATAATAAGGGGAGCCCCGCAGTCACTCTGGGGTGAAGCGCCGCAAGAAAACTCCCGCAGTGCCTGTAAGATAATCTCTTAAAACTATTAGAGGATGTGTACATATTTTTTTATAAAATGTGAATAATCAGTCATAAATACTTCCAACTGAAAGAAAAACAAAATTCCAGTCTTAATATGGTTTATTATTTTTACAAAAGCTTTGTTGATTCCGCACTTCAGTCATTGATGTGTATTATTCAGTTAATGATAAATTGTGATTCTTTTGAGTCATTTCCTTTCTCTGATATAACACTACTTCTATAGCATAAAATATAAAATAAAAGTTTGTAGATGTGTGTGTGTGTGTACCAGGGGGATTAAGGTTTCAAATTTTTGTTTGAGTACATGTTCTAATCAATAAAATCTATTTGTACTCTGATTTAGAAAAAGAGAACGACTTCAGCAATCATATCGAGTGCAGCTGCTGTTCAAAGGGCTAAACAATATTCTCCACCACCAGTAACGGTGAGTTGTGTTGATCACGTGGATAATCTTAATACTCTGTAGTCTTTGTGCTTCTAACTGGACAGAATGTACATTATACTATGGCATTTTGATGACAGAGCAAGTCAGTGAAACATCACAATATGAATTTACATATGCTCTGAATATTTATAAAATACTGAGAAAATCTACCTTCTTTATTGTAATATTATTAATTAATTTAAAGTTGATTCGAAATGGTTTATAAT
Source organism: Eucriotettix oculatus (assembly GCA_034510155.1). NCBI lineage: Eukaryota > Metazoa > Arthropoda > Insecta > Orthoptera > Tetrigidae > Eucriotettix > Eucriotettix oculatus. Next base: position 17,353,637 of record CM067379.1, read on the forward strand.
AATTGTTAGAGTTCAAAATTTTATATTTTATTCATATTGCTTGTTTCTTAACCCAGTACCTTGTTCAGTGTTCAGTTGTGCTAGGTCATTTACAAATAATTTTTAGTAGCCAAAACTACTTCCAATTTATTCAAATGAACTGTACATCTGTATAAGTGCAGGTTTAGGTTATTATTATGGTTAATAATAATATATTCATAACTGCTGTGGACAAATAATCTCACTATATAAACATGAATCAAGAATTTATACTAACTCTATATAATATGTTCTTAGCAAATTTATATCTACCTAATCTCTAGTATTACTTCTTAAACATGTTTATCCATCTGTAGAACGAACTATAGAGTACCATGAGTGCATGATATTCCCATTGTTACATATAATTTATTACAGGATAATAGTCCTAGTCATGTTGAAGATGATGATCCAGAACTTGCAAGGTATTTGAACAGAGCATATTGGGAAAAGAGGCAAGGTGAAGAAATGGCAAATACTTCTGGCACAAGCAGTGGACAGACAAGTCCTCACATGGTTCAACAGCCATCTGCTCCAAGTCCTCGCATAGTAAGAAATTTTTTATTAGCTTCATTTACAGTGTTGAATGGGCATATTTCAAGACTGTTAATTATATTGCTAATTTTAACTATCAGTTGGTTATTCTTGATTTTGGTATAGAATCAAAAACAAGAAAATGGAGAAACCGATGCCCAGATTGAAGACTTTGTCAATGCCCTCAAGAGTCAAGTTGAAATATTTGTGAATCGCATGAAATCAAACTCAAGCAGAGGTCGCAGTATTGCCAATGACAGCTCGGTACAAACACTTTTCATGAACATTACTGCAATGCATTCACAATTGTTACGTTACATTCAGCAACAAGATGATAGCAGAGGTAAATGTTAGATTTTACATTTCACGTATAGTGACGACAATACTGATAATTTGTATTTTCATTATTTTAGTATACTATGAAGGTCTTCAAGATAAATTAGCCCAAGTGAAAGATGCTAGAGCAGCTTTAGATGCATTACGTGAGGAACACCGAGAGAAAATGCGCCGTCAAGCTGAAGAAGCTGAACGATTACGGCAAATGCAGATGGCTCAGAAACTTGAAATAATGCGGAAGAAAAAGCAAGAATATTTGCAGGTATATTTCCTAATGTACAGTTATGAATAAGGCTAAGTAATTATTACTTTTCTTGAGCAAAATTAATGTTGTGTTGCGTAAAATCATAGTGCACTATTGAGTTAGCATAACAAGTTTCTCTTTGCAACCGTCAAGCTATTGGATTTTGGTAGCCACCAGAAGGGTTAGCGAGAGAGAGCAAGTTCATAAATACTTTCTTAGTTTTATACTCAATTTCTATATAACTTATAACACGAGTGGTTACTTTTAACATTCATCATCAAAGTTTGGTTAGTTCTTGGAGAATTATAAGAAATGTGCTTCATTTATTATACAGATATAAATTTATTTACCAATATTAAATTGAGGTACACTTCCATCAGGCACACATTTGTAACCTATAGCTGTGTTAAGATTAACAAAATTTTCTACTAACTTTGCCATTCAAAATGTTTCATTAAGTATCAACGCCAACTTGCACTGCAAAGAATACAAGAACAGGAACGGGAAATGCAGATGAGACAGGAACAGCAAAAACAACAATACCTCATGGGATCCATGCCGTATCGTATGCCATACATGGCAGGACCTCCAGGTAATAAACAAAACTTTGTTATTGCTTGGAAATTAGTGCACAATAATTTCATCGATTGAGTAATATGTTTTCGCATAGGACACAAATATCTGCCCTTGTCATGCATGTCCTTTCACAAAGATGTATTTTCATTTTACCATTACTTTGTAAATCAGATAACACTTGCTACACTTCATATACGTTCAGATGCAATTTCTTAAAGCAAATTGGTCATTTGTTACCTTCCACTTTTTATCTCTCATTTAATTAGATCTCACAGCCCCAATACAGTTAAACTCAAAAAGACAGAAATTGAATATTTTCTTAAGATTTATGTCAATGTGCAAGTGTGAATAATTTTAGCAGTAGTGTTAATGGAAGATTAAATTTTCATTGATCAGTGTTTATTGGGATGAATAATTTTAATGTATAAGTAATAGCTTAATGACATTATTGTAAACATTTAAATTACTCATTAACAAAGAATATTAACATTCACTTATGAGTATTCTCTTGTTTAACATGTTGTTCCACAAATTGTTTTTTGGTTTATCAAAGCAATCCCATTTCATAAATAATGGTAACTCCTTTTTGAATTGAAGGTATGCAGCAACCTTACCACCCTTCAGGACCTGAAAGTTCTCCTTCTCATGGACAATTTGGACCTGGAAGCATGTTACCTTCAGGTAGCCAAGGGTCTTATACAAATATGCCTCCAGGAAGTACAGGACCTTCATCTTATTCACATTACAATGTGCAAGGTACATTTTGTAATGATTGCGTTATAAATAATTCAATAACTCTAATACTCGTTAAACACTAAGCCTCATCCACACCAAGAGCACAAAGCATTCCAAAATGTATCACATGGTTTGTGAACTAAATTTTTTAGCAGTGTGGATGCATTTGTACTTTGTCAAGTGCATGCATACATTCGGTTCACAAGAAATTTATAATGTTTATTGGAAACATATGGATTAAAATTCTATATGGAGATTTAATAACAGTGCATTTTGCAAAGACAGAATTACAGTTAATTAAAACGGTAAACGTTTTCAGAATATCTGTCAATTTCATTATAAACAGTAGATAAAAGCTATGCAAAATTTCAATTTCAATTACTTAAATATTTGCTTCAATTAAATAATTGAGTTGTATTTACATCTTTCATGTTAATTGCTCAATGTTAATGACTCATGTTTCTAGTATTTGTTTTTACTCTATTACCATACGTGATATCGTTGCTTTCAGTTTAATGTGTGTAAGTTTGATTTTTTTCAGGTCTTCCTAACCAGGGCCAACCAACTCAAGGTCAAGGAATACCCATTCCAATGCAAGGTCAAACTGGTTCATTGCCATCCATGGCAAGGCCGCAGCAGGGATCATTACCTCCTGGAATGATGGGTCCCATAGGACCAATGGGACCAGGATCCCTTCCACCAATTCATGGCATACCATTACCAGGACAGGTCCCAATGCAAGGTCCACCAAACATGCATGGTCAGATTTCTGCACCACACTCACTTCCACACATTCCACAAAACCAAGGACCCATACCTGGACAACCCCCATCTATGCAAGGTCCTTTACCTGGGCAACCACAATCTATGCAAGGGCCATTACCTGGGCAACCACCATCTATGCAAGGCCCAATACCCGGACAACCACCATCTATGCAAGGCCCAATACCCGGACAACCACCATCTATGCAAGGCCCAATACCCGGACAACCACCTATGCAAGGCCCAATACCCGGACAACCACCTGCAATGCAAGGACCCATTCCTGGCCAGCCTCCTTTAATGCAAGGGCCTATTCCAGGCCAACCTCATTCAATGCAAGGTGTTCCCATTTCAATGCAAAGGCCTCCCATATCAGGACCCCTTCCGCCGACACCAGGCCAGCCAGGATTCCCACCAGGAGGAAGCACACAGCAACCTCCAGGGAGCCCTCAGCAGCAGCAAGATCCACAGTTACAGAATACAGCAGAATTGATTACTTTTGATTGATAAAATTAAATCATGCAATTTTCTAAATTTGTTTGCATTGTTGTGTGTTCTTGCATCATGTAATGCTTTTTATTTAGCTTTTGTGTTTAATATATATTTAATTCTATTCTGTTGATTATATTATTATAAACATCATGCATCTTAAAAATGCCCTGTAATGTTACTATTTTAACATTAAAGTGTATATATTATTTTACTAGTTTAACTACAAACTCCCAAATTACAACTCGGCAAAATATTTTAAGAATAATCTATTAATGAATAAAACAATAAATTATTTTCTTTAAAAGCTATTTATCAGATTTTTTTATTGTTCCCAAAAATCTTAAATTTTTCTAAGCAGTAACACTTTTTATATTTTTTGTAAACTTATTTCTTAAACAAACTCATTACTGTCAAATTTCCTCGATGGAGATGTGTGATGTAATTAATTTTAAAATTAAAAAGGCTCCAAAACAAAATTAAATACACCTTCCAAATGTGCTTTGCATTTATCGCTTAAAATATTGATATCTAAAGCAACTTGAATTATAACCATCTTGCTATATTAATGATAAAATATCTTTAAAATTATATTTATTTTGTCACACTGTAGCATAGAATTTTTTTTTGCAAATAAATGGAATGTTGTTGTGAAATGAAAAGTTCTTTAGTTTTATTGAAGGGAACTGAATATGTAACTTGAATATACTTCTAGCTAAAACTTGGATATAAATAAAAAATTTTCCTTTTAAACTAAATTGAAAAATTCTGCATGTCCTGAGAGCTTTTGTCTGCAGTGGCTTTATACCAATTGAGGTTTTGCAAGTTTAATCTTCATACTTGATAGGAAGAAAAGAGTTTCGCTCAAATTACTGAACAATATAACACTTAATTAGGTTAAAAATATTATGTTACTACATTGTGAGCTCTGTGATCAGTTACAACAGGACGAGCCCTGCCATTGTTTTCAGTCATTTTGGCTGGACATTGCAGGAGCAACATGAAATATTTGTAATATTTTAATTGTAAGTACGAATACATACCAAGTCATTTATTAATTTGTATTCAACTATGTATTTTAAATTATATAAATTATTTTGTAGAAAGAACTGAGGTGGTCCCTAAGGTATGGAGGACGAAACATATTCAAATTAAATTATTCCATTTCTAACTTTGGGCCACTCATATGTTTTTGACAAGTTAAATAAAAGATTACTGTTTATGAACTTGTTGTAGTTTATTTGGTTTAATCAAAGCTTATTAAAATTAAAAAACCTTTAACAGGTGGCATTTCCAAGACTCATTATTCTGAGAAAATTACCACAGTCTTGCATACAATATTCCCATAATGTGATTTTTTCCTAAAAATTAATTTTCTTTATTTAAAATGTGTAATAAAGAAATTATATTTTAACAATTTTAAAATTTAGTTTTTATTACATGTGGCCTATTAATCTATCCCTCCCCTTGGTCAACGTCCTCCATATTGTTCTCTCTTCCCCCATTCTGTTTAGAGCTTCCTCTTTAGTAACTCTATCCGGCAATCTGATTTTCAGTATTCTCCAACAACATTTTGTACCCATATAATGTCACAATCCATTCGAACATTTTCTAATATTCTCATTTATATTAGCCGTAGGTAAATTCCTCCTTTCCCTGTATTAATCCTCTTATTGAACTCTTTCTCCGTGACCACATTCATGCTTTTTATTATGGTTTCCAAGTCTTCTTCTGACTCCCCTAATAGTATAAAGTCATAGGCAAATCTTAGGATTTTTACAACAAATTTCTGAATTTGGCCGAAACCGTCAGGGGCTGGAGATGGTCTATGTGAGACACCAAATCCTTCATATGTAAATTTAATAATCTTTTCGGCTGAGGGAGTCGAGGAGTAAATGTGATGTATTGCTAACTTTTAAGCCTGAAGAAGTCTCAAAATGGAGATGAAACGCCGCTTTTATGAATAAATAGTGATATACTTAGGGTTTTTATTTTTTCTCCTAGCATTTCGATTGTTCTTCATCGACTATATATATAAGTTAAACAGCATGGGCGACAGACTGCATCCTTGTCATACTCCTTTCTTGATATTCAATTCTAAACTCGACCATCATTTACTTGATTCTCCTTGATGAATGGTAAGCCCTGCATAACAAACAGGGCAGGTACAGTCATGTCAAGCATCAAGCTGTGTAAAACAAAATTAATACTTTCTGCCAAAAAACCGAAGTTTTACGATGTGCAGGATCAACATATTTTATTCAAAACGTTCCGTGCCAAAGCGCGATATACAATTTCGACAAAATAATCGACTAGGAATCTAATAATCGAGTGGTGCTTTTTGTTTGTGTTTAGTACGTAGTTGTCAAGCGTAGAATGACGTTGCAGTATTTACTTCTGTTGGGTGTACGGGCTTGTCAATTCAAATATCCTATAGATAGGTGACTTTATAAATGCCTCCCGAGCTTGTAAAAGGAGACAGGAAGGGATCTCAGAGTGGGAAGGTATGTTTGTTTTTATAGAAATGATGAGAAAGCTGGAGATGCTTTACTTAATCGAGAATTATAGTTACAGGCCCCTCTCTCACCTGGCCCTGTACTGGATATAAGCGACGATGAACTGGTGACAATATCCGTCCGAGACCTTAATAGGCAACTCAAGTTGCGTGGATTAACTCGAGAAGAAATCGTACGTATGAAACAGCGCAGGAGGACGTTAAAGAATAGAGGTTATGCAGCAAGGTAACGCCTTTTACTCTACAATGCGCCTAATTTTATATAAGCGGACTTTACTGTTGTATATTATTTATTAATAATCTGAAATAGGAAAATACCCCGTTTTTCTAATACTCAAATTTTTGCACACACTAAATTAGACTTTTATAAAATTTTGTGTATGCAAATAAATAAATTATGATGCATGAACGTGTCAAAATAGGGGGAAAAAACCTGTGGTAATAATTAAAACTCAACAGGATCCTAACACATTATATTTTATATTAAAGAAAATAAGCTTATTAAAATTTAGATTTTGCACTTGTCTATATCCAAGGATTTTCCTTCATTTAAGCCACACTTTCCAATTACGAGTCACTTGTATAATTTTTGTTTATTTTTACCACACTTTTGAAAGTAAAGATAAGGAAAATGATTATGACGTGTGACATACAGCTGGAAAGTAGGTGCGTGATCGGAATTCCACCCAGATTTTCATTTCCATCTTTTTTGGCTACTCATACCTGAATACATTTCAATGTGAATCACAATTCATGTTATTTTCTCACTCTTATTGATTTAATTCTGTTCTCTTGTGCAACTACTTATATTCTGTTAGCCTATTTTAATGTTGTTAAAGTAATTTTTATTCTTAATCTCTTGTTTTAATACTGGTTTTCCATTAGTTTTAACATAACCATATATTTTCCCGAGGGCATCTTTCCTTAGTCCACCCCTTTTATAATTAGTTACACTATGAATGCAGCAATAACCCAGGTTGGTATATTACCTGTCTCTATGAAAAATGGAATGTATACCTTCAAAAAATATCTGCATTTTCATTTTTAACTACATGAAATACAAATCTCTTGTCATATTAATTGTTACTATAATATACCTATTGTGAAAATATTTCTACAGGTTAAAATTTTTGTTTGCAGTTGTCGAATTAAGCGGATTGAACAAAAAGATGAATTGGAGACGGAAAAGTCTCAGGAGTACAGGGATATGGAAGCTATGCAAGACGACAATAATCGGATGAGAGAGGAAGTAGAGCAGTTACATGCAAAGTTTGAAGCGCTGAAGAAGTTTGCAGCCTTAAAAAAAATTCCTATACCGCCAGAATTGGAATCTATTCATTAAACCGAACCATCCAAAACTAACTGACAGTAAAATACTTAATATTTATCTTTTTTACAAGTTTTGTATTGTTCAAATATCAATAAAAAAATTCAGATTTTTCTGCAAATTTATAGTACAGAATTTTGAATGAATTTGCATAGAATTAAGTTATTACCATTAATAGAATGGCTGCACTACTTAATATCCTAAATGTATCCACTATTCTCAACAGACCAGGATTTACATGCACATTTGATGAAATTAATATATTGTTGCAACTATAACTTACGCTTGTGAATAATTTTCATATTTGTTCATTACACTTATTTATAAAGACATTTGGAGTGTTTTATATATCTGTAAAACACAAGAAACTCTTGTTATCACACAAAAATTTAAAATGTTAAATTAGCCAACTCGTAGATATACTAGACCACTTTGGTACCACATAGTCTGTCTCTCTCTACTGTTCTGTGATGTCACACAACTATTCCATGAACTAATTCAAAAAATCGTGTATTAGGCTGAACAAGCTGATTCCACCCACACACAAATTTAAGTCAAAAAAATATTTGCCATGCATTTTTTGGCGATATTGCATTATTACAAGTCTGTGCTCAAGTTGAGCGGGTGACGGGTTGATGGTACAAAACTAGTCCAGTTCGTATTATTTTTACGAGTTTAAAAAAAAAGCTGTAAGGATGTTTTGTTATCACATTATGTGCAAATTTTACCCTCAAGTTTTTGAGATGATTAACCCTTTGCAGTCATTTGTCTACTCTCGGCCACCAAAGCAAGGAACCATATGAATCCTAACTATTCAATCATATATCAGTTCATAATTTCTCTGAAAGTTAAGCAACTTTGTCTGGAACCAAAACATTGGCCAGACAAATCGGAGATGTCTCAATATAAACAAATGCGGTCGTTCCACACTCGCCTTGCAAAAAACTGACCAATAAGCAAGTACATATTGTTTTATGAGAAAATCATGCAAATGGTGGGGAAAGATTTTTTTTCTGGGCATTAGAGATCTATGCGATAAATAGCAGCTACATCTTATATAAGATGTCAGCTAAAAAATAAAACGGGACACCTATGTCACATTACGTGTTTGTTCAAAATTGGTAAACCAACTTGTAGGTGATTTCGTGTCTTGAAAACCAGAAAGACCAGTACAACACCCATGTCCAAATTTAATAAGACTGCTAAGGGTTAATACTTTACTGAGTGAGAGTGCAAGTGTTATTAAAATAGTCATTAGAGCTGGTTTCCTCTCAATTCCTTTACAAATGGCTCCAGGTTATAGACAATTACCAGTACAGGCCTCCAGGTTGCACAAAATGTAGATTAGGGAATGTGTGGCAAATTACAAATCTTCAAGATATGCAAGGATTTGATTATATGACATTTTAATGCCATATGTTACTCAAAATAGTTCCCTTCACATGGATAAATTATAAACATATAAAAAATTTAATTGAATAGCTACAAGTCGCCAAATGTTAACAATACAATTAATACAGAAACAACATGAACATTAATACTGTTACCCAACAGCCTGTATTTCTGTTTCAAAGTTACATTCTGTGGAAATGTATAGGCTAATGGAAAACACATGAGCCTTAAAATTTCATTAGGTGTAAAATAACGCAAGTTAAGGGATTTCAGTGATTTCAAGGATTCTTCAGAATTGTGGCCCAATGTTTTAATATGTTCAAATACTTTGGCAACAGTTTCAGGGTGTTCTGTGGAGAGTATGGAACCAGTTCCCACAACATAATGACCATACGCTTTAGTAAAGCAACACGAATGATTTGATGATGGAGAAACTATATCCAGAGCCCAGGCATACTTTCCAAGTACTTTATCTGGCAACAAAAAAGTTGAAAAATTTGTTTCCTTTTCATTCTCCAAAACATTACTGAGAGCATAACATGACAAAGTTTTATCATTTTCAACTTCTTTTAATGCCAGACAATAGTGCTGCGAGTTCAGATTCCTGATTTTCTTAATGAAGTTTTCATTTTTAATTGTTGACACTGGTATTTCACACATCTGAAAAAGAATTGATAATCAAAATTGTGAAGAAAAGTTGTTTTAAAAAAAATTCAGCAATGGTATGATCACAATATATTCTATCATTTGTGTATTCAAACTTTCATGCTCAAGTAAGTATTACAATCACTTCAGTATGACGACGAAAAGGATACAATTTCTACGAGAATGGCAAAAATAGATGACTCATCTGACCATTGAAAGTTAGTGTGTGTATCCATCCATTTTCATAGAATCATACTGCAAGGAAAAGAAATAAAACCACTACGCTTTGCCAACTATATTGTAGTATTAGGCGAAAGACAGTTGTTAGACTAATTTGATTCCCTTAATTTCTAGCTTAGCCCATTTTTTTATAAGCACTAAACTGTGTACATAAGAAAATGTACCAATTAACTATCCCATCCTAACATTCAAAGAATTTTGTCACATAGAAGGATAATTTTTTGATCATTCATAATACTGTTAGTTCTAAAATTGTTTTTCCTTGCTGTTAACTATTAAAATATTTAAGAAATCTATTTATTTATTTTGGTAGAAAATATTGCATTACATACTTACCAGTGGTTTTACTTGAAAACAAAATTCCAAAGGTTTTCTTTTAGCCGTAATATAATAACGTGTTCTAGAGTTTGGAATGTAGAGGTTGCTTGGGCTGAGCAGAAACTCTTGATAGATAAAGTTTGCTTGTTCTAATGCCGTCACTAATAACTTCCGTGAGGATGATTCTTCAAAGCCTTTAACATTCTCCAACAGTATGTAACACAGTTTTGGACTCAAATCAGGCAGTAATTTAAGAAAATGAAGCAATGGTGAAGTTCTATTATCATCTACATCTCTTTTAAGACCAACTCTGTAAGAAATGTGTTTCATAAATAGATTAAATTGTTTTACAATAAATAAGATGTAAACTTGAGCTAGAGATGGCACATTCTTGAAATCACAGTATATCAACTCCCTTCAATTTTTTTAACCAACACTAATGAACTGTATATGAAATGATTTTGATATACTTTGTTGAAAAAGTTAAACGGTCAAATAATTAACATTACCAGAAATAATGGTGTTTACTACCAACTTTGACTAAGAAGTGTAGAAATTTTACCTTGTAAATGGCTGACATGGAGGGCTCATAAGAATCATGTCAACTGCCATTTCGTTGATTTCATTGGCAGTTAAAGACAAAATATTTCTCTGAAGTAATAGGGTTGAAGGAAAGTTTGTTGCATAAACATGATTTGCAACAGTATTAACATCAACAGCTGCTATTACATCTCCGACACAGGTTTCTAAAATAAAAACGTTTAGGGCTTAAATATTCAGTTTTGTGCAAATAACAGTCTCAAGAACATTATACTTTAATGTTCACAGTAACCAAAGTAGGAATATTAATATTTGATATAGGGTAAAGACAAAAAGGAGGAGTATTATGTATATTTTGATATGACACTAATTTACTCTATAAGCTTAAGCAATGTGTATAACAATCATTGAAATCAAATATATTTTGCTGATGACAGATGTAGTTTTTCAGTTTTGCTATATATAAATAACTAATAAATTATTATGGTAGATTGGAATACTACATTTATTAGCATCAATTCGTAGCAAAAGTACATACCGCGTAATGCACAGTGCATTCCTCCGATACCACTGAATAATTCCAGCACTCTCATTTCCAGTATAGTTCACAATTTTGGTTTGCCGCACTACTTGCGCAGAACAACCAAAGAGTTAACAATGTTATGCTTTAATTTGTGGTATACATTTATAATTTTTTACATGCGAATTAAGAAATAAAAATTGACGGGGCCGTGTGTAATTAAAAACTCGTAGGAAATTAACATTCATATATTGAAACTCGATTTGAAAGTTATCAGCTGTTTAACAAAGATAGTCAGTGGTAAGAAAGAACCAAACGTCACGTGACAATGTATGTGAATGTCGAACTTTGTTATTGCAAAGTGAAGAAGTAAGGAGTCCTTTACCAAATAAAAGCTGTTTGAAATGTTATCAATTACACCAAAAGTTTTATATTGTCAACCTCAAATAGAACGGACTTCGTCATTCCTATAGAAACAAACTAGTGCACAACAATGTGTTTTCTGTTTTACAAAGCTTGGATTAGAAATTTATATAACCAATGTCTCATTCAAATATCTAATCCTTAATTTATACATCTTTTCCACTTTTATACAATTGAAACATGTTTAGAAGCAGGAGTTGGTTCGGTAGTGGGTTGTGGAAACCCAAAAATCCTCATTCATTGGAACACTTAAAGTAAGTAAAAATATCAGGAAATCTGCTTAATATTGACAGTCAAACTAAATTATTTAATATGTTTTTCACAATATAGGAACCGTATCCTGCGTCAATTGTAGTGTCTTTCTTCAGAATAAGTTTTTGGATACGGTTTAACATTATAGAATATCTGATTGAAAGAGTTCAAGTTCCTTAAATTTTAGCTGAAGTAAATTGTGTATCGTGTTGAAGTGTATAATTTTATATATATAATATATTATCACAATTATCCTCCTTGCTTTCAAAGCATTACTTCGACGTAATATAATGTACAATAATTATACGTACATTTTTCCTAGGCTTCATACTTAACCATGTTACATGGGATAATGAATGAATTTAGAATAGCCTTACACTCTTGGTTGAATATCTTTCATCAGTCAAATATCCTAATTAATTCAGTTTTTCCTTAATATAATTGATATTGCTAGAATGATGATTTTTTTATGCTTGGAAGTACAGTACATGAAAAGAGACAACATTTTTGCTCATTTTTTGTATCTTATTAAAGTATGTTCAGATATAATTCATTAATTTTTACATAAGAGAATAATCTTTGTGTTTAAAAGAGTGCTTAACCACATTTGTTTATGGAACTGGGAACTACTGTAAAAATATAATGTAGCCCTATTCAGTCTTCAATTGCAGATAGCCTTTCAGGAAACTTCTAGAATCTCACAATGGTCTAGATATTACCCCTGCTTGTCTTTTATCATTATTGGTATATTTTGTTCGATGTGCCTCTTCTCCGAGTTTTAAATCTGCAGTATCTGTAGGAAGGGCACTTTCTTCATTTTATTGGGACTGATTACTACAAAGGATCATCAGAGGTGATTATTATTACTGCTTCGAAATATCCAAGTTTTTGTTTCATAGTCACATTCCTAATAATCTGTATCTCATTTAGCGAGTGCATCTTTCAGATACCATTTAACAATTGAAACCTTAAATCAGTCTTGAAAACTGTTCTCAACATATGTATTATCAGCGCTACGTCCTTGAAGAACCTTGGCCTCTTTTATCAGTTTCCTTCACTCCTTTCTATCCTCTGTCTTTCTTCTCTAGTTTCTGATACCTAAACTAATATGATCATCCTACATGTCATTAATCCACAGTCTCCTCGGTCTACCTCTTCTCCTTTTCCCATATGGTTTTTGTGTAAACACTTTTTTGATTGGTCCAAATATTTTCCTTAAAATTTTCCTTTCTCATCTTAAAAGCCAGTCTTTCTCTCTTATATTCAATACTCAACATTCAGATCCATACATGACTACAGGTCTCAATATTGTGGTATAAATTTTTATTTTAGTATTCCTATTAACATTTCTCAATTTGAATAGCATCGATTGTCACTTGTATATTTTTACATTATTATTAATTTTTCAGGTACCTGTACAATGTTTTGTCAAAAAATCAAACCGTATCAGAGCACAATAGAGGACTCCTTGTTGAAACACTTCGTTCAATAGCTGAAATACTCATCTGGGGAGACCAAAATGACAGCAGTGTTTTTGAGTAATTGAATTATAATCTAAATAGAAACATGGAATTTATTTAATGTTTTATTAATCGAGTTATTTTATTTTTAGTTTTTTCTTGGAGAAGAACATGCTGTCATTTTTTTTAAAAATTATGAAACAAAAATGTGGCAGCTATGTGTGTGTGCAGCTTCTTCAGACACTCAATATATTATTTGAAAATATACGTAATGAAACGTCATTGTGTAAGTTAAATTTAATTCAACAGTAGATTCCTGTTTTATGTCTTTATTTTGATTTTATTTGTAATACTGTTTCAGATTATCTGCTCAGTAACAATCATGTTAATTCCATAATTGTACACAAATTTGATTTTTCTGACGAAGAAGTCATGGCTTATTATATTTCATTCCTGAAGACTCTTTCATTAAAGTTAAATGCTCACACTATACATTTTTTCTACAATGAGGTATGTAGTAAGTTGTACCTTATTGTTAAACTGACAAAATTCATATTTGTGTAAAGGAGACTTGTAATGATCTCCAAAAATATTTTGCTTTTATTAATGGTCTGCAATTGACATGAGTTAGAATTGATTAATATTTTTGTGTTGTTATTTTGTGAATTGGATTTACATAGACAAATTGGGTCAAGTCAACAGACCCTTTTTCTTAACAAGCTCTTCCGTCTCAATCAGAAAATGGATAATTGCCCTCATTCAAAACTTTCTTATATGTTTATAATGCTAAACTTTGCCTTTTATGAACTATTCACTATTTTTGAAGTGAAAGATCAAGCAGAAGTGTTGTAGATATTAATAATTATATTATAAAAACCTTTTTAATATTAGGCATAAAAAATATCACATTTTTCTTGTTATTGTGTCATGGTTTTTATGTTGGTATAAACATATATCATCAGGATATTAGATAACTTAATGTAATAAACTTTTTTTCTATTACAGCATACAAATGACTTCCCTTTATACACAGAAGCAATAAAGTTTTTCAATCATCCTGAGAGCATGGTTAGAATTGCTGTTCGTACCTTGACACTTAATGTTTACAAAGTTGAAGATCGTTCTATGTTGAAATTTATAAGAGATAAAACAGCAGCTCCATATTTCTCTAATTTAGTATGGTTTATAGGAAATCACATTTTGGAGTTAGATTCGTGTGTTCGAAACGACGCAGAGTAAGTGTTAGTGTTTCTGACAAAATTAAAATTGCTTTTAACCTGCTTTCGGATATTCTTACTATATTGGTTTCAAACAAATAAAGTACAGAAATAGTATTTGTGTCTTCTATGAATGTTTGTTGCAGCCATCAGAGCCAAAACAGGCTGTCTGACTTGGTGGCAGAGCACTTGGATCATTTACACTACCTTAATGATATTTTATGTTTGGATATTGCTGACTTGAATCATGTTTTAACTGACCATTTGCTCAACAAACTGCTCATTCCTTTGTATGTGTACTCCTTAACAAAACGTAGGCGGCATTCTCAACTAGAAGTAAGTGTACATATAGTTAAGAAAATTATTGATATCTGACATAATTAATTAATTATTTTTTGAAATATAAACCATGCCTTCACCCATGTATTAAAAATGTATTTTGTGGCTTCCAGCTGGGTCACTAATTCAGTATTTGTATGGAAACAGAAGGAATATATTTTTATGATTAGGGAAGCTGTGTGTAGACATTAATTAATGTTTTCTGAAGGAAATATTTTTAGTTGGTATTTTCACTGACTACACAATGCTTCATTATTATGTTTTCTTGAGATTCCTAAAGGGATGTAAAAGTTTTGATATCGCTAATTTTGATGATTTTATTTTAATTTATTGAATTCAATTTGTTTCCCAGGATACTAAACCGCATGTGAGTAGTGTGGTATCATTGTTTCTGCTATCTCAAGTGTTCCTCATAATTACTCATCAACCACTAGTGCAAGTTTTAGCTTGGATTATACTGAATGGTGATATGGAAATATTTTCACAAGGAGCGTCAGACAAGCTTGCCTCGTACCGTCAAGCACAGGTTTGTGTGGCTGTAGTTTGAATTGTAATTTATTTATACTTAATCATTATCATAAAAAAGAAACAATTCAAATGTCTTTCTTAATAACTGTCACTACATGCATGTCCAAGGGAAGAATTGGGATTGACTTACCATGTAATTTATTTCTTAATTTTCCCCCAATCCTGCTATCTGGAATAATATCATAATATATCCCATGGATTAGGTGGATGAGTAGTTGTAAATTTAATCTCCGATGTTTCTGATGGCCGACACAAGCCAGTAACTAACTAAGTATAGAAACTGAATTAAATTTGGGCAGACCTTTTCATATGAAATGATTTAAATTATTTTATGATTTTCATTTTTAGGGGGCAGCACTGATTAAACCAGGTTTTGATGCTCCTACTGAAACGTTAGAAAAATCACTACAAATTACTATATGTGATCAACCACTAAATGTTGAAGAAGATGGATCTCATACCACTGAAAGCTCTGAAAGTCAGCAAGGTATGTTTTTTTTAAAAAAAATACTCTAGTTTTAGGAATGGTATGTTAATAGTTTTCATGCAGTGCTTCATTATTTACAGAATCTAAGGATGGTGTAACTTTACCAGATGTTACTTCAGATGGAGAAGTTCAGCCAAACAATCAGATTGAAGCAAACACTAGTGACTTACATTTGAATATAACAGATGAAGAAAAAGAACGTTTAGTTCTTGGTGAGTTTTGGAGAATGTAATTATTAACATTTAGTGTTATATCTGTAACACAGTTTGTCATTTATCCAACTTTCAATTAAGCTCAATTTCAATTATTTGTATTCTATTTTTCTATGGTGAGAAAATGTGCATTTTAATTTCTTGCATATATAATTAGTAAAATTGATTTATCAAAGATTTAAAAAAAAAGATCATTAGCCTGTAGGTTCTATTATTGTGTGCTAATTGATATACACTCAAGGTGTGATACTGTCTCATCGGTTCTTTATTTAAATCTACCCATCTCATATAAATCATTTAGATTTTTATTCAACATTTTTAATATTCTAATGTAGAAAATTCCTTGTCATTGTATTTCATCTCCTATTTTTCTTCTTACAATTTTGGTATTAAGCCTACAACAGAAAAATGTTGTGACTGTTGACTTTATGCATCTTACATTTTCCGTTAATTATAAATTTGATTTGTCATTCTTTTATCATACTAAATGTGTATTTATTGAAACTGACTGTTTAAAACTACAGTTCACTTCAGGCAGTTTTTAATTTAAATGTACAGTCCAAAGTGATAAATCATATTTAGATATGGGTATTATTCTATATTTATAATTTGCCTGTAACTTTTGGTTGCTGTATATTACACTATAATTACATTTATGTTCAGGTATACTTAATATTTTCAGAGGCCGCTAGCCCTTCGATTCCACCCGGATGTAATGCAGCGGCGACGCCATTTTCACTACCTTCAGCAATGCAACAAACTCAAACTTTGGTAAACAAACCTTTCCTGGAAATGATCTTTAACACCCTACAATGTTCTGAAAATGACTATGCAGCCCTATTTGCTCTTTGTTTGCTGTATGCGCTTGGTCACAATGAAGGTATGACGCCCAATCTAATTAATTTACTCTGTAATAACAGTTAAAAATTGCAGTTTTGTTTTACTATAAGTGTGTAATTTTGAAAAAAACTTGTTCTATATTATATCCATAGTATGTTCATTTTTCATTGAAAAATAATTTTAACATTTTACATGAAAATGACTTCTACAAGCATATGGCATCACTTGTTAGTGGTATAGTCATTAAATAAGTTTATAGTTTATAAAAATGTTAAATTTCATTAACATATATTGTTTCATACCACTTGAGTTGTATCTAAAAATTAATAAATATATATAATGGAAAAGACAATCATTGACGATTGCAAACAAATTTAGTACAATATGGTTTCTTACATAATTAACAAAATGTGACATCCAACAACTTCCAGAACCAAAATAATATAATTGAAACATATCACAAAACTTGCATTGATGTAACTGTTTTTTTAAACACAATAATTCAGGTACACATTGTTTTAAATCATAATAATACTGAATAATATATGGATTTTTTTATTATTTCTTTTTCATTTATTGAATTTATATTGGATCTAGTATCTAACATTTCTCTCGTCAAATGAGGATAATTACATTCAACATCTATAATGTTTATATTAATCCAATCAACCATGTGATTATTCACATGTTTTTATTAAAACATAGTTTACCTGAAGGTGGATTTAAATTAGCAAAATGTTCTTTAATTCTGGCTCAAAGCTTACTCTTTGTTTGACTGATCTAGTAGATTCTGCAGTCAATTTTATGTATGACATTATGCTTATCCCAATTATAAAATATCTTCAGAATTTGTGATATACTATAAATTATTATATGAATTAAATATTATCCTAACACCATAACTTAATACTACTATGTTGAAGGAATAATTGGTCTATTCAAATTGATCATTAAAGAGTTACTCTTCAATATGAACTTAGTATTCCCATTCTTTACAGAGTTTGCTCCTTTAAAGTCCACTTCTCCTTAATTTTAATATCAAAAGATTGTTTTGATGATTATGACGGGTGCTTTCTTATAGAATAAAGTCAACATTTTTAAATCTAAAGACTGTATTATTTTACTTATTAAAGCTTCACTTCATTAAAAAATTAAAAATGTCTCACATTTCCCTTACACGTCTGAATTCAAAATTACTTCTAACGTTTTCCGCAACAGTATTAGTCAAACTTAATTTACAAGAATTTTCTTTTTCAGTTCTTTAAGGCATCTGTGATGAGAGTCTCTATTTTAAATTAGTATGAAGTAAATATTGTTCTTTGTTTTCCATATTTGAAAATTGCAGCTTATCTCAGCATTCATATTATCTTTTTATTCTTTATGTTCAAGTAGTCTTTATTATGCAATTTTTATACATTTTCAAGAGAACAAAGTAGTCTTTTGCTAATTGTCCATATACTTGGTTTGCAGTCATGTGTTTAAAACTATTTGAAGCCAAATTAAAGTATTTCTTAATACTTAAAAAATAAATTAATTTCGTTACTTATTTTTGGAAATGTTTGAAACTACTTTAATTTAATTTGCATAATATTTTTCTTTTACATGCTTCCATGGTTATATTTAGATGGTATGCAATTCTGTAGCTTTTTTTCTTTATCTTAGCGTAAGTCCTATATCAGTTTTAGTAACTGTAAACTTCATTTATGTATTTTGGCTATTTTTATGTGAATTTGCTTATTGTTTAGCCTATGTGGATGGAGCAACTGTTCACAAAAATTGTTTAGGCATAGTTTAAAAGTATTAACAAGATTTATCTGAACTTCCTGTATTAACTTAGTATTGTACCATTTTCTTGCTTTCTAATACGGTATTTTATTTAATAATATTGTTTGTATTTGGCAATAAATTTATTTCTATTTCGTAACTTAAATTATCTTTCTACTAATTTATTCATCCATAAACAAATAGAGATAAATTGCCACTACATGGTACTATTACATTATAATATGGAATCCGCAACTCTTGAAGCATCATAGAAATATATTTTTTCATTATTATTGTTGTTGTTGTGGTATTCAGTCCTAAGACTGGTCTGATGCGACCCTCCATGCTAACCTATCTTGCGCAAGCCTTTCATTTCTGCGTAAGTACAACATCCCACATCCTCCCTAATCTGCTTAGCGTATTCTATCCTTTACCTCCCTCTTCTGTTGACTTCCATCTAATGCTAATTTTACAAGACCTCGTGTCTCAAAACGTGGCCTATTAATCTATCCCTTCTCTTGGTCAACATCCTCCATATTGTTGACTCTTCCCCTATTCTGCTTAGAACATATTTTCATATGGAATTAATTAACCAAAGTGAAAACTAAATTGATTCACCATTCAGTCAAATAGAAAAGCTTGACAGAACTGGAAATCAAATCTGAGATCACTGCTATTTATGCAGGTGCTCTACCTTCCAGCTCTGCACAGAATAGCTCAGATTGTAGATCAACTGTGTTGATAAAAGTTCCCCTGGGCTTACTTCCAATTCTTTTAAGCTTTTCCTATTTGACTTACTTACACCAAAGTTTCTAGATGAGCTTTAGTATATTCATTTTCTGTTTTCATGTACCTCCTTCAAATCTGGGTTTATATTTGGAGAACTAATTCAATCTTTTCTACCTCAATCATGATAGCCTAAGGAAAATAATTTTTATGGTTTTCAGTTTGTTAATAATGCATAGTTATGAAAACTTGAAATAATTTAATTTATTTTCAGGAATAAATTCAGATTTATTGGATACTGTGCTGTTTCCTTCCGAAAAACCAGATACAATCCATTGGTACAATGTTCTCCTTGTTGAGAAACTAATTAAAATTATATCACAATCTTGCCAAACCAGTAAGTGCAGCTAATTAAATTAAATTAATTAATTTTTGAAAATACACTAGCTTTATGTAACTTTTTCTCTCTTATCGTCATAAATATGATGACTAATCTGCTTTACTTGAAATATTCAGTAATTTTAGGCAACATGTTTGTGTCTGATTCTTTTATCATTCTTGGATGTAACTACTTCCTATATTTAGTAGCCTGTAAACTCTTAACATCAACTACTAAAACATTATACATGTTGAGGATATTTACTTTGGTCACTAATTGTGTCAATGAGATCTAACATATTATGAAACTTGTGAAGTAATAAAATTAAACTTTCATTCTCTGGCACATCACCTTACTGTTACTAACGAAATAAGTAAGATTTGAAATAAATATTAATTAATTAATATATTTTGTCTAATTAAAGTTAGTAGGTTAATTTATTTGTGATTATATTTTTCAATAAATAACCATAGGATTACCTGAAACATTTTATAATTTAAATCAATTTTCTTCCAGATTGCCGTGTTCGTCTTGTTACATTAGAGCTTAGTATTCAGCTGTTGAAGCAGCTTGTCACAAAAAATAGTCAGAGTTTTCTGCTTGATTGTCATTTAGCAGCTATTGAAGGCGCAAAAGAAGAAAGTACTGCCATGCTTCGAAATTTCTATAAAGTAAATATCTAACAAATATTCTCACTTTCTGATCCACAAAGTGTAGATTATTACAGTGTTAAGTCTGTCTTGTGCTAATTTTTAAATATCGTGTTATGTTTGCATCATAATTAATGGTTATATGCTATTTATTATTAAAAATATTTCACTTGATAAAGTAAATGTTCATGTTTCCATTATTATTAATTTTATAAGTGGTTAATACTAATATTGCTCATTGAGACTGTTAATTTTACAGAGTGAGGAGATATTCCTGGATATGTTTGAAGATGAGTATAATGAAATGAAGAAACGGCCTTTAAATGTTGAATGGCTTATGATGGATTCTAACATATTGTTACCTCCTACAGGAACCCCTATGACAGGAATTGAATTCAGTAAACGCCTACCATGTGGGGAGGTAATATAAACTTTATCAAAGATTCTCCTTATAATAAGAATGTAGTGTATTTCTGTGTATGCCATGCCATTGTGTTCACTCCTATTTTCTTAGCTTGTATATAGGAAAAACAGAATTTTCAAAACTACTTTTCTTTAAAACTAAAAATTAGTTATCTTTCTCAACATTAATGTCCAAGACTAGCAAAGCAAAGAATAATGAGTTAGGAGCAATGAACTCTGACTGTGAATAAATCCACCTTAGGGACTGTAATAAGTTATTTCGCCCTTCAGGCATTTTGTGAATTTTAGACACTTAAAACATGTGCGCAGTTGGTCATTGTGTGTGGCGGACGCCAAAACCAGGTCAAATGATTTGATATTGGAGGATCATTGACCTGGAACAGTGGTCAGAACAAATGGTAAATGTGGAAGACAGTGCATATATGGACAGCGAAGGAGTTTGTTGTGAGTGGCGAAAGAAGACAGTTTGGAGACAGAGATAGAGTACAGATTTGGATGTAGGAGATGTTGTGAGCGGCAAATGAAACAGAGAGGACAGGATGTATGTACATTTTGAGGTGGTGAAATAGTGAGAGTGAGAATAATGCTGTTTTTGTGGGTAAGTGTTAGAGTGGAGTTGAGTTACGGCCAATGGGATCGTGAAGCTGTTGCGATTTGATGCGCATGTCTGCGCGCGTATGACCAGCGGAAAGATTGTATTTATCTGTATCAAGGGGTCCAGCCAAACCAGTGGACATTGTCGCTGCTGAAATGAGATCAACATACAGAAAACCCTACCCTTACCTTTTATTTTACTTCATGTGGTTGTGGCTACAATGACTGGCAATTGCATTTGGGTAATTTTGGACGTGCTGTTGAACAGTTTAATATTAGATGAACTTTCAGAATCGTTGTAATCATATTTTAGATTAGCTTATCTTAATTAGGTTAGGCATTATAGTTAAGTGAGTATGATTGTGAGTGTGAGTGGGTAAATGCAATTATTGTGGATTTATGTGAGCGAGCTTTGGATGGGATTTAACTTGTAAATTAAATTGTTTAAATTTTAATCCTTGTTTACTTATTAAATAAACCTTTCCCTCTCATAATTAATTAATTAATTAATTGAAGCCAAGACCCCTGAGAGTCTCATGCTCAGCTCAAAACGCGTCTGTCTTGGCTCAACGCTGGACATCTATCTACCTCTGGATCTTGCAGTTTGCGATTGCCATTTTCTTTTACTATAGATATATTTTTTAATTCTACGTATGCAGTGGTTCCCAGGCCAGCATTCAACATAACCAGATCCGAGGGAGAGGGAAAGCATTACAGGACATTATTTTAGCAAGCCACTGTGGCTATTAGAAGAATCTCTGACCAGATCTATAAGGGAGACATTTTCTTAACTATTTTAAACCAAAGATTTTACTGGTGTTGATATTTAATGAAATTCTCTCTGGATCCAGCTGGATAATTTTGTCAAAAAGAAGTGATGTATCAATGAGCGACATTATAACATGTTTTTGACAAACTAACCAGTCTAAAAATCCAGGGGAATTTCATCCACATCATTTTCAGTCAAATTTTTGGTAAAAAAAAATGTACAGCATTTACTAATCTGAACCCCTCGCCATACAATAGAAGCACTTGGCACAATCTTACTAAAATCCACAATTGTGATATTTGTTGTTGCTGATCACATTTGTCTTATGATCAGAGTATTAGTATTAAATCATAATCCATTGATCCAACAGGAAAGTACAACTATAAGAATGAGGAGCGTGTCACAGATTGTTTATAAATTGTTTCGATTGCTTGATTACTATTAACTCTATGTTACTATTTACATCCATATGATTATGTTTAACTTATAATAAGATATGCGTAAGTTCTACAGAGGAGACAAGATATGCAGCTTGTACCTGATATATAATATTGATAAATATTGCTAATATCTTATACTAAGAAATTAGTATCCTAGCAATGTACTATGGCTACAAAGTCTATACTAAGATACACTCAACTCTATGAATTCTCCAACAAAGTAGAAATGACATATCCCTTAGTAGTTTATTTTACATTGGACTTACTTTCTGTAGTTTATGTTTCTTATATTTAAAAAACTTCCACAAATATACCTGGAATAGAATTTTAAACCTAATGCCTTATTTATACTGAACTATGTTGTTACATGTAAGACTTAAACAGATTGATGGATTATCAAGTTTGATAGACTTCATTTATTGAGTATACTTTTAATGAATAATTTGAAACAACATAGAAATAAATAGTTTTGATTCTGTTGAAATTTGAAACTATGATCAGTTTAATAGTAGCTTGTGTATATAAACATTGTTACATTGTTTATATATCTTGTTTCTTGTTGCATTGCAGGTTGAAAGAGCTAGAAGAGCCATAAGAGTATTCTTCTTAATTCGGGAACTTTCATTAACTTTAGGAGTAGAGCCAGAAACCCAATTGCCTTTGACAAATCCTGCATCGTGTGTCCAGGTTGATGTGGTATTAGATTTGAGTAAGTCTCCACGCATAAATTTTTCTGTATTTAAGCATTTCCAGATAATTCTGTTGTTTGTCCTCAAGGAACTGTAACTTATTGGTAATATTCACTTCCTCCTTGGTACTGCAGTCCTCATAATAATCCAATTTTAATAGTAAATTTCATAGCTAAATTACATTATGCATGTGCCACTTGCAAGCCCAAAGAAAAAAAATTAATACACTATAGATTTTTGTTAAGGAATAACAAATTACATCAACATTTCATTTTCAGATAATAGTGATCTCATTGCATGCACAGTTGTAAATAAAGATGGCCAAAAAGTACGTCGTTTCTTGGTAATTGACTGCATTCAATTGATTCTCGTGGAACCTGATACTCGCCGACTTGGATGGGGAGTCACTAAATTTGTAGCATTCCTACAGGTCGGTACCATCACTTGGGACATGTGTAGTATTAATAGAGGAGTACATGTGTGGGCCGTATACACCTTTCTCTTTTTATATTTGAATTCAAATTGGACACTCGTATGTGATTATTTAAATATTTTATTACAGGATATTGAAGTTACAGGTGACAAAGACGATTCTCGATGTTTGCATGTTACCATTTATCGTCCTCTTTCCTCAAGCTCAACAAATCGCATTCCTCTACTGTCGGCAAAATTTATTTTTGATGATCACATACGATGTATGGCAGCTAAACAAAGGTAAACAATTCATGTGTTGTGCTTTACACTTTTTCAAAATAGTAAATAATTTTTGATTATTTACAGGTGTATTCAAAATTGCACATTGCTATCACAAGTATTTATATAATGTAATGATAATTTTATGTATTCATTTTTCTAGACTAACAAAAGGAAGAATTAAAGCACGGCAGAAGAAAATGCATATGATAGCGCGCCTTCTCGACCTCCCCAGCAATGTGCAACCCTGTCCTTCACCACCCGCTTACAACCTTATGGCTCAAAGGGCTGCTGAAAGTGCATCTCGTAAGTTCATAAAGGAATGCTATTGTTTGAATGTCAGAATAAATAAAATTCAATTCTTTGTAATCAATTTTTCATTCTTGTATTTCATTTATATTATAGTGAGAAAGAACTGACATTTTTTGTATGTTAGCGTCAGGTTATTTTATTATTTGTGTTAAGTTTGTCACATTTAAATTTCAATATTTATTTTAGATTTTCTCTATACCCAAAATTATCATAAGATAAGCATTATTTTCCAATAGCTTTGTGAAAGAAAATTACCTGTAGTTTAATAGATTACTTATTAATATTCTTATCAGATAAATTGCCATTGATATCTTACTTAGTTAATTGATAACAGAAGGTCTGAAGTGGCAAAAAATTATGAGAGAGTATAATTATAATCCAATGTTTTACTGGCAAGTTTCATTGGGTACGCAGTTGGCCTTCCAAGAGGTTTTTAAAGAAAACCTAAATTCTTATATTAACTATTATGTGTAATCCTTGGTATGTATATCTTTCTAGCATATATATGTCCACATATTTTTATAAACATTCTTGACTTTTTAGGGTCCGGCAGCAGCAGAGCAACGCACACACGCTTTCATCGTCCACTGTTTACGGTCAACAAAGTTCCAGGCTTTGCAGCAGCCTTGAACAAAGACGAGAGGAGATCATGTTCACCAAATAAATGTCGTTCAGAATCTCAAGGTATTTCTCATAGATAATGAAGAAGAATTTGAATTTTCTTAAGGTTGTGATAAATGAAACATTTGATTACATTCACAGGAGGATGCCCCAGTCATTCACCAATTCCTTCATCAAGTAACAATCACGGTGGAGTTCGTTCTCGTGAGGGATCACCGAAACTTCCAAGACCACGAAGTGAAGAAATTCCTCTCGAAGATATGAGATCGAAGGTAATCTAAGTTACTTCGCAGCTTGAAATTGGTGCTAATAACTTATTAACAACTGCAAAAGTCCTTAAAAACAGAAAATGCTTCTATTCTTAATATATTGAAGAAAATTGTAGCCCATTTAATATATATTGTACATATATTTATGTAATTTCTTTTTAGTTATGAAAATGGTCTAACATATTCTATTTTTGTGTAATGGTCATGTCTTTAAAATTTATGTATTTTTCTTATGTAACACACTAGGTCTGGTAATACTCACTACATTTTTGAAATGATTACATTCTGAGTCCTGAGCCAAATTATTTTATTATGTTTATAGTTGAACAAATTTAATAAAAGACTGTTTCTGTTTTCTTCTTCTTTTTTTTCCTTACCAAAAGTAGAATTAGGTGTACCTATCTAAAATTATCACCTAAATCTCCAGTTAAAAAATTACCATTGCTTTTTAATTACCTAATAATTTATGCTATAGAAAGAATGCACTATGGGAAAATCCCAAATATTTAAGTTATCTCTGGTTTCAGTTTGTTTCTGATTACGTATACAATATATATACATCAGAAAATGACATTGTCAGGTTAATTGAAACAAATGATAAGGACAGGAAAGTGAGACCTGAAGTTCACAGGTGGCAGGCACCATGTAGGGAAGGCACCGCCCCTTCATCACAAGGTTGGGAAAACGTTTTGAGTGACGGCCAGCCGTCAACTGACACGTTTTCCTAACCTTCGAAAAGGGTCTGAATCCCTACATGGTGCCTGCCACCTGTGAACTTCAGGTAAGCCACTAGCTTTCTGTCTCTCTTTCCTATCCTTTATAATTACACCTATATAGGAAAGAGAGTGGCCAACACCTTCAGTTGACAGTTGGCATCACCAGATTGGAAAGCATTATCATGTGAAATTTGAGTGCATTTGCCCCCTTTCCTCCGAACAATAGAAGTGAATATTGTGTTGACCGGCCACACACATTATTCGTTATATGTAAAAAGCACACAAGGATGTGTTATTGTCAAAATACTAAAAGTAATTTGTAAGGGAAGGGAAGAGAGATATAGTGTGTGAAAAAATTTTTTGAACTGGAGAAAGTTCATCAAATTATATTGCAATAATTTTTTTTCTCAGTGGCAAATAAATTTAGTATAAGAACATACAATTCATCACATATCAATTGGATTCACGGCCTTGGCTGTTGCTAATAAAAATCTACAAATGACGAATAAGAACCGGTAATTGTTTTGTAATATGTATCTGTTTCATTCTGTTTAATACTACTGCAGTAAGGACTGGGCAGAGAATATTGGTGCCGAGATAATCTCCCAGTGAGAGACAGTTTGATATGTGCTTGTATAAATATTGAATAATACAATATGTCTCAGGTAATGACTCTTAACATTATTGGTGTATGTGGTTTAGAAACTATAGTCTCTGAGGATAGACGGCTTTATCCAGATATAGCTTACTTTTGCTGGTATAACACTAATGTTAATAACGTTTCTATAATCTTTTGCTTTAAATGTGTATATTTTAATGTTGTTGATTTGCATAGTGTTAACTTTCAGATAATATGCATGGAAATAATTTTACGTCCATCTAAAGTCATCAACTTAAAACTTTTCTACTTTGGCTTTATTCAATGTATTTTTTTTAACGCACACAAATTCCCTCCATCATCTGTAATCATTTCTTTTTGTGTACAAGTTTTTAAGGAAACATTGGAGGTATTATACATGTGTGTTTTAATTGATGTTGAATGAATTACTGCTTGCTATTCATTTAGTTGTTCCTTATGCTTCATAAGAAAAATATTTTGTTTTATTAGTCAATTCTTTATGCCTAGTTTAAACTATCCCTTGTGAAACAATTGCTTTACACTGCTAATGGTTGAATGTTACTATGATTGTTGCATAGAGTAAAAATCAAGTCGGCAACGGAAGCCTGAGTCCAGCCAGCAAAGGAACTGCAGTGTTGACTGAGAAGAGGCCCTCATTTTCTCTAGTATATCCAATATTGGTACCGAGATCATCTCCGCCCGCAGCTCAACCGATACAAAACGCTCTTGACGTAGGAGCTACGGGGGAAGACGTTACAATTCCTACGATAACCCCTCCTCTGAGCTCTGAAGAAACTTCTTTCACTCAGCAGCCATGTGAACCATCCTCCTCTGAATTGAAACGACACCACAGAAAGGGTTATGTTGCTAAACAAACTGGAGTGGAGGAGAGAAAAAGTCACAGGAAAGGTATTGTAGAAAGTCAACAATCCAGCGACGGGAGAAAAGGTCATCGGAAATGTGTAATAGAAAATGTATGATATAGGACATAACTGTTTTAATGTTTTTTCTTGAACATATCATCATTATAAAAGTCTTTGTAATGAGTACCTTTCTTACTTACTTAAAACAAATTATAATTTATAATGGAGAATAAAGAATTTTATTTGTAATTGTAAAATTAATTTGATTGTTAAAATTATCCTTTTCTTCTTCATTGAATAATTGTGATGTTAGTTAAGTGGGTGACTTTATTTAACTATTTTTGACTAAATTATAAAAATGTTTGCTTTTTATATAAGTATATAATAGACAGAGTATTAAACTGTATATTACAAAAGATTAGAAAACCTGTTTATTTCAGTCTCGTAAAATTTACAACGTCCTCAAAGGGATGCAGTCAGTAGCTTTCGGAACTGTTGTTCCATAAATAAAATTAATTAAGAACCACACACACAACTGATAAACGAAAGCTATAAATTATGCAAATAACCTTTGTGCTTAGCTATTATGTCGAAGACTCCCGTATGCTGTTATGTGTGCAGTTCTTAATTTTATTAAAATCTTGTAACTTACAGATGATTATGGAACAACAGCTCAGAAAGCTACCAATTGTTCCCCTTTGAGGACGTTGTAGATTTTATGAGACCAAAATAAAGAGGTATTTTTAACCTTTTGTAATATGTTTGCTTTGAAATGGAGTCGCTAACACAATCACAGATCAAAGCTGACTACTGTTTTTAAAAGAGCGCGATTGACGAGAAATGTCTGTCATTCAGACTTTTATATATTCTTGACTATACATTTTTTTCCAAACTTGCCTGCAGATACATACTTTTGCATATTAAAGTTTAACCATTAATATACATTGTGTCTAATAATGAATATGTACTCTAAAAACTTTGTCAATATATTATACCCTGCGAACACACCGGCTGTGGATATAAAGACGAAGACCACCTTGCGTACCACCCAAAGCTTGTTTCCTAGAGCAACTTTTTTTCTTTTTGTTGTTTTTACATGCGAAACAAATGGTTTGTTTCTCATATTAACATAATTTATTTTTTTATATAGACATTGAAATTCTCACTTTCAATTTCTGTCGCACATTCTCGATATTTTACAGCTATCAAACTAGAAATGAGTGGATGATTAATTGTTTGGAAAATTATCAAGTATTGGTTTTATCATGAAAGAGATAGAAATTCATTGTAACATCTTTTGGTTTTATATTTCTGTTATAATGCAATTTTCCTGCTTAGAACAAGCACCATAGCTTTGATGCATATTTTTTGTTAGGCAATGCAAAGAAAATTCTTGTACTTACAATATGTTTCATTTTTAAAAGATAGTTTTGAGAATAAAATAGAATAATCTAATTAATATATATTGGAAAGGTACAAGTTTAGATGCTACTAATATTACTATTTTTTCTCTTTATTGCATTAGTTGCATATATGTGTTTCATTTAGAAACTCTTGTAGTTCAATTGGAAGTAGTAATTTTTGTTTATGAATTTCTTGCTGTTCCTGTTGTATTAGTTGTTGCCTTTGGGGGTCCCATTCGAAACATATCTGTTCTGACAAACGTATTATCTCATCTTGCAAGTGATTCTGTCACCTTACATACTTCTAACATCTGTGGACATACATTTTCCAGGACAGTGATCTCGCTATCAGTTCAGTGATGAAATTTCTTTTTTCCTACTCTTGTACCAGGTCTGTATCTCTTCACACAGACTATAGTATATCATCAGGACAAATTTTTTGTTCACTTCATCCTTTCAGTTTCTTGATGTTAGCCTGTTTGTGCAGAATCATGAACTTCTCAAGAAGCTCTCTGACTACATCAATAGCTCATTCTGGATTCTTTGTGTTACTTGTGGTGTTAAGTTCTGCAATCACATCACCTCTCCTTCCATGTTCAGCAACGTCTTTACCATGTAGAAAATTGCCTTTATCAGTCATGTTGATTTCAGTATTAGTGAAATGGACATACCAAACAATATCTATGGTCTTCTCCTCATGTCTTGCAATGGTGAACATCTTCCATTGCCCTCTTATGCAGGCAAAGGATTGGAAGGAATGGCAGATGTAGAATTATTCTTTATATTCCACAGTGAATCTTTTGGATGAGAAGTGCCTGGTACTTGAGGTTGGGGATGATCTCCACACAAGAACCAAGCCGTGGAAATCACCTGCCTGGGAACGGTTGCAAGCCAGCCAGAAGGAATCACTCAAGCGCGGGTACTCGAGAGCTTCTCTCTTGTTACACGTGCCTTCATGGGCTGGTAATATGCACATCAGAAAATTAACCTGATCTCCTTTCAACTGTGTTGAACCTGGAAAAAAATTTTCTCTTGAGTGGAATAAGGTCTGTGTGGCCTAACGGAAACAGGACTTTATTAATCAGGTATGAATAGATAGACTGCTTGTCGGATGCTTTAGCCGTAGCTATTATTTGAACATATTTTTTTTTACTTTACATTTAGACATTTCTCTCTAAAAATTACAATCTGATTGCAACCAATTTCAGCTTATTAAAAGTTAACAGAAATGCATGACGTTTTAGGAACATTTCATTATTTTGTTCAAATTTTGTAACTGGATATCGTTAGATTGGTAGACCTGTCAGGGTAATGCAGTAATTCATTAAAATGCATTGCAGAACGCACTCGAACCCACGGCAAGGTTTAAGCTTCTGTAGTAGAAGATAAACAATAAACGTTGAGACTGGTTCACTAGAAAATCTCTAATGCAGCTGACTTCTTGTATGTGCCATGTCGTGGTCAGGGGAAAAGGAAGAAAGTTTTAGGTGGTAAAACGATAATACAAAAAAGCATTCAAGATAGATTACTATATTATTTTGGTTAGAACGTTGTCCATTAATTTTCAGGCTGACATGAACCACTTTTTCTGACAAAAAGATTATTTTGAGCTGTCACCGACTGCAGCATACAGGCGTACCAACCGAAAAACATAATCAGTCATCATCTCGTTTTGCTTATCTTGGGCCTAGTTAGCGGAACGATTTTTTTAAAAATAGTTTTAATTGCCTTCGGAGAGAAATCTACGCACATTCATCGAGTCCATTAGCTGCACATCCGAATTTCCAAACTTTAGAATTGAAAAACGCCAATATTAATTTTCCAAAGTCTTTCTTCCTAGCGGGATTTGCACTGGACACCGGACCCGGGGTAAATTCATGTATGTGCCTACATATTTGATTTATTTCAAATAAATTATAATTCCCTATTTCCGTTTATCATTGACATTTAAATATCAGGAGAAACCATCAAAGCAATGTTTGTGTGTGCAATTAATCTTTGCAAATGAATAGTTTATCTGACAATTAAATATACATAAAATGATTAAAACAGACTTTTTGTCAGTATTTATTTTGTTTCAATATTGAACTATACTACGTTTCGATAAAGGAGTCATGGAGTGAGTTTCCGTGAACAGCTAAATTTTCATACCTGAAGAAGTCTCAATTGAGAAACGAAACGTAGTATATTTGCGAACAGTGGCGATTAGTTTGGTTCAGAAAGCATTTGGGCTAGAGTTCGTACGTTGCACCTACTCGCCGATAAATTTTTAGGTCAACTTTCCAAAAATAATTATTGACCACACTCCAAAGGCACAAACTTTAACTGGCAATAAAACTACGTGAAAGAATTATATATAGCTATAAAGTACTACTACCACACGAAATGAAAAATAATTTATTTTGTTTTGTTCAGTAATTGACACCTTTAAGGGGAATAAAATAAGAAGCAATAACAACCGAGCCAATTAAGGAACATCGCTGACCTTAGTTTAGCTGAATCACTTTCGCGCGTTATCTTTGGCTGCAGCTCGGGAAGCGACTCCAGAGATGGCGCTGTAATACGTGCGGCTGGGGAACTGGAATTACGAAATAAAATACACATGAAATTCCAAGAGCAACCAGGAAACGCGTAGTTCTCCGACATAGTTAATAGCTTCCCTCTGATACTGCCCGAGCAAAGGTTAGAGGCGAGGCCTCAACACGCAACCTCTTCAAATAAACTTCCTTAATACCGGATACATATTTGGGGGGGGACGTAGACATAACTCGCGAGTGGTCACACTGTTCTCTTTGTTACAGCAATATTGTAACCCAAACAGGAAAAGCGACACGGGTTACTCATGTTATTGCTTCGTCTCATGTCCTTGAGGGCAACTTAAGGTCACTCGACACTATAATGCCCCTCCGCTTAGACAAATTATCAAATATAAGATCGTTTAAAGTAAATTAAAGTCGACATTTCGTAATCCTACATTATCTATTCACTGAAGTTTTCAAATTCATGTAATTGACTATTAACTTTCTGGTCAAACTGAATGGCACGGACGATCGCCTTGTCCAGATGTGTCTGTCACCCAACTATGCAGTCCTTTTACTTGACGAATTAACAAATTAGAACCGAATAGTATGGAAAACCTCCCTAAGGATCTCATTGCCGACAGACATTGGACATCTATCTGGAGCAAATTGGAAATAGAGTCACAAGAAGGTTTGACTATCCGTTTAATCTATATTACAATGGAAGACAAATAAGGACCAGTAATGGTAGAAACGACCGTCTTGAGACCTTACACCAAATGTAAGCGTTTTTGGGTCACTACTTTTATTATTCTGTAAATGAGTGCTCACTTCAGACTGAACTTCTTAAACCTCAATATATTTATAATTTGTTTCCATGACGACAGTTATAAAAATGCATCTTTACACAATTGCTAAATTTTACGCCCGAGGAAATCTCAAAAAGGAGGCGAAACGGTCTTTTTATTTATTATAAAGATGCCTCGCGAATTTTTTTTTTGCCTTATTATAGCTACATACTATTACAGTTTGTAATAAGAAGAATGTGTGTGAGAGAAACTGACTCGTATCATTTTGTATAAGTTAGAGGTTGGTCGCCATTGAATTGACATTGATGATGACTAGGAGACTGACTGACTGGGCATGCGCACAACTCCAGGGAAGGGAACGTCTTCTGCGAAATATAGTACGTCAAACATTCCTCCGACAAGTTCTCCAAGCTATTTTAGGTCAAACCTACTGCACACTAGGAAACTCCTTGCTATTCATACTATCCATACTGTCTTTTCATTCGAATTTGTATAGTAAATGTAAACTATGCTACATCTTGAGCGTTCTTCCTCAAGTCAAATCAGCAACCACATGTTTTGCTGACGTGTTTCACCATGTCTACCTCCACACTTCAAAGACAGTCATCAAAATATTGCGGAACTTCACGCTGTTCTCTATTTAACCCTCCTGCTTGTATTACCGTGAATTATACGAGAAAATAATTCTATGTGTTGTGGTATTGAGTCCTAAGACTGGTCTGATGCATGCCTCCATGCTAACCTATCTTCCGCAAGCCTTTTTATTTCCTCATAAGTACCACATCGCCCCAATCTTCTTATTTTATTCCATCCTTGGTCTTCATCTTCCCTCTAATGCAAATTTTACAAGACCCTCATGTCTCAAAACGTGGCCTATTAATCTATCCCTTCTCTTGGTCAACGTCCTCCATACTGTTCTTTCTTTCCCTAATCTGCTTAGAACTTCCTCGTTAGTGATTCTATCCGCACATCTCGTTCTCCTATAGCACCAAATTTCAAAGTCTTCTTTTCCTTTCTGGAACTCCTACCGTCCACATTTCGCCCCCATATAACGTCACACTCCAAACCAGCAAATTAGCAATCATTTATTAATATTCACAATTATATCAGCCGTAACTAAATTCCACTTCCTTGCCTGTGCAATCCTAATCTAGTTATTATGCTGTAGAATTCCTTAACTTCCTTCAAAATATCCCTTCGCAATCCAACCGCCTTTATTATTCCACTGTTTCCCACCTACACTCCATCGCCTTGGTTTTCCCTCTATTAATCCTGATATTGAACTCTTTCTTCTGGACCACGTTCATGCCATCTATGTTTTCCTCGTCTTCTTCTGACTCCCCCAATATTACAATGTCATCGGCAAAGCGTAGAGGTTTTATTTCTTCTCCTTACAGTATGATTCTTTTCCGTATTGTGTTTTAACTTTCTTCGTCCCCTGTTGTATACATATACGTTAAAGAGCACGGGTGACAGACTGCATCCTTCTCGTACTCTATTCTTGATTTCTGCTTTCTTTTCTTGATATTCAATTCAATTGTTTTTTGTATTAATTAAATAGTAATAGTTTTTTTGTTGACTTACTGACTGTCATTTTAACTATTTTAAACTTTTAAGATAATATATTGTTCGTGAAAGTATTTGTGTGTGTGTGATTGTCTGTTCCGACTTGTCAAAACGTAAACGGTATATGACCAACTGGGCCATTAAAGTACTACTATCACTGTACATGTCATGTCCTGTCCCGTGTTCACAAGTCTGCTGAAATGTCTTCGTCCCCTGGTATAAACGGCATCTGATCGCAATCGGGTTAGGAAGTGCAGCCGGCAAATCTGCCTCAATCCAGTCCTAAACTAGTTCCAAACAAATTCGCGTTATTAAGGACCTCCCGATAAAACAGTCGTTCCGTCTCAAACGGGACGCCAAAATTTCTTCATTAATGCGACTTGGAAAATTATATCGTTCATAGGGTACAGTTCCAACGTGGCTTCATCAGTTCACCTGATGATGTCACAGATACGCAACGCCGCACGGAAAAACTAATAATTGTCCAGCTTGAAATATTTATTAATTTCAACTCAGTCACGTTTGTTGCAGGATCCTCACAATCACTATATACATAGCTGCTCCATTCTTGTGCGAAAATCTCTTAGCTTAGTTTCTGTTTTCAAGAAGATGCGTTGCCAGTTTCCTGTTTGATGAGCCTGTGCCCCATAACGGTTTGGTGATTTACGTACTAGAGTATTCTAATTATTGACTAGCCGCTGAGTCCCCCGAATGTTTGCGGCGTGAAGGCCAGCGATAATCGCTTCAATCAGCACGTCAGTGGTCTGTGTGCGTCGTCAGGAAGTACGGAAATAGCCACCGTCCTGAACAATCAGAGAGAGCGACAGATGTATACATTTATGAACTTCCCAGGGAATAATGAGAAGGGGGGAAATAAACGTCGATTGGTTCAATGAAGATTGACATAGAAAATTCAAATCAAACACAAGTCAGAGCACTTAGCATATTACTTTTGGTGGGAAATTTTTTTAAAAAAATGTAGATCAGATCAGATATCATGGCAGTCTGGACGGATGATGACTACTGACAAGAACCTGATAAACCACAACACAGGGCTTTGTATGGATCAGAAACGCGGGAGAAAAATACCTGGAAAGTTTTGTGCCGGAGAACAAATCAAAATATAATGTAGACGGAAATTGTAAAAAAAAATGAAGAAATTCAGAGAATAGTAAATGGAAAGAGACCCACCTTGACTAAAAACTTTGAGAGAAGTGGATCCAAAATTCTTAGGTGACATCATCGAAGGATACAATGGAACGCCAAATAAAAGACTGCAGCTGCTAGACGATTTGATGGGAGAAAGAAGATATTGTGTGATGAAGGAAGAAGGTAAGCACACAGCAATGTGGAAAAGTAAATTTACAGACCAAGTCCAATGACAATTAGTAATAACAATAATATAATGTACGAAAATTCTATTAGAATGAGTACCCGGTGTTGTCCGTGTATTTGTTAATGCTAGTCCAGAAAACGAATTAATTGGAAAGTAGTTTATTGATCAACTCGTGTTTTAATTGGCATCCAGCACGTTATTCTTCTGGACCATTAGCTCCTTGCTGGGTGCACCCCATTTGGGGTTAGTTTCAAATTGACTGGTGGTACCTTACCTGAATCTAGAAATAGTACGCCACCTTAACAGATTTTAAAAGAATCTCGGCGCATTAAGAGAATCGAAATTATTTCCGGTACTTTAAAGGAGTTATCAATTCGCCAGGTACCCTAAGAGAGTCCAAAATACACGCGGCACGTTAAATAAGTAAAAAGAAAAAAATACACGTATGTAAAGGGAGATAATAATACATCCCGTGCCCTTAACGAAGTAAAAGGTAGTGTAGAATAATCCCGGGGAGTCATTGATATACTCAGTACTTTAAATTCTGCTTGCTTCCCTTAACTTTGGACGTGTACCTTCTCCTGAAGTATATGATACGAAGAAATGTTTAAACGACTCGGTAGTCAACAATCACAAATTATTTGAACTAATTCGCTGTGGACCCTGGCGCCATAAGCACGTGTTTTTTCGCAACTGTCTAGAGGGGGGGGGGGCGGACTTCATTTGACCTGAAATTGGGGAAGGAAGTGACCTGCATTTTCGAAAGAAAAACAGAATTCTTCTCTTGGGTGAGCACAACAACTCGCTAAAACTTTCATCTTAATTGGATGAACGGTACATGAACGCATAACGGACAAACAAAGATACATACATTGTTATTTATACAGATTATTCGTATTCTGTAGTTGTTAGATGAGAAAGTCTTCAGGGACATTTCCAAAGATCCAAGTTCCTGAATTGTAATAATTAATTTCTCAGTTATGTTACAGGTTCTAATTGTACTAAAGTGAAATATTCTAATTTTCAGGCATCAAAAGCTCGTGTATTAACGCCATAAAATTAGAGGGAAAATCTGAATAATTCTATGATCAATACAGTTTCAAGATTACAATTTTTGGTTTCCGTAGAAATTCCTTCATTAAATATAACTGGGCAATCAAAATTTATTTTAAATAGTTTACCTGACAATTAAATTACAATAATGAGTCAAATCAGCCTCTTTGTCAGTTTTTTTTTAATTTAAATATTTAACATTACAACGTTTCGTCTCTCATTTCATATTATTTTAGGTAAACATTTAGCTGTACATGGAACCTCATTTCATGAAATGTTCAATATTTAAATTTAAAAAACTGATAAAAATTACTTTAATTTAAAAGAAGTGCTTTTTAATTCCTTCATGTTGGACCGAAATTTGTTTTTAAAAAGAAACGTTACACCTGGCTTGTTCACCCAGTTTTCAGAGACTTAAAGTTTGCATGTTAATATTTTTTATGATTTATGAACTTGGGTCAGAGTTTGTACCAAGATTATTGTAATTGGTTATAATATACCCCTTACATTGCCGTTTGGATTGAAAAGACCTCGATTTCCAAAAAAATGCAAGCAGAGATGTAAAAAAAATGTAATATTTATTTTATAGGCTCAAGATATTTCCATCTTGGCAGTTAAAAATCGATTTATTTATCCTGCTGTTTTTAATTGATCTTATCTTATATTGTCGACTTTCAGTTTCGTATTATGTAATTCTCTTTGTTTTTCCTGGGTTCGAGAAATACAAGTTAGATCTCATAGCAAGACAAATAACACAATCATTATTGTCTAGAAATATTTCACTACAGTAGATATTTTTTGTTGTTGTTGTTGAGTGGTGAAATTGCGCCGCGTTTTCTCATTTCACCGATAGCGAGAAGGGGAATTCCCCTTGAACGTGGCGCCTTCGCTATTGGCCAAAGGCGCAATGCAAGCAAGCGCTCTATTGGGCAACAGTTTCACTCTTCAGATACTCCAGAAAAAATAATTAAAAAATTTACTGCAAAGTACGGGAAGAATTTAAAAATGAACATTACATAAAAGAAGAGAGAGAAACGAATGCATTTTAACTGGTATTCCCTGATGATATGGAAGCGGAATAAAGAGTGAAGATAAGAGATAAGGTCACGTCCGTCGTATTGTTGAGTTGGCAGTAGGCACTGATTTCTGGTTCTCTCTTGGGGTGGGGAATGGCGTAATAAAAAAATTCAAATCTCTTCCTATTGGATTTGTAGGGTTTTTTATTTCTTTTCCTTGCAGTATGATTCCTTTTCCATATTCCGTTTTAACCTTCTTCAACGCCTGCTCTATACATCAGTTAAAAAGTATGACTGCATCCTTGGTTACTCAATTTTTTGATTTCTGCTTTATTTTCTTGCCCTTCAATTCTAATTACTGCTGACTGCCTTTGGTAGAGGTTATGGATAACTCTTCCTTCTCGATATTTTATTTCTGCCCTCTTCAAAATCATTAGTGTGTTCCGGTTCACATTGTCAAAAGCTTTTTCTAAATCT
This sequence comes from Eucriotettix oculatus, assembly GCA_034510155.1. Taxonomy (NCBI): domain Eukaryota; kingdom Metazoa; phylum Arthropoda; class Insecta; order Orthoptera; family Tetrigidae; genus Eucriotettix; species Eucriotettix oculatus. The sequence goes on from CM067379.1 coordinate 17,391,292, forward strand.
ACAAATACCATGACCGTAGGCCTGTTTTTTCTTATCATGTCGTCTAAAATTAGACGCCAAGTCAATATTCCTTCTTTAGTCCCAATTTTATTCCTAAAACCAAACTAATCTTCTCCTAACTCGTTATATTTGACGTTCTATCCACCTATATACGATTTCCGTTTACATCTGTTATTGGGTAGGTTTTGTAGTCCATCATCTGGTTCCTATATCACTGTCTCACCATTATATAGTCCAGTTGGTACCTGCCCGTGTCTTCCATGTGCAGTCTTCTTTCATGATTCTTGAACCAGGTATTTGTCACTACTAATTTGTGCTCAATGCAAAATTCTACTAGCCTATCTCCCTTTTGATTCCTTTCACCCAGTCTCTTCCCTTTCCCATTACTGCGTTCCAATCACCCATTATCATCAAATTCTTGTTTCCCTTGACATACTTCATTATTTGTTGAATTCCTTCGTAGGTTTTCTCAACATCTTCTTCCTCTGCGGCACTTGTGGCTATATAAACTTGAATGATGTCGGCCTGTTAGTATGTTGGACGGTTGTTGTATCCTGTATGATCAGGCGAACTGGCTTTAATAGCAGTAGAATATTTGGATGTGGCGAAAGCCTTTAAATTATTCGAGGCACCGGGTTGCTACGACTCGTGATGTTCAAGTCACGTCGTCATCGAGCAAGAAGCTGCCTTAATTACTCGCATACAAGAAAGAAAACAATTACGACGTATACGGAAAAGAAAGAAAATGATGTTTCCAAAGAGTGGAACTAATTGTGATCTATGAAAGCAGAGAAACTCGACGGTTAGGAAATTGCTTAATGCAGAAGTGGAAGTGATTCATATCCTAAAAAGCGTATCACAGGGGAAGAAAAGGGAAACAATTTCCCCACTTATTTTGATAATGAATCGTCAAAGGTGAACAGATCAGCGTCGCTACATTATTTGTAGTCGTAAGAAGGGTTCTTATCAATATCAAAGTACCATCCGCCATCTTGCGACAAAATGGCAGAAAATTCAAAACCAAGTGCTAACTTACAGCGATTTTAAATTTAAAGGCCACAATGCAAACGTTCATTGAATCAACTGGTATGAACCATGTTTATATTAACCTTAGCTTCGAATAGATAATGGACTATCTTAATGGTATAGATAATTAAGAAAACACGTAGTCGTCAGTACATTGTTTTTATTAAAAATTAAAATTGTTTTCCGTTTAGAAGGTTTAGAACCTCGTGGCCATTCTCCACTGCAAATATACAATACACAATTATTAGTACACATTTATGTTGCAATGCATACATTTAAAACGTAAGTGAATCTCAGCTGTTACTTCTCCATTTGCTCGTTATCCAAATCAATCGTCCAACTTTCAATCCTGCGTCAAAATGTCTCACAGGAAACTTCTCCGTCCCCTCATACCTTATCGTGTCCACTTGAGAGAGAGTCTGGAGATTTTCCCCAAGGTGTTGTCCATTGGAGATTAGTTGAGGTCTCGAGACCAGGACAATTCCCTGTAGTGACTTGGTAACAAGTTTGTGCGTTTTCAATTTATTTTTGCGTTTCTAATTGTCTATGTGATTGCGCAAAAATAGAAAGTGAGGAAAGAAACGAGTGTTGGGTAAAGGAAAAGGGTTGATCGGAAAAGTGAAAATCGGTAGCTTGTTCAAGTATCGTAAATGAGTAGAATGGTTGGAAGAATTGTTCCCGAAGCATGTAAAGCCAATAAATTCTCTTTCTCACTACTACCTGCATTCAAACTAAAAGGATAACAACAACGAAAATCTATAGAACCATGATCACACAACACTCGGCAAGAAAGAAGGGAAGTCTCTTAATACAGTCGAAAGAAAGATATTAAGACAATCTGGGACCCTGAAAAATGAAAAAGGCACTCGGGGATCCAGATACAACAAAGATATATATGATCTATACAATGAAGTAAACATCTCGACAGTCATTAAATTAAAAAGGTTTATTGCGGAAAGGACATATGCAACGTAAGGGAAAAGAAAGGACACCAATCAAAATATTATACAATGAAATTGGAAAGCCAAAGAACATACGTATGGATGCAACGGATCTGAGGAATTGGAGGAGCATAGCACCGGATAGTGTGTGATGAAGGAAACTATTACTGAAGTGCCAAGGTTCGATATCGGGCTCTGGACCAATTTATGACAATTTAAAGGTAGGCATATGCATAATATATTATTGAGTAAATTGTAAATAACTTAATTTTTTATGAAACTATAATTGATTGACATTTTAACAATCTGTAGATGAATTGTCTATTTCAGTCCCCTTGGTGGATGAATGTTGTTGTCAACGGCTGTAGGTGAAGGGAAGGACATTTAATTGGATCATTAGCTTCTTTAATTCAAATCATAAAAAGAATATCCCCATTTTAATAACCCTCTATAATAATCCGGGTTTAGAATGTTTAGTTCCAACGCTACGTCAAGAACATCAGTCCCAACCACTACACGTGGTCTGCTTATGTCCACGTCTTCACCACTCTGATCTCAGAACCAAACTGCCAAAAATCGCAATAAATCGTTTTCTTTCTATTTCTAATGTCCTTCCACACCTTATCACGTAGCTAAAGTAAAACCAGATCAATAGCATAATCACATATGCACCAGTTGCGGGAAACCTACTCAAACAAAAAGTGACTATTACAATACATCTGTTACATGATAATGATGAATAACCTTAGGTTTTAATCAGTCACACCCTTTTATTAACCAAAACTATATATTAATTTCAAATTTTTTATTCAATTTTGAAGGAGCTTTCGGCATATGCCATAGTCATCCTCAGTTGTCAATTAATTTTGAAATCAAATATTAATTTATAGTTTGGGTTCATTAAAACCTAAGTTTATTCATCATTATCATATAATTAACAATCATTCATTAAAAAAATTCCTTGAAGAAAATATATCTATTACATTTTTAACAAATTATTGTATAAAGTGCCCATTACTCCAGCTTTCATTTCTGATATTCTGTCCATATTGATACTGTGACTTAAATGTGTTCCTTTCCTCATGTAATATTCCCGCAAAACCAAACTCATGATTATTACTCTTAACGGAAATATCGTGTTTATTTTGAATGTTGTTCTTACGATTAAATTTTACTACTTTGGTGTAAGTTTGTACGCTACTTTTGTAAAAGGCTGGACATATTTAACTGAATATAGACTTATTGAAATTGTTTTCCGGGCGGGCACTCTACCGCTGAGCTAATCCGAGTCGATGTCCAAGGATCGATTCACCATCCCTCCATTCCTGTAAACCTAAGGCAGGCTCACCTACAATTTACTGATCACATTCACCAGAACCTAATTTCCAGGATCAATGGTGGAAAAACCTAGAATAAAAATGTAAGACAATTGTATTTAACAAATAAGTTTAATATTATTTCCATTTGTATAAAAGTTACAATGTATTTTGTTATTGAGAGAAAAATCAGTGTTATCATTGAATGTTATGGGGGCAGCGTGGAGCTGCAGATAGGTTTGAGAAGAGTTGACTAAGGTGGTGACGAATAGATGGATAGATAGTAGAGGCAAAGCACGGACTCAGCTCAGCTCAACCCAACTCAAGGTTAGCGAGAAGTTGCAACACTGCGCGCCGCGCCGCCGCGGAGAAAGCAGCAAGCACTTCTGCCACAATCAGCTGACTCTGACAGTACACTTTACGGTGTAGCTCCCGAACTGAACCTCGCGGCAAACGATTCCATCCTTATCAGCTCTCTCATATCTGCGGAGAAGACTCTCATTACAACACAAATGTTATAACAACAATTATTTTACACCACTGTACCAATTTATCTCTTATTTTTATGTATTTTATGGAGCGTCACTTGCTTGATCAACCTCTATTTTGATCATAAGATCAGCAAGCGTCTAATATTCATATATTGTAATGCTGAGTTTCTCAAGGAACAATTCTTCACGGATGAGACTAGTGGATGTAGGGTTAGTATGTCGTATTAGAGGTAGAAACAAACACCTGGGAAAATATACACACAATGCTTGGAAGAAGTGAAAGTGTCCATTGTTGGAACGTCGCAGCTGTGGGATTGGAAAGGGAACTTCAGAAACATGATTAATACGGCCGTGGAAATGAAATAACCGAAATGAGAGTTACGGGATCTTATTTTAATTCTCCAAAACGGGAAATTACTGTCACTCGTCGTGTGAGCGACATGCGTTATCATCTTCTCGTGCTTTTGATGACGTGTCTGCTTGGAATCAGAGTCACGTGACACTCTCGCATGCACACAATCTCACAAAGCACGCTCCTCGAGATAGACTTGGCTGGCTCTCTCAACACCAGGAACCACTCGAGACAACCAACGAACGATAACACGGAAAACTGCTAAACTTGTCTCAAATAAGACTTTGACGGAGCGAAAAGGCAGACCTCGATGGATCGATGATGTGGAGCACAAGAACAGAATGTACACAGCGTGCATTATCAGCGCGATAAATCCACTGGCACAAAGTCATACTGTTCTCATATCAATTCGATGCCGCTGCTGATTAAGGGAAACGTTTCACAGATTTATACAAACAGAAGGTACAAGTCCAGAGTCATAAAAAACTTATACAAAACTTAAATTCATGTAGCTATTTCCTGTTATTCCAAACGATGTGTAACATTTTACACGTTTACTGTTTCACTTGGCCACTTTTGAACTCATTAACGACTGCGCAAATCCATTCGTACCCTTTTGTGTATGTATCGATGGTAAATCCAAAAGAAAAGAACGGGGGTGGGGGGAAGAGGGGGGAAGGGAGGCGTGCTTTCACCTCCGCGCCAATGTTATTATTTTTTAAATTTAATGCACTTTGAGGAACAACTGTTATCATTTAAAGTAAATCAATGAACTATAATGAGTTAAATCAGCCTCTTAGTCAATATTTTTTAAATTTAATTATTAAACATCACAGCGTTTCGTCTCTCTTCGAGACTTCTTCAGGTAAAAGTTTAACTGTACATGGAACCTCACCCCCATGACTTCTTCAGCCGAAATTTCTGGATACTCTTCAGGTTCAACCAGGTCAAGACCGAAACAATTATAGATGGTTATGTTTTACTATTTTTTGTCTGTTTTTGGTCTCATTTAAACATTAATTTAAACTTGGACATTACTAACTATTACCCCATGATATTTTTGTATAAATGTATGAATAATTTGTCAACGTCTATTTTAATAATTATTTAGCTTGTAAGTATGATAGAAACCCATAGAATGTTAGAAGTAAAGAAGAACTAGGGGTAAGTTAGATTTAAAACAAAACAGTACATTTAATAAAGGCATAAAATAATTTAAGAAGTTACCAATAGAAATTGTGGAATGTAATACTGTTAATAAATTTAAGGATAGTTTATTTAAACATTTAAGTTAATGACAAATAACTGTAGTATAGAGTAGTATTTCTTTGCTAAATCAATTCTTTATTATTTTGTTTCTACTCTCCAGACTCTATAAGATTTTACGACAAAGACATTTACACTATAATTTATAATTAAATGCAAAGAATGGCAAAAAGTAAAGAAAAAAAATTATTGAAATCAAACGCCCGGCCTCAATTTTCCCTACTTTTCAGTTCATCCTACCAAAAATATAAAAGTACATATACTTAGTTAAATATATAAATAAATAAATTTCCCCTGTTGTAAAGTACTTACAATTAAAATATTTAATTTCGTGTAGCTGCAGCAACGTCCGGGGCCGAAAGAAACAGATCCCAAAGACCGAGCCTTTTTAAGACTTCAATTACAAAGATTCCACAATAAACAAGTAAATCTCCATAATAATGAGACATAAATTCTATTTAAATTTTGCACATCTGTTTTTACATTTAAAGAATTAATATTTGAAGCAATTCCTCATCAATCTAGAATAATAATTACTTTTAGGTATTTATTATTTTTAGTGTCTCGTCAACCCATGGGTTATTAGCGAACCATCCATTTACATTATTAACATCGGAATTTACAATCAATTCTTTAAAAAAAACATTTGACAATTCCAAGAGTACAAAAACTTCTCATTACAAATAATTACATTGAAAATTGAAACAGTTACTCCTTATTACAAATAATTACATTTAAAATTGAATTTAAGGCAAAAAAAGTTAAATACATTTTAAAAATAAAACTAATCAGTTAGACATTTGTCTGAAACCGTCTGAAATTACTTTCTACAACTAAAATTGTAGCATTACTCCAAGCAATCCTTCGGTTATTTAAATATGCGTGTTTAGTAAAGACTTTTAAATTTGAAAAATATTCTTTAATTCTTGTTTGAAGCTTGCGCTTAGTCTGACAACCTTACAAATACTGAATTTTATACACAATCATTATTTATAAAATCTTTTGTATTGTTAACAAAAAATAAATTATTAGAGTATCTAAATATTACCCTAAATGTAAACAGTTCAATGAATTTATATTTGAATTCCAATTCAATCATTCTATTTGTCATTTGGCTATTCTTTGTGCCAGTTACAAATGGAGGCGCTGGAAGATCGTTCTCAAATGACGACTGATTAAGACGTCGTTGCGAACAAGAACGAGTCACAGGTAAACATTCACAGGACATCAAAATTAGACTAAAGGGCATAATCCAACCATTAACCAAATGGAAAATCACAAAATTGTACTCTGGCATCAACTAGATTAAAAACAGACAAAAGCTAAAACAGCGTTAATAAATATTAGATTGACATTAACAAAGTCGACTGAATATCCAAATTATTTATCCATCTCTATAATTTTCATATGATGAATTGATAATTATATTCCATTATTCCTTAACTATTGATGTTGTGGTACTGGCTTGATGCAACCCTCCATGTTAACCTATCTTCCGCAAACCTTTTCATTTCCACATAACTACACATTCTGCCTAATCTACTTAGCGTATTCCGTCCTTTTGTCTCCCTCTTCTGTTCACTTTCCTCTAATGCTTATTTTACAAGACCTTCATGTCTTAAAACGTGGCCTATCAATCTATCCCTTCTCTTGGTCAACGTCCTCCATATTGTTCTTTCTTCTCCTATTCTGCTGAGAACTTCCTCGTTAGTGATTCTATCCGCCCATCTCATTCTCCATTTCAAGGGCTTCTATTCTTTTCGATTCTGCAACTCCTATCGTCCATGTTTCACACCCACATAACGCCACACTCCATACCAACATTTTAGCAATGATTTCCTAATATTCACATTTATATCAGCCGTAAGTAAATTCCTCTTCCTTGCCTGTGCTATGCTACTCTAGTTATTCTGCCCAAATAGCATAAATCCTCAACATCCTTCAAAATATACCTATTATTTTTTCCAAGTCTTCTGCGGACTCCCCTAGTACCACAATATCATCAGCATCATCATCGTACTACTTTCTTGATTTGTACTTACTTTCCTTGGTGTTCAATTCTAATTACTGCTGACTGCCTTCTGTAGAGGTCAAGGATAATTATTTTTTCTCGATATTTTAATCCTGTCACCTTCAAAAGGTTGTGGTAAAAACCTGATAAATAATTATAGTAGAAAAATACCGAACACGGTGGCTCTCTGAAGGTACCGGGAGTATATTCGTCTCTCTTAATGTACCGCACGAATTAAATATACCTGTTTTTTTATATACTTATATTATGTTACTGCGTTTTTCCAAGGTAGTAGGGAATAAGCTAAGAGTGATCAAGTCAGCTATGACGAAATTCAGATTACGTGAGCTGAAGGTTGAGTGAAAAGTGAAGATGTGACTGTTGAGTTTGAGCCCGGGTTGACCAAGAATTTATTGAACTAAACACTACGGGGATAATATAAATAAATGCCCGGACAACGCCGGACTCCCAGCTAATCATTAACAAATGTGGTAAGAAACGCAATAAAATAAAGTTGTGTTATAGGTATGAGACGGTAGGTCAATGCCCCTTGTCAGGCCTCCCGGAGGAAAAGTCCTTATCTGGTAAGGACTTTCTAGTCTACTGTAGTAATCGCAGACCAACTTGTCTAACATCAATAATCTGACGTTATTTTGCGTCGGCCGTAACCGTCGCTGGACGCAGACTTATCCGCATATGCATTTAAAATTTACCCGAAGAAGCCCACAAATATGGACGAAGGGTCGTAGGTATAAAATAAATATCAACATTGTTTTCTGACAAATTGGCCGGATTTTTGATTCATAATTGCCTAACATCAGCCCCGAGGGTAGTGAGTGACTTGAGTTCACAGGCTTAACCAGAGATGTTGCCCCTTGTATACACGTGTGTATAATAATAATAATAACCAGAGATGGCGGAAGCGAGGGAGATAACGTGAACACTTGTACATCTTCCCGACCTAGCGGTTATAGGATCAAATAATCCGGTTAGTGTCGCCTATTTTGGATTCCAGCGCCACGGCGCAGTTGGTGATCTTTTTTTTCCCGTGAAAATAATTTTTTTTCTCGTTCACCCTGTGCAATGTAATCGACTGATTACCTCACTTCGCGGGTTTCTTCAGAGTTTCATTTCGGCTAGAATATGCAAGGCAGAAGGACCTCAACCTCTGGATTTTACTCTTGTCCAAATTATTTACTAAAGAAAGGATTGTATATACAAAATCATTAGTAAAATTAAAATAATTTGAATTTCTCACCAACATCGATTATAAATAGATTTACTTTCTTTATGGTTTACCTTGTTTCATATCGCCTTTCTTCCTTGCTCCTATTTGTCCCAGGTTATTTTTTTCTTCGAATTTTTGTACTGCCCTTTGATTACCTTTTCTCATTCCGATTTTATTCCTACAGTACCACATATTAAAAATATTATATTACATTAATCACCATGTAGTGCAGAGAACAGTAGGACGCCATTATTAGTTCAAAAAATATATAGTTTAATTGCGGTAATGAAGCGGATCTATTTTTTTATATAACTTTTGTAGTTTACTTTTTGTTATTAATTTTATTTATCTTTATAATTGCCGACGGGTTACGCCCATTGCTATGAAATCAATCAATCAGTTAAATAAATCAATTATCTGACAAATATAATAGATAAAAAATACAGGCAATTTGTCAGCAAAGAAATTAATTTATATTTATTTAATATTACTACGACGTTTCGTCCAAGGTTGTGGGCTTCATGAGGTAACTGACAAAAAATTACAAAATCAATATTCATTTCGAATACATCATGTTTCGTTAAAATGTGTAATTTATAATTAAATAAATAACATACTTACATTTTTAATTCTACATGTTTCAATTCATTTAATTGAAAATTATACTTTATATTTTAACAAAATATTATGTATTCAAAATTCATATTTATTTTGTAACTTTTTTGTAGTTACCTGACGAAGTCCGCTATGGACGAAACGTCGTAATTATATTAACTAAATATGAATTTTTTTGCTGACAAATTGTCTGTATTACAGTCTGACATTCAGTGTAATTTTATCGATATATTTATATCACTCAGTAGTATTGTTATCTGAATTTCTGAACCTGACTTACGTAATCCGCGTTTCAGTTTGTTCCTCTAGCGTGCATCTTTGGTCTATCTATTCCATCTCAATTATCACACATGAAGGTTTATTTGCGCGTTCTTTGACATCAGACAAGCAGTTTTACTGTTATTGCGATACTAACTGTTCTGCCCGGAGGCAGGTTCTTGCACCCGAGGGCAACGAGCGTCACTGCCTTGAGCCTCCTCAGGGATTCTTCTTCCTCCCTCCCTCCCGTTCTGTTCTTACTATAGGTACTTATTTCGTTACTCTCTGTAATTGGTCGTAAATTACTATGACAATGTGCTTCTCGTTGACTGAAAGCAGTCGTACGCCATATCACTAACAAACTGTGGCTCACCGAATGTGGCACGCGTCACCATGCTTAACCTCAACTTAATAGCTTCGTGGCTTGGCCCCTTCTATTTCACGCAGATCATCACGGAGGAGTAGAAGGTTTAAATTTAGCATTCCCTTTAGTTGTCAGTAACAAGGTTTATTTTTGCCCTGACTTACCTCACCTTACCCGTTAGAAAGTGGAACCCGTCCGTAGACCAAATACGGACGAGGAGGGACTGGCAGGTTCAGGACACGCTCATGCGGGAAATCTCACAAACAAATTCTGGGGTTTCCATTTATTTATAAGTAACCGAGGAATTCCTGCCGAGTTCAACGAGAAATTAAACGAAACTGTGGGACAAAACGTTTGCAAACTTTTAGTTTTCAGTAATAGAGGGAAAGAGGAAAATATGGACTCAAGTGTAAGCGTGTAACGTATCCGGGTGAACAAGCGTTGTTATTTATACTAATGTCTCCAATTAGGAGAACATATTTCAATGTAGGGACATCACAGTACGGGACGGGATTTAATAATGTCAATTTGGGAGTATAGTCAATAATGCTCAACAAATTCTCCAGAAATATCGGAAGGCCGTGGGACAAGTATCAAGAGCCCGACCTCTGTTTCTGTAATAGGGTTTCCCCTGTATTACAATTAGGCGAATGTCGGGTAGCCCGGGGACCCTAGATAACCCTAGGATAAGTACCTCTCAGGGTCGGCCGCTGTAGACAAACTCTAAAACTTCGAAAACTTAAAATAACCATGTGCCTGCCGCGTCGCTGCTGAGGTCCCGTGTTTGAATCCTGTCATGGGCTTTGCTGCTTGTGTCGTCATGGTCACGGAGACTGCTAGGGATTCGATACGCTGGCCACGTGTCACTCCAAATTTAAAATGTGTCATGTAAGATGATAGTTCGCAGTGGACCCGGTAAGCCAAGGCCCTGAAATAGCCGTAGAGGCAAGGAAGACCAGAAAATGGCATCATTGAATGAATTCAATACTAAATCCAATAACGCTGACTTTCACACTAATTAAATCGAATCAATAAATAATTGAATCGACATTTCGTCACTACATTTGAGCCTCTCTCGGGTAATTTCTTCAAATTTTAAATTTTGATAAAGTAAAAAGTAAGGTTGAAGTTGCTATTGTAGGCAGTCAAATTTATATTTAAAAACATTTGGCGTCCTTTTGTTCGTTTAAATTATATGAGGAATTCCTTAATTTGGTTACGAAACTTCTTCTTCTTCTACGGCTCTACAGCCCATTGAAGGTCTTGGCCTACCGGGTCGACAGCTTAACACATTTCGAAACTGAAGTGATACATGGTCAACGTACCGATTCTCCAGCAGTCTTAATCCCAGTCTCCGTGACCATGACGGCACAAACATCCAAGCCCATGTCAGGATTAAAACCCGTGACCTCTGTGGTGTGTGAGGCAGCGACGCTAGCCACTAGACCAGTGGAGGCCGGCCTACGAAACATCTGCTCAGTTAAATAAAAAGTTAGTCGTAAATTATTCTATTTAATTATGACAATGTTAATAATACAGACTTACGGAAATTTACTTGAAAGCATTACTTTCTGTGCTTCAATAATGCCTCTGATACATTTGAATGTGGGTATAAAACCTTTACAAACATTTTAAACGGGAATAAAGAACAACTTATGTAAAGAACGAGTTTATTATCGGCGGAAACCATAGATGATGTGTTGTCAACTTGATAATAGTACTACGACAATAAATTCACTAGTGATCCGTGTTGTTTTCTATTCCGCATTTCTTGTAGAAATAACATAGACTGTCAGATATTACTCAAATATACACGTAATAAACATGGATGAACTTGATGCGTCGCTAAATAAATTATAAATTAGTATGATGACGACAGTAAAAAGGCGTCTGAAAACGTTCGAAATACGTGATGAATGTATTCACTGTATTGACAGTAAAATATGTAGGTTGATGGCTTAACAATTCCGTCGCCCGTTTTATCAAAATCGCTATCAGAATCCTTGACCCTGGCGATGAAAGGTCACGCTGAGGTTTTAGGTCTGAAGAATCAGTCCTTCGGAGAAACTGCGAAAATTTCCATCCGTGAAGCGTCATTTCTAATTAATCAGATGTAAAATTAGATGAAAATGTAAATGTTAAGTCTGTGGAAAGCGATGGGATACATTCCAGTTCCACCTTAGCGTCTGAAAGCAGGGGAAATGAGTTATTTGTAAAGCCTGAATAGTTAAAAGAGATGGTAAAGTACGACAAGAGTATTCCAAGAAAGTGAAAAGCATAAATAAAATCAACTCACGGACTATCCGCATTAAAGGACAAATGGAATGAAAACGTATCAGTAAAATGCCTCATTATTATATTACTATTCTAGTTAATATCAAAAAGCACTTCTTCCAAAATCCTAAAGGGCAACATTTTCAGCAATGTATAGCCAAACACTTAACATTTGCAATAGATTTGCAGCCCGAGCATTTCCCCCGTACAGGCCAAAAATGAAGTTCTATATTATAGTTTTTATTAGCGTACGTTTGCCGATAGTATTATAGTTTTATGGGAATCAGGAAAAGGAAAACACTAGGAAACCATAATAAATTACAAGAACGTGGTCCTGGAGAAGCGTTCAACATCAGGATTAATAGAGGGAAAACCAAAGAGATGAAGTGTAACATATGATAAAAGATTGCCATTATATTGGGCAGGGATAATTTGAGGGAAATTAAGGAATTCTGCTATTTGGGCAACATATTAATTAGGGATGGTAGGAGAGTAGTAGACATAAAGAGGCAAGGAAGGCTTTCGCTTGCGGATATTATTACCAAAAATGTTTGTATGGAGTATGACTAAGACCTTCCCGGTTAGTTACCCTTTCCACATAACTCGTTTTTCTATAGCACCACATTTCGAAAGTTTCCATTATTTTCATTTCTGTTTTCCTACCGTCCACGTTTCGCACCCATATCGCCACACTCCATACCAATATTTTTGCTAACGGTTTCCTAATATTCGTACTTATATTAGTTGAAAATAAATTCCTTTTCCTTGCCTGTGTTATCCTATTCTAGTTATTAAGCTTCCCAAGCAGCAGAATTCCTTAACCTATTTTAAAATATCCCTTCCCAATCTAACAGCCTTTGTTATTCCACTGTTTCCCATACTACACTCCATCACATTGGTTTTTTCCCCTCTATTATTCCTCATGTTGTATTCTTCTCCAGCATCCGTTTAAGCCATTTATTATGTTTCCCAAGTCTTGATATTCTAAATGAATATATTCTGGTATAACTTTATGGGTGTCTGGCCTCTGCCTGTTGTAACCTAAAAATCATTTATACTCGGATGTACACATCATTAAGTCCTAATTTAAAGACGAAACACTATGTAATCATTAATTTCTTTATTAATATTTTCTGACTTTTGTTCCTCATGAAAAGGAAAATTTCAATTATTTATAGTCACACAATATAAATATGATTAATAACTTACTTTTCATTAGAATAGTGTACAATAAGCTAACTTAACATATAAAATACTTTATCTTAATTGAAGAATGAAAATTATTCTTTTCCAGTATAAAATCAATATAATTATTACGAATATAATTGTTATTAATGTCTGTAGATTTAAATTAGGCAAAAAACAGACCAAAAATTACTGAAATATAAAAAACTGATTTGGACTCTCTTCAGGTTGAACCAAATAACAAAACACAAAAAATTATTACAATCTAAAGATATATATTTTTAAATTAAAGTTTGTTATGGTTCATTAATTTTTTGTCTGTTTTTGGCCTTATTTAAACAATAATAATTATTATAATTAAGACATTTCAATAATTAAAGACTAGGTCATGAGTTCTATTTTTAGTACAATGGTTTAAAGTTTATTCTTCATGTCACACCTCAGACGAAAAGGTACCCACGGTAACAACCAATGTTAATTAATGTATTATGGACCCACTTTGATTTTTAAGTTTACGGACAACAATATCTTTACATTAGACAGAACATTTTTATCATTTTACATTTACTATGTTAATGTGGCGAAATACGGTATAAGATATTCAGGAAAAGAATTTCAGAAGTGAGTTCAAAACAGTCCGTCCAATCCTCACGATGTAAAAATGACTTCATTTTGGTTAATGTGACGTAACGTTCATCTCTTTAAAATCTATTTATCCACCAGTTTCTATACATTACTAATCGTTCCTCCGAAATTTATTGAATGCAGGGAAATTATACCGTTTAAAATACATTAGGAATCTTACTGCAACAGTGAAACTTCTACATTTATAGGATTCCTACGTAATGTATTTATGGTATTACCCTTCATTTATGAAACTACCGCTGCAATCGTTATCAATTTATGGAATATTTTATATTCTTGATAAATCATAATACTTTATTACTTACGCTTCAAAGACGCATCAAACATAATTGGTAAAACAGTTTGTAATAGTTGTAATTGAATAAATTGTGTTGAACTTCAGAGATGTTAACGTACGGAAGCGCGGTGCTAGCATCGCTGACGTTACCGGAAGTTACTGTCACGAGGGTCTGCAGAAGTCGTCTATAGATTTCTGCAGTGCAAGCGAGCAGCGTTCTCGTTCTTTCCAGCAGTTGAGAGTTGCTGAACCAGTCGCAATGAAGGGAACATTCTTATTCGTGATACTTATTGGAGTAACAGTCATTGTTAGGAGTAAGTGTGTTTTTTATTGTTTTAATGAATTGGAAACGAATCTCGAAATGTTGGACGACAAACGTAATGGCCGATTTGACATTTACTTTCGTCCCTTAGTTTTATATGTCCTAATTTTATTTTGCAATACAGATATTAAAAGTCTGGTTTTAATTTAATACCTGTGGATTGTTTTGTAGTTGCAATGTGAAAGTATTAAATGACTAATTTGAAATGAGAAAATGTTCTAAAATGCATTAATTTTTATTATATTCTTTTATGATAATGTTTACGAAATTGTTACTCTTTGAAGGGTTTTTGTATTTCAGTGAAAAAATATTTGTGACAGTGTGAAGCTGGTGATTGTGCTGTGCTGCAATGTAATTATTGGTATCCAATTCCTTTATACAAGTCTCATTAAGATTTATTCTATTTTTCGCCAGTTTATTACGAAAAAGAAAATGCGTAGACCAACATATAAAGAAATAGTTTAGAGCGATTACCTGTAATTTTGCTTCTAGTCTTCGTACTACAGAAGCAACGGATAGTTGTGAATAAAATAGATCCGGAAATTCTATAAAATTTCAATTCCATCTGTAAGGCTCATACGGCTGAAATGCACTATATAAATATTTTCAATGATATATGAACAGAAATAATAAAATGTTCTAATTAAGTGGTGTAGAAGAAAGTCTGAACAATTTTGTTAAATCTTCAATGGGCAGAGTTGTATTCTGAATGTGCCCTGTGTCTTTTGTTCAATTATATTGTTCACACATTCATGGCCAAATAATGAAATCTGCTGAACATGTCATTGTGTTAAATAGCTGAGCTTTATCTTACTACTACTTGTTAAAGACAAAGCAACAGATACATTTATGTGGTGTCACCTCTGGAATAGTTTAATGAATTTTGGCTCCATAAAGTAAAGTTTTGGAAGATTAATTTTATATTTGACTTGTAATTACCTTGTATAAAACTGTTATTGTGCCCAATTTTACAATATGCTCAACTGTTCCTGAATTTTGGTGCAATTTTGATAACTATTCTTATTTTACCTTGATTTAAATCTAATCCACGTTCACATTCATACAAATTCTTGGGAAGTGGTACTCCAGAACTTTCTAAGAATAGTGCTGAAAATTTGACACTTTTTGTCTGAAGTGAAGAGTTTTAGAATCTGTTTATAGTTAGTAAGTAAATACTCTCATTACTGACGTTATTTGAAAGCGAAAATATATTAAGAATTCTTTTCAATAATTATGGGACTTGTTACATAACTAATATTTTGAAAATCTTAGAATCCTTAATCTATTTGATGAAGTACTGCAATCTGTTTCCAGGTGAAGATGCTGGACCACAGCCTTTCAGTACAACTTCTGCTCCAAATACTACAGTAACTGCTAGTACCCCACCACCCACTACAACACCTCTGCCATCCCCTAACACTACTGTTACCCCACCCACTACGACAACACCTCTGCCATCCCCTAACACTACTGTTACCCCACCCACTACGACAACACCTCTGCCATCCCCTAACACTACTGTTACCCCACCCATAACACCACCTCTGCCATCCCCTAAAACTACTGTTACCCCACCCACTACGACGACTTCACAGCCAAACACTACGAGTACGAGCGCTCCACCTACCACCGCACCTACTCCACCAGGACCTAAAACAGGGAAGTGGATTGTGAAGAAAAATAATGTTACCTGCATTGTGGCTGACATGGCTATCCAACTAAACATCACATTTAGGATTGACAAGGTAACCACGCTCTCACTGACTCAGTGTATTTACGCAAGACTAACTCGCAATTTCATAAGCTAAATATGAATAATGAAGGGATTCACAATCAAAGTAGATGAAAAAGAATTATGTTGTTCTATCATTGGATTTTAGGTATCCTTCAATAATTCTTTCTATAAATTTGCATTAGAATTCAAAAGAAGAAAATACTTGCAATTTTATAGTTTAACCTCCCTGTTGTATCTGGTCTGTGGCAGGTGACAGCAATTTCCAAAATAAATAGTAAATTTATCTAGGCACCAGTTTTATGCATTTTTGTCCCAAAGGGAGCTTTAAGGCTTGTACTCAAATTCAATCATTTTTTGTAACTGAACTGAGAAATTTGGTTCAATATAAGAAAAACAAAATTTGACCTAGTTGTCGTCTGAGAATTTAGTGATCAATTCACTGGGAAAAATACCGGATTAGATTAAGTTTCTCAGCTATTCACAAGTATTTTAAATAGTACACTGTCGCTCTTTGAACTCTACATGGTCATACAAAACATTTAACTTTGGCCTGGTAGTTGTGGCATTCATATTTTAACTACCCTGCTAAATTAGCAGCTCATCTGGTATGGTTAATTTATTGTAAGACAGACGACATTCAATTGCATAGCTTCTACATATCTTAGGTACTGTTCATTTCAGTGTTCTATTGTTATTGATGGCTGTTTTCTATGCTATATATTTACTTCTGGGGGATTGCATTGTTTGCACTTAGTGCTGACTTGTCTACTAGAAATTTCTTAGTTTTTTTTGTTATTGTTGTAAATGTGTACTTGAAAATCGTAGAATTTACTAAATTTTTAACTGCATATTTTTCTCTCTTCAAGCTGAAGCCATTCATCTTAGATGTGCCAGATTCTGCAAATGCTACTGGTACCTGTGATGGCAACGTTCAGACACTTGAGCTTGTATGGGATACTTCAAACATCACATCTACAATTTTAATCAGCTTCGAGAAGAATGACACGACAAAGGTGTTTTTCTTGGCCAATGTGAATGTTTCCCTTCCCATCGGTGTTGTTCCCAATTTCAATGGTATGTATATTTATTGAAATAGGTTTTTCTCTTTGATAACGAGGATTAATGGATCTATTATTTAACTCGGCGATTCCCAAACTTTCGTGACTTGAAATTGTTACAGGTGCGCCACTTTTAACTCCCTTGATGTATATTTACAATCCATTGTGTATAATATTTAGTTTTTTATAGTTATATTTCACTTAGCAAACCTGCTGTCATGTAGCATTCAGCGCCACTACTACCTTGTGTTGCACAGGTTTTGAGTCTTGATGAGTATAATTTTTTTTTTTTGTTCCTAAACCTATGCCGAACACTAGTTGAGAATCCCTATGCTATCAATGTACCACTCCAAATCAAGTCAAGGAAGAAGAGCAGTCTATGTTGAACAAGAACTAAATAGTGCTGTAATGCCAAACAAGGATAATATTTCACTTCACTACCGTTTTTAGAAGAAAGTCTAAAGAGAGAAATCAAAGCAACAAATTCATATAAAGTATAAGCTTTAATCCAATGCTATTGGGTTTTTCTTCCTCACCTTGAGGACTATATCTGGTCTGATATTTGAAAATTTCTCAATTGCCTCTACAGTAAAAAAATTAGTGAAGGAGGTATCTGTGATTGTTTTCTTTTGTTGCACCAGTTGCATCCAACCAAGTTGGAATTTTTTTGTAAATTGCCTATCAACTATAATAATTATATGTAGAGAACTTGGATAAAATTTAGCTGAATTAAAGAGCCGTTTGAGAAAAAACTCTGGGATTTAAACCTTTAGAACCGCTTGTGTGACAATTCACTGGAGACAAAATTGCTCACCATGGGAATGCTGACTGCAACTTCGTATCAATATGATGGGTTCTCAGCACCAATAACATGTACTGTGTGGAAAACTTGAAACAATAGATGAAGGTATCTGTATCAGCTTTGCAAAGTTGCGTAGTAACAAGCTCATCCATCTCGTTAATAAAAATTGATTTTGATTATAAAATGTTCAATTTAACATTTTTCTAAATTAACCCAACCACATTGCCAGTGGACTTGTAAATGTGTTCAATATAATATAATATGGGGTTATCAGCTGAAAACGTTTGGGAACCACTGATTTAATTTACTTATTTTATGGCTAAAATAATTTTTAGCTCTATTCATTCAGAAATCTACTAAAAAATTTATTTCTCGTCAACAGCATCACTCAACTATTTTGAGAAGGAAATTAATTTTTCAACCCCATTGTCAAAGTCGTACAAGTGTGCGAAAGTACAGGAGCTTAACTTGACAGACTCTGGCAACTCCACAACTGCGGTTCTCCAAATTAGCCACGTGCAGTTTGAGGCCTTCCGGGAGAAGGAGGATGACAACTTTGGATCTGGTTAGTAGAGAAAAGTTTTATAATAATGAACTTGTGGAAACCTAATCAGCAAGGTTTCTCAAGCATTGGTAACTTAATGTGTTCACTTTTCGGAGATTTGTTTGAACTTGTCATTGATTCTTGATAATTTGAAAACTGAATTATCGTTAATAATTGAACAAATTTGGCAACTACAAATCCATAATGTAACAAATTGACATTGTTGCTTTTATCCTGGTTCTTAGAATTTTTCAATTCTAATGTTTAGAGGGATGGTAAAATTTACTTAATTAAAAGTTCATTATTAGTCCTCCCAGAATAGGGTAAATGTTAAAATGTGTGTTGTCTTTTTTATAAATGTAGTTCATCCTAAATTTTAATGGTAAACTTCACCTGTTTACATATGTTTTTATAAAATTGTTTTCAGCTGAAGACTGTGAGCCTTCCAGCTCTTCCACGGATGTGGTGCCTATTGCAGTGGGCTGTGTGCTAGTTGGCCTTGTAGTCATAGTATTGGTTGCTTACCTCGTGGGCCGTCGCAGGTCCCAGTCTCGAGGATACCTCAGCATGTGAGATGATCGGTAGTCGGCTACTGGTCAGCTTGTACTGCTTAGCCGCATCATTACTTTCAATTAAAGTAAAGTTATCTAACATTTTTGGCCCAGCTGAACTGAAGCAACCATTTATGCTGGTGCCAGAATTATCGGTACAGTCTCGTTGGAGCCTCCTTCCTTGTCCTCCTCTGTTGGCTTCCAGAAGATTCAAACTGGCTGTACTTGTAAACCCTTCTCCATCGTTATGTGGGTGGAAATGTCATGGCGCACTAATGGCAGCCATTAATTCATTGAATTTTTAAATTTATTTAATTATGAAGATTGTACTTTCAACTCGTCTTGCTGCAAAGGAGGAGGTTTTAGTTTAGAAGTTTTTTTTATATTCTTTTTATAATATACGAATTTCCTTCAATATGTACACTGTAAAATGATTCCTTTCTCACAATGTGATACTATTTTATAAAATGTAAATAAAGTGTAAGATAAATCCTAGGAAAATTAAAAATGTTTGCACATTGTGACAAGTCCTTGACTGGCCTTGATGTCTGTTAAAGACTGTCACCACACATCATGTTTGTTTGTATGTATGTATATACACACACGCAAACATAACAGTTCGCTCGATTGCATTTCTTAGTTTTTGTTGCTGTAATGTTCACTCGAGCAAATGTAAATGTTGTACTGGAAAATTTTAGTTTATTAAAGGTTTCTCAAAGATTTTGCTGTATTTCATTGGGAGATATTTATTGGAACTTTCTAAAAGTCTTCATGTATTAGATTTTGGAATGTTTTTTTAAATTAAACTGCTTACACACTACTTGCGAAATCTTAAATGTGACCTTAAACATGGCTTGGCAAATGGTGCAGTATTGACTAAAGGTATTAAATTACAGTAAGTAGTTTTTCCCATATTGAGTGGGCAAATTATTTACTTTGTAAGATTCCTGTAATGGGCACCTCAAAGCAGTTTTGGAACATTTGTCATATTGTACTGCCTGTCTTATTATAGTACAAAGTATCTTGACATATTGCGGAGAGGTTTGTACGTAAAATTCCTGTTCACATAATTTAGAAGGCTCGTGGCACAAAATTTGTTTAGTGTTTTGAGTATTGAAATTTAAGTTATTTTTGACTGTATGGCAAGGTCTTTCTAGTATTAATAATTACTGTACTGCATAACTGAACAAGTGGATTTACAAAGGTTGGCGAGAGTCCTTTCGAAAGTAGAAAATACTTTGATACATGCAGCAAAAGGTGTGAAATTAATTTTTTAACGTACTGAAGTCAAAGACCTTGGCATGTGGCAAGAGTTGTCTGCTAATTCAATGGGATTAATCGGTCAAGTGTGACCTAAAACTTCTGGAGACATGGAGAAAGGAACGCAGTGAAACCATGGCAAACTTCTTTCCAGTCATTTGGAAGGGCGTGTGAATCTACCTGATACAGGTTTTTTTGATCACTATGAATCTTAGATCAAATAGCTTAGTCTGCAATGGCACTAATACAAAGACTTATAAGAGTCCTGTTAGAAAGAAAATGTGATCCTAATTGTAGCATTTTTCTCAAATTCAAATACATCAGATTTTTCTTAATATGCAAGGTTTCCATATTACTGGCATTTATCATTTCAAACACTAATAGCTACATTCTTAACTAAATGATACCGTATTTTACCTGTGGAGGACCTCTCTCTAAGGGCAACAATAATCGGCCATAATCTAAAGATTCAAAAAAGACTTTCCTTTTGGAAAATTACCATAATATTGTGAAGAATATAAAGACTTGGGATTGCTGGGTGCAGCAAATAAATGCCAACAGGACCTTCTCTCACAGGCGTTTGCCCACCGACAGTAGACGACACTTTCCTTTCTGGATGCCTCGCTCTAATTTCAATACTCTCACATTCTGAGACACCTTCAACTCTTTTTGGAGGTGTGTGTATGGTAAGAGTTGTCTGCTGATCCCAGTAGATCAGCTGGACAGCTGCCTCCTCAATCTGCTGAGGACACAGAGAAGGGAATGCTGTGGTCCCACGGCAAACTCCTCTCCAAAATTTCAAGTAAGTTCAATTTTCTTCTTTGGCTCTACAGCCCATTAAGGGCCTGGGCCTACTGGGGTGACTATTTAGATAAGATTCATTTTCAATGTGCAACATGTCTTTTCCCCATGCAAACTTCATATAACAACATGTGGTGACTAGTAAAACTGTTTTGGGCACGTTGAACATTTTCTCAGTAATACATGACACAGGCCAGATATTGGCGCTTGTGAGTCTGAGAAATGTTTGCAAAGTGTTCACTTAATTGTGACAGACCACTACACTACAATCATGATTTAAGTTAGACAACCCCCCCCCCTCTTTTCCGTAGAACTGAAATTGTTATAATTTTTTTGCATTCAGCTTGTAACATTCTAAAAAGGTCTACGCCTGTTCCACAGTTCCGTCTACAGGGTAGTTTTATTTATCTTTACATCCGGTTCAGTCAGAGTCATCGACTGGTAAAGCCATACTACCGCCACTGGTAACGGGAGGAGGTAGTTATTACCGGTGGGCAAAGCAATTATTGATAGTTTTATAATTTTTCCTAACAAATACAATCTTAAGAATGGTCGATTAGTCACAGCTTGTCCCAAAACGGTGGTCAGGAACCCGTGACCAGGTACCTGGGTAAGGGAGGTAGGGCCGCCGCCACTGCCCTCTGCAGGACTCCCTCTTCGTCGTTGGCGTCGCTGGAGGCGCTGGAGTCGAGCTCGCTGGAAGGTACGCTGTCCTCCCAGTCCTCTGACGTGTCACTGGCGGTGTCGTCTGGCAGGTTGGCGGCCTGCTCCGGCGCTTGGGAACGGGAGAACAAGTAGCCGTACAGGTCCAAGTCCAGCACGACGTTGGGGATTACCTGCGAGAGCGAGACACGTGATAAGTGGAATGTCTGCAGACACGGGACCGAGCAATCCCGAACTCACTCTGTAATGATTGTACGCGGCTTCCGACAGCGGGTTGCCCCTCAAGTCCAGCTTCTTTATGTGTCGGATGTTGATGGCGTCGAGCAAGGGAACGTCTTCCAGGCAGTTGTGCGACACGTAGAAGTACTTCAGGCCCTGTAAGGGCCCAGAATTGTCACATTATAGGTCCTCATCAGAGACACAACATTACCATTCAGTGCGGTAGGAAACATAATGCAAGGAGAAGAAAGAAAATCCCTACGCTTTGCCGATGATATTGTGGTATTAGGGGAGTCGGAATGAGACTGTGATCATGGAGAAACATTAAATATGACAATTAATAAAGGGAAAACTAAGGCGATGGAGCGTAGTATGGGAAACAGTGGAATAACAAAGGCTGTCAGGTTTGGAAGGGTTATTTTGAAGGAGGAAATCTGCTACTTGGGAAGCATAATAACCACAGTAGGATAGCACAGAAAAGGAAGAGGAATTTACTTACAGCTAATATAAGTATGAATATTCGGAAATCATCGATAAAAATGTTCGTATGGAGCGTGGCTTTATATGGGTGCGAAAGGTGGACGACAGGACTTGTAGACAGGAAAAGAATAGAAGCCTATGAAATGTGGAGAATGCTGAAAATCAGTATGGTGGATAGAATCACTAACGACGTTCTAAGGAGAATAAGGAAAAAAGCGAACACGGAGGACTTTGACTAATAGGATGTTGTAAAATTAGCATTAGAGACAAGTTTATGGGGTAAGAACACAAGAGTTAAGGGTTTGTCAATTCGCAGGTGACGAGACAATTTGTGTGCGTGATTGGCTGTGGAGGTCAGGTGACCTAGATTACGAATAAGTGAAATATTGTAGTTTGGAGAGTCGCCGGCGAGACGCGAAGGAGTGAGGACGTGTTGTCGAAGTTCGCTACCGCGTGTAGTAGAGGACATAAAGGGTAGGAGCCCACTGGTCCTCAACGTACACGAACGACTAAAGCACACTATCATGGGATTATGATAATGGAGGCGCCTGGCGGAGGATAGGGGAGAATGGTTGTAATGCTGTTAAATAATAACATGCTTTAAGTAAAATAAAAAGGTTTAATTTCTGTAACAATTCACAGATGATGGCAGCATTGTAAGAGGGATCCAACGGTAGGTTATTTAATGTCATGTTGGTGGTTATCAAAGTTACCCGTCTAAAAAAATTGAAGCATTACGTCGAACTTTAATATATCGAAGAAGTGCGGAAAGACGTAAATGTGAAAACAGTTACAGAAGACTGACCAAAACGCTTTAAGGTTACCTTGAGCCTAGTGGCAAAAAGCGGCGACAGCTGAGTGAGGCAATTCCTGCTGAGGTTGCAGTGGACGAGTCCTCTGAGCACGTGGAAGGCCGAAGGGAGCCGCTTGAGCGCGTTCCCCTCCAGAGTGAGCCACCGCAGCCGGACCAGGCACGTGATCTCGTCGGGCAGGGACTCCAGACGGTTGCCCCTCGCTCCCAGGACCTGCAGCTCCCGCAGACGACCAACCTCAGGCGGCAGCGCCTCCAGCTGCGCGTGGTTGAGCCACAGCACCTCGAGGGTGCGCAGGTCGCCCACCTCGGGCGTGAGGCTCCGCAGAGGGTTGTGACTCAGGTTCAGGCACACGAGGTGCCGCAGCGCGCCCAGAGGCGACGGCAGCGTCGAGATGCAGTTGCGGTCGGCGGCCAGGGTGCGCAACTTGTACAGCTCCAGCAGCGCCTCGGGCAGAGCCTCCAGATGGTTGGCGCCGAGGTAGAGACGCTCCAGGTGGTCGGCTGCGTCTCGGATCACGATGTCGGGGATGGCGTCGACGCCGAGACCGTCCACGCGCAGGCTCTTCAGCTTCCGGTGCGCGGCGTCCTCGGCCAGCGACTGCGCCAACTGCTCGCACACGAACTTGTACAGGCTGCCCATGTCCGTCAGCCTGAGGAAGAGGGGCATTATCTCCTGACGAGGCTACTGTCATCGTTACGGACACTCCGACGCCAGGGAATACCTATTCGTGGCGCCCGTGTTAAGCCACCTTAGGTTGGTGAACAGAATTTTCCTGATACGCGGTCGTGTGCCTCTCCAAGGAGTTAGTCTGCCGGTGACAGTAGCTGAGACTGACTCAATGGCCGTTATCAGCTCGTTCACGGCGGCTTGTACGTCGCCGGAGGCTCCGTGCACGGCTGCTGACACTCCGCACTCTTGGTTATACGATGATGAAATCGCCTGTCCATAAGCATCGCCGGAATGTGTCGGCAAGTTCCAAGGAGCCATTTTAACTAGTGTCTGTGGGACGACACTGAGCACGTCAGTGCTGAAAGGAGCTATGCGCGCGGCCGACCAATGCCCTCCTTCGGAGTGCGTGTGTAGGGCCTCTGATCTATCCTCCGGAGACCCCACAGCCGACGTGGTAGTGGCTTGTCCACGTCCCAAGCCAACGTACACGATGAGAATTGGCCTCTCAAGGGTGCAATGGTTTATAAATATAGGCGCCCCCGTTGTCCCCTCACTCGAGCGGTGTCTTCGAGTGAACCAATCTATTCCATCTTAGGACGATTTTCTTGACGTACAACATATCCATAACTGACAGAAATGTATTTCCTAAGTTAAAGTTTGCTCTTGTCTGTCCTCATTACTACTGCGTATTTTGTTGAATTGTAACGACTAACGCTTTCGAAAGAGTGGACTTACTTCCCCCGTTTCCCTCCCAGTGATGACAAAACTCTGTCCTGACAACAAGAAATGATTATTTTGACGTCACAATCGTCGAAACAATGGTAATTTCTGATACATGCAATCCATTTATTGCAAAGCCAAAGATTCTGTTATTAGGAGCAGCAAAATTAAAAGGAAGGTAGTCGAAATACCAATTCATGTACCTGGCGAATATAAAATCAAGTCACCTTTCCGTGGGACGGACTGTGTATAATAACATCCTCCAAGCAGAAAGGATATTAATTAGCTCTCTTATCAGCACATGACGAACAATTGTAGTTCGGCGACGAAATAAAGTGAAGAACATTTGTTGGGGATGAAGTGGACCACGATGAAGAGATTGTTTTACTGTGTCTGACGGGACAGCCTCAGGAGCTGTGGGGATCGTGAATAGCAAACGATTGTACTTGTTTAAGCTGCAGAGGAGGAATTTTTTTTAGGAAGATTGAGCAAAAAAAGTTTTACCGTATACCCAAATGTGAAATGTTAAAGACTTTCCAAAAAGCGACACTGAAGGGTGGCGAAATGTGAGCAATTCCTGCTAGAATACTCTCATCATTGAAGAACAAAATTTATTCTTCAATAGGTTAAGTTCATTGTATACAGGTAGACATTCTGCATAAACTCATTACTAAAGGGGAATTCGATATACATCACCATGTTCCCTTCATTCTATACACATTAAGAGACTGTGACGTCACTAGTTGTGCACCAACCACGAGTTAGGGGGGATATAACTCCACCAGTTCCTTTCAGAGTATCGTTCAATAAGAAATATAACACTTGTTAATAACATAACCTGTCTCAAAGAAAACTACCCATACGAATGGTAGAATAATGCCCGCTGCCCTGAGAGTTTTGCGGTTCAAAATCAAATCGTCGATGATCAACCGAATAGCCAACACGTTACACGGGGTTAATGATGCTTTTTAGTTGTCGCGAAAGAAGTGAAGAGCAAGAACTAATAAAATCAACAAATTCCGAATTGCAACAGCCGAATCTTACAAAGTGGACATCACTATAACAGGATAAATGCTAAACGAGTGGAAGTACTATTAAAAATTTGAAGTGATATGGCATAGAGGTTTGAGGACTATTTTAAATGAGAGCAAGCATTGGAGGCATTAAGGATATACTAATTATATTAGAAGTGTTGCGGGCCAAATTCTGTATGATATTTTAATTTTTATTCATAAAATAGATAAGGGGCAGTTATCAGATTATTTCAATATTTTTGTTAAAAGAAATTCAGAAGTTCACAGTCACAACACCAGGGGTGGGGAAAATTTTTTATACGGGCCACTTAAATTTAAATTCGATTTTTTATAAAGGTTTAGTTTTATACAATGAGTCACCAGTAGCTGTTAACGACAACAAAAGTATAAAAGTATTTTTAAAAAAGTTTAATGTTAAGACTTTAAAAGAACTGACTAACTGTAAAGAGTGAATTTGGATAAAGTAGAAAAAATAGAATTGAGAATATGTAATTAGGTTTAAGCTAATATAAATAAATAAAATACTTACTAATATAAGCCGCAGCCGGCTTTGGTTCACTGGATAATTTTCAGTTGTTAAGGGCCCGATTTGAGAACGGCATACTTATTACCACAGGATAATACCAAGGGACAAAAGTGACAGATTTTTTGTTGTTGCTTTCGTTAATCGATGCTGACCTTAAGGTAAAAAAAGGTGAGGTAAATCAGAGACGTTAGTACCAAAAGCTAATATCCCATGTTTCTAACGTAAACAAAAAACACTTCTCATATTACAGAAATAACGTTTACCGTCTCCTTGTGCGTTTCGCCAGGAAAATATATTCGAACGAAAGAATGACCATTCATTTTTTGATTTATTTTTTACCTTAATTCATAAAAATATGTACGAGACAGAGATGACATAAGAACAGACGCAGCCAAAATGAATCATCTCTGGTGTGACGTGCGTAAGTTATTCAAGGAATTAATTATTATTTATTAAAGTTATTCAAGAAATTTTTTAAATGACTGGTTTTTAATTTATATGATAATGGCGAAATCCCTAGGTAACATCATTATTAAAATTTCCGGATTGATGATACTGATGAACGACCCACGCGAAGAACAGGAAAACGCGAACGGAAAAATTATACGTACATTGCAACCTGGAATGTCAGAACATTAAACAAACCTGGATCTCTACATGGACTGAAACAGGAGATGGAGACATACGCCGTAGGAGTAGCCGCAATGCAAGAGGTCAGATGGAAAGGAAGTGTTATCCTGGGGAGCGAATATTACACAATTATTTATAGTGGAGGAGAGATGGGTGGGGGAGTAAGCAGCAATCATGAATTTTAACCCGGTAAATGAAAGGACATGCACCTTGCGAATGAAGGCCAGCTTCTTCAGCGTCACAGCTACAGAGGATGCTGAAGATGAACTCTATGAACAGATAGCGCAACGGTGTGAAAAGAGGAAAGGATAGTCTGCATGCCGTGTCGAACAGTTATGGACTTTGCCAAGTGCAATGCAACAGTACTGAAAATTATACGATGATTTGAAAGTTTAGATTTACTGAACAAGATTGTTATAGGCCACTTATCATAGTGGACCAGGCAACTGACAAGAGTAAGCCCTTGACCAGATTCCTCACAATTGCTCTGGGAAATTCGGAAGGAACCGACACTGGTCTCACATTAGGAAACTTGGAAGCGAATTCGAGCTCAAGTGTCGCAGCCACCTCTCGGATAATATCGCTTTGAATACTGTTTACCATCTATAAACGCAATAATGTTGAGATCCCTATAGAAAAAAAATCAAGAGAAGAAGGGCTGCTAAATTTGTGCAAGTAGGGCCAGGGTCATAGGAACGAAAAGGTACAACAACTAGGTTAAGAGATATTGTCACAAAGGAGGGAGAAAACAAGGCTGTATTTGCTATTCACAGCTTATACGTGGCGATAACCGTGGATTGGCATTAGCTCCAGTATACAAGTAGATGGGATCATCAATTCAAAGTAGTAAACAGATGCTGGCAAATTCTCATTCCTAAATTGGACCATCGACGACTGGAATAATTTACCTATGGGAGTGTTTGGAGGAAATTCTCTTCTGGAAAATAAATTTAGGACAAATCTCAGAAAACGTGTTACGTGGTTATTTTATAATACAAATGTATAGTCGAATTTAAATGTGAAAGCCAATTTGAAGTGAAATGTTAAGTTAATATAATTGTTGTTGTGTTTCTCTATTCTTTCTTTCAGGGCTAGAGACATTTTAAAGGACAATGATTATTTTTAGATTAGGAGTATTATGAATATGTAATTTCATAATGTATGTGCCACCCAATGGTAGACCAACGATAAATGCAATGACAGGAACTCTCGTAGAGAATATTTTAATCCACGTACACGGAAACTACCGCACATTGGTCATGACAAATGTCGCACAGATTTATGGATCGAATTTACACTTTCATGTCCGTCGTTCGAAATTAGGTATATTTCTCCCCATTTAAAGCTAAGCTTCAAAGTGGATTTGGAAGGTTTGTTGTGGAACGGTAATACTTCAGATCCGGGGCTCTTGGAGAGGAAAACTGACAACTGAAAATTGTGCAACAAGTGTATTAGGGATATAAGAAAATACAAATTGCAACCATACAGGGTCGTTTTTTTCTTTTTGTGGCGATGTCGTCAATCAGTTGAGACTGCTACTTTGGCGACTTTAATAACGAGCACTCTAACGTTGTTGCCATCGCCGTCTTCGTCCTCGCTGGAACTAACGTCGGTCGAGTTCGGAGTTTCGGACCAATTCCCGTCGGAATCATCATCAGAATCGTCCTCATCATCATCATCATCATCATCCGTGTCCTCATCGTCGTCATCTTCAAACTCAGAATCGCCGTCAAGCAGTACGTTCTCACACACCTGGAAATGTCCATCAGAATAGCTTGATGAAAGAGACGGGACATCTTAAAACGACGGAAGTACTTGGAGCTGACGCACTTGGAAGCAAATTAAAACGTCTGTCCCCCTCTTCGCGGGTTCCTTTGACGTATCTAAAATAAATTACTTTGAAAGTATAATTTTTTTTCCTCCGGAGCGAGAGAGAATTCTAAGGTTGAGGTAGACAGAGGTCGGAACAGGAATTGACTTCAGGTATGATGTTCTGGATTCAAGCGAAGGTGATGATAAATGTGGAGAGCGGCAATGTGCTTGACGTTGATCACGTGTAGAACAAGCAAGCAAGGACTCACCTCACATTCTTGGATGGAAGCCGACGACAACGGATTCTTTGTAAGGTCTATTATCTTGATCAGTCGAGTATTTTCCAAGAACGTCGACGAAATCTCGACTATGTCATTGTCTGCTACGTAAAAGAACCGGAGACTCTAAATGTAAAGCAACACAGGAAAACAAATTAAAAAATAAATAAACGTACCATCAGTATTATTAATAACAGAATAAACAGAACCTTACACTACGTACGCGCTTTTACGTCCCTCTCATCTTTTTCTTTTCCAAATCATTAATCCCTCTCCGACAATCATCAAAGCTGAAGGTATCTGTCACAGGCATTTTGCCGTAGATTTTCTCAGCTTACCGCAACTTACCCAAACTATTCGTCCCTTAAATTTTTGTGGTAGTCAGTCCTAAGACTGGTCTGATGCAACCCTCCGTGATAACCTATCCTGCGCAAGACTTTTCATCTCTACATAGCTACCACATCCCACCAAATCTTAGCGTCTTCCCATCCTTGGCCTGCATCTTCTGTTCATACTCCGTACACTTCCCTCTAATGTTAATATCTCAAAACGTGGCCTATTAATCTTCCCTTCTCATGATCAACGTCCTCCATTTTGTTCTCTCTTACCCTATTCTACTTACAACTTCCTGGTTAGTTACTCCATCCAAACAACTCGTTCTTCTATAGCAACACATCTCGAAATCTTCTATTATTTTCTATTCCTTTCGGCAAATCCTATAGTCCATGTTTCGTACCCATATAACACCACACTCAGTACCAACATTTTTAATAATGATTTACTAATATTCATACTTACATTAACCTCTTTTTTGCGAAATCCTTCCATGCCTGTGCTATCGTACTCTAGCTTCCCAAGTACGAGAATTCCTTAACTTCATTCAAAATATCCCTTCCCAATCTAACAGCCTTTATTATACCACTTTTTCCCATACTCCAATCCATCACCTTGGTTTCCCCTCTATTAATCCTCTATGTTGTAATCTTTCTCCATGATCACGTTCATGCCATTTATTATGGTTTCCAAGTCTTCTTCTCACTCCCCCTAATACCAACCTTATCCTCCTTGCAGTTTGATACCCTTTCCTATATTCATTTTTAACTCTCTTTTCCTTAAATAATTTACATTTAAATTAACTTCGATTGTGAATTTGGATGTCAAAACTAGATAAAATGTACGATTACTATTTTTACTTCGAAAATATATAAACTATAAATTTAATCGACGAATGAAATACCTCTCGGCTAGTCTCGAGTCTCTCATCTTCAGCATTCAATGACCAAAATAATGTAAATATACATTGATGATCTCCTACTACTTTATATTTTTTTGCTAATTCATTTTATCCACCATTTCAAAATCTTATTAGTAATTTTCTTTTTTAATTTGTAAACCATTAGAAGAACCGGCAGACGCGATCACATTTTCAGACAGATTATTCCTGAACGACGAGTAGTCATTCTGCGAAAGTAACAACATACATACCCAATTAGATTTGAGCCAAATTCGCCCCCCCCCCCTCCTATCTATGTTGTTAAATCCAAAAGGCTCCAAAATTTCAAGAAATTCTAAACAACTTTTGAAGCAGGAATAAATTTGTTACATGGTTCAAATTTTTAGTTCAGATTACAGGTTATTATTATTTATTGCTCCAATTGAGATTTTATTACTAAATACGTCTCTCCTATCTGCTGACGAATCCCTCTGCAATAAATAATTAACTATGTATAAATTCCTCTCGTGTTTCCAACTTGGTCAGAGAGATCCTTCTTGAGACTGAAGTATCAAATTCGGTGCAAGCACAGACCGCCTCCGATTGGACAGATGTTGTTGTGGGCGCCTGCCATTGGTCCACTTGCTCACTCGTGCTCTAGTCCCGTTCCTCCGGTGAATCAGGTCTAGCTGGGAAGTGACCTGATGTCTCCCAATAGCAATTATCTCTTGCCGAAGGCTACTTTGTGACCAGAAAACAAGGCATGTTCGGCAACAGCTGACTTAATAGGTTGTTTCAATCGTAGAGTCTCTACCGTGCTCCTTTACTCTATTCTCTACTTCAGTCTGAAGAAGGTGGCAGAGCAAGCCATTGAAACGTCAGTGATAACCTCTTTGACCCGGTTGGAAACCCGAGAAGAATTTATACATGCCGTTCAACGGGAAAGACATCGTACTTTAATAAATAATTAACTATGCTGATTGAAGTAGAAATGAAAGTATTTTGTCAGAACAGAGAGAAGCAAGGTGAAAGGTAACACCAGAGAACAGACAAGAACGACGATAAGTGGCAGCAGCTTAAGTTTTGAAGAGTAATAAAGTCAGTTGATTGGGATCAAGGTTTACTTTCAAAATGAACCTACCTTGAGACCCCCATCGAGTGGGCAGAGAGAGGAAATCTTGTTCTTGTTAAAGTTACAGTGCACCAGATTCTCGAATTTACAGAAACCTTTTGGCAGCTCCGAGATTTCGTTGTCGTCCAAAATCAACCACCTGCAGCGAAAAGAAATTATAACTCGAAATCAAAGAATGCGTATGGCAAATAAAAGTTGTGTGTCGGGAGGAGTGACGTGACTTACGCGAGGTTGGAGAGGGCCACCAGTTCCTCGGGCACACTGCGGATGCTGTTGCCCCTGGCGCTCAGCAGCGTGAGCTGGTGCAGACTTCCCAACGCCGGGGGCAGAGCTTCGAGCCCCGTGCCGTTGAGCCAGAGCTCGCGCAGCTCGCTCAGCCTGCCTATCCCGTCGGACAGCGAGCGCAGCGGGTTGGCGTTGAGGTTCAGCCTGACCAGGGATTCCAGGCGACCGAGTTCCGGCAGAGGGCCGCAGAAGCAGTTGTTATTGGCGCGGAGGTACTGGAGATCGGATAGGCCAGCAGCCAACACCGACGCGACGACAGTCTTGAAGTCTCTCAGCTCCAGGTCGGAAATTATGAGCCTGGTCGAGCCACTGTCGTTACTGGCTTCCACCAGCGCACGCACGTGCAGCTGGCAGATGAACTCGTACACACCAGCCATGGAGAACTGTCGACGAGGAAACACCAAGTTCAGCTACTGCTACCGAAAAAGCTTCGTATTCCCAACGAGCATCATACCGTCTTTCATAATGACACGTATAACTAAATTGACTCAGTTGATAAACGTCATCTGCACAAAGTCGTGAATCTCGGGATGGTAAATGGCAATATCGTTGCTCTCGTATCAAAATCATAAAAGTTATCACTTCAGTCGCTTGTCACTCAGCGCTAGAGATTTGCATATACTTAAATTTTTTTAACTGGTTGCGATAGCTGATCTGCGACCTCACCTTGATAATTTCCTTTCCTCTCGGAATCATTTGGAATGTCGCCACAAGTCCTCCGACACAAATAACTACCAATTTATCATAGGAGGAATGATTTTCCGGTGTATATTCTGAATAAACAATTTGACGGCATACTCTGTCCTCGTTCTCAAGCGAGACCAACGGCATGGTACGCCATCCAAACGTCGTGGCTTCAACTCCATTTGACCCAGGTGGAAACTCAAGAATTGTTTATTCAACTACCAATTTATTTGATTGAAAATATTTAACTTTTATACTTGCCTACATGCTATCGGAGAATGCTGAAAATAAGGTGGGTGGATAGAAACAAGTAAGTTCTAAGCAGAATAGGCAAGAGCGAACAATATGGAGTATGTTGTCCAAAGGGTCTTGTAAAATTAGTATTAGTGGAAGTGTGCGGGGGTAAGAACAGAAGAGTGGCAAAGTATGGAATACGGTAGGCAGATTAGGGAGGGAGTAGTAGTTATATGGTTAATGATGAGGCTTGCACAAGATAGGTTAATGTGGAAGGTTGCATCAGACCAATCTTGGGACAGAATACAACACCACCTACTTGACTATGTCACCATCTCTTTTGACATGTCCATTTTCTTTTCTGAATGCTACTTAAAGTAACAAGACCATAATTTATCTTGAGATTTTGTAACTCAGCCTCAACAGTAGGTAATTAACAAAATATTTTGTCATATATCTAAAAATGTATGAAAAAAGACATTAACCAAATAGCAAAAATTGTGACAAAAGGAGCCTAACTGATTTTAATGACTAAACAAGTGCTGTACGATTGAGAATATTAGAATTAAGAAATAAAATAAAATTAAGAAATGCTTTCTAAATTCTTTTTGCATGAACATAAATTCTGACCTGAAATTAAAATATACCCCTTCTCTATGATTGACCATGAGTAAAACTGCCAATAATACTGAAACTACTCTTCAAACCTTTTCTTAGCAAATTCATTTGCACTTGCCTGTACAGTTGAACATTAAAACTTCAAAGTCTTTGCTGGTGTTATAACTGCATAAAAGATTCTTAAATTGTGGGCAAATTTATTACAATGTTTTGCCAGTATGGATTACTGTCACAATTAAACTTTACCAAATTCAACAAAATTGGGGAAATGCATACACAATTTTTAATGAACTTTTATTTGAATGAAAACTATACTTTTTACAAGCAAGTATAAATGGAAACCTAGAAAAGTTACAAGTTTGTAGGTTTATTAACACATGACATTGCCAGTTTTGGTTTTCTACTTAAACAGTACACTTTAAGCATCAGTTTTCTTACTTAGCATAAATAATTAATTATAACGACTCTTTCTGTAATTCCACTTTAGCACCACAGCTGATGTCATTTTCCTCTGATTATAAATTTTAATGAAAAACATACTACTAATCATATGAATTACTCTAAGCCAGGCATTGTTCCTGAACCTGACTGGCTATCGACTAACGAAGTCTTCCCCATATCATGTTTTGGGTTGATCGCCTTGCATCTTGGCAAGAAAGTCCTCATCCTTGACAGACATCTGTGTGAGTTTCTTGCCCAGCTTTTCATGGATTTCCA
Source organism: Eucriotettix oculatus (assembly GCA_034510155.1). Taxonomy (NCBI): domain Eukaryota; kingdom Metazoa; phylum Arthropoda; class Insecta; order Orthoptera; family Tetrigidae; genus Eucriotettix; species Eucriotettix oculatus. The sequence goes on from CM067379.1 coordinate 17,425,343, forward strand.
GATACTTTGCAACACAACGATCCACACAAACTGCCTCACCCTTACCAAGAGCTGCCTCTTTGTACTTGGGAGCAATGCATTTCTTATGGCATGCGGCAGTCATTCGATTGTACATGTCTGACATCATTTCAACCTCCAAGTCCTGTACGAGCTGCAGCTTGTCACTGTCCAGCTGCATCGCCATAGTTTCAGTTTTTACCAATTACTTTCCCAGAGGTAGTTTCGTAGTCACCTGCGTTTGACTTGAGGATGCGCGCTCTTGTTTTCATGCTCTCATAGCGGTGTCTGTTCACATCCTTCTTTGTCCAGATGAAGGCACATGCAGCAATAACAACCAGGCCAGACCTGGAAATGAGGTACAATCTTTAGAGAGCATTCTGATGCTTTTTCACATACCACCCCACAATCTGGAATATAGTTTCAAAAGTTTGGGATACAACTTGTGGCACTGGAAATCAAAATAATACATTTGTACTAAGATTTTTACTCAAAATTGAAGATTTGTGGTTATAATTTTTCTCACATCCTCTTTCTCTCATTGATGTAATGCATATAGTGAAACAAACTATTGTAGCAACATTTTAGTAAAATGACAATCTTCTAAAATTGATAAGCTGGAATAAAATAACATTATTAATGTTACATTAACAAAACACTTGCGCCATCTCTATTCAAAGTTTGTTGAAAACGTGGTTTTGGATTCAAACCAAGCAGTTTCAAAAATATGTTAAGTTATATACATAATTCATACAAATTCAAAATTCTTTTAGTTCCAAAGAGAAGTGGCTTCATATTTCTGTACTATATTTCAGGATGAAATTGATTTAGACAAATTAACATAATGGCGGCTTCTTATATTTATGATAGAGATTAAGAATAATTGAGAAGTACAGATTAATTGCAGTACACTAGCTTATGAACCACTAATTAGTTTAGATCAAAATTGCTAAGTATATATATATTACAAAGAAGAAAACCTATGACTACTCAAAAGGTTGCAAACTTCACACCTACCACATCAACTTGTTGAATACAAATTTAATTATTTTTCTTTAAAGAAGTAATCAATGGACTAGCTCTACCATTCAATTTAGCATACAATTTACGAAATGGCTTTATACAGTCTCTAAGGAATTGGAAATCTAAAAAATAATTCCATGAAGAAGATCCCCAAATTAATGTACATTCATTGGCAATGACTTAATATTTAACCAATTTATAAATAAAGCTAATTTTAAAAGACTTCAAAATAAAAACTAGGTTTTTAAGACATGAGATATCTATTCATTGATCAAGCATACTATTAATGCTGATATATGAATATACACAAATTTCTGTGATGCACATCTGTAGTTTAGATAAAAAGGTGTAATAAAATTATGTTTAGACACAAAATACTGAAAGTCCCCGTCACTTTGGTTTGGTATCATCACAGCAATTCAGAATGATAAAACGATGTAAAGTCTGTCTGCATATTTATGATTTTGGTTCAAACAATTGAATGAAGGTCACAGGAACACTTATTGTGATAAGCAGAACTAATAATGATACAGGTTGGGCTGAGTTACATTGTTAGTTTACTCTATTCAAATACTTAACTCATCCTATTATTTGTACAGAGTACTTTGAGCTTTAGATCGAATAGATTTAATTGAAACCATAAAATATCATGCTTATAAACTATACATAATTGTTGGTCAGTATGCAAACAATGAACATGCACTACTAGAATTTTTTCATTTTTATTAAAGAACCTATCCATTACGTGAACCCCACAAAAAATAATCTCTGAAACAATGCACACATTTGTACTGTCTAACCCTTTGGATGAAACAATCAAACGAAAATGCCCATGTAAAATTCTTAATTATACAAAATTTTAGCATCAAAATATAACTTTAATCATAGATACGACGGAAGTAATTTAGTGTCAATGTCTAAAAGTAGATTTATTGATGTTAATAAGCTTTTATGAAGAAATGTGCAAAGTTAAAATAATTATCGCCGGTTAGCTAATGTGGTCACAAACAATAAGCTAAATCACGATTCTTTTCGTATAGCAACACATTTTACGTTGTTATAAAAGGCAAATAAGCAAGTTAAAGTACTAAAACTATTACCACGCGAGATCATTTTATTACAATTGCATACCAAGCTATTCCTATTTTAGTAAACTTTGTCAGGTTGGGCATTTAGAACAATTCTAACAGCAAATGCCCTCCTTCGCATTAACTGCTACTTTGTATTACAAATCAACCTAAACTTTTCAAGCACGTTGATTCTATTCCACTGCACCGTCTTCTTCGTTTGCGCAACAAACTATGATCAAGGAATTTCTCTTACTCATTCGAAAACACATCAAATCGATTATCGTAACCAGAGATTACACAATTCTTAGATCTTTCTATATTGTACTGAAATTATATTGACTAAACGTCAGAAACAGAAGCGTTTTAATATAAAATAAAATGTTTCGTCCCTAAATTTCGTGGCCTCTCTAGTTCTTTAATTAAAATCTTTTTGAAATTCACTATTGCTACTGTTACAGAAAATATCTACTAAAAATATGTTTTGATTTCAAACTATATCTCTGCTGATCTACATTTGGTTGATTCAGCATCATAACAAATGTTCCTATTATACCTCTATATTCTATTATACAATCTTAGACTAAATCTATTTTAAACTCTTCAATACAATACTGTATGTCCAAATTCAACAACCCTGGGTTGACTGAAATATCAGTCCTGTGTTCTGAAGTGATTCCTTTATTTTTTTACATGTCTTAACTTCACATTTCCATTATTGATTTGTGTGATATGGCCCAAATGCTTAGCTGTCAAAATTTAAACATGCCAATTGTTTAGAAAGAGCTTTACACTGCTACCAACACAATATAGACATTCTTGTGATGATTAATTATTATAATTTCAAGGTATATTGTTCAGAAAAATTGGAAAGGAACAAATGACAGGGAACAGAGGGTTTACCTTAAATTTAATGGAAAGGAGTATTTACAATTCTTGTAGGAAATAATAAACATTCTTCTTCAGACAAGACCCACTGTTCCAGCTGGAATGTTTTTAATAGAAGAAAACTTTTATAGCTACAGATTACATGATACAACGAAACAATTACTGTTACCAAATTTTATTAATCCAACTAAATAAATTCTCTACAATTCGTTTTATAAAATGTCAAATAGTTTGTAGACATACTTTATGAAACAAGAAACACCTCAGAGTTTCAGTAAACACTAACTCTTGACAATCAACTTCAAGGACTCTCCAGAGGGAAACCTTCTTTGTGAGAATCCCGTCAAACTTTGTCAAAAGGCAAGTGTTTGGCTGACAAGAGATGTGTTAGGATGAGAAAAGTGGACGTGCAACGAATAAAACAATAAAAATAATATATACATACTTAACCACTCCCTTAACATTTCATTAAAATAGGTAACATTATTTAAAGTTAGGTTGTTTATCGAAGTGCAACTGACTGTCAATAATATTGAACAGTTCTGGAGGCTTTGGGATTCTGCCAGTTTCCAATTTGGACCAGATAGGTACATCTGAAACAAGTGATGAAGTGGTCTGATTAATCAAGATTTGTGAAATAATATTAAGGGGGAAAAACTAGCAAAGTCTTCTTAAAATGTTAATTTTATTGATATAGCATTCAATTTTAACCTGTTTGAGCAGAATACTCAACACATATCAGAGGGCATTCCATTATTATGAATCACAGAACAATATCTTTTGAAGGGGGTGGAAACTCTTGAAAGCATAAAAAGGGAATTGAAAAGGGGGAATGCAGGAGAGAAAGGTAGCCAAGAGTTGACTAGGGCTCCCAGAGTTTAATATCCTACTCAGTATACACCTGAAAGAGATGTTGGACAAACCTTAGAAAATCTGCATCTGGTAGGTCTGTATCTTGTTACATAATAAAACTATTCATTTTTTATAACTGGCAAAAACTATCAATATTAATGATAATAGAGAATGTAGATTTTCCCGACGAAGATGTTGGATGAAGAGTTCTCGGGATTCCATTCGGGTGATGTCGTTTGTAATCCACAATGTGAAGTGCTCACCTGAAGAAGATGGCGGTATCAACCATAGAAACTCTGTGGATTACAAATGACATCACCCGAATGGAATCCCGAGAACTCTTCATCTATATTAATGATACTTTCAATAAATTTTTTATGAAAAATCATTATTTTTACAGTCAAAAGTATAATTAATTTAGACAAATCAAATAGGAATAATGACACTTAGCTAAAGATATATTATGTAAAAAGATAGTGTTCCGGGATTATAAAAACAATGTCCACATATATATTAACCATGTTAATTTCTGATGCAACAGATAGAAAATAACCCAGCAGGTTGAATGCAACTGCCAATAAAATTATTAACATTTTAAAAAAACTGTTGTAGTTATTCATCTCCTGAATAATAATAGTAAAATAAAAATTTCATTATACATATTTCGGCAAACTGCGTTGAAAATTACCATTGAGAGAGATTTCAAATGCCCCAGTGGACACCAACTGCCCTTCTACAGCATTGCAAATAAAGAAGGTCATCATGCAAGCATAAATTTTGTTGTTAATGCACCAAGTCCACCAGGATGGTTGTGCCTCACCAATGAAATTGAATATGTTCATGCCACAGCAAATACAGAAAATAAGAACAATTTTGGCAATTCCCTGCAAAAGATCAAGTAAAAATCAAAATTAGTGAGGGATGATATAATATATACAATTAATTGCTACTTTACAATATTAATATTTTGAATTTCAAAGTATTCATTCAACTCTACCAACAAAATTTCTTGTTAGATAAAACAAAGTCTTACATAATGGACAGAAATGTCTATACTGTTTATAAAGATCTATTAAACTTTGTCAAGAGAAAACTTTACGGTTTCAACACACAATGTAAGAAATGTTCAAACATGAACTGAATAACTTTTGGCAATATCACAAGTTGAAATGGTAATTCCGTTTATAAAATATGTTGTTAATATGAAACATTATTACTTAAAACTTCACTCACCAGAGCTTGAGCTATTAGAGCATAAAGATTAGGTGGAGGGTAGAGGGAGCCTTCAACACTAATTTCAGGATATTTTTGATGCAGTAAAGAAGCATACTGCTCAAAAACATTTCTGTATCCTCACGAATAACTGTAAGGAAGTAAAACTCAATTTAAATCATCCAGAAATATAAATAATTCTGTTAAAAAATTTTCAAAACTTGTTAATAAAATACAAAATTTTGTAAACATTAAATTTAAATAAAAGGTTCAACTGAAAATTGAGACAAAATAGATTGATTACAAGGACAATAGGAACATATTATGATATAGAACAAAGACTGTATTGAAGCAACTAAGCAAGCCTACTTCTATACAATTTTATGTGGGGTAATTTATATTTCACTTTCTATGTGACACAATCAAGAAAATTTTTTGGCATCTTTGGTTGTAGTGAAAAAATTCTGGACTGTAACAGAAAATCAACTTATTTTGTCAATCACTCAAGTCTTTTAACAGTAAAAAACTACTTTAACATTTGACAGGTGAAATGAATTGGGTTGTGCAATCAAATACAGCAGTAAGACAGGAATTTCATATATGATTGTGACAGGGAAACGTTTTGAATTAATTAACCTAATTTCCCAGACATTGAGCAGTCACAAAGAATAAACATGAAAATAATCAATTGCTAAAATATATTGAATTACAAGTAATATGTCACGTTATCTGTCTGCAGAAAACTATATTTCTTGCTTGTCCCCTTCAACTTATCACATTAATTGCGCAACTTACCAGTATAAAAATTTAAGAGTTGGTCCTAGATAGGAATTCATCCTCAAATCGGTTCGTGGGATATCCTTTTGCGATGAAAAGGAATTGGTCGACTGACGAGGCAAATCTACTAGGATAAGCCCGAGGACGATGAAAAACATCGACGCATACGAAGACATCCCGTAGACATCGGCCATAAACACTTATCAATTAAGCTCCGACATTGAGTATCTTTCTCCGTATACTCTTCTGGATATGAAGGGGAGGGGATCTGACGTCTCTGACCAACTTCCGGGGTACTTCCTGTCAGAAATATTCAAAAAAGGATAATCGATTAGAATTACTGTTTCAAATAAACCAACCAATTTATTCATTTTGTCTTATATAAACAACACTTATACGTACGACTTATTTCATTCGTGTAAGCGAGTAAGAATGATATAATGTCAAAATAATAAAAATAATTGGTACGAAAGTGGGTTTCTTACCTGAAGTTAGTCCCAATTGTATGCACATACCTAATATCTCAGAAATACCAGAATAGTAATACTGCAACTCACTTTATCCCATTAAAAAACACAGTTCAAATCAACCATGCTTAAACCATGTTAGTAATTTCTACGGGTCATTTTACAACTCATTTGTTCTACCACTCCTCTTTAACATACCTTTATTTAAAATATGTATTATATGTATAATTTCCTCATTGACTTATTGTCATATTGCTGCTTTTAATTGAAAAACGAATTGTTTTCAGCTGTAAAGTATTCGTTAGCTGGACAAGATTTTTTTTGGACCTAAGACGATTCAATGAAACAAATTAAAGACCACATATAGACTATCATTAAATTTAATTTTGAAAAACAGACGTTAAATGATTTTCTATTAGGAATGTTTGGATTTTGCTAAGCAAAATTTAGCAATGTATTTATCTTACGATCGTAATACTAATTCATCTTTAATCGTTTCATATTCATAAAAATGGAAATTACGAACTACATATACAATAATTCTTTAAAATAAGCGTCATTATTAAACTTTAGTCTGTCATATATTGAAGAAATTGAGAAAATCAAAATGATTAAAATTAGATAAGAAGCTTGTTAAATGATAAGGTACGTAGTATATTGCTTCGATTTTAGGAAAGCGGCTTCCTTACATTTTTGTTAAAGCTATTATTTATTACAAATAACAAGGATAATTTTCAAAACTTAATCTTCTGTTCTGACATTTTAGTTAATTTAACTATTCGTATTGAATCCAGTAGTTTAAAAACTTCATAAAATATTTTCGAAATATGTCTCCGTCGGTTTTGAATACGTTATAGATAAAATAATACTCTCATAAAATTAATTTTTTGTCTATGGAACAACAAAATATAATTATGGGATATTTCAAAATTGTCTTACAGGTTTTTCAGAAATTTCAAGCAGTAAATCATTCGTAATTGTCTGAAAGACATTTATTGATACTATTTCGCAATGTATATTTTTTGTCATATATTTTTACGTTAATTTCTTGTTACTTTTCGTGTCCTGAAAATGATCAGAGAATAAGCTGCAAAGAAAATGCGACCAAAGAAAGAAAATTAACGAATTTATGTAAGAAATAGTGATAAGCCGACAAGCAAAGACATATATATATCTTTTCCGACAAGTATCTTTTTCTAAGACATGGAGAAACCGAGAAAATGGAGATTTAAACGGAAAATATGTGAGTATTTGTTTTAGCATTTCCTATTACTTAGTCGCGATTCACATAACCAATACTTTAATTGTAAAACTTACTTTGGTTCGACCTCTGTGATATATATATTTATCTTAAGATTCATAATATTATAATCTCGCGTGGCTTTTATTTTCTGGAAGTACAGAGCAATAATTAGAAAAAAAATAATCTCATATGGTAGTTTTATCGGAAATTTTTTAAAGTAAACTGTGTTTGTAACCAACCAAATATTTTCCACGCAATTTTGCTTACTGTCGCAATATTTTCTATAGACACCCTCTTTTCTCTTAAGAGATCGTTTCCTCCTTTAGTTAACAAATATAGCTTAAAATGGGACTTGGGGGAATGTTAATTTTTAATTAAGAACAAAATTTATTGCATTAAAATTAGAATAAATATATGAAATTTTTGGGGTCCATTAATATGACTCAACTGGCTCAGCAAGAGATTCAATCTAATACACGGTCACGAATATGAGGATTATTGCGCAGCAGAAATATAGTCAATACGCATTTTGATGGATTAATTGGAAGTGACGCACATGGTTTCAGTGTTTGTGATGCGGCTGCTTCCTTCGTTGGCTCCGGCTTGGTTACCTGGATGTCTTTATTCTTCCAGGAATAATCGGTACTGGTCGCACCCCGATGTTTTCTTTCTTGATTCAATCGAATTAGGTGAATGAACTTATAACTTCTGCTGTCCTCTCTCTCGAGATTCAAGACAAACCTTTCTCACTAGCGACCAACATTTCTAGCTTCTCTCTCTCTTTGTTCTGATGACCAGACTCTATTTTCTAGCCATCACGGTCCAACTAACACATTCTCCCCTCTCAAGCTTCTTCTTAGAAATTCCTTCACCTACTGCACAATTCCTCTCTTTCATCTCCTCTTCACCTTACTACTTAAAACTTCTATTCCCAACTGCAGTTCACTCTCTCCATCTCCTTTGACTTCCTTCTCCTTCTCCATATCTCTTTCCCCACTGACTTTTTTTTATCACATCTACTCTTAGGCCACATATTCACATTACATCCCCCCAAAAATCAAATTTCCAGCTTGGCCCGCGGTTTCCTTCATATTTCTTAGAGGGAGAAGCGGTCATCTAAATTTCCGATGGTTGAACGCCCTGTGCAAATATACATCCCTTAACGTCCTCACACACAAATCGGCGTCTGCTGTCGTGTTTTTGCAATCTGAATGTTACCAGTAGGGAATTTCTCAACCGCAGTGTATTGGGTATCTACTAATTGAATAAAATCGGTAATCGTCTCCTTAATGCATTACAAGCTCATGCATATATTTAATTGTTAATACCTGTAACATACAAATATTATTAATTTATTTTTGACTCTATATGTTTAATTATATTTTTTTTTGTACAGTGAACTGAGGAGTTCCCGAAAGTTGGGGGACGAAAGATTTTCAATTTAAATTATTCAATTTCTGACTTTGTATTTTATTTTCATTTATCTCAGTCCTAGGCCAAGTCGAGCTGTTCAGTATTACAAAAAATGGGTAAACTACCGTGTAAGACTAAAAAGGCCAGCTATTCTTATGAGGGTGGTTATTTATTCAAAAATTTTACTGGGGCTGGAGTGAAATGATTACTACAGTAAACAGTACAGGAAACTTTTACGTGTTAAAATTTCTCTTTTCTCTATTATTGTTGTAACAATATGACAAGTTGTCATGTTACTAACGTCATGCATCACTGTGAGTAGTCGTGAATAATCACTTGGACAGGAAGCATGCTCAGCACATCATAGATAACAAGAAATGAATTTGGTTACGGAATAAGATGAGAACACCGTACATACCGATAAAGAATTATTTTGTAATATGTGATGGAAGTAGAATGATTTTTTACGAATTTGTTGTTTATGAAGTGAATGGGGTCAAATTGAAAAAAATATTGGGCTAATTTGACTTAATATTATAAATAAAATACAGCCACTGGCCAAATGGCAGAAATAGAATTTTAATTAAAAATTAAGCTCTAACAACACAAATTTTGTGTTATATTTTTAATTGATGAACTGAAGAGGTCTTTACTATGATTTAAAATTCTATTTGTGCCAAGTTGAAAATATTATGAGTGATATAAGCTGAAAGTATTATGACGGTAGATAAAATAAAAAATTGAAAGCAGGAAATCTGTATTTAATGGTAACGTTTGATATTTTACGAGACTGAAAGGCCAACATGATGAAAATTATGAAAGGGGAAAACATTTCAGCTGTGCGTCAACGAAGGAAGTTTTGTACGCGGATGTTGTTGAACCTGCTGAATGCTGTAGCGACCGTTTCAATTTGAAATCTTTAAATGTCCTCACATTAAATATCTCTTTCTGCTGCTTGTGACTGATTGACAAGGAAAATTTTGAGACTGCAGAACTAGTGAGTTTAGTTATTAACAATTCACTTTATATTAATTCTCAATTCTGAAAGCTGACATCCGTTCATTTGGAAATATCTCGTGCTTACATTTTCAAGTGTGAGTCGAACAATATTTTATCTCAAAGAATGGATATGTTTAGGATGAAGATTGCATTTAAATTTAACTTCTTGTTCTAGTCGTGTTGAAATTTCTTATATTACATGTAATTAAAATTAATTGAAAATTTGACTTGGATTTTCATCAGTGGAATATATATTATTTCACGAGTATCTGTGTTCTGCTTGATTAACCGTTGTGTTCCCGAGAATTCTTTTTGCTTGCACGTTTTTCATCACTTTCCTCGTTAATCTTTTTTAAAGGAATTTATTTTTACCGAATGATAGCATTTCTTAACGTTTTCTTAGATACATTTGCATGTAGCACCTTATTTCCGCGCATCATAACGGCATGCCCCATTATTTGCTTAAGATTCCACTTCTGTAAATGAAGAATTTTTTTTTACACAACTCCGCAAATATTGGTCTTATTAATATTTCCTTAATGATCAAAGAATTGGAAGTATCATTTTAGCGTCATAATAGTCGTCTAGAATTTTCTGCCTGTTTCTTCTTGGGATAAGCAAAGTTATATTTTTTAAATGAATTACTTGGAAGGTTTCAGAAGTGACTCTCCAATGGCGCAGTTTTCCTTCTTCAATGAGATTAACAATTGCCTCAGGATGGACGAACCCATTACGACAGGCCCTGCTCCTCGTTGGCAGAAAAAGGCTCTGGAAACTAGCAAAAAGTGAGTTGTCTAATCTTGGAGTCACATAAATTTCAGTGCAATTTAACATTGATAATATTGTAGTCCTAAATTTTTTGGGCAGAATATGGATAACGCACCTACTCACCAGCTGTACCCCTAATATGTCATAATCATTTTCCCAATCTTTATTTTCGAAAGTGTGGTTAAAATAAATGAAGGAAAATCCTTAGATACAGGTGAGGAGGTGCAAGATCCAATTACGAGTCGTGGCCTGACGAGGCAGTTGCAGTATGCAGTATGAAATATTTAATTATTTTATTAATATTTCAGCACCAGCAGTTCCAAAACCAAGGTAACACCATCTAAAACGCCAAATAAATTGGTTGAAAATTTGAATAAACAGGGCGATAACACTATTAAGACAAAGAAAACTCCGTCAAAGACACCAAAAAAATCTCCAGGTAAATTTTGTATTGTATAAATTTGTTAGGTACCAATATGTGAATTTTTATTAATCTCTGATGTTAGTAACACTATTTTTCCTAATGAAACAACTTCATGTTCTATAATAAATGTTTTCATGACAATCTATTGCACTTTGCAGCCTCAAAATGCTTAGTTTCAAAAATGTGATTGGAATGTGGTGTTCGCATTGGTTTCACATTCTAGCTAAATTATATAGAGTGCAATTGGAAATCATATTTACTTTTATTTTTCACCTAAAGCAAATACAATGATTGGCTTTTATGACTTAATAAATTCTGTTGGTTTGTACTAGGTACATTTGTTCAATTTTGAATAATTACTGGAATCTTTTGCAGGAAACAAAACTCCAGGTGGCAAAGGACAGAGTGGAGGTGACAGGTTCATACCAATCAGGAATGTCACTTCCTTTGAATTGGGTAACTTTAAGGTAATGCAACATTAAGAAATGCTAAACTTTCTTTTGAAGGAGTTTTATTGTATAAGTTTCAATCATTGGAGAAATAATCTATTATCTTATTTGCATCTAGTTATATTTTCTTAAATAATTATTACATATTTATGCATTATTTAGTACAAAATTAATTTGAAATGAAATGTTATGTAAAAAACAATGATTGTGTGTGTATACATTTGGAACTTAAAATTATCTGAAATTCTAAACAGGTACACTGCAATAATGACTAAATACTTTTTGATCGTTAAAATGTTTGTAATATTGATTTGTTGTATGTTCCTTCAGTTTTTTTCAACTAATAAAAATGTGATTCTTATTATAATTCAGTGTTACTTCACAAAATAAGTTATTAATAAGTGTAAAAAATAAACTTCATAAATGAAGTTGTAAACGAAGAGCACTGTAAGGAAGACATTTCCATTGATAGGCTAACTGACGACTGCCTAACTGGCTAAGTGTCTTAACATTCAGACACATTGTCTGAAGAAGAGAGCAGAGGCTCTCAATAATTAATTTTTGTTCTCTGCCAGTTGACGACAACCACAAATTTGAGTCAAGTTGTGATTTTTTTTTCCTGTCTCTTTCCTATCAAATTGGTATTGTTTTGACTTTGCCATATTATTTTTCTTTATATAAATACAAGTAACAATATGCCATTGTCTGAATAATTAACACAATTGGTACAGACAGGAAAGATGGCTGATGTGGTGGCTTGCCTGAAGTATAAAGCTGGCAGACATTATAATGGTTGTGGGATTTTCTTCAAATTTTTGGAGGCAACCACCCTCTCCTCATGAAAGACTTGCACTTTTTTCAAGGCCCTGAGTAAGTATATATACATACATACACACACACACACATAAATGGCCGATCACTGGAAATGTCTTCTGAAAATTTAAAGAACTCCAAACCTCACAAGGTTCCTTCCATCTATGAACCTCGGGTAAGTCATCTACTTTCTATCTCCCTTTCCTTATTAATTATATATAACATCTGTTATTGTTCTGCCTATATTTCTTATACACATATACTTTATTTTCAATAGGTAAACCAGGATAATGAAAGTAATGAAATTTTAAGTCCTTCAAAGATGGAGAAGCAGCGTATCATGTCAGAGAATCTACATGGTGGTGACATAAATAAGACTAGAATTTTGGCATATCAGAATAAGGCACCAAATGCACCAGAGGTGAGGAGAATTTCATCTACATTTTGGATTGTTTTATAATCCTTTCTAAATTTAATTAGTATGATGTCAACATCCTTAATAGTACAAGCAGTATTCTAATTTTTATTTTCTTTGTAATTACTACTCACAAAATTTACTTTTAATTTGTCGTAGGGCTACCAGAATTCTCTGAAGGTAGTTTATAGCCATTCAAAGACACCAGCATCAGTTAAACACACCAGGTACATTCCTACTACTCCAGATAGAATATTGGATGCTCCGGACATAATGGACGACTACTGTGAGTAGCTTTCTTTGTTGATAAATATATAAGAAATATTCCGATCACTCAAGTGAGAGTTGTTTATTAAGTAATACTGATTTTTTTCTTTTCAAATGTTATTTTCTGTACTATTTGTATAATAAATGCAATATTGTCCTTAGTTTTTTGTTATATTATGTCAGATCAATGGAAATGGGAGTCATCATATTTTATTTAAATATTTTATGTGTAGACTAAGAATCTTCACAGAAGCTATGCAATTGTAGAGAGTAGGCAGTTAACATAGTTAAAGGAGGATTGCTGCATTTGATTGTGGAATTCATAGAAGTTTGGGAGATTAAAGGGATGTGAGGTTTTATACAACATATTTACAGTAATTAAGAACTACAATATTGGGAGTTTGGAATTAACTGCCAGATTACATTAGTTATCAGTGTACAGCATACAGGTAATAATTATATGTAAATATGCTGATTTTAAAGTGCTATTTATGGAAGTTTTATGAATCATTTACAGAGATTTGGATTTTTCAGATTTGAACCTGATTGACTGGGGTAGACATAACATTCTAGCTGTTGCTCTTAGTAACACTGTCTACCTCTGGAATGGAGACACTGGCACCATTGAGCAGCTGCTGGTACTGGAAGGCAGTGATTATGTCTGCTCCCTTGCTTGGATCCAGGAAGGTGATCATCTAGCTGTAGGGACCAGTATGGGAATCACCACTGTAAGTTTGTTGGTTTCATGTGATGGTTGTTCTTGACCTTTTCTTTGTTGTTTGGCAATCACTTTCTCTCAATATGATACTACTGCTTCCACTGTTTTTATGATTACAAATCCTTGGTACATTCACACGAAGCCATAATACCATTTTTCCTGTTTAGGCATGCTCTAATCTATTCTATTGAAATATCCATTTTAGGGCTCAATCTGCTATTAATTATGATCCCAATCATAACATTAGACACACAATTGTTTTATTTGTGAAATAATATTGGGTTCTGTATTTTTTTTATCAGTGCTCTAGTAATATAGTAGTAATAATTGTTAGGTTATTCCATTGTCTATCTTAGAAGACCTATGAAGAGAAGCCAAAGAAATTAGTGTAAACATCAGAAAGAAAAAATACAATGACAATATGTATAAAATCAATATTGTTTGAGCAATTATAAACTGTGATGTAAGCCAAATGACAGTATTGAGAAAAGTACAAATTCCAAATTGTTTTGGACAGCAGTCGAAATTGTCTTTAGGTAAATAGGACGTTCACAGTTCGTGCAGGATTCCGTTTAGGGGTAGACTTGTTGAATTCTGACTGATCACCAACTTGAAGTTTTGAGTCCAAAATTATTTTATTTCCTCTGTTATTTCTACTACTGACTTCAGTTAATATTTCTTGCTTCCATTTTATGCTCTTCTTACTTAAATTATAAAATACTTGATTAATCTTTTCAGTATTTATAAAATCTAAGCCTAAACATTCATACCCATTCTATTTATAAACCTTTATAATGAAAACTAGCTTGTGCTGACAGATGAATGGAATCATTTAACCTTCGTGCTGAAATTATGAATTATAGATAAACAAATGTAAGATGGTTTTTGTTGTGTTGTAGCTGTGGGACTGCAGCGCAATGAAGAGAGTTCGCCAGCTGAATGGCCACACCTCAAGGGTTGGGTCGTTAGCGTGGAACCAGTACATTCTGTCATCAGGATCCAGGAGTGGTCACATCATTCACCACGATGTCCGTAATAGGGAGCATCTGGTTGCCACACTATCTGGACATTCGCAGGAGGTGTGTAAAAATCTGTGACTATTAGTTGCCATCATGTTCCTTTATGATTATTAGTTGAAATATTTCTCAGATCTATTGCATATAATGTCCATTTTTTGACAGAATAAAATGTAAAGGTATTGGTATATTTAGTCTCCTCTAAAATCAAGCAATGTAGTAAAAGCAGTTAAAATTAATAGGCTGCTTCATTGCTTTGCTTAACAATCTAAAGTTACTGTTTTTGTACAGTGAGGACATATTTTGAGAGACATCAAACTCTTATGGTAAAAAAACTCGTGTCTTACATTTGACAATCCTTTTATGTAAGTCACTTCATACATTAAATATAAGTAGCTGCTATATAGGATTGACCAAACCCCTTAAACATTCCTCTAGTAGAAAATTCATGAGGTATTGGTACCTAATAAGTTGGTCTGTTTGTGAACCAAATTTTTGAAGAGTGGCTATCTGTTTTATAAATCATAAGCAAGGAGGAATGTTCACAAAAATACTGAATGCCTAAAATAGTTGACAAATGGATTTGAAATCTTGTTCACTTTACATTACCCCTGTGGGGGCATGGATTTATTTATTATTTGACAACTTGTACTGTGATTGGAATGTATTGTGTGCTACCTTGATTTTAAACTCTGCAGAGTGGTGTTTTTGGTATGTAGTTTTTAAACTTTCGGTAACAGAGAAGGCTGTTACTTGATAGGGTTTTCTGCAAAAAAGAGTTTATATTTGTTTGACATGAGACTGTTTTTCCTCAGGTTTGTGGCCTCAAGTGGTCTACTGATGGGAAATACCTGGCTAGCGGGGGAAATGATAACTTACTCAATATATGGCCTGTGGTGCCTGGGAATTGTCATTCTCAGCAGCAGCCCCTGTATTCATTCAGGTATGTACATAATAGTGAAGCACATGAAATGTCATGCAGTTTTCAGACCTGTGTTTTGAACCAAGTTCTCTTCAGAAATGTGGATGAAACAGGGGCCTTATTTACAGTCCTAGCTTTCTGTATATGAATTAATGTGGCTGTGCATAAATCTTTTATAAGACTTTTATGTACTAAGTGAATAATTTATTTTATGGAAAATGGACTCCTCGTGCATATGGGTGGCAGTAGACGTTAAAGATAAATACTTTCTCTATTCTTTCTTTTGTTTTGTGGTGATTGAGTTATGTATAATGTATCATTTCAAATCCAGGATATATGTTATGAAACAATTGCTTGATTACAGATTCATTCTGACTGTGGTGATAATATGAATACACTGGTGAAACACAATAAGAGTAATTTGTTGAAGTTATGTTTGAAAAAGAAATTGCCATGTTTCTTAATATTTTGTATTTGGTATAAAGTTAACAGTAATGTCAAGAGTTAAATGAACATCAATGATTGAAAATGTAGATTTCAGGAAACAAGTTTTTATTAGGTCAAAGGATAAGGGATGTGCACTGACAACTAACGGAACACCTATAAACAAAAGTGTGGGAAATTGCATTGATTTGTAAATGTTCTAGAAAATATAACTGAAATAGATAAAATTGAATTTTTTCAAGCTTGTATTATATTTGCAGATTTATTTGAACTCAATATATCATTAATAAACTATGTAGCCATTTTATATCCTGAAACATATTTTTATCCATTGCAGCCAACATCAGGCAGCTGTCAAAGCCCTTGCATGGTGTCCATGGCAACCAAACATTCTGGCCAGTGGCGGAGGCACAGCTGACCGTTGTATCAGATTTTGGAACTGCAATACTGGCACATGCCTCAAGACCATTGACACAAAGTCTCAGGTAAATGTTTTGTGCTTGATTCACATGCTCTGTCTTGCATGCATGCATACATATTTGTACAAACAGGTTGCACAGGTAAGTGTGTGCATGAAGATGGTAACGCGGTAGTTTGTGCAAGCTAAAAAATGTGGCTTGCGCAACCATTTACTTGCTGAAGATTGGCCTGCATAGTTCTTAGTTTGCATGGGTTTACTGAAGCATGCAGACTGTCATCAAGCAGTAACTTGGTCTTGCAAAATATCTACAGACAACAAAAATGTAATCATTTCTGTGAATCCTAATATAATGTGTGTTGTATGAAAAATTTTGAAGGTTTATATTTCATGTGCGTGATGCACGCTGCAGTCTCTTCTTTCACTGTCCCCAGATTTGATGGCAAACAAACCACTCTCACTCTCAAGCTTCTTCAGAGATTAATTTCCAACTCTATCAATTTCTAATTGCTCTTGTGCCATGGCTCAATCTCCATGCACTCTCCAGACTTCTTTCTTCTTCAAATGTTCATGCCTAACAGATAAATTTCTCCATTCCATCTTCCCAAAGTCTCTTTCATTCCTTACACCATGAGGTGGATCACCTGACCCTCAGCCCCAATCACAATCCAGCTTGGCCCACAGTTTCATTACCTTGATATAGCCTTAAATCTTCGATTAAATTAACGTGTAAATAAATGAGTCGTAGAATTCAATCGAGTTCTTGGATTTCTACCCAGGTTATAACATTGTAAAACATTTCAATACCTACCTCTGCCAGTCACATGAAGACTATGACTGAAATATCTATCAAAATGTTGTTTTGCAAGCGATATAACCCTGGTTGGAACCCGAGAACTCTATATTCAGTTGATTCGCTGGGAAAGTCTACATTATTGAGTTATGGAACGTTTATGCAGCCTTGTGTACATTCATTTCTCTCTTTCCTACTACTACTATTACATCTCAATAGTATCTTCAAAATTATTTTATTTTTAACTGGCTTGTTATTTTAATAAATTAGTTTTAATCTTTTTTGTATGGCATTAGGTACCATGGAAATAAAAGTATTGAGAGGAACAACCCAAATGATAAGCATTGATGCTCTCTCCTTATGGTCTCAGTTTAAGTTTATATATTCAATGGTATCTGTTGTTTTTGTCACATTAGTTAAATTATTTTATATTAGAGCTCTCAAGACATTACATTAATAAAGCTGATCGATGCTGTTACCATAAGGAAAATTAAAGGAAATTAATTGCTGCACGAGGAGATAAAATTTAAGTTGAGTGACTTTGATTTCATCCACATTTATGTACAGTACATAAAGTTGGTAATCTTTTTCAGGTGTGTGCTTTGATGTGGTCTTCGCACTACAAAGAATTTGTTTCTGGCCATGGATATGCAAACAACCAGCTGGTTATTTGGAAATATCCTGGAATGACAAAGGTGGGATATGTCAGATATTTGCCAAATTTACCGCTTCATCATACATCATTTTCTTTGCCTGCTATTACCCAATATTTTTTCCCCTTATTTTTCATCCACATTTGTCTCAGTTTAAGTTTATTTATTGAATGTCTTCCAAGTATGTTTGGCTGGTTATAGGTAGCAGAATTGACGGGGCATACTGCCAGGGTGCTTCACCTTGGAATTTCCCCTGATGGCACCACTGTTCTATCTGCTGGTGCTGATGAGACCCTCAGGTTGTGGAAGTGCTTCATACCAGACCCAGCAAAGAAGCTAGAAACAGCAGCTCCCAAGGAAGTACCAAATATCTTGAAACGAGGCATCCGATAATCTTAAGAAAATGTTCTCAAACTACTCATTCGCTCTGTTTATAATTTATTACACATGCATGGATATGGTTAGTTAAGTCTGTGAAAATGCCACCCCATCCGTTTATCAAATAGTTGAGAGTGGTTATTTATTTGTGTCAGTGTTAGACTGTAAATGCCACAGGGTTATTCAACTAGTCATCAGTTGAGGAATAAATGATGATATATTGTAACAATAATACTTTTGATTATTTTTTTGTTAATTTTTGTTACTTCCATATCAAGTCATAACTTAATTATAATAATTTTTTTAATGTCTGTAATATAAATTTTGCTTTTATCAATTATGTTTTTAATGTTGTGTGTTATGTTTCTTCGTGTGGACAGTGTTCCCCGGCCCTTCGATTCTTGCATATAAAATTTTTTTGTCTCTCGACTGATGGTAACTGCAAAATATTAAAGTCTGACCATTGGTTCTGTAACTTGATAAGAAAATTGCCATGATGAAATGCTTAACTTGAAACGTCTTTTTATACCAATTTTATACTCAATTTGATGTAGTGTGAAAAGTTTGTCCAGTCTTGTTTTATATATAATTTTGGATGGCTTTTAGAAACCACATAATTTGGCTCAATTTGTATTTAAAATGTAGATTGTACACAAAAATATATATATATTTTTTATTAATTTGTGCCCTTAATGCTATTGTTCTCCATTTCCACTAAACATCAGGAAAATAAATACCACCACAGCAAAGAACTGTACAAATCTTAATTGTATTCATCCCTATCTTTGGAAGGGAAAGATTATTTCAAATATTTTGGTCGAACAATTTGCAGACGATTTTCCTGAAGGAGCATCTTCAAAACCAGGAAGACAATCAGCCTCGGCGACATGCTATAAAGCTTAAAGTTCGGACTTGCATCCATGCCACTGGCTCTTTTAAGACTTTTCCAATCGTGCTGTTCTATGCAGTAGAAATTACTTCGCCAGTGACAACGCTATAAAGTGTCAAACAATGAAATCATATTCCATTACCTTATAGACATATATACAGAACTGAAATAACATAGAAGTCTTGTTCATAGCGTCTAAAGAAGTTAGTCGGCAGTAATTAGAATTGAAGATGATGAAAAGAAAGGACTAAAGAATGGATGCAGTTTGTCATCCATGATCTTTAATTTATATATAGAACAAGCGATGAAGAAAGTTAATACGGAAAAGGAATCATACTGCAAGGAGAAGAAATAAAAAAACCTACACATATTGTAATATTAGGGGAGTCAGAAGAAGACTAGTAAACCATAATAAATGGCATGAACGTGGTCATAGAGAAAGTTCAATATGAGGATTAATGAAGGGAAAATCAAGGTGATGGAGTGTAGTATGGGAAACGGTGGAATAAGAAAGGCTGTTAGATTGGGAAGGGATACTTGAAGGAAGTTAAGGAATTGTGCTACTTGGGAGGCATAGTAACTAGGGATGGTAGACATAAAGAGTAGGATAGCAAAGGCAATGAAGGTTTTCACGAAAAAGAGGAATTTACTTAGGAATTGCAGAAAGGAATATAAGACTAGACTCTTTACAGCCCTGACCGTTTGCATCTCTATCAGCACAACTCTGTGACAGCGTTTTAACGTTGCGAATACCTGAAACCAGTTTTGGTGTTTCAGAAGCGACGTAAATTAAATTCTCCATGGTCGCCGGGGGGAAAAGGAAGCCGAACAGTCTGAAGTGTGCGTGGAAACGTAAAATAACAGGGAAGAGCTTTCGTGACGGTTCGCTTGTCCGTATTGATTCGGAAGCGTGGATAATTTAAAAACCTCGATTAGGAGGAGGAAAGAAAAAGTTAAAACATAAATCGCCGACCGATCCGCGTGAAGGCAGACCGCAAAACGTGTGGGCGGAGTTGGACGTCGCGTTGCGTCAGACTTTCTCCGTCTGCCTGCAATATTCTTATTAAATTACGCTCCGCTCCCCGCAAATCTAATTTCCCAGTTCCGTGACCCGTCGGATTCTGAAGAAACAATTACCCTGCCTTGCGCAAGCCCTTTCATTTCCGCATAACCACCACATCCCCCCCTAATCTGGTTCGCCTCCCCCACACTCTCTGCAGTGTTGTAACACATTAGTTGAATTAATGTTTTAATCTCAGTATGAAATCCTTGTTCTTACAAGACTTGACCTTGTGCAGAGTGGAAGCTGTCACGTGTCTCACCCCCCCCCCCCCCTGTCCTCCTAATCCACACAAGTGGTCCTTCTGGAGGAGGGAGGCTGCAACAAAGCAGGATCCAAGATGAAGCTTACTCTTTAATCTGTACACAGTGTATGTAAATTCCTTCTTGTTCAAAATCATATAACAACGCTTCGATCAGAAACTTTAGATTTCTTCCTCTTGGAGAACAATTTGTTAGGAAGGACTTGGACAAACATCTGTCGTTCGTTCGGTGTCTGTTTTTTCTCCTGGTGCAGTGTCAAGTCTCTTTGCGGCTGTGTGTGTTAGAGAGAAGAAAGAGAGAGTGAGCCGTTTCCCTTCCCCCGATTGATGTGGATGTATCTAAATTTTAAGTGCATCATTGGATACCTCAACCGTTGGTCACATAAACCACGACATGACGGAGTTTCCCTGCGTGAGGTAAAGGTAACGCTCGACCGACGACGGGTTTCCCTGGGACGTCGTTTTGGAGACGGTCGATGGTCTCGTTGGAGCGCTAATTACAATAACTCTTTTTTATTTATTTTTTTCCCCTACGAAAACGACGTTAGATGAAATAGCGTAATTTTCGTAAAGACGTCGTTCTCCCACCTGGAATTTTATTTACAACGTCAACGTCCAACCATCGCCACCGTCAAGTACTGCAATGAATTAAGGTGATGGAGTGTGTGAAACGGCGGAATAACAAAGGCAGTTTGATTGGGAAGGATATTTTGAAGGAAGTTAAGGCATAGAGTAGGATAGCACAGGCAAGTAAGACGA
This sequence comes from Eucriotettix oculatus, assembly GCA_034510155.1. Taxonomy (NCBI): domain Eukaryota; kingdom Metazoa; phylum Arthropoda; class Insecta; order Orthoptera; family Tetrigidae; genus Eucriotettix; species Eucriotettix oculatus. Next base: position 17,446,729 of record CM067379.1, read on the forward strand.
GGGTCTTGTAAAATTACCATTAGATGGAAGTGTGTGGCGTAACAAGAGAGAGAGTAGCCAAGGATGGAATACGCTAACCAGATTACGGATGATGTGGGATGTGCTTGTTATAAGGAAATGAAAATGCTTGCGGAAGTTTGATTAGCATGGAGGGTTGCATCAGACCAATCGCAGGACTGAATCCCACAACAACAACAACAAATGTGCTATCAGCTGTAGATGATATGAAATCAACGCAATAAATAAATTACTAGTACTATTTTATTTAACCCTTTCGCGGGCAGCATGCAGACATGTTCCTATTATCACCGTAAAATTGACTGCATGTACAGGAGTTCTGTCCGCGAAAGGGTTAACTTGATAAATATGGTCGTTATGGACTGCAAAGTTGCGTCCCTCCGCTAACCTCACCTCACCTCCCGAGTTAACCTTGCTTACACAAGGCGGAAAATCCTCCGTTGGGTGGGGGAGGAGGAACAAGTTCCCCTTCTCGCAATTAGCTGCAGGTGCGCGCCTCCACCTCCTCTCCGCATCTCCTGAGCGGGAAAAACTCGAGTGATTGGCAACACCTGAGGACGATGCGTCATAGTAGAATTAAACTCCTGAATTCTGAGGTCATTTGATTTATCCTTAGTGTGTACATCATTGGATGACTCTTCTTGTAGCGAGCGGTCGTGATTAACTTCTGTTTTTCTGGTCACAACCCCAGGAAATCTCTATAATAAAATTGCCTGCATGTGGGTCTGTCTGTATTTTCCGCATACAAATCTAAAGGAGTCAACCTATTTCAACTAAAATTTGGGACACGTGTTCTTTGTGACCCGAAAATTAGCACTGGGCGGGGGTAGAAAGGGGTCGAAACTTTTTAATAAGTAAAATTGGCCAATATTTCCATCATACAAATACATTATTGGGTCAATTAATTTGATAGTGTGTCCTCTGATATTGCTAGCGTATAATTTCAACCCCATCTATAATCGACCGACCTCATAAAAATAATCGAGATTGGGCTCTAAACGGGTGAGCCGATGACTTTAATTCTGTCATAAAAAATACAAGTAAAGTTACAGTTCATCCCCTAAGAGGGATTGGAAGGGGGCAAAACAGACTTCCGCCTTCTATCTTTAACGGATGGGACAATTATGATCAAAGTTTGAACAGGTGTTCTTGGCGAACTGAACTCAACACAATTTGGGTAGTACAGGGCTACCACCACTTGGGACGTGGTTTGACGAACGGTTATTATTAAAAATCCATAAAATTCCGTAATTTCCTTTGCATATATATATATATATATATATATATATATACATATATTTAAGGCCAATTAATTCGATAGCGTTTTTGCTGAACTTGTTTGCGTATAATTTCAACCCCATTCATCGTCTAAGGGATGTACTCATAGGGGCTGGCGGGCGTCACATAGTAATGAAAGGAAAACAATCAACTTTGGTATGGAAATCGGTGCTATTTAATATGTGATTCTGACAATTAGAATGCGAATTTCAGGTTTTCCATACGGTTGTTGTACATTTTCTCGGAAGACTTTTAATGGCCTTTCGGTTTGTCCCATATAACACAGCTCATTCTTTATTTCAGACTGGATTTGACCTTTTCTTTCTATATGGGATAACGGAGAAAAGGTTTAGAGAGAAAATGGAAGGGAAGTGGAGCAGCTGAAAGCAGTCATCTAATAGTAGCTTTTAAAGATGGAGGAAGTAATCAGAGACGCTGCGTCGTGAGAAGGTTTTTCTGCTTCATTCGATTCGATCAGATCCAAGAAAGCTGCGGCTTCTGTCTTATCCACTCAATCTAGAAAAGACGATCCACTCTCTTTGGAAATTTGCCACTCGTGGAAAGTCAGTTAAGTATTCTACCGCATCAGAAGTATCTTCAAAGTGCTTAAATCATTTTATATATTTTTATATATTTCGCTAAATCAATTGGTTTTACTGAAAATGGAATTTTCTTCGGATATAAAAAGTCGTAAGGTAAGGGAGGGGAGGGTAAGAGTACGCAGTAAATTTTCATGGTGTTGGCAGCACTTAACGGAATCTTTTTGGTACTATTTTAGTGCGTCTGCAAGTTGAGGAGAAGACGCTGGCCGCAATGTGCTGCCATTTATTTTGGATTTCACGAAGTAAAACATACTTTTTTTTTACAACAGTATGTAATAATTAGAGTTTGAAACCTAAGAATTTTGGGGCACATAACGAATTGTAATTTTGTGTCACATGTCATTTCAAAGAAAAATTATTTAGGTACAATTTTGGGTGAAGGCGGCAAGGGACGGTTTTGCATACGCATCATTAACAACTCTTTTTATTCCACGGTTCTTTTGTTAATACGTATTTTCACCTTAGATCTAATGATATTATGCTTCTTTCGTATTTTTACAACAAGTTTACCTCTTCTAGTTTTACCAAACTCAAAATAAGGTTCCAGGTCATCTTCAAAACCGAACAGAGCACATTTCAGATGGATCTAAAGACCGACAAATTTTGGTTGCTTCTTAAAACGACACAAGGGATGCATGCACCAGTTTTCATAGTTTTACAACGAGGAAACTTGGCCATTATAAACGTGGAAAACTTAAATTCCAAGAAACTTGTTGTCGATATTCATTTCATATTACCGCTTTCTAAACTCAAGGAAAAGGAAGATAAAAGGGAAAAAAAGACTTTCAAAGAAATCAGAAATAATCTCTTCACATTTTAAGAATGGATTTGAAGGAAAAGAACAAACGGAAAAGAGGGAAGCGAAGGCAAAGACTGAAAGGATATAAAATAAAGACATTAAACGATACACAAAAGAATGTGACGGGAGAAACTATGAATAAAAGTATAATATGAAGGTCATAAAGGGTTTAAAATTTGACCCACAACCGGGTCGGGTAGAAGTAGCTCTGAAATATCTACTGACGATGATGATGATGTGGACAATAACTGGATCCATTGACTGTGATGTTTCCTTACGAAGGCAGTGGGCCATTTGTTTAGAAACCCTCATAAGAGGCCAACAGTACGCAAATTAAATTTTATGGCAAGCTTGTTTATTGTAATCTTATCGAACGTTTTGTGATTTATTAATAAATATTAAATAACATTTTGGTGTTGATATCTTTATTGCCTCCATAGATATATCAAATCAACCACTGAGTGCGTACTTTTATCCCTCCTTACGTTATATAAAAAAAACCTTGTTCACTTTCACTTCCATGTTGTTGTGGTATTCAGTCCTAAGACTGGTCTGATGCAACCCTCCATGCTAATCAATCTTGAGCAACTAGCACAATCCACGTTCTCCCTAATCTACTTGGCGTTTTCCAACCTTGGCCTCCCTCTTCTGTTCTTACTCCTTTAATGTTAATGTTAATTTTACAAAGCCCTCGTGTCTATCCCTTCTCTTAGTCAACGTTCTCCATATTGTTCGCTTTTCCCCTACTCTGTTTAAAAAATCCTCGTTAGTGATTCTATCCACCCATCTCATTCTCCTATAGCACCACATTTCAAAGGCTTCTACTCTTTTCCTTTCCCCAACTCCTATCGTCCACGTTTCGCACCCATATAACGCCACGCTCCATACGAACCTTTTAAGGAACTATTTCCTAATATTCGGCCTTATATTACCCGTAAGTAAATCTCTCTGTTTCGCGAAAGTCTTCCTTGCCTGTGCTATCCTACTCTTTATGTCTACTATACTTCCACCATCCCCAGTAATTACGCTTCCAGTGTTTCCCAAACTGAACTCCATTAATCTTTCTCCAGGACTCCGTTCATAACATTTATTATGGTTTCCAGGTCTTCTTCTGACTCTCCTAATACCACAATATCGTCGGCAAAGCGTAAGTTTTTTATTTATTCTCCTTGTAGTATGATTCCTTTCCCATGTTCCCTTTTAACCTTCTTCATCGCTTGTTCTATATATAACTTATACATATACATACATACATACATACATATATATATATAACAATGAATTGTAATTTTGTGTTATATATTTCAAAAAAAATTATTTGTCTACATAACCGGGATTTTTAGTTTAAGTTGGATCCCTATTTATACAAGCAAACGTGTCTGTAACAGTTGTCCACTTAAAAGGCAAGTAAGTTGTTTAATGAAGAGTCTGTCTTCGGCCTTCCTCAGCTCAACTGCCCTCCATTACGTAGTGTTCCTCCGCCGTACTATTGACAGCAATGAAGTAATTGTGGCGCACAACGTGTAATAACGCGGTCGATATTTTCTTGCACTTCTTCGGGACAACTTTTCTCTCCAACCTGTTTTGTGCTTCAATGTAGTTTCACTTGCAACTAAGGTTAATTTTTAGACCAATATGTTTTAGTTCCGCTGTTCCAAAGATAATTGTAGAGGTCGCATACTGGAGAAGGTACTCAACTTTCTTATAGTCTGCACGAGGGTGTCTCTCCCCTTTAATCGCATGGGAAGAGATAGGAAGAGAGAGTGAGGGATTAGCCGAGGCCGCCCCCGGGCCTGGGCTGTGCTTTACAGATCCTAGACGGCGTTCATGGAAGTGCGTGCGAGTCAGGTAGCGGCAGGAGAGGGTTTCTTGAGGAGCTGAGGACAACTGCTGCCGTCTGCGACCCACCAAACCCATCCCCAGGGCCACGGCTCACGGGAACCTCGATTTCAATTCCTTGGTGCGGAGCCAAGAATAGGAAAATTCCAAATTTATAGATGATCCACCCAACCATGATCTATTTTTACAGCCCGTACCCTATTGCAAATATTCGTTAAATTGAATAAACAGATCCAACGTTAAAATGGTCGGATCACCTCGGCTTATTTCAGCTACTAGCTGAGTACCCGGCGATTCCCGGGCATTTATTTATATTATCATGGTACATTATTTCATTCATGGTCAACCATGATTAAAACGGCATCGAAAATGTCACACTGTGAACCTCAATCTCGAGAAAGCCAAAAATACTCCAGGTACAATGGGCCCATAGATTGTGGACGAAATGAGTGTGTGTGCAAGTAATTTTGATTTTTGTTGCGCTATTCATTCCTTAGACTGGTTTTATTCAACTCTCCACGCTAACCTATCTTGCGCAAGCCTTTTCATTCCTTCATAACTTGCACAACCCACAACATCTATAATCTGCTTACCCTATTCCATCTTCTGTTCTCACCCCACACACTTCCCTTCAATGCTAATTACACAAGACCCTAATGCCTTAAAACGTGACCTATTAATCTGTCCCTTCTCTTTGCCAACGTCCTCCATATTGCTCGCTTTTTCTCCCTTCCGTTTATATCTTCCTAGTTAATTACTCTATCCACACATCTGATTTTCAGCATTCGCCTATAGCACCACATTTCAAAGGCTTCTATTCTTTTCCTTTCCGCAACTACTATCGTCCACGTTTCGCACGCATATAACGGCACGCTCCATACGAACATTTTTAGCAACGATTACCTTATATCTCTATTTTATTACCCGCAAGTAAATTCCTATTTTTCGCGAAAGCCTTCCTTGCTTGTGCTATCCTATTCTAGTTATTACGCTTCTCAAGTAGCAGAATTCCTTAACTTCCGTCAAAATATCCCTTCCCAATCTAACAGCCTTTGTTATTCCACTGTTTCCCAAACTACACTCCATCGCATTGGTTTTCCCTCTATTAATCCTCATATGAAACTCTTTCTCCAAGACTCCGTTCATGCCATTTATTATGGTTTCCAAGTCTTCTTCTGATTCCCCTGGCTACGTATATAATTTATTTTCAATTGACCATCAGATATTATTCAAAAAGAGGTAAACTCGGAAATAGAAGAACTTGTACCATTCAAGTGAAAAGTGTCAGTAAATTCCATTCAGCATATAGTTTATCGACGACAACTGTTCTGGCGATCGTCCACGGTAGCTGAAGGTGAACGTCTGGATGCCCTTCCCTTCCTCTCATCTACATCCCTGCTCCGCCTCTCCCTATCTCTCCCCTCCCCCTTCACCATTCCTCATCAACCTCACCTTCGATCACAACTTTCTTCCAAAGCTATAAAAATATGTGGCGGCTGCACTAATGTGGCAATTTATTGGCTGTTTGTAGCGAAAACGTACACCATCCACATGCTCTTCTTTGGATTGACTCTGGTAAGCTAGTCCGGTTATTTCCGGGATGTTCTTCTCATTCTCGTACATACAAAAAATACTCCATATTTATTTCCTTAATAATAATGAACTATATAAAACTACACAAAAATTACTTAATATGTATAAAAATTATGAAATTTAATAAGTGGGAAATAGGCCTGTACGTTATAACAAATTTAATATACACTTGTTCACCAATTTTTAACCTCATCTGGTTAAGGAATCAAGAAATCAAGATTGAAATTTTTTAATTCATGTCAGCCTCTTTGCATGTGCGTCATACACATCAAAATTTTCATCTTCCTAAATATCTTGATTCCTTAAAATTCACCAAGATGAGATTCCAAACTGAGGACCGAAACGTCGTGTTGATAATGCTAATAAAGAGATTGGGACTAAAACTGCTGGAAGGTCCATACGCTGATCTCGAGTCACTCCAAATTCGGAATGTGTCAGTTAAGGTGACAGTCCGCAGTCGACCCGGTAAGCCAAGGCCTTCAATGGGCTGCATGGTCAAGGAAGAAGAACGTTTATATTAAATTTGCTCTGACGTATAGGCCGATTTCCTACCTTTTAATTTAAATAGTAAACATTACAACGCTTCGCCTCTCATTTGTGACTTCTTCAGATACTAAAAAGAAATTTACAATGGATTACGTAGGGTAAGATGTTATGAAATTTTTTAAATACAAAATATGGTTTTAAACTTACAAAATTTAGCTTTACATGGAACTTCACTCCATGAAATTTTTTTCATACTACCCAATGCAGTCCTTGGTGAATTTCTTTTTAGTACTTGAAGAAGTCATAAATGATATACGAAACGTTGTAATGTTTAATATTTAAATTAAAATAAAACTCAAAGAGGCTAATTTAACTCATTTATTGTATATGTAATTGTCATATAAACTATTTAATTAAGGAAATTATTTTGAACTTTAATTTCAATTGATTATTACATGTTTTTAAAATTTATATACTTATTATTTTTTTAATAATCTCCTCCTGACTGCTACCAAAACCCCAAGTTTTGGTCTCTAGCAAGTTGTAATTAGTGTTCCCTTAGAGAATAATTATAAACATATAAAAAACTTAGGATATTTTAAATGATTAGAAACTAAAGTACAAATCAGTCATTTTAAAATGAATTCCTGCAGGAATAACTTTCCCAATGTAATGGTCGTTTTGATTTACCTTTATTTTTAGATTGATTAATGATTAATTGGATTGTATAGAATCCTCTGATCAGTTCAGTTTTATATTTCCCCACAAGAAGCTAGAATTTGGCTTACGAAATAGTGTTTCTAACACCAAAATTGTTAATAAATTGAGTATAGATTTATTTTATATTAAATTTGGTGAATTATTGAGGGTTATTGAATGCAATATTTTGAAGTATGAATTAAAACTGTTTCTCTAATGCGGTTTGATATTGATTGTGAAATCATAACATTGTATAAAGCGATCAATAATAATATACTGTGTATTTGTATAAATGCAAAAATATCCGACATTTATAAATAAATAAAAAGTAGAAGAAATTAATAAAATAAAACTAGGACATTGATCAATTAAATAAATTATATGGGGTTTATTAAATTATCTTTCTTAGTTTTATATTTTGCTTTTTCTTTGATTTTCATCATCATTGTCATTATTACTTGGGTGTAACATAACATAACAGCCATATTCCGTGGATCCTTCGATAAAGCAATGCGTTGAAGGTATTCAATGAGTCAAATAGTTTTACATCTAGATGTACATCAATAATTACATAGCTCTACAATTTTTTTTACAGAATAGGAGTGGCTGAGTATGCGGCCGAAATGCCTATTCTTGCCCACAATTCTCATATTTGCCTGTTATAATGTAAATTAAAAATTTTAGCTAAGTTAGAATAATTAATGATTCCAATATATAATTTAAATTTTGTGTGAGAGAAAATTTCTGAAAGTCTGTGCTTTATCCTCACATTAAAGCCTTGGGGGGGGGGGGGAGAAGGATAGGCTGGATTATTCTCTTATAATTTCATTGAAGTAATTGTACAAAAAACCAAATCCCCAATATTTCGTCATTTAATTGAGGCAAAAATTCGAAGGCGAATGATAAATTGCTGTTATTAAATCAGAATGGTAGTGAAAATTGCCGGTTTAAATGATCTTATTTACGGCGAAGATATCCTGGTAAGGTGAGATATGAGTGGGGGAGACTAATTGGCCGAGACTAATGCGTGAGACTTCTTCTTCTTCCTGCGTTCCACACAAGGACCGGTCTCCTTAAATCGGCGAAACGGAAAGCGAATGGAGAATCGTTGAAACGTGAGAGAGGGAGCTTGAAAAAATAATAATGAAGGGGCGGGCAGATGCGCTAACATGTTCATGAGGAAAGGAAGAAAGTTCACCAGACACATCCGCATCACATCCCTACAATCCACCTTCAATTTGAATTTATGCTCATGTGAGAACAATTAAGGTAAAATTTCCCCTTTTCTACAAAACGTTAAATGGTAGGTTATATATATACTCGTTCTTTTCCACAGGAATCGCGTAATAAAACAATAATAATTCCCACAGAACGATAAATTTAAGTTTTTATTGAAAAATAGCTCCCAAGACAAGAAACTATCTTGGGTTAGCCTTTTCATTTCCACATAAGTACGACATCCCATATCCTCCCTAATCTTCTCACCATATTCCATCGTTGGCCTCCCTCTATTGTTCTTACCCCACACACTTCCATCTAATGCTAATTTTACAAAACCCTCGTGACTATCCCTTCTCTTAGTCAACGTCCTCCATATTGTTCACTTTTCCCCTATTCTGCTTAGAACTTCCTGGTTAGTAACTTTATCCCATCTCATTCTCCTATAGCACCACATATCAAAGGCTTCTATTATTTTCCTTTCTGCAACTCTTATCGTCCACGTTTCACACCCATATAACGCCGCACTCCATAGCAACATCTTTAGCAATGATTTCCTAATCTTCACTCTTATATTAACCGTAAGTAAATTCCCTTTCCTTGCCTGTGCTATCCTACTCCCCCAGTATTTCCCCCTTGTTTTCTTTAAAAAAACGTATTCCGGCGTGTATTTTATTGTTTCCGTTCATCCTTAATAACTTAGACTTAATAAAGCATTGTATTGGAATATTCATTCAAATGATTGTTATTTTTTTTATACATTTAGTTTCAGTTTTAGTGGAACAGTTTCCTCCGGTACTGCCAACTTGTAAATAGTTCTATTTCTATCCGTTGCTCCAGTCACGAAGTAGACATCATCTAATTACATTACTTTTTTAACGATTAGGGGATCCTAATTGCTTCAAGTTAATTTATGGAGAATATCGTCAGCCGAAAATACAGAAAGTCGCAGAACGGAAATTCTCCATTAAGCAGCTAAATTCTTCTTCATTAGTTAAATGAAGTAATGACATACAATAATCCCCAAATAACGTCGAAAGCGCCAGTAAAGGACACGGTAATTAGAAACGTTGTCTTGAGTAATTACGCAAAGCACGCTACGTTTTCCTTAAGATGAAACATGGAGTCGATCGTAATTATAATAATAATTGCTGATCGCCGAAATGGAAAGAAATAACCCAGTAAAGTAACTTCGAACTCTTGCTTTTTACCTCAAATTTCTGATGACGAAAATATTGTTCGTTGCCTTGTCGATACGAAACGAAAAGAAAAAAAAAACACCTGCACCGTTTCGTGACAAGCTTTAAATCACCTCATTACATGTTGAGAATAATTAATTTAATCATTTATCGAGATTTAAAGTTGACTTTCAGGTTCTAATCTCATTTACAAATATATAAACAATACAAGAGGATATATTCCTTATACAGATTTAAATGCTCGTAGCAATGTCGGCCAAATTGTATTCGATCGTTTATTGCAACCCTGTAAGAAATTGCTCCACCCCACTTTGCTGCTGCTTAACTTACACGTCAGAATTCAACTCAGCGACTTCCACAACTCCGCAATAGACACCAATCTCGGTTAATTTCAGTTAACTTTATGAAACATCCCTCATCCTCTAAGGACGTTGCCCTACCTTGCCGAAAGGCCATGACTTATATTCTTAGGGACGGGAGTCGAAATATTTAAAGTCTGTCGATATTTACAGTTGAATAAAGAATTTTCAGGCTCGGTAAGATAGAGAGCGTTTCTCCCGCCGTTTTCAACCCCTTTCGAGCGCCCTTAGAGAAGGAGGGGCGTTTCATTATATTAACTGAAAACAACCGAGATTTGTGTCCATTACGGAGTTGTGGAAGTCCCTGTGTTTAATTCCAAAATTCAGTATGCAACGTAAGCACTTCACCAGCAGCAGAATGAGGCGGAGCGATTTCTAACAAAGGTTTATACTTGGATGAGTAATGGTAATAGGGAAGCAGGGCTTCTTTATTACTCTCTTAACATACCGGGAGTGTTTTTTCGCTGTATTGTTGATTCTACTGTGTTACCGAGAATATTCTTGACTATCTTAAGGAACGGAGGAACTTTTTCTGTCTCTCAAGGTACTGGGAGTAAATTTGATTCTCTTGAGGTTTGTAAGTATTTTTAGTTTTCTTTACGTACTTAAGATGAAAATGTACAGTTTTTAGTATATTTAAAATTTTCTGTGCTTATTTAAGGTGCCAGTAGATTTCTCGATTCGATTGTAGCACCGTGTGTCAGTGTTCCTGTTATGTTTCCGTCAGCATCTGAAAAGGCAAAGGTTCAAACGTGTAACGCTCTCGATGCCGGTGAAATCACTTGTGATTTGCTATTTGATGAATGCTACGTTTGTGTTGTTTTAAGCCGCCGTGGGTAGTGGTGGGAGTATTTCTGCTGCTGGCCTACCTGTGGCCCTGGGTGCGCTTGCTGTGGATGGCCTACCAGCTGCCTCGACCACCAGCGCTGCCTATATTCGGCCACCTCCTGCTGCTCAGGAGGAGCAAAGGTACGGGTCCGCAGGGAACAAGTGCAATTTTCGACCACACACAAAAAATAGAAAACAAATATCCTCATGAAAGGGGAAAATTCTACGTTGAAATTAAAAACAAATACAAATTTTCTATTTATGACTTTTGGCCATTTATTGTATCATATTTATAATATCCGGTGAGATTGAGCTGAATATTTAATAATTATTTTAATTTTATTAATTAACATGATGTACGTAATGTCTTTGGAAAACTGTTCCCCTCTTCATTGTATTATAATGGAAACTGGGGAATGTTTAAAGTTAAAGTAAGACAAATTCCTTAAGTTAAGGTTAAAACATGTAAATATGTAAATACAAATTTAGGGTCCATTAATATTCCACAGCTCGATCTGATTTAAGTAAGACTCGATCTATTTAAAGGCCCATTCATGTTGGAATTGTCACGTGCGCTTTCGTTTAATTGGCACTGACACCTGATTTCTGTGTTTGTGAGGCGGCTGCTTCCGAGCACCGGCTCGATTTATGAGATTATAAGAAAAAAATTTAATTTAATCTATTGGGAAAACTCACATTTTCGCAATTTTACCACTTTTCACATATTTGAAATTTGCGAGATATTCCGGAGTCATGAAAAATATCCGAGAATTAGTTATCAAAAATTAAGGAACCCAAAAATCGCAGGTTTATGTTACCAATTTATGGCTCTGAGATGGCTGTATGACGTAATTAGTTGGTGTCAGTTGAGAGCAGACGACATGAAGCAAGTCGGTCATCTTCCAGGAGTGTCGAGACTGGCCATCGACCTTCATCGTGATCCCAAGCCGTTGGTCTGCATCTGGATCTCGCTGCTTCCGGCCGTCGTCTTGCTGTCCCCCGAGTATGTACAGGTACGGTCCCGACCTTTTCTTATAGCACTCAAGACTTCAGAAACGTATGTGATTTTTCATGGTCAAAAATAAAGTTGACACCAAATTACAAACTACTCTGGTTTTCAATCTCATTTTAACTACCGACTTAATTCTGTGTTTTAAATAAGTGCAGACGGGACCTGATTTACGAAACAAGCTATAGCTAAGAGCTCCCAGTCTGATGGGGTCCGATCCCCAGACCCCAAAATTAATTGGATTTCACTACAAAACAGTGTTTTAACCATTTAGCTATCCGAAAACTATGTTTCTCACCAACATAGAATATATTTAAAATAATTTAGGGCCTCATCAAGTCTAAATCAGCCCTGAGGTCTTGTCCGAAGTGAGACTTCCTTTGGTATATTCCTCCCCACGCTCATCAACTGTTCCAATTATAATTTGCGAAAATTTTTTAATCAATTCCAATTACAGTTTCACGTAAAACATTGAAGTGGACAAGGTAAATAGAACCACAAATCGGTTTTAGAAAGAACAGCTTATGCTCCTTTTCCGTTTTTACCTACTTCTGGCAATATTTTCCATCGTACTCAGTTTGACCACGAGACTTCAAATTATTGATATATAATGAGTTAGTCAATACTTCCAGGTTCATTGAAATTAAACTGAATACTTGTTCAGTGCGTCCTCAGAACGTTACTACTTTTCTGTGATGCAATAGATGTGCGGTTAATGAAATTGAGTAGAAGGTGTGAAGTGTAGAATAACATTTACGATAAGACGAGTTCAGCAACTCCAGTGTCGTCATACCTCCTCTCCAGAGCAGAATAGCAAATTTACGTAATTCTCGTATTAATAATTCAAATATTTATATATTAGCATAGGCTTTTCCTTCACTTCAACAGTACATTTAAAAATAAACAATAAAAACAAAGTAATGCACATTTTCGTCTACAGTTCATATATCCGTCGTTGACTTAGAGAAGAGAGGGTATGACGTCAGTGGTGCTACTAAACTAGTCTTGTTACGATAACTGTTCCGTTTGTTCCCTTAGTCCATTTATGTGACACTCTTCTATCAAACGTTATCTAAGTTAACGACGGGGAACTGGATGAGTTATATTCGCCACGTATACGTTGGTGCACAACTAGTGGCGTCACAGTCTGTTAAGACATGTTTTTCATGAAAAGTAGTGTCACGTCGTTATGGTTTATCTCAGTTATTTTTCTTCCAGACGCTCATGTCCGATCCCAGGGAGACAGAAAAGAGCTTCATTTACAATATCTTCAAACAGTTCCTTGGCGATGGGCTCATTACAGCAACAGGTAAGGACATATCATTTCATACGTTATCATATAATTTTCAAGAAAATAAGCTTGTGGCTGATTCCAAGGCTGGGAATTCAGAAGAGAGGCAACATTACCATTAACGAAATTACTTTGTCTCTTATGGTTTATTTCGTATAAATCCCACAGCGGTTTCTCAGGCAGTTTCACACATATCCATTTCAGTATGTATATATATGGAAAAGTAAAAAGTAACTTGGCCATGGTTCCACATAATAAAAGTGGCCGATGTTGTGGTTAAATTCGTGGGGATAGCAGGAGGCGTGAAAACACTTGGCAAGGTGGCACGAAAAGGTAGTTTTCGTACCAGTTCAAAACGGATGAATTAGCAACGAGACAAATCTCAAATGAGCCGAATAATTTTAAGGAATAAAATCAATTTGGGAATAGGTAGCATAATTAAGCATCTCTCTACTTCGTCGTAGGACTTTAGGGAGCTTTATGTATTTTATTAAAATTATTTTTAAAAATTACAATTTCAATAATGTATGGAAGCATGATAAATTGAGGGATTTTGTGAGACAATATTAAAGAGCCTACCTTATTGGTGCACCCAGATCTCAGTGCAATGCATTTTCCAAGAAGAAATAAATTTCCTTTAATTATGGACCCTAATAAAGTTTCTGACAATTATTTTCTCAAGATACCTAACCTAACCTCCTGCAAAAGTGATATCTGTGAAAAAAAATCATTAACGGCAGCTCGATTGTTTTCAGCGATAGTAGCATTATAATTTTAACTTTAGTGATAATTTTTATACTTCTGTTTGCATCTACATGTTATTTAACAACCGGTTTTACTTATTTGAAGATTACGCATTTTATATTGTATCTTTTTGGTAGTTTTGATAAGTTATTTTCTGTCACTGATGTAGGTGACAAGTGGCGCAGGAACCGCAAAGTGATCAACCCTGCTTTCCATGTGACTGTCCTCGGTGGTTTCGTATCCGTCTTCGTCGCCAACAGCATCAAGATGGCGGCCAAAATGGCGGCTGTGGCTCAATCCGGCGAGGAGTTCTCCGCCGCAGACTTTTCCTTCCCTTGCGCCCTCGATATCATTTGTGGTCAGACGTTCTTACTTGTAAAGAGAGGCAGGAGTAGTAGACGATGAATTATCTAAGCAATTTAATCACTCAATTAAATCCGAAACTGCCATTTAACTATAAAAATCGCCATACTGTTTTGTGTACATTTCCCCAATTCCTATTTTATGTCACTAAGTCATTCACTCATTTTCAGTATCTTATTAATTAATTCATCTTTGTACTCATTTGTTTCTTCCTGAGTGTACTATATTTTCTTTAATCGGTAAGCTCAATTTCTTTCATCCACTATTTGTACTTTTTCGGAGGCTTCCAACTTATTTCTTGTTCATTATGAATCATTCTCATTTGTCAAATGGATTTGTAACAATTCATTACATACAATTTTATTTTATTAACAATTTTTATTAATATTTTAAATTACCAATGAAGTCACAAACAGACAATAAAAAATAAATAATTTAGTTTAAAAACATGCCTTCACTAGTTTATTCTAAACTTATAAATGTTATAAACTATATCCTGCTTTAACAATGTTGATGTTGAGATTAATTATTATTTTCATTTCAATCCTTTAAATCAACTTCATTTTTCTTTCTTACAATTTTATTTTATAACTGCAAATACTGACTTTTTAAATGATAAGCTATTTATCTTCTGTCTTCCAATTATCTGCTTATCTTTTTTGCTTGTTTAGAATTATTATCAACCTTTATTTGGAGTTTTCCTGTTTTCTCACTTCAATTATTCACAATTCTTTCCAGCTCATGTTTTCAAGCATACGACAAATTATTTTTGTCATATTTCCATCATTTATACTTATCGCTCTTTATTTCTTATTTAGGCCTATAACCTTCTGGTCTTTCTCCCCAATTTATTTTCAGTTCAGTTTATTGGATTAGCTACTTTTCTAAGTCTTATATATTTACATTACTCATGAAGTCCCTACTTTACCTTTTCATTGTCTTAATTAATTTTCTTTCTCAATATATGTGAATTAATGAATAATAGCAGAATTCAATTTTTCAACTGACATTGTTTAGAAACAAATTTGATGATATTTCTGACCATATCTTAAAGAATACAGGTGAATAATTATGGCCAAATTAGTCAGAATTGAAACAATATTTATTAACTACAATATGACATGACATTTTGTTACAATCATTAAACCAAAAATTCCAGCTTGAAGCTCAGAGAAAATTGGCATTTCACTTGTAAATTTCATAAAAATCTTCTGTGCTTAAAACTTTTGGTTTATTTTAGATTGTTTCACTCCTGAAGAAGTTCCAATGATAAGACGAAATGTCGTGTCATATTGTAGTTAATAAATATTGTTTCAATTCTGACCATTTTGGCTGTAATTATTCATCTGTAACATTGTTTAGTTTAATTTGTTATGCAATTGTGAAAACATTGCTTTTTCGATAATTATTTGATAACTTGACTATTTGTTGTATACTTTAGAGACCGCTCTTGGAGCACAAGTTGGAGCTCAGGATGGAACTTGCAAGGAATTCAATGCTGCAGTTAGGGAGTAAGTATGTTCATCTTCCACCGTTTCATTTTTTTTCTTTATCCTTTCAGTTTCTAATCCTCTAGAACAATAGAAAACCCAGTGACACACATCAATGGACATAACTGTACATTTAAACCATATGATTAATATTTTTATATACTATACTTGTGGACTGCAATTAAATGTTTTATATGAACAATAAATTCTTTTGACTTGAATTTTAAAAATAAATATTCCAATTTTAGAATAAAATAAAATGTGACAAAACCATGGTTATTGCTTGAAAGGTACTTTATAAGGACTTATCTTTGCAAAACTTACGAGAAAAAATATTTTACTGTGCATGTAATCCCTGCCAGACTGTAAACATATTTGAACAACAAGGAGTTTTGAATTTGTAAGTTTGAGATACATTATTATTATTATTATGTTTCCTGTAAAGTAGATAACTATATCCAATTCATATACATCTTTTTAAAGCTACATAACATATTGAAGATGTAATTTTTTTCATACAGATCTGTGGGTATTCTCATGAGGAGAGCTATCCATCCTTGGCTCTTAGTTGAGTGGATCTTTAACCTGACACCGGATTCCAGGACACTGGAACATAACAAGAGGGTCCTTATGAAGCTGTCCTCAAAGGTCAGAGAAGATGGTGAATGACTATACAAAATGAGTGGATACCAAATTAACTATAAACATTGTGATGTTAAATTTTTAGACTGCAATTATACAATATGTATTGATGGGTTTCTGTTGGAAATAGAGTAGAAAATTATTTAGTAACAATCACTAATTCAGGAATACTAGAAAAAAATGTAATTAATAATACTACTTATCCATTTGACTTGATTAATCTCTAAAAATGCTACACTTTTAAGGTATAAGATTAGCCACAATTTGGCATACAATCCACTTTTCTGTTCCATAAAAGGTAAAATACAGTCATACTTTGGCTGCCATTATGTAGTAGGATTCCATAAAATTAAGAACCAATGTTTTACAAACATATTTATTAATGTAAATTATAAATTGATATAATTCCAATTTTCTGTGATGCTATGATTGCTATCCTAGTGTACGATGTTTTCTTTCAATTGATTCATTCCTCCAGGCTATATTTTGAATTGCCTTGGTGGCTTGTATCTACATTTATGTTTCAGCCATCCATGTTTTCATAGCATATTAACTTGGAGATTAGAGGTTATATTACTATCAGAGCAGCAACTATCAACAGCTAAACGTGTAACCTATAAGTCTGCATTTGGAAATTTTGCTTTACATTAAAGCACCTTGGTGAATCAATTTTTTTTGAGGTACTGACTTACAAACAGTACCTTTTTATTTTATTTTTTTATTATATTTCTAACATTAAAAATACATATTTTCTTCAGCAGAATATTTTTTTAAATCATAACTTTTTATGGTTTCGAATGTTGTGCCAACTATTTGCAATGAATGTATAAATATATTCCCCATGTATTCAGGTGGTGAATGAACGTAGAGCTTACCGGAAAAAAATGCATTTTCATATGAGAAACAATGAACGAAGTTCATATGACAACTTGGCAGGCAAGTGAAGAATCATTCAGTTCTCTCTAAAATACATACATACATAATTTGTAACTCTCTATGGCAATAATGAAAAATAACTTAATATTGGAAGCATAGATGGCTTATTGAGAAAATATAATGGAATCAAGAAAGATTATAAATCAACAACAATGTGATAATAGGTCTGAAATGCCAACATTAAAATTATTTTGGTAAAATAATGGTAAATTAATTGTGGAGGTAACATCTAGTTCCAAAATACTTTTTCAAATCAGTAATTTCCAGGAAACAGTCAATTTGTTTCATAAATAGGCTAATAAATAAGTTATTGTTGGGCTCCCAAAAATTAGGTCCCAACTTTTCAATGGTTGTCACTATGAAGTGAAATGCTCTTCACAAGAATAACGGTAGTAACTGTCATTGAAACATTGCAGCTTAAACACAACCCAAGAATTCTTTGTCAAGCAAATACACAGGTCAAATGTTTGTTCATTGAGAATTCATTTCTCTACCCATATCATGAGTGTGTAGGTTTGTTAATAAATCAATTTGACTGGATAATAAATAGCCATATTTGCTTCTCTCAGATTCCAGGAGGTCCACACTCTTCCTGGACCTCCTCCTGGATATGCAGGAAAGTGAAGCTAACCAGATGACCGAGGAGGAACTTTTCGATGAGGTCCACACATTCATGATTGCGGTAAATTTACTGAGTGGGAACGGAGCCACATTAATAATTACATAATTTTACTTAATATATTTATTAATATAAGTAGTGTGTTATCAATTATATATTCAACTTTGGTGTGTAAAAACTGTTTTCATAATATTTTTTATAGGGCCATGAGACAACTGCCTTGGTCTTTAGTTTCTGCTTGCTGATGATTGCATTGCATTCAGATGTGCAGGTAATTTCATATGTTTCCAGTTTTGAATTTGATATACATACTCCAATCACTCTTTCTTTATTAACTCTATTCATTCAAAAATTTTCATATCACATTCATAATTCTGTGTTACATAAATCAAGTATTAGTTAACTTTAAAGAAGTCATGATTTTCAACAACTGCTTAATTTTCTGGTGATGACTGTAGTGAACAGCAATTTGTTATGTTTAGGAACGAGTGTATGAAGAGTTAGAGTCAATATTCATGTCAAAGTCCTTGGAGAGTATGGACCTCAACGATCTTCGAAACATGAAGTTCCTGGAACGCTGCATCCTGGAAACCCTTAGGCTCTACCCTTCCGCTCCTGCCATTGGCCGCACTCTTTCCAGGGACTTCCAGTTGGGTAAGCTCTGGAACTGTTAAATGAAACACAGTTATTTTGAGAGTCCATTTTCATATCAAATGTGAGTTTGAAGTCACAGTTTTTAGTTTGATTCTGATCATTTTTCTATCCATTGAAATATTCTATTGTTGTATGGACACAGTAATGTGTCAATCAAAAAACTAATTTTCATACTCAAATAATACACTATTTCCCATTGCAAATAAAAATTTTAATTTGGTTATGTTTAAATGAATAAAACTATATTATAATGAAAATTCTTTAAAACAGAATAGGCTTCAAGAAACTCTTATTTATAATTGTAACATTGTTTTAGCCCCTATCAAGCTTAATTCAGCTGGCATTTATCTTAGCCATTAAATTTCTTGTGTGGAAAGAGTTAACATTACTCAAGCATTGTTGTTTTACACTATCAATGGCTGAAATTCATTATAAGCATTTTGTGGGTAAAATATTAACACAACTTTTGACCACACCTTTCAAAATATGTAATAAAACTTTTTCAGGGTGATTGCATATACTAAGTTTACATTTTTTTCTTTGTTTATGTATTTTGGACACTTTTTGCCACATCTTGGTGTCTCTTGCAGGTACATACACACTTCCTGCTGGGTGTCAGGTAGTTATTCCCATTGTCCTGCTTCAAAGAGATCCAGCCACGTTTGCGGACCCTCACAGCTTCAAACCTGATCGCTTTGAGCAGGAAAGAAATCCTTTTTCATATTTACCATTCTCAGCTGGTCCAAGAGGTTGTATAGGTAAGATATATTCACCATCTGCATATCAAGTTGCGAAAAAAATTATCAATATTTGTAAAATGTGAATCAAAATAAGTAATCTAGAATAAACCAGTTTAAAGTGTATTAATAGTGGATTTTGAAACAAATAAAATGCAGAGACAATGGTGTAAAACACTGATCATTAATTAGAGGTAAAATAAATCTGTTGTAATTGAAAATTTTGTTGAAGCAACTTTAAATGTTAAGACTTGTCTTTCAAAGAATCAATTATTTTGTGGTTTACGTGAGATTCAAGAAGAAGACATTGGATAAAAGTAGGTAGAGGGGAAGTTTCATAGAAAGGGAAAACTAAATAAGTAATAATAACTTTCTTGATGTGATTATTGCATTATTTCTGATGTCCAAGAGTTATTGAATTATAATACAGTTTTTAGCTCATAAAATCGAATTATTCATTAAAAATCTCTTTTATTTTATAACTTAAGAAAAGTGTCTGCAAATTCTAACAGCTATCCTTATCCAATTAAATTAAATGAATCTTGAATTGTAGTTGGTTCACATCTGTGTAAATTGTTTACTTGGTGTTTTATGTATTTCAATACTTTGTCTAAAGGGCAGAAGTTTGCTTTACTTGAGCTGAAGGTGATGCTGAGTACTGTGCTTTGGCAATACTGGGTGCATCCAGTAACAACAATAGATGAGGTGAAGCTTCGCTGGAAACTAACGCTCAACACAGAGAAGCCACTAAGGTTCCGTCTTGAAAGCAGGAGGAAAGCACTTTGACTGTGAATTTTCCTTCCTGGCTGCCCTTTGAGGACCATGTTGATAGTTGTATTCTCAACAACAAGAGTCATCATGGTTCCCTCTTCCAGCACTTTGCTGGCAAATAATATCATGCTGCCGGGCAGTTTTCAGCGACTGTATGCTGCACAAGTTTCCACTTCTGTTATTTATAAAATGATAAAAAAGGAAGTAAATGACCAGATATATATTTGAAGTATTTTTTCTACAATTTCACTTTTATTTCCTAAAAAAGGAAGTAGATAAACCTTTTGTTAGTTTCATTAGTATATCAAAAGTGTACAAAGCGAGAATTGTATTCATTAATTCAAAATATACTGTAATATAGTAATTATAAATAAATACAATGATTTTATTTGTAATATAGTAATCTGTCTCCATGGTGCTGGTCTTGGTCAGAGCCGGCGTTTTTACTGTTAGGTGATGTGTGTTTTGTCTACCACATAAAACTGCCATTGTTCACCAACAATATCAATTACGCAGACCAAAATTTTTTTGTAACTTGTAACTGTCGATGGATTTAATAATTTTAATAAATTTGTTTAATTGTGTGTTTATGTAAAATATTAAACATATTTTCCCTTGATGTTCATTTATTAAATTATATGACTATCTAAGAGAAATCGATACTGTGTAATTAATTTGTCTTTTATTAGAAACACAAGGGATCATACTTTGCCAATCCTGACGTGATTCCCTAATTTAAAGGGCGGTTACCATTTATGGTTAAAGAAAGTTCAACAATATGCAAAGAGAAGTTGTAGAAATGCCACAGGAATTTAGTTTACCTAAGGGAAGACAACTGATAAGGAAGTTGAAAGGTCAAAAGGAAACCTGGAATAGATTACATTTGCGGAAATGAAAGTGAATTGAATAATAAAAGGTTTCATTATGTATTGTGTGAGGGGTTTTGGGATCTGTTTATGTTAGCACATTAAAATACGATTTGTTGGATACTTCCATTGTTTATCACTATTTTAGTGGCTAATTTTCCAAAATTGTAAATCTTATTTACATTATTCTTGAAGGGTAATTTTTTTAAAGTTTCATCAATTTATGGTTGTGGAAGAAATTATCACACTAGTCAGTGAATCGGGTGCTGAATAGAGATGAAGAAGTCAGAAGTATGGTTCTTCAGAAGTGTTGGAATGTTAATGGATGAAAACAGTATTTGATACATAAACTTTTGCAATACATTTGCCTAACTCAAAATAAGAGTTTATATAAGATATATGCACAGTATTGATACTTATGTTCATAAAATTAGAAAATATTACTCTGTAAACTTTTTAATTCATCGACCCTGACCGGATTTGAACCAGAACAGAGCAATTATAAGTACTTGATAGAATAATAATATTCCTTATCCATGACATTCTCCAAGAATTGAGAAATATGAACATGGAATTACAGTTTAAAACAGACTGGAAAAGAAAGAAAGAAAAGCTTTAAAATATTTAGGTGCTGCTCTTGAAAGCCAGGAGGCTATGAAGTTCCATGCGATTTCTTCGAAAGCATCAACAAATATTTTGAGAAACGGATACTATAGTCTGTGCTGTTTCATTTCATTGACCTCAGAATCATATAAAGAATCTGCCACTAAGAGTGAACACATTACCAACTCTGTATCGACCAACAGTTTAATTGGTTGCTTATTTGTACAGATAAATCTGTGGAAGTGTGCACACCTAACAGATTACAGTAGGACCAAATAATGGCAGATTTTTAATTGGATCCGTAACCTGATTCTCATCCGACTGAACAGTTGACCAACTATTGGCAGTGTTTCATCAGTATGGTCTACAGTCCTGTGGGACGTGAACATTAATATTATTTTATTGTTGGTGCCACAAGGACAGTGTACTAAATTATAGTGTAATATGCTTTTATTACCGAAAGTTCACAGATCTATGCTTTAAGGAAGAAGTATGTCAAATTGTTGATCCTGAATGGAGGGTTTCCTTCCAATATTATATCACTATAAATGGGATGAACTCAATATTCTTTCTCTTTTTTAATCGTTTCTCTCCGTCGTACTCGTTTTATAATAATAACAGTAATAACATTAGCTACAGCTTACAAAAGTGTGGCCCAATGTACCTTTTAACCGTCGAATGTGAGCAATTGGCTATTTTAAATCATTGCCGTCGTCTGCACAGCTTATACGTCCAGCAATATGGCTGGCGGGTGCAGTCGAAAATGTAATAATAGAGCATAAAAGAGACTAAATTCAGGAAAAGGAGTCAGATTTTTAGTTAGTATTTTATCAAACATTGCATTGCATTTAATAATACCCTATAATAGAATTTGACGAGTTCAATTCCCGACTCCCGCATTTCAAATCTATCATTTTTGCAAGTGTGGCTAGACTGAAATAAAATCCTAAATAACCAACATCTGAATGATAAAATCTTTAAATTAATTTGAAAATTGTGGCTAGCACGAAGGAAAAATCTCTATTAATATTTGGACGTCACCGTTAGCGTGGCTTGTTCCCAGAGGGGTGTGACGAAAAATCATTATTACAAATATTGGTATGGAGTGTCGAGTTATATGGGTGCGAAACGTGGACGACAGGAAAAGAATAGAAGCTTTCGAAATGCGGTGCTGAATGGGTGGATATAGTAACTAACCAGGAAGTTCTAAGCAGAATAGAATCCCAAGAGAAGGGATAGATTAACAGATCACGTTTTGAGACACGAAGGATATATAAAACAAGATAAAGAACCTGATAATAACTGTATTAGAGAAATATGACGAAGTGTATATAAACGTCCTTAAAACTTTCTCTAAAATTACAATAATAAAGTAATCGAAGAGCACGACAAGATATTTCAGTATTGAAAAATATTAAATCTTTTTTTCATTTCATTAGGCTTCACGGTATTTCTTGTCACTAAAGTATTAGAGTCTTAGTATTCTTACGTGTTTTAATAATTTACGAGTCAAAGGTACAAATTTTAAATCGAGATCAGAATTAAGTAGTTTTAAATTTTATTAACAAAAAGACTGAGTTCAATGTGATCGGGACGAGTAGGAAAGTGGACGTTAGATATAGTCACGCAAGCTACGTAATGTTTATTTACGTTGTCAAGTTTTAAAGGGACTGGAATTCGTTTAAGATGATGTAAGTGAAAGGGAGTAGATAGAACAATATGGAGGACATCATGGGATCTGTCTTTGTAAAAGCAAAGCATGTAAGAGGAAACTGCGGAGTGTGTAGTGGTCCATCTGCTCCGTCGGACCTCTGTGAGTGTCGCTGTGCCATGAGGTCTGCTGCCTTCCACGGTAACGGCTCGCTAGGTCTCATTACCAACTTGCGTACTTCTGCTGCAATCAATGCCACTCGCCTGTTCTCCTGAAACCTATAACCTTCCCGTTCCTCGTCGGCAGACAACGCGATCGAACCGACCAGCGTGCTCAAATAAAGGTCACATCGGGGGGCAAGCACGTTCGAGTCAGTGAGTGCAGCAGAAACAGCTGAGATGAATGAAACAAAGCGAATTCTTGGTATATTCAATGTCCAGGAACGACTAAAAATCTGAAAAATAATTCTAGAGGTAATTGTTTGTGTCTCGTCTTTCACGAAACGAAGGCTTGACGCTAAGTTTCTGTGATATTTCCCTGTCGGTAAAAATATAGGTTAATTCCTCACGAATCTTCTATTTATTTCCTTCAGAGAGGAAAAAGACTACTTTGCTTTTGTTCCGGAACTTGACAGTTGTTGAAAGTGTTTCTCCTGAGTCTTTCCAGTGATAAGTGACAGTTTGCAATTTAAATGTTTGTGCTGCTAAGAATCTTCTCAAAGGATGAAGAATATTAATTGATTGTTGTTGGGTTTCAGAAACAACTTATACTAGTGACTATGTGGAATTCGTATGTATTATAGTAATAATGTTATTGCATACCAAACACAACGTTCAGAATTGACACTGTTCATTAATTATTTAATTTTGCAAGACGAATTAAAATATTTAGTTTATTCCTCAGTTTTTTGCACTTGGGTCTATTTTGATTACTCCTTGTCAAGATGTAATTTATACCTGGTTCTTGGGTTACCGGTTAATTTTGCTTACAATCATTATTGCACTCAGTTATAGTTTGATAACATTAGTTTAACTTATCAATAGAAGTTACTTTATCCCTTGTTTACAGAATAGTTGCACTCAAATTTATCAACAAATAACATTGCGTCCTCGCCTGCTTGTTATAGATTATGGTTCTAAGTTAAAGTTGCATTTAAAAATTTCTAATTCTTTTTCTACATGTGGGGGAAAATAGCGTCAAATTGTATTCGAATGTATGATGTGAAATATTGTTCCATAGCTTGAATTTGTCCACGATTTGGTAAAGTTTTTGAAGTAATGTACAAGGTACTCAATTTTTTTTTTCACATTTTACCTCATAGTACTGATTTGGTGCAATTATTTCAATACTAGTTATATGTATTAATCATTTACTCTATGTGAAATAGAAAATATGTAATTATCCTTTCCACTTTTCTTCAAATAACTATGCTTCACAGATCTCTTGAATACTCGCATGGTTAATTTTATTAACTCTTGCATGTTGTTAACCGGAACCTCTCTATGCTATTAAAGAATCAGGTGTTAAGTTTATCTTTTTGTTTCGATTATTTTATTTTAGCCTAAAACACCTGACATGGATATGAAAAAGAAAAGTGGACATCAGCAAGACCCTTCTGTGCAGAATGCAGGTGATTCGACAGACACAAATGATGAAAATAAAACCAATGTACCAGGTAAGTTCTCTTTGAAAATGTATGTATTTATAATTCTGCTCATCTATGACCTCATCCAAAGGAAATCTCTATTTTAGAATGTTCATAAATGTCACAAGTTGAATTATTTATGAGCTACAGTAACTTAACTGTGTTTTTAAAATAGAATTTTATGAAGACAAGAATATAATCGGCTATTTTTTGGTTTGACAAACATCTTTTGTATGGAGAGGATTGTAGAATTGTATTAACTGTCTTTCTAGCAGTGAGGTTTAATTGTCATCTTTTAGATTTCTTGAAGAGGAATGAGTTGTTAGTTAATTATATATTATTAATGTAATTTTTACAAATTGTGTTATGCTTTGCTTCAGAACCATGTGTCGGATGATTATCCAAACTACTAAATGTAATCAATTTATTTTGAGACTATGGTTTTTGTTTTAGAAATATTTTATCACATTTACCTAAGTTTTGAATGCTTTGTTCATTCAGTGTCTCACAACTTTGTTACAATATCAAAATTTTATTCTAAAACAAAGTACTTAAGTATTTTACCACTAGTATTCTTTGTTTATCTAGACCAATAATTCATGATGTTCTGCCTTTGTCATTTTGAAACTTAAACTGAATTGTATCCCAAAATATTAAATTGTTATCCATAGGAAAGGGGATTCTGCTGAAAGTTCCTGGAGTTTAAATTGCACATGTAAATGAATCAACCAATTCAGCCCAAACAATAAATGATAACAAAACTATCTGTAAAATAAAAAAAGTTTATTATTCCTTACATTATAAATCAGTGTTTCATTATAGGTCGCTCTGGTTGCACACATGTTTGTAGAGCTGTGGACTTCAAGAAGGTGAAAAAAGCTCTCAAGTCTGGCGGACTGGCCCTTGAGTGTTTCGAGTGTAGAAAGAACAAGTCGTCTGTTGGGGGAGATGAACTGGTGAGCTTTATGCAATGATGCCAACAAACTTTTGTGTGTGTACTTGTCTTCTGGAAATGCATTTGACTGAAATGTTACTCACTGGTAACATTTCTTTACTTTTTGATCTGTTAAGACAGCATTTGTATTTTGTAAAATTAAAATGGGAAGGTTACATACACAGTTTTTAATATGCATGCTCTTAAAATTTTGGCAAGAAATATATATACCTCTGATTTGTTCTGGTCTTAAATGTGGCAGAACCTGTGACGCCTAATTTTAGATAAATATTTGTGACCTGTTATAGCCTTAGCTCCCTCATTTGTTTTTTTAGTTTCTTTAATGAACTATAACATTGAGTCCTGTGCTGTTAGGAAGGGGGCTTAGAATCTAAAAAATTTGACATTATTGATTCATAACCTGGTTATGCCAATTGTGTAAGCAGCCTTCCTCAGGAGGTGGAAAGTCTAAATGTCATTCTGGCTAACTTTATCTATTATATATGCATATGAAAGGTATATATATATATATATATTGGAAATGTCTTCCTAACTTTCTGATGAAGGGGGTGGTGCCTCCGAAAACCTCCAAACCTCAAAAGGTGTCTACCACATATAAACCTCAGTTAAGTCACCTACTTTCTATCTCTCTTTCCTTTCCTTATTAATTGTTTTAATTAACATGACAATGTAATTTCCTGATTCATATATATTTATAGAGCTAATTGCTTACCCCACATTAAAGGCTGTTGTCTCCATATTGAACAGGAAACGTGCTTCATAGTATTGGAGGCATTATGAACAGTTCTTGTAGTTTTAAACTTGCCAATGAGAACTTGAGAGTGGATGATAGATGTGCATAAATCAAACTTTGTTTTGTAAGATATTCAAATAAAAGATTATATGTTGTGCAATGTGGAAATGATTATTTGCCCAAGATTATGATATATATATTAATCTCCTGCTGCTGTTGACAGAGAATGAAAGCTGAAGTATGACTTATGTTGTGTCTTTGTACTTAAGACAGAAGGTTTGTTACCTGACAGGTATTGTAATTCCAGGACAAATCTACTCCTTCTAACCTGTGGCTGTGTCTTCAATGTGGGAACCAAGGTTGCAGTCGGGACAAAGGCATGCATGCCCTCAAGCATTATGAGATTCCACGTTCCGATTGTCACTTCCTTGTTGTACACACACAGCTCTGGATCATCTGGTAAGGCTAATGGACGAACAGATAAATCTTAAGCAAACAATGTGCCTGTATATCAAAATTATTTAAACTTCTTTATAAATAATTACTTATAAATTTCAAAATCATTTAAATGTTTTACAAATAATAGTCATAAACCTGAGATATGATACAGAAATTTGCAAAATAAACTTGTTATATAAAGTATGGCGATGTATTTGTAAGATACTTAGATTTTAATTTATGTGCTTAAATTTGTGGTATTTTAATTGTAAAACAATTCTATTGTGGGGAAAATAACATTCAGAAAAAAAGATTACATTTCTTTGATATAATATCAAAATATTTACAATTTTGAAAACAATTAACTTTATTCAAAGCTCATTAAGAGATTTTAGTATTCAGTCCTCAGATTAAGTGCAATTTTTTTAGATTGTTTTGTGTATTTTTCAGGTGTTACAAATGTAATATGGAAATTGATCCACCCTGTAGGAAAAAGCTACATGAATGTGTGGAATACCTGAAACGGCTTGATGGTACCAAGAGGCTTAAGAAACCAGTGGCAAATTCTGGTGGTAATGAGCAATTGTTACTGCAATTTTTGTCACAAACTACTTGTTTGTTTCTTAATTTTTTGTTTCAACCTGTCTTTTTTTCATTCTCTCTCGCCAAATTGATGAATGTTTTTATTGACACATGTTCTGTCTATTTATTTGTGAAGTTCACTGTGTTTGATATCTCTTTTCAATTTTTCTCTTTTCAGTTTCTTTGCTTATTTCATGTAAATCTAATCAGATATTTAAAATTTGGTTTAATTGTTCATCCTGTAAAATAATTAGTTGTTTTTTGTTTTGAATAAATTTGACCATTCTTAAAGTTTCAGCAATCTGTTCAGCTGCTTTAAAGCCTGATATTCCTTGTTACTATTAAATATTCATATCCAACCTGTCTGTCATTGCACCTTCATGGCATTGTTGTTGCTTGAGGAAATTTTACCATAGACGCTAAATTACGAAATATGAATTTAGGGACAGCAAAAATTATTTAATGCTCTAACATGGAACACAATTTTTGGAAAGCTACGACTTATAGTCCCTGTGTAATATCACTTTTTTATTTATAGTAATTAGATTTTCTTGTGTTTTAGGTGGATGTAATTCCATGGTAAGGGAGGCAGCAGACCTGGCTAAGCCATTAGCTGATGTTACAAATCTGAAACAGCAACCACCATCAATTACTTCACCTGTATTCTCAAAAAGTTTAAGCAATAGCATGGTGGAAGGGCTCCCAAGAGTCAGGGTAAGCTTTTAGTAGTCATCTTTGTATATGTAAAGGTTGTGTAAGGAATTGGATCTAAAAAATTGCTTTTCATTTTGAGACAATCATTTCATTATATCAACCCTCTCAATATTTTAATGTGTACCAAAATTATAAGAAACGAATTGTAGATTGTACTCCATTACACTTCATGTGACATATATACAATTTTTATTATAATAGGTTTATGTAATAAATTAACATAATTTTTTACAATTTCAATTCATGTAACTCTAATTACTTGGACTTTTATCCAGGCAAAATAAATTATCCAGAACTAAAAAAATGTATTTTTTATAGATCATTTGTTACTATGAAAACATACTTGACGTTTTTGGGTCCTGGAATGTAAATGCTGTAATCTATTCAAAGAATCATCTTTGCAGCATGCCATTCAATAATTGATCATATTTACAAACCACGTCAATATAAACGAAATAAAAAAAGTATTGTAAAACAAAGGCTTCTTTAACGTGTAGTGTCTTGAATAAAATTTCTTGGGTTTCCACCATGGTCGAGCAGCGATCAAAGTGTGACATTTTGATGGACGAAAGCCTTGCCGTCATCTTCAACTTTGATCGCTTGAAGATGAGGGCAAGGCTTTCATCCATTGAAATGTTCTGCATTGATCGCTGTTTGACCAGGGTGGAAAACCCGAGAATATTTTATTCAACAAATACACTGGGAAAGCCTTCATTCTTTGATGTATAGTCGTCTATGACATGTAAAAATATAATAAAATGTTTTGAAGGGGTAATAAACAAATAAAACCCCATAATTTGATCATATATTTTTCACTAAAAGTTTTTTTTTGTTTCTGTGCAGGGCCTTACCAACCTGGGAAACACATGCTTCTTCAATGCTGTGTTGCAGTGTCTCGCCCGGACACCATTCCTTCTGTCAGTTTTGGAAGAAATGAAAGAACCTGGTGCCAAGTTCCGTCTGCCCGGAGGAACAAATCCTTATGACAAGGATGGGGCTAAACTGGTATGCTGTCAAAAAGAAATGAGTATTTGATGTTGCCCCATCATGTGTCATTATAATGCAGCATCCTTTGATCCAATTATTGAAATATTAATAAGTTTTGTATATTCTGCACTAATGCATTTAACATCTTATCTGACAAAGAACAAAGTTTTTCCCGGTGTATCTGCTGCTTCAGTAGTTCTTGGGCTTCCAGCCGGGTGAATGTAGGCATTGGCCACGACGTTTCGACGGCGGTCACTGCCATCGTTCTCAAGTGTTTGCAAACACTTGAGAACGATGGCAGTGACTGCCGTTGAAACGTCGTGGCCAATGCCTACATTCACCCGGCTGGAAGCCCAAGAACTACTGAAGCATCTTATCTGACAATGCCATGTCAAAGACCTGGTAAGTTGACTGGTCCAAACATCACCAAGAGATGTGGTGGGGTGGTCCGGCCAAAATATAAATAAAACATCTATGAGATGTTAGATGAAATCTAATTTTTTAAGAGAAATTATAAAAGTGCCATTCACAATGTGTTCATAAAGAGAGTGAGTTTTTGAGGAGAGTGAGGCATGTGAAGACAGTGACAACAATGATTTCAGAGGTTTATGAGATGGTGACTATTTACCTATTGTACCACATAAATGTACCTGGTGTGTAAATATGTAACTGGAATTTGCCCATTGATGGCCGTAGTTGTCAATGTAAGTTCCCTTCAAGCCTCACCTTCAGCATCATTTTAGTTCTTTGACAGCTTGCAAGGACCTAGCATGCATCGGTAAATCATAGTGCTATGAGTGGTTTAAGAAATTTATAAGTGCTGAAGAATATGGGAGTTTGAAGACAGTGAATTACAAGCATTGTTGGACGAGGATGACACTTCAACCCAACAAGATCAATTAAATGTAACATGAGAAACAATATCCACACATTAAAATGATGTGGGAAATTTAATTGTAGCATACTATTCAATTCTATAGTCCTTTGATCCATGTGTACAACTGTAGACCTATCTTTTGTAAGCTTCTTTTCGTCACTTTTGGCGTCGTTGATTTTTGGAGATCTTGCCATCGACACTAAAATTATGTTAATTTTTTAAAAATATGCATGCTTGCAACTTTTATTACATACTGTAAATTTCCCATATTTTTTATGTTAAAATTCTTGTCATACGGTGTATCTCCATTAACCCTCTTATGATGAAATCTAATCAGACTTTCACTTGGGTAAACTCTTTGTAGACACACAACATTATACTGTTTATCGTTTCCATTGTCTTCACATGAAGATAGACATTAAAATTTTCTGACTAGAAGCTTAAGATTTTGTTAATATGTACCAGGAAAACTTCCCTTTTATGACTTCTGAACTTTCAATATGTGCATTCATGTGTTATTTCCTTTATAAACTTTTGTTTTTAACATCAATATACTAATTTCTGTTTATAGCCACCATTGGAAGGGGAGCTGGGTAAGAGGAAACCCCTTACAGACATCTTTGCAGAGACATTGACCAAGCTCCAGTCTTCTGAAATAGACACACTTAACCCTCGTCCTCTCCTGGACAAGCTTGCTGTGCGTTGCCCACAGTTCTCAGATGGAGACCAGCATGACTCTCACGAGTTGCTCAGGCACTTGCTTGATGCCGTTCGTGTTGAAGATGTCAAGGTGAGGTTCCCCTTTCTCTATATTTGCTTAGTTAATGTATGTAAAATGTCACTGAGAAATAAAAGTAAAGCAATTAAGAAAATAGTCCCATAGTTAGATGTGTGATGTGTACAAAACAAACAATTTATTGGACATGTGTGATTTATTGGTCAATATTCTACAATGTGTAAATGTACAGTGACATTAATATAAGTAGTCTTATTTTTTATAGTAAATTTTAATAATGAAATATGACACATTGTAGGTACCAACATTATTTCATGAATGATCCTAACACTTCAGAGTTGGTTCTGAAACATACTTTTTCTCTGCTTTTATGCTCACTGCAACAATTTGATAATAAACATTTTAAAAAGAGAAAAAATTGGGTTTCGTTAAATTTATTGCAAGTAAACATTAGGACCAAATTATTGACTGTTTAATTCCTTGGGGAGGAGGTTGGGTCCATATTATTACTATTTTACTTTATTACCCATTATGTACATGGATAAGGCAGTGACTGACCTTTGAGATGGCTCCTGCAGAGGTACCAGAAGACAATCCTGACTGCCCTTGACGTGTCTGTGAAGCAGGACCCTAGCGGCGTGGAGGAAGAAAAGCGCCTAATGGTAAAGGGTTATGGGCAACAGGTCCAGGAGTTGGTGCTGCACTCTGAACAGATCTTTAATGGACACCTTGTCAGCACTCTCGAGTGCCAGGATTGCATGCACTCGTCACAACGTGTGGAGAACTTCCTTGACCTCAGTCTACCTATCACGGTAGACAAGGTGAGTGGTTTATCAATTAAATTTACCTATTAAACTCATTTTTCCTTTTTTTTTTAGCCAAATTTTGCAGTTCCCAAATGTATATTACATATAAATACTTTGAAAAAAGTCAATTCTCTTATTTTAATAAATTGTATCATGTTATTTGTATTATTGTAATTCAAATTTAAGATTAGATGATTTGATGAATGTCATTTAGGGTTATTTTCATGAAAAAAATTATTGTATTAGAATTATGACTTGAACCTAAACTAGTGCATGGTGATTTACACTCTTCTAGCTTATATTTTCTTCTTAAGAAATGTTTGCAGTATATTCGGAAAATGATTGCATTTATAAAGGCCATATCATATGTTGGTAATATCTTGTTGCTTTAGGAATATAACATTCAACCTTTTCAACTTGGTCCTTTTTACAGATTTTGGCTGATATATTGAGAAGATCAAGATTTATTTGCAATAACTCTCTTCCTTAAATTCCGTTTGTTCTTTGCTATTTACTGTGAGATAGGTCTAGAATTCTGTGCTGTCATTCAAATTGACTGTTAAATTCTGTTAATTATTTTATCTGCTTCAAGTCGCCAATTGTTAATGTTCTGTGCAGCCTCAGCCTCCTATGCTACGGAAGAAAAATAGTTCTGAAAGTCAGGATTTCTATGGCACCCAAGATGAACCTTCCAAATACCAATTAAAGAAAGAACACCGGAAGATAAGAAGGGTTCGCAGGATGAACAACAAGAGAGGCTCTGTTCATGAGAACAATATTGGTGAACCGGCCATAGTGGAAGAGACTGGAACAGGGGGAAAGAAGAATTCAGGTGAGGCAGATTATTTTTCTGGATGGTGCAACCCTGATATGACTAGAGGACTAATTGAATTATAATTCCTATTACACACAATTCTACCAACTGTCACATTTAATTTCTCATAAGTCTAGTTGATAATCATAGACAGAATCACATGCGAATGGTGGTTTATTGTATGCAATTGAAAACTGTTCTAGTACTTTATTTTAGTTTTGAAATTTGATGACAACAGTGTAGACACAAATTAACTTCTTAAATGCTCATAATAGTCAAACTATCTTTTAATTAGTACAGAAATTATCTGTATTATTATTATTATTATACTTTTAATTTATCATAATCATTAAATTACTGTATAGTACATACTTCTTTAAAATCAGGGTTTAACTGTCAACATAATTATCTAAAATCTTTTTAATCTTTCATTTTAAACAGTTCCAGTTTACATGTTTCACTTCTTACAGTAAACCTAATTATACTATTTTTAGATCCCTTCTTTCCCTTTTGTAACAATTTATGGTTCTTTGATATTTCAGAGCAAAATGATGCCGATGTGGAAGATAACCTTGATCAAGATGCTGTCATCAATGGCCATACTAATGGGGAATCTGGCTATAGTTCTGAAAAGGCTGGTCATGAGGATTCTGCTGTGGGTAGTCCGGTACCACCCACCAATGGAGATTCTGCACTAGCCAGCCCTGCAGTTCCTCAAGCTGATTACTTTTCCTCAGAAACGTTGCCCCTGACTTTAACTGTTGCTCCATTGAACTCCGCATCTGCTTCACCTCTGGTGAGCCCACTCTCGTCATGTGTGAATCGACCAGGTAGTCCCGCGTCTCCGAGCCCCGTCTCCTCCGAGGTTAACGTCCACGTCGACGGCGCCTCCGAGACCTTCGACGAGCCAGAACGCCCCTGTTCCAGGTTCGATTTCCGTGCATCAGGGGACAACTTCCTGGGACCCGCCGTGCCGCAGGGAGCGGAGGAATTCATCGAGGACGTGTGTGCCGGCATCGAGAGGGATGACCAACCTTCAGAGGGCGAGGGACAGCTTTTGAAAGACACCTTTGGTGGTTCTCCAGATGAGGACATTGACCTGCCAGACCTTGGACAGTATTGGGAGGAAAATGGTCCACCTAGGAACCTAGTACCATCACCAGAAACAGCAGATGATACTGAGGAAAAGAAAAAGGATGTAGATAATACTGAAAGGGTAGCTGCAGAAGACACGAAGAACAGAACATTGGCACCCAGATACCAGTGTGAGGAGGGGGAATGCTCAGTGCAGTCTTGTCTGAACCAGTTTACAGCACTGGAGCTGATGACTGGGAACAACAAAGTAGGTTGCACCAACTGCACTCAAAGATATGAAAAAGGTGAGTTACTTTAGCATTCATCCTTTCCAGCATGTTTGATTTTGTGTTGCTGTACAAGTCCAGCCCCATAACAGCCTTTATTTTGTGTTGCAGGTAAAGAGGGAAAGATGGTATGTACCAACTCAACAAAACAGTTTCTAATTGGTAGCCCACCTGCCGTACTCATCCTACACTTGAAGAGGTTCCAAGTGCACACAGGCACCTTCAAGAAGATCTCTAGGCATGTCAGCTTCCCTCTGCTGCTGGACCTGGCTCCTATCTGCTCCACTAAGTGCAAGGTCATTCTCTAATAACAAGTTTGCTTCAAATTTTATCATTTTGTTTTTTGCTGGAACTATGTCAAAATCATTAATTTTGAGGTTAAAATTGTTTAACTTATTTTTGGGAGAAGGGAGAGACCATGCAGAATGTTCTATACTGGACAAGTAATACACCTATCTTTTCATATCCATTTTTAAAATAATCTCATCATTTGTTAACACTTTGGTGAAGTACATGTGTTGTTTTGCTTGCGCACATACATTTCACATTGACGTGGAACCAAAAAAAACATGTGGAGCATATTACCCAGATCTGACTTTAACTTATTAGGTGTAGAATAAGAACAACAACCAGGATAATCTCGGAAAACGTCTTCATTGTATTTAGAACATTTTAAGTTTCATATTCATATTCATTATTAACTCAATTTCATTTATCAGACACGCAGTGCCGCATCATTGACAATAAGTATTTTAAAACCCAGTTTAAACTTGATACATTTGTACAGTGGCCTTGACACATTAAGGTAATAAGATGAATATTACACAATGTCGAAAGATCCTTAAAATGTTCCAAATACAATAAAGACGTTTTCCGAGACTCTCCTGGTTGTACTTCATCGTAGTCTATTTGATCAACATTTCTTATTAGGTGTTACTTGAACAGTGATGCATGTAGTAGTAACATTTGAATTAGCAGAAAATGGAATTCAGAAATTATGATGGAAGGAAAAGGTGCATTACTTGTCGACGCCATCGTGATCCAGTACAATTGGACCTGTGTGACTCCTGTTTCCTTTGTTGTAGGACACCGCAACGATGAGGCCTGACCAGACACACATTGTGTACTCCTTGTATGGAGTTGTGGAACACAGTGGTACTTTACATGGAGGACATTATGTGGCTTTTGTCAAGGTATAGACTCACTGTTAACACAAATGGTGTTCTGAACATGATTACTGCTTACATTTCTTTTCTGTAATGGTGTTTTAAGTTGAGACAAATGTAAGTAACACAGCAATCTAATTGACTCTTGTCTACAAAATAGGTGGATATATTTCATGTGGTATAACGTGGAATGATAGAAACATGTTAAATGAGAGACTTTGTCTGATGAGAATGCTAGGACTATCTGTCTAGCAATATTAGGTATCGGGAGGAGTGGAGGAAAATAATCTTCTGCCTTACCATTTAAAGAATAGGATATTTTTCTGAAGAAGGGTATTTCATGGAGGTTTGAAGTAAATTAGTTTGAATTTGCTGTGATGACTAGAAACTTTTTTTTATAAACAATCACAATTATGTTATTATGTATGAAAAGTTAAATTTTTCTGAATGCGACCGAACTACATTTTTTCTTGGTCTTTGCAAGCCTAGTGACTTGAGATCTCTGGATTTGTTACATCTTTCCTTATTATACTATCTTGATACTGTGGTCGCTTCTTGTTCTTACTACTCTTGCTCTTCATCAATGATTACACTCATTATTATAAGAACATGAATGTCTGTCAATAATATAAATTAAACAAAATTAATGACCTGTATAACAGGCAACTAAAAATTTTTGAACAGAAAATTTAAATGAACAATTGTTGGGCCTCCACCCGGGTCACACTAAGAACAGAATTAAAACACGTTTTGATGGAAATCTCACTTGATAAAGATGGGCGAGATTTCCACTGAAATGTTGTCTTAGTTCTATTCTGACCCGGGTGGAAGCTGTAAGTTAGTTATACTTCCAACTAGCAGAATTCCTTAACTTTCTTCAAAATACCCTTCCCAATCTAATATCCTTCATTATTCCACTGTTTCCCATACTACACTCCATGCCCTTTGTTTTCCCCCCTCTATTGAACTCTTTCTCCAGGACCACGCTCATGCCATTTATTATGGTTTCCAAGTCTTCTTCGGATGCCCCTAATACTAGAATATCATTGGTAAACCGTATGGTTTTTATTTATTTTTCTTGCAGTATGATTAGTTTTCCTTTTCCATAGGTCGTTAATTCTATTTAATTTAGACTAATTGTGGATGTCTTAGAATTCTACTTGGCTCATCCCTGTAGCCATTATTTTTTTAACTTGTTCCTCATTTTTTCTGTTCACTTAAGGTAACAATGTCTGTGTAAAATTCTGAAACTGTATTACATTTTTTTGGAGCAGTACCTAATGTGTATTACTTGCTGTTGGACTAGGAAGTGTGTGTGTTTATGTGGATAAAAAGTGAAATAATGATGGAAATTTTTTGGAACATATTCATGATTATTTAAATTCTTTATAGGTTCGTCCTACCTTGAAGGAATGTGACCCCCGTTGGCGGTTTGTACCTCCTACCCAAGGCTCCCTGAGAAAGGTACAGGAGTTGCCTGAAGATGCCGAGCCTGGTTCCACGGCCACCGGTGGCACGTTTGAACCTCCACCTGGCAAATGGTACTGTGTGAGTGACGCCCGAGTGAAGGAGGTGGATGAGAACGTGGTCCTCAAGAGCCAGGCCTACCTTTTGTTTTATGAGAGAATCTGGTAACTCGTCTGGAATGCCGCCACGCCATCTCTTGTAACAGAAAGTTGACTTGTGCGTAATCTGTATAGAGGCAAAGTGTATTAGGCATACAAACTG
Organism: Eucriotettix oculatus; assembly: GCA_034510155.1. Classification (NCBI taxonomy): domain Eukaryota; kingdom Metazoa; phylum Arthropoda; class Insecta; order Orthoptera; family Tetrigidae; genus Eucriotettix; species Eucriotettix oculatus. Next base: position 17,483,565 of record CM067379.1, read on the forward strand.
TTTTTGTGGCATTATAACACAAAACTAAACATAGGCGAAAATAGACACGGTGTTAGGAGCTGCAGCTAGATACAATATTTTTGATAACACAGTTCACGCTGTGCTGTGCATACAAGTCACACTTTTCCACAGTGAAGGCTAATTGTGCTGCCTGAAAGTGTACAAATCTGGTCAATTTATATTCAAATTTGAGTATCACGGACTTCTTAAATAAAGGTCCTGATTTCAAATTTCTTCCAAGTTATTGGGGCATCAAATCCTGATGGTTGTCATTACTAGCCTCCACCCACACTTTGCCAAAGAATTTAGAGATTTATGAATTGGTTAAATTTTCTTACGATTGTTGTAATTGAATTATATGTATACATGTGATTTTGTTCTATATCTCAGTCGCCCAATTTTTTCGGTGGCACGTGTCCGCGAGCTCAAGATTATTCGGGTGTTTGTTTAGACTCTATATGAGACCGGGTCGTCGCCATAGTTTTTGTTGTGATATTTCTGGAAGACTGCTGGTACGGCTTCTTGTTCCTACAGAGGCGTTCCTTTTCATTTTTCTGTGATGCACTTATTTCTCTCTTGTAGGCCACCTCCCAGATTTGACGATGTCTGTAAGAGGGAAGTGATACCGTCCCACACGAGTGAAGGTAAAATGTTGCAGTAGCGTGTCCCTCTTGAATTTCTGGGACAGAGCTGTACACTGTAATAGCTTTCATTTTCTTAGCAGAGTATGAGAATAAATATTTGTGTGTGTGTGGGTTAAACAGTTTATATGTCATTTTTGGTTTTGAAAGGACTTGGTTGGTCTACATTTTAGTCCGGTTTGAAAGTAATTGAAGAGAATAAACCGAGGTAGATATTTTCGAATAAGTGAGCTACGTTTCACACATTATAACAATTGAATTTTCAAATTCCATATTACAGGCATTTTTGTGTGACTCTGTTTTATTATTTGTTATGGCTGTATATACAGTATATATATTTTTAAATAATCATGTTATTTACATGTATTGATTACACTATATTTATATATATACGTACACACATGTGCATCAGCAGTTTATTTACACTTTATATGTATCTATTTATTAAGTTTTTATTGGTTTGTAACAAGAAGTTTCTTCTGTATGATTACTACTTACACTATAATTATTAAATTTATTCTTTATACATTATATACAATGCTCAGCTAATTTGGAATGGTGTTTTATTATTTTCAATAATGATTAAAAAATATAGACATTGTTCTAAGAAAGCTGAAATTGTGTCCATAAATTTTGTACCTGTCTCCAAGGTGTTAGGAAAAGTTCCTACCAAAAGCAGTTCCTTGCAAACCAATAGGATATATAAAACAATTTGTTTATAAGGGAGCGGATTGGAAATCACAGTCTGCATATTCCTTGGAATTAGGTAGAAGATATTAATGTTGTAAACCTTAGGGTTATTTTATTTACTTCTACCATAAAATTTACCGCTGGTCTGAAAAATAATAGATTGGGAATATCTGCACAATGGTTTTCAGGTTCAGAAATATGGCGATGGTTAATGACAATGCCACACATTTGTCCAAATATTTATTAAAGCAAAGTGAAGAAAAACTTGTAAATTAGTGGTTAAGTGGCAAAATACTAAATGAACTCTATAATCTAATTGAAATGTCCACTTCCATACTGGGTCCCTCACAGGTTGGGGGGAAAAGTTGAAATTTGTTATATATTTGGATAGGGTGTAAGAATAGAAAATGTGGGAGAAAGTTGGGAAATTCGCTTTAAGTCACAAGCTCGGCATATAAATATGCTCGGAGAAAGCTGTGGGGTCTGCGTAGAGAGGAATAGAGGAAGAAAGAGAGACCGAAAAATTTGGCATCGCCGGACTCGAACCAGGATCGTTCGAGCCCTCGCTTTAGCCACAAGATGCCTTTACAATCTCGGCCACGATGCCCGCCAGTGTGGGTAGTTAGATTATCTAAGTTGGGTTAGAATAGTTAGGAGCATCCATATTGGATAGAACACAAATTAATGATTGAAGCGTGACATCATCACACACATTGTATATTTGGATATATATATGCATGCAGGATTAAAGAAGTAACAAATATATACCAACTGTCTCAAAAGTAACCAAGTAGGGGAGGGGATAAAAGCGTTCTCAATCCAAGTGTACAGAAGAGAGTAAAGTGTAGTTTTTAGCTTGTCCCTGAAATCATTCTCTTAAATCCTTGCTGTGCTTACCTTTGTTACCTAGTTTACATTTCAAACATGAACTCTCCTAAATTATAACAAGTAATTTCTCTTTAAGACTGGCAGCTCGTGTGGTCCATTTTGACCTCTTCTGCAAAGTAACTCAAATATATACCACTGTTCCATAAATTTTCTGAAGAAGCAAGCATCTAATCTCTTCACCCATATAAATGTTTAAAAGATCAGTTTCTGGAACTGGATGTCTGTATAGAAGAAAATTAGCAGGTGTGGGTTGAACTTGTTGGGAGTTCGTAATGGCAAATAGGGTGTTAAATTCCTGATACGTCAGAATCAAATTCAAGGACAAGGTGGTGCATGTTACGTCCACACAATCGGAAAAGCCTCGTCACCACCTGATTCTTTACAGTAAACTAATTTTGGTTCTTATGGGTGAAGCATAAGAAAACATTCTTGTCTGCTGGAGTAGATACTTTCAATGCTGGAACCTTCTCGTTCCGACAAATGCAGGTCAGGCAGGAATGGTCTGGACACGAGGTTTCCTTTAATTTGAAAACGCACTACCAGATTTCAGAGATCCGACTTGATTGGCGACACAAACTTATTTGATCCTAATATTCTGCCTTAACAGGCAAAGTAAACTGATATGAGCTACCCAATTCCATGTAAAAGTTGAATTAATTAAACTGCCCTTTGAAAGACTAGTTCGTGGTTTTTTCTTTATTGCTGTTGATTTTCACTTACACCAATTTTAAAAAATAAAGTTTCATTTCTATAAATGTTATTGAGTTTATTTTTAATGTTAAGAACATACTTTTATGTTGTTTCATTACTACGTTTGTATTATGTTCACCTTGAAACAAACTTGGCATTACAATTCTGGAAACTAGATGAATAAACTAAACCGTAAGGGTTGTTTTCAGCATAAGAAATCCAAGTTGGACATATTTCAAGAAGAAAGAAGAGTGAATTTCTGCCAAATATTACTTTAAGGCTTGCAAAAATTCCTGGTAAATCAAAGGGCATATGAAAAATCTATATTACAGAAGCTAACCAATGAAAGAAGTGGAATGATAGTATTTTTCATAATCACAATAAACAAACAAATGAAAATTGTGTACAAAATTATATTAAATCTGAAATATGACTTTTCTTAATAGATCCAGAAAGTTTGCAGAGCTTATGGAGTGGGAGCCATTATTGATGTGTTGCCCGTTGAATCTTGGGATCGCTCACAAACTTATTTTCCATCGAGGTAGGTTATGATCTACATGGTGAAAGTATGTTCTCGTTCATAAAGTCTGTATTAAGTTTATTTTTACTTAATAGCTATCAACTTGCAACTTCTTATCATCAGACGTTGGCATTGAAAGCTATGTTGAGCTCTTTATAAAGTTAACGACCGTAAAAGGAGCTCCATAAAATAGTCAAATCAGTGATCCATATCACATCACATTTTTTTTTACAAGGTAATCAAAGTTCTCTTCAGTAAATAAGTTTATCCTATTTCTTCCCTTCTTTCTGAGATGTTAAACTTTGTTGTTCTCATAGAACCTTGTAGCGGGCCTTGTTCATGAGGTGGTGTGCTGAACTCTGCAGTTTGAGTAACTCCTCCTTTATCAGCCGTGTGATCTCTATCTTGGCCTTGGACACCGCCAACTCGTTAGTGCTTTCGATGGCCAGGTAAAGCTTCCGTTCGCCCTCGGGAGCCGACTTGCCTTGTGGATAATATGTGCCCCTCACCGTGATGCCTGCCTCAGAGTACTCGCTGATCTGAGCCAGAGCTTCCTGCAAACGAAAAACAGTATTTTTATATACCTAGTATGCATGAAAGAGAAAAGATTTTTTTTAAAAAATATATCAGCACCAGTAATTTAGACAGGTTTGAATTATGCATGTAAGGTGTACACCAAATAGCCAGTCAGAAAAAAGAACCCCTCTTTCTTTGAAGGCTCAACAGTGCTTGGCACTTCACGGGAAAATAATTCTATAAAACAATTTATCTCCACAATTTTGATTGTCCACTTGGAAATCTTGTCATACCTTTGAAGTGACCCGCCAACGAGCCTGTTGAGGGAAATCGTTGATCTCCAGTTCCTCCTCGTACTTTCGGAAAGTCTCAACTTGGTCCTCTTCAGACTTGTCGTCCTCCTCCTTGGGCTGATAGTTGAGTTTGGTGTTCAACTTTGCTGCCAACTGCTCTGCCACAGTCTTAGCCTGAAAATTAAAGATGGAAGTCATTTCACCACCTTGTGCTATTTCATCCCAATCAGTCCCACTCTGTTATTATCACCCTTGGGTACTTCTCACTTTCTCATCCATATCCTATTACCTCTTCGTTATTTAGATTCAATGTTGTTAATTTCATAATGTTAAATAATGGCAGATGTTTAAGTTTCACAGATGCAAAATGGGAAGAAAAATGTCACTATTCATAAAATGAAAAAGAGGAGTAAACACTTTGGTTTACCAACGAAACATTTAATCAAAATCATTCGGAAACGTCAAGTTCAACCCATAGGGTTTGCCAAGTGTAGCACAGGGCTATTTTTAAAAGTTGGTTAACTTTATTCCAATGAAGAAAATATGGAGTTTGAGGAGATTGGCAGAGCAGGACTCTGAGATGGGAACAAGGACATTAGTAGTATTACAGAACTTAAAGCTGGGAACAAAGTTGCAAGAGTGAGTGAGAGATTAATAAACAGAATACAACAAGGAGATGGATTGTGCCGTGGCTACATATTTACACTTTGGATATTATGGTTACTAAATCATTTGATATTATTCATTAGCATTTATGTAAATAATGTGAAAATATCTGTTACTGACATTTTGGTGTGAAATTATGGAAAATGTTTGAAGATGTAAAAATTAACAAGGATGCGTGTAACTGAACGTGAAATATCATAAGGCAAAACCACCGTGTTTGTATGTGATCGAGATGATTAGGTGAAATCCCAAGGAATGAAAATTAAAATATAATTATATTCCTGCATTAGTAAATGCTCAATTTTGAAATTATAATTTTTCGAATCTAGCCAATGTACCAAGTATACTCGTTATTTAAGAAATCAGAAAATACTAAATTGTTGAACATAAAAGTAAATGCAGAATACCACACAACAGGGATGAGCAGCCCATGACCCAGCTCATTTTTCTGACTACATAAATCAAGCGAAAGACATTGTAATGGAAGTGATCGTACCGTGATGAGAGGCTGTGAGCCACCACCCTTTAGTATTGCTTCTGCCGCCTGTTGTGTTGCCCCCTTCGCCTCTGCACCCAGGTTCTTGGCCATGTTTATTCGGGATGCCAACCTCCTGGCCAACTCTAGTTTATCTGTAGCTGTTGGTCCCATGCCTGCCAGTACTGAAAAATATGAATCAGAAGTCACAATGGTTTGCCAAGTGTGTGTGCGGCAGGTAATATGAACTTGACTTACCTCCAGTTGCTGGGTTTATACCGCCTATGGGTGCCTTGATCTCCTTCACTGTGCGCTTGGGTGCCAACATATTTTCTATCTGCTGGTCAATATCATTCTCCAAGTCCTCATCATCAGAATCCTGTAGTCCTGTACAAAACGTGAACACACACGTATGATAAAACTTACACCATAAAAGTTACCAAATGGAGAAACAACACACAAGCTACATACCTAGTGCAGCCTTTTGGAATTTCTTCTTCTCGCTGACCATCATCGCCTCAGCCTCGTCAAACTTGAAACCCTTACCGCTGAAGCCACCACCTGTATGGACCTTCTTGCCTTCCTGCAAGAAAAATGAAAATTGATTTTGTAAATAATAATTTATAAAGAACAGAACACACCATAAAACAGTTATGCTTAATGAGAACCTGACAAAATGCATAATAAGAAAAATAAATTGTAAAAAAAAAAGACCCGGTTAAAGAGCAACATTTTGAATAATGAGTGATGTGGATATATATTATACTTGTATGACTGCTCATTTCAGCAGAGACTAAAAGAAAGACTTCTCCTCCTTAGTAATTATTTTTGTAAAACTATTAAGAAACAAGATACTCAGTTACAAGCACAAATGATATTACTAATTCAAGACTAATGTCTGCTACTCACAGCAGCCTGCTTTGCCCGATATCTGTCCCAAAGGATGCGCAAAGGTTCGGGTACTGGCACCTGAGACTGCTCAAAGGCCCGAACAATGTCTCCAGCATAGCGTTCCTGTTCTGAAGTAATGAAAGTGTATGCATATCCCTTGTTACCAGCTCTACAACAAAATAAATAAATGTTGACAGTTATTGAACTATATCAGTTAATGAGTCTCTTCCCACCAAAAGAATTTTACAATCTTTACAAGTTCTGTACCAAGTGGAATAATTCTTTAGTGTCAAGGTAAGACAGCTTAAATATGTCTCTACATATCCAATATATCATCAATAAGCTTCCATATTATATGGTTATATAATATTTAATCAGCCATGAATTCCGTAAATTAAATTTATTAACAATAGTAATTTGTGTGACTTTTCAAGAGTCCACAGATGTGTACACCACAAATTATGAGAATTTTAGTTGTATCTGATATAAAATAAAAATAATATCACAGCTAATTATACTGAAGTTTCAACCATTCTCTTGAAACCTACACCAGGAAAAAACAGTTGTGAAGTAATGTTTATCAACATTATCAAGGACTATTGTGACTTCATTTAGTTCTCTCAGAGAATGTGATTTATGATGAGAATTAGACAATGCCTAATCAATCATTACACATTTAGACAATTTGGGGCACCAAGGTTATTTCTTGAAAAAGCTTGGAATCTTTTATTGCTACAAAGTTCTGGACCCCTTTAACAATTTGATGGAAGAATATATTTTAACAGATGTCCCCATCTCTTCACGCTCATGTTTTAAGTAAACGATATGGAACAGGCTCAACTTTCACGGTATCACACACCTGCCAGTTCGGCCACAACGGTGAACATAATCCTCGTAGTGGTTTGGGCAGTCGTAGTTGACGACGAGGATGAGGTGCTTTACGTCAAGTCCTCGGGCTGCCACAGATGTAGCAACCAGAAGCTTCACCTTGCCTGACTTGAAGTCCAGGATGGTAGAGTCACGGTCAAACTGGTCAATGCCCCCGTGCAGAGACATGCAAGCATATGAAGCCTTCATCAGGTCCTTCAGAAGTGAGTCAGCGCTCTCCTGCTTGTCCACAAAGATGATAGCACTTCCCTGTCCCTGGAAATGGCCCAGCAGTTCCAATAACTTGAGGAACTTCTGCTCTTCTTCCAGAACCACCACATGTTGCTCAACCTCACGACAAACCACACTGCGACCGCCAACCTAGTACACAGAGCAAAACCCGGATTAAAAATTGGCAAGTGAATTAAACTTTCTTCTTTCTTAAAAATATCTGTACCCTTGCTATCTTTTTGTTTAAAGGTATTATTAAATAATTGAATGGTAGGGATGTCACATAGCCTAGCACTGGCACTCCACTAAAGAAATGTTCCAACAGTTTGAGCAAATGGAGCAATAGTTCAAACAAGAATGAAACAAATTTGTGTTTGTGGTTAAACTGTTTATTTGTGGTCAAATGTTATTGAGCAACTTACCTGGACTTCCACTGGCTTATTCAAAATTCTGCGTGCCAGGGCTTCCATTTGGCGAGGAAATGTTGCACTGAACATTACGGTTTGTCTGTCAGGCCGGATGTTCTCAATAATCCTCATCACCTAAATAAAGTGAAATATTCATATTTAACAAAACCTACAGTGGCTTTAAATTTAAATGGAACATAACCAAATAATCTAAGATTCACTTTTAACTGAACTTAGGATTAAAAGTAAATGAGCTTATGTGCAAACAGGCAATGAGAGAAATGTAATAATAATAAAAAAGAATATGAATGAAATAATTAAATAAATTAAATTATATACAAAAAATGTAAATACAGTGAAACTTCTTATTTAGGTTTCTGCTTTTAAGGAACCCTGATTTAATTCAAGGAAAGTTATTTTCCTTGGATTTTCATCAGAAATGTATAGCTTTTGTGGTGACAAATGCCACAGAGGAAATAGTACCAAAGAGAGAGATAAGATGTACCAATAAACTATTTCAATGAATTGATTTGTTGGCAAAATTATAGACTCATAACAAACAAAATAGGAATATTTCGCAATTTTTTAAAATGAAACTAAATCAGCCTGTGTTTAGTAAACTTGTTTAACCTTAAAAAACTTTTCATATTGATTTTATGCAAACTTATATGCAAGGAATATATGTATATTATATCCTTATATGTAAGGAAAATAAATGTGATTCATTAAAAAGTGATTTTATTATAAATTATGTGAATACCCTCATTTAAAGAATACCCCCATTTTAAGGAACAAACTTTCCGGTCTGCAGAGATTGTTAAAAGGGGATGAACTGTATATAGTTATTACATTTGTTACAAACAACAAAGTAATAAAAATTGTGTGAATGATTCTTCCTTTTAAATATCCTTGAAACATTTGATCTGATTAATTACAGTATCTTGAATTTATGAAACTACCTATAGTACACTTGCCTGAGGTTCAAAGCCCATGTCAAACATCCTGTCAGCCTCATCCAGAACAACATAAGTCACTCGCTTCAGGTTTGTCACCCTTCCTGTAAAGCAGATAAAGGTGCATTATGTTTCAACAGAAACTACATTCCGTTTTTGAAACAACTACACAAAGAAACAGACAAGAAACTAGATACAATACTACCGTACTGCTTGCAGACTGAATACATTACAAAACTTAAAAAATATATATATCCTAATATCCAATACCTGTGACTTTGTCATATTACAAACGTATATATATTAGGCACACTCAAGTTCAAAGGTCCAACATTTATATGTTTCACAAGACAAAATATTGGTATGCTTATTTTAACAAATACTACATATATTTCATCAAGGTTCAGACTGACTTATAAAATTGTAAAAAGTAGATTTATACTCTACAAGAAATAACAGCACAAGGGTATACAGCTATATTCTTATTTAGACACTACTGATTCCATTTTCTTCCTTCTCCAGGTTAAGAATTAAACAATTCAGCATCAGTTGAAACTAAGCCAGCAAAACTACAATTGGCACTACAACTCAAAGGGCAAAACACAAAGTGACTTGTTTTTCAAATCAGAAGATATTAAACCAGAATAAGACATTTTCTAGGAAGACTTACCACTATTTGCAGCCAGAAGGTCTATCATTCTTCCTGGCGTGCACACAATGATCTCTGCACCCCTCTTAAGTTCTGCGATTTGCTCAGAGATGCCAGTGCCGCCGTAGACACAGACGGCACGAAGGTTCAAGGATTTAGTAAACTTCCGGCACTCCTTGCCGATCTGCATGCATAGCTCTCGAGTTGGAGTCATTATCAGAGCTGTGGGCACAGAAATGTGATGACACGGCATTAATGCAGTGTATTAATAATCACGTTCACTATTTTTGTAAAGATTGATAAAACTTGTGGAGGACTCATTTTTAAGCATTAAGAGCTATTGAGGAGTAACGATTATTTGTTGTTCAATCATATGAATTATACTCTAAATTGTGAGATTTTCAGGTGGATGTCAACAGATAAAATGACTATTTTTCATTCAGTTTATCTTCACCAGGCTGAAATTTACCTATAGGCCCATCCATGTCCTCCAGTGGTGGTTGGTCCATTATGTGTCTTAGCATGGGCAACAAAAATGCCAGAGTTTTGCCACTGCCTGTCTTAGCTATACCTATAAGGTCTCTGCCTGTAAAAAAAAAACAAAGGTAAAAATGTATGCATTAAAAAAGAATATTTCAAACACAGAAAAGGTATCTGATTTGCAATGGTTCGGTTTTTATTTCTTTATAAAATCCAGTAAATCCACTATACCTGACATGATAGCTGGGATGGCCTGTGTCTGAATTGGTGTTGGTTTCTCATAGTTTTGCTTTTTAAGAGCATCTAGTTCTTTTTTGCTGACACCACACTGTGCCCACGTTTTAATTGGCTTTGGGCAACCCTTGCCCTTTACCCGGATTCCTTCCAGTTCCTGTAAAATACAATTTTGGTGAATTAAGAAGAAAATATAAAATCTATAAAGATACGGACACAAATTCAGTTGGGCAGAAACAACTAAAATATTAATTATTCAATTAAAATTTGATATAAGTGTAGGATGTAGCAATTGAAACAACAGTCTCTTGCAAAGGTTTACAAATGGCTAAATAAGTGTTTATTTAGAAAGGTAGGACTCATAATTTTTTTGTAACAGCGTTCTTAAAGGAAGGCAATTCTATTACGCATTGAAATTTATACTACAATACCATTTTATTTTAAAAAATAAATAAAATTGATTATATAAAGATAAATAAAGAAAGAGGTAGTGGAAAAAGAAAATTTACAATAATAAAAAGCTCTATGATACACTTCCTGCTTACCTCCTTGTATGCTTCCACCTCTTCAGGTGTCATTTTTGCAATTTCTGGCACTTCCACATAGAAGTTCTTTCGGAAGGGAGTATATTGCACGCTGGTGTGATCTACCTTGGCCAATTCCTTTTTCTGCTTGTTGGCTATTCCAGCAGCAGTAGCATTGAGGTCTTCCTCCTCCTCCTCTGAAGAGTACTGAAACCAAACATAGGAAAGAACTTTTGACAAAATTCAATCTCAATTTTTCACACCACTGAGATGGATTAAAAAACTTAAACAATAACCACAGGTAATCTAAATAAATATATAACCTATTGTGATCTTAACATACAAAATAATTATAATTACCATTAATACAAAAATTCAATTGACTACAGAAATTTCCATTTATGGAGAAATGTAAACAAGTTTGTATTAACTTACTAGTCATTACAAAAAAAGTAAATCAAAATTTAACTTGTAGAAAGTTTTAATGATTCCAGAAACCAACATACTACAGTTCAAAGTTGGGAAATACATAATGATCTGTGAGTGCAACAAACACAAGAACATTTTATAAGAAAAAGTTTGAGTATAAAATACCATGCATTATTAGTGAGACAATCATTAACATGGGTTAAGAAAGCTTACTCTCATATTTGGGTGTAAGCAGAGTTAAAAAAATGAACAAGTTATAAATCCACAAACATAGTCAGGCCTCATACTTTTCAGTGAAAAATATTAAGTAAAGTAGAAGGGATTAAATGTTTGAAGTAATCACCTCAAGGCCATCCTGGTTCTGCTCAATTAGTTCTCCTTTCTTCTTGTCCACTTTCTTTTTAGCCACACCAGTCACTATGACCACACCTGTGGTGTTGGGTCCCAGAGTCTGTCCAGGTTTACCATCTGGCTTTTTGCTGTCCAGTTTGTTCACTTTACGTACCTCTTCATGGACTCCCTGATAAAATAAAAATTGACAAATCTGAATAATATGTATTTATTTATTGTAACTCATATAACTGTAATTACAATGACATAATTTCAATCATTACAATCATAAAATTAATGAATATACAAAACAGCTAAAATGTCAGCTTTTTAACACTATTTATTCTCTATGACGCTTCAACTAGACCTTTTGATAGAAATGCATAAACAAGAAGAGAATTAAACTCCTGTTGGAAATTGATTATTTAGGTTTCCAAAGAAGCCCAAAATATCAATGACACCTAATAAAGAACATAAATAAATAGTGTTAAAATTGCGGCTGTTTTGTTGTTTGTTAATGATATATTTTACTGAGAAAGATACACACTTAAAAGAAGAGAGAGAAAATATTGAATATATTGTCAATTATTAGTAAAATAATACTACATCTAATTATAGATGTTTAATGAACTTTATAGAGAACTACACAACAGTGCTCACATTGCAGTAGTTCCATTCTATTTCTAGACTTGATAGTATTTTTATATTTTAATTTCCTCCCATTCTCACCTGCATAAAAGCATCCAGAGGGTCAATTTCCTCTTCTTCCTCGGTTTCTTTTGGTTCTTCATCATTTTCCTTGTTTTCCTGTTTCTCTTGTTTTTCTTCTTCTTCATCACTGTCATCCTCCAGAGTCCACTTCTTCATTGGAATCTGTAGGTTAGCTGTTATAATTTAAAAAAATAAAAGTGAGAAATAAATTTGGATTCCAGGAACAATTTTTGTAAAAAAAGGGATTGTGTTTTTACTAAAAAGAATGTCAAAAACCGTAGAAGCCCTCTTAACTGTCCACACAGCTGAGAGCAGCTGAAATATGAACACGATGCAGGATGCCTGACCCTACCACATCAGGACAGTCTGAGCACCGACATGTTTAAAGTAATTTAGTTGTGGATATGTGCTACATTCATTCCATGTAATTGCATTTTTTTGTATGAGTGCATCATGGAAATGAGTTGTCACAATGGAGGCGATACTGGAAGTTTTATAACAAATTGATAAAAGAAAGTAGCTAATGAGGATACATTAGAAAATAGTGTTTCCATTGACAAGCAGATAGTACAAATTATTGTAGAGGAATATGGAATCCTGGATGAATCTGCAGGTACTAAAAAAGAAGAGGATGACGAAAGTCAAGAGAAAAAAAAAGTTGTGAAGAAAATAAAGTTCTTTACTTAGCAGTAAGATATATAGAACAACAGTGTGAATCAGCTGCTGTCAAAGTTTTATTTATAAAGGAATGGATAGATTTAGTGTTAAAAAAACTACGAAAAATAAGAAACAGACGATGCTCACAGAATTCTTTAAACTGTAAGAACAAAAACTGAAAAATATTGAAATAATATTGTAGGGACAGAATTTCTCTTTTTGTGTGCAGTAGATGACTTATGTCACAAATGTTTGCTGGTTTAACCACCTGATTTGGCAACCAGCCAAAGGCATGGTCCTGTAGTGGTCATTTAAGAGGGTTTCTACTGTATTAGATGAATAAATGATGACTTTACATGTGCCATTGAAATTCAATTTCTAACAACACTTATTTTCTTAAGAGTTGCCAATAACAAGACATTAAAGTAGATTCGTTTCATGTTATTGATTATTTTTTGGAAACTTTAGAGGGAAAAAAATAATGCTTGTGATTGTTTGTCATACCTAGCATGTTACCCTTGATTTCCTTCTTGGTTATTTCAAGTTCTTTCTTCTTACGCTCTGCCCTCCATCTCTCTATCCTCTCTCTTCTCTTCTGCATTTCCTGCTCCAGTCTCTTTTGCTCCTCCTCCTATAGCAACAGGAAAAAAAGTGAGAAGTTCTTCAAATTATTGGACATGCTTGTCAGTAATATTAAGAATAAAACATAGTCAAATAATTGACTGATTAGAAGGAATGAGAACATGTCTAGTAGGACTATTTATGAATCACTAAAAATGGTGAATACAGAATTAGGAAATCTCTGGGGCATTGCATATTTTGAGTAGCACAGTCAAAGAATAAGAAAAACATAACATTTAAGGAACAAAATTTCGTAACGTTCCATCAAACTGCGAAAATGACGACAGAATCCTGTATACAATACTGCCATTATGTGTGCTTTAGTCCTAAAATTTAATTAATTTAAAATATGTACAAATGAATAATATTTTGTGTCATCTTGGTTTGAAGTTTTTCTACTTTTAAAAATGAGACATTATTAAACATAATGTAGATGAAATTAGAAATATTACATATTAAGGATTTTCTGCACTAACAATGTTGTAGTGTTAATATCGTAAGTAATAATCCTTATAAAAATTATTGCTAGGGTGATGTAGCAAATAACTTAAAGAAAAAAATGAGCTGCCACATATTTAAACTCTTCTGAATTTTGAGTTTACGAGTCCAAAAATTTAACAAACTGTAAATACAAACTGTTCATTTGATAAGGCATACATTTTCTTCTTTTACCAATTTTTCTAACTGGTAACTAGGTTCAAAATAAATATAGGCATTTGGAAAAATGCTGTTTTTCTTTTGGTTCAGATATAATGAGAGGAGGGGATAATTTATGAACAATGCATATTGAACCTTTACATCTTACTTCATTGGAATTTGATTTGTTTATTATTGTGAAAATTTTATTGTTAAAATCTAGCCTGCTGTAAATGCTTTTATCTCCAGTAATAAAGAATGGATATATTTTTAAAACTGAAATATTACAAATTTAACATGAAGTAACTCACTTTGTCTAAAGCAGTGGGATCAAAAGCCTCATCTTCTTTTTCTTCTTTCTTCTCGCGTTCCTTAGAAGGAGACCTGGACTTTTCTCTCACAGATTTATTCTTTGAAGATGATTTTGAGGAAGACTTGCTGCTGCTTTCCCTAAATAAAGAGTATGTGAGAATTTTTTTTAAAAACAATCATGAATTTTAATTTTTAGTCATTTGGAAGGAGTGAAACAGAATAAGTTGACATGACATGAAGATGTCCAAAGAAAGTATTTGAAATACATGCTTGGAAACTATTTTCACACACCTTTTTCGTTCCCTGCTGTCCCCACGATTGCTCCTATGTCTGTCTCTCTCAGATTCTCTATCACGGGAACGGCTTCTGCGGCTGCTGTAGCGGGCCTTCACTCTATAAAATGTGCAAAATACTTACTTTAGCATCATCACAAAGTATTCAGATAGAATGTTAAAGGTTAAAAATATAACGTCTAACATATCCAGTGCATACTATAATGAGCATAATAAAATCGAATTTGTTAGTGCAATAGCATGTTGTAAATATTGTGCAGTTAAACATCAAAACACATCATAATAAATTACTGGCATTAAAATATTTGTAAAAATTGATTATCTGTTATGTTTGACAATTTACTCACCGTTCCCGACTTCTTGACCTCCTACTTTTCTTTCGTTCTGGGCTCCTTGACTTACTACGAGACCTTTTACGGTGATGCCTATAACAATACGCAAATTATAAGATCCCAACTTTGATACAACTGTGCAAGCATTTCTTTGTTATGCTTTGTAATGTTAAAGTTTTATAAAACATGTGAATTATTGTGTTTAAATATTTAATATTGGGCTAAAGGGGAATTCTAATCCGTTAACATAATACATCATGACCTAGCTCCTGTTGCCTTCATTTTATACACATTAACAGACTGTGGTGTCACTAGTTGTGCACCAATCACGAGTTAGGGGCGTATACTTGGGAATTACAACTCCACCAGTTCTTAATATATTGGTGTAAAACTAACAAATGAGAATGTTTTGCGTATCTATAATAGGATGCTTGAAAATATGTGTGAAGCATACTTTATAATAAATTGCACAAAGAGACAGTTAATATCATGGCAGATTAATAAGATTGTCTGAATTGTTAGAGAGTTATAGAAAAAAAACAGTATAAAATTAGTGGTTAAGAGATATGGATCAAATACAATTATCGATGAGGTGCATGATGTGGGTATTGATTATAAAGTAATATCACTGATGGCAGGTAACTTTAGTCTTGAATATGGGTATTTTGAATCATTGACAACACAATAACTATCATTATGATCTTGAAATTGACCATGGAATCCTCTAATGTGATTTAAATAAAAATAAATGTTTAAAACCAGAACATAAATAATTACTGGAATTATAATGAATCCAGCCGAACCACATTAGACTGGAGGCTGACAAGCCTGTTACTTACCCACTACTTCGGACCATTTTTCGGTCGTCGTTGAGAAGTGGATCAGATTCGTCAGTTTCTAGTATTCATTTCAGAAATCGTAAGAATTGAAGTTTCATTAAACACATAAACAGAAAACAGAACTCTACGTATTTGAAGCCGCAAGGAAAAACAAACTCATGGGGCGTTATGCGTTTGTCAACACTCGAGATAACATGCTGCCAACTTCAGAAGAAGGAAATGACTTTCTCGTTTGCAGAATATTAGTTATAAATAAAACACAAAGAACAGCTAAAAGACTGAAATGGAATAATTTGATTAGAAAACGTTTCATCCTCTAACTTTTGGGACATCATAAGTTAATTGTAGTCAAACTTTTAAATAACTTCGTTTTTGAAAATATTTTATATGAACAGAGTGATATAATGGATTAATTAAAATTAATCAAGATTTATACACAGATTAACGACGAACGTACAAGATAGAAGTTTATATATTATTTATGTTCTGCAGATGATTATGGCATCAAAAAAGTCGAAAGCTTCTTGAATTATTTATGAAAAAAGACTGTGAAATATGCAGGGTGTTTCAAAAAGAAAAATACGTATTATAAGGTATTATTTTACCAAAACTATATATATATATTTATATATGCATTATATATATGCATTCGAAATACGTATATTCTTTTGGAAACACCCTGTATAAAATAGGGGTTAGAAAAAAGAAAAGAAAAACCCTTTTTTCTTATTCCATCATAATTTTTTTGAATCTTTCGGCTTTATACTTTCGGCACACTCATCTACATAACATATGTAGATGAGTAAGGTGGCGAAAAATTAAACCCGAAAGCTCCAAAAATAAAAATTGTGATATGGAAGAAAGACTGTAAAAATTAAAAAAGAGTTTTCTTTTCTAGTTTTTAAATTTGAAGAAATAAAAAATACAGTCATTTTAATACTGGATTATAAAAAGGGGTTTCTTCTTTAGAACCTGTATTGAAATCAAATAACACAGTCGTTTTAATTGAACATTATTGATTTTGATTCATCAGCTTTTAATGGTCGGTTCAGAATAGTTATCCGCCATTCCCTGAAATCATCACAAGGCAGTTTAATTAAAAGCATCATGAGGTTTATTTGTTAGTTATGGAAAGTAACAGAGGTATAGTGTCACTAAGTGTTTATGCGTTTTTCAGTGTTAATATTCGACCTCACAACACAATAGAATTTTCCACGGTTAGTTCCCCTGAGAATAATAAGACGGGTCGGTGTACGCTTTAACCAGTACAACGGTTTCATTAGTGCACGCGAAAATATATAATTGGTAGCGGAAAATGTGTTGATTTTGTTGGCGATTGACAGATATTCTATTGGATGATAAGCGTTCTGAACGATCAGAGACGCAACACAACACTGAAATCTAATGATCAGTCACCATTAAGAAGCAACTGAGTGATTATTCAACTGCTGGGAATACATATTGAGAATTCAATACGTGATATGGTTGTTGTGGTATTCAGTCCTAGGACTGTTCTGATGCATCCCTCAATGGAAAACTATCTTGCGCAAGCCTTTTCATTTCCTTATAACTAGCACACCACAATCAACTTAGCATATTCCATCCTTTCCCTCCCTCTTCTGTACTCACACTTCCCTCTAATGTTAATTTTACAAGACCCTCGTGTCTTAAAACGTGGCCCATTAATCTATCCCTTCTCAAGGTCAAAGTCCTCCATATTGTTCGCTCTTCCCCTATTCTGTTAAGACTGCCTCATTTGTTATTCTATCCATCCTTCTCGTTCTATTCTTTTCCATCTCATTCTCGTATAGCACTGCATTTCAAAGGCTTCTATTCTTTTCCTTTCCCCAACTCCTATCGTCCTCGTTTCGCACCCATATAACGCCACACTCCTTACGAACATTTTTAGCAATTATTTCCGAATATTTACTCATATATTAAACCTTAAGTAATTTCCTCTTCCTGGTCTATGCTATCCTACTCTAGTTATTATGTTTCTCAAGTAGCAGAATAACTTAACTTCATTCAAAATATCCCTTCCCAATCTAACAGCCTTTGTTATTCCACTGTTTCCCATACTACACTTCATCACCTCGGTTTTCCTTCGTATTAAACTCTTTCTCCAGGACCACGTTCATGCCATTTATTATGGTTTCCAAGTCTTCTTCGGACTCGCCTACTACTGCAATATGGACACGACGATTATATTAAATATATTATTTTTCCTGGTGATACAAAAAGGTGTTATATAAGTGAAGAAACACAACTTGCATGATTGTTTCGTCGGAGGACTCTAGTACCCGAATACAGTGTCTTGTTTGCCTATTTCTGAGGGCCGCCTAACAGTTGTATATCCGTGGGTTAGGGGGGAAAGGAAGACACATTTGAATGGTTAAGAGTGCTTTATTTGAGTGCGTGTGTGTTACAGCATTTGCGTGTGTCTCAGTACTCGTCGGCCTCGTCCACCTCGCCGTCCGCCGAGTCGACGCCCACCTCCTCGTAGTCCTTTTCCAGGGCCGCCAGATCTTCTCGAGCTTCACTGAATTCGCCCTCTTCCATGCCCTCGCCCACGTACCAATGGACGAAGGCCCTCTTGGCGTACATCAGATCAAACTTATGGTCCAGCCTCGCCCACGCCTCCGCGATCGCCGTTGTGTTGGACAACATGCAGACGGCACGCTGAACCTTGGCCAAGTCACCTCCGGGAACCACCGTCGGCGGCTGGTAGTTGATGCCCACCTTCAGGATCAGACACAACAACATGAAACAGCTAACAAAAAATAACTAAGTAATCAGACCCAAGACTGGTATGATGCTAACCTATTCTGAGCAAGCCTTTTCAGTTCTACAATACCTAATACTTCGTCCCTATTCCCTCCATGACCTCCGGTTTCCCCTCACTTCCCTCTAATTCTAATTTTACAACACCCTCATGTCTTAAAACGTTGCCTATTAATCTATCCCTTCTCTTGGTCAACGTCCTCCAAATTGTTCTCCCTTCCCCTATATTCCTTAGAACTTCCTTGTTAGTTACCCTATCCACCCATCTCATTCTCCTTTCCGAAAGCTTCATTCTTTCCTGTCTATAACTCCTATCGTCCACGTTTCGCACCCACATAAAGCGATATATATTGTATACTAAGCTGTCACTAAGCTGAATGTTCAGACTGGGATACCTACGGAACGAGAACTCACCTTAAAACCGGTGGGACACCAATCTACAAACTGGATGGTCCTCTTGGTCTTGATGGTGGCGATTGCTGCGTTCACGTCCTTGGGAACCACATCACCCCTAGAAAAGCGAAACGTATTCCGTGTTACACTTGGTAGTTGCTGATTTTGCAGATGTTGAATAGTCTTTAATGAGACTCTGAAATATATATATTTTTCTAAGAGTAATGAATACTTCAGTAGTCAATCATTTCGTTTTCAGAAACAGTTTTGCGGGACACCATTTTGAATACAAAAATTTACCCGATGAACACTTCACAGTCAATGTTGCCAATATATGAAGACTCTCGATTTCAGGTTTGGGACTTTTGATAAGTCATTTTCAGTCTTGAACGTGTTTCTATCACTTCATTATTCTGAGAATGTATTATGTTTCTCTATCTTCCAACGTGACAATTCACTGACGACTTGTCCTTGTCATCCACAATTCCCTAAGACTGGTCTGATGCAACCCTCTACACTGTATCACCTTTGTTTTCCCTCTGCTAATCCTCATATTGAACTCATTCTCCAGGATCACGTTCATGTCATTTTTTTATGGTTTCCAAGTCTTCTTCTGACACAATTCGCATTGCTCCCTTAAAGGCAGTGGTTTGTCCTTTTGTCGAATTTACAAGTATCCATCTTTCCCGCATGTACATTACTGCGAAACCCAAAGTTTACCTCATGCTATCCAGTTATCGATCTTTGGAGACTTAACTTTATTTTCTCATAACGTGGTTTCCTATCCGTGACTGGCAAGTACGGTAAGTGACGTGACGTCACAGTGACGAAGACATAGGATTGAGTACCGACGAGAGTGAAGCCATCACGCCAACAATACATTCATCTCGGAGAGGAAACACGAGCATTTCCGTGTCAGACGGCGATGTGCTGCATAATTTAGGATTCACAAGGAACCTTAATCGTAAATCGTTAAAGTAACCAGAGTAGTTTTCGATAGTTTTATATTGGAGTTCATTCTATACATCGCAAATAAACGTTGAATGCTTCCCTATTTTAATCTTAAAGGTAGAGAAATCTTATTGGCGGAGTGGTTCTTTGTCTTTGATTAAAAGGGGACAGCTAATGGCATCAAAGGCAGTGAGCAACCCGAACGACACTAATACGCTGAACATCGATGATTGAGGGTCACTGCAAAATAAACGTTTCAACAGGCCATTGCTAATAGTACACTGTGATGATGTGAAATTTGCTGAGTTTGGAGACGCTGTTCCTAAATTAAAGGGGCTCGAGAACCATCCTGGTTACGGTTAGCTGGAGACCCGGCAGTAGCTAAGCAGACATTCCGACTTAGATTTCACTTCGACAGGAACCACTCCGCCAGATCCTGACCATTTCTTCTTGCTCATTAAATTAAAGTTTTTTCATCCGATTTATTTCGGTTGGCATAGTTCGTTTCTGGTTCAAACAAATGGATATCTTTTTGTTGTAATGTTTTGTAATAAAGTTTTTGCGTGTCGTAATACATATGTTTAATATTTAAACCAAAATTCTACTTTAATGTGCCATATCTTTCCAACGTTAAAACCCGCCATTTTCGCGCAAACCATTTTCGCAACTTATTTTCAACCTTAACCCGGTCTACTGTAGCTTCAGTAATTTTGCCTCGTCAGCTTCATAAAATTTCTGTGCCTCCTCAGAAAAACGTCTTGATAATCGATTAAAGGTTATAATTTCTGGTGTGAGAAAGAGATCTTCAAACTTTCAACGAATTAACACCAGTCAGACGTGATTACATTTGGTCGTGTTAAGTGCCATATAAGACTGTTTCCGTTATTCGAGAGGAATTATTGGGAACGTTCCCTTCCCTTCCCGCAGGCAGAATGGAATGAGTTCACCTACCTGTAGAGCATGCAGCAAGCCATGTATTTCCCATGACGAGGGTCGCACTTAACCATCTGGTTGGCAGGTTCGAAGCACGCGTTGGTGATCTCTGCCACGGTCAACTGCTCGTGGTAAGCTTTCTCAGCAGAGATGACGGGGGCGTACCTGGACATGCGCAACGTGGTCGTCATCTCACTAAACTGTTACATTCAAAACAATATTCTATAGCTACACATCAAGACCCTTAGGTTTATTTATTTTACATCATTTCGTCATTGACGTCACAGTAGCTTGTAGCGCAATAGTTAATATTTTATTATTTCTTAACATTAAGTTAGCAAGGCTTGGAAATTTGGAATTGGCGTCAGCATGTCTGGAACTGGTGCCTCTTCTAATCCGTTGGGGGGCTTTTAGGCAGTTCCGTAGACATAGTCCCGTGGGAATCGAGGCCCACGAAGGCAACGAAATATTTAAATACCACGTGGTTACCTCAAGCAATGGTGATTAAAGAAAATAGATTATCAAATATCGATTTAGATGCTGTGTGAATTGATCATTCGGCTCGTGGAAGTTGAAGGAAACGGATGGGAACCGGACGTATATGAAGGAAGCCAACAGTTGAAGGCGCTGGGGGGAAAGGCGACGCCGCACTACAAAGGAGGTACGCTGTCGAGTTTCCAATCGTTCACGTCTAAGCAGGCTATTTTATTTTATTCCCCCCTTCAATATTTTGGCTTCTTGGGCCATTTCTAGACAATTCCTTTTTAGTACACTGTTACATTAATCACTTTGCAATGTTTATATCGAGACGAGAGCCGCAAGGTGTAAAAAAATCTTATTAAAGTTTTTAAAATTTTTACAAAATTAGTAAATATATTATATATTTCATACTTAAATATTTACAATAAATAAAGACGGCCAAAAAAGTCAGCATTAAATATAACTATTTATTAACAATGGCGACGTTTCATCTCCATTTCAATACTCTTTACGGCTGAGAGAGTCAAGGAGTAAGTATTGCTAAATTTTAAGCCTAAAGAAGTCTCAAAATGGAGATGAAACGTCGCTTTTGTTATATATTTAATGCTGACTTTTTTGGCCGTTTTTATTTATTGTAAAATTGTCTTTATTTAAAATTAAATTCCCTCACCCCCTCCCCCCCACACACAAACACGGTCATATTATAGTAGCATAGGACGAAGACAGGTAAAATGTTTTCCCTCACCCCCTCCCCCCCACACACAAACACGGTCATATTATAGTAGCATAGGACGAAGACAGGTAAAATGTTTTTAGTGATTGAATCTGTTGGACGAATGGAAAAGAGACGACGAGTTGACTCACGTGGCCAGAGGGAAGTGTATCCTGGGGTAGGGCACGAGGTTGGTCTGGAACTCTGTGAGGTCGACGTTGAGGGCTCCGTCGAAGCGGAGCGACGCTGTGATGGACGACACTATTTGGCCGATGAGGCGGTTCAGGTTGGTGTAGGTCGGTCTTTCTATGTCCAAGTTGCGTCTGCAGATGTCGTAGATGGCCTCGTTGTCCACCATGAAGGCGCAGTCCGAGTGCTCCAGCGTCGTGTGCGTCGTCAGGATCGAGTTGTAAGGTTCCACCACCGCCGTCGACACCTGCGAACGTCAGCGCCATCCACTGTCAACTGCGGAAGTTGTTGGTAATTACAAGACAACCGTACGTCCTGCGAGGTCTGGGGTGGTAGCAGCCCAAAATAACATAAAAAAGGCCCAGGCAATCCAAAATCACAAGGTTAGCAGATATTCACAATGCTTCGGGGTTAGATTCTGTTAGGAAACTTGTAGGGTATAGGGCGGATACGTTCTATGATAAGGCGAACGTATTCCCCTATTAAGACATTAGGTTAATTTCAAATAGAAATAATTTACTTAGAGGTAGAGCTTGAAGATTTAGGGTAGGATAGACAACATAGGGTAGATAACTTGTAATAATATAGGTTAGGGCATGCCTGGGCCCAAAAAAGATAATTAGAAAGTGAGGCAAGGGCCACAGCCCGGAACTCGAACATACAACAGTCCTCGTGACCATCGAAGAAGGGCAACGGTGGTAACCCCTCCAAGTTGGAGACTGGATTGCTCGTTACCTTTACCGATCAAACGTTTTACACTTCTATGTATTTATTTTATAATTGTACCTTTTAACAATTTTTTAAAAAAATATTTTGCTTATTCGAAATAAGTATCAGCTATAAGCATGGACTTACTTGTTGATTGAACTTTTTTTTTCATAACCATACCATCGGGATTAAAATGGCTTCATATGATCTCGGTGTTCAAACATACACAAATGAAAGAAAACTCTTGGATTTCAATCACACTCAATTTTAATGATTTCAAACTTTTTTTTAGATTTGACATGATGAAGTGTAACGATACTTAACAGATTTAAAACAAATTATAATTTCTGAAGAAACTTTTCTAATTAATTTGGTCTTTTAATTTGTATATGACTACATGCATTTAGTAAAATTGTAATAAAACATAATTATGCTTGTTTTGTTAAAATCTAAACTGATTCTAAACCAATGGGTTCCTTTCATTTATGTAAATCTAAAAATGTGCGTTAGGTTTGGTTTGAGGAACAATGTAGGGACAAGAGAAGTTTGCGAAGACAGGTGAGGAGGTGAGGAAGCACAGACCTGAGGTGCCGGGTAGATTGAGAATTCGAGTTTGCTCTTCTTGCCGTAGTCGACGGAGAGCCGTTCCATGAGCAGGGACGTGAAGCCTGACCCCGTGCCGCCGCCGAAGCTGTGGAAGACGAGGAAGCCCTGCAGCCCGGTGCATTGGTCCGACAGCTTCCGGACGCGGTCCAGGACTACGTCAACCAGCTCCTTGCCGATGGTGTAGTGACCCCTGGCGTAGTTGTTGGCCGCGTCCTCCTTCCCGGTGATGAGCTGTTCCGGGTGGAACAGCTGCCGGTACGTGCCGGTGCGCACCTCGTCTGCGCAAGCGTCAGCGTGTTACATACCGTGAGAGAAGAGACGACGCGGGAGGCTGCTTGTGCTTACCGACGACGGTGGGCTCGAGGTCGACGAAGACGGCCCTGGGCACGTGCTTCCCGGCGCCAGTCTCGCTGAAGAACGTGTTGAAGGAGTCGTCTCCGCCGCCCAGGGTCTTGTCGGAGGGCATCTGGCCGTCGGGCTGGATCCCGTGCTCCAGACAGTACAGCTCCCAGCACGCGTTGCCGATCTGCACGCCCGCCTGCCCGATGTGGATCGAGATGCACTCCCTCTGCGACAACAGTCAGCACAACTAAGCAGAGCCTCCGTTCGCGTCGACGACTCAAACGTTGACAACTATATTAACAACAACATCTACAAGACGTCCACCGTATTCAGAACAGTAACAAAAGCGGAACTTGCAGGTGTTTCCCCCCAGAGTGATCTGCGGGGCTCACATCATCAAGTCGGGAATCCCTCGCACTCTCTCTGGATTTTATCAAAGTTCTCACATGCCGAGACACCTTCACCTATTTTACGAGGTGCATGAACTAGTATCGAAGACCTTGAGTTGTCCGCTGATACCATTGGATCAGTCGGCCAACTGCCTCCTAAAACTGGTGCAGACACGGAGAAGGGAATGCTGCGACCCCACAGCAAACTCGTCTCCCGTCATTCGGAAGGAAGGGCGTGAGAATAGTACCCAATGCCCGACCTACCTGATGCAGGTTTTCTAGGGTTTTCCCTGCATCTCTTTAAGTGATCACCGGGTAGGATCCTTAAAGCACAGCCCGGGGGCCCTAGTCAACCCTTGGCTACCTTGCTCTACCTTCCGCATCCCCCCTTTTCAACTATGATATTAAAGGGGGGTTGCCTGTTTTAGGTTCACCCTCATGTAACCTGATAACCCCCCCTCCCCCAAAAAAAGAAACGCTCCTCCGAAGGTAGAAAAATGATCTTATCAAAAAGAAGTACTTGCGGGTTGTAATATAATTTGCGCATATTCTTTTACCGTATCAATCATTATTATTTATTATTTCTTCTGTCAACGTGACGTATTTAAAATTAGGAAATTAGCTACTACTCTATTGATATTAATTATGATTAATGTTAAAGAGCGAAGGCTTTCCCGGTGAATTTGATTCAAATACAATTCTCGGGTTTCAACCCGGGTAAAAAATTGTTTCCACAACGTTTCGACGGCAAACTCCGCCATCGCAAATAAGGTTTGGGTTGGAGATGTTAGTGCATTAAGGTAGAGATTGCAGAAAAAATATGCTAATTGTGGTAGCTCTTTAACATTATATTTAATTATGGCAGAGAATATTTAATGGGTATTATTTTATAGCTAAGGATATTTTAATGGAGCCAAAATTAATGTTTATTTAATATAAAACCCGAGAATTGTATTTGAATCATTAATGTTACTCATCTGACATCATTCATGATGTTCTGGTATTTAGTTCTTAGACTGGTCTGGTGCAACCCTCCATGCTAACCTATCCTGCGCAAGAATTTTCATTTCCACATAACTACCACATCTATCCCAACTGCTTAGCGTATTCCATCCTTGCCTCCCTCTTCTGTTAATATCCCTTTTAATTTCTGCTTTCTTTTTTTATTGTCCTTCAATTCTAATTTCAGCTAACTGCCATCTGTAGTGGTTATCGATAAGCCTTCTTTCTCGATATTTCATTCCTGTTCTCTTCAAAATCCTTAATAGTGTGTTCCAGTTAACATTATCAAAAGTTTTTTCTAAATTTACGAATGTCAAGAACGTAGACCTGTTTTTTTTCTTATCCTGTCTTCTAAAATTAGACGCAGGGTTCATTTTGCTTCTCTTGTTCTTGTTCAACTCGCATTCTATTTGACGTTCCATCCTCCTATGTACGATTTTCGTTAATCTTAGATATCCTACTTTATATCCCACCCAATTTATCCGCAGCTGATGGGATGGTGTACATTAATCCTGAAACCGGTAGTGACGTAACACAGTCGCCGGAAGTGCGTGTCTTCCCTCGTGCATAATAGCGTGCGAAACTGCAATGCATTACATCAGCCCTTATGCAAATCTCAACCCTCCGCCCCCCTAATGCAGGTGAAAATTAGCCCGCAGCTATCTGTGGAAGTCAGCGACCCCCTACACCACGGGCCGGCCATTGAACTGTCAAAACCATGTCAGACGAGGCGGCAACCATATTAGCAATTAAAAAGCTGCAACCTATTTACTTAACTTCATACACTCAGGAATTATTTTCATAATGTAATTTACAAGATCAATGAGTTTGTTTAAAAAATTTTTGATATAAAAATGTAAATCAATAATATCTGTGTCCAATTAAAAACACTTCTTTCAAATTTATGATAAAGTTCAGAGTCAGAACGCCTTGATTAAATGATTAGGCACAATGTTACATTTTCTAAAATTCATAAAAAATTCAACCTTAAGCCTAGATTTTACCATTCTTTTTCTTAGAGTTTAACCGTGTTAAAAATATTCGGTGTAATTGTACCATAAATATTCTTATTACATTGTAAAACTGACATGGCATGAACATCTTCATAAATAAAAAAATCAGTATGTAAAATAATTTGTTACATAAAAGGTAATGTCATATATGTGTGCGTGTGTAGGGGAGGGAGTGGGGGGAGAAAATCCACTGTTAATTGATATTGACTTAAAATAATCTTTGGCTGGGTTAAGAAATATAGATATAACCATTAATTGTTCCATGAATTATTTTTGTATGAATAAAGTTGTAAGTAATTAATTACAGAATAATGGCGCCCAACGTGGTGGCCGGAATATACTACGTATACTAATAGTTTAAATAGTGTTATGTCTGGAGTATGATAAACGTGTATTTTGTCCGTAGATAAATTAATCGTTTTGTGTTCTGAGATTGTTGTAATGATTTCTAATAAGAAAACCAATCCGTATCAGAATCGATGAAGGGGAAGGAAACACCTTTTACAAATGAAGCTGAAAAGTCAAATAAAGTGGAAATAAATTAAAAAATAACAGTTACGTAATTTTAAAATATTGTCGTTGTCGTGTTGTAATATTCAATCTTAAGACTGGTCTGATGCACTTGCGCAAGTTTATTTCATTTCCGCATCAGTCTTTGTCTTTATGATGACATCCTCCCGAGAAGTCCGCGCCCACAAATCTAAATGGGGACTATTTAATTCCGGAATATTTTACCCGAGAGACTGCCATCATATTGTTATGCTGTGAGCTTTACATGTCCGGAGGTAAAATAAATATTTTATTGTCAACTAATTTCAAGAACAGGTTTTATTAACTTCGTTTTAAGTAATAAAATGTTTTACAGCGGAACATAATATACATGCGTGTAGTTTAAATTGTATCTAAGGGTAACACGTTGGAAACTGACAGGTTAAGTGGTAATTGAATAATTTATTTTGTAAGCAGGAAACGGACTGCGGCTGTGCATTTCTTACTTTCCAGATTTCAAATTGAATTACTGTTGTTGCTTTTGAATTTAAATTTTGAATAACATTATAACTTTAGAATATTTTCCGTTATGGCATTCTGTCGTGACTTTGGGCGTGTAGATTTTTGAGGTCGCACACGGTGCAGTGGGGGTGAGGGGGGGGGAGGGGGAGGGGGGGGAGAAACGTTGGTGGGTCCTGGTACGGCGCTCGACATGGTTATTACGGATTGGCCCCTGACAGGAGTCGATAACAGCGCCCGCCGTGTCAGGGGACGCCTCGCAGCGTCGGCGTCGTGTCGCCTATTGTACTCGTCGTCGTTGCAAAGGCGACTAATAAATTCCCAATCGAATTACATTGCACCACAGCGTCGCCGGTAGCCCAAAGGAACCGACAGTGACTGGGACAATCAACTCGACGACGGTAAATGGAAATTGCCTATAGAGAAAATTCTGAATCACATGAGTGCATCTAGCACAAGAATCAAAAGAAGTCATACGTGTTCGATGTAAATGGGTGGAAGTGGACAGGTCTTTACTGAATACAAGATGAATTGGATCAGAAAGAATGGACAAAGAAAGTAGTACGAAGAAGAACGAAAGAAATCCCCAACTTACTCCATTACACCCTGCTTCCTGTCGTCCATTCTCGCCAACGTGACTACTTTTACAGCTATTAACAAGAAAGAGGAATGATATAGTTATAGAAACATTTAAAAAAATACTTTATAGTTACGTACATAACGTCGATTAAAAGAAAGCAAGAATGCAGTCTTTAGCCCATGCTGTTTCACTTATAGCGATGAAGAAAGTTGAAAAGGAATATGTACTGGGAATCAAAATGCAAAGAGAAAACACAAAAATCCTTATGTTTGCTGATGATATTATAGTATTATGGGAGTCAGAAGAAGACTTGGAAACCATAAAAAATGGCATGAACGTGGTCCTGGAGGAAGAGTACAACATGAGGATTAATAGAGGGAAAACCAAGGTGATGGAGTGTAGTATGGGAAACAGTGGAATAACAAAGGCTGTTTGATTGGGAAGTTAAGGAATTCTGCTACTTGGGAAGCATAATGACTAGAGTAGGATAGCACAGGCAAGTAGCAGGAATTTACTTACGACTAATATAAGTGTGAATATTAGGAAATCATTGCCCAAAAATGTTGCTATGGAGTGTGGCGATATATGGGTGCGAAACGTGGACGGTAGGAGCTGTATGAAGGAAAAGAATAAAGGCTTTCGAAATGTGGTGCTATAGGAGAATGAGATGGGTGGATACGGTATATAACCAGGAATTTCTAAGGAGAATAAGGGAGAGAGAACAATTTGCAGGACTAAGAGAAGGGATAGATCAATATGCCTTGTTTTTAGACTTGAGGTTCTTATAAAATTAGTTTTAGAGGGGAAGTGAACAGAAGAGGGAGGCGAAGAATGGAATGCGCTAAGTAGATTAGGGAGATGGAATAGCTGTGTAGAAATGAAAAATTATAGGCTAGCATGGAGGGTTATATCGGACCAGTCTTAAGACTGAAGGACACAACTACAACAACGAATGCTAGTCTATGTGTAAGAGAGGTCTTGATGTTTCTTTTGGTTTCCTAATCCGGCTCATACCAGACCCAGAATATCAGGAGTGACTCTAAGAACAGCCGCTGCCATGCAATTCTTCTTGGTTTTGTGATTCAGGTGCAACATTACTCTCTGTTCATGAAGTAAGAAAAAAATCATTGTGATGGCCAGTGGAGTAGCGCCAAGTCGGTTGCCGCAACATGGACTAATAAGTGATTCTTATTCAAACAATGTCGTACAAAATTGTTGTGGAAGTATGGAGGGACGTGCCCTATTTGATATATGTAATCCTTACTATCAGTTTCATAACTACAGTATTTTTAGCGCCTACGGTCGGTGGCGTCCCTGTCGGTGGGTGTCAAAAGTAACTTGCCGGCACAATAGCTCTGAGAGTTTGTCCTTCACATACTGTTAGCCATTTACCTATTCCGATGTTTTAAATGTTTCATGAACTTCATAGCTACCATGTGTTATTACCTAAATGATGAATTTTAGCGTTTGGAAAATAATTTATTACATACATTTATTTATTTTCTTCTAGGTGCAATTAAACGTATCATCTACATTAAATCATTAATGCCTTAATATTTGATTACCATTTCGAGTAGAAAATAGTAGACGCTAGTTCTTGATCCCTCAAGGTAGTTACAGTAAAGCAAAATTATTAATCATTCACTGGTTTTCCTTAAGCACATGGACAACTTTCTGTGTCATTCTGATCTCATCTATTCTAGACTCCCGTGGTTCTAGCTAGAGATTGTGAAACGAATATCTGTGGAAGTAAACGTGCGGCATTTTGTTGCAGAAGTAAACTTATTCTTCCCTGTTTGCTAGGTTTTTTATGAACCACTATAGAGCTGCAATTATCAACGAATAGAAGTGGATGAAATATATACCACAGTAAAGTATTTCCAGGTGAGGCAAACGACAAGAGAACGACCGCTTCAAGCTTATTTCATTACAGGGATCAAAACCATTATTTTATCATATTATTTACGAAGAAACCATTTTAATTTTTAATTGTTATACCAGCAGTGTTGAGCTGAATTACGCTGTCATGGAGAGATCATAAAATGGCGTTTGCTTTCCTGGAACTTAGGCAGCTCAAATAACACTTCAGTATTGCGTGAGGTCTATATTGTAGGCGCCCGACACGGAACGGATCCATAAAGCGTCAGTATTTTATGATTTTTACGCATTAAACTGATTTTGTTCTTCATCGTAGTTTTGAAATCTTCTCTTCAAGCTCGAAAAATTTCTGCGTAACCGCAGTGTTCTTGAAAACTCTCATCAATCGATAATAGTTACGTAAATTCAGTTCAAGGAACATCTGCGTGACAAGGGATCAATAAGAATTTTACATAAATACTCTGTCATCGATTTTGGCAATGTCGGGAGGAAGATGGACGCAATAACAATTTCCGAGAGGAATCGTGTGTAGGCTGTTGATCCAGCGTCGTGTGTGACGTGGGCGTTGCTCGCCGCTCCCCGGGTGAAAAAGGAAACCTCTTCCAGCAGACCGTGAATCCTCGCCTGGGAACCACCAGCCGTGAAGAACTCGACCCAGGTACCATCTTCAAAAACAGTTAATACGAATTATTGAGATTGCGTGAAGTCTCGCCCCGGTGGCGATATTCATCCGTGAACGAGTTCCTGCACTCCTGGGACAATCATCTATCAAAATATTCTTACTTACTCGTCTTTCTGATATTCATGCAACCCACCATACCAACCTATCTTGTGCAAGCCTTTTCATTTCCGCATAACTAACACACCCAACATCCTCCCTAATCTACTTGGCACGTTCCATCCTTGGTCTTTTTCTTCCGTTCATTTCTCTCTAATTTTAATTTTACAAGATCCTCATGTCTTAAACCGTGGCCAATTAATCCAACCCTTCTCTTGTCCGCTCCACCCCTATTCTGTTTATAATTCCTCGTTCGTGATTCTAACCACCTATCCTTACTTCCTCATGGAACGACGAAATCATTCTTCACTGATTTCCTGGAAATTAGGTTGTGAAGAATGTGGTTAGTGAGCCTGGTTTTTAAGTTTACAGGAGTGGAGGTATGTAGAATCGGACTAGTTCAGTGGTAGATCCCCGCCGGGCTTCGTGTTCCTGGTCCGGGCGACATTAATCCATTTCTGTCTTGCTAAATTATAACTTTTATGGAAAGGATTCGTGACCGTGGAAAATTTCTGTTTCTAAGAAGATAAGCCTTTGAAATGTGGTGCTATAGACGAATGCTGAAAATCAGATGGGTGGATAGAATCACAAACGAGGAAGTTCTAAACAGAATAGGGGAAGAGAGAAGAATATGGAGGACGTTGAATAAGAGAAGGGATAGATTAATAGACCACGTTTTAAGACACGAGGGTCTTGTAAAGTTAGCATTAGAGGGAAGTGTGTGGGGTAAGAACAGAAGATGCAGGCCAAGGATGGAATACGCTGAGCAGATTAGGGAAGATGTGGGTTGCGCTAGTTATAAGTAAATGAAAAGTCTTGCGCATGTTAGGTTAACATGGAGGTTGCATCAGAACAGTCTTAGGACTGAATATCACAACAAGATAATACAAATACTGCTCTGCTACAAGTAAGAGCCGCTGGATCGATCTGAAGGAGGAAGGAATAAGGAAGGTAGAGTGCCGGGGCAACTGGACCCCCGTTTCGCGGGCCTCGGGGCCGAAAACTTGACTCTAATTACGGTTTCCGGTTGCCCTGAAGCTCACAGACAAGAGTCCGACACCACGCGGATTCTCCCGACAAAAGCGACCTCCGACAATTAAGTTCGCGGACGTGATGTCAAAGACGAATCCATATCTATAACAGATGCTGTATGCCAAGGGGTTGGCAGACGTGAACGCAAACAGAGCCAAAATTACCATTTTTTAATATATATATATATATATATATATATTTATTTATAAACCAACACGTAGGTACACAAATTAAAATATTTTCAAATTACATATATTCACGAGTCACATGTAACTACTCAAAAACGCATATGAAACTAGAATGATGTAAAAGAAAATAATTATTTCAATAATTTAGAAATTATATTTATATTTAATTGTGTTGTTGTGGTATTCAGCCCTAAGACTGGTCTGATGCAACCTTCCATGCAATCCTATCTTGAGCAAGCCTTTTCATTTCCTTATAACTAGCACGTCAGACATCCTCCATATTCTGCTTAGCGTATTCCATCCTTGGCATCCCTCGACTGTTCTTACCCCACACACTTCCCTCTAATGCTAATTTTACAAGAGCCTCGTGTCTTAAAACGTGGCCTATTAATCTATCCCTTCTCTTAGTCAACGTCCTCCATATTGTTAGCTTTTCCCCTATTCTGTTAAGAACTTCCTCGTTTGTGATTCTATCCACCCATCTGATTTTCAGCATTCGCCTAAAGCACATATTTAATTAAATTATATTTATTAATAAAAAATAATAACATATAGGGGAAGTCGGGGAACGAATCGGGAAACCGTTTAACAATTTTTGTAAAATTATGGGATAAGAAAAATCACTTCATAGAAGTATAAATCATTAGTTCATGAACAATTCTCGGGTTTTCAACCGGGTAAGTATAAAGTTTGAACACGACGTTTCCATGGCTTGCTCTGCCATCTTCTTCAGGTGAACACCGGGAAAGCCCACGCTCTCTTATAAATTATTAGTTTATTCTATGACATACTTAATTTGATATCAATATAATTTAAAATTCATAGTAATACTGGTTGACCGTCATAAAGGTTTATTACTCCATTATCAGACAATTCAAAAGTTTCCTTCAACTATGACGTTTCGTCCTGAAAAATTTTGAGTTTAAATCATGCAAAATGGAGACATAAATTTCTTTCAGTTACGAAATTTGCTAATGTATGTAATTACACATACATATTGATAAAACGAAGATTGTCGGTGGATGCAGTCCATGAAGAAATAAACTAATATGGGAATTTTCTTTTTTCAACAAGATTTATGTGTAATTACGTTTATTAAAAAAATTGAAAACCTGAATAAATTTATTCATGTTTCCTGTGTAGTACCTGATAATGTACCGAATCTGATGCCGAAACGCCGCAGTTGAATAACACTCCCTAATGGTGTCTAAAATCGGTCATTAAATTTCATTTAAAAAAATTTCTTTAAGTAACAGACGACGAAAAACAAAAAAAAATTTAATGACTGATTTTTTAATAAATAAAGTAAATAAAAAATAGATTTTAATGAAATGATTTTTTTATAAATAAAGTAAATAAATAAAAAAACAACGAACGACCAGAAGTAAGAAAAATAAGTATTTAATTGCAACAGCGGACGTTACTGCAATAACACGAAATTTTATAGTATTTTAATTGATGAACAGAGGAGGTCCCGAAAGTTGGGGACGAAAATTCAAATTAAATTCTTCTTTTTCTGAATTTTGGCCACTTTTTGTAGTATTAAATCACATCAATTTAATTATTTTATTTCTTTGATGCTTGGCCTAATTTAGCTTCCGACGTTTTGTTAAATTACTTTGTCTCATATTTTGGAGATTAAATTCAATTTAAACTACTTAAATAAATGAAAATTTAAAAACTTAAACGAAACCACTTTAAGTTGTCAGTTTTGTATTATTTCAGTAGCTTCCGGCCATTACGATTTTCAGCTGAATATTTCGATTATCTCATGTACAAATTTTGCAATTAACAGTACCAGAGCGATACACGTCTTAGATGTAGACGTGTACCGCAATGGTAACGTGAATTGAAAAATTTGTACGTGAGATAATCGAAATATTTCGTTGAAAATGGCCATGGCCCGAAGCTTTTGAAGTAATACAAAACTGACACCTTAAAGTGGTTTTCTTTTATTGATTTAATTTGGGAGATTTTATAGTACAATTTTCTTTGGAATTTCTTTATGCTTTGACCAGCTTTAGTATGTCATTTTAAAATTATATTGAGATGGTTTTCAGTTAAACCAGAACAGGTTTGCCACTGCGAGGTTTCGTGGTCGAGCGCCTCTGGACTCACCATGGTTTCGGCTTCTTCGACGTCTCGACGCGACGCAACGGAGATGCTCACTGTGCCCGGCGTCGGCAACCTCGGGCCCTTTTAAGGTTCTTCCCGACGCTAGGGGGTGGGGGTGGGGGCAGCAACCCCCCCGCCCCCGCCCTCTCCTCCTCGTCCTTGCGCACCGTCGCAGCGCCAGAGGCAGAGACACACACACACACACATTGTCAGGAGGTACTCTCTGCTTGCAAATTATTACCTTGAGAAGTCAAAGATAATCTCACAAAATGCAGCGAGTATATACATATATAAACAAGAACGGACGTGACACCACGTGACAGTGGTTTCAAGCCCCAAAAATTTTCGAGGTCGCTCATTTGGGAATCTTAACTGAATGGCGGACAGAATAGATTCGTGCAAAACCTCGGAGGTTAATGATTCGAAATTAAAAGGAGATAAATAAAATAAATGGCGCTGGAACTTCTACCATAAAGAATGTGCTTGACTCTGCTGCTGACAAGTATATTTTTACTTGCCGTGTTGTGACCAGTATTTTATATAAATTTATATTAATTTTTAAAAAATTGTAAATTACTTTCTTTGCCGTGGAAAAGCCTTTTGCCGACCCCACTTTTGAATAAAAATTGATTATTCAGTAGGCTGTCATCTGTACACCAAGTTTATTTAATCAGTACTGCAGTATGAAAATGTCAGGATTTTAATAACAAGGGTGTGCATACGTTCCTGACATGGCCACTATGATGAATTTTGGAATGTTGTGTTTAGGGGTAGGCAAAACTATTATTATTTTTTTAAGAAATTCCATTAACTTGCACACCATTTTTGGGGGGGTTAAGAGGCTACATGAGGGTGATCGTGAAACAGGCAACTCCCCTTTAATAGCATAGGAAGGGAATTGAAAAGGGGGGGATGCACACAATTCCTCCTTTTTGTTTTTACAAAAATAATTTTTTTCTAAAATGGCTGCTAGAAAATTTCTGGAACCTCAGCAGGGTCATAAAATTTACACCCAGCTTAAATTCATTTAGCCGGGTGATTGCCGCGTTGACAGTGACTTACCTTAGTATGCATTACTTAGTTACTTTATATATATTTAAATGGACAAAGTCTACGATTTTAATTTTTCTTTGCTTTGCATACCGTCGATCGACTCGTCCCCTCATTTCAGGATAAACTGGCAAGCAACACGCCAGGACCGGTAATTTTCGATGCGTGATTGGCAGCCTTTGCTAGAAATTCCCCTCCAGCGTTTCCAGAGTCAATATTTGGCGGATAAGCACGACACGCGAATAAACACTTGTTCTGTCAAACAGTGCCAAGAAAAAACTGATCGAATAGTAAAAAAGTCAGGACTGATGCCCACTAGCGCTTCCTGACGGAGGAGGAGGAGGATTGCTCATGTTTCTCCCTCAACAGAAACAACTTTCACGGTCTGTCGACCAAATGGCTCCCGAAGCGAGGAGAGTGATGAGATTAAAGGCTCAAGGGTTGGTTTCTCCTCCAGCCTTATAACCACAAAAATCTGTGACATGGGAAAATCGTAATGACCAAACCCAGGATAAGTCAGTTATTTAGTTGGATTTCTGATTCTCCGTGCATGAACTATTCCTAAAATTAAATTTTCTTCGGCGATTACAATCTCAAACGGAATGTAGGAGAAAATATATATTCATTCTTTGAGACAAAGAATGATATTTTAATGTGGTGGGGAATTACGCTTTCTTGGCTAAAGTCACATGTTGATGAGGAAAAAATTTTAATTTCCCACTTTCTTTTAGGATACTTATGGAGGTATTTCAATGCCTTAAGATAAATTAAAAAATAAATACTATTACTAATTATTGATAGTTACTTTATACAAACTGTGGACTATAATGGACAGTTCGTAAGTAAATCTTAGGCTATATATATATTTATATGTATATATCTGTTTTAAGGACTAAACAACGAGTAGACAGAGTTCAGTGGTCAGAGCTACTGTTTGATTTCTGATCTTATTGAGGTCTTTGCACCCTAATTCATTAATTAAATTTCACAGTATTTGGAAGTCTTCATTTACTCCTCATTTTTAATACATACATACATATGTTCTGTTGTAGTACTATTCAGTCTGGTTTAATGCAACCCTCCATGCTAACCTATCCTGCGCAAGCCTTTTCATTTCCTCCCTTTTGTACTCGGTCTTCAGTTTTAACCAACACACACTTCCCTCTAATGCTAATTTTACAAGACCCTCGTGTCTTTAAACGTTACCTATTAATTTAGTCTTTCTCTAGGTCAATGTCCTACACATTTTCGCCCTTCTCCTATTCTGTCTAGAACTTTCTGGTTAGTTATCTTATCCACTCATTCTTCTATAGAACCACATTTCAAAGCTTTCTATTCTTTTCCTCTCTGTAACTCCTATCGTTCACGTTTCGTACCTATACAACGCCACACTCCATACAAACATTTTTAGCAATGATTTACTAATACTCATAGTTATATATTACACGTAAGTAAATTCCTCTTCCTTGCATGTGCTATCCTACTGTAGTTAACTTCAATAAAAAATCCCTTCCCAGTCTAACATCCTTTCCCATACTACACTCCATTACTTTGGTTTTCCCTCTATTAAATCACGTTCATGCCATTTATTGTGGTTTCCAAGTCTTATTCTGACTCTCCTAAGGCTACAATATCATCGGCAAACTTTGGGGATTTTATTTATTTTCCATACAGTACGATTCAATTTCCCTATTGCTTTTTAACTTTCTTCATCGCCTGTTCTATATGCAAGTTAAGCAGCATGGGCGACAGACTGTAACATTTACTAACTCCTTTCTTGATTTCTGCTTTCTTTTCTTGCCCTTCAATTGTAATTATTACTGACTGCCTTCAGTACGGGTTATGGATAACTCATCTCTCTATCATTCTGCCTTCTTAACAGTTTGTCCCAGCTTACATTATTAAAGGCTTTTTCTAAACCTGAAAATGCAATAGACGTAGGTCTGTTTTTTATTATCCCTTCCTCTGAAATTAGAAGTATTAAAAATATAAGTTCTATCAGCTCGTAAGTTGATACAAAACGGACTAGAATACCGTTTACGTCCTCCGATCAAGAATTAATGGTTCTTTATGGAATACTTTTGAAATTGAACTTCAATCATATAAGAAAATGGCTGCATTTAATCTACTAGGAACATTTGTTATTCGTATATTTCTTTCAGAATAAACAATAAAGTTTATTTCACTTACATTTTGGCAAGAATTAATTATATAAGTTTCTGTAAATAGCAGATAGATGTTGGATGTTAATGTAAGGGGTTGAAACGTTATCTCGTGCCAGAAGTAACCAACCAGTTGTCGGGTGACGTCACACGCGGGATCAACTCCTCCTTGTCCTTATATTCTTCCGGTTATTGTCTGACGGAGGGCGCGGTGACCAACTCGAAATGAAGAAACGTAGTTACATCACTCAGCAGAGCACACAAACTTGGACGGACAAAAATAAACCTGTCATAGTCTTAACTTATACCTCATCAAAATGGCGGCTTGGTGACGTCACTTCATGCATATGCATCAACACCACAGGCGGAAAATCGTTTGGGGTGAGAGACAGAATATTTTAAAAATGATTAAAGCATAATGAAATACATAAACGTTTATGGCAGCAAGTTTAGCGGCGGATACACGTTTATGAAATTAACGATACTGGAACAATAATAATAAAACAAAAAAATAAAACTGTAATATTTCGGTCGGAATTATTTCTCTTCAGTCACGAATAGTTCTTTTTTTAAATTAATCATAGCTTGATATATTATTAGTACCAAGTGTTCTATCTACTGGCTGGCTTTAGTATACACGTTTCCTTTTCCACCTCCCCCAGCCCTTAATTATTTCCTTCAGCAAAAAATTTCTTTTTCCCTTCAAGTCGTCTGAACTTTTCTTCCTCCGAAATGGATCATTAGTTGATGTCGTGAAGTAAGCAATTCAATTAAAAACTGTAGCCATTCTCTTCTCTCTCCATCTTCATAGAACGTCTTGATTTTTTTTTTCAATTCTTCTTCAATAACACACCTCATCATCCAAGATAGCCTGATTTATAAAAATTGCTTGCAATAGGCTATTAACATTTCACCGCAGAAGACGGATTCAGGTCTGTTTAAATGTTATTATAATTTATATTTCAGAGCCATGATATAGAATCCTGAGCTAAATCTGATATGAAACCTGTTTTTGTAATCTTAACTCCACCGCTTCCACCGTCTCCGTACCGTAATCTACTTCTACTACCAATTGCTCGTATAACCCATAGATGCACTTTTAAAACATAAACTGAAAAATAAAATTATCTAGTTTAATTAAACTTAGCAACGTTTCACTTGTACTCCAATTCTTTGCTACGGAATAAAGTATGAAATTAATAACGGCGAAGAAAAAAAAATCCATTAACTGAAGGTAAGGAAACGGAAGGAATTTTATATGCGTTTAATTATTATCGTAGAAGTATGTCTGCCGGGGAGGGATCCTTGTAATGTATTTAATGTGAAGAAAATAATTTTGCATACCGTATCTTGATACCAAAAAGTTCGCTCCACACCTTATGAAACTAAATAGTATCAGTGGGCGAATTAGTGACGAACACTCAAAAACGAAGGAGAAAAACTTGGAGAAAATTTGATGGTCATATCGGTAAGATGAAGAAATTTACGTGCCAATGCTGGTAACAGAAGCAGTGAATAAGGGATTTTACCGTTTTCCAGAGATTACTAAATTATAGCAGGCGGAACAGTCAATTACCCAAGTGTAACGACCTTAATATAGATTATTGATGAATTATTTTCATTATTTCTCTGAGGACAAAATAATACGGGATACAGTATGTATTTTTTATTTTCTAATACTATTTTACAGATCTTTAAAACAGTTCCTGTCGTCTGCTATAGTTTAGTACTCTCTGGAAAACGATAAAACCCGTTATCCGCTGTTTCTGTTAGCACCTTTGCATGTCTGAGACGTAAATTTGTTGGTGGAGTTTATCTTTACGCAGGGGTGTTCTGTATTTGCATCTGCAAGAAGCGTCACGCCAGGGTGCAAAGACCTCGTGAAATATAAATGATACAGGAAGAAAGGCTTCTAAAGGAAAAGTGGGGCGGCGTTTTAACATGTGTTACGGAAACGATCGCTCAGGCACGCCACGCCATCGTTTCCCTTCTAGTGGACTTCAAATCTTCTTCAGAACCTACTCGAATGAGCTAAACGATGAGTACGTAAAAATAATAGGGAGAGGAAAACGAAAGTTAAAGTAAGAAACGATAGTTACTCTAAATAATATAGAGCATACATTAACTGTGCAACGAAAATCGAGTACCGAAGGATAATAGTTAAACGTTTGAACAGAATAGTAACTAGCAGATTAATAATAAAATTTAATAAGTAACCCATAAAATAAAACCATTCGTTCGAATTGCTGTCTCTGCCTTTTTCCCTTGATCATCAGGCGATGCAAGGCGTCGAGGATGTGAAAATAATCGTGAGATGCAATGGTCGTAATTATTAGTTAATTTATCTGTAACCCATATATCATTTAGATTACATGCTTATTACACTTTAATGTTTCTGTCTTTGAATGAAAATTATTCCACCCTTAATCAATTTGTACAGTGCCTATTCTTCACTAGTCCTCAAAATTAGAATGAGAAGAAGGCTAGACATAAGCCGTAGTATACTGCTCTAAATGCTTTAAAGTCACATATTCTGCTCAGTAATCTATATCTACAGCAGATTTTACAGAGTTTATTAAGTATGCGGTCTTTGTACACATCCCACTTTGAATTCTTGTCCATCCGTATTACTAAAATTTGTAGATGGTTGTATTAGTTTGACCAATATCTTTTGGGTGCACATTGGATTGGTTAAAGACCAGATGGACTGTTTTCCCAGTATTTACTATTAGTCTGTTGCGATTAGGTCAGATGATTAAAAATTTATTAGTTTGGTAAATATCGGAGTGTGCTGTGAATAAAATTTTGGTATTAACTGCAAATAGAACATAAATATGAGGGCATGCTGTTAGGGAGACAATTGTAAATAATAATAAACTGTATATATGGGTAATTTTCTCAATGTTTAACGCCACTAGTTACAGGGAATAAAATACGGGCTGGTCGTATGAAATTTAAACTCAAAAATGTCTAATGAGTATAGATTCAAATTACAATATTAGTTTTTTTCTAACCAGTGTAAAATACCTGTTGTCAATAGAAGAACAATTAGTATTCCCAAACAAGTTTCCTAAAAATTGGGAATATGTATAAATTCAGTATTAATTGACAACTTCATCGCACAATTATTGTTTTTTGATGTCTGGCAAAATCACGAAATTCTTAGAATTATGTTTTTAATGCAGAAAATATTCATAAATACGTGATTAATGATAATCATAATAAATAATATTTTAACCAATATAAAGCTAGGTTTACACGGGCAGTGATGTTCATCGAAGTTGGGTTGGCAGTGCACTGCCTACCGTTTACATCTTCACTGACAATTCTGTGCAAGTGCTGCCCTCACTACAGAACGGGCAGAGAACTCTTATGCATGTTTACACTTCTCTGCTATTTCTTGGCAACTACGACCGGTTGGATTGTTGATGTTGCATAGTGTCGATATATTGTTTATATCAAGTTGAATATTTTTCCCCTTTGTGTTTTCGCGCACGCATAATGTCCATAAACAGGAACTAATCACTTTGTATTTGTTACAGAATAGACGTAACGAGGAAGGGTTCCTGAAATTCTCACGAAAAAGTCAAACTCAGTATTACGCTACTGTACTATAGATAAATAAAAATGAAAACAGTTGTTTAGTAATATTGTTTTATATTGTTACTACATAAATCAAGCAATAATAAAAACAGCACATGTACCTTGAAGCTGGTTTTCAGTTTTTAATTGGCTCGGTTTCTATTACTTGTTTTATTCCTCTTACATGTGTCAATAACTGGTCAAAACGAAATGAATTATTTTTCATTACGTGTGATAGTAGTATGTTTATAGCTATACATAATTCTTTTGCTTAATTTTTTTTCGAGATAAAGTTTGTGCCGTTGGAGGGTAAACAATAATTATTTTTTGAAAGTTAACCTAAATACTTATAGGCTCATACAAAGACATACGAACTTTATCCCAAAAGCGTTATGGCATTGGGAGAAAAATTTCCCTCTGTAGTAAATATAATAGTTGGTATATCTGCATTGTTAATGTCTTTGTGAAGATTTTTAAATGAAAAGTTTCGCGGATAATTTGATAAGATTTCATTTTTTGGACAGTTTTGATTATCGTGGAATAATTTTTTGAATGAGATGATCATCATGTTTAAGAAGACTGAGTGCAAAAGAAGATGTTAGATTGTCATTTAAAGAGGACATGATTATTAAGATGATGGTTACTTCAGGTGTATGACAGTTCGAATAAATGCTATTACAATTTCAGTATAGGTGATGTTTAACTTTTGTGCGTCCATGTGATATTTGGGCGTTTCGTCTAGTATGATCCTAAACTGACTAGAAAATCGTG
The DNA here is from genome assembly GCA_034510155.1 of Eucriotettix oculatus. Classification (NCBI taxonomy): domain Eukaryota; kingdom Metazoa; phylum Arthropoda; class Insecta; order Orthoptera; family Tetrigidae; genus Eucriotettix; species Eucriotettix oculatus. Next base: position 17,524,983 of record CM067379.1, read on the forward strand.
CATTAATCGGAAAGTTTTAATTTGTGTGTCCATCGCTCTACAATGCTAACTCTAACTAAAGAACAACAGCAGAGGATTGAGGAGAACAAGAGGAATGCTTTGGAACTAAAGGCTAAGAAGCTCGCCGAGAAGCAAAGAAACAACGGTGCTGGTACAGGGTCTGTCACCACTCCATTCTCAAAAAAGGTAGAAACACCATTGAAACTTGGGCCTGAGACATTGTCGGTCCCGTTAAAAAGGAATAATTCACCGGATGTGTCTTTGCAGGAAAGTCATAAAAAACTAGCAACAGGAAATGAAAATACCACCAGTAAAACAATACTTAATTTTTACTCAAAGGAAACCTCAATGAAAGAGCACAAGAAACCAAATTCTGCTTTCTCTGATAGTATGACGTGCAGTGTTCAGGGAAGCAATAATAGTTTTAAGAATCAAAGTGCCTCACCTCAATACAGTAACTCTGGGAGCAAACCCAATACTTCGCAGGCACCACACAGTGTCACCACAGGATACTGCAAACTTATATCTAAAGATAAATTTGTGGTTGATGTTGGTTATCACAAACGAATGATAGATATTTTCAAAACCATCAAGAGTGGCACATATGGTAAGCTTTGAACATGACCCACACTTTGTTTCTTGTCTCCCACACATTAGCATAATATACGTCATTCAAATAATGTATAAATTCATCTACATTGAAAGCAGACCTAGCATTTCATTGGTTTGCAGGGGGTTTGACATCAGCAGTGTTATTAATCTCAATCTGTTGCCATGTGTTATATTTTTATATTTCATTTTCTTGGGCAGATATCTCTAGCAAGAAGTGGTCATTTCATATAAAGGATCATGAATTACTCATGACTGCCTTGAATGCTGAGAAGGATATATCTATCTCAAGGCTACCACAAATTATTCTGAAGGTACTTCACAAATCATACATATTGCTAACTTAACATAGGGTAGCTTTATTCTTCTTAAATAAGACTTTTTCATTTCTTGTTTCAATTATTTTGATTAAAACTACTGGAAATATAATCAGAGTTCCTTTGAAATATTACTTTCAGGGTTCAGTAATTAAAATATTTTAAGTTTATGAATTTGTATTTGGGAAGATGATCTGTTTTATGTTAAAATTTATTTCTACAACTGCTCAGTGGGTGTACATGTGTAACAGATATCGTGTGCAAAGTTGGATAATGCTACATATCACATTAAGGTATATTAAATTCTTCCATTCATCAATTGAATTTAAATTGTACTAAGAACTTTTTTTACTCTATTAATATACAGCTTTTCTTGGAAAAACCTCCAAAAGAAATAAGTCAAGATATAGACTTAAGCCAAATAGACAAAACTCTAGTAGAAAGTCTTATGCCATTCCAAAGGGAGGGTGTATGGTGAGTACTTAAATTTGTTAACAAGATTCTAATATCTACTGTATCGTATGTTACAATGAGCTATGTTAATGATTGTATACTTCCAAAATATCTTGGTTTACCTGGCAAGCGATTATTGATAATTATGTAAAATAATGAGAAAATGTTTTTAAACTGAATTATCTAGTTAAATAAATATCTATTGAAATGGTTAAGTATTTAATTATGGAAATCAAATTTTTTTGTATTGATTTCCTTCCGTGATTAATGTTGTTTATTTGAGTATGTATTTTGTCATTAACGCTACTATTATCATTTAGACATACAATTTTCTTTTAATTGCCTATTTATATTTTTACATTTTGTATGTAATGATTATAATTTTTTCTCCTAAGCTTTGGCATATCCAAACAGGGCCGTTGCTTGATAGCAGATGACATGGGTCTTGGAAAGACAATCCAAGCCTTGGGAATTGCCCACTTCTATAAGAGTGAATGGCCTTTACTTATTGTCACTCCATCATCTGTAAGGTATGGATTTCTCTTGAGTATAAAGTGTAGTACGTGATAGACGTTGGGTTTAAATCAAACATTTATATACTTTCTGAGATTTGAATAATAGAATTATTATAAATTTGCAAATCAGTTGTCTCCAGAATTAACTTTGTGGAAATAAACCTTATTTTTACTCTTTCCATTGGAAGTGTGATTAAGAAAACTATAATGTAGGAATGTATACACAGTAGTTGACTCTGTTTTCAATTTTCAGGTACACTTGGCTGGAAGCCATTCAGAACTGGTTACCCAGTGTTCCATTACACACTATTATGGTAATGACAAGTGGCAAGGACTACGTAAAGGATGCCAGGATACTCATAGTGTCCTATGATCTCTTGGCCAGGCATCAGAAGGCAATGATGTCACTGAGTTATGGGGTTGTCATTGTGGATGAGTCACATTTTCTTAAGAATATTAAGACTGCACGCACAAAAGTTTGTTTGGGAATGGTTGGTCGGGCAAGACGAGCAATACTGTTAAGTGGGACGCCAGCATTATCCAGGCCCAATGAGCTTTACACCCAGATTATTGCCATAGACAAGAAAACCTTCCCCTAGTGAGTTTTTGAGTATTGATACATTAATTAATAGATCAAGTGAATTTTTAGGTTGAGTAGTTAAATGAAATGGCATATATGAATATTAAGTAGGTATAGATTACTTCTTGATGCTATTATACTTAATATGGTAGTTTTGTAGAAGCTATATCTTGCACAAGATAGGTTAGCATGGAGGGTTGCATGAGACCAGTCTTTAGGACTGATTACCACAGCAACATATCTAGCCTCACATTTCCACTTTTATTTAAATTTACCTTCCATTCAGTTTGGGGGAAAATATGATTTATGAAAGGTAGAACAGTTGGGACACTAACATTGGATTATTAGTATGAGTACTGTCATTTTATTTCTTTTAGCTAAATAATATATTTTTGGTACAGCTTTCATGATTATGGGATCCGCTACTGTAATGGCAAGAAGACGCATTGGGGTTGGGACTTTAATGGCTCTTCCAACATGGATGAGCTTCAGCTGCTACTTGAAAACAGTTTCATGATTAGGAGGCTGAAGTCGGAGGTTATCACACAACTACCATCAAAAGTCAGGTGTGTTCCATGGAACTATCTTAGCAATTGTTCATTTCACCATTATGGTTCCTGATATATAAGTCTCCAACATTGTGTTTCTGTAGGCATGTTGTGATACTGAATCCGTCAGGAATTAATAGTGACAGTGCTGAGATGAAGTCTTGGGTGAAGACGCTAGACTCAAAGTCTCTTAAAGGCATGGAGCGCCGTGGTGCTCTTCTTCAGTTTTTTTCTGCAACTGGGAAAACAAAACTGAATGCAGTTCTGTGAGCAATCCAAGCTGACTTTATTTTATATGGTGTACACACTTATCTCTCCTTACCAAAAGTAAATAAACTTGATTCATTTTTTTTCAGGGATTACTTGTCTGATTTGCTAATAAGCGAGAAAAAGTTCATTTGCTTTGCACACCACAAGAGTGTCATTGAAGGGATATGCAAGATGATAAGCGAGAAAAATATTTTGTATGTACCGGTTAACCTAATTTATTTATTAAGTAATTTATTACCATGAAAAATCTATAGTCTTTCATTTGCAATAGGTTACTAGACTCTTAAAATTAAAACTGTTATCATGATAGTATTACTCTTTATCATTTTCAATAATTGTTAAATGATAATTGTATATTTTGTCAATAGAGCATGAATGTGTAGAGACAATATTGAAGTTACAAATTTAAGTTACTATAAAATTACACAGTGTTTTTGCAGCATGTTTTTCTATTTTTGCAAAATTAATATTCTGACTACTTTTACATACTTAATGAAGTGTTTTCTGAAATTATATTGAAGTCGGTTGGTGCTGTCTAGTGTAATTATTGGCGATTGTTTCTATTTTTGATTTAATAACCTAAATTCAATATCATTACCATGTAGTTTCAGTTAGTATGGTACCTATAGTCAATTCCTTCTCTGTCTGTTTAAAAATGCCACTTTCAAAGTAACAGCTCCCATAATAAAATTATATTATAAAACATTTTTGGTGAATTAGATACATCAAAATTGATGGTTCGACCAACTCGGCTGTCAGGAAGGAACTTTGCGACAAGTTCCAATACCAGGAGGAGTATGCTGTTGCAGTTCTGTCTATAACTACGGCCAACGCAGGCATCACGCTCACTGCTGCACATCTGGTTGTCTTTGCTGAGCTTTTCTGGAACCCTGGAGTGAGTGGTGTTACATTTTCTGCACAGATGGGTTTATCTTATTTTAGAAGTTTAAATCAGCCAATCATTCTTATGTGGGTGCATCTGAAACCTCCAAATTCTTGCACATTTGGCAACTTCTCTGTGTGTTACAACTTCGAAATAGTCATTAATGACATGATACCTAATGGCTTCCAATGTGTGTGTCTGTCAAGAGAATAATTTATTGGCTGACATTTTTCTATTTTAATTGACAATAATGAATTGATCATTTAAAATTTGAGTTATATTAGAGATATCATTTTCAGTTTTTTGATGTACTATGGAATTTAAAGACATTATAATGTACCTGCTGCTAAGAAGTTCGTGGTCAGCAGTTTTGATTACAATTTAATTTCGTTTTTATTTGCCAATTGTTTGTATTATTGATCAGAATAATTGGAAGTACTCACACTTATTTTTCTCTGATTAATATGCTGACTTCATGTAACCCAACATTAGCTTCATATATTGTAAAAGAATCACTAGGTGATTGATTTTCTCCACGTCTGCAGATCTTGACGCAGGCAGAGGACCGGGCACACAGGATAGGGCAGCAGGACAGTGTTCTTGTGCAGTACCTTATAGCCAAGGGAACGGCAGATGACTACCTGTGGCCCATGATCCAAAACAAGCTGGATGTACTCAATAAAGCTGGTCTCAGCAAGGATAACTTTCTACACTCAAATACTACAGTTGTCAAGGTAGGTAACAAACATTTACAAATGGAAAATTTGTTTTGTAATGAGTTTTTGAACTTCTGAATACATAAAAGATATAGGATTATAACATCAATCTATAGGCTTTGAGTTATGCAAACAAATGCAGTTATATTATCAACTGTTGAGTAAGCACATGCTTACATTACTAGGAGATGATGCAATGTTTATGTCAGACAGATTAAGATGATGAATATGATTCTTATAACAACGAATAGTGTGGCTCGAAAAATACCTTCTCTTCCATTTCAGTATAACATTCTTACTATAGGAGTTACATATTTGTTGATAATCTACTACCACCCTGTTTTGTGTCAAATAACTAGGTTACTTTTAAAAAATTCAATTCCTTTTCTTAAATTGTCTTTGCTTCTGTCAAATTGTCGTCTTTTTGTGTGTATGCATACAAATAATCACATGCATATATTTAAATTGTTTAAGGATAAGAGGCAGCCAACACTGGAGAATTATTTCCAGGAGCTTGGGGATTTCAACATGGAGGAGGAGGAAGAACTGTTGGCCAGTGCCCTTGACAATATTGAAAATGTATAGACTGGCAAGTAAATGTAATGAAAGCATGAGCATGGACTAATATCTCATTTTAATACAACATTTTTATGTAAATATGTAATCATCAGATTGAAATATATATGCTTGTGTATTTTTTTAACCATTATTTACTCAATCATTGCTTGCTTTTTCCCTCTTTAGTTTGATACACAAAACTATGAACGGGAAAAAATATTTCTTTTAATTGAAAACTAATAAAGTTTGGAATGAGTTCAGGACAGGAGGAAGTTTTTAAATTTCAGAGCACTCTGTGGTTGGCCAGCACAGTGGGTGTGTCTTCCTTCTCTTTCCATACAAATTATGTTGATAATGTCACATCCTTACTCCCTTTTTTATACATGTTTACACAAAATTCTCTTAGCTTCACATTATTAACTTGTTAAATAATCAACCATTCTACTGAAGTTTTGTTCTGAATATCTTCATGCAATGTATTAAAGTCTGAATCAGGTCATGAATTTTCTTTAATTTTCATGGAGTCATTTTTATAATAATGAATAAAACCTATTATTTCCTTGAGTCACTGCAGAGACACTTGGCCTTGCCTGTCACTATTGTGCTTTTCTTACCTGGCCTTTGAGAATTTCACACATCAGAAAAACAATGGCAGCTACAATAAAAACTGCCAGAATTGCAAACACTGGAGCTACATTATATATGGTCACGGCATGGAACCGGAGCATACCTGGCAAAGGTTTAGTCATCGTCAATGATCGAGGACCTTCATGACGCAGTCTCTCTGCCTCCAGGACGCCAGCTGTTCTTAATCTAATGATCCTGGAACATGCCATAATAGTAGTTGAAAACCGATTTACCTGGACAGCGACATTAGGAATGTTGAAGACTGAAATATTGGTGCACATTGCTAAACCCGCATCATACCCAGTGCAAATTTCTTGATATTACTCTGATGCTATCTGGTAAACTAGATGTTATATTGTTCATGTTTTGTAATAATAACAAGTGTTTGTTGAGTTTTCTATGGACTTGGCACAGCTTCATTTCTCAATCTTTGAATAAACAAAAAAGGGGGGGAGGTAAAATGCAGGTTTATAACTCAATGCTTCAATCTACTGGAAACAAGATTGTGATTGTAATTGTAAGGAATAAGTTTCTCTAATAATAATTTTTGTTTAATTTTTACTAAGTATTTGTTGTTTCAAAGAAACATACCTACCTACTACTTTTCTCTTTATTTTTTTCTTCAATAAACAGTCTATTTCAGTTCATCTTACAACCATCAATGGCAAAAATTTATTGAAATTTCTGTTCTAAACAGTTTCTTAACACATTCTTGTAAATGTAAATATTGAACCCACTTGGAGCCCAAGAACCTTTTCTTCATAATTTTCAGGAAAGTCCTTGCTCTTTTGCACTCAGATTTTTCTCATCACATTTCAGAAACATTTCTCAAAATAATCTGCCTCATTTCTATCATTTTATTGTGGAACTTTCTTTGGCTAATGCAACACAGGCCTGCAGCAGAGAACACCTACAGTTCGCAGAAGAGTCTGTTTCTCGCCATTGAAGCAGCCAGCCAGAACATCCACTATAGAGGCTGCTACAATTACATCTCAATTTGACGAGGCAAGAAGACTTAACTCTGCATCTCATGGGCAGAACATATACATCAAGAAAACTGACATTTACAAGATCACAATGGTAAAATGTCGACCGGACCTGGGAAGATGGCGATAGAATCAGGAAAACAAACTAAAATTGTTTTTGTTGAAACCTCGTGCAGCGAACATGGATTGCTGAGAATATTATTGGAACAGCAATTATATTCATAACTGACAGAGGTTTGAAAATGAGGACTAAAATTTTTCATAGAATAAAAATTGGCATTGAACCCGAGCGCAAAGACATATTTTAAGAGAAGCGGTAAGTAGTCGATTCACTCACATTTCGTTTATCGCCCCTCTGAAGGGGCTGTTCTTGGCGGTGGCGAAGGCGCTGAAGATTTCGCCCCCAAATGTTTGTGGTAGAACGACGACGCGGCAAGGCGCCGACCTGCGGATGGCGTCTGCACCGAACATGCCCACGTTGTAGGCAAACTTGTCGCGGCATATCCGAGGGATGGCTGCAGAAAGCTCACGAGGGTTCTTCGCAGGGTCGGGTTCGATGATGCCGGCCTCCCACAGGTCCCTCGCCAAACCCTCAAACACGAACAGATTTGGCTGAACGAAGAATAAAGCTGTGTAACGAACAGAACGAAGTTCAATTGAACAAATACCCAATAAATGTTCGTCGTATACTTTATTTTATGTATCTAAATTAATTTACAATATTAAGCATTCTGTACGAAGGTTCCATGGACAACAGATCCTGAGTTATTCGCAAGGCATCGTTCCGGGTCAAACCCGACAAACAAACAGTCGTAAACTTGAAGCCTGACAGTCGCTTGAAGAGCATCAGTCCTTTGTCTGGAAGGATTTTTGCGGCTCTGTGAAAAACCCAGGTCAGCGAGCTGGTTGACCCAAAAGATGGTAAGGGGTGGCCCCTTCCGAATTATAAATTTTTGGAGAGGAAGGCTGAGACGACAACCCCATTTGAGGACCTGGGAAAGATAACAAAACGGGTAGACCAAAGAGGTTTAAGGAGAAGGGCTTTCGAGATGGAGAGGACCTTGAAAAGAGATTTAAAAAAGTGTCGCAGGTGAGAGGTCAGAGAGGAGATAGCGAAACGGAAAGTCGGACTGGCTGGCTTCAAGGAGCCGGAGAGAAGAGGCGATCTGGTTCAAGTGTCACCACATCACAGACCTGCGTACTTCACACGCCTTTGCGTTGAATCCAGGATTGCCGGTCAGTCAGGATGAATGCAAAGTAAGAAACAAATGCAATAATTTCTCTCTTTTTCTCTTTCCCTCTCTCTCTCCCCCCTCTCTTCTTTGGTTAGGACTCAGCTGGGAAATAAAATTAATTTATTTCTAAATATTGTAATTTGATGAATCTTTTACATTTGTTAATAATAAAACTGTTTTAAATGTTAAAGACCAACTCCTCGCAATGTGTCGTGTTAGTGACTGCTGCCCCGGAGGAGCCTCAGCTGTCAGATTTTAAGTTGTGATGTCCCAAATGCGTGTGCCTATAGAATGAAAGTGTTTCATAAAGCCGATAATAGACCAACAACAAGGAACCGATTGGCCGATTCTGAGGAGCGGAAATACTTAAACTGAGCTACTCACGGGTGTGGAGTTGATCTGCAAGAGACTCGGCATCCCCAGGATGTACCCCTGGGGCTTGAGCAGCATTTCCTCCAAGGAGTTGAAGGGCAGCAGAGGCACGTCTAGGACCAGGTAGGAGAAGAGGGCCGCCGAGTACGCGGCCAGGACCACGATTCCCAGCAGGAACAAGCTCGTCACCACCAGACGCGAAGACACGCTCCGTGGGGTCCGGTGGAAACCTACGAGGCAGAAAAAAACAGGTTTCTTCATAAATCAACGAAATGTAAATGTTTTAATTACTGGAAACTGATTTATTATCAGAGAAAGAGGGATGAAGGAATGAATGTTAGGCACGAGACGTGGGTATAGGCCTAATTAACTGAGCCCCAAGAGAGTCGCCTGACTGTTTACATGAGTCTTGCCTGTGAGCAGACATTCGGTTCAACTTCAATCGTGACGTAATAATACAAAGTCCGAAAGATGGACGTTCCTTAGCCAATTTGCATTTTTTTTTTCACCCAAACTGGAACGTGTAAACGCATATATTTTTGGCTGAGGAGTACCTTGCAGGCAGAAAACAGAGCCGAGGGCGTGGAACCACAGACGGAGGACGTCGTCTTTCTCCAGATGCCTCTCGCTGAGCTGGAGGCTGGCGCCCAGCAGCGCGACGGTGGCCACGAAACAGCACCACAACGCGACTGAGAAGGGCCGCGTAACACTCTCCCACGAAGTGGCCCGGGTATCTGGTTCCTTGAGAAACGTCTTCATCCTGCACCGAATTCAGACGAATAAGCTTCATGACGAGTATGGATACTATTAATTTTGGAGATGGTTACCCGGATAGAAAGGGTCACCATTCTGATGAAGTTATACAGGATGAGAATGTAATGAGGAACCTTACTCCATGAGTCCTTCGGCCGTGTTATAGTTCAAGGAATCGTGGAGTAATGTTTCGTGAAGAGATACATTTTTTATACCTGAAGAAGACTGAAATGAGAGACGAAACGTAATATAGTTGAATATTTAAATGAAATAAATACTGACACGGAAGCTGGTTTAAACTCATTTAATGTATATTTAATTGTCAGATCAACTATTAAGTAATAATTTTAATTGACACAAGGTAATTAGTAGGAGTCTACACACATGACGGTCACTCAGCCTTCATCTATAAAGGTATGGTGTTACCTTGTATAATGGATGGTCATGAGAAAGTCGAGGGCGTCCCAACGCAGAGCAGACATGTAGATGCAAATGATGCCGACGTCGACTCTCTTGGTCTGCAGGTCACCGATGAGACCCAACCAACGTCCGGAAGGCGTCATACCTCCGAAAGTCTTGTCCTCAGGGACGATGAACTCGCTCCTGAGGGACAGAGAATGGAAATGACTCACATGCAAGAGACTGACAAGAACGTTAACCGAAAAGTAATAAAAATAATTTTTGACCTTTGTACAGACAGATTTATCTATTCCGTTTAAAGATGAACGAAGTTTGGGTAACTGCATATAAATATGTCTTCTACAGAATGAAAAACCGTGAAGAAGGTGTGAATATTCACCGAAACGTCGTCTATCCGTAAATTGAGTAAATAAATCTGTCTGTAAAAAGGTCAAGGATTAATTTTATTAATTTACGACAGAACACTAACCAAAAAGGTACATAGATCCCTGAAATGAAGCATGAGAATGGAAAATATTAAAAATTATATCAACGTGAGTAATAATAAATACCATGATTACGCACAAAATGGAAAACTAGTTTTATATATATCTTATAGTACGACGAGAGTAATGGACGCCGTGGAACACACGGACAGTTTAGGTGAAAGGGCAACGGATATGGAGTGACAATGACAGATCAAATTGTATTACCATAAAAATATGGTACCAAATGACTCCTGTTCATTGACACCAAAATTTGTCTTTCTTTACAAGTATTTTCAGTTACTTATCCGTTTATTGGTCCTTAAAGAAAATGTAATTAATACTACAAGAAAATCGTCCGCCGTTGTTGTTATTCCGAAATAAAAAATTACTCATGTCCTTTTCAGGTTTCTGGATTACTAGTAAACTTAAAGTTTATTTAATCATGTGTGTTTCGTGGTCCAGAGGAGCAACGGCTGCTGTGAGACGCACGTGAAATTGAAAGGAGCTTCCAGGGCCTTCCAGAGAGCTCCTGCGAATCCTCCAGCTGTCACTTGTCCTTCCTTCGTCTCCTCCACAGCACTGCCCGGGGGATACTGAAAAATAACCACATATAGGGTGCACTGCCTCGACTTCATTCCATGGGGGATCACAAGATTTGATTTTTACCTACTTATTTTTTTCCCTTTCTTTAAATACAGATGTGCCAGTTCAGTTTTCTTACACACCTCAACGCGTACACTATATTATGAATATATTTTAACGGCTTTCTTTTCTGAAGAAATTAAGCAAGTAAAATCCAAAAACATATAAGTTAATATAAAATGACAAATCTGTTATGTTTTCATCTTCATGTTTTTTAAATTATATATTTTATAAATAATTACCTTTTATATAATCAAAAAGATTTCAGAATTTCTCTCTGTTTTGTCCTTGAAAATAATGTCGGAAAGGAAGTGTAATGCTTCAATTGAAGCTCATTAATAGCATACAGCTAATTTAGAAGAAAGACAAGAATGGAAAATTCAGGCATCCAACTTCCTTTCACTTGAATTCAATGGACCTTTGATCCATTTACACAGTGTCCGTTCTTCAGTGTCTTTCTAGACTTAGGTTTTGAAGAGTGTGATTTGTTAATTGTGGGTTTACAGGAATTGGTTCCTGGAGGTCGACTCAGGTTAGCTCAGTGGTAGAGAGCCAGCCCGGATGTCCGGGGTTCGAGTCCCTGGTCCACTCTTGTCTCCCTTCTAAATTATCTTGGAAGTTAATTTAGGCTTATAAAGGTTTTTTGTCACTTTGAAAATTTGTAAATAATTTTTATTGCGAATGTAATTGTAAAGTCTTTGTAAGTAAACAAGCGCGTAGAGGGCAGCGAGTCTTCATGAAGATACAACTCTGGTTTTAAATTACCAGAGTATAAAAATGATAATGAAAAAGGAATTCAAAATCCAAGGAGAAGAAGTAAAAACACTGAGGTTTCCTTATGATATTGTGGTATTAGCGGAGTCAGAAGAAGACTTGGAAAACATAATAAACGGCATAAACGTGATCCTGGAGGCGCATAAATACAGGGGAAACCAAGGTGGCGTATAGTATGCGAAACGGTGGAATAACAGAGGCTGTTAGATTGGGAAGGGATATTTTGAAACAAGTTAAGGAATTGTGCTACCTGGGCAGTAGGATAGCACATGCAAGGAAGGGTAATAAATGCTAGTATTAGGAAATATTTATTAAGAATGTTGGTATGGAGTGTGGCGTTATATGGTTGCGGAACGGTAGGAGTTGCAGATAGGAAAAGAATAGAAGTCTTTGAAATGTGCTACTATAGGAGAATGAGATGGGTGGAAAGGGTAACTGGCCAGGAAGCTCTAAACAGAATAGGGGAAGAGAGAACAATTTGGAGGACTTTGACGAAGAGAAATGGATAAGTAGGCCACGTTTTAAGACATGCGGGTCTTGTAAAATTAGGTTTAGAGGGAAGTGTGTGGGGTAAGAACAGAAGAGGTAGGCCAAGGATGAAATACGCTAAGCAGAATATGGAGGATTTGGCAGTTATGCAGAAATGAAAAGGATTGCGTAAGATAGACCAGTCTTAGGATTTTAAAACATTTTCGTACATTGAGAAAGTGAAAAAATTCCAAGTTGTTTAATGAAATTATTATTTTTTTATTATAACAAGGGAGTCAAATGTACCTCATAAACCTCCCGATACCTATGTAGTTATTTATTAAATTCCCTCGCTCGTGACTTGAAAATCAGAAATAGGAAGGTTGCATGAGACGAGTTTTAGGACTGATCACAACAACAACGAGAAGGAAGTTCAAGAGTTGGTCCCGGAAGTTATATGGTGATGTCACTGTGATCTATTTTTATATGAATATAAATGAGGTACAGTCATTACAGATATAATTTAACTCACGTGAGCGATTCCAGCTTTTAGGGTTAGACCATGCAAGTTCCTCTTCGGGTACGCGAGGAACGTCTTGAGTTCCTCAACCGTCAAACTTTCGAAAGAAGCATGGTCCATGAGGATGACTTTGTCAGGCCGGAGTCCTCCGTGCACCACCACGAAATGGCAGTCCAGAGGAATGACGAAACCGCTCAAGAGGGATGTTGAGAACGCGTCTTCTTCGCTCATGAGGAGAATCCATACGGCCGGTGAGAGAGAGCGCTTTCTCGAAATCTGCGGGCGAATCAGGGACCAATGAGCCGAGCTGACGGGGTCATCTTCCAGGTACAATGAGGAGAATTATTTACAGTAGAGAACGAACAGAATTTAGAAAAAGAAGTTGATTAAAGATTGCAGAAGAATAGATCAAAATTTAATAATATATTAAAGAAAATCCAATTGGGGCAAAAGTCAGAAATAGAATAACTTTAACTCAAAATAATTTCGGCCCTGGATTGAGCGGTAGTAACACGAAATTTCTGTTGAGGTTTTCATTAAAGAAATGAATGTTGGTAGGAAACTTCTTATTTTGAATTATAATAATTCTATTTATGACTTTTGGCTGTATTATATTTTTATTTTTTAATATTAAATCAGATTAATATCGTTATTACATTTTTTAAAAATTCGCTACATTTCTGAGTGTGATTCCTCACGCAGACATTGTTGTTTATAAAATACGAGTCCTTATTATGAAGAGAAATCGCTAAATTTACTGAAACGTGCAGGCAAGAGATTTTAAGTTGCAGTTATAAAAACACTGTAGTATCATGTAGCCTGTTCAGGTTGGCGCTGCGCTCAGCCCAGAGTGACTGCGGGGCTCACATGATCATGTCGGGGATGCCTCGCACTCTCTCTGGGTACTTTTTATCAAAGTTCTCACATGCCGAGAAACCTTCACCTATTTTAGGAGGTATATGTACCGGGGTCAAAGACCTTGGGCATATGGCAAGAGCTGTCCACTGATCCCATTGGATCAGTCGTCCAACTGCTGGTGGAGACACGGAGAGGGGAATGCTGCGACCCCACAGCAGGCTCGTCTCCCGTCATTCGGAAGGGCGTGAGAATAGTACCCGATGCCCGACCTACCTGATGCAGGTTTTCTAGGGTTTTCCCTGCATCTCTTTAGGTGAAACACCGGGTAGGTTCCTTAAACCATAGCCCGGGGGCCCTAGTTAACCCTTGGCTACCTTGCTCTACCTTCCGCATCCCCCCTTTTCAATTCCCTTCCTATGCTATTAAAGGGGAGTTGCCTTTTTCAGGATCACCCTCATGTAGCCTGTTACCCAAAAAAAAAAGAAAGAAAAGAACTAGGTTATTCAATAAGTTTAGTAAAAAAAAATTGATACAGGTACAGAAAATTGTTACGATCTTGGTTGTACATGGAGCTCTGATTATCTGGAATTAAGATGGTTTCTATGATGTTGTTATGGTATTCAGTCCTAAGACTGGCCTGATGCAAGCCTCCTTGCTAAACTATCTTGCGCAAGTCCTTTTATTTCTAAATAGCTACCACATTATATATAATCTGCTTAGCGTATTCCACCTTTGCCTCCCTCTTCTGTTCTTACCACACATACTTCCCTCTAATGCTAATTTTACAAGACCCTCTTGTCTCAGACGTGGCCTATTAATCTATCCTTTCCCTTGGTCAAAGTCCTCCATATTGTTCTCTCTTCCCCTAGTCTGCTTAGAACTTCCTGGTTAGTTACCTTATCCACGCATCTCATTGTCCTATAGCACCACATTTCAAAAGCTTCTATTCTTTTTCTGTTTGCAACTCCTACCGTACACGTTTCGCACCCATTTAACGCCAACTCCATACGAACTTTGCTAATATTCACAGTCATATTAGCCGTAAGTAAATTCCTCTTCCTTGCTATCCTGTGCTATCCTACTCTAGTTATTACGCTGCCCTAGTAAAAGAATTGCTTAACTTCCTTCAGAATATCCATTCCCAATCTAACAGCCTTTGATATTCCACTGTTTACCATACTACACTCCATCACTTTGGTTTTCGTTCCAGTATTCCACACATTGTACTCTTCCTCCAGGATCACGTACATGCTATTTGTTATGTTTTCCAAGTCTTCTTCTGACTCCCCTAATACCGCAACATCATCAGCAAAACTTAGGGTTTTTATTTCTTCTGTTTGCATTTTGATTAACTTTCCGTATTTATTATTAAATTTCGCCATCGTCTGTTCAATATATAAGTTAAACATCATGGTTCTAATAAAGGTTCTTATTAAAGACCTGAGTAGAAAAATTACTTTTTTTGTTATAAACTTTATGGTCCCTAATTTTCTTTAAATATTTTAATCTTTCCCAATTAATATTGTCCCTACACAAACGTGGAAATTCTGTCAGATGTAGACAGTGGGAAGTCATCGAGCCCACGTTTTTAATTATCCTTTGGCATAACATTGACGTTATGAATTGTGAGGATAAATTATAAATCAATCTACAGTCGTGATGACTCGGAAAGTGTGATAAGGATTTTGTCGCCTAGACTAGCATGTTTTACCTTTTGCAAAGCCTTGATAATGTGTCCTTGGGCTCCGCGTAGCGACACCACGTTCATGGGACGTCCTGTGAGAACAAAGTCGAGCTGATCCACGTTGTCCAGGTCCAGCGTGGCGAGATTCCTGGAGGACACGCAGACCCCTCTGCTGCGCAGTAACTTGAACAGCTCAACAGCTTCCAGAGAAACCTTCAAGCCTGATAAGTCCCGCGGGGGAAAACAGAAAGGCAGAAAAATATATCTATAACATTAGGCGAGGAAGCAATAACATGGCTGTTCAGGCGGATGGAACGACTAACAGAGTGCGAGTTAGGAGGAGATCAGTTTGGTTTTAAGAAGAATGTAGGACAAGAGAAGAAGCAATATTGAGAAAAAAACAAGCCTACGTTAATGGTATTTGTAGATTTAGGAAAAGGCTTTGATAATGTGAATTAAAACACACTATTAAGTATTTTGAAGGTGACAGGAATAAAATATCCCGACCTCTGCAGGAGGCAGGCACCTGTAATTAGAAGTTGAAGGGCAAGAAAAGAAACGAGTAAGACAAGGATGCAGTCTGTTTAACTTATATACAGAACAGCCGATGAAGAAAGTTAAAACGAAATATGGAAAAGGAATCATACTGCTAGGAGAAGAAATAAAAACCCTAATGTTTGCTGATAATATTGCGGTATTAGGGGAGTCAGAACAAGACTTGGAAAACATAACACATACCATGAACGTGATCCTGGAGGAAGAGTACAACGTGTGGAATAATAGAACGAAAACCAAAGTGATGGAGTTTAGTATGGGAAACAGTGGAATAACAAAGGCTGTTAGATTGGGAATGGATATTCTGAAGGAAGTTAAGTAATTCTTTTACTTGGGCAGCGTAATAACTAGAGTAGGATAGCACAGACAATTTACTTACGGCTAATATAAGTGTGAATGTTAGAAAATCATTATTAGAAATGTTGGTATGGATACGAAACGTGGACGGTAGAAGGGATCGATTAATAAGCCAAGTTTTGAGACATGTGGGTCTTGTAAAATTAGCTGGAAGTGTGTGGGGTAATAACAGAAGAGGGACATTAGGGAGGATGTGGGATGTGATAGGCATGCACAAAAGAATGTCAGAATATGATGTTATTACTGGTTCATTTGGAGACGGATATACAAAATGAAACGACCAATCACAGACAACCAGGAGTACGTTACCATTGTCCAGGGCGTCGTAGTGCAGCAAGGAAACACGCCGGACCTGAAAAATGTCTCTGAGCGATAATATTAGATGTCTTGGTTGGATAAGAGACGCATCTGGTGTAAGAGGAAGAGCAAGGGTAAAGGACAAGGACAAGTACAGAGAGGAGGCGGCGGCGCTCATTCTGTGTTCATGAAGACTTGTCGTCCCCAGAAATCTAGCTAGAATAATTAACAATAACAAGTTGTCACATTGACTAATATCAAGTCGTTGCGACTAATAAGCCTGAAGGTGTTTAACTACTAAGGGAATCAATAAACCCTTCGAGAGGTGATACCGATAATTATTACCCTTCATAATATTCCTACCTCGCTCTCGCTACACTGTTTTTCCTCTCTTATTGACTGAAATGGAAAACCTTTCGTTTCAAGAACCAATTATAGTAATTAATGAATACTCAGCAAAAATATAACCATGTCATCAACACAGTATATTTAGTCATTTAATTAATAACGCAATTATAAATTTGAATTCTATACTGATGAGTTTTAATATCGAATAAATCAGTTATCTGACAATGATAAACTTACAAACAAAACAGCAAATATGTTTGAACTCTATTTATTATAATTAGCAAAATGATAGGGTCTTGGATGAGGAAATGAATTATTTCTCACGTCTGGAGCATTTAACAATCATTTAAAGGTTAAAAATAATACTAATAATTTGAACAACGATCAGGACACCCTCTTGTTATAGATTTATATTTGTAAATAGTTTATCTGACAATTAAATATGCAATATATTAGTTAACTGATTTAAACTAATTTATTTTATTGTTTTTTTGTATAATTTCATTATTTACTCAGATTTTCGTTAAATTTAAAGATCTAAAATACATATATATTTGTTAATAACCTTTCTGTCGTAGCCGTCTCTGGAACTCAGTACAAAAAGCACAATTCTCTTCATACCTAAGTATTTTTGTACATTAGAAATGTAAGTATATTATTTATATAATTTAATTAGGATTCTGTACATTTCTTAGAAATTTTGTATTTTGAAATTTATAATTATTTTCTTTTAATATATTTTTTGGTCTGTACTTAACGTCCGTTATAAATTTATTATCTCTGTACCTGAAGAAGTCCAAAAAATCTGGAGGAAACGTTGTTGAAATCTTTAATAAATAGTTATAGAACATAATATCTAACGAAAAATGACAGACAAAATAAAAATTTAGTTGATAATGGTGGTATAACCCTTGGTTTTAATCACAGTAATTATTAAATCATAACTGTTTATTAAGATTGATTGTTATTTTTATTCAATTTTGAAGGAGTTTTCTGCATGTGCCATAGTCATCTAAAAATCTAAAAATGCAAATTAGTTGAAACATTACAAAAATATATGGAATTTTTACACTATATAAAAACCAAATTAGGTTGTAACGCGTTTTTAATCTTTAATCTACTTTACATACCCTCAGCTGTCAAATTAATAATTTTGTATATACATATATAATTTCTAATTTTTTCGTGGAATGTCCGTGATTCAAAATTGTTCTGCCTTACACAGGATTTCAGAGTTCCAGAAGTTCAACAAATTTTACCGTACCTGAACAAAATAATAATTTCGACAAAAAAATAGACGTTTCCACTAGCCCCTGAGGTCCTGTCAAATAAAATGGGTGGCATATTGGCTCTTGTGTTAAATGTAAATTTATCAGTATTTGATTATTGATTTATTCAATATTAAAAGTCATAAAAATGAAATATTTATTACATTAAGCCCCACCAGTTACATTTTATTTGCATACTATACTACAAAAGTATCAATTAATTTTTGCACAATTTCTCTTTTAAATATTCAAACAATTTTTGTTCTCGTAACAAAATTTCTATTCTTTTTAATCTTCTTCTACTCATCCAGAGTGTGCCACCGTCGGTAAGACAATTCTTTGCTCAAAGAATTTGACGGTGCTTTACTAAACACTCTGGAAATTAGAAATTTGCTTGTCAGGATCGGAGGAAAGGGAAGAGGAAGGTTATCCGTTTGTTATTTATTGTAAACAGAACTAATATGCCTGACTTCTTAGGAGATGATATGCGTAAAGTTAAGAAGGAAGAGAAAGAAGAGGAAAAGGAAATCAAATGTAGGTATCTCACTATATGAGTTTTCGTTCTACGTTTCTAATGGGGATTTCACCTTAAAGTCTCTTTTCTCTATTTCGTGCTATACTCAGTTCATTAATATTCATGTGTATTGTGGCCGAAAATTTGAATTTTTTTGAAGTGTTTGGTTATATGACACACTAAATTAATAACATGTGATTATTATGTACAGTGATAAATCTAAGTCGTAAACCAACCTGCTCAGCCAATGTGAGTCCTAGAGTTAGTTCCAAAACACCCTTTTATTATAGATAAGCAATATATTAGAGAATATATTAATTCTATAGTAACTACGAAGAAAGACTTTTCTGGAAAATATTTTTTCATATGAATTTAACTGACAAGGACACACTTTTGAAATGTGTTAAATTTGAAGTATTTAGATTTTTAATCTAATTTTGTTAAGCCTCTTCTAAAATGATGTGCACTTATACATTTAAACAACGTATACGGAATGATTTTTAGTTTTTTTGTTGCTATTTTATCAAAGCTAAATAAGAGAAGAGTAACAGAGAAACTAGGTTTTTTGTCTAGTACTTTTTGCTGCTTTGGAGCTGCTGCTAATATTATTTGTCATTTCCAGCTCTGGATGAGGGTGACATTGCACTCCTGAAAACTTATGTAAGTACTTATTCCTTGATTATTTGTTTACATACAATCTTCTTGCTGGAAAAATATCAAAATTAAGGGAGTAAGAATATGATTATTATAGATATGGGAACTTTTTACTATTTTTGTATATGTGGATGATTTTCAACAGATTTCTTTCTTAGTGGATTCAGTGGAGAATTAATCCAAAGTGAACTTAATTTTTATCATTGGATGTACTATAGGTTTTAGAAAACAACTGAGAACATTCAACTTGATTTGATACATATTTTAATTTCAAATAAAATAATTTTTTTGTTGCTTGTAATACTATTGTATGATGGCACCAAAGTAGTGGTTAGCCGTGTGTTTGATCACTAAAAATTTGTGTATTAATAAAATAAATTCATTTTAAATATCATAACAAATATTTATCTTGGGATTTTATTATTAGATCTATTGAAAATAAATACAATCTAATTGTATCTAGGGCCAAGGGCAATACAGTAAGAGCATCAAGGCTGTTGAGGATGACATACAGACTGTCATCAAGAGGGTTAATGAACTCACTGGTATCAAAGAGAGTGACACTGGTTTGGCAGCTCCTGCACTTTGGGACCTTGCTGCTGACAAACAGACACTGCAGAATGAGCAACCATTGCAGGTACTGTACTGTGCAAAATAAATAACAGATCAAGAGTTAGAATCTTAGATGTAAAGTATTTGTTGCTTGGATGATTCCAGGTAGCTAGGTGTACCAAGATAATCAATGTGGACTCAGATGATCCCAAATACATAATCAATGTCAAACAGTTTGCCAAGTTTGTAGTTGATTTGGCAGATTCTGTTGCACCTACAGATATTGAGGAAGGGATGAGAGTTGGGTAAGCAAATGTAGATTTACAGTTTTTTGTGTTAAATTTTTTAAAGCTTATACTTAATTACACTTCATTTGACTTGTGTTAACACGTTGAGTGCGGGTGATGACAACATGTTGTCACATGCTATCCATTCCCCTGTGGGGGTGATGACATGCCATCATGATCCTCTTCATTTCAAATGCTCCTATCCAACTCTAGCACTAAGAAACAGCTCTTTTTGAAGACTCCAACAATCAACATGTTAAAAGATTGTAGCAATGTTTAATGATTGATTAAAGTTTATTTTTGGTCCTCTTATTTTTGTTAATATAGATATCTTAATTATAATGGCTCATGGAGTTTTTTGTTATGGTATATTATGAAAATGCAATCATTCAATCTACATTAAATTTTTAGTAAATGATACCAAAGTGCCTTAAATTTAGTTGTTGACATTAGATATTTACTATGTACTGCAATGCATGTGAATGTAACTTTTGCAGTGTGGACAGAAACAAGTACCAAATACATATTCCACTGCCACCGAAGATTGACCCTACTGTGACCATGATGCAAGTGGAGGAAAAGCCGGATGTAACGTACAGTGATGTAGGTGGTTGCAAGGAGCAGATAGAGAAGCTGCGCGAAGTTGTGGAGACACCTCTACTGCATGTAAGTGGTTACATAACAATTATGTAGTTTCTTTCAATCCTATTTGAACA
The DNA here is from genome assembly GCA_034510155.1 of Eucriotettix oculatus. Classification (NCBI taxonomy): domain Eukaryota; kingdom Metazoa; phylum Arthropoda; class Insecta; order Orthoptera; family Tetrigidae; genus Eucriotettix; species Eucriotettix oculatus. The sequence continues at coordinate 17,545,786 of CM067379.1, forward strand.
GTATACTGCTCTATTCTGTTGTCAACTTTGTCAAAAGCTTATTGTATGTTTACATCAAATTTTTCAACCTAGGTCACCATTATTTTCCATTTTGTAAAATAGTGGTTTTATCCAAATGATTCCCATATGTTTGTCTACCTGACAAATTTGTGTAAATCTCTCAGATATGACAGTTAAAAAAAAGGATCTATTTGCTTATTTGGTTTCTATTTTTAACACACACTTTCCTAACAAATTATTTTACAGACATTTTTATAAACACTCAACATTACTAGCATAGACTCTAAATTAATTTGGCAATCTAGTATTTTATCCTATTAATTTTAGAAGACAATTAAGTAAAAATGTTGACTAGATCCAGTACTTCCAGCTTTCCGGGTGGGCACTCTACCTCTGAGATAGTTTGAGTCGACATCCAGAGGACTGAATTAAAACCCCTCCACTCCTGTAAACCAATAATTTACTAATCACATTCTTCACAACCCAATTTGTATGAATTTGGTGAATAATGGGCACGGTAAATTGTTCAAAGCAAGAAATTCAAGTAAAAGGGTGGAGAACTGATTGAATTGAAGCTCAGTAAAGTGTGCAAAGTACATTTAGAAGACAAGAATGGAAAAATTACAGGAATGCTGATTGAGTTCTTATGTTGTCGGTTCAGAATAGCTCGTTGGTATAGTACGCACCCAGAAAGCGGGAAGTCCTGGGTCCAGTAAACATTTTTTCCAATCTTGTCATCTAAATTTAACTCGTGCACTTCATCTGAACTTCAATTGAAGCAGTTCTTCTCCCTTTGACCTATTTTTTTTTCAGTCAACACTGTCCTTTTACACACATTGATAATTGATTGTAGATGATTTGAATACTTGGATTCTTGGTTTTATCTAGTAAACTTACTATTGTGACCTGTTCAAGATGATAGATTTATTACCCCCTCAGACAACATTAATATTGATCCATAAATAAATAAATTAAAATTCATTCTTAACTGTTCCACAGCCAGAAAAATTTGTCAACCTGGGAATTGAGCCTCCAAAGGGCGTCCTTTTGTTTGGACCACCTGGAACTGGAAAAACACTGTGTGCCAGAGCCGTTGCCAATAGGACCGATGCCTGTTTCATTAGAGTAATTGGTTCTGAACTTGTACAGAAGTATGTTGGTGAGGTGAGTTTGGAAACTACATCATTTTAATGTATGCCAATTTCTTAAATACTTGAGACCTGATCTTATATTGTGCTTAGGGTGCGAGGATGGTCCGAGAGTTGTTTGAAATGGCCCGAAGCAAGAAAGCTTGTCTCATATTCTTTGATGAAATTGATGCTATTGGCGGTGCCCGCTTCGACGACGGTGCGGGTGGTGACAATGAGGTTCAGAGAACCATGTTGGAACTTATAAACCAATTAGATGGTTTTGATCCCAGAGGCAATATTAAGGTAAGTTGAAACTCCTTCACTTGGCTGCAACATCTTCCAGATTCTGAGGATGCAGACCTATTCTAATACAAGACATCTGCTTTCATTAACATAAAATGCTTTTTATTAGTACTGTACTTCTTATATTTGAGTGTTATTTTCAGTTGAATATTGCTCTAATATTAAGAAAGAAAATAAAGCAAACATTTTTGACAATCCTGAACCATTACCATGAATTCTCCCAATTTGATTATTCTGCTACAATAACGAATTAATTATTGAAGTCACTCTGTTACAATTTCTTCGTTTATTTAAATTTTAAATGTAGACAATACATTTAAGGTTCCCTATAGGAAAAAATAATTCTTGAGGACTTTGTGGTTATTTATTTTTATTCTGTATGCATTGTTCTTGTACCAACAAATATGATAATTTTGAGGCTATGATGAATCTTAAGCATTCGTGCCACATCAAGTATCTTGAACATTTCAGTTTTCATGAAATACAATATTCATGTTTTGTTTTTAGGTTCTTATGGCTACAAATAGGCCTGACACACTGGATCCTGCATTGATGAGACCTGGCAGGTTAGATCGTAAAGTAGAATTTGGACTACCTGACCTTGAGGGCCGCACACACATCTTTAAAATACATGCACGTTCTATGAGTGTAGAGCGTGATATTCGCTTCGAGTTGCTGGCTAGACTCTGTCCAAACAGCACAGGTATATTATTATTCCAAAGTTACTCCTAAAATAATTGGAGGCATACTAATGTTGTATGCTAACAATTAAGATTAATTATACTATGATTCACCAAGTTTTGTTATCCAGGTGCTGAAATACGGTCAGTTTGCACCGAGGCAGGTATGTTTGCCATCAGGGCAAGGAGGAAAGTAGCAACGGAGAAGGACTTTCTGGAAGCTGTCAACAAAGTCATTAAATCGTATGCAAAGTTTAGTGCAACTCCTCGCTACATGACCTACAACTGAGAACATAAAACTTTTGCTAGTTTACAATTTTCTATGGTTCGTGTCATAAGGAAAGTGTGCAGCAGAATTGTTTTGAAAGTTTTGTAATAAAATTAAATTATACTTACGTTTAATCCTGTTTAAAATCGCTCATTTACAAAAATGAAATTATTTTTAAAACAAAAATTAGAATATATATATGCCATAATTTGAGCAGTCTACTTTTATCTGCATAATGTAAAAATGATTAACCAATAGTCTTACATCAACTTTCCCCTTATCCTACCTACCTGTCCAGATAACACATTTAAAATGATGTGTACAAACAAATGACATCCAAAATGTGTAAGACAAACCTTAAATATGAGGAAAGTGATGTTAATTTGAATATCATTTTCAATACAGGCTTAAAGGTACAGTAGGAAGAAATAATGCTTCATTGTGTTATCACAGAAAGCAATGCTCTTTTATTAGAATTATAAACTTTAAAAAAATATAATTTTTCACCACAAAGTAGCAAGTTATAAAACACATACCCTTCCCGATTATTTCCTTTCATTGTATATATGACTAGAAACAAAAATATCCCGTTTAAATTTACAGTTTTCGCATTATGGCAGATGCTTATCGACTTTGGCAGCATAACAGGGGGGGAAAATAAATGCACTAGTGAAACTACCGCTTCCAGATGTTGGAAGCAAACCTCACAATTGAGTCCATTCAGGCAGCAAGCACTGTAGGAAGTGTTGTTCCACAAGGACCTTCAAAGTGAAACCTGGCAAAGTACAATAAGTAGTGTTACAGTAATCAAAATAATAAACATTGCATATTACAATAACATTTACTTTTCATCAGTTATGATAAAATATGACTACATCCTTTCCAAAAATAAGTTTAGAGTACTTGTTAAAAGAATCCACAGATGCTATTACTTCCGAGAGTATTAAATAGTATATACAAATTTAATTATGAAGCACTCTTCAATATCTACTCATTTTAGGAACAGCTGTACTGATAATTGTGAAATCTTAAGAACATAAATTCAATTTGAATATAATTTAGTGTAAGTGGATACTTACTGGAAGTTGTCAGTGGCTGGGGTAGTCTCGAGGTTGAACTCTGCAACAGGGACGCCTCTGAGAGCCAGCTGCGGGGCAAACATGGCTGCTGGGTAGACCACAGATGATGTGCCTACTACCAAGCACAGGTCACAACTTTCCAGGGCCAGCTCTGAAAAACACAAACAACTTGAGCCAATTTACAGAGGTGAATGGATAACATGTACGTTAACTACTCTTGAGTACATGTAGCAACTGAACTGTGTGTAGTGAGTGTCAGGGTTTAAATAATTTATTTTTGTTTTATTAAAAAGTGCAGCACCCTGAAGGAATTGTTAGAACTGAATCATATCTTACATCTATTTCTTTAAGTCTATTATTGATACACCTTCATTTTCATTAGCATTTAAGTATACCTTAATTTGATAGTATATTATGAATTGTTCAGCTCTAAGGTGTGACAGGCTACTTATAGATAGATCCACAAAGCACCAGTTCATATCCAATGTCAGAGGCCAGCAGCAACACAAAGTTTTAATAAATGAACTGAAGAGGTCTTGAGAGTTGGTGATTAAATGTTTTTAAATATATTTGAATTAATATATTTCTGATTCCTGGCCATTTGTATTTTATTTGAAAATTAAGTCAGATTAATTATATTTTTGATAATTTATCATAATTTTATACTGGGGAAGTCTATGTTCATTAATTTATCATTCACCTTAGGATTTTCCCGTCATTATGTGAAAAAATCTCAGAACAAGAAGACTTGTCAGGTTATGCCAGTGTCCAGTCCTGAATTTTGATGGTAAGCTTAGAATTTTTTTGGCTGATTCACAACACTATGAACCTTGCTTGCAGTTAATAGATTACTATATATATATCGGCTAGCCGATAACTGTAAATGCCTTCCTAACTTTCTGATAAAGGGGGCGGTACCTCCGAAAATTTAAAGAACTCCAAACCTCACAAGGTGCCTTCCATCTATGAACCTCAGGTAAGACACCTACTTACTATCTCTCTTTCCTTTCCTTATTAATTGAATTAACATGAGAATGTCTTTTCCTAACACACACATATAAAATATAATATATATATGCTTTCACGCAACCATACCTGTTTGTTCTAAGACTTCGGCATCAAGACTCTCTCCAAACCAGACCACATGTGGCCGGAGAAGGCCTTTGCAGGTAAGGGATGAACAGTGCGGCAAGTCATTCTTAGGTATCTTAGCTTCAAGAGCATCTGGATCAGGAGCACTGGGTAAATAAAAAAAATATGCTACAGATACTAATACTGTGGTTAATAATTGCAATTTGAACCCCTCAATTATTTGGAGAATTGTTTTAATTTGCAAGAGGGGAAAAGTTTAGATGCACACCCTTTCCCTGCTAATGCTGCACAAATGGGGCTGTTTCTGTTTTCCTTCACATCCCCACATGACGTGCACCGGGTTTTGAACAGGGAGCCGTGAAGTTCCAAAACATCTTGACCGCCAGCAGCTTGGTGCAAACCGTCAATGTTCTGCGTTATTATTGAAAACTTCTTGTTCTCATTCCTGAATCTGCTCTGACACTCTGCAATGGCTTCATGACCCTACAGGGGGCAATGTTGACAAACAAACAATAACATATCACTTTCTTTTCCATACATTTTGTCTTCCTAATATTTGAAAACAATGTTACATTACAAATCCATACAGGATTATATTTACAAACATTAATTAACATCCTTTTTTGTACTTAAATAATGAAACAGTTTTAAGATGCCTTTGAAATTGCAACAAAGATTATTTGCAACCTGTAAAACCAGTTTGACTAGTTTTACAGCGTTGAGAACACAAACATGTGAAATTATACAAAGTACACTACAGATAATTTTGTTAAAGTAGAATTTTTAAAAAATATAATAGGATGAACATGGCCGTTTAATCTGCCACAAGCTACTGTTTTAATAAATTAATTTTTAAAAAACAACTGCGACCATAAAAAGGTTTCTTATTATCTCTTCTGGCTAAAGGGGAATAATATCCCCAATCATATACATCGGGATTTTCCAATCATTGTATATATGTTAACAGACTGTTGACTTCTCTAGTTATGCTCCAAACATGAGTTTGGGGGTGGGGTGGGAGGCAGATATAACTCTACCAGTTTTTCTCTTCAATATAAACATTAAATCTCAAACAAGCCAATATGCAACTTGTAAACCCTAAAGAAGAAAGATGCTACTGCTAGGATAAGACAAACTGGAAGTCTGGGTTACCTTATTTGGTTGTTTGGTGAGTACCAGCTCCCTACGGTAGTGGTAGAACTCCCAAACTAGGGACGGATTTTCATTGAATGCCTCAGGTGTAGCTAATTGTTGTGCCTGGTAAGTCCTCCAGAATCCTCCTGCACCCCTGAATGTCGGAATACCAGACTCTGCAGAGATCCCAGCACCTGACAGAACTACAACATTCTTAGACCTGTTTAGAATATTCCTAAAGGCAGCAATGTCAGATCTGGGGCGGCTTTTGGGAGCCATTTTCGCAAGCGAAATTTTACGATTTATCAAATGTTCGAACAGAGAAGAGACCCTTAGCATTGTCAGTCAATCATTGTACAATGCTATGACAGATAAGCTGACAAACTCTCTTGTGGGTGAGGTTAGGTGTACAGCACCGTTGAGGAAATATTTTTCTTGTCGTTACCAGAGTCTCTAAAAATTAATAAACAAAACGGCAGGTAACAATCGTATGAACACTGAAGTTACGAGGGAATACTCTTACTAACAGATAAATCGCCACTTCAACCAAAGTTCGAAAGCAGATCACTTGCGAATGAAGTACAATGCAGTGTTACCAACGTGACGTACGACGGGAAAAATTCTTTGTCGTTCCAAATGTGTCATCTTGGTTCAAATTTTTGTTTCGTTTTTAAACATTAGGCACATTATGCAGACGGAATGAGAAATGTGGCAAATTATGGGTAGGTTGATGTGCCGCAGGGTGTTGGTAATACTATCGTTGTTGTAGCATTATTAGTATTTCTCATAATTGTCATTGTTGCTTGTGATGACGTGGCACATAGCACCTCTGGTTATATCGGATTTCTTCTTGTGCAACACACGGCTCTAGCGGTGAAAGGACTTGCAATTAATATATCAGTAAGCGGATTACGCAGTACAGTAGAGCGTCCAGGACATCTTACTCTTAGAGATTCCTCAAGTAGACCGTGAAATTCACTTTCATCGTAAACACCGAGCTCAATACGACCATGTACAGCTTTTTATTTCGTTATTTATCAGGAGGCAAAGGTTATTGTTCTTCTCATTACTAAATTATGTATCGAAATATTGCACTAATATATTCACCGTTTCAAAATTTACGGAACAGTAAAAAAGAAATGTTCTGAAGAACTGCTGTACTGAAGAAAAAAAATTAAGTAATAAATTATATATATATATATATATATATATTGAATGAGCTAAAAAATAATGGGATATATGAAGTATTAACCGAGTTAAAAAGCCTCTTTGTCAGTGTTTATTTTACTAAAATATTGAACTATTGAAATATTCAATTATACTACGTTTTGTCTCTCATTTGAGACTTCTTGAGGTATAAACATTTAGCTGTTAATGGAATTTAACTCCGTGACTCCTTCCGACGAAATTTTTGTACCTGAAGAAGTCTCAAATGAGAGACGAAACGCAGTATATTTGAATAAAATAAAAACTGACAAATTAGCTGTTTAACTCATTTAATGTGTACCTTTAAATGTCAGATAAACTGTTTATGTGTAAAGTAATTTGTCAAATAAGATTGTTTTTCTTTCTTACTAAATATCTTTATATTGCTAATTTTGAATTTTTTTGGAAGTTTGTTGTAACTCATAACTGCATTAAAGAAAATAGAGTTTTGGCGCTATCTACATTTTAAATTCGAATAAAAAATCGTCAATTAAGGTTTCCTTAAAGTTGATTGAACATTAAAATATTATTGTGGCATCAAATCCAACCATTTTGTGAATGAAAACGATACTTTTTATTTCACATGTTTTATCATTTGGGCAGTTGCAGTGTGTATAGTATAACATTTTCACTTGTGTAATAAATACAGTCCAAGATGATCCTCATTCCTCTGTTAAGTAACCGGTAAAGTCTTTATCTGTGTCCAATATTAGGCATGTAAGTGATTGTTCCCGAGAAGTGAAAGTGTGTTAAGATCATTGAATTATAAATTGTATTTCTGTCCCAAACACTTAAATGTTAATTAACCCCAAACAATACATCTAATTTATTAAAAACGTTTTTACATATATAATCAACATGAAATAAATAACAACCCATCTAACGGCGCCAAATTATATTTCTAAAAATGACCACTCGTTCAAAATTAAAGAAAAAGGGCAACGTACAGACGTAGGAAAATTTTCATTTGTAAATAGGTCAATACGCGATTGGAATTCCTTCCTTGCCTCCTGCAGAAATACTGACGACTTTCCCGGGTAGCGTAAATCAGTTTAGAAATAGGCTAAGGAAACTTAAGTGAGTAGTTTTATTTATTTTTTAGAACCAGTGAAGTGATAATAGTTAAGTGCAGTGAAGTGATTTTTGTGTGGCTCCTTCGTTTTCTTTTTCTGATAAAAGACTACACTTCAAAATTCATCCTTAGTGTAAACTTTTCGTGATTGTATTTGAGTTTTAGTTGTATTTTCTTTGTATATAGCTGCCACCAATATCAGCTTAGTAGTAGTAATAATAATAATAAAATCAACCATCTTCCACTGTACCCAACTATTTTATTTTCTCTACAAGATCAACTCTGATATTGTCAGTTTCAATTATAAAATTGTTACCTAACCAATTTTGTTTTGTTACAACCCAGAATCAATGCGTTGGCTTTGTTAATATTAAATTTTTCTTTTATTTTCATTAAGCTATTATGTTAAATTTTTTAGATCATCATTTATTGTTGTTTGTAGTTAGAATAATGTTGTTGACTGGTCTGATGTAATCCTCCATGCTAACTTATCCTGCTCAAGCCTTTTCATGCCCTCATAACTTCCACACCTTCCATAATGTGCTTAACATATTCCATCCTTTGCCTCCCTCTTGTTTATACATCCCTCTGTTGCAAATTTTACAAGACCGTTAGTCTTAAGTGGCCTATTAATCTATCGCTTCGCTTGGTCAATGTCCTCCCCTATTCTGCTTAGAACTACTTGACTTGTCAAGCTGGGAAAAGTTTGGAGTTACAGATGAGGATTTAAAAATTATACACAGTTAATTTTTATTTAAACTAATCGGAGGAAAAGAAATAGGTGGACTGCAGATGAAAGCAGAACAACAGCTATTTCATAAGAATAGTCGAAAATGTGTTACCTATAGGGGACGAGTGAAGTGGGATAAATTAGAGAAGGGGAAAACTGTCGATAAACAATTAGGTCAGAATACGATCGAAAACAACTCTGAAGAAATAATTACGAGAAGTATTATTATACAGTGCTCATTGGGCCAGTTGTTTGATGCGGAGTAATCTTCAACACGAGCAATCGTGCAGTGAACAGGAGAGCGTTTAGCGTCCGCTTATGAAATGGAGCCTATATGTATAATTTTCTAGTTTGATGTGGCCTCCTATTGTTGTTGCGTGTGCTCTTAACTTTCGCTCAGTGTTGCGTCACTATTCCACATCTACCGTAGCAATTTCTTATTAGGATCAGTAGCTGTGGTATTCAGTCCTTAGAACCCTCCTTGCTAACCTATCTTGCACAAGACTTTTCATTTCCGCGTACCTGCCACAGCCCACAGCCTCCCTAATCTACTTAGCGTATCTCATCCTTCACTACCCTCTTTGGTTCATACCCCACACACTTCCCTCAAATGTTAATTTTACAAGACCCTCAAGTCTTAAAACATGGCCTATTAATCTGTCCCTTCAAAGTCCCATAGTGTTCTCTTATCCGCTATTCTGCTACGAACTTCCTCAATAGTGATTCTATCCACCCATCTCATTCTCCTATAGCACCACATTTCAAAGGCTTATATTCTTTTCCTTTCGGCAATTCTCAGCGTCCATGTTTCACACCCATATAACGCCATACTCAATACCAACATTTTTAGTAATAAATACCTAATATTCATGATCGAAGGTTTTCCCGGCGTATATTCTGGATAAACAATTCGTGGCTTAAACTCCATTTCACCCGGGTGGAAACCCAAGAATTGTTTATCCACCTAATATTCATACTTAGCCGTAAGTAAATTCCTCTTCTTTACCTGTGCTGTTCTTCTCTAGTTATTACGCTTTCCAAGTAGCAGAATTCCTTTACTTCCTTCAAAATATTCCTTTCCAATCTAACAGCCTTTGTTATTCCACCGTTTCCCATACTACACTCCATGACCTAGGTTTTCCCTCTATTAATCCTCTTATTGAACTCTTTCTCCAGGTTCACGTTCATGTCATTTATTATGGTTTGCAAGTCTTTTCCTGACTTCCCTAATACTACAATATCACCGTCAAGCCGTAGAGTTTTTAATTTTTCTCCTTGCAGTATGATTCCTTTTCCATATTCCGTTATAAGTTTCTTCATCGCCTTTTCTGTATGTAAGTTAAACAGCAAGGGTGGCAGACTGCATCTGCGTCTCTCTCCTTTCTTGATTTCTGCTCCTTGTATTAGGATCCAGTACGCCGAAAGAGGACAGAAGCTATGCCGTTGTTACGTATCCGTCGTCTACAATAAATTATGTTAAACGAAAGGGGAACGTGAAGAATCACATCTTAACTAATATATATATAAATTAGAATGAAGAGACCAAGAGTATAGGAGCTGTAAACGGTTGCATAAAAGAGACGAGGAAGAGACAATCCCTTTTCCTTCCAAAGGCATACATAGATTATATTTCATTCCCTCGGATAGACACTTGGATGAATGCCGAGTACACGTGACACAGAAGCTCATAGGTGTAGAGGCTTTCCAACTTGCAAAATTGTGTTTATAGTTCTGAAATGCGTATATTTTCCGACATTTTAAATGGCTTCTTGATATCTCGTTGCTTAATTCCTGCTCTTAATGAAATGTCTGCTCATGAACAAGTCATTAATATGTGATGTAAAGGCTTAATGTGATTTGGTTTCGCCTTCCGTTTGTTGATGAAGGTACACGAAGCAATCACATAACGTCATTTGTGACGTCAGTATCACAGAACGGGATAAGGTAAGTGGCGTGATGACGCATATTATTCACGAAGTTCTGAAGGAGACAAAATACAAAAGAGGACGTTGACAGAAATGAGGTGAAAGTCCGTGAGATTGTTCCACTCACGAATCTCTGCGCGCAGGTGTGGCTCCCTCTCTCGCGCTCCTATGGGAACTGGAACACATTCGCGCACCTGCAAAAACTCACAACATTCCACAAATATTAACCGGCAGACAAAATTCGTACCAATACTCGGGAAAACAAAGTTTTTTTTAAGCGGTGAAGAAGAAAATTAATAGAATGTAGGCATGTTAAGAAGGTAAAACTTGCGAAGCTGCTGCTTCCTCGTTGCTCCGGGCTGGACCACGCCTTACTGCCGTTGTTATTGTCCGACGTCAGGACAATTTTACTACCCAATCTTAATCTCCGATCATAACCTCCACGTCCTTAATCATAAAACCATCATCTTCTTAATGTCAAACTCCTCTTCTCCTTAATTTCGCATAATTCGCTTCTGATGATGTTTTTAATAATTCCCCCCCGCCTTATTTCATATTCCGTCGCCTGTCCTCTCGGAGAGGAGCCTTTTCCCCTCCTAGCCGACGAATTTGAGGAAAATATCACCCTCCTTACCATTCACTGTCGCCAAATTTCAAGGGTCGTGAGAAAAACCCCAGTAACGCCGTTGTGTCTGACTTTTATTACCCTTGTCCGTAGCTTGTCTTTATCTCCGTGCCGCCAAATTCCGAGTAGATGTGACATATATGAGATTATATGCACTAAAAACAGACAGATTGATAGAACACGAATAACTGTAATTCTTATTACGAATATCGCTAAACGAAGAATTATAATTCCCATGAGCTGAATCTGAAATAAAAATGGACTGCACAACGTTTAATGTTGTATTTCAGTTTTGAAGTTCTCAGAAGCAATCACTTGTGAAGTTGTTAAAGCACGTGACATGTGTGAGATCTTCTTAGAAGACAATGGACCGTAGCCGTAACGTTGCGGTTTACCTTCAAGTTGAAGTCGTTGCGTGTGCTTAATTGGTAAGAGCGTTTGATAGTCCCGGCTCCTGGGAAATGCTTTCAAGTTGCCTCGTTCGTTATGAGGACGTCGCCAATTGATTCGACGTCGCCGTCGCTTTCTTCTCCAGGACAATGGCCAAATCCTCCCGTGAAGTTGCTTTCATCAACGCCGAGCCGGGATTCAAACAGCAAACACTAGCTTCTCTTGTTGCGACTGTTAACTCATCGCATTAACCATACACCTTCATAGCCACCGTTTTACAACACCACTTTGACGCGCACTACCTCCTTTACTCTTTATTACCCTATTTACACTGGGGAAGAGCGAACAATATGGAGGACGTTGACCAACAGAAGGAATAGATTAATAGGCTACGTTTTAAGACGTGAGGGTCTTGTAAAATTAGGTAGGCCAAGGATAGAATAAGCTAAGCAGATAAGGAAAAATGCTGGATGTGGTAGCTATGTAGAATTGAAAAAGCTTGGTTGCATCAGACCAGTCTTAGGATGGATTACCACAATAACAAGAAAAACAAGAGCTGGCCCCGGAAGAATATGATGATATCACTGTCATATATTTTTATATGAATATAAATGAGGTACAATGATTACAGAAATAATTAAACTCACGTCAGCGATTCCAGCTTTCAGGGTTAGAGGGAACTGAAGAGAAGAGGGAGTCAAAGGATGGAATACTCTAAGCAGATCAGGTTATGTAAGATGTGCTAGTTATGCGGAAATGTAAAGGCTTGCGCAAAGGTTGCGTCAGGCCAGTCTTAGGACTGAATACCACAACAACAACCTTCTACCACGGTTATGGGCGCCACACGAAATAAGAAAAAACGACTTTCGTTAAAATGTTAATAATTTGAACCACCAATCAGTCAACGTGCAGTCGTTAGATGGTTTTAACACTACTCGAAGGCTGATGCCGATGACACGGGCCTTTTTGAAGTGATTCGTCTCGGGCAGGTCGGATACAATGTTACGGCTTCAGTAATTTCCTTTTACTCTTCCGTGGAGTTTCCTACGTCCTTTGCTGGCGAGGGAAAATTTCAGATGTTAATTGAGTGTCCTTCTCAGATAATGATTCTCCTGGGGCAGCCTAACAATGGAACTGACCCTGATGGAGTAGAAAAAGTACATTAACGCTCTTGTTCAGGGAAAGCTCTTAATGTTATTTACGTTCATTGTCTACCGTGATAATTATTCTGCACGCGTCAGGAGAAAGGCCAGGACAGACAACAGGACCGAAAGTTTGCTGGAAAGGATTTATTCTCCGTCGGAAGCAGAGATGGAACGGCGATGTGCGCAAAAGCGGTAAAAATTCGGGTACGTGGCGTGAATCTGAACTGAGCAACGAGTCTAATCTCCATCCTCTTGGCTGGAAGGGAAGGAAAAGCCAAGGAAGGGCTTCAGGGCTCTCAGCGTTTGTATCCCACACCCTCCGAAAATGTAAGAAATCTGTCTGTATGTGGGGTCCTCTGTGTTGATCTTTGTGATAAGTTTTGCACAGTAAATTCATCTCCTCCAGTTCCAGCGGCCTTGGTTCCACCTATTTCCCAGTTTCGTAGTTCTCATTCACGTAACCAGACGACTAGGTTTTTTACTGAAGCTTGACTAACGTTGACTTATTTGCTGGTTCACGTACCTTGATCAACCTTTTTATCCTTTATACTATGTTTCATATTTATTTGTATTATTTCAAAGTCGTATACTCTAAGCTACTTGTGGTTCTTGCCACTTTTCCATTCATTACTATTCCATAGTCATTATTAAACTACAACCTCGTCTTCTTTTTATTTCTTATTATGTTCTTATAATATTATTAAATATGTTAAATAAAATAACAAAATAATTATACAACAAATAAATGAATTAAATAAACCTCCTTGTCAGTTAAAAAAATAAATATTAGACATTACAATGTTTCGTCTCTCATTTGAGACTTCTTCAGGTAAAAATTTAACTGTATATGACCGAAGGAGTCATGAAATGAGGTTCCATATACAGCTAAATTTCTTGTACACCTACATTCAAAATTATTAAAGGGATTATTTATTTTATTTTAAATTAAATATATTAACTAAATTTTACGAAAGTTGAGGGTAGATTGCACCTCAGGAAGCAGGGAGGCCAGGCTGTCGTAAATCATCTATGGAAGGGGTGGTCCTCTGAGGGATTAAGAGGTCGCCGGACAAAAAGTGTCGGATGGTAATAATCTAAAGTTTCAATATTTTTTTCACGTTGAGGTATTTCCTCTGAAAGTTCAGTAACCTCTGGTGCATGCCATTTTGCAATACTTCGGTAAGATGGGTGAACCCCGGATTCACAAACTAGAAAATGTCAGAATGTTTTTTATTGAATAAATTTTAATTTGGAAAGGGAAATTAAAGATTAAGGAGAGGCAGTTGCGGGGTGGTGGGGTCACAGGGATGATGCGTTCAGCAGCAGACTTCAAAGACCAGCAGTAGTAGCGAATTCCGGAAGCTACCTCTTCAAGGATTCAAAAGATTGCAGCCAAAGTACCTACGAGTTCCGGTGGGTAAAGTACCACAAATCCTTCAAGGCCGTTAACTGAAAGCCACAGAAGCCATTGCCAAAATCAATTAGTAAAGACCAAGGTATTTAAGCCCCACCATCCCCTACGAGAAAGATCAATTTTGCTTTCTATTTCAATTTACAAAGTCAATTCTTTACGAAATTTATAATCCATTTTTAAAAGAGCAGAGAGATACGTTTTATTCTACTTATTTTTTGATATATTTCTTGTTAGAATATAATTTGAAAATTTTTAACTTTCTTATCATGTACTCTTCTTGTAATAATTTTATTTAAAGTAGAATCCAATCCCATGAAACATTACATTTATGTCACGTTATTCTAATTATATCAGTCTCAGCGAGACTAATAACTGTTGTCTGTGCCTCCATGACACGTGTGTGGTCTTAGTCGAAAGTGAAACTGGACCTGCTGTATTTTTTAGTATGTTGAGATCGGATCGGTATCGGTAACAAGGCAAGCAAAGACTTGAGGAATATGGATTATCTAACTACCATCGCTCTGCCTGTCACTAACTTAACTAACCACGGCCTCACTTCTCATTATAATGGATACACACGGACATAATCTAGGACTTGCCGGAGTCTTACGTTCGCTAATTGACATTCCGCCCCACGTTTTGTTCATTCCGCATATAAGCAGTTCATAAATCTGGAGTTCTTTTTCAATAGTAAAATAAATAACATGACTTACTTGGAATCGTCATATCTTTCAGTGTTAGTTCCTTTCCACTCCATCGATTCACCCATTTCTTTGTCCGTATCAATTATTTACCTTTCCTTGTTTCTTTACTATCACGCTTTCAAAGTTTCTCTCTCTCCTTTTGTTGTACATTCCCACATCCTCCGTCTGCAGCCATTCTACCCATGTTTATTTGTTTCTTTGGGTAATACAAATAAATAAAAACATGAACGCAGCAGCTGTCTCTGTTATAAAGGTTCGTATTTTTCATGTAATTAATAATTTTGTTCTTCGAGTAGTTCTGTTACATGACCGACGGACTTGACTAAGAAGATGAATACTCGGATCAGAAAAGATAAGAGCCGGAGTGCCCCAAGGTAGCGTACTGGGATACATCGTCACAAAATTGTAAGGAACCAAGATGGCTGCATTTGCATTGACACAGAGATTACTTAAAGTACAACATTTGAAAAGTAAAAGATTACAAACAACCATCAATTCAATAGTTGACTGATATAAACAACGGAGATTAAATTGCAACGATAAAAAATGAATCCATATCGTCTTTACAAATAAATAAGTAAAAAAATAAACTGTGTATAGACATAAATGCCTAAAACTTTGCCCTATGAGAGCAACGCCAAATACCTGAGAATGTCTGTAGATACCAAACATAGGTGGAAAGAACGTGTTAAGAGAAAAACGCGAAATTAAGTACAGACACTACCATTGGCTAATTGGGAGAAATACCAAGCTTTCGGGTATATATATATATCTGAAATACCGATCTCCACAGAGTTCTCCGGATTCCAACGATTAAGGAAGAAATAAAAAGATACGTTGAAAAGCGAGGCTCAACCTCCACGACAACTCACTGGCCCGACAACTCCACGACATTATCAGAAGACTGAAAAAAATTATAACCATCTAAAACTCTGCAATGTGCTGTATATAAAAAGCGGAACACAGTAAAGTCTACTTAGACCAGAAAAATATAGAAAACAACATTAGAGAAGCTGCAATGACTTAAGATCACAAAGAAAAAAAGAATGGCTAACCTTTAAAGATCAATTTTAATTGAAGACGCTGTGATGCTTATATTAAAAAAAATTAAGAGCAAATTACAAATATTACGAAAAAAAACCAATGTCGACTTTCCAAGTAAAGGAAAATTAACATTTTTTGTGGCTACTGATTAATAATAATAATATTATTTAAAATTCAATAAACGAGTTAAATTAGCCTCTTTGTCAGTTTTTTAATTTTAATTATTAAACATTACAACGTTTCGTCCTTCATTTGAGACTTCTTCAGATCCTAAAAAGAATTTTACAATGGATTATATTGCGTAATATGTTGTGAAAATTTTTTAAATACAAAACATGTTTTATAAATGTATTTTAAAAAAGTTTCTCAACATTTACCCATAGTAATCCATTGTAAAGTTCTGTTTCGTATCTGAAGAAGTCTCAAATGGTGGACGAAACGTTGTAAGAATTAACATTTAAATTAAATAAACTGACAAAGAGGCTGATTTAACTCGTCTATTGTATATTTAATTATCAGATTAACTATTTAATATTTAAAATTAGGTTTTCAAAATTCATGAGGTTATTTTTAAAAATCCAAAGTAACAGCAGTTCACTGAGGTGACGATGGCAGAACCCGCCGAGGAAATTTGGTGCATTAAGTCACATTTAACCCGATTGAAAAGTCCAGAATGTTTGATCCATTTTCACGACTTCTCCATCTTTGAATTGATTCCATTCGTCTACGCCAATCGATTAGGCTATGGATTCCTCGCCGTAGACAAACGGTTAAAACATCACGCACAATGTTCCAGCTCAGTCATTCAACGACCTCGGTTCAGACTCCAGATTTCTATTTGCCCGAGTTTGCGGATCGCATTGAATTTTACGAGGACATTCCAAGTCATTCACGAGGTCACCACGGACAATTTATCTCTCTGCCGTAAAAAGGATTGTTTTATTTGTATTTTAGTGACCAGGGCCATCATCAGCCAGATATGACCAATCCTCAAGGTTCCGCAGGTGGAAAGGAAAAGTTCTGTGATTAAGAGTTTTCAAATAACAGAGCGATGACAGAAACGGCGATCCCGTTAACCTTGACAAAATAACTTTGGCCACTCTGATACTTTCTGATGCTGATGATATTATTCTGCTGGCGTGATAAACCAACGAGCTGATTGTGAGCGCCACACTATTGGTTATTTAAGAGAAATATTTTGTGTTTGCGCTGGAAAGAACTTTCTATCAGAGACTAAACAAAAGTCGCACTGACTTTCAACCAAGAACAGTATTGTGCAGGGATAAGGATGAAGAAAATTAAAACTGAATATGGAAAAGGAATCACACTGCAAGGAGAAGAAATAATAAGTCAGAAGAAGGCTTGGAAAACATAATAAATGGCACGGACCTGATCCTGGAGAAGGATTAAAATATGAGGATTAATAGAAGGAAAAGCAAGGTAATGGAGTGTAGCATTGGAAACTGGAATAACAAAGGCTGTTACATTGGGAAGGGATATTTTGAAGGAAGTAGAGGAATTCCGTTACTTGAGAAGCGTTATAACTAGAGTAAAATGGTACAGTCAAGGAAGGCTTTCGAGAAAAAGAGAAATTTACTCACGTGTAATATAAGTGTGAATTTAGGAAAAAGGAAAGAGCATGGCGTTAAATGGGTGCGAAACGTGGACGATAGAAGTTACGGAAAGGAAAACAATATAGAAGCCTTTGAAATGCGGTGCTATAGGAGAATGTTATGGGCGGGTAGAAACACTAAGGAGGAAGTTCAAAGCAGAATAAGAGAAGAGGACTTTGACCAAGAGAAGGGATAAATTAATAGGCCACGTTTTAAGACATGAGGGAAGTGAACAGAAGAGGAGAGGCGGAGAATGCAATACGCTAGGCAGATTTGGGAGATTGTTGGATGTGGTAGTTATTCGGAAATGAAAAGGCTTGCGAAAGATAGGTTAGCGTGGAGTGTTGCATCAGACGAGTCTTAGGACTGATTACCACAACAACAAACAAATTATGAAATGAATGATATATTGCTAAGTATATTAGGACCGGAAGATTGGGCTGGGTGGACCACGTAATTCGGATGGACAACAGCAGGACTAGTAAAGTCGTGATTAATGCTAAACCGGAAGGGACAAGACGAATTGGACGACCCGAACTGAGGCGGGAAGACGAACTGGCTGGGGCTATGATGACCATGAACAGGAGATCCTGAAGAAGGCCAAGGCCTACACTGGGCTGTTGAATCAATGACGATGATGTTCGAGCTGAGAAGAGAGGAAGTAGAAGAGGAGTGATGTCTTTTTTCTTTTCTCCGCATGGTCAAGATCGACTGGATTCTGAAAGCTCTGAATCACGATAGCGTGAGGGACGTTTCTTCTCCTGAAGGAAGAGACTCTTCGTTACATAAGCTTAGTTGCCAAACAACGCGTTTACGTATTTCTGGTGTTGATGGAGAAAGAATCGGGTTCAAGGGCGTCGACAAGTCACGCTCGCCCTCCAGGGTCTTACTTTTATCACTATTACTTATACCTTTCCTGCATGACCCAAATCAAAGGCAATTCTTCACATTCCTCGGACTCCGCCTGCTATACCAACAACACAACATTATAATATTCATTTAAAATTCCTCGACAAAATAGCGTCCAGCCCTAATCTTATTTTTACCGTCCTCTATTCATTTCAATGGAAGTTTCTGTACCGTCTAATCATCATGGAATGGAAATGTATTATTTTCCACCCGGAATTGGTACTTCATCTCCAAATGACTCAATGCTACAAGGTATAATTTTATGTAGGTAAGGTTAGAAGCCAAATCAGTAACACAGTACTGTCAAATTATAATTAAGAACTTCGGTTATTTAAAAACATGAACATAAAGAGTAAAATTTTCTATTACTGTGCTGAATTAATCATAATTCATAAAAAAATACTTTGTCTGCAAACGAATCATTAGAATTTTTAGATGACGAAAATATATATTTGGACCTGGACGAGTTTCGTACCTCCAGCTGTACGTCATAACCGTCTCCTCTAAGCTCCTCCCCAAATACGTCACATCCCTTCCCTAATCTGTATCTCTAATGTGGCTTGAATGAAGAAAAATCTTATGCTGTATTACCATTATTTGAATAATTAAATCTGAAAAACGAAGGGAGATATTCAACAAAGAAATATTGAACGCAGAAATCAATTTGTGATATTTAATTATCTAAATGATTTGCCTAGTTAAGTCCATCCGGGAAGCATAATAACTAGGGATGGTGGAAGTATATTGAATTTAAAATTTTTAAATATTGATACTGCAATTGAGTTTCACTCGGAAGCAGTTATAAAAAATAAGCTTAAAATAAGGAATGTGAATAATTAACAATAATAGTAATATAAACAAGCGTAGTAAATCGTAAATTACATCTTACAGATAAATTTAATGTAGCCATTGTTGAGATGTTATTTCGGGATATTTTGAAGGAGGTTAAGGAATCCTGCAACTTGGGAAGCATAATAATTAGGGATGGTAGAAGTATAGTAGACATAAAGAGTAGGATAGCTCAGGCAAGGAAGGCTTAAGCGAAAAAGAGGAATTTACTCACTGGCAATATAAGTCTGAATATTAGGAAGTTGCTAAAAATGTTGGTATGGAGCGTGGCGTTATATGGGTGCGAAACGTTCCCGGTAGGAGTTGTGGAAAGGAAAAGAATAGAAACCTTTGAAATATGGTGTTATAGGATAATAAGATGGGTGGATAGAATCACTAACGAGGAAGTTCTGAGCAGAATAGGGGAAGAGAGTACAATATGGTGTGGTGATTCATGACCCTTACATTCATCGGGTAAAGCAAAAATAATTTAGTTTTTGTTATTTGCGTACACAGGACGGAAAACGAGAATGGTTTGGTGGGGGCCGAGTAGGCGGGAAACGTCACCATCTACAACATTGTTGATTGCCTGGAGGGCATTGTAGATTGAACAGTTGGTTCGGGGAGCTCTCCTGAGAAGGTCGGGGCGAGAGAGAGAGAGCAGTGGCTGGGGAAACAATATGCAGAAAAGTTAATTTCGCCATTGTTCGAGAAAGAAGATTTTGTTTTGTAGTAGACTGTGAGATGTTGTAAACATGCGAAAATAGGATGGTATGGATGGTTGCATCAGACCAGTCTAAGGACTGAATACCACAACAAGTCCGTTTGTATACATACTGTAAATATGACATCATAACTTTAGTAACGTTGGAGTACTTTTATTGTTATTATCATGTTGTATTTGTAGCTATGTTGAACAGAAAAATGTGTGTGTCCCGATTTTTAGTTATGTACACTTAAACTCATAATTTTTATTATTTGTATGATATATGAATTATTTTGTACGTATTTACGTATTTTTTCCTCTTTCGAGAATATTATAGAATAAAAAATCATATCAAGAAATACCTATAAAATCATTTTTATTAATTAAGAAGAGTGTGGTTGAAATGAGGGAAAATCCTATGCTCATAAGGGAGGTTTTCTTACTATGGACGGAAAATGACGTAGGGCTGGAGGAACTAAACTCGTCTTTAGACCTGTAATTACTTAATCAAAAGTAGATAGTCATTTTACTGTAGTATTCATTACAGTGTTACAAGAAATATTTTTTTTCTTTAAAAAAAAAGAAATTAATTTTTCAGATAGTTTGTGCATACAATTTAAAATGATACCTGAAAGGTTAAGTGTACTTTCAAGACTCGATGATGGCGGAATGGTTTATTGAAGTATAGTTTGTAATTATTTTATCCTGTTCATAACCGGTTCACAGTCCCCCACTAGAAAACAAACTAATAACTTGTATTCAATGACAGGTTGCAATGTAAAAGCCATGATCGACTTACTTCAATTACTAATTCCTTTCCCGCCTTGACGACACAGCAAGTTTTCATCCTAAATCAAGTGTTATTCCTCGGCAACCAAGCTTCATTTCCTCTTGCATAACTCGTCTCTTTTCACAACTACACAAATCTCGTGATACGTAATTTAAAGATTCGTGACAATCGGGGTTGTTTTTTTCGATTCTTATGTAGTTCCTGGAACGGATTTCGTATAATTATTTTAGGGGAAATTGGTTCGCAGCTTTATTTTTTGTTCGTCGCGGCCAAACGTTTGCAGCTGGATCCTAATCCGGATACAATTTACGCCTTAGGAAGTTGGGAGGGAGAAAGAACAAATCCTTTTGCGCTGCTTGGGTCCTTGGATCGTCGAGGCGTAAACGTCGTCCATCCGCGAAGACAGGTCCGTGGTTTTCGCAGTTCGACACAATTAGACGCCTGTAGATGGGGGAAAGTCACGCGGATTCCAGATACAGCAGAGGCGTAGGAGAAATCTGCTTACAGAAAGTGTACGCGAGAACTGAGAGCACTCGAGGCAGTTTTCATCAGTGGAAGGCGAAATGAAGTTAATGGTGACGAAGAACTCAGGGACGGGGTGATAAGTTGACCGAGGAAGAAATAATAGAGGGAAGGAAGAAGCGAAGTGAGCGCATATGAGCAGAAATAAAGCTTTAAAATACTAAGGTTTATGACAGAGGGCTGCACATTAATTATTCATATGTAAAATAAGGACAAGAAATAAAACTCCTACGCATTGCCAATGAAATTGTATTATTAGGGGAGTCAGAAGAAGACTTGGAAACCACAATAAATGGCATGAACGTGGTCCTGGAGAAAGAGTACAACATGAGGATTAACAGATGGAAAAACCAAGGTGATGGAGCGTACTGCCGTCCCAAGGAAAAATGCAGTAACACTAAAAAATATTTTTGAGAAATCAAGGAATGAAGTTTTTTTTTGCGATTAGATATTTACACGATCCTTTGAAAATGGTTTTATCTGTAACAAGAAATATGAATTTGTCTTTACAAATTAATTATAATACATTTATTCGTGAAATATTTTCAAAAGTCGAAAATTTTTACTTACTGTCTTTTTTCTTTGGACGCAGTCTAGTGTGGGAAACAGTGGAATAACAAAGGCTGTTAGATTGGGAAGGGATATTTTGAAGGAAGTTAAGGAATTCTACAGCATAATATCTATAGTAGGATAGCACAGGCAAGGAAAAGGAATTTACTTACGGATAATATAAGTGTGAATATTAGGAAATCATTGCTAAAAATGTTCGTATGGAGCGTGGCGTTATATGGGTGCGAAACGTGGATGGTAGGAGTTGCAGAAAGGAAAACTACAGAAGCCTTGAAATTTGGCGCTGTAAGAGAATGAGATGAGTGGATAGAATTAGTAACGAGGAAGTTCTAAGTGGAAGAGGGAAAGACATGAGGGTATTGTAAATAAAATTAGAGGGAAGTGAACAGAAGAGGGAGACAAGGGATGAAATACTATTAGCAGATTAAGGAGAATGCGGTATGTGGTAGTTATGCGGAAAGGAAACGGCTTGCGCAAGATGGGTTAGCATGGAGTTTGGCATCAGACCAGTCTTAGGACTGAATACCACAACAATAACGTCAAATAATTCTTTTATTGGATAATATGTTCCTTTTAATCAAAATAAGGTAATTTTAAGATTTTCGTAGTTATTTCAACATACTGTGTACGAGTCCATTCCTCATAATAAATGTAAGGTGATATCTGGAAGTACACATTATATTCATACATTTGAAACGTTTGTAAATAATTAATAAATAGAATATATAATTCCGGGGTTTGTACCCGGGTTATATCGTTTTCAGGTGACTATCGAAACGCCATGCTATGCAAAGGACCACTTTATTCAATTGATTCATCGGAAAAAATCGACATTCCGTAATTTATAAACTGTTCAGTAATAAGTAGGTTGGTTGACTTAAGTCAGCAAGAATATGCTTTATTACACGTGACTGTTGCCGACGTTGCGTCACGATAGTACATTCACCCGAATTTTCAGGTCATAAACGGACGCATAATGTGTGGTTTACTTGTTACCTCGTTTAACTGTTAATTAACCCATGTAACTGCCTTGGATTTCGCCGTTGACGACTCCATGGCTATTTTATTTCAAACCAATCCAAGCCAAAAAATTATTTAAAATTAAATCGAACTACGAATTACAGACACGCAACTTTTTTTTTGACTTCCTCCTGAATGTCCCAAACGTTGTTGGAATTGATTAAAAATTATATGTTGCTCTGTAGTTGGTCGTTTAATTTAATTTTATTGTTTTGGAAACGGACATTAACTGATGTATTTATTACAAGCAAAACATGCCCATTGTCCAGTTGTTTACGTTTCGCTCTCTGTAAACTATTTTTGAGAGGGAAAATGGCGTCGTGTATTGTATACTTTCACAAATGGGCCAATGTAGCTTAATTTTAATATTGACACCAGAAATTCTGACCTGCGTTCAACTTATTACTTAATCAGTGACTCAAACGTTGAGACGGAGTCCCTTGTCTCATAATAAATGGAAACCGTCGTGGTTGAATTGAATAGTAATCTTTCTTTCACGCCGCCATTATTTTACTACTTGGAGAACCTCAAGGGTCTGTAATTGGCCCAATTTCCTTGAGATCTGCGGACTTTGTAACAATCTCTTCCTCCCTCCACTCTTACCGCTGCACACAGTAGTCGTTAGTAATGGCGTAACTCAAACAATTTTACCGATTTCCGCAATTTTCTTTTTTTGCATGAGAAGGGGAGAGAGGTGAGGTGAGGCGAGGGAAAAAATGGGGCCAACGACGAGAATAAAATATTACTATCGTTCCGATATCGAATCCGCGATCTTGTGGCGGTTCCACAGACGGGAGAAAGTATTTCTCTTTTGCACTCGAATGTGCAAATGTACCAGAACAAACATGCAAGGGGAAGGAGAATTTAAGTCGATAGCTTTCTATGGAAATAAGGAACCCTTTCCATTTAGCGTCTCATGCAGACGGTCTTCCTGCTTCAAAAGAAAGCAGTGGGAATGCGAATCAATAGCGTTGTATGAGTCTGAGGTTGAGGAACACCAGAACCACCCATCCGTTGACTCTTTCTCCCTAGTTTCCGTCTATTTTTTTTACCTTTTTATCATTGCTTCCTATATATCTCTCTAGTAAACTGCTTGTTACGTTTCTTAAAAATATTTTCTCTGTTACTGTTCTCTAACTCTACTCTATATTGGGAGTCAGCTTTTGTTGTGTACCGTTTTGCAAACTATCGATAACACGTGCTTACATAATTAGTGATTACGTCATAATAAGAAAGCCTTTCGGAAAAAAAATTCATTGAAGGGAATATCAGAATTATAATGACGCAGCACTTCATGTTGATTGAGAAGACCTCAACATGAGCGTCACTGCAGAAGGTCCCGGGTTCGAATCTTGGGGACGTTTGTGACGTCATTGACCGGGATTAAGACTGCTGGAGAATCGTTACGCTGACCACGTCCCACTCCAAATTCGGAATGTGTCTTTGCAAGATCACAGTCCGCAGCCGACCCAGTAGGCCAAGGCCTTCAATGGAATGGAGAGCCAAGGAAGAAGAAGAAGATCAGCTTAATTGAGAGTGGACCGACTTGAAATTAATCCTCCAATCGAAGGTAAATAATCTTAAAAATATGCTTGTTATCCATCGATTAAAAATGAAAACAACGGAAGTGAAGGTGGCAGAAGAAGGCAGTGAGGATAAGGTGCTTCCGTAAAAACTGACTATGGTAGGAAAAAGGTTAAAAATTTTAATGTGGAAAAAAAAGTCCTTTTTACATACAAAAGCTATGATATTATATATATTCCAATTAAAATACTTGGGCAGCATAATAACTAGAGTAGGATAGCACAGTCAAGGTAGAGGAATTATAATTAGGAAATCATTATTAAAAATGTTGATATGGAGTGTTGTGTTCTATAGGAGCGAGACGTGGACGGTAAGAGTTGCAGAAATGAAAAGAATGGAAATGTGTGCTATAGGAGAATGAGATGGGTGGATTGGATAAATAACCATGAAATAATAAGCAAAATAGGTGAAGAGAGAACAATATGGAGGACGTAGACCAAGAGAAGGAAAAGATTAATAGACTCGTTTTGAGATATGAGGGTCTGTAAAATGAGCATTAGAGGGAAGTGAAGAGTAGAGGGAGGCCGAGGATGGATACGCTAAGCAGATTATGGTGGATGTGAGATGTGGTAGTTATGCGGAAATGAAAAAGCTTGCGAAAGATAGGTTGCATCAGACGAGTCTTAGGAGTGAATACCACAGCAGCAACAACAACATTATATAGTGGATTGTTTGGGTTTGTCCATATTTCTCTTCAATTGCCCTTCCTAAACAAGAAATTAAAATGTGTGTTAGAAAACCCTTACATAGTGTCAATTTTTTGAATTTTTAAAAATGTTATTTAAATTCGTAACTTTTTTCACAGGAAATTTTGACCCAGAGCATGAGCATATCCATTTGCAAATATATATTACAGGCATTAAAATTTATTACCTTGGCATGTCTAGTTTATTTGAATTGAAAATATCGTCAATATTAAAACTTAATTACATGTATGCTCCTGTAATGACACCCCTTTTAATTAAAAAAATTATTCTATCATCTTTTACTTCATTGGTTCAGAAACCACGTCTACAACGCCAACTATCAACCACACTTAAATTTATTTTACAATTTTATATTCTACATTATTACTTTATACACGAATTTATTTGTATGTTTTGTTTTAATTTTTATTTATGAAAGGGTTTTCTTACCCAGACTCTATCAAAATAAATTAAATAAGTAAATAAAAAAATTTTTGTTTAAAGATCTATTTATTTCTAGTTTTATTCCATTTCTACGTTTCGTCTGCACATTTGGAACTTCACAGAGTAAATATTTCAGTTTTTCAAATTCTTAAGTATACAGTTGAACATTAATTTGTGTAAAAATACAATTTGTCGTAGTTCATGACGTAGTGTTTTATATATGAACCTCTAATCTTAAAAAAATATTAGTATAATTTGCATACAAAAAAATTTTACTCCTAAAGAAATTTATCTCCTTTTTACGTATAGTGGGCGAATCGTGCTGAGGGAATATGAGTTAGGACCTGGAGGAACGAGCGCCAGTGGTTGGTGGGGGCAAAAGTCCAGATCCGTGACGCGCAAAGGAGAAAACCGCGCCTTTGTTTGCGTTGGTCCTCGTCAGCTCCTTCACTCTTGATCTCGTTCAGCATCGGCGTGTTGCCGCTTCACTGCCGCCTTTGCCGTGCCCGTGTGTTTCTTGTTGTGCTTGTGTTCTTCTCTCTCCTGGCTTGGCTTGCTTCCCTCGCCGCTCACCGACAGAAGGTACGTTCATGTTATTACATCCGTTATCACTAACACGATCTCTTTCAATAAGCTATTATTTATAAATTATAAAAGACGAATTAGTGAAAACAAGTTCATGAATACTTGTGGTCTTATACATTAACACATATTCACGTTATATGGAACTCGATGGCCTCATAGGCCATGCTGAATCCTGGCGACTAACCTCTTATCAATTTTATTCTATAAATTTTTTTTATGAAACGTAAAGAAATTGGTGTGTGTTATGTGTTATTAGGTCCTAAGACTCTTCATTTCCGCATAACAATCACATCCCACATCCTCCCTAATCTTCTTAGCGTATTCCATCCTCAGACTCCGTCTTCTGTTCACTTCCCTCTAATGCTAATTTTACCTCGTGTCTTAAAACGTGGCCTATTAATCTATCCTTTCTCTAGGTCAACGTCATCCATATTGTCCGCTCTTCTCCTATTCTGTTTAGAATTTCCTCGTTAGTGATTCTATCCACTCATCTCATTCTCCTATTTCACCACATTTCAAAGGCTTCCATTCTTTTCCTTCCTGTAACTCCTACCGTCCACGTTTCGCACCCATATAACGCCACGCCCTATTTTGAGCAACGATTTAGCTTTATATTACCCGTAAGTATACTCCTTTTCTTTCCCTGTGCTATCCTACTCTAGTTATTATGCTTCCCAAGTAGTAGAATTCCTTAACATTTGTAGCAATGATTTACTAATACTCATAGTTATATATTACGTAAATAAATTCCTCTTCCTTTCCTGTGCTATCCTACTCTAGTTATCATGCTGTAGAATTCTTTAACTTCCTTAAAAATATCCCTTCCCAATCTAACAGCCTTTGTTATTCCACTGTTTCCCACACTACCTTGGTATTCAGTCTTTCTCCAGAACCCCGTTTATGGCATTTATTATAGTTTCCAAGTCTTCTTCTGACTCCCCTAATACTACGATATCTTTGCCAAAGGTGGGGATTTTATGTCTTCTCCGTGCAGTATCATTCGTATTGCAAATTTGTCAAATATGTATTTATTAAATGAGTTTTGTATTATTATTCATGCTGATTGTATACTCGTATTGTAATAAAATAATGTGTTATGAGTTGATGAATTGACACCTCCTCCAACTATTGATAATCAATATTAATTAATGGCGGCTAGCCTAAATTTTCTGTAGCCTGCTACCCTGTGCTAGTTGAAGGACAGCCGCTGGTGTTTATTCGTTTTGCACGGCGAGAAACCAATACAGTTTCCGGGACGATGTAAAATAAACAGTTATGGCACGTGACCGGAAAGGAAACGTCGTCAAGTGAGACGGATCCGGATATCAGGACGCCTCTCCCCTAATCCCTCCTTTCCTAACTGATAATCTCAATGTTTCTTCACATAGTCGCAGATTGGTTGCAAGCTTTTTTATTGTTATATATATGTTATAATATTTTAAAATAATATATATAATTATAATTATTTACATTAATATTTTCTGACCTCTGCAAGCTATCGAAATGCACGGACATACGCGAACATTTAAGTAAAAATTGCTGTTTCAATCCCTGTAATTTTGATTGAAATCCGTGGAGCCTGATCTTACTCTAGAAAGGACGACTTGATTTATCCTGGATGTCTTTTCGGGGAAGAGGATGGAGAGGAAATTATTAACTGATTCGTGAGTAAGGCTTGGTTTAAGAGATGGTCTTCTTTTGGAAGGGCGTGTCTCCATATATCCTAGAAACTGTTAGGAAGAGATGAAGGACCCTATGGGTGGCGGTTTTTTGCTATCTGGTCGATGGAGATGTTTCCTTCTACACCAGGTCTGTTTCTTGGCTCCAGTTTTGTGGTATTTGTTACTACTATTGTCTGCCTTACCAGGGCGCATTTTCTGTTTTTTTTGGGGTAACAGGCTACATGAGGGTGATCCTGAAACAGGCAACTCCCCTTTAATAGCATAGGAAGGGAATTGAAAAGGGGGGATGCGGAAGGTAGAGCAAGTTAGCCAAGGGTTGACTAGGGCCCCCGGGCTATGGTTTAAGGATCCTACCCGGTGTTTCACCTAAAGAGATGCAGGGAAAACCCTAGAAAACCTGCATCAGGTAGGTCGGGCATTGGGTACTATTCTCACGCCCTTCCGAATGACGGGAGACGAGTTTGCTGTGGGGACGCAGCATTCCCTTCTCCGTGTCTCCACCAGTTTCAGGAGGCAGTTGGCCGACTGATCCAATGGGATCAGCGGACAACTCTTGCCATATGCCCAAGGTCTTTGACCCCAGTACATATACCTCCTAAAATAGGTGAAGGTGTCTCGGCATATGAGAACTTTGATAAAAAATACTCAGAGAGAGTGCGAGGCATCCCCGACATGATTAGGTAAGCCCCGCAGTCCCTCTGGGCTGAAGCGTCTACGAGAAACTCCCGCAGCGCCTCCCTCCATATATGCATTTTCTGTTGGTTTTTCTTGTATTTATATTAATTTAACTTTTGGATGTATTTATGCTTCTGTTACTTACTGTTTGGTTACCCAGATAGGTCCACGATGTAGTTAGCGTTACAGGGTAGTGAGGGATTTTCACCACCCTACAAAAACCTTCATATTATTCAAAGTCCTCTTCCGTTTCTGACTGCCTTTTCCCCTTTCCTCGGCCAGTATCTTTTAATTTTGTGTTCGGTTATTCTCAGCTCTCTTGTGAAATGCTCCGCAGCATTCTATTGCGTGATTGAGAAACTTGCAGTGGTTCGTTCTCCGCCCTAAGATCTCTATTTGCTTTTATTTCTCATACAATCTTCTTTTCCTGCTGTAATGAGCTGGAATAGATCTTCAGGGATAATCGAAGGTAGTTCTTGGGAGTTGTCTTCTTAGCGATGGGTTTTAAAGCGCGGAGAGTGAGTCTCAGAGGATTATTTTACGTGAAATTAAATTTCCTTGCTGACAATTTATTTCAAAATCTCTCTCTCAGGGAATCATTTCAATCCTGATATTCAAATATGGTTTCAGGAATGGCCAAATATCCTTTGTCTTGTTCATTTGTTCTCTGGCCAATATAGATTGGTGGAGGACTGACTGTATGTGTGAATGTGTTAATTTGGAGTAACCTTATCTTACTCTAGAGAGAACCACCTCATCTCTTTCGGTGAGGTTGAAGTCTTGAATGTCATTTCCTCTCGGAGGCTCATTACTTGGTTACCTGTCATCAGTCCCGATTCTTGTCTCCTCATTGAATTTACAAATTGAGACTCTTCAACCACTAACGGAGGTCCTAATCAAAGCCATTCATTATTAAATATTATTATCTATACATCCTAATATTTGTCTTATTTGCCTTTGGACCTTAACTGCCTTTTATATTTTTGACACTCTCTTTATTACGAGCTGATTCTTTCCAAGCCAATGACATGAAATGGTAAACAATTTTTTTTCAGGAAAAAAGTTCTTCTTCAAACCGATTCCAAGTTGTGAAACTTTAGAAATCCACTCTGCTTCAGGCAGAATTATTTTCTCAGCAAGCCGAAGACTTCAACCTTGTTTCTCATTTTAATGCAGCTAAGCGTCACGCTACACGTGACAGGAACTGGTAACTCGTTTAAAAAATCCGGTCTCATTTTCCGGCAAGTAGCGGGCTTCCTCTTACATTACCTAATAAAACCTATTGGGTTAAGAACCTTTTTCTTGGCTTGTAATTACATTCTTCAACTTCTCAAAATATGGACCATGCGTTTAATTGGCGTCGTTGGAATGTTCTAATTAAGGCGTCGGGCGAAGGTACAAAGAAGCTGAATAGACTTGTTCTGAGTCCCATGAAACTATTAGGACGATTTGAGACCATCTTAAAGTCTCTAAGAGACGTTTCTCTGGATATTTCTACAACAGTTTAATTTCTGGCTAACTTTTTCACTACTGTTGCTCCGTTTGAATCCTTTATCGTTTCTAAACATTTTAGCCCATCTTTTTTTAATTTAAGTCGCATCAACGGCGACTACTTTACCATGTTTGGGGATTTTATCTTATCTTCATTGTAAGGGTTTTGGATCACAAAGACGCAAGCCCTTGCCAGGAATCGAACCCGAGACCCTCTGCGGTACGAGGAAGTGACGCTAGTCACGTACTTATACTGAAAACTGTTGTTCTTTTGGATAGCAGTCTAATAGAAACAAGCAATTCCTCTTCAATGACATAGGAAGGAATTTGAAAGGGAGAATGTGAAAGGTGGAGCCATTTTTTTGTTAATAGGCTTCGTGAGGGTGATTTTGAAACAGGCAACTTCCCTTTAATAACACCTAAAAGAGACGCAGGGAAAACCCTAGAAAACTTGCATCAGGTAGTTCTCCGAATGACGGGAGATGACTTCGCTGTGGGGTCACAGCATTCCCTTCTCCGTGTCTCCACCGGTTTTAGGAGACATTTGGCCGGTGATCCAATGGGATGTGAGAACCTTGAAAATACCAGAGAGTACGAGCCATTTCCAACGTAGTCAGGAGAACCCCGCAGTAAATCTGAGGACAAATACCTTCGTCTATGACAAGTCCCTCGAGCAATAGTTTAAGGATCCTTACCGGTGATTCTTCTGAAAGAGACGCAGGGAAACCCATAGGAAACGTGCACATTGGCCGCACAATTTATAAATGTCTATCATAATAATAAGTGTAAGAAGAAGGAATATAAAAAAATGCTAGAATAATAACAACAACGACATTTAAATACTCTACGAATAATTGAGATATTTTTGGGTGAATGAAACTGGGAGAAGCTAGACAGAGCCTGAAAAGGAAAGACAGGCGCGAACGCAGCTGAAAGTGCACCATTCTTTTACTGATTATCTTATTGTTCCGTACAAGTCGTTGTTTATTAGTCGGAGCAGTAACACAACTCGTATCTGACCAGCTGGTGATTGGTCGGGTCATAACTGGTTCGAATGTGATCTGAGTTCTCCATCTGACCTGGATGGAGTCGACAGCAATTAGACGCCAAGTCTACACGGGACAGGAAATAAATTCCCCTTTCTCCGCGTCTTTTGGCCCCGAGGCGTGAAGGCGGAGTGAGTGACCACAACACAAACAAGGTTACCATCCGACCCTAAAGGTCAGAGAAAGGACTAACATGACCCGTGATATTGCATTACGTCACAAAGATAGATCAAATCTCAACAAGTAGGTATTAAAAACCAATTATCTATAAAGCAGCTGGGTGACCTGCGATACCCGGCAAGTCATATACGTTAGTCCGTTAAAGGATTCGTTCGATAGTAATCTCTTGATGAATGGTTTAGGGAAACCTTAGAACTGGCAGTGTGGTTGTGCAATGTCGGGTATAGCAGTCAGAAGCCGGCCTTTGGTTCAGCAAGTATTTCTCCAGAAATTGACAGTGGGCTCATCTTCTTCTACTTTGGGAGCTGTGTGTACACAGGGGTCGAAAACCTTGGCCAAACGGTATTGGATCAGTCGACCAGCCTCAACGTAAAAATGGTGGAAACATGGAGAAGGGAATGCTGCGACCCCACAGCAAACTCATCTCCCATCATTTGGAAGGGCGTGAGAATAGTACTCAAAATTCCCGACGTACCTGATGCAGTTTTTCTAGGGGTTTCTCTACATATCTTTTAGGTGACTCATCGGGTAGGATCCTTAAACTATGACCCTTGGGCCCTAGTCAACCCTTGGCTACCTTGCTTTACCTTTTAATTTCCCTTCCTACGATATTGTCATATATATTGCCTCATACAGTCGTATGGCGCTCTACATCCGGCGGCAACTCTGTACTTGCTGTTATAAGCGTGCATGGAATGTGTAAGAACCGAGAGATGAGCAGAAACTCTCAGTGACGAGACTTCGAATGACTGCCTCTTCCGTAGGTAACTAGCTAGCAGTTGGTGAAGGTGGGGGAAGGTCTCTCCTTCATCATCCGCTACTTCGGCTAGTTAGTTCACGACAACCCTCTCTGTCGATGTAAGAGTATTAAAGAGTAGTTGCCTGTTTCAGGATCACCCTATTGTAGCCTGTTACCCCAAAAAAGGTCTATTTCATGTAGCCATAAACATCGTCTTCTTGTTTCTACCGGATCCTCCCTTTAAAATAGGTTTATTGAATTAAAACTGATAGGTTTAATAGAAGCGAACGGTTGATATTTATTGCGTTGGCCCAAAAAAAGTACTTTATGCAGTAGCCATGCGTCTTCTTCAACATTTTACTGTTATAGAATTATTAAGTAACACTGACGTAACTGTTATTATGGAAAAGTGGCTTGAAGTGTAGTCTCTGCAACGTGGTTTCTTTGACGAAGATAAAACAGAGCGTTTCCGTGGTTAACCGAGCGTTTGACGAAGAGCGTTAATCAGGGTTATTATACAAAATTATTGGTACGAACAGGGTTCATCACTGTTGTATCAGTACCTCTCAAATAACCTCTATTTACCTCTTTTCTTGTAAAGTCTCCACTGTGGAATGTAAGGACCATAAATGGTATGAAATATTGATCTTATGATATATATATTGTAATATACTTTTTGGGTATAAAACATTTTTTAATTAATAGAACAAATTATAATCAATTTCAAAACTTTTCATTTATTAATTTAAAGTGATTACACGGGCTTAATCTCAGGGGGATTTTGGGGTCTCTCGAGAGAAGGGAGTATGCTAGTAGACTGAAAATTGAAAGAAAAATCATTCAAATATTATTTATCCAGGCAATGAGCAAGTTTCACAATTTTTTATAGCTTCTTACCCACAATTACTGGGACCCAACAAACATCCACATCTCGAATGTTTGTGCCGTCTCTCTGGCGTCTTGCAGGATTGATCACGTCTGGACCACGTCTGCTCACGTCCGTCCTACTCATCCTGGGCTTTCTGGACTGCTCGGACCAAGTCTGTCATCTCCACCTCTACGTATCACTTCTGGGCATTGAGCCACACCACTCGGCTTACCCTTTTAAATCTTCCCGACCGGCGTATTCCCCTATTTCACAAAATTTCGGGGTTCCCCGCCCTCATTTTTTACACACGTTCGGCGGGGGTTTCCCGCGGGGAATCACCATCTTTCAGCCGACTAGCCATTGTTGTTGACCGAACTGCGCCTCATAACGCCACAACATCACAAAATCCGCCTTTTTTATCACAATATATATATATAATTTTTGGAATGTATAGAGAGCATTAAATAATCTCAGGTTAGGTTAAGAAACTTGTAGCGTTGTTCTTTGCTCTTTTGATGCGGGACTTTTAAGTGGCATAATATACTTGATTTCAGTTTTGGGCGTCCATGATGGCGTTTCCCTGACGACGACGGGACACCATGTGCCTCCTGGATGTGTTACGCGTGCGACTGAGCGGACGTCGTTTCAAATGCGGCGTCGCGACGCCCTCGCACAGCGAGTTCGCCAGCGTGCGAGATCTCGTAGCAGAATCCCTGTGCGAGTGTCATGGCGGCTCTTCAACCCTCGTGGCGACGCCCGTCTCCTGCGTCCCTGACAGGTAAGACCTCCGCCAGCCTCTGCTGCTAGTTGGACTGCCTGACAACAGGGGGCAGGCTCGCGTCCATTCAAGTTTCTCTTTCCTCTATATGAATTAATATTTCGGTTAAATAATTATGTGTTAAGTGCGTTACAACACCACAACCTGTTTACGGAGAGGTGTTGACGATTTCAAGCATTAACTCATTAAAAACTAAATAATTATTATAATATTATAATTAAAATAATTCTTAGAAAACATTTGTGACCGTCAAATGGTTCCTTATTATTTCTTAAAATTTAACCTGGTGGGAGACCCGAGACAGTACCATTCAAGAACTTATAGATAATATAAATTATATCATACCTAATATAAATGAGAACTGTATTAAGCTCCTCGAAATACATTATCTCGCATTGAGCACAGATAATACACTGGCCTCTTATTTTTTCGTTGCCCACAACATTAAATGCATATTAATCTCTGATTTCCGGCCTGTTGTGTCATCTCTTTGCTCCTACAAACAATTATCATTACTTACACTGATAAATACAATATATTCAAAATTTATTAAGACCGTTAACAGACTTGAATCAATGTTAGGAAAATTTCGTCTGAAATATATAAAATAAAAACAATTATTTACTCGAAGCAGTCAAATTCTTTAATGGACTATTCGCCATAGTTTTTGAGCTTAATCGTGGTAAGTTATACATCAGCGTTATTTAATTTTTTCTTTTGTTTAGCTGAAAAAATTTAGGAGAAACAAAACTCAAATACTATTTTGAGCAAGAATTTTTCTCCTGGTAGTGCAATATTCAAATTGCATAACTGAAGGTCCTAATTTATTATGCATAAATAAGTTTGCGTTTGTTTAAAAATATTGTTCTTCGTGCAGTACTATCTTGAATTTTTTTTTGAAGCAATGGGTTTATTCTTGTCCTGCATGTCTCTTGCCCTCGTCTGTGTTTTCAACATATTGTTTTCTTTATAGTTCTCAAACATAATGTAACCTCGAATGCCACACGAACATCATACCGTAGTAGCTTGTAGATATTTTGTTACGAACGTGTCACTAAAAAGTAAAATAGGTATATTTCTAATAAACAGTTATTTCTTCATCATTACATATTATGTACAAACTTATATTTTATCCAGTTTGAAAGTTTGTACTGCAATTATTTCTCATTAGCTAATTAGGTTATGACAAGTTGATTGAGTGGAAAAAACTAATATATATAGTAGCAGATCCGTCGTTCCTCCGTATTCGAGGATTTCTTATTCCTTTAGGGCGCCAGGTATTTTTCATAAAAAACACCAAAAATTGATTTTAATTTCAATCAGAGCATGAAGAAAAATTATATCTGCAGGGCGTGGTCATTCTCTCGTCGTCCCGCTGACACAACCTGCTTCTCCCATCACCCCATGACGACTCCCAGACCACATTGTTGGCCCGGGTTGCGTCAGTTCCTCAACAATTGCAACTCGCAAGCATTGTTCATCGTAACTTTTCATGTTACAATATATATATATATATAAAAGAATACAAGCAGACATCACAATACCATAGTATGTAGGGGGCTTCGGGGGCGAAATGGGACACATTGTTAAACAATTTTTGTACAATTTTGGTGAAAGAAAAATCGCTTTATAAAGGTATAAAACATTAGTTTATTCTGTTACTATAATATCAATTTAACTACAAACAACAAATTTATATTTTAGGTGAATTTTTGAAAATAAACTTACAAATTGCCCGTTCTTCCCCAACCCTCGGGAATGGATGTTTTGTATATTTAATTAGTGCAATAAAATTTAATTTAATTTAGAAATAATCTTAGCACGCTTTGGTGTTTTCGTCCTTATAATTTTTTAGCTTACGGTCGATCGCTTTATGAATTTTTCCTTTCTTAAAGAGAATTTATTGCAACTGCACCGTATTTTCTTTCTTAATCTATTATTTTTGGGTACAGCATCCTGTAACTCATTCTTAAAAGGTGAGTCTGCCAGTTTTTCCTTTTTCGTCGAGGAAAACATGCACAGTAGTCTCCAGTTCCACCCTGCACAATAGTCTCAGTTAAAGGTTTTTCACCCAGCCTTAATACATAGCTTATATTCAGCTGGTGCCACCTAGATTACAATTATATACTATTAAAGAGGCAAAAGAGAGGAGTTTTGTAGCTTATATTCTGTAGAAATGCTGCAAAATTTGTAAAGTCACTGCAGTAAGACGCTAAAAAAAAGAGTTCATTCATAGGGTGCAGCGAGATCTTGGACATGATGGCTGCCAGGATTTCTTCCTTGTCCAATGACCATTTTTTACCATTATTTTCTAAACTTCAGCATTATCCATGTCATGTCAATGCTGCAGCCAAATTCGTCAGTTCGTAATGGTCAGAGTTAACGGCTCTTTCTTTGCTCGAGGCTAGTGCTTTCCAGATTCATTTCAGTGTACTTCTTCCTTTCCTTAAATGTTTCCCGGTTCAATATCGTTCTAGAAATTCCCCTACACCTCCCTACCACATTTAAACATACACACGCATGCTGAAATACAATATTCGAGGACCTTTCCTCAATCACACTTCAGTGAGTCATCAATCGACCTTCTTAATTTACAAGTTGAAGGTTTCAATAATTTTCCATCCATTTCTGGCATTTTAGATGGCTTTATTTGAAGATTACATTACCAGGAGCTAAATTTTTGCCTCTTGAGTGCCTTTTTTTCTCAGATTCCGCACATTTGACAACTTCATATTAAATAACATTGTTCAAGTTTCACTTCATGGGATTTAATCTTCAAATTCATTATATTTCTTTTGAGGACTTTTGGACATTCCCTCGAAAATGGATTCCATATTTTCGGAGTGACCCAACGTCGTCCAAAGGAATATTACGTGTATTTTCCCTACACATACTTAAATATGTGTTAATGAAGCAGTTGTTCTATTTGCATGCTAACTGGTTGCGAATGTTGAGAATCGGGCCATAGTCCTGTTCCTATTTGCATCTGGTTTTGTAAGTCGCAAATGACCTTATCGGTTCCTTGTCGTGCGGCTTTTCGGAGCCAAAAGTTCAGAGAACGATGACTATTTAATCTTCGCCGATCCTGTTACTTGAGCCAGGTTGGTTCACTCACATTCACGAAGATACCTCCGAATATGTGTGGCCTACTATAAAACATCTGTAATAATTGATCAAAAGGAAACTCAGTAACGCATCTTATTTTATCAAGTCTCGTCTTGTTGGTTAAATAACCGATTAACATGGCTTTAAATAACTTCTGCACTATCGATATTTATGAATTGAATATTAGAGGACGTATTATTTTCAATTTACAAATAAATTCCATTTCGTTGAGAATTAATATTATCGGCAATAAAGAAAAGCTTCTCGTTTCCACCCGGGTAATGCCCAAGAACAGCGACATTACGACGGCTTTCACTGTCATCGTCGTCAAAGAAAATTTGAGGGATTGAAACAGGAATTTAAATTTAAATTTTCATGTATCATTTAGATATCTTGCAGACTTCAGAAGATATTAATGTAAATATTAATAAATCCATTGAATTGGCACGCGAAAGGCGGCGTGAAAACCAACTGCGAGTTAAAAGTCGTATTAGGCTGTCTTATACCATTCATTCCACTTAGCGTAATTTTGGCAGCATTTGTGTGTGTGTGTGAGAGAGAGAGAGAGAGAGAGGAAAGACGAACATTCTCACTCTATTTATAATTGTAAACCTGTTCAAAACCAACTGCGATTTATAAGGTTTCCCGTGAATCGATCATATAGAAATGATACCGTACTTTCGTTTTTAAGGCAAAAAAAGAACTATTTCCGATTGAACAAAGAACGAAGGGTTAGCTAGTTTTAAAATAAAATAAAACAACATCTGTTACTCAGGGAAAATTAACGTTGGGGCACATTTAAGGCACCATTTCTTTTTTTGTGGTAAAAGAGTCTTAAGTTTGAGAGTCTAGAATGTGACAGTGGAAATCCGTTTTTCCTCTTCATCGCATACTTCGGCTTCTCAAAATACCTTTCCATTAAAATCACTATACTCTGGTTTCATAAATCATTAATTTTGTATTTTTCCATTCACTCGTCGCAATATTCTTCACCTGGCTTCATCGTATTCAACTCCTTAAGGAGCTTCGACCGCAAATTTTACATTTTATCTCCAAAGACGGACACGCAAAACCGACTCCCACAGGACTGACACTTTTGGTAACCATCAGTCGTATCTCTGGACAATAGTTCTCGCTCAATACAGTTTTCCAGTCATCTTGAACTCTCAGTGAGCCCCTTTCAAAGCTACAGAATTCCACTTCTTTACAAACATCGACTTTTTGTTACCCTGTTGCTTTACTTACGCATTTAGGTGAGGTAAAATTTTAAATGAAGTTATGTGTGTTAATTATATATAACAATATTCTAACGAAATACGTTTTATTGTCATTAATCTTGAAATGTTTATCTGCTCCCGTCCATCTTACGCCACAGTTTGAATTTCGTCACCGAGACAGATATAAAAAAACAGACCTTTGCAATTGTCCTTAAGTAAGATGAGGTCTTAAACAATATATAAAGGACGGAACAGACGTTTTATTTCTGGCAGGATGAGAGGGAAAGTCGCAGAAGGTAGGTAACTGTTGCACCAACCACTCTGCCGCTTAGTTTCAGCAGGCCATTTACCTCCCACTTTGCAACGCAACTGTCTCCAAGGTAATTTTCTGTAGGTAAACACGGGACAAGTCCATCTTTAGCCTAAGATACCGAGTTTTGTTATACTCTCTTTCAATCCCCGTGTCAATGTACCTAATTTGCCTCGAAATAACCACGCAGTCGTCATGGAAATCTTATGTTACCATTCTCACCTTTATTGTCTATTGCCAGCTTGACTGCGAAATCACTCCTTACCAAGTCGATCAGAACTGTCCTCGTCTGCACTGTAAATAAGAATATAAGTACCACAGAAATCGACACCATAATTGAGAAACGGAACAGGTTTGCCGATGATATTGTAGTATTAGGGGAATCAGACGAAGATTGGAAAAAATTATAAATGGCATGAACGTCATCCTGAAGAAAGAGTTGAATATAAGGATAAATATAGGGAAAGCCAAGATAATGAAGTGTAGTATGGGAAACAGTGGAATAACAAAGGCTGTTTTATTGGGAAGGGATATTTTGAATGAGATTAAGGAACTCTGGTACTTGGGCAGCGTAATAACTAGAGTAGGATAGCACAGGCAATATAAGGAAATCATATTATGATTATTCGTATGGAGTGTGATGCCCGACCTACATGATGCTGGTTTTCTAGGAATTTCCCTGCATCTCTATAGGTGAAAGACCGGGTAGGATCCTTAAACTATAGCCTGGGATCCTTAGTAAACCCTTGGCTACCTTGCTCTACCTTCCCCCCTTTTCAATTCCCTTCGTATGGTATTAAAGGGGAGTTGCCTGTTTCAGGATCGCCCTCATGTAGCCTGTTACCCAAAAAATGGCGTTATATGGGTGCGAAACGTGGACGGTAGGAGTTGCAGAAAGGAAAAGAATAGAAGAAGCCTTTGAAATGTGGTGCTATAGGAGATTGTGATGCGTGGATATAATCAGTAATGAGGAAATTAAAAACAGATTAGGGGAAGAGCGAACAATATGGAGGACGTTGACCAAGAGAAGGGATAGATTAACAGGTCACCTTTTAAGATATGAGGGTCTTGTAAAATTTGCATTAGAGGGAAGTGAACAGAAGAGGGAGGCCAAGGATGAAATACACTAATCAAAGTGTATGTATATACTCTTTACGCTTTTAGTAGCCGAAAGTGATAAAGAGATTTTGAACGAAACAATATTTGAATTTGTGTTGAAACGAAACGGGCACAAATCTCGTTTATCGATGGTCGGGATGGGTTCCCAATATCATTTTCAGTTTTCTTTATGTGACGTTAATATTTATTAAATACATAAACAAACAAACAGGTAAACACAAAACAGATTTAATAAAGAAAAACAACATATATTTTCGTTACTTCTGTTGGAGATTCCTCAGATGAAAAGTATAAAATAACTCTGCATTCTACAAAAAAACTCACAGAAATTATTAATTTTGGAGAGAAATTTCTAAACGTGTGTGCCTTTTCACTCTGAAGACATGTGAGGAGGTTCCACGAAAAGAGATTTTTTTATAAAAGTATTTTTGGCCGTTTGGCGGGAATGTTTATTTATTTATTGTTTATTTACGATTTTATGAACGTATAAAATTATTGTTGACCGGATTTTATATATTTTTATATGTTTGGATGGAATTCAGCGTCAAAAGTTTTAGGTGAAGGATTGGGGAAAGAATGTTGACAATGTCAACGTGATAAATTATGATGCATGGAAAGCGAAGAGGAATATGTAAAGCTACGTTTCAAGCAGTTTAGAAAAATAATTTTTGTGTCCAGAGTATTAAGACAAGCAAGTCTGAGCATGAGTGAGTTACATCTCTGTCAGCAAGTTTCTAGATGTGTGGACATTATTGTTATTGATGAGAGAAGTTGCCTGTGAAGACGGACCGAGCAAGAGAAACTGTGTGTGTTGACTGGCAACAGTGCCTTCCCCCTGCTTTATTTCCTGTATGTTGCGTATGTAATGCAGTCCACGAAACCTTTCACTTTCACGCAAGTAGCTGCTGGTCGTCACACGACGCGCAGTGCTCTGCTACGGCGACTCGGCGCTCGCAGTGTAGTAATCGCGTCATGTTCTCGTCGCGATGGTAACGGAGACGCAGACGCGTGATATTCTGCGCGCGTGTCGCCGAGGGGACGCGAAGGCCCTGCGACGCCTCCGGAGGAGCGCCGTGCTGTCCGCTCGCGACGCTTCGGGCGCCGGCTGCCTGCACCACGCGGCACGCGGCAGCAACATGGCGGCGCTGCGGCTGCTCTGTCGCGGCAGAGTCCCCGGCGTCCCGGCGCAGCGCACGAGCGTCGGGGCGACGCCTCTGCACGACGCCGCGGCGCTCGGACACCTCGCAGCCCTCAAGTTCCTCTGGGAGTACTCGGGACACTCGCTGCGACAGAGGGACAACGCGGGGTGCAACGTCCTCCACGTGGCGGCCAGGTAAAGGCCTCCCTCACATCAAC
Source organism: Eucriotettix oculatus (assembly GCA_034510155.1). NCBI lineage: Eukaryota > Metazoa > Arthropoda > Insecta > Orthoptera > Tetrigidae > Eucriotettix > Eucriotettix oculatus. The sequence continues at coordinate 17,586,550 of CM067379.1, forward strand.
AACTATGCAATTAAACATTGCTCATTTCACATTTTAACCATTTTCTCGGCCTGAATATTCAGTGAACAAAATTATTACTTTTCGTATTTATCAACAATTGGTCACCATTACATCATTTTTTTTATTTATTTTAAAAACTTTTATCGTACAGATTATCAGTTAGGACGATAACGATACAGTATATACAATATTAAAAAGGTATATAATTAACATGATAACGTGAAGATAGGTTAATTCATTTAATTAACCTACTTTAGGAGAATTGGTTATGTTTATTTATTTTTGCGAGTACCTGAGGGGCATACGACTTAGGTGGGTGAGGATTGACAGGTAGAGAACTGATTTATGGAGGATTAATGAGGATGTGACATGATGGTAGAGTGGGTTAGGGTGATCAGGGGGAAGGATGAGGTCAATCGGAAGTTTTCTTTTGAGGCTAGGGGAGCGTGTGGAGGTATGTGGAGGAGGATTGTTGTGAAATTGCTGGATCGTGGGGTTTGGGTGGTTGAGTGCGCTTTTGATTAGGTTTGTTATGGATTTGGAGATTACTGAGTTTACATTGGGAATTTTGATGTTTTTATGGATGACGGAATTTCTTAGGTACCAGGGAGAGTTTGTAATGGTGCGTAGTATTACATCATTAAATTTTCCAATATGCATATTATTATTCTTCTAAATAAACCATTGTCCTGAAAATGTTTACACCCGTGGAAAAAAAGAAATGTATTAAGTTAACACTTCACTTGTAATGTTAAATATTTAAATTTTAAAAAACTGACAAAGAGGCTGATTTAACTCATTTATTGAAAAATAAAGTCAAATTGAAAGAGAGAAAGACGGTCTCTTCCAAAAATTGGCACCGAATCAATTAACGTTTTGATAACTGGACAGTTAAAATTTTCATTCTATAAATAAGACCGAAAATAGAAAAAAATATTATTATAAAGTTTGTTTATTAAACCATTTTATAATCTTGATCGTTAATAATATTAAAATAGAAAACCTAGTATTTAAAATGTTGTTGTTTTTTCGGTGAGAAATAGAGCAGCAATTTTACAGTCCTCAGGTTGAAATCAATCTTTGTCACTCTGTACGATAAAAATAAACAATCTCCGTGTTTGAGGATGACCGCCAGCTACATTTTCGGGATAAATTATTAAGGGTCTCTTTCCTCTGTGTGTGTGTTTTACGTAATCGTAGATAGTTAAGTGTCCTGTTTTCTTATTTCGCCAGAAGCGCATTGCAAAACTGCATCCCGTCGTCGTGCCCGTGCCATGTCAGCTGCTTTGGCAATCTGCGTCTCTTGGTTAAACTAAAGCAATCTTTAGGCCGGTCCTCATTATCGGAAACATTACGCAGCACAATTTGCTTCCAATTATGTGGAAATTTTACAATGCTCATAATGGCTTAAGACACGCACTGGTTCGTAATTTACTCTTCTCAGCAACAGCAGAAAAGTGAAATTCACCACACTAAAAAGATTAAATTCAACATCTGTTATATATATCTAAACAATTTATAACCTTTTACCGACTTTATTCTTTAAATTTAATTAGTAACAACCTTTAGACATATCTTTCTGCCTTCTTCAGACTGTATAGAAAACCTGAACAAGGCATAAAAAATATGCCGAACCGTTATTACTAGTCAACTTTATAGAATAAAGTCTGTAAAAGATCAACAATCTTATTGAAACTTATAGAAATAGTTGAATTACTAAATAAAATAAAATAATTTTAAATTAGAGCAACGTTTATGTTTTATATGACTCAAATTTTTCGTATAAAAATTAACCGCCTTTCGTGGGGCAATTCTCGAATTTCTATTGCCCGTCTGAAATGAAAAACCACGTAAGTCTGTCATCCCCTCTTTAATAGCACAAGAAAATATTAGAAAGAGGGGATGAAGGACAAAGTGAGTAAGGTAGCCACGGGCCAACTAGGTCTTAGGGTTATAGTTTAAGGATCCTACCCAGCATTCACCTATAAGTGATGCTGGATAAACCCTGTATCTGGTAGGGAGGAACTTTATTAGTTTTTTTTAAAAAAAGTGACAGGTTCCATGAGGGTAATTCATATCGTGAAATCAGTCGTATAGGACGGGGTATGATAGAGGGAATGCGGAAATGAGAAGGATGAACCTAATGTTATTTACATAGATTGAGCTAAACTTTTATTATAAGGGATGAAAGTGTGTCACAGCCAACCCTTTCAATCAGCGACTACAGTAAAATACCTTAATATAATATATATAAAGATTCTATAAAACACTCCTTTCTTTTAAAATAGTTATTTTATTTGGCATTTAGATATAACTTTATGTATTCAGAGATAGTAGAAGAGTAGTAACATAATATGCAAAGATTTTGTGCGTTCAGCTTGAAAAACACCACAGTCTATTATATCTATGGATTTAAACCACAGATATTAATTAACTTATCATTTTAATAATATTGTATTCTAACGTTTGTTTTTTTGTAATAAGATTTATTTAAAGACCGTTAACAACCATTTTTATTCTGTATTAAATAGTAATAGCTTTTTTAATTATAAAAATATTTGTTGACAGTCGTTAAATATATTTTATAACAATAATAATTTTTAAAATGCATTGAAGTTCTGTAGTCTCTGTATTAGTAATTCTTGATTATTAGAATAATTCTTAATTTATTAAACCCCTGCCGTTTACAATATAAGATCGTATTTATGTTATTAATTTTTTAGAATTTCTGTATCATATTAAGAAATTGCAGATTGCTATTTTTCTAAACTAATATAGTGGATTGTTTAGTAACGACAAATTAACATAGTTCTTTGTTTTTAGTCAGTTACATTCCCTGTGTCTTAATTCTTCTATTCTATTATACTAGTACCATAGTAACTAACAAATAAGTTATAAGCAGAATCAGAGAAGATGGATAAGTATGGAGGACGTTGACCAAGAGAAGGGATAGATTAATAGGCCACGTTATTAGACATGAGGGTATTGTAAAATTAGCATTATAGGGAATTGAACAGAGGAGGGAGGGCAAGGATGGAATACGCTAAGTAGATTTTGGTGGAGTGTTAGTTATTCAGAAATGAAAAGGCTTGCACAAGCTATGTTAGCATGGAGGGTTGCATCAGACTAGCCAAAGTTCCGTGTACCTTGGTTCATGTTTCGTCCCCTTAGGATTCCTCATCTCGTTTGCAATCGACTGGTAAGAGCGTACAGACCAGAGTCTTTGACCTTCCCAAAATATTTTCATACCTTTTAGGTGATCGCCGATTTGAAAGTCGTGTCGAACAGGAAGTTCTTTACCGGATTGCGTACCTACCGACAACCAGTCGGGTTGCTCCTGCAATTCCTTAATAAGGTCGTGCTTGATTACTGTCACTTGGGCAAGTGCATTCATAAGTAAGTAAGTAGAAATAACCTGCCCCGAGTCCCGTTGCTTACGGAATATTTCACAAGCGGCGATTCGTCTCTCCGGATGACCGTCCTCTGCTCTGCTCTGCTCTTCTTTGCCTCAACGTTTTATAGGAACTCGATCTCGTCCTTCTCCGATCTGTGAACATTTGCTTCAAAGTCATTTACTCTGTTATCCGTCAGTCCCAAGATCACTGTGTTACAGATGATGTGAGTCGTCAAGTTAAAAGGAATCACATTATTTACTAAAAGAAAGGCAAGAATGGAAAAAATGTCGGCTGGACCAGGGACTCGAACCCCGGACCTCCCACATTTTCGGGGCGGGCTCTCTACCAACTGAGCTCATCCGAGTAGACGTCCGAGAGCCGATTCAACATCCCTCCATTCCCGTAAATCTAAGCCAGGCTCGCCTACCAATTCACTAATCACATTCTTCACACCCTAATTCTAGGAAATACGTGAATAATGGACATAGCGTAAATGGATCAAAGGTGCATGGACTTCAAGTCAAAGGAAGTAGATGTGTTTCAACCGAAGATCACGCAGAAGCGTATAGATATTTTAGAAGAAATACAAGAATGAGAAAATGTCGACCGGAAATGGACGGATGTTGAATAGATCCTTGGACATCGACTCCGATTAGCTAAGTTGGTAGAGCGCCAGACTGGAAAACGGGAGGTCCGGGGAGCAGGTCCCTGGTCCGATCGACATTTTTCCATCATTGTCTTTCTTCTAAAATATCTATACGCTCCTGCGTGAGCTCCGGTTGAAGCATTTCTAATTCCTTAGACATTATTTACTGCTAGAGATATATGATTACCATTTATTATTCTGTCTATAGGTATTCCTTTCTCTCCTGCACGCTTTCTTCTTCCGCTTTCCTTGATAGACATTGCTGACCGCAGAATACGCTTCACTTCACGGAATTCCTACAATTTACTCAAATAATTGATGTCGCTGACAAACGCTTAGTTAATTTTTGTATCCATTGCAAGGGCATAAACACGTCCCGAACACTGAATCTAATGGAGAAGGATTCAATGGTAGGCTCAACGAAAGCAAAGACATGGATCATCAACATACATGAGACTCGAAGGATAAGGAAGATTATTTTCAATTCCGCATAAATAAGGAAGGTGAGAAGAGATAAAGGCCAGGTAGTCAGTGGCACATTGATCGCTTTGCGGGGATCAAGAGAATTTTTTTTATTTCCAACATCAATAGTTATACATAAGTATTAATTAAATCTTCTGGAAAACTTCAGTTTACCTACAAGCCAGTACTATACATAAAATTTATACACTGCTAAAATTTCAAGGTCTAAAACATGTTGTTGTTGTGGTATTGAGTCCTAAGACTGGTCTGATGCAACCCTCCATATCTTCCGTAAGCCTTTTCATTTCCACATAACTAGCACATCCTCCCTAACCTGCTTAGAGTATTCCACCCTGGCCTTCCTCTCCTGTTCTTACCCCCACACACAGTTCACTACAATGCTTATTTTACAAGACCCTGATGTCAACGTCCTCCATATTGTTCTCTCTTCCCCTAATCTGGTTACTTACCCCATACATTAATTTCTTATTAGTTAGCTTATCCACTCATCTTATTCTCCTACAGAAACACATTTCAAAGGCTTTATATTCTTTTCCTTTCTGCAACTCCTACGGTCCACGTTTCGTAACGATATAACGCCACGCTTCATACAAACATTTTTAGTATATTCATACTTATATAACTCAAGTAAATTCCTCTTCCTTGTCTGTGCTATCGTCCTTTAGTAATTATGTTGTGCAAGTAACAGAATTCCTTAGCTTCTTTCAAAGCATCTCTTACCAATCTAACAGCCTCTGTTATTCCACTGTTTCCCACACTACACTTCATTACCTTGGTTTTCCACTATTAATCTACACGCTGCACTCTTCCTCCAGGATCACGTTCATGCCACTCTTTTATGGTTTCAAATTCTTCTTCTGGCTCTCCAAATCTGTACTATCTTGGGATAAAAGTTCTTACAGTATGTTTCCCATTCTATATTTCGTGTAATTTTTTTCTATAAAATTATCTGGCGCTCAAAAATTTGTAAATTGTAGTTGGCAGTTTGGTAAGGCTAAATGGTATCTTTACAATGAATACGTTTTGTTTTCTTTAAATGTTGATGTTCGTGCCTAATAGCGACTGAGGTGTATGTGCAGTGAATGGCGTGTCCTGATTCCCGATCACTTGTCGGCTGCGTCTGCCCTGCTTCCTCAGGAGGAAGTGTACAGTCCTTTTTTCTAAAGCCTGGTCTTGTGGAACGAGGCAGGTTTGTGTAAAGCTAAACGTCTTGTAGCTGAGCTACGTGACGCAATTACGGAACAAACTTCCCGTCAAAGTGTTTCGCTGCAAACGGTTCTCCTTCCCAGGTGCTACTAATATCTGTCTGCGACACGGCGCGAGAGAAAGCGCTTTATTATCCCATTTATGTTCATTATTACAGCTCAAATGCTTAAAGGCTACTCACTTCATAGTTAATTATATTTTCGTGACGTATATTATTTATTAAGCTGTTGTTGATGGAGACGGTAAATAATCTCAATGTACATGCTATTATAAATTTATTATTTAAAACAATGAATCATAAAAACAGCCTTCCACTACACTTTGCCGTTAAAATCTCTTCAAATGCAAGAAACTACACTGGTTACATATTCAAATCCGATATTCACCGTTTAATTTCGGATGCGGAAAAAAAAGAGAAGGTCCAGCCTGTTCAGACAAAAGTAATCTATGAAAAGATGATCTATGAAAAATTGAACTGTCAATGCCTTGTATTAAGAAGTAACCACTAGAATTGCTTTGTATTTCACCTGATAATGGCAAAGAGTTACCGAAAGCTTACTTGTGAATCGTTGCTCTATGTAATTAATTGATTATAATTATATATTTTACTTAAAGACTTGTTTAACTAAAATGACCAGTTTAGAAAGCAAATAATAAACTTTATACAACTACTACTACGTTTTCCCCTCGCATTTAGGACGTCATCAGGTAAAAACAAATTTCTTCAGCCTTTTAACGGCAAAAAATTAATTGCCAAAATTTATAAATTTATTAAAAAATATAATTTATAAGACACAAAATCTTACGGTTGATTATAATTCACAAAAAACATAAATTTAAATAATAATCATTGAGATTAAAGTTCGTAGTTTTTTAAAGAAAATTAAAAATTAAACCATATTTCTTTGAAAATTAAATTATTCAAATTTACAGTTAGATTTACTTACTACAACTTGAATCACAATTTTCTTACTATCCATAAATTAGAATAAAATACTTAATTTGATTTAAATAAAGTTAAAATGATATATTTTGAAAAACATGAACTATTACGTAATGTATTTCAAATGTTATTTATTATAACAATAGTAATTACTCCAAAATCACATATTTATACCTTAAATTTTAGTGATATTTGTAATCCTTTGTTGTTTTAAATTGTTATATGCTTTAGAAATTTTAAAATAATTTTCTTACATAAATTTTACTTATTATTTCAAATTAAGTATATAATTGTTTTATGATTGGTGACATTTTAAGTAGATTCATAAAGACTTCTTCGAAATAAAACATTATATAGATTCCTATAAACATTTGTTATAATGATTAAATCTGTTTTAATATATATTTTATTCCCGCAAATGCACTTTGTTTAGTTTATCTGTTTGCCGGTTCAGTTTTGAGTCTCCTTGTTTATTATTATTTTTTAATTTTTTGTAGTTGAACTGTTGTTCCGTATTCTTGAATCTCATTTAGGTTGTAACTATCCATTTATAAAGTCCATAATGAAAACTTTTATATTTGTGGGTTTATTTTTCTTGTCCAGATTAATTACGACTTCCAAATTGGAAGTAATATTACTGGAACTGAAAAACACGATTAATATTGTTTCCTTGATATTTGAAATGTTTTGCACAATTTTCTTTTTGTAGTGAAAAGCGTGAAGAAATTTATTTGTACCTGATGAAGTCCCAAATACGAGGATGAAACTTGTATTTGGTCCGTAAATTGGGCGTTTTAATTTATCTTTCTAGACATTGATGGTGAAACATGACGTTATATGCATGTCACTTTTCGTCGCACGACATTATAGAAACTCAAGAACAGTAATGTCTCAGAATTGAATAAAAGAGAGTTGTTTCAGTAATTTAGAAAGTTCCTGGCTTTCTTCGGTCCCCCACATCAGGTAAGGTATTTCTTAAATCAGATGAACTTTATTTTCGTTTTCTGTACTTGGTGATCATGTCAAAGCTTCGTAATGAAGTGCTGTACATTTTTGACTGATAAGGCCAGGTTCACGGCGGCTCTGCTACCTATCGCACTTCTCGAGTCATCCATCTATCATGTGCCTGACAGCTTTTCTCCTTTCACCGGAATTTCCCAAGAATCTAGTTACTCCGGCTTTCGTCTCCTAATGAGAGCGGCCGTCACTGATCTACACTTGAACGTTTCCGCGAAGTATTTCCGTTGATTATCAAAGCGTCTTGAACTCTACGTTATATTTGCCCTCGAGTAACCCACCTAGTTTCTCCTTTTCCCACTGACTGACGCATGTAGTAACAGGCTCCGATCTTCTCTTCACCTCTCCGCTCCGTTAACTGGCTGCTAGCTTGTGTATGCACCAGCAACTTAACTCTCAAGCCCCCTATCTGCCAATCTCACTACTATTCTCCCCCCCCCCCTCGCCATCAATAACTATACACTAATCCAACTCATCCTGAGGGTCAGAACGAGCTCACACGTCCATTTTGAAGACTACTTGCCGTAAAAATGATATGAAATTTTTGGACGCGTATATACAATAAAATATTTTTTTTATTACTTTCTGCATAATTTAATGTTATATTTATTTTATTTTATATAAAAAATAAGTGAACTAAGACTTTCGTGGTGTAGTTGATGCATAAATCGTACAGCTGCGATTAAAACGCGACGTTTCGACGACCACGTGCTCTGTCGTCATCTTCTGGCTCTACTTTTATGAGGAACTAAATCGGTTCGTCCTTCGTCATATCTCAATCCGAGGAATAAATTATCGAGAAAGAAGGCTTATCCTTAACTTCTTCACAAGGAAGTCAGCAGTAATTAGATTGAAGATCAAGAAAAAACTAAGACGGGGATGGAGTCAGTCGCCCAAGGTCTTTAACTTATACGTAGAACAGGCGATAAAGAAAGTTCAAACGGAATATGGAAAAGGAATCATACTGCAAGGAGAAAAAATGAAAACCCAACAGCCTGCCGATGATATTGTAGTATTAGGGGAATCAGAAGAAGACTTGGAAAGCATAATAAATGGCTTGAATGTGATCCTGCAGAAAGAGTACAACATGAGTATTAATGGAGGGAAAACCGACTATATAGCTTTATTTTATTAATTTATTTTAAGATTATTTGAATTAATTATGTACCTTATTTTGTTCATAAAATTATTTCTTATTTGTAATGTATGACGTATCATATTTTCTCAATCGAGGACTAATGCAAATAACAATAAATCTAAATCTAATCTATGGGAAACAGTGGAATAACAAAGGCTGTTAGATTGGGAAGGGATATATTGAAGGAAGTTAAGGAACTCTGCTACTTAGGAAGCTTAATGACTAGAATAGGATAGCACAGGCAAGGAAGAGGAATTTGCTTACGGCTAATATAAAAATGAATATTAGGAAGTAATTGCTAAAAATGTTGGTATGGAGTGTGGCCTTATATGGGTGCAAAAAATGGGTGGTAGGAATTGCATACAGTAAAAGAATAGAAACTTTTGCTATAGGAGAATACAGAAAATCAGCCTGTGCTATCCTACTCTAGTTGCTAAGATTCTCAAGAAGCATAATTCCTTAACTTCCTTCAAAATATTCTTTCCTAATCTAACAGCCTGTGTTATTCCATTTTTTCCCATATTAATTTTGAACTTTCTTCATCGCCTGTTCTATATATACACATTGAGGAGCATGGACGACAGACTGCATTCTCACTTACTTGATTTCTGCTTTCTTTTCTTGTTTTCCCACCGCTTACTGTCATCTGTAGATGTTTACCTGCGTTTCTTGAATAACCAAAATCTTTAAGTAATTTTTTTTGGCATTCGATAACTTACCACTGTTCATTATTTGTATTTGAGTAGATAAGTGAGCACTTTCCTTGGATTTCGTGGTGGTAAACTCAGAATCAAATGGAAACAAATAATTATAAATATTAAAAGAGTAGAAGAGAATGAATATTAACGCGAAAAATGAGCATAAATAAAATAAACTACTGCGTTAATCGGTCAAACTAATTAGTCGCCATTTAACACAGCAAGGGCTTCTCAACTAATTACCGCCTAGTCTGTCTCTCTAATTGTCTGATGGTAAGAATGACGTATCAAGGACGCGTCCCAGATGGTCACAGTGAAGCTGGAGCTTCTTTCTTTTCACACCTCTTCCTTTCTGGACGGTAATAGGATATAATTGTCCTGTCATACTCCCACTCTACAATTTCTTTCACGCTGCCCAGTCACGAATACATTTTAAAAGCGCAGTCTGGATGTCCAACAATGAATTTGCTGACAACCACATTCCTCGTTCACCTTGGTTACGGTTAACAGACTTTTATTCATACCATGCTCTAAGCAGAATAGGGGAAGAGACAGAACAATATGGAGGACGTTGACCAAGAGAAGGGATACATTACTAGGCCACAATTTAAAACACGAGGGTTTTGTAAAATTAATATAGAGAAGCGAACACAAGACGGAATATGCTAAGCAGATTAGGGAGGACGTGGGAGTCATGCGGAAATGAAAAGGCTTGCGCGAGATAGGTTAGCGTGGAGGGTTGCATGAGACCAGTTTTAGGACTGAATATCACTACAACAACATCAATAGCATTTGAGCGTGTATTACGAAGGCAGAGAATTGGCAAACAATAATTAAGTGTTTAATTTAAAATGACTCATTTATACAAATTTAATTTCTCTATTTTAACCCCACAGGGTTAGAAATAATAAATTATTACCAAAATTTATTATTTTGCAATCTTGAAGCTTCCGGCTGATAATTTGACCATAATTATTTACAAACAAATTTAGAATCATTTAAAATCAAAACATTTACAATTTAAAAATGTATAAATATATTTAAGCATCTTTGTCAGTTTTTTAAATTTAAATATTAAGTATTACAACTTAAGTCTCTCATTTAGACTTCTTCAAGTGAAAGGGTGTCATGGAGTGACAGTACAGCTAAACTTTTTACCTGAAGAAGTCTCAAATGAGAGACGAAACGTTTTAATATTTAAACTAAAAACTGACAAGCCTGATTTAACACATTTATTGTATATTTAATTGTCAGATAAAATATATAATTATTAATATGTTAAGTAGGTTAAACATTTAAACGTTTTTTTACTAAAATGCACTCTGCCTATAAAATATTTACGTACCTTCAATTTGTCAAAGAAAAAATTTACGAGTCCTTACACGGGAAGTACAATTTATAAGTCGACATTCTAGCAAATGATACAAATTTGAATTTGACCATTTCGATGTATTAGCGTTATCGAGTCTATAAGGACCAGAGATGGTGTAATAAAGAGAGTATTAAATTACTTTTTTTTGTAAATTAAACACATTGTTGCTCTGTGTTGACAAGAAGAAGATAAAAATTGTCGCTGGACGCCGCAGGAAAGAATATGTAAGATCTTTGGAGAGATACGATCTTTGGGGGAACAGCGGTGATGTTGCTATGCTTCGATTATGGTTGGAGCCTAAATAATTGTGATTGATTTAGGAGGATAGATATTGTAATAAAGAATATATTATCATTTAATATATATATTGGAGTGAAGAGATTCTGGAGGAATAGACGACGCGATTACAGGCTTGCTGTTAAAATTTGCTTCTATAAGACGGGAGGAGTTGATGTATCCGTCGGAATTATTATTACCTTTCACGCCTGAGGGAAAAAGTAGTTATACGTGCATTTATCTGTAGACTTACTCATTCCTTCATTTAGCCATTACATTAGCGCGGGTTGTTACAAAATGTAGTCAATTATTCCAAGATGATTTTCCACATTCTGTCGGAAACGATGCACGGAGAGGAAATCGATGTTCCACGTTAAAGATATAATAGAAAAAAAATTATTTCTCGACAAATGGAAGGTACGTAAATACACTGAATTTTGATAAGTTGTAATGTTTGTGGTATGCTGTTGTTGTGGTATTCATGCTAACCTATCTTGGGCAAGCTTTTTATTCCCGCATAACTAGCCCTTCTTACATCCTCCCTAATCTGTTTAGCGTATTCCGTCCTTGGCCTCGCTATTCTGTTCTTACCCCATAAACTTCCCTCTAATGCTAATTTTACAAGACCCTCATATCTCAAAACGTGACCTATTAATCTATCCCTTCTTTTGGTCAACGTCCTCCATATTGTTCTCTCTTCAATGTTATAAGAAAATAATTTTGTAATATTGTAAATGTTTTGGTTTGAAAAAATAATAATTTTGATTGTAGACGATTACGGTTAAATTATCGACTCCCGTTTTAAAAATTATAAATTTTATAAAAGTATTCATCACCCGCTCTACGGTCCTTTGGGGTAAGGAGACCTTGGCTTCACGTACGATTGTCCTCCGTTCGATTCTGACCTGGGCCATGACTTCCCCATTTCGTACACGCATGTTTCTAAGTTAATGTTCAACATCATCAAGCCATCGTGTCTTAGGTCTTCCTCTCCTTGGACACCTCCCATGTTTGCTTCTTGGGTAGTCTCTCTTCGTTCATTCTTTGCTCGTGACCAGCCATCTTATTCGCATTGCTTTTATATGACTTAAAATATCACAATATCATCGGCATATCCATAGAACTGCTTGGATTTGTGCATTATGGTGCTACTAACTTCAATTTCCCTATTGCCTTATGGAAATATTAATATTGGAGTATTAAGTTAATAACTGTGACTGATTGACAACCTTTGAGGCTATAATGCGTAAATGCAATATTTTATTTTAAGAATATCATGCATATTGACACAAATATGAGTCTGAGCGTGTGTGGTAAGGAGGTTTATGGAGGTGTATTGCCTTGACCCTGAGTGTAGGTCCTTGGTCAGCCGAGGCAAGGTCATGAACAAGATGGGCCAAGCTGCGGCTCTGCCTGGCGGATGTGAAAGTCCTGCCTCCTCACACACGCCTTTCACTCTCTCCCAGCGCACACACACTTGATAATTTACCCACCTCTAACATAGCAAACATGTCAACCGCCAGTAGAATAGACGGAATCTAGTAGAGATCCCGGAGAGCGAAAACCGCAAGCGTTGTACTCGTCTCACGATGATCCACATTGACCAATCGGCGAACATAATGGCCAGTAATACTTACTAGCGACATCCAACTAGACGCATTCCCACACTACTTCATGAAATTTTCCTAAGACCTTTATGTTGTTTCATTGACCGGGTTACTTCAAGACGATTCGCCGACCTCTCTTCTCTTTCTCAGATTTCTGTATTCATGTTTAAATGAATATGGGGAAGGGGTTAAAATATTTTAAATTTGTAATAGTTATTAATGTCTGTAACTTTAAATAAGGCCAAAAAAATTAGTGAAACATAACAAACTATAATTAAAAAACAACTGCATGTTACGGTCCTATACTGTGAGGGTCGAGATCAGGTCAGAAACATGTAGTTGTTTTATAAATTATACTTTGTTATGTTTTTGGTCTTATTTAAACTTTATTTTAAACTTGATTATTTATTATAAAAATGTAAATAACATTTATTTATGACAATATACATTAATTTGATAAATCTTAATTTGAATAGCTGGGCTTTTTAACGATTAACTATATATGTATATATTTACAATATTTGCACACATTGAATTTCGTACTAGACACATGAGGGTCGTCTTAGCGGGCCTTCTCATGGAGGTGTATTAACATAAACACAAATACAACTTCGAATTTTCATTACTAGGAAATCGGAAAAAGGTTGCAAACAGTGTAACTTGAAACTTGCCGCTGGACCTATCCGAATTTCCGCGTTGAACAATAATGAGCTCCTTTAAAAGCCCTTTTTCCTGGGATTTTAATACTCCATTATTTATTTCTCTTCCGTCGGTGGCGGGGCCCGATCCTGTCCAATAAAAATTATCTCTCTTCTCTGGAAGGAGCCATTTACTCCACTCTACAGACGTTTTTGGGGGAAACACCATCATCGCCTAATCTCAGTAGTTTAAGAAAAACACAAGTTCGCGCCAACTCTTGGGGGTTTTCTTACCCCCGTCTGCCACCTTCAACGTCCCTCTTGCTGCATGCCTTTAATTCCGTACCGCCAAATTCCTCACTTAAATGTAGAATAAATTACGAGGGCTTTGAAATCTCGTGAAGTGTTGATTCAACATTGAATCTATTTCCAAGTTCTGAGACCCATAATTTTTTTCGCGGTGAACCGCTTGGCATAAATTTTTGTTTTACAAAAATGATCGTCACTTCGGTTTGACATTGATGGCATCACTCTAAAGCGTGAGAAGCATTTCCAGTACTTAATACAGAGTCGTTCAGAGTAAAAGAGCAGAGTGTACGCCATTGACCCTAGCGGTTAAACATCTAATGTGCATTCTCAGGTGAGACACATAAAAGAAGCCTGGACGCCTGTGACAAGGAATCTTGCTTTTGAATTACTGCTAATGAAGTTTAATTGAAGGGTCGAACCGTATCAATTATAAAGACGAAAAAAAATACCACATTGATATCAAGTCTTCTGAAAATTTTCCTTCATTTATTTTTTTCTTAAAATAGGACCATGCAATAACGTGGCTGAAAACCGTAAAAAGATCTTCGGTAATGAAGGAAAGAATATGCGAATATAATTTACAAAATATTCCATTTATTGAGGTTCGTTGTAGGACGATCAAACTTTAACCATTACTTTCTTAAAGACGCTGTAATCATTTCGAGATGATATTAAGTTGCGCAAACCGTATCTTGAAAATTTTACAATTTTATCATAATGCTAAAATTACTTACCCGTATGGGTGCTACATATATGGATTACGTATTTATTAACACAATACATATCAATACAAGGCAAAAGTCATAATCTTACATATTATTCAATACACTGGATACAACGTTTCGTCCACAAGTTTTGGGTTTCTTCAGGTAAAAATATTAATTTCGTCCGACTCAATGTACGCAGTCCAGATCGCCACATTTAACGTTTTAGACTATGCTTCTTTAATGGAACTATACGTATGTGCATACATTCAAGAATTTTAATACCAGAAGAAATTTGATTAAGTATCGTTTAACCTGAAAGTGTTCCAAAATTGTGGACGAAACGTGGTATCCAATGTATTGAAAATGCTTATTAGTCGAGCTGATTTTTATTTGTTAATTTTATTAATGCCAAATTCCGTAGCAGTTGATGCAACATTAAACTTTAAATAAAAAATCCAGATTTAAAATATTATTAATTAGCATTTGACGAAAGTACAGACAATCAGACTCAGTTCACCTTTTAATATGGCTTCTCGGAGTAAATGACTCATTTGAAAGGTACAAAAACGTGGGAAGATTAATAAAATATGTTGGACTTATTTATTAATTTTATTTTCAACTTTCCACACCCATAATCTCCGCTCGTATACTGTTCTACTTGCAAAAATATTTAATTTCTATGCCTGGAAAGAATGTTTCTGTGACAAATATATTATATTCGTGGCGTTTAGTGCCCGAGTCCATTTTGTGCGGAGCTCCTCTTTGGATAAAATTATGTCATGAACAGAATGTCGGAGTATTTCAAGGATGAGTGCACGAGACGAGTAATTTGTCTGTGAATTGGCGAGGAGGGTGTAGATGGTGGACGGTGATCTGCCTTGACCGTGGCAGTGGGAGAAAGGAAAGTGTGTCAGCGGCGCCAGATGACTCCAGCTCCAGTCAGCTTCAGTCTGCCTCGCGTCTTCCTCCTGCGATGCTGCCGGGACTCTACTAATCTCTCTATCTGCGTCAACGTCAATCAGCTCGGTAAGGACTCTCTAACATTCCTCTACTAACTGCGACGATATTCCTAGTCGAGGCTGTTAAACCACTATTGACGGTTCATGTGTGATATCGCTAAGATGTAGTAGTTATGGTGATCCTTCCAATGAATAAGCCGGAACTACAGTGCTTCGTCCACGCCATCAAATTCTGTTTAAAGATTCTGTCCGCTTAAATATACACAGCGGTTTCCTGAGATCCACTGAGCAAACACGAGTCTCCATTCTAAATTTCCTTCTTAAGTGGATCCATTGTCACGCCTCTTAAATTTGTTTTCCCTATTCATTTGATGTGATTTACAGCTCTTGTACTGCAGCTACTTCATCGGGAATTATTTCTTACAGATATTAAATCTATTAGCATCATTTATTAAAATATTTAAATGAAATATTTTTCAACCGGTTTTCATAAAAGTTTTTTTTTAATTTTAATCAAACAACGTTTCGGGGCATATTCGCACCTACCTGTAAGCTGTAGCTAAATAAGTGTCTCGCTGCTGCCTCGGACCTCTCTTTAAATACAAATTAATACATGATTGTTTATTTCCTAAATTCATTGTCATAATCAAGTATGTATTTTTTTTAATTCAACCCTTCTTCGAGTTTAAATCTTGAGATTTGTGACAGAAATTTTGTGGTGTTATAATTTATGGAATGTCGCAGTTGGGCTATATTTCTCTACGGATATTTATTCGGTAATTTAAAATAGTTAATGGTTAAAATTAAATTTCCATCCCTTTGTTTGATTTAATTGAAGTCGTAAGGTGATAATCGCTTATCCACCTTTCTTATGTGCAGAATATTTTCCATCTGAACCGGGAACCACGGAGGTTCATTGCAATTACACCTGTGCTTCGTTGAAACGTTTATATAACAGTAAAATATTACAAACATTTAGCCAACTGATGTTTTGATAATTACTGTGTGACATCTAAGACCTGAACATCAACTCTAGTAGTTAAACAAAAAAGAAACATAAAAATATTTGTTACATATGAGTAAATTAGAACATGTATGTTCCGGACCCTGGCTCAAAAGCAGGAGACAATTCACCTGTAATTCAGTATAAAATAAGAGCGGTGTGTAGAGGTGTTAATACGGGCAGAGTGTCGTAGACAATCACTCTAATACTTTGTAATATATTATATTACAATTTTCGTGCACAGAGTTAAAGACAATATGAAAAAGAAACAACATATATAAATTATCTTTTTTTTACGTTTTTAATGGCGACACTGACTGTTCAGTTGGTAGTCATGGATTACTTGAGCTTCTCTGACTTATCCTATATAATTGTTTCTGCTCGACTTTCCCTTTTCCGTAATTGTGAAGCTCTTATCACATCGATGTTTTGCTATGTGAAATTTTATTCTATATTTTTCTTTTAATATTTTAACCGTTCACAGTTGGTACATCGGTATATACTCATTGTTTAGATTTTATCTACAAATGTAAAATACGGCTTTACAGATTCCAACGAATTTTAATATTTGATTCTTAAAAAAATTAAAATTTAATATGTCTGTTGTATATAATATTTGGTGCTTTTCTATGATCCTTTACGGAGGTCTTTTATCAGTTGCAATTCAAATAATACAACTTGTTAGTAGTTTCTTTAATTTTAAAATCTGTAGCTTCATAAAATTTGTCATATTAATGTGAGCAGAAAACAATAATTAAAATAATTAAAAACAATTTTAGTTATATATACAAATAAATATGATAAATTTTGCCGAAATCTCTAGTTTTCAAAATTAAAAAATATATTAATTAGTTTTATATCGCAGAACACTTTATAATTAATACACTCCTGTTTATTGCTACTTCATGTAACGCCGAACATCTTGTATTAGGTTTAAATTTTGTTGATTAATCATCTAGAACAACAGTTCAGAATAAGTTACGGATTTAGCCCCGTAATATAAATTGGAGATCGTGACTTGAGGTCCTATTTCAATACATTATAATTGTTGTTGTTGTGGTAATCAGCCCTAAGACTGGTCTTATGTAACCCTCTATGCTAATCTACCTTGCTCAAGGCTTTCCATTTCCGCATAGCCACCACATCCCACACACATTCCTGCTCCATCCTTGGCCTCCCTCTTCTGTTCACTCTCATCCTAATTTGCAAGAACTTCATGCCTCAAAACGTGGTCTAGTGATCTATCCCTTCTCTTAGTCAATGTCCTCCATATTGTTCTCTCTTCCCTTATTCTGCTTAGAATTTCCTCGTTAGTGATTCTATCCGCCCATCTCATTCTCCTATAGCACCACATTTCAAAGGCTTCTATTATTTTCCTGTCCACGTTTCGAACCCAGATAACGCCACTTTCCATGCGAGCATTTACACAAAGATCTACTATTTTTTTATCGAGGGTAGGGGAAAATCTTCAAAAGACGCCGTGAAACCCGAGTTACACGGTGTGTGGGATTTTTACCCACTAAAAACCACCTCCCTTTACAAAGTACCTCCTCGCGGAAACGAGGGGTTGGATTGCCAATGGGCGAACATAGGTATAATAATTATTAGATAACAATAAAACTATAGTATAGCTATTCCTAACTATTACTAGCGTCCGTTCACACGTCTCATCGAAGATGCAAATTATACATTATCTCACTTACACAAGATTCACTCACACGCTCAATTTACAAAATACAACTATTACACACGCATTCACTCGGATGTATATGCTTTCGTTGAACGTTCATCTAATGACGCAGATCTACTAATATGCACACTTATCTGTAAGCATGATCCATCTTTGCCTGTGCTATCCTGCTGTAGTTGTTATGCTTCCCAAGTAGCAGAATTCCTTAATTTCCTTCAAGATATCCCTTCCCAATGTAACAGCCTTTGTTAGTCCACTGTTTCCAATACTTCCCCCTACTAATCCTCATGTTGTACACTTCGTTCCGGACCACGTATGCCATTTAGTGTGGTTTCCAAGTGTTCTTTTGACTCCCCTGCTACTACAACGTCATCATATTATAATTACATGTGAATAATATACTTAAGTAAAATTATTTGAACTAGTTTTATTATTTAAATTGCGACCGATAACTGAGCTTTTGTGACGAAATGTTACAATCAAGATGTTCCATAGATTATACAAGTGAGGACATTGAGTGATTAGTCGCGTGTCACGTATGATTTGCAAGTTGAGGAAGCAGGTTGTCCTTGCTGCGTGGCCGACCTGGTTGCTGCAGCAGCTGTCGTGAGGTGGCCCTAACTCCTGCACATCTGCCTCTCAACATCGAACCCCCGCTAACGCTACATAACGCTGCTTTCCTCAACTCAATTACCCTCGGCCATCTGCCAAACATTACACTCGGACAGAAAATCTCTTAAAAATGGAAAAAGTATTTTAAAATCACTTCCTTGTTTTGGTTGAAATTTTTTGGTGCATGCAGGATCTGTTAACTCCGCGGAAGAGAATATTACTGTACGTCACGCGCCGCTGCGCAAGTGTATCATGCTAATTATATTATTATATAACATTCGACGTTTATCACACTTTTTCTTGTGCTACCTGAACTCTACTACGTCTAGAAACCGTTGTTCAAATCGAGGAGCTTTACCCTGAGTTTGTTACACACACACATCAAAACATGCTTGTTCAATTTTTTTTTTTGGAAAAGAGTAATAATAAAAGAAAGGAAAAATTTAACAAGTGTATTCATTTTTTGGAGTAAGGAGAATCTGTACGGAATACAGAGACGAGAATCGGCGACCTACTCGGTTAAGCACAGTCCAGGCTTTCTACGTCGAGTTCTTTGACCACACACGCCTTTTTTCCTAGTGACGTCTTATAATATGTTGCTTCGAAATTCACATTTATTCACAACTTTTTTGAAAAAAAAAGTTAATAATTAGCTATCGAATTTGTAATTTGTGCGAGTCTCAAGCGACGTGGCCACTCTTATTTCCTTGGTCATAATTCAGTCTCAACTTCAGTAAAAGAACTAAATTATATTTTATTAATTTTGGTTTTTATAAAAAGTGAAACTTAGTTTATTTCTAGTCATTCAATAGAAGAGCCTAAGGGCATTTGAAAGGAATATGTTATGAAAAATTTATGAGCCCGTGAGAGAGGCAGAAAGTTGGCGAGTGAGGTACAACCACGAATTACAAGAGCTTTTACAACGGAAAGATATAGTAAATCTCAAAGAATACTTTGGCTAGGATATTTGGAGAGGATACGTAAGGGAATAATGAATGCCAGAATGTATTACTGCAGAAGGAAGGGCAGACCAAGAGATAGATGGTCGGTCAACGTACTAGATGACCTTAATAGGACGAAGATTCTAGGATGGAAGGGAAAAGCTGAGAAGAGAAAGATATGGACGAAGATTGTTGAGGAGGTCAAGGGCAGTAGCGCCGAAGAAGAAGGAAATCTACAGGTTATATTACGATGATTCTGAAACAAACAAGTCCCCTTTAATATCATAGAAAGGGTAGATTTTAGATTTATTGTTGTTTCCATTAATCCTCGATTGAGGAAATAGGATACGTCATACATTAAAAATTAAAAATGAACAAAATAAAGTACATAATTAAAGACAAATAAACTTAAAATAAATTAATAAAAGAAAATGTATATAGACAAAAGTCAATATAAACACAACACGGACACACACTGGGAAACACAAACAAGCACACACTGAGGAACACGGAATGGAGTTTTAACTACTTGGACCAGGAAACTGTCCTTCCGTCGTAGCTCCAGGCAATACATGAAACAAACAAACAAAAGAGCAGAAAAAACTGAATAGAAATTTTAAGATATGTGATGTGCTATTTTATAAGGCAGCTCATTCAACACTTGCAGCAGGAACCTTGATTTAAATACTAGAAGGACGATTAAGAAAATCCTGTACCGAGTAAAACGCGCCATTTAAAAGAATAGTTTTACTCTGCTTCATGAAGCTTTTGTAGGTACTATTTTTAACCTCTGGCGGAAGGCTGTTGTATAAAATTATCCCGGTATTGTGAATACTTTTCTGGTGTAGAGCAAGGCGATGCTTGTCCGACCTTAGAGCTAAACGATTTCTAGTCGCGTATTCATGAAACTCGCCATTTGTTTGAAACAAATTAGTGTTTCGTTTTACAAACTTTAATATTTCATAAATATATACGCTTGGTAAAGTAAGTATTTGCAAACTTTTGAAGAAAGGTTTGCAACTCGATCTAGAATTCGTGCTAGAAAGTATTCTAATTGCACGCTTTTGCAACTTAAATATTTCATTACTCCTGGAGCAGTTTCCCCAATTAGAGATGCCATAGCTCATAATTGAATGAAAATACGCGAAATAAACCATTTTGACGTACTTTTTGTCAACGTGTTGTATTAGTGTTCTCAGAGAATAACAAGCTGAACTTAGTTTTCCGGCAAGCAGATCTATATGGTCATTCCACTTTAATTTATCGTCAATCCGAAGGCCGAGGAAAGGTGCATTAGCTGAGAACTTGTCTACTGGTCTATTACTAGCATCAGCACTAAACTGAACTAACTTAGTCTTATCTAGGTTGAGGGATAATTTATTCACGTTAAACCAAATATTTAGACCATTCAGAGCGTTGTCTACTTTCTTAATCAGATTATTTAAGTTTTTATCTGCAATAATTATATTTGTATCATCCGCGTAGAGAATCGATTTTATAGGATTTACGTATCCTGGGAGATCGTTTATGTACAGAATAAAAAGTAGAGGCCCAAGAATTGATCCTTGAGGAACTCCACATGTAATAAATTCCCAATCGGATAAGTGAAGTTGGCCGTCTTTGGTTTCAATTACTACTTGTTGTTTGCGATTTGTACGATACGATCTTAGTAAAAGTGACGTGTTTCCCCGAATTCCATAATATTCCATCTTTTTTATTAATATTTGGTGATCTACGGTGTCGAAAGCCTTAGAGAGGTCAGCAAAAATGCCTTCCAGCTACGTTCAGTCCTTCATCCAATGAATTCTGGATATTTTGAATGAAGTCGTACATTGCGCTATCTGTGGACTTTCCTTTAAGGAAGCCATGCTGCGCTGTTGATAAAATCTTATATTTATTCAGAAAATTAAGTAATCTAATATGAATTATTTTTTCAAATATATTGAAAAGGGGGGGTGAGGAGGTTAAAGAAAGGTAGCCAAGAGTTGACTAAGGCCCCCGGGCTGTACTTTAAGGATCCTTCCCGGTGTATTACCTAAAAGAGAGTAAGAAAACCTCTAGAAAACCTGCATCAGATAGGTCGGGTATTGGGTACTATTCTTTACGCTGTTCAGAATGACGGGAGATGAGTTTGTTGCTTTTTTTATATTTTGCGGGGAACAGGGTACATGAGGGTGATCCTGAAATAGCAAACTCCCCTTTAATAGCATAGGAATAGAAATGAAAAGAGGGGATGTGGAAGGTAGAGCAAGGTTATTACATATTTTATTAAATGAACTGTATGTTATAGTAGTTTTCGTGTTCTGATTTCACTCCTCCACAAAATAAACCCTAATTAGAGAGAAAAATGGAAATAACGGCGAGAATTCTAAGGTTGTGAAGCCTCTGAAGACCCGGTGAATCCCCCTTTAATATTAACTTTCTCCGCGTGGCTGTTTACCAATTTAGAAGCGAGGACCAGACCCTCCTCGGGCGGCTTTTGCTTTCTCTTCTTCCTTCGACGCGACAAATTTCCGACCGGTCCGTTTGGAACTAATAAGTCCTTTCCTTCTCGCACGTGGTGCATCTCCGTTCGTCGACGACGAAGTGGCTCAGGCTTTGTTAATTGCTCCACTTCACACTGAAACGCTTTTCCGTTTTCCGAAGCGACCCGAATACGTGGGCATCGCATCATTGTTTCCCCGGGAAAGTCGACCACTAACAATTCAAACACAAAAATAATTTAAGTACAGCCAAAGTTGTTAGCAAAATATTTAATTACTATTTAGTTAATTCAATTAACATTACGACGTTTTTTCCATCTTTGTGAACTACGTCAGGTAATTTTTTTAAATTAAAAAAATACACGATTCGGGAAATTCAGTGTCGTGGAGTTCGTCGGACGCTGCTGAAAAGAAATATTATTTCTGAGTATATGACACATCGTTTACTGATCATTATACCAAGTGTACCTCTACCTAATTTTATACTTGAAGCCGTAGTTCCCTTTTGTATGTGAATAAATCGTGCCTGCGTCTGGCAACAAAAATTTTATTTTTATTAATTATTTACCTGTAATAATCAAGACGCATACTTTGCTGTTATATCCCGGCGGCTCGGCAGGAAAACACACCTTCAGTCTGTGCAAGAATATATTAAAGATCGAAGATTTTCCCGCTGTATATTCTGGATGAACCAGAATCAAATTAAGCTTAAGCCACGACGTTTCGATGGAGTTCTTTACCAACTTCCTCAAGTGAAAATGAAGCTTTGAGAAAGGCGGCAGAGTACGCCATCGAAACGCCGTGGCTTAAGCTTAATTTAACTCAAGAACTGTTTATCCACAAGAATATATTTTTTCCGTAAATATTGCATACCCAAAACAACACTTTTAGCCGATTTTTTTTTCACATTAAGATGTAATAAATAAGAAAACCGCTACTTCTCTCACCAAAGACCTCTGACCCTCTCTTCTTCTTCGTTTCCGTTTCAGCCGAAGGTAATATAATAATATACTATTATAGACTGAGCAAAGGAAAACAGCAGTCTACTATTTGAACCGCTAAGAAGATAAGTACCGTATTAAGAAAAATATTTTAATTAAATGTTCTACTCTAGTGAGGAATAGCTGAATCTCAGTTCTAATCAATGAGTTTAATAAGCATGGTAAAAGTTACGGAATCATGAAATAAATGTAAAAGTCTTTCGCTCCGTATGCAAAATGAACTACAGTCTCCCTGTATTTGGTACTTTATTAGAGTAACGGTTTCAATTTCTTATCGATGATAATTTTATCGCACTGATTGTCAAATTCTATTCATCTTGTCAATATTACGAGAATAGTCCAAGAATCCTTCTCCTGATGATCACTTACTTTCCTTCGCAGTAATAAATATTCTTTCAAGTATATGGTGAATTCCTTTTCACGTGAAGAAAGCCAATCCTTGGCCGCCCTGTCATCACGCCCGTCAAACTCTTTCTTCTCGTCGTCCTTGATATTCCGCGATATAGAATGAGATGAGTGCTGCTAATAGACGTGTAGAATGTGAGCACAGGAAAGCGGCGGAGATGTCGGGATTCTGGGTCACGAAAGCCGGAGACATGGACAGTTCACTCACTTCATAAAGCAGACTCCATCCCCCATACAGACGCAAAATGAAACAGCAATTAACTTACTTGTAACACTTAATAGGCCGTTTCCAAACTGGAGAAGAATTCACCAACTATTCACAATGTAATACGGTTTAGTGGTCGTAATCTCCCTACCATACAAATATAATTTACTCACGGAAGTATAAATTACTCAGATATACATTTACCTTTCGTGTCGTGTGCATCTATACTATTATATAAAAGAATTGGTCCGTTATGATTACAAGATCAGTCAAATTTAAATTTATGGCTGTATCACGCTTGCATTGTTTAGTGCTTCAGTTGTTGTTGTTGTGGTATTCAGTCCTAAAAGTGGTCTGATGCAAGCCTTCATGCTAACCCTCCTTGCGCAAGCCTTTTCATTTCGTCATAATTGGAACAACCCAAATCCTCCCTAATCTGCTTAGCGTATACTATCCTTGGTCTCCCTTTTCTCTTTTTACCTGACACACTTCCCTCTAATGCTAATTTTACAAGATCTATCCATTCTCTTGGTCAACGTCCTCCACATTGTTCGCTTTTCCCCTATTCTGTTAAGTACTTCCCCGTTAATCATTCTATCCACCCATCTGATTTTCAGCATTCTCCTACAGCACCACATTTTAAAGGCTTCTATTCTTTTCCTTTAAGCAGCTTCTAACGTCCATGTTTCACACTCGTATAACGCCTCGCTCCATACCAACATTTTTAATAATTATTTCCTAATATTTACACTCATATTAGCCGTAAGGTAAATCCTGTTCTTTGCCTGTTCTCAAGTCTTCTTCTGATTCCCCTAATACTACAATGTCGTCGGCAAAGAGTAAGGTTTTTATTTCTTCTCCTTATTCCGTTTCAACATGCTTCAGTATGAGGTTAATAAAGACGCAAAGCCATTGCCATTATATTGACCGCTGAAGCCACTTTTACAACTCAATGTTGCCAGTTAAAGTGGACTGGAGTATTTGTGGGCAACATTCGATGGTAACTATTTTTCGCGTGGGAAATGTTGTTAAGACAGTGTGCTTCTATAGTCATGCTTTACTGGTGATGCCGTTTTGCTCTCAAACACACAAACACTATAGTACCTTGCTTAAGAGTTTCCTCTCAAGCTTTGTTCACTCGTGCAGATAATTTACTTTCGTTCTTTATTTCCCCTTTTATAAGCTTCTCAAATATTGTTTAAATTCGGAATTGGAACAGGATTTGAACTCGGCGTTTACTGTTTTCTCGTCACATTACGTTTTGGATAGAATTTCTGTCTTCCTTTGAACGTAGTATGTGCTGAATGTCTGTTATTATGGAGTGTGGCGTTATATGGGTGCGAAATGTGGACGATTGGAGTTGCGGAATGGAAAAGAATAGAATGAGATGGGTGGATAGAACGAGTAAGTTATAAGCAGAATAGGGGAAGAGAGGACAATGTGGAGGACGTTGACTAAGAGAAGGGATAGATTAATAGGCCACGTTTTGAGACACGAGGGTCTTGTAAAATGAGCATTAGAGGGAAGTGAACAGAAGAGGGGAGGCTGAGGATGAAATACGCTTAGCAGATTAGGGAGGACGTAGGATGTGTTAGTTATGCGGAAGTGAATAGGCTTGCAGAGGATAGATTAGGAATGAATACCACAACACACTAAGAAAAGAGTGTGTGAAAATAAGCAGGTAATCGTTTTGACGATTCATTTCCTCTTATATTCAATATTCTACGTATTTTTTTCAGATGAATATGGTTGAAAGATCGAAAGTTTCTAATATATGTCACTTGGACTACAGAACCATGTAATGCAATATACCATAAAAATAAATTGCTGGTCACGGAGACTTGGATTAAGACTGCTGGAGAATCGACTAAAAGTCAGAATGTGTCACTTAAGATGATAGTTCGCAGTCGACCCGGTAGGTCAAGGTCCTCATTGGGCTACAGAACCAAGGAAGAAGAAGATGAAGTATATGTCAGGGATTTAATTTAGCAATGTCCTGGCGCAATTGCAAGTTCTTAATTGAATAAAAACCCAAGTGGCTTTCTTTATCGTGCAATCAATGACAGTTGGACAGTTGAATTAAAGTTGAATCTTAGAATGAAGACAGAATATATTTTTATAGCACCCAGATGAAAAAATCAGGAATATAAAATTAATAACGGAAAATGGGCTTAAAAATATCGTAATACTGTTAATTGGGTGTTGCTTTTACAGGAGTGTACTAGCGTTGTCTAGGTGACAGGGAATAAGGCATGACCACAGCCGATGGCCGATGCCCTGTCGTAGGTAATTGGTTCCATAAAACGTGTGTGGGACGCGGCACAGAAGGGAAATCGTAAAGAAAGTGACGCTCCAGGGTCCAAAGGAAAGCGGATATTATGAGGACCTTCTCCGCCATCTTGCTCGGGGCTTCTGTGAAACCATCACACTCGAATTAGCGAGGAAAGCTCAATAAGAAACGGAAGGAAAACACTTTATTTCAAAGAATAATCTCCTTTAATCTTGATAAATCCTTTCTCCAATTTTTTAAAGCCGGCCGAAAAGTAAATTTACAGAAGGGAATAGAAATAGCCGATTGTTTCGTCTCTGATCTTGGAGAGGCATGAATAATTTTTTGATGTCCCACTTTTATCAGGAAAGGTCTCAGTGGACAAAATGTGGCGAATATGGTTGATGTGACAACAGTTGCATTCAATTAGTATATTTTGTCTGTATAAATTCCTCTCGGGTTTCCAACCAGGTCAAAGATTTTAACAGTGACTTGCTCTGCCATCATCTTCAGACTGAAGTGTCGAATTCGGTAAGTGTAAGCATTTATATAGTCTGAGGCAAGTCTGTGCAAGCACAGACCTCCTGTATATTTTGTCTTTGCCTTGGAAAATCATTTTCTTTTTGAGTACTTCTGTTCTTTTTCAAGCCGTTCCATTAGTCGCCTTTTTTTCTAATTTAACAGCAAATGGAACCCTAACCGTTGATTTTCTTGCCTTATTTCTAATCTACAGACTAACTTACCAAAAAAATTACAGCCATCGCCTTATTAATCACTCAAAGACACAATTTCAAAAAGTTCAATATCAGTGAGGTCAAAACTTAAAACATAATAAGGGTTATCAAAAAAATCTTATTTATCTGCATTATGTAGGCAAGTATTTTACGCCATTATTGTTGACAATTTATGAAATGCTCCTTCTAAGCTCATTAAAAAGCCATCCACTACACCTTCTTGTAAAATTTCACCGTCTTCTCCTTCTTCTGAATCTTTTGGCTGTTAGGAACCGTCTGTTTCGACTGTCAGGTAGCGGTGTAGAATACAATAATGTAAGGAAAAACTGGGGAAAAGTAATTAGCCACTGGATTTACTGCACCAGTGGTCGGCAAAATGGCGGCTAACGAATCGTTCACCCCTAGAGTGTGGCTTTCTTCCACAAAATACTTGCGAGCCCGCATGTTCAATAAAGGTAACTTTAGGTAGCGTTGTGCAGTGAAAGAAAGGAGACACAAGACCTGTGTGAATGGAGAGTTGGAAGGGTTCGACCTCAACGATCGTTCCTATATCGTAATTGACGGCCAACTTAGGAGTACCATAATTAAGCAAATAACAGTGTACCTTCAAAATATTTTGGCTCTCAATTCTGTTGATTTTTGAATGAGTTTGCCGACACGCGAACTCGAGGACTGCGCATATTTCTCTTCTGCCCGAAAACGCGGCACTCATCTTGCAGATAGTTTTTAGACAACGTTCTTGTACAGAATTGAAAACCAATCATGTGTTAGATATGTTCCCTTAATTGTGCAACATTGCCTAGTGAACACCATAAACGACCACTTCTCTCATAGTCACCTCCGATGATGTAGGCGGAAAATTACGGCCAAAATTAGTCAGAATTACAATTATTTATTTATTAAATTATAACACGACGTTTCATTCCTTTGTTTGGTGTGAAAACAATCTACAAAAAATAATTATAATTGAAGTAAATGAAATGAAATAAAATAAATATAAAATACGTAAGATGCACTTACACAAAAATAATCCAAAAAGTTGTTATAATTAGATTTCACACAGATTTATTGACGAAGTTGTACTTGAAGCAGGAACTGTCTCCCAGGCTTCTTATTGAACGAATGACGATGTAAATATAATCTTTCCGCATTTCTTTAAGGGATGGAGGACCTTTTAAAGGATTATACCGACCGGAGAAGTTCCTGTGCCATTTACAAATTTATTTAACAATAATATTTAACAAATATAGATTTTTTTGGCAATGAAAAAATCTTCCACGACGTTGTTCTTCAGCTTTCGATATCCAACCTCGTTTGAACTTTTCAATGGAATTATACAGTGTTTCATCCTCTCAGGCTGATGTGCCAATAACTTCATTACGCTTTCCCTTTCACCCTGTCACCTCATTGTTTGCAAACTACAGTATTTCGTTTGACCGACAGAAAACATGGGGAACCACGGAATGAATGCGGCTTAAAAAGTATAGAGAAGAAACGTTGCGACACACTTTCCTTGGTGTGGTTAGGAAGGATCCTCAGGACGCGTCGTCGTCCTCGTTGGCTAATTCCCCTTTACCTGAAGAAGGGCGTCACGCGTAGTCGCTGGTGAGTTACCAGAGGGCAAGGAATTGGACCACGGAGGAAGCGTCCGTCTCTCACCTTCTTATTCTCTCTGTTGTCTGCGTAGTCTAGACTTATATACATACATTTTCTTCTTTACAAAATGCACTGAACTGAGCTCAAGAAAAACAAATCATAGAGGGCGTTGGATTCAGCTCGGAGCTTTCACTCACTCCCTACTAGTTTTCGCATTAAATGTTTATTTTAAGAAATTCTTTATCGAAAAAAAAATTTTAAATCCACCATCGAACAGACAGAGGAAAATAGACACATGATTAACTTTTAGTGGTGTCGGCGTTATAAGGAAGGGTTCTAAAATTGCATCAATTACTGTCTATATCACGGCCAAAATGTGGAATCCATAGAGTTTACCACTGATGGCCTTTTTTACGTGCTACTAATTTGAGACGAACTTCAGACTAAAAATAGCCAGGCATTAACAGAAGAAATTCATATTTCCGTAGGTCTGCAAGTATAGAACTACATTGCATTTTTCTTAATTTCCCTATAGATTTTTACATCTTAAAACTGAAAATAAATTACTAAAACATTCTATGACGTCTATTTGTTTTTGTAACTGAAATAGCTATATTTATCTTTCCTAAAATTTATCGTTTAGTTATAATCTGGTATAATGTGTTGCGGTCTTGCTACAAAATGGAAATAAATTTGCATCACTTCCTATGAGACACGTGGTAAATATGGAGAAAAAAACTTAAAGA
Source organism: Eucriotettix oculatus (assembly GCA_034510155.1). Classification (NCBI taxonomy): domain Eukaryota; kingdom Metazoa; phylum Arthropoda; class Insecta; order Orthoptera; family Tetrigidae; genus Eucriotettix; species Eucriotettix oculatus. The sequence continues at coordinate 17,615,629 of CM067379.1, forward strand.
AATTTGGCTCTTATTCTAGAAAAAGTTAAAGTTGTAGACCATCGATGGATGGTTTGTGGAGACTTCAAAATACTAACCATGCTTGTGAGATGGTACAGCTAAACCCTGGTGAGAAATACGTCATCAACACGACTCTGGTTCCGCCAAAAAAAGGTTTCATTGCCCCCTCTTCATATTAATTTGCCAAAGGATGGGAATTATTTGAGATAATCTGTGCTCTAAATCCTCAGAGTTGTTTGAATCCAAGTTGACTTTTCACTGGTCCCGACATAAGAAAACTTTAATCCGGCTCTCTATTTTTTTTAGAAATTATGAATGAAAAGGAAAAAGGAGCTTGTGAATGATTCAAGGATACAGTATTAAGATTTTTGGGAAACTCTAAGGATACCCAAGACAAAACCAACTCTCAAGGATGCAAGATGAGCTTGAAGGTTCATTTTTTACACTCCTGAAAACTTGGGAACCTACAGTAAAGAACAGGGTGAAGAATATCTCCGGGATGTCTCTGATATCGAGAGGCGGTACCAGGGAAGATGTTGGATGCTTAAGCGAAAAACCAAAGACGGAAATCGAATCCGACAAAGCATCGAAGAGAAGAAGAAATGGTTTCACTAAAAACATGAATTAACATAAATTTGTGAGTAAATGCCTCAAAATGCTCTTCCATTTGTTTCAAATTATAATATGTTTGATTAATTTTAATAACTGAGCGCTTTTAACCGCTACTGTGTATGTTTAAATTTTGCAAAAAAACATACGTGATGCCATTTTTGGAACCAGCGCTTTTAAAAAAATAAAATTTAGTAAAATTATCTCATAAATTTTTTTTGCAGACCTGTGTTATTTAAGCTTGTAGAGGCGATGTATTGCACATTGGGTTCCTTCAAATCAGCTTTTGAAATAAATTTATTGACGCATGATTAGAGAGAAGGACATGAATATTGAAGCTACGTCGACTTTCACCATTTACATAGAGATGGTCTTTAACTCAGTGCTGGTGCAACTTACCACGACCTTCAGAGGACGAGATTAACTCACTAACCAACTGATCATTCTAACGCGAAACCTACTTCTATAGACAGGATCCTCGTACAAGTTTCTCGCCATTTCGCTTTACTAGAAGCGCTTGTCCGATTGCTCAGGCGATAATGTCGCCATCCACAATATGTTTGTAGCCTCTTTAGCGCCAATTTACACTCAACAAAAGAGTATATATCAAGAAAAATGAAAGTTTTCCTCGACATCTCTTCTCTTTTAACCAAGGTCCTGTGTTACGTAGCATATGCGTGTCCAGAAAATGAATGCAAACAGTTCCACAAGAGAAATAATAAAATCGGAATGACAATTTTTAGTAGAAAGACAAGAATGGAAAAATGTCAACGAGACCAGAGACTAGAACCCGGGGCGCTCTACCAACTCAGCTCTGTTTTTCTATTCTTGTCTTTCTTCTAAAACTAGTTTTTTTATTGAGCTTCATTTGAAACATTTCCACTTCAAACAAGAATTTTTATATATTCTTTCATAAATTTCCGTCAAATTACAGAAAAGGTTTCTATTTAATTAAGCACGAGGTTTCGTAACCATCTTTAGGACTTCTTCGGGTAATTTGTCCAAATGTATGTTACCATACGAAACTGTACAAAAGTTATAGAATAATGTATTAAATTTTTTGTAGTATATGAAGAAATTACCAGAGGATGTCCCAAATATAGATATGAAACGTCGTGTTTAATTAAATAAAAAGTTTGTGTGTAATTGGTCGTAAATGTATTCGATTTAATTATTCTTAAAAAAAGACTTTAGTTGCTTTCCAAATATATTTTAAATTTTGATAAACCACTTGAAACAGACAAAAATTGATTTCGGTCACTTTTATTACTTTATAAAGTCAACAGTTCAAACTTGAATTGTACGTTGAAATGAAATTTTAAGTGGATACAGTCATAATTTCCCATAATTTATTTTTAACGTGTACCTAAATGGTTTTGTTTAATGAATTATTTTTGACCTGCACCTTTTCATCATTTCCCTCTTTCTCAGCAGTATTTAATCCGTCTCCTTTGGTACCTTACCGACAAAAAAGAAATTTCATAGACCTTTTTTCTTTTTATTATATAGTCTTATATCCCTCTATACTTCTGCTTGTTTGTTTTATGTGGTTGCCTGGTCTATATTGTCTTTCGAAATTGTACTCCTCAAATTCGTTCACTTTTATGCACGAGTCTCCTTCTCACTTTCTCTAGCGTCTTGCGTATTTCAGTCACCAAGTCATTAATAATTTTGTTTATTTTATTTCTTGTCATCATTTGGGATATTTTTCTCAAACCGTGCCAACCTTTGACGTATTTTTTATTTCTGTGAAGACTAGTTTTTAGTGCATCTAACATAACCTCTGTGCCCTGGAGTCAATTATGTAATTAATTGCGTTCAGAGTCCTTGTGTGCTGTGAGTGGGTAATTGCCAGCCTTTTTCTTTTCTTCCCAAGTGTTCCATTACTTGTTTTTGTCTCTGTCTGTCTGTCTGTGCATTGTGACGTAAGAATGGAAGGCAAGTTGCACTGCTGGAACTCGTCGCCATGGACTAGCAAGTTCCTCTGACGGACCATTCAAGGCAGCGGTAAGGACCAGGATCTCTAGTCTATCCCTCAGAGAAACATCTCAGTGTTGATCACCGAGAGTGTCTGTGCGCTGGTTTTATTTGCTTCTTCTACATAACGTCCATAGCTTAAGGCTGACGGCTGAGATCTAGACAACGTCGCCTCAGCGCTCATACCACCGCCAATATAATTTTTAACACAGAATATTTTGTTAAAGCATAATAGTATAGCATTTAATTAAGTAATATATAAGGGAATCATTTTGCGTCGTGGTCTGCGACCAACGACAATGACGGCCCAAAATAATTTGTACACTTAGCTGTTTAATATTATTATTATTCATATAAAAACTTTTATCGTTTTGATTTTTAGTTGGTACAATAATGATGCAGTATATACATTAATTAGTCAATACAAAATTAAAATAATGTATATAATTAACATGTTGGCATGTGGGGTAGTTTAATTAATTGATTAACGTACTTTAGCAGATTGGGTTTGGTTTATTTATTTATTTATTTTTGTGTGTAGCTGAGAGGCATAGCACGTGGGTGGGTGAGGGTTGACAGGCAGTGAACTGATTTTTGGAGGATATATGAGGATGTGGCATGATGGTAAGATGGGTTAGGGTGTGCTTGAATGATCAGGGGGAGGTATGAGGCGACGGAAGCGTGGTGGTGGAGGAGGATTGTTATGGAATTGTTGGATCGTGCGGTTTGAGCGGTTGAGGTTATGGATTTGGAGATTACGGAGTTAACTTTGGGAAGTTGCTTAGCTGTTATGTCTACAAACATTGTCATTATTGTTTGCTGACAAATTATCTGGGGGGTTATTTATTACACTTTTTGCTTATCGCGAACGTCGTCGTCGCCGCCGCCGTCCCACGCACACGCGTAGGTTACGGAAGGACGTAATGTATCGTGTAATGTGTCGTTAGGGTAGGACGGGTACAAATAGTGTCGCGGGGAAACACTCGAAAAGCAGTTATACGAAGGAAATATCGACCGATTTTGCAATTTTAAAAATTTCCGCCCATTCCACCATCGCTGTGTTGCACATTGCTCATTTCGTGGTTTAAATTGTTCAATGCGTTTAGATTTATATGCGGAACATACACACAAAAACAACAAGAAACGAAATTTGAGCTATTTTTACACATCAACAATTAATTTCAGTTATTAGAATTTGATAGTCGATCGATCTATTCGGTCTGATAGGCGCGAAATAACTTGTAATTTGAATGCATATTTCATTCAAGTCAGAATATATTTTAAGTACTTAAAAATATTCAAAAAATGGTTATCTCACGCTTCACTCTGCGCCATATATTTACGACGCGTTGCGCCGATTACAATCAATCTTATTTTAAGATAATTAAATAATTTTATTAACAACGATGGTAGTTGAAAATATATTGGTATACGTCTTTTTGCTGGTAGATGTAAGGATCGTGTTGTGTAACTTTAAGGATTCCGAAATATATATGATATATATAAATAATTGCTTTAAAGTTTCTTACGAAAGGAATCATATTAAAAAGCGTAGCAATATCAATAACAAATTGCAATGTTTATACCTGTGTGTGTGTGTTTTAGTTAGATATAATTTTCTTTTAAATGAAAAAAAAACAGAACAAACTGAACAGGAATTTTTCCTTAAATCTGTAGGAAATCTAATTTAAAAATAGTGTAGGGCCAGTGGTGTTGGCAAGGCCATGGCCAAGGAGGGGGAGGGGGAGGGAGGTGGGGAAAGCTGTGCCACTGCTCCACTTGGGCTTTCCTTTCCAGCTGCGAGAAAGTGGCCTTATTTCCTTCCGCTCGCTCGTCCTTCCCTCCCTCCCATCTGGCTAACATAACTCGCCACATCTATAGCGCCTTCCTTCCCTTCGGTCCCTCCGATTAATTACCTATAGAAACAGCTTCACATTCGGCGGGATCGCAGTCTCTGTAACTGTATTACTCAGGAATGAGCTCCACATTCCATAAACACTATAAAGCGACGCGTCTTAACTACGATCCCGTTACTGAAATAAATCACTGATGACCGGCAAAAATACTCAGAGGATAACCGATATATGTCACATTCAGGAACAACAGAGACAGAAATTATTATTAATCATTAAATAACCAATATTAAATAAATGGAATAGATTAACGACCACTTTTTATAAACACGGTTTTTATTTAGTTTCATTGACGTTTCGTCACCATGGCTTACTTCAAAAATTATACAAAAAATTTAGATTAAAAATTATTAAAATATCGGAAAGTTAATAACATTAGTGGTAATAATATTATTAAACATTTAACTATTGGAAAATTCATGTACAATATTATTAAATAATCGAGAACGGCCAATACTAGTTTCTAATTCGTGGTTCTTAAACTAATTGATGTCATTTCGCATAAAACTGTAGAACCTTCTAGAATGTTTTGGAAAAGAAAGACATTTCTCTCGGTGGAACCTTCTGGAAATGTGTAGTAGTAAACACTGGTAGAACCTTCTACAAGGCTGTGGAAGTGAACAGAACTCTGTGGAACCTTCTCGTTATTTTTAGAAGTATACAGAATTGAAATGAACGACCGACAAACAATGGTAATCGTTGTTAATTTCGAGGAAGCTGTGCACCGATACTCACGTTAATTCTTCTCCATTAGGCGTACAGTTCAGTACACGCTAGATCATTACTGATACATACGGGATGGAATGGGAAGGACATGGCTGTTATAGGAACTTTATGTGGAATGGCGATCGGAAAATAATGCAATAAAACGGTCGATGGAGCCCTGTGTAACTTAAAAACCCGAGGAGAAACACTGGACGGTTCAGAAATGCCTACGTCAAACGGGAAAGGAATTGTAGTTTAAAAATTGGTAATGTGTCAGCACTGGAAGGATTAAGGCTGCTGGGGAATTGATACACTGACCACGTATCACCCCAAATTAGGATTGTGTCACGCCAGATGACAGTCCGCAGCCGCCTCGGCAGGCCCAGGCCCTCAAGAGGAGTCAGCACGGGAATGCCTGTGACGTCACCATGAAAATATACACTGACATAATACGGGGAAGTTAGCCATATTTAATTGGGCGTGATATGTCGTCTATTTGTTTATATTGTCATTTCATCAATCATATCCTGCAAAGCACGAACTAATGGAAAGGTTATGATAAGCAGTATGAAACATTTATTTAAATACGGAAGTTTTATTTAGTACCGCCTTTTAACATGAGAAATATTCTCTGAAGTACAAAATACTGCAAACTCGACTTTCACCCAGGTATGTATTTTGGAAAATTTGAAAGGGTGATAAGATTAATGAACGTAGACTTTCCCGGTGAATAATAATCCGGATGAAATCTATAGCCTGAAGACGGCGGCAGAAAATGGCCGCAGAAACGTTGTGTTCTTTTAATAACCTGACCCGGTTGGTTAACCGTGAAGATTTCATCCGGTGATAAGATTCTTTAATAATTATAGCTTAACACGAAAGTTGTCAGTTCAAAAACTGTTGGAATAATTGAAGTGAGTAATACCGTGAGAGTATCAAGTTGTGTGTGTCCTCTGAAATTTGTGTATTTAATAATAGTTAAATATGGGAATAAATTCAATCATTATAATTTAATAGGTTTAATTGAAAGTATGTAATTTCGTCCGTTGAGGCTAGTGGGAGGGGGAAGAGTAAGGAGAAATCCGTTTTAGGGAACTGGCTCCACTAATGAGTGAATGCTTCCACTGAAACCCGTCTCGCTGGAAACGGAACGACTTGTCCATCAACACCATTCGCCAACTCCATGGCTTCAATCGCAGCGAATAGTTCTTGCTCTCACACTCGCGCTTAGATGCGTCATATAAGGGGGCGTTAGAATTCATCTAGTCGAGATTCCACGTGTCTAATAGAAGAAAATTACACACAGTTCCCTCTTTACCTATGCCTTAATAATCCTTGTTCCATGCATGCATTACTACCAATGCAATAAACAACAAATCGTGGAATTATATGTAAACAATAAAGAAGGGTTTTCTATTTAATATTAACATTAATCTGAAAAATGAGTTCATCAGCCCAATTAGCCAAAAATGAAATAAAATTTAATGTAGTAGATGGAAATGAAAAATCACACGACATGTGAATTACATGTATAGCCTCCCATTCTATGGATAATAGTCTAGTAGAAAAAAAGTCAAGTCATGAGCGGTATCAAAAATGTCACCTTGACTAATTGGTTAATATCATCATCATGCCATCAACAAAGCTTTGGTCCTGTTGACAGCCAGCGTCTTCACCTCTCTCCACTTCTTGCCTTCTTCCATTGTTTCCATACATGTACAGACCTTCGACATGTTTGTTTGGGCCTACTTCTCTTCCTTCCCCCCTCCCCCCACACCACTGTCTCTCGCAATGGCTTCATTTACCTTCCTTCTACTAAATTTTTGTCCATCACTTTTCCTTTACATCGCAATTAGATTGATCAAATACAAATTTAACAATTAACCTTCTAAATCATAGTAATATATTGTTAATCAATTAACGCCTGTTTTTCACAGTAAATAAATGAAGTAAATTAACTACCAGATACAGACAGTTTTTATTTACTTGATTCGACGTATCGACACAATATTTGGGACTTCTTCAGGTAATGTTACTACAGAAATTGTACTGTAAATCTTGTACTGTAAATTTTTATACAATTTGTGTACAGCATTACCTGATGAAGTCCCAAATATGGCGACGATTCAACTAAATAAACTAAATAATTTTTTTTATCTGGTCGTTAACGTATTTCATTCAATTAGCAATAAGTCGATTTTTAAATGTTTACTTAGTTTTGAAAACATACAGCTGATATGTATTAAGTTGTTTGATAATTATTATATTTTTGATGGTTTAAATTTATACTTTGTGAAAAGTATTAATGATGAAATTAATTGATGAAGAGTTCTCGGGATTCCAGTCGGGTGATGAAATTCGTTGTCCAGTGACTTCACCTGGTCAACAAACTTCATCAGCCGACTGGAATCCCGTCCATCATCTACGTCGGGAAAACCTACTTTCTCGATCAAATTTATGTTTCAGACAATCGCACTGTTAACAACAAAAATTAATTGTTTAAATTGTAGAGCATGTTACATCGTACAATCAAAATACTCGGTAAAAACTCGTATCAAAAAACAAAAATAATGTGAATTTCAGCGTTCACAATTATGCAGTCGTCTGGTCCAACATTCTAAATTAAGTAATCATAAATTTTAAAAACATAAGAATTAACGAACCTTATAACAGACAGCGCAATAAAAATTTCGAACCAGAATTCAGAAACCTTGTGTGGCTTTTCAACAGACTGAAATAATTGTGAACAAAGACAGTACAAGACAAAGACTATTTAAATTTAATAAACTATTATCTTTTGAATTTAATGGAGAAGTATCTTGTTTTACATCTGCGGAAAATTTGTTGGATTTAATATTATGCATTTATAAAATTAACATTATCCTAAATTAATTAGTTAATTTTTGTTATTTAACTTTCATACGGACGCTAACTGTTCTTGTAAATATATCATAAATTTCACTGACAAAATATTAAAATTTTATATGGATATGTAATTATTATTATAGATTGACAAATGTTACACAACGCATGTAATAATTCGGCCATCAATGCCAACAATTTATATAAAATTTGTGATTCATTCTTATTTCGAGCTTTTTATTATTATTTATTATTTTATTGACGTCATCAATGCGCTGTACGTTGATAAGCCACATTATATATAACTACATGAATTATTAGTAATATTTCATAAATTTTATTATATAAGTTAGTAAATATGTTAGTGTCCCACCAAGAAAAGGAATATTGCCATTAGTGTGTACTAAATTTTCTCATCAACTTTAATGAGGCCGCTGAACTTTTTTGTTTGTATTTGACGTTAAAAGCCTGTATTGTACTCGTACATCGTAAATCAAACACCACTAGGTTGTGTGGAGAAGGTAAGGTAAGGTAAGGTAAGGTAACCAGGCATATCAGCTTTCATTTCTCCTGAGGACCACCGTATGTCGTAGTAGCTGTGAGTCATTAGCTCAGAGTCAATAGAGAATACTCACACTTTCTCTAAAACTAACGAGAAAGACGAAAAAGAGAATATGAGAGGCATCTTTTCACTTTTCCACTCGAGGCACAGGCACAGGCTGAGGAGATACGCGAACTCATTCACACACACACACTCGAGGTTTCGGAGTGTTGTATGGGAAACAGTGGAATAACAGAGGCTGTTAGATCCTGAAGAGATATTTTGAAGGAAGTTAAGGAAATTGCTACTTGAGCAGCACAATAACTAGAGTAGGATAGCACAGGCAAGGAAGAAGAATTTACTTACGCCTAATATCTGAATATTAGGAAATAATTTATAAAAATGTTGGTATGGAGTGTGGCGTTTATATGGGTGCGAAACTTGGACGGTAGGAGTTGCAGTAAGGAAAATAATAGAAGCCTTTGAAATGTGGTGCTATAGGAGAATCAGGAAATTATAAGCAAAATAGGCGAAAAGAGAACAATGTGGAGGAAGTTGACCAAGAAAAGGGACAGATTAATATGTTACGTTTTGAGACATGAAGGTCTTGTAAAATTAGGATTAGAGAGGAGTGAACAGAAGAGGGAGGACACGGATGGAATACGCCGAGCAGATTAGGGACTGGGTATTAAAGTAAAGATCTAACCTTAAAGATAATTACGGAAAATAACAAAAGAACTTAAAATAACGCATCATGTAGCTTGTTAGGGATCCCAGTGTCACGCTGCTATATAACAGTATTAGGTTCAATTTTAATGTGCAATAAATTAGTTATAGCAGCCTTTTCATCAGTTTTTATTTAATTTAAATACTAAACTATACTTCTTTACGTTTCTCATTTGAGACTTCTTCAGGTAAAAAAATTTACCTGTTCAAATGAGAGACGAAACGAAGTAATGTTTAGTCTAGAAATTAAATAAAATCTGACAAAAAGGCTGTTATAACCCGTTTAATGTATATTTAGCTTTCAAATAATCTATTTATTTAATGTTCAGTAACGAGGTTCCTTGTCTACGCTTCGTGTATTCAAAGTCCTTTTGCTTTGGTCCATGTCACAGTTAATATGTTTATATCCGTGCGTGTGTTGGACATTGCTGAGTTTCACTTCAATTTTCCACCATCTTTGATGGTCAAAGGTATCGCGTAGGAATGAATACGTCCATGAAGAGAAAGCTGGACATCTGCCGCGACATGGCGTCGTGTGTGGGGGAAGAAAGACCGCCATCAGCTACGAAATAGAATTAACCTGCCGATTTTCTCTTAACGTTCGGTTACCTTTATCAAGCACCAGATGACGTTTAAGGATAAGTTCCTGCTTCCTGCGCGACTGTAAGAGAACATCTCATAGACAAACATCACAGCAGCTTACTTTCCCTCATCAGCAGTATTAATGGACGAGCAATAATATTTACATATACTCATAATTTCTTGTTACGTATAATTTACAGTGAATGGACATAAGTCAGAAATACAAGAATTTTTAATTTAAATTAAGACGTTTCGTCCCCAACTTTCGTAACCTCTTCAGTTCTTTCTACAAAAAATAATAAAATATAATTACATATGCAGTGTTAAATAAAAATAATCTCCGCATAATGTAATCGAATATACATAAATAACTTCCTGGAGGAAAACTTCAATATGGGGATTAATAGAGGAAAAAGCAAGTTAAAAATGAATATGGAGGGGAATCAAAATGAAATGAGAAGAAATAAAAATTCTAAGGTTTGCTGATGCTATTGTGGTAAAGGAGGAGTGAGAAGAAGGAAACCGTAATAAATGGCATGAACGTGATCCTGGAACAAGAGTACAACATGAGGATTAATAGGGGGAAGCTAAGGTAACGGAGTGTAATATGGGAAACAGTGGAATAACAGAGGCTGGCAAGGGATATTTTGAAGGAGGTTAAAGAATTTTGGTACTCGAAGAGCATAAATACATAGTGTAGGACAGCACAGGCAACGAAGAGGAATTTACTTACGGCTAATGTAAGTGTGAATATTAGGAAATCGTTACTAAAAATGTTCGTATGAAATGTGGAGTTATATAGGTGCGAATAGTGGAGTATAAGAGTTTCAGAAAGGAAAAGAATAAAAGCTTTCAAAATGTGTGAGGTGTGTGGATAGATTAATGTTCTAAGTAGAATATGGGAAGAGAGAAAACCTTTGAGGACATTGAGCAAGAGATAATAGATGATTTAGCATTGGAGGGAAGAGTTTTTGGTAGATTTTAGATTTAGTGATTATTATTGATTAGGATATCTCTACATTAAAAATACATGACAATAAACTAAGATAATTAGTAAAGGAAAGTGTATATAGACAAAAGTCAATATAAACACAACACGGACACACACTGGGAAACACAAACACTGAGGAACACGCAATGGAGTTTTAACTACTTGGACCAGGAAACTGTCCTTGCTCCAGCAGCAGCTATATACATGAAACAAACAAACAGAAGAGCAGAAAAAACTGAATAGAAATTTTAAGATATGTGCTATTTTATAAGGCAGCTCATTCAACACTTTTTGCAGGAACCTTGATTTAAATACTAGAAGGACGATTAAGAAAATCCTGTACCACAGAGTAAAACGCGCCATTTAAAAGAATAATTTTACTCTGCTTCACGAAGCTTTTGTAGTTACTATTTTTAACCTCTGGCGGAAGGAAGGAAGGCTGTTGTATAAAATTATCCCCGGGGGTATTGTGAATACTTTTCTGGTGTAGAGAGAACAAGGGCGATGCTTGTCCGACCTAAGAACAGAAGTTGGCTGTTTTCGTGAAAAGGCTTATGCAAGATAGGTCAGCATGGAGAGCACAATAACAACAACAGCAGCAAATGCGTACTGTCGTAGAGAAGGACACGCTGTGTTTGTTGCGTGTGTGGAGTGCAAGGGTTGCACGTGGCGCATGGCTTCCGGCTGACAAGAGCCAGTGTCAGTCAGTTAGTTCCGTGGCGTCCTCGGGCCGGGCCGCAGCGGCTCTGTAGTTAGTTAGTGGCTATGAGGTGGGGCGCCAGCAGCGCCGCGTGGGCGCCGGAACGGGAAGAGACGTCGGCGTCGTGCCCCGGAGGAGTTCTGTGCTGCTGGGGGAGGAAGCCGAAAGCATGGGCCAAGGGGAAGAAGACGAGGGAAAGGCGCACGGTCGGAGACATCAGGGACAGGCCTTCCCTCAAAGTCCACAACCACCGGTAAGAAGGACGTTACTCAGCACTGGACAACTAGACCACAATCTCCCCAAGTAACGACGTAACAGGGCGATTTCAATGTCATAGCGACAAGTTAGACCCTGGATACAGTCATTTCGAGTAAGTTTTGTTGAGGTCGCTGACGGTTCCGTGCCTTTGAATATTTGCAGTAGTCCCCGAGCTCTGACAAGTGGTGTCTGTGTTCCGGAAATGCCAGGTGGAGTACTTCCGCCTCCGGAACAAAGCAACGCGTGCCCTAACGTTATTCGGGGAATATTCTCAGATAAGAGCCGTCAGGTACAGTCACCATTCAAACTGGCAACATTTCTATTTCGTAAAATAAACAGCTTTAGAATTTAAAAATAAAGGACTACAGTAACCAAATAGTCCGAAGGAAAACAAGGAAGTATGAAAAATTACATGCATGTAACACCGAGTAATTCGCACATGAGAATAAAATTCGTTACCAGGAAAGGAGTAGGTCAGTCTCAAGGCAGAATGGGAAGGATTTGTCTGCGTTTGCTCGTGTTGCGCTTCGCCACTTTCGGAAAGGTTTCACGATACCTCCATAAATAATAAGGTTTAAGAATATTCCTTTTAAGTCTTTTACCTACAGATTTCCAACCTATGAATAACAGAAACTAAACGAAAAACTCACTACAATTTTACAAGCCCTCAACCTTCGTCTACATCAACATAACTTTCATTTACTCAATATTCATCGTTACATGTTCTTCTTTAAGGACGGTTACACAACATGGAACTCATTTCTATTTTTCACTGCGAACACAGAATAGTTCGGTATTTTAAATTTAAAAATCGTTTCGTCCCCAACTTTCGAGACCTCTTCAGCTCATAAATTAAAATGCCGCAACACCCAGGGTCAAAAATGAAAGCGGTAGAAACACGAAATTTTAATGAACCCTTAATTAATGAACTGAAGAGTTCCCGAAAGTTGGGGACGAATCGACTTAAAATTTTAAATTCTTCTTTTTCTGACTTTTGACAAATATTTGTATTTTATTTATAATATTAAGAAAAATTAATTTAATTATTTTTTATCGGTATTCTGTTGTACTACGTGTAATTTCTTATCTAATTTGATGTCTGGCCGCTAATTTGTGACAATTTACTTCTTGAATAACCACAGAAGCTACAATTTATGTAACAGAAATTATGTCATAAAAATAAACATTCTGTAGTTGAACACACTTTAAGTCCACAGTTTTGACAATAGAACTGTTATACAGGCAATGTGAATTTAATCAAGGTAAAATAGAGCCAGGGACATTACAGTCTGATCTCTCTACTACTTTTCTGCTCTTTCTCCATTCTAAGATGTCTCACATACTCCACTAATGTCTGTAATGTCCGTTTTATATCTCACGGAATTGTTCCTCGTGCAAAATCTTTTATTTTTCAATTAATCACTTATCTGACATTATCAAAATTTTATAAAACAGTAAATTTACGAATCTGTTAAAAATGCTCACAAGCATTAGCTGTTTGATTATTTTTAAGTAAATTATTTTAATCTTCTCCCAACATTTAACAGACTAACAACGCTCCTGTTAAGTACGTTTAATAAAATTTATATTAGTCTCATTTAATTTCAAATTAAAAGAGTTCAGTAACCTAATTAGTCAGGAAAAAAATATATAGGAAAAATGTAGTACATAGTAATGAAAATACTAGTAGAATGATTTGTTCATTTCATTAGAACCTCGTCTTGTGTAATCATAAATTATTATAGATCTAAAAATACAAGAAAACAGATTTTACAAGCAAGTAATGTGTTAATAAGAAACCTCATGGAAGATTACTATTTATTTAAATTTATTGGGAATTGGGCTCGCATTAATTTATATTGGTCCGGTACAACTTTTCATTTTTGATCACCACGTGACTAAACCGGCATCAAAGGCGTCCACAAAATAAACCTGAACCTCAAATATAATCCCAATATCTCGAGAGATAGTCATAATATTCCCGGTACAATTACAGCCCTGAAAATATTCTCGGTACCCAAATTAAATAAGAAACACTACTTGCATTTATAAAAGCAGAAAAGTACTTGGAGTATATTAAATAAATAAAAATCACCGCCAGTTCCTTAATACAGTCGAAAATATTTCCGGTAACCTAAAAGAGTTAGAAGCATTGAAGGTTCCTTGAGAAAGGTAAAATTTCGATGGGTATTCTGAGAGGTTAAAAATTATCTCGTACCCACACCCCTGCAGGTGCTGGGGGTTGTTTTACTCATTCAGTGTTCAAACTGAACCCTAAGTAACACATGAACAAAGTTCCTGTAAGAAGGAGAACTTAACTCAGTAATCACTGGAATTAAACTCAACCCGAAATTTGAATTTCAGAAGGAAACGAAACGATATATTAATCGGCGGAACACACATTTTTCTAGGTCAGTTTCGTTATATTGATGACGGAATCACACACGGCAGAACCTCAATTAGACACGATTTCGTCTTATTGACTTTCGCCCTACCCCTCGGTTGCATGCCGAATGCCAGACATAAACTTGGCAATTTCCATAAATTCCTAGAAATAGCCACGAATATCTGCTGATTTCGCCTTCTTTATCCGTTCACACGTCATGCCGCGGCGGCGATAGCGTGAATCGTTCTTATGACGTCACTCTGACTTCCAGGAATATGCTTTATAATCAGACAAACAATCACAGGAAACGTAGGGGAAACAACATGTGAATGGTTGCACGTGGATTTAATTACCGTTTATGTAAACACAGAGTTTGTACCTTTCTGTTATTGATCCTGGTTTTCGTGCATTAATTAATTGTACTGAAACCATTTCCCAAGTCACTAGGCCAGCTTTGAAGTATAATTTTGGAACTTGCTTGGATCAGCCAGATGAGACATAATACGGAAAATTTTGGTTTCGAAACCAAAAAAAAAAATACGCGAGAGTTAGTCGTGCCTGAGCTCCATTGTCCATGGCAGCCTTCTGAATCACTTCCGCCCGTCCGTGTCCCTGTTTGGAACATAACAAAAAAATACTCACAATGACACAAACAGAGCGAGCGAAAGCCAATGACGACTCTTTTGTACGTCGCGTTGCAGAACCCATTCAGGTAACTGTTGCTATTTGTCAACCACTGTCGGCCTCCTGTCACAGTCTGCTCATACCACCAAAGCACACAAAGTTTGATGTTTATGATCCTAAGACTGGTCTGCTTCAGCCTCTTCATTTATGCATACCTACCACATCCTCCCTAGTCTGCTTAGAGTATTCCATCCTTTGCCTCCCTCTTCTGTTCACTTCCCTCTAGTGCTAATTTTACAAGGCCTTCATAGCTTAAAACAAGGCCTATTAATCTATCCCTTCGCTTCGTCACCGTCCTCCATATTCTTCGCTCTTCCTATATTCTGCTTATAACTTCCTCGTTAGTTACCCTGTCAACCCATCTCATTCTCCTATAGCACCACATTTCAAATGTGGTCTATTCGTTTCCTTTCTGCAACTCCTACCGTCCACGTTTCGCACCCATATAACGCCACACTCCATACCAACATTTTTAATAATTATTTCATAATATTCACACTCATATTAGCCATAAGGAAATTCCTCTTCCTTGTGTGTGCTATCCTTCTTTAGTTATTATGCTGCCCAATTAGCGGAATTTCTTAGCTTTCTATAAAATACCCTTCCCATTCTAACCCCATTTTTTTAATCCACTGTTTCCCATACCTTTGTTTTCCTATATTATGACTCACAATGACTGAACCCTTTCTCCAGGACCACGTTCATTCCTTTTATTATGGTTTCTAAGTCTTCTTCCGAATTCCCTAATACTACAATATCATCTGCAAACACTAGGGCTCTTATTTCTTCTCCTTGTGGTATGATTCATTTCCTATATTCCGTTTTAACGTCCTTCATCGCCTGTTCTATATATAAGTTAAACATCATGTGCGAAAGACTACTTCTTTGTCTTACTCCTTCCTTGATTTCTGTTTTCTTTTCTTGATCTTCAATTCTAAGTACTGCTGCCTACCTGCTGTAGAGATTATGGATAAGCCTTCTTTCTCGAAATTGTATTCCTCTCCTCTTCAGAAATGTTATCGAAAGTAATTAAGAGAAAACTGAAATATGATTCCAATAATCCCCGGGGCTATTACTGAAGTTGTTAAAGTATAACTATAACTGTTTCAGTGAGAGACGTACGTCATAACCGAATGTTCTGTTTTATTTCACTTGTCATCCACGTCTCTTTTCTACAAGGATTTGCCATACACCTGCGGACAGACTTTCCAGTTGGCAATTCTCTTCCATGAAGACAGAAGATACAGTCTTTGGTACGAGATGGAACAATGCGTCTATATAACTAGAGAAAGCTAGTGACGTGGAAAGCGCTATGATTTGAAACATAGGAAACGGATTTAGACACGCCAGGGTAGAAACTAAAGGCAGACTCTCCATCCCGGAGATACTTTGTTGACATTACTCTCACATGGAACAGTGGAAACGGACGAGACAGTCTTCAATTGTACTCACGCTACAAATATGCAGTTTCAGTTCCTAACTCCGTTGGTATGGACGCAATACAAACCAGATCCGTAGCCTTAATGATTCACTCATTCTTTGTCGAGGTCACGGTAGACGTTATTCAGATACATGTTAAAATTAAAAATCCAGCTTAGTAGAATATGAAGATTTTATAACCATTATTAGTTCACAGACCAGTTTAATATTTTGTATAAATATCGTCTATCTAGAATTTTAATATTTTAGGCGACGGGGAAAGCATCAGAAGACCTGTTACAGAAAATGGAACATAGAGCATCCTTATCATAAACAACACAAACACATTGCGAATTATGTGCCGAAAATCAAAAGGCCATTTAACTGCAAGGCACCAATTGAAAAACGATTTATTTGATGAAGATAGGCTCCAAGGTTAAATTATTTTATAATTAACAAATCAAATAACGTTTGCTTTTCAAACAATTAAACGATCAGTTTATTTTCTACGCGTTTCTCCAACACATTTAGGACATCCTCAGCCAATGCTAAATATTTATTTAAGAAAAAAATGATTTGTGTAAAAATCCAGCCTTAAATCTTTTATCGTTCATTAAAACTTGATTTAAATTATTTTATCGCAAATATTTGTGTGATAAATCGTTAAATACTTTAAGAATTCCATCAGACAAAGAACCTAATTTCCTTCGTTTTGATAAGAGCTTCGTCTACAATCGAAATGTTGTAAGCGGCGTTTTGAGCATAGCAACCTGAGAAGAGAACCGTGGGAAGTATGCATGAGGAAGGCCATCGCCGACGGTTCAGCGTGTCACATGTTCCAAGGACAGACGCCGAGGAGGAAGAAGCTGTCTTGGCTCTGCTTGTAGTCGCCTCGGTAGGCCTAGGCCATCAAGAGGGCTGTTGAGCCATTGGAAGAAGAAGAATCTGATGACACTTTCTACTACATTCCGATTGCACTAACAGAGCGAATACATAAACAAATGTGTGGAGAAAATAAATAATACAATTTTGATATGACGAACAGTGTCCAAGAAATTTGTCCTACAATTTATCCACACTTCACTATGAAATTGAACTTACGGAAAAGTAAAAACACTCCGTCTTTATTCACGTCAAGAACTATTTAGGTTAGCTTTGAATCTGCTTGTCGAATGTAAATTATACTCAAACAGTCCTGTAGGTAAATTGTACCAACCGCTCATCGTTCCGCTGAAGAAAGAAAGTTTCCCTCCGTCCGTTTCTAATCGTCTCATTTTTATTTTAAATTTATGATTTTCTCTCCCATTGTGTGTTGGATTTTTTCTAACTACCGTTACTCGTTGTATTCCTTTGGTTCGCGTTTATAATTTAAATTCTAGATGCTGCTTGTCACATTTCTCACCCTAAATTCTCTACTTACCACAATTTTTTTCTGCTTTCCTCTGAAGTTTTTCTAGGGTCTCTGTCCGGTGTCTTATTAAAGGATCTCAACAGCCTGCACCATACTCGAGTTTGGTACGAAGCAAAGATTTCCAAGCCGGTTCTCTTGATTTCACGCTCGACCCATTTATAGACTGTCAGTACGAAATATAAGAATTAACTTGTTCTTGGAGCTCGAATTAATTACCTTATGCAAGATTTGTTTTTCTTGTGGAATTTCCTTAGACTGGTCTGATGCAACCTTCAATGCTAATCTTTCCTGCGCAAGCCGTTTCATACCTACAAAGCTACCACATCTCACATCCTCCTTAATCTACTTTGCGTATTCCATCCTTGGCCTCCCTCTAATATTCATTTTTGAGACTGTCACGTTACTCCAAATGTGGTTTATTAATGTATCCCTTCTCTTGATCAAAGTCCTCCGAATTGTTCTCTCTTCCCTTATTTCGATTAGAGCTTCCTTTTTAGTTTTCGCAATCCACCCATCACATTCTCCTCTGGGACCACATTTTAAAAGCTTCTATCCTTTTCCTTTCTGCAACTCCTACCGTCAACTTTTCGCACCCATACAACGCCACACACTATACGAACAATTTTAGTAACGATTTCCTAATATTCTCAGTTATATTAGCCGACTTTTTCTTGACTATTGCCAGTTATTATGCTGCCCATGTTTGCATCCTTGTCTTACTCCTTTCTTGGTTTCTGCTTTCTTTCGTTGTCTTTCAATTGTAATTAGTGCTGACTTCCATCTGTAGAGGAAAGATTTCTTGAGAGTTAATGATTTTTCCATATTTATTTTCTTTATTCCAACTATTAAGTTCATCTGATTCGTTTGGTACTTTTATCCGAAGTCCTTTCTATCTTTCTATAAGCGGTACCGTCATCAGATAAATTCGAATTTTCGAACTGGTGTTAATGGAAGATCTAATATATATATGAAGAATAATATAGAACTGATTACACTTGCTTGCAGCACTATTTCTTCCACTGATACTTGTCAACTCAACACAATGAGTTCAGTCACGGAGGATAAGCCCAGAGTGACTGCGGGGCTCACCTGATTATGTCGGGGATGCCTCGCACTCTCTCTGGGTACTTTTTATCAAAGTTCTCATATGCCGAGACACCTTCACCTATTTTAGGAGGTATATGTACTGGGGTCAAAGACCTTGGGCATATGGCAAGAGCTGTCCGCTGATCCCATTGGAGGGAATGCTGCGACCCCACAGCAAACTCGTCTCCCGTCATTCGGAAGGGCGTGAGAATAGTACCCAATGCCCGACCTACCTGATGCAGGTTTTCTAGGGTTTTCCCTGCATCTCTTTAGGTGAAACACCGGGTAGGATCCTTAAACCATAGCCCGGGGGCCCTAGTCAACCCTTGGCTACCTTGCTCTACCTTCCGCATCCCCCCTTTTCAATTCCCTTCCTATGCTATTAAAGGGGAGTTGCCTGTTTCAGGATCACCCTCATGTAGCCTGTTAACCAAAAAAAAAAGTTCAGTCCCAATGTCGATTCTCCCACCATTGGTTGATGTCGGAACCGATGCGAGATGTACGACGTGGAAGGAAGAAACTCCACGTGCTACTTGGTGTTGTGGATGGTTTCCGGGTCGCTCCGCTCCACAGAGCGGCAAGAGGAGTGGAGAGAAGAGTAGAGGAGAGTAGAGGAGACGGACTCGTGCTAGCAGTGTGTTGGATAACTCCACATGTCCCGGGTCATCCTTCATGGCTGACAGATTAAACTGACAAGTAAGAGATTCTTCCGTTCGTCACACGCCACTGTGTCTTCAACTTCGTGTGAAATAAAACTATGTAATGTCATAACAGCGGCTCTATATTAGGGAAAAGGTACCAAATTACACCTCATAAAATAATTTATGTAAATGCTTTGGGTTAATTTTCTTTTCTTAACAATAATTTGTTTTCACAATCAAGAATAGTTTCCTGTTATGTCCAGATCGTGGCCAAACTCGTCTACCTTTTCTCGTACATGGGACTTCTCTGCAACCCTTCTCCGCTTCTTTATCTTCTCACTTTGGCACGTTCTGTAGTTGGATAATTTCAGAGTAGACCAGTAGAGGAAACCCCAACTGCCTACTTCAGGGTTGTGGGCTTTTAATTAACCTCTCTCGTTTTTCTGTGCGTAACTTATGTTGGTGACATCGATATTCAACTTATCTTCATTTAAAATAAATAATTCTACAGCCTAATTAGTCAGAAAATAAATCAAACTTAATAATAATAATTAGTAGTGCATATAAATGACAGCAGGAATGGTCCTTCATTTCACTGGGACCTCATCAAGGATAATAATAAATTATTATAAATGGTAGGTTCCAATGACAGGAACCTGCTATCATTCATATGGGCTACTAATTATTTCTTACTAAGCCTGATTTATTTTCTGACTAATTATGCAGTTGTACGAATTCCTCTCACCTTCGTTGGAGCAAAGTACAGGCACAAGGAAATAATCCGTGTTACTCCATCAACTGCATCGATATTGAACAAAAATTTTACAAGTAATTTGCTAATTGATTAACGAGTTTAGAATCAGTTTATTGTTCGACGTTGCCTCATGCTAAGCCGACTTACCGTCACGTAACTCTCTGCGCGCTGTTGGATGTTGTCTCGCGAAGTACCGCGACGCAACGATAACAGGATAACGGTTATTGCTACTCCCCGATTACCGTGCCGATTAAAGTGCACAAAACTTGACACTAAGGAGTGGAATACACAAGGTTTTCAGCCAGTTAAAATAGCCTCAAATATTTTACAAATTTATTTTAACAAGTGTTTGTAAATGTTATTGTGTACAATGGGATAAAATAAAATCACGTTAGTTAATCAACTCACACCTACCAGTGGTGTTAGTAAGAGAGAGAGATGGGGGAGGGGGTGTATTTGTTAGTGAAGTGGAACGTTGGTCCGTATGTATACAGACTTTATATTGTAAGTATTGAATATTCACACATTAGTTGCTCGGCTGTTTGTTGTATATTATTTACAGATTGAGGTTGGCCAATGGCAGAAAAGCTTTTCTTTTATTAATGACGATGTAATAAAATTAATTTGTAAAATATTTGAGGACACCTTTTTAGCTGGAATCGTTGTATACATTAAAAGACCTACTGCAGGTTATTGATAGGGACTGGAATTACTGGACAACAAGGTCAGAAGATACTCAAAGGAGTATTTCAGCAGTTTTGCTGCAATATCAATTATTTTCCTTGCCTGTATAAATTTACAGTATCGGTGGCGGTTAGTTTCCGCGATGGCCGTGACCTTTAATAAACCAATTATACGGCTTGAAATAAAGTAGAGGGCCAGGCAGCGTTGCCGAAAATGTGTCTCCCTCCACGCAGACACGCCAGAGGGCTTCTAATTTAAAACGGACCCTGGATGGGCAAAACGCGTTGGTGGAACCCAAAGTCCTCATATCCGACGCTACTCGGTGTTGTCTGAAAATGAGCGGTCATTGTTAAAGGACGTTCGATTTTCTGTTGAACATGATGAAACCGATGAAAGAAATGTTGATAATCCTGTGAGCGTGTGACCCTTAATCATGGCGATATTATCTCTCAAAAAATCACTCAGGACCCAAATCTCTAAGAATTGTGTCAGGTATTTCAAGGAATTCGAATTATATGGTTGTCCTTAGATATACTGGTGGTGCTTTACCTTGTGTTGTTATTCTATTTCAATTTTATTTTTATTGCCAGCTTCGTCTAATGACATTTTCTACGTATCTGTCTGTGTCAGAAGAGGATGGAGGACGAGGACGAGGTGGAGAAGAGCGAGGGAGACAACTTATCTGGAACCTAATTACAATTCACCAGACGGTGACGCACTGTACATTTATCCTTGAGGCAAGAGGTTGTCCGTATTGTTTGTGAGCTGATCAGTGATATGAGAATCTCGTGGTTGTAGTGGTGTAGTGGTCAGCGTCTTGATAATTTGATCAAGTGTGGTGCTCTAAAATGCAGAAGAAGAGTGTACGCCAGTCGTCTCTGCTCCGGTGGAGATAACACGAATTTATTTACCTTTTTTTAAAACTGTAATTAAAACTAAGTACTGTGTAATTTCCGCGGAATTTTTTTTATTTTCTACATTAACAAGAATTTAATGTTTTTCATCCACGCGAAGACTTACTTACGATCAGAAATGTAGGACGAGCAGCTGGAAGTGAAAGCCTTTCACAACCTGTTGCTCAGTAAATTGGAGAAGAATCTGTGCAACATATATCTATAGTCTAACCTTGAATACGCGCACAGTTCACGTCTTGTAGTGTTTCAGCTTATGGACACCGGACGTTAACTAACAAGGTTTGTGACTATTCCGTTCAATTTATCTATTGAGAAAATAATTGGGATTCGGCCAATGATATTCTACAGTGACGGCTGTTATAAATACCTTAACATTAAGTACATGAAGATTTAAGGATACAAAACAGGTCGTGGCTTCTGTTTAACTCTAATCTTTAAAATTTTCAAAGTATCAGGTTCGAGATATAAGTGGCTTCGGGAACTTGATTACAACTTTATAAATTCTTATTCAAAAAAGTTGCCTTTGTAGGCTTCCGATTTTTAATAGTCTTCAATTGAAGATCAAGTAGGATCGTGTAGCTAATTTGAAAGAAAGACAAGAATGGAAAAACGTCTATCGGATCAGGGACTCGAATTGACTTGAATTCGATGCACCTTTGATCAAAATTCGTAGAAATTCGGTTTTGATTAGTAAATTGTAGGTGAGGCTGGCCAACGTTTACAGGAATGCAGGGATGTTGATTCGTTCTTTAGACGAGGACTGGGACTAGCTCAGTGGTAGAGTGCCCGCCCGGAATACGGGAGGTCCAGAGTTCGAGTCCCTGCTCCAGTCGCCTTTTTCCAATATTGTATTTCTTTCAAATAAGTTTTGTTTAATATGTATTTAAAGAGTAATTGACCCAAAATTGTGCCTTTTGCAATCCCCTTATCTGTTTCTCCAAAAATAAGGTTAAAAGGTTTTTCCTAATTTGAAACCTCACTCGTGGCCCCCTGTTACTAAAGTATGAGCGTAACTTCAGTTTCTCCCCGTAAAATATATTAGTTAAAAGCGAGTTAGTTTACTAAAATCACGTTACTTGACCAATATATTTGGCCCAATTTCGCCCGAGACTGAGCCAGACTCGCCTTTCCGTATTTGGTAGGCCGGCGAGACGTTCGATGACCTTGACCTTTGCCCTGAGCCTGGCACTTTCTCCGAGGTTATAGCCAAGTCTGGCCACCCATCAATTTCCCTACCTTCCGCGGCGAAGGTCGTCTTATAGAGGTCGCTGCTCGCAGACTCGCGGCCCATCTTCAATCGCCAATATAAAATTCCGAAAAACAATCTTTATACTTATTTAATTTAAATACAACGTATCGTCCATAGTTGTTTACTTAATAACGTGAATTTTGAATAGATAAATATATATACTTTTCTTCCAACGTAAATGCAGCTGGACGGAGTCCACGTATACTTTGATCCTTTCAAAATTTACCTGATGATGTCGAAAAATATGGACGTAACGTTATAAATGTATTAAATATATATCGAGATTGTTTTCTGGCTGGGTTATCATCATTTATTGACTTAGTTTTAATAACTTTAGTAATGAAATTACACATATAGAGTAATGAGTTAGTTGCGGCACCGTAACCCAGTAACTTCGTTGGCTGGATCATCCCTTCACTCACAATGTGAACGTAATTAAGAATTCCAGACTAGAGGACCGTGTCCGAGTATCGAAGCGTGGCTTCCTGCTTCCTGCACTTTCGGTGTGAACTTGAACTTTGGGGCAGTAAACATACAAGGATAAAATACACACTGAAAGGGGGATTTGGGGAGAGTGCCTTACCATAATTTCATAATAAATATACAATAATCTT
The DNA here is from genome assembly GCA_034510155.1 of Eucriotettix oculatus. Lineage (NCBI taxonomy): Eukaryota > Metazoa > Arthropoda > Insecta > Orthoptera > Tetrigidae > Eucriotettix > Eucriotettix oculatus. The sequence goes on from CM067379.1 coordinate 17,639,335, forward strand.
TTTGCCTCTGTTGACGCAACATTAATATGCTTTGTTGGTTTCCCAACTGCGATTAATATGCACATATATACAACAACGATGAAATATCGTTGGTTTAACAAGTTGACAAGCTATATTCTTGATGTGCTACCATCGTTGAAATTGATGTAAATACGTGTATTATCGTCTGAAACCAACGATGGCGACGACGATACCCGCCAATATAGGATTTCATAACAGAAGATGGTTTCCACAGTGACCGTGTATCGTGCTTAAACCTTCACTGATGTGTTCAGTTTTTACGTAATTGCCCTGGGCGTCGCCTCAGGCTGTTCAAAGTTCTTCTTTCTTTCAAGCAAGCACAAATTGCACAGTTTAGTTGGCGAGAATTTCAACGTCACTACCATTCTAATGGTAAAAGCAATTTTCCACATAATTTTTTTTAAGTTCTCAGAGAAACATTCATAAAAATGAATTGATATTCACTACAAATTATTATTTAATAGGACACTTAGACGAAAGTAATATTATTGGATAACTAAAAGCTCCACTATTGTTAGGTATTTATTATACCGTCATATTATTAGGAGCTTTCAACCTCTGCCGCCATAATCATCTGCATCCAACACGTATGCAGACCAAATTTAACTTGTATTTCCCAGTGTATCTTCGTACGTAAAACTATAAATAATGCACCGCATCGTTACGGCACATCGCCGTACAGTTATCTAGAATTTTGAAAGAAGCGTTGTTCTTGTAGTATTCAGTCCTAAGATTGGTCTCATGCAACTCTACATGTTAACCTATTGTGCGCAAGCCTTTTTATTTCTACCAAATCCTCACTAAACTCCTTAGCGTGTACCAGCCATGGCATTCGTCTTCTGTTCACTTCCCTCTCATGCTCAAAACATGGCCTATTAATCTCTCCCTTCTCTTGGTCAACGTCCTCCATATTGTTTGCTCTTCTCCTATTATGCTTAGAACTTCCTCCTTAGTTATTCTGTCTTCCCATATCATTATCCTATAGCACCACATTTCAAAAGCTTATATTCTTTTTCTTTCTGGAACGTTTCTCACCCATATAATGCCACACTCAGTACCAACATTTTTAGTAATGATTTCCTAATATTCATACTTATATCAGCCGTAAATAAATTCCTGTTCCTTGCCTGTGCTATCCTACTCTAGTTATTATGCTTCCTTCAAAATATCCCTTCCCAATCTAACAGCCTTTGTCATCTTCCAGTATTTCCCATACTACACTCCATATCTTTGGTTTTTCCCCATAGTAATCTTCTAATTGCAATGTTTCTCGATACTATGAACAGGTGAACCATCATCAGGTATGTCGAAATTTTATCTTCGTTTTCACAAGCCTGGTTAGGGTTCACATTCACATGAAGCTTGGTTTGTTGAATAATCAAAATACTGCCCGGAGGCTCAAGGACTGCCATGAAATATCTTCTTTGAATGGGAAGAGCAAAGTCAGCAGCAATATTTAGAGTAAACTATTAATAAGGACTATATGAGGTGGAGGTGCTCGATCCTGTTGAGGATTTGGCAACACGTTTCCATCAATCCAATATCTGTTGACAATGGCTGCGGACTTTCTCGGCAACGGGCAAAATTACGTAAATACGGTCGTGACGTGACTGATTATGCAGACTCGCTTCAGAGGATGGATGGATGGAAAGAAGGAATCCGTGATCCCATTGTGTTGATTGCCTCCAAATAGGAGAAGACAACTTTCCAATTTATACACTCAGCTGGAGAAACTTTCAAACCATATTGACAAATACACAACAGTCCACTTTCCACTCATATATTACACGTAAAAAGAAACTTGTTCTGCATCGCCGAAAGAAATTAGTAAAATAATAGTGAACGTGTGGATGTTTTACGAGGCCGCTTTAACCTGGAGATTAGCGAGTGAACCATCCGGTTCTTCTTTCACGTGCAGCGACACAATTAAGGTCATGAAATTCAACCAGTCGTTCGAGTGGCTATTTCTTAATTGGCAATCACAATTTTCAATATTCTGAGAGTCAATGCTCTGGCTTTAAGAGCCGTGACGTTCATTACTGCCCGAAACTCTCCTTTCTCTGGCTTGGATCCCAACCCGGGAGCATTTGTAATATATTCAAGAAAAATCACCATTTTCTGTAAAACGAGAGTGTGTTGTGGCACATTGCTAAGAGCAACAGCTTCTAAGAAAATGAAATAAATATTTATTTTAAATAATATGTCACTTAACGTCTATTTTTTAAAAGAATTAAATTAACAGTCGTAACAGCAATTGCGTACTAGACATCTACTTTTATGTCAAAATTAGTGTCGTAGCTACACACTTTTAAAATTTAATATACTGAAAAAAATTACCTGATTAAGTCGCAAATGAGGCGACGAAACGTTGCATAAATAAAATAAATGCTCTGTTTGTTAATGATCGCTAATTTAATTGTACGAAAATTAATATAATTATTAACTTCAATATCGTTAACTGTAATAGTGAATGCCGTATTAATGTAAATAATACTATTGCAGTACGTTTTAATCCCTGGCAAAACAAATCTCACAACTGCCTTGTTGTTATCTGGCTACGAGTACATCTGCCCTCCCACCAAAATATGTTACGTTGGCAGTTGAACCAACAAACACTGCACAAAGTTGTTAAACATTCTATTTTACAAATAATATTTTACCTTACGACTATTTATTAAAAAGTATTTCAAGATAAATCAAATGTCCACTTTCACAAACAACTTAAAATTTTTATTGGGATTTCATCAATTACAAAGGAGCTATAACTAAATTTCTTCAGGTTTTTGAATTTCTTAAATTATTCATAAATTTGTAAAAATATAGACGTTCAAATATATAAAACATTCTCGTCATGGGCTTCTTCCATTGAAGTTATTACGACTTATATATAATTATATACAGTGAAAATATTAAAACCTTGAAGAAATTTTCCTATCTCCTTTGAATTTGATAAAGTTCCCAAATTAGAGGGCGAAAACATCGCACCTGAATAACGTTTTTGGATTATCGGTAAAACTAGTAATTTGATTTACATTCGTACTCTTTTATGCATATAGCATGTGTGTGGTAAGTTACTTCATTGATTAAAAATATGATTTAAAAGTTGCACTATTCGTGCCCTTGAAAGGACATTTTTGTCAATACTGCTTAATTTGATCATTCATGTCGACCAATAAATGAATTTTTTAACTGTTTCATGCGGAAATCAATAGAGTAGATTTATTAGTTTCGTTAGTCCTCTGATGAGGAAATAAGACAAGTCAAATTGATGCAGTTGCAAATGTAACAAGAACATTAATCTGTAATTACTAAAACAGAACATGATTAATAGTTGTAACATATTACAAAAAATATATAACAGATATAAGAAAGATTAGGTGAGAATATTAATTATTATATTTCAATAAAAAGGTATGTTTTTTTGAGCTCAAAACTTTTTTTAATTTCACATCTGTTATTTGTAATTAAAATTCAATACACTTGATTTAAGCAAAGTTTGTGAAGTTCGTGGCATAAAAACCATTAATAATTGAATCAGTTGAATTGTAATGCATTACCTGAAATCTCTAAACCAACGTTTTTTTCTTTTCGTCGTTATTTATTTTGATGAATTATTAATTCGTGTTTTTAATATAAAAATAACATCTTTATTTCTGTTAAATGATTAAATTTAGTGCATCTACCTCTTCCAATCAAATTGTAGTTACTATCAAATCATTTACAGAGAAAGAAAATTTCTACAATTTTCTTCGCTACTATATGAGCATTTGAAAATTATATATATATATGAATTAGTATATATTTATAATAATATCAACGTTATATAGAAAATGAATATTTTAGGAAGGCAGAGTTGTTAACACACGGCGCCTTCCTCGTGACAGTCCATGAGCGTCGTATCTGTGTGTGTGTTATTTGTTGTGTTAATTGATGATTGGTTTGGTGCAGGTACGGTCGTGTGGAGGTGCTGAGGTGGCTGGTGCTGGAGGCTGCGATGCCCGCGCTGGACCGCAGCGCCAATGGCGCCCTGGCTCTGCACTACGCCGCCGCCAGGGGCTGCCTCGACTGCGTGCGCCTCCTGGTGGAGTCTTCCTCGGAACTCAGGTACGACACACCACAGAGTTTTCCCTTCGTCTTGGTTATATTGACAAATTAATAAATTTTGAAACAAACTGATAAAACCTGTTGGTTGTACTTATAAATAATATTGGATAATTATTATCCCTATACCGAACAAGACTGGGGCTGATGCTAACACATAGGATAATTAGTTTAGTGTATCAGGCTTGCAAAATATGAACGAAAATAGGGGATGGAACGTCAAGTATAATGCGAGTTACCAGAAGATGAGTTTGGGTTTAGGAAGAATGTAAGGACAAGAGAAGCAATATTGACCCTGCGTCTAATTTCAGAAGACAGGAAGGAAAAAACAGACCTACGTTCTTGGCATTTGTGGATTTAGAACAAGCCATTGATAATGTGAACTGATTAACTATTAAGGATTTTGACAGAAGACATTCAGCAATAATTAGAATTAAAAGGCAAGAAAAGAAAACAGAAATCGAGAAACGAGTAAGTGAAGAATGCAGTCTGTCGCCCATTCTGTTTAGCTTATATGTAAAACAGGCGTTGAAAAAAGTTAAAAATGAATATGGAAAAGGAGTCAAAATGCAAGGATAAGAAATAAGAACCATAAGGTTTCCTGATGATATTGTAGCGTTACGGGAGTCAGAATACGACTCGGAAACCATAGTAAATGGCATGAACGTGATCCTGGCGGAAGAGTATTTGTACACGGAAAATCAAGGTCATGCAGTGTAGTATGGGAAATAGTGGAATACCAAAGACTATTCGATTGGGAAGGGATATTTTAAGGAATTCTGCTACTTGGACAGATTAATAACTAGAGTAGGATAGCACAGGCATGAATGAGGAATTTACTTTTGATTAAGACAAGTGTGAATAATAGGAAAACGTAAATTTGTTCGTATGCAGTGGCACGTTATATGGGTTCGAATCGTGAACGGTAGGAGTTACAGAAAGGAAAAGAATATAAACGTTTGAAATGTGGTGCTATAGGAGAATCAGATGGGTGGATAGGGTAAATAACCAGGAAATGCTAAGCAAAATAGGCGAAAAGAGAACAATATGGAGGACTGACCAAGAGAAAGGATAGATTAATAGGCCACGTTTTGAGACATGAGGGTCTTGTAAAATGAGAATCAGAGGGTAGATAACAGAAGAGGGAGGCTAAAGATCGAAGACGCTAAGGAAATTAGGGAGGAAGTGTGATGTGGAATGAAAAGGCTTGCGCAGGATAGGTTAGAATGGAGGGTTGCATCAGACCAGTCGTAGGAGTGATTACCACAACAACAAGTTGTGCTTCGGGTAACGACTATGTCTGAGAGACGCATATTTCAGCTTCGTCGTTGATGCTAATAGAAGGTCTCGGCCATTTGAACAGCAAGGAAATGACAAGATTTGTAACATAGTACTCTGTCAATTATTTGTCACGTATTATCGTTTACACTCACAGGATGATTTTCTTTTCGATTTGCTAGATGGGATTTTGGGATCGCTGCAATGGTCCTCGAGAGTGAATTGGTTTGTGCGATTTGGGCCTGCACCTTGTTTGTATGTTGGGTAAGAGTAGGGACCTGCACTGTCTTGAACGTAGTTGGGAAACGTAACATCTGATATCTCTGAAGGTGTTTTACCATCGTGGACTGAATTAGAGCTATAACAAGCATCATCAACCCTAGAAGGATGGCAATGATGTACAAATGTTCCGTGGTAAGTGGAGCCATCCAGCGGCCGCGGGTGCCAACTAGAGGACTTGAGGACGAGGTGGCGAGTGGCATTCCCTTCACTCGACGCTGATTAACATCGTGTTCTTACGGCTTCCTCTCAATATAGAAACCACACAGACGCGGAGTAATTAGACACGTTACGGTTTCTCTTTCACCGTCAACTGTGAACAGCCGCAGGCAAAGCCACCGCACGCAAATTAATCTCATTGCGTGTCCGGTAATGTCCACCTTTCAAACCCGAATCGGATTGGCGCGGACCTAATTCCTTCTCCTAGTAAGAGTGCTACACTTCCTCACTGCAACGTATCCGTCGCTTTCTACGACGGTCACTTAATTTTCCATCACAGAATACAAAACTCACCATCACTGCAAAAGAGTAAAACTTTCCTTCAGGGAAACACACTACTACATCGAATTACTATACTTCTCGGCGAAACTATAAAAGATGTTAGCGACTTTCTTATTTAAGAGAGAGATGCATATCGCGTTGATTAATTCCCCTTGATCAACTTTCATCATTTCGACCAAAGCGCTTCTAAAAGTTTTTCAAACTGTCCAAAGAATAACTTTCCAGACAGTCCTTAAAGTAGGCGTTTGTTTTTCCAACGATCTTGTTCGACATTCTTTATGTTTCGGATACCAATTATTTATTTACTCACTCGGAAAATTGTGGATGTTTTTTTAAAGTTGGTCCAATAATGACGCATACATTTATAATTCATCTTTTATTCTGAATACCAAAAATGGACTAAAACTTCCCGTCTGTCGACTTTCCTCTGGAGTCCGTGCTTCATCAATAGTTAGGTATGGACGTGCAAGATAATCAGGATTCTACGATACACGAGCATAAACTTGTGGCACGTGTCATATAAAAGTACATTATAAAATAATTTTTCCTCGTCGTTTTCAACAGGACTTTAAATTAGACCCGATGACCGCGTTACATCAACTTAATCACTATTGTTAAATCAATTTAATCAGGAAATAAAAATACCTAGTATTGAATATGATTACATTACTGACCAATTCACAAACAACCTGTAGTATTTTATTCGCACGACGTTCCATTCACTATTTAGGGCTTCTTGAGGAACAGAAGTCCGCAATAATATCTCTTAAACAAAAACTATATACAACTAGACTCAAATTTATACATTTAGTTAAATTCATGTGTATTTGCAACGTTTTGAAATATAAGTCTGAATTACTTCTCTTTAATAATGTAACTCAAAACTGAGAATTTATATTTTACTAAAATATGCCAATTTAAATTTATAACTATTCGTAATTTTTTGTGTCTGTAGCTAATTTGAAGCAAATTTCTGAAAATCAAGTTAAATAAATTTCTGCATCTGAAGAAGTTTAAAATTGTAGGAATAAAATAGGAACTTTATTTGTTGTTCGTTTTTTTAATTCTTTTAAAATAGGCGATAAGTAATGTATTTTTAAAATAATTAATAAGGTTAATAATTTAATCCAATTTGGACCACGGGCGGTTGTATAATTAATTCATTTCTGACGCCAAATGGAAGTCCTCTTTAATTTTACGTGTTGACATACAGATACTGAAAATGTGTGTTTTAAATATATCAAACGTAAAATGAAAGAGGATTTTCATTTGGTGTAATAAATTGGTTAAAAATGTATTTTGCTCCCTGTTCAGGCTAATGCCTCTTATTAATGGACGCTTGTAGCGTAGATCTTCACCAGCGATGGAGGTTAACTGTTCCAGCTTTAGTCTGTTCTATTTATAAAGAAGAATTTCCCAATATCTGACCTTAGTGATTAAGTCCAAGCAATCTATTGTTTATTTCCATTTTCGCCCATGTAGCATGTAAACCTAGTGCCATGTTATTTTGTTACGTATTTTCAGCTAGCATCATATAGTCATCTTTCTCGTCCATCTTTTCACGAGCATCAACGGTCTTGAGGACATTACTTTGGCTCTCTGCCTCCTCCTTTGAGCCGTCGCATTAATAATTAAACAAAAAGCCGGATGTACACTGTGTCATGTGAACCGCGTAGGCCTTCATTACAACTTAGTAAATAACTCGTCTGCTGGTTACACGAGGTTAGTGGGTCTTCAAGGACGGACATAAATTACGTAAATCCCGCAACTCTTAAGAGGACACGACCGATGTCTTTATAACGGAACCTACAAGTCGTTCAAATAAATAATAAACATTTGTGATTATTCTTCATGTATTTCACTTTATAAGGTAATCTCGTAACTCGTCCGTAGCGTTGGTCAGGGAAGAGGACGCTTGGTCACTTCCTCTTTTTTTGGCAATCGCCACGCTCAATTTACCTGTTCAAGTTTTTCTTCTTCTTTCACTTTCCGCACTCAACTCCTTTTCGTCTTTTGTGTCACGTTGATCTGTTTCTGGCTGTATAAACATAGAAACAGAGAGGACTTTCTTGCTATTTCAGGCGAGGGAAATTCCTGGTTGTAATAGAGTCAGATAAACTCATTACGATCACATAGATTTCGTTTTTTACTGCTTTTCTTGATTCTACAATATAAATGTTGAGTTAAAGACCTACGAGGGCGACCATTTTTCCTAATCCCTCCAAACGTAATTATGATAAAGGGAATCGTCACCGCATAATTTTTTTTTCTAATGCATCTTAAGAATTGGCAGTGCAACAGTTCAGGGCCAACATGATGAATTACTCCACATCTTAAGAGCTGTGGGAATTTCTGATTTTATATACATGCTAACGAATAACTTTTAAAAACCTCTTGAATCAAAAAAAAAGTTATTCAATAATCTGGATAATGAATATTATCAGCCCTTGGAAGGAGTTTCTTTATAATAGAAATTATGTATGTCTATATGTTTGTTTGCATTTTTATATATTCTTAGCAGTGGACCAATGCAAGCAAAACTTGGAACACAGATTCTTAATAATCAAAGAGGAGAGATGTGGTGAATCCCCAGGACAAACGTGGAACAAAATATGCGAATATGAGGGACGTCGGGGCGGAACGTAGAACGGGTTACTTTATTACTGTTTTACTGGATAATTCTGGAGCTATTAAATAGGGAAGAAGTCCTGACCAAGTTCTGACTGCTCTTGTCACTTTGTAATTTTTGCAGCATTTCGACAAAAGTAATTTACAAAACTCCTCGCTTATAACTCTTTAATGGTATATATTCGTAAACTACGTGTCAGCTGCATATAAGTTACGTATTACGTTTAAATCTGCTTGCATTAAGGCTGGGTGAAAAACCGTAAACTGAGGCTATCATGCGGGCCGGAACAGGATACTACTGTGTTAGGCAAAATGTTATGTGTTCCTCAAGGAAAAAAGGAAAAACTGGCAGACTCACCTTGTAAGAATGAGTTACAGGATGCTGTACGTAAAACGTACACATTAAGAAAGAGTAGTAACATATAAAAGGGAAAATGTTAGTAAAGACCGTGCAGTTGCAAAAAAAATCTGTTTGCGAAAGGAAAAAATGACAACGCGATTAACCGTATGCTAAATAGGTATAAAAAAGAAAACACCAAAGGGTGCTATAATATTTCTGAAATTAAATTTCATTTTATTGCACTAATTGTATATACAAAACATCTTATCTCGTCTTGCCCAAAAAATCTAAATTCGTTGTTTTAAGTTATATTGATATTAGATTAAGTAGGTTATATATTAAATTAATGTTTTATACTTTTATGAAATCATTTTTCTTTTCCCATAATTAAAAAAAATTGATGAAGTATAAGTGTCGTTCCGCCCCCGACTATGCACGTCTCTTGCACCACAAACACAATACACGAAAATCCAGTACATTAAGTGTGCGTAATCATAACATTCTTCTACTTTCACAGCTGATCAGTTACATCCTGCTATACGAGTTCCAGGAACATATCTAATCATTATAAAAATAATATACGAAAAGATTTTATTAAGGTCGTAAATTTGAATATTTCGGTTTTATTTAGAACTGCCTTTTATTTCGCGAAACTACGGAAGATGATAATTTTATCAAACTTCTATTTTGCCCATTCATGTTCTACATTACGAAATCAACTCTTCGAGAAGTTGATTTATTTAAAGGAGAAATTGTTTTTGCTCACTGGAATCGTCCACAAGTGAAACAGATTCAAAGCGCTATTATTTAAATACTATTCACGTACCATTTCTTACTTGTCAACATTAGTGTCTTGCACCACTACCCGTTGTGCAATGATTTCTTGATTACTACTAAAGTACTTTTTAATGCAATTCTGTAGCTTGCGGCGACGTTACGCGACGGTTGTGATTGAGGGTGGCTGATTAGCGGGTACTCTGATCCTAATTATCCTCGCTAACTCAAGACCTTAGACTGTGTCCTTCTTCCACACACATCATAGGTAGCCTTCTCAACTCCTCTACATCTGCATTACATACAAATTATCTATCCGTCATGGCTGTGAAATCAATACCTTACCTTGTTTCAGACAACGTAATGTCTTTTTTTCTCTTCCGCCATTCCAAAAATGCTACAACGTAAATTTTAATTACATTATTCCTTAGCGCCGAGTTTTCCATGATTCGAAAAAAATTATCGCGAGAATCATTCCTTTAAATTAGTTTTAAATTTTGTTTAGTCCTAACGATGGATGACTAGTATATTCCATGCTACCAATTATTGAGTTTAAGAAACTATCGAGTATATTAACACATTTAGACTTTAACCTAGATTAGAAGCATTGTAAATTTTTTAAATATATTTGGAACCTGCTATTAGAATTTTCCACCTCTTTGAACCAAAATTTAGCTTCAGAAGTCCACGAATATTTTTTGTTCTCGATAGGTTTAATTAGGTATTATTTCTGGTTTTTATAAGTATTAAAATATTTTTAAAAATCGTACAGAATACAGAAAACTACAGGAAATCGTGCCCCATGTTCTCAGAGTATTTTGCAAATTAGTAATAAAACTGAAATAAATATAACTGAAGAGACATAGCAAGTCGTGTACAGTAGTCACTGGGGTTGGGACGGAACTCACTATAACCACAGTATTTTTACGAAAACTTTGACGCAATCAACATTGTCACGTTTTTGAAGGATCGTGAGATACAGTAACAGGCACACAGAGGTATATTTGACACGAAGGCTCGAACTACGAAAGGCCTATCGTCGATTCTCGGTAGCGGATAAACGTCTATTTTCGTGATCTTGTAACATCTTCTATAATCGACGCAGAATATCCAGAAACGCCGGATTGCCCAAAGGGGGCCAAGTTTTTCGACGTAATGGTCTCGTGCAGTACAAGCATTTGTACAGCAAATATAACCTCTAGGTTACTGTATCTCACGATCCTTCAGAAACGTGACATTTCTGGTGGAGGCGCCGGGTTGAGAGTAAATTAAGTAAACAAATAAAAAAATGGTTCGTCGATTGGGACTGGAAACCGAGTCCATATTTCTGCCGATCAGCACTTTACCCCTGGGCTATGGCTACAGCCTGTGAGATGTGGCAATATTTTCTATTCCGGATAAGTCGTACGTCAAAAACCTTCTCCGTAAAAGTTAAGGGATGAAAAAATACAAGGGTTTAATAATATATGTATATACATATATCTTGAAAACAAATACGATGTACTCTTCCAACGGCTGTATGGTCTGACGATAATCTACCCGCCCTCCTCCCTCCTTTCCGCTACTGCGCTTGTCACAGGTCAAGCTATTTATCACGACCTATACATATATTGATTAAATGGCAAAATAGGATCCATTTTTTTCGTGCGATAAAGTTATGAATTCTTCGGGAGAATAGTGATCAGTCCTGAAACCTTGACCTTCAAGTTCCACTTCAGGCACTGAATTCATATCCTACCACTTCCAAATGATGAGCCTGTAACAACTACAACTTCTATTATGAACTTTTTTAGAATATAAAATTATTTCACCCTTATAAACAATCTCCCATATTTTAATTTATTCCATTAATTTCTCATTTTTTAAATTATATAACGCTACAAGTTAAAGCTTATTGTACAAAATAGTTTCAAGTATTAAATAATTTGTATCAAAGTTCTTTATCTTTATAAAACGTCATTTTAAAATTATTAGTTTTGTTAATTGGTCAAACGTTATACGACGTATATGTAATTATTATTTTATTATATTATGGTCAAAATACCATCAAATGTAAGTGAAAAATCTTAATGAAATAAAATACAACGAGAGATTTTAAGAGGGTGAAATAACTTTATATAATTATATCAATATAATAGTTATTAAAAATTTATAAATTCTGTTGAAAAAGTTTATATAAAGTTTAAATAAAAAATCTATAATGAATTAGAAACCCGTTAGCATCAATTTAATCGTGGGAACGATCACTGTTTCAATCTGTGTTATTAATTGAGTAAAGTAGATATTAGAGAGCAGAGTTTGGCAATAATGCAACCGACGCCAATTGAAAGTGCGCTTTTCCCAGTGAGCGTCGCTCAGAAAATACAACTGTAATTAAACTCCGTTAAAACCAGCTACTTAGAGTTTTTTTACGTTTTCCTCTACATGATTGCCTTTCCTTTCACCTTTACGATTCGACTGCAAATATTTTTATCCTTCCTCGTGCCATATTTCTGATGAAGGCCGTTCAGTGTCCATCATAAAGTGAAACAGGTGGCGCATTTTTCATCAGGTCCCCAACAAATGTCAACGGCTTGAATATACGACTTTACCATGTCAAGTCAAGGCTAACTGGTGGGTAATCCGAATTTTTCTGAGGAAGGCAAAAACTTTGAGAGTCTTTCTTGTATATTTGGTCCTTGAGTCCATTGATCTTGATTGGTAAAGTTCTGGAACCTTATTTGGAAATGATGCATGGAAGAAGTGAAGTACAAGTGGAACGTGTTTCCGTGAATCCTGAGATCAGGTCAGTCAGACATGAGCGATGTCGACGTAGACCTCGCAGCTCGCCTTATCTGGTCGTCAGGATCTCCTCGCCCTGTGAGAAGATGTTGAGTTCTTCCCGTTGATGTTGCACAAAACGCTCACGCTCTTCCTATTTCCAAACGGTTTCCCCTGTTGTCCAACACCTCCTCGACAGATGTACTTCTCCACCTCCTTTGTGTTTCTTGACGGACAGCTGACATAAAAGGTCCAGTCTTTTGCCTCCCACCCATCGATCTTCTTTTCATAACAACTTCCACTCTCGAAAAAGTAAAAAAAAGAGAACGGTAATAATTCAACTGAACGGGGATGAGAAGCTTTTCATTACTACTCTCTTCAGTTTCAAAATCAGTGCGTTACACATTTAATTATTTGCTTCACACTGCCCATTCGCTAATCTTGAGTTACTGTATAATTATTGTTATTTTCCTTTATGAAGCTTCTTCAACCATACATTGCGTCCACATTCTAGGCTGTAGGGAACTAAGAGGGTGCGATTGCTAAATATATTATGAACTGATCCATTGTTTGAAATAGGAAAGTATAAAGAAAGAAGCAAAATCATGGGTTAGAACAGGAGCCAATGTTTTCATTCTAAGGAGAAAAAGGTTTAGAATAAGAGTCGAGCATACCTCCTCAATGAGGCTAGGCACATTTGAAAGGAAAATTATTCAGTCAAAGTCAAAGTAGGAGTCAACTGGAGACCAAGTTATAATTATGAGCTGTGTCATTTGTATAAATCGCCTGATGTTATACAAGTAATAAAGGTTTCCAGGTTGAATGGGTGGGCCGTGTTAAGAGAATGACGTACCTTTTGCATAGATTACTCCAAATATTGTACTATTTCGCCCTGGAAACTTTATATATTCCCTGCCCAGGAACATTCTAAAAGGGAATTAATTTTAACTCATTACTATAGCAGCATTATTTACTTCAGCTAAAGGATTCTCTTAACCCAGCTTATTTTACTGATAATAAACTAAATAGAAAATCACAATACGAAGTAGGCGCGAATAGGAATTTCTTTTTATAGTTAGGAGTTTTAAAATGATATTTTTACCTCCTAATGAAGTTGGTCGTTTGTCTCTGCCCCTTTAAGTTAAATTTTGAGTAACGAGAATGGCGAACACTTGAAGGTCTTGTGTTGGCATTTGATTAAATATAACCATTATAATAATAAAAATATATTGGTAAACCTCTCACTTATTTTATTGCGGTCGTTGCACTCATCGACATATGTTATTTAAGAACTAACTGAAATTAGTTAAATCTTGAAAACATTTTATTTAAAATTATAATTGTACACACAATGTTTAAATAATAAGGCAAAGATACCAACTCTTTCTCTCCGCGGCAAAGATCCTACTATGACAGCGATTACTACATTCTCTGTGGACTTCTTTAAGAACATTAATAATATAAAAATTTCGTAATTTTTAAAATTTAGATCCAAAAACAGTGAATCATTGCAGCCTTTCGTGGCATAAAATAGATTGGAAAGCTGCGATTAACGTTATCTAATGATGTGGATACAGCTGTGAAAGGCGTGGAACCAATGTTGGCAGCTTGTCGTGGTAAGGACGGTTGTGCAACTCGCGAAACTAATGACAACTAAAAGGCGGAATAAATTGGCACCCAATCTGAGGTCACTGACATGCGGAGGGTGATTCAACATAGACTAGTTAATCCTGAAAAAATATCTGATAATTAATATAAATAAATTCCTCTAATTTCTCGATAAAGAAGTGAATAGGAGGACGAAACGTAATTGTTTTGAAATATATAGTATAATTTTCTGACTCAAGCTCATTTGTTTATTTATATTCTTTGTTAAGTTGGTTAGCCCGTAGGTTCCATTATTGAATATGACGGATGCAATACGCTTTATTTATGTATAAATATATTGTTAATTTAGAGGATAATCACAGCTCCAATGAAACTAAAACATTGCTTTATTCCATTGTTTGCTACACTTATTAATTAATTTACAATTACTCCCTCGCTCATTGTTTTTTTTCTCACAATTATAACATGCATTTTATATATATAAAGCGTATTCAGTTGATGTACTACGATGCAACTCAGTTCCTATCGAGGACATCAGCCCGCAAACAAACAAACAACGAGCTCGCCTGATTGTTAATTGAGGCGTCGCCTCAAAGATTACCACTGTCTTGAAAATACTACGATACTATTATTGGTATTACTTATCCAACAAGTACAATACTCGTCACTACACTCCGTCACAAAAATAAGAAAACCTCCAAGTTCAGGAATCATGATGCTGTTTGTAAATACATTCAAAGTTTTAATTAACAGCTAAAAATAACAAATTACTTCGATATGCAACACCACAATCACAATGGCCGCGGCCCAGACTCCAGAAGTCGACCATTCGTATTTCTAATATAATACTGTTGGCGCTCCATTACACACGTTTATTCATGGCTTAGCAGTAAATTCAAGTAATATTTCTTAATAAACATTATTTATAAAATTCTCACGAATATGTAGACGGAGACAGTCGTTGCATAGAGCTTTTATCCATCTTTATCCAAGTCTAGCAAGTCCGAAAGGTTGAAAGTTCACAGAAGGTTTTACATAAGTGATGATAATTTTATATTAGATTGTGATTGTCTGAGGACAAATTTAAGGTGATGTGAAGAATGATCTCGAAGACAATTTAATAAACCATCATATAATTTACTTAATTGAGAAGTATCTTTTTTTAATCTCTCTTTTTGTAGTCGCATCAACAACGAGGTCATTAGCGACTTGCTCCTTAGGTATGTGAGTTTACTTTTCTCTGTCGCGTATACTCAGTCATGGTACTTGAAACACTCACACACGGGGTGGCCTATCAGGTTTTTATTAACAGTAAATGTATTGGATTTAGTATATATTTCAGGAAATAACATTTTCTTATCTAAAATAAGGTCTGCCAAGAGCTAGTTGATTGTCACAAGTAGTGCCTCATGTCACCGTCTTCTTCTCCTCCGTTAAGTAAAATAAATAAATAAAATTGGTAGCACAGATTTCTGTAATAATGGGAGATGATAATTCTTTGAGAATCTCCGAAACACTGGCTAAGACTAGACGCGGAGATTTTTTCGAAGAATCTCTAGTAACTGTCTATGCCGGAAGCCAAAACGCCCCATGGGGGGAGGGGGGCAATTTAGAAAATGAGATCGCGTTAAGATTAAAAACCAAACACCTGCTTGTGGATTTGTCTGTTGTTTGAATTCAGTACCAACAAGAACTGTCACAAACGCAGAATCATTAGTCAGTAAAAACCTTTTAAATATAGGAGCGACGGCATGGCTTTGTAATGAAAGAGAAGTTAAATGCCCAAAGTCAACCAACTTCACAAAAGAGACAGTATTGCCTTTTGCTTCTTCGTGCTTAGCTAAATTTGGACTTAAAACCAATCGACTGGCTATCATGTGAGGATGAGGCTTAAGAGTGAAGATGACCTCCTGTGGTGTAGTGGTTAGCGTCTCTGCCTCCCGGGTTCGATCTCTGGCATGGGCTTGGAGGTTTTGTTTTGTTGTTGGAGTTACCATACCATGACTCCCTTATTTATTTGTTAAGTTCCCTGTAATAGTGTACAGTCGCTAAAGACCTTTTTTATAAAACTTTAAACAAAAATTAAAAAAAATCTTATAGCATCAAGAATCCAGACCAGATTACTAAAGTTTACCACAATAATCTCTTATTGAATGTAAAAATTGTTAAACAATTAAATAGTAACTATTAAAAATCAAAATATTATATTTTACATAAATTTTAGTTGTTCAATAGTCGGGGCGGAACCTATTTTTTTACTGGATAGTGCTGGAGGTTATTAAATAGGGTTGGTCAAGGAAGAAGTCCTGGCAGCCATCTTGACCAAGTTCTGTCTGCACCTTGTGAATGAGCTCTTGTTTTGTGACTTTACCATTTTTGAGCATTTCGACAGAAGGTAATTCACAAAACTCCTCACATTTAACTCTTTAATGGTATACATTCGTAAACTAGGTGTCTTCAGCTGCATGTGCGGTTTAGAGAAAGAGGATAAACAGGCAGAAAGATAAGGAACGGAAAAAGAGGGAAATATTAGTAAAGACTGTGCAGTTGCAAAAAATCTCTTTGCGAAAGGAAAAATTGATAAATCGATTAACCGTAAAGTACATAAGGAAGAAAACACAAAAGGTGGTAAGATTTTTATAACAGTAAATTTAATTTTACTGCACTAATTGAATATACAAAATAATATGGTACTGTGATGTGTTAGCAAAGACTGGGCAGTTGCAAAAAAAATATATATCTTTGTGACCGGAAAAATTGATAAAGCGAGCAACCGTACGCTAAATCAGTATAAGAAATAAAACACAGAATTAATTTGATTTTAGTTATCTAATTGTATATGCAATACATCCTATACCGTTCTGCCTCGGGAGATCTGTAAGATTCTATTGAAAAATTCATCTAAATTATTCGTTTTAAGTTATATTGATATTAAATTAATTGTGTATTAAAGTAAACAAATGTTTTATACTTTTATAAAGCCATTTTTCTTTTTCCACAATTTTACAAAAATTGTTAAGTAATGTGTCCCGTTTCATCCCGAAGTCTTCTGTCCCGAACAAGAATTAATTAGGCTCCAATTAAGAAACAATTCAATACATGGTACAAAAGATGTGTATGTTACGTATAGACATAGACCCTGGGGTAAGTGATGAGGTGTGGGCGGGGCGCGGAAACCCTCTTGCCATTGGCTGTCAGCGAGCGCCGCGGAGGAGGAGTGGAGGAGAGAAGCAACGGCAGTCAGAGGCGACCCTTGGAAGGGCATGGAGCCATGGACAGGCTGTGGTTCCGCAGGTGAGTCTCGTCTCCGCACGTGCACATCATTCATCTCCTCCGCCGATTTCCCAGACTTGTCAAGTGACGTCACATTAGCACGTGCATGGTGATGATTTGAGTCGTGTCCGCCTGGAACCAGTGTACACCAAACTCTGGCAGGAGCGTGCGATTTTTTATTGGAGTAATTTTCGAAACGTTGCGCACAACCACAGACATTAGCCACAAATGATTAATTTGGTGATTCAATTTCGTTTATATTCGTGCACTTGATCGAGTGTCAAAATTGACATAGTTAGCACTATTTTCAGTCATTTACAACTCTCCAGTAGTACATGACTGATGCTTGATGAATGTTTCGATATTCCATCGTCAGGAAAGAATTAATGTTATACATCAATAACTGGTCATTGATATAATTTAACAAAAATTAATTTTTGAATTTAAGTTTAAATAAATAAAAAGACGGGCGATAATTCAGCAATTAACTTGATTATGTTGTACAGACTTGCGTTTATAAATTTAATTTGTAACAAGGTTTTGGCATATTTTTATGCCTTCAAGTTTTTATCCTATAGAGAAAATATGTACAAAAAATTAAATCAAGGCAGCTGAAGTTAAGACAAAAGTTTAATAAATTTATACCGAAACTAAATCAAACTTACTAACTCTAAGTTTATTACCATTTAATTCATACAAATACGACGTTTCGTCTCTCTTTTGAGACTTCATCACGCATAAAATTTAGTAATTCATGATTTGTATCTAAATACATTTAATAAGCATTTCAGCCGAGGGATTCATCAGGAATTGCTAAATTTACGCCTGATGAACTCTCAAAAGGGAGACGAAACGTCGTATTTGTATTGATTAAATAGTAATACAATTAATTGCTAACCCATGGGCTTGGATCATGTTCGCGAAGACTGGGATTAAGACTGCTGGAGGAATGTGTCATGCAAGATGATACTTCGCAGTCGACCCGGTAGGCCAAGGCCTCAATGGACTGTAGAGCACAAGAAGAAGAAATCTAATTGCTGACATGTCGGCCGTCTGTTTATTTATTCGATTAGTATAATTTTCCTCACATTTT
This sequence comes from Eucriotettix oculatus, assembly GCA_034510155.1. Classification (NCBI taxonomy): domain Eukaryota; kingdom Metazoa; phylum Arthropoda; class Insecta; order Orthoptera; family Tetrigidae; genus Eucriotettix; species Eucriotettix oculatus. The sequence continues at coordinate 17,657,991 of CM067379.1, forward strand.
GGAAACATTAACTTGGCTCTTCGTTTGTGGCACATGGTATGTTTATCATTTATAAAGGAGCTTCTATTTTAATTTTTTTGGGGAGTGGGGGTTCTCAGACGCTGAGTGGTTGAGATGTTTCTCTAATCTATTTATTATTTTGGATAAGCCGCCTTCTCGACCTCGTCCCCGAGTGGGAATAAATTCCAAAATATCCGTAATCAAAATCGTATAAGACAAGGTATTGAATAATTATTTTATTTCATAGTCGATTTCGATGGGAATTGGTGAACAGATCCTTGGTGAAAGCAGTGTATTTATTCCCACAGCATATTGAGCCCGTTATCCTCTCAGCCGAGGACTGGTAATTAAACGTCGCCGCGAAGATACTGAACTTGTTCACGGACCGTCGTGACGCATTCACGAATAACAGCAGACTATGCTCCATATTCCAAGGGACACGAAACGGTACTGGAAAACCGTTCCAAAGACGCGAGTTTATGTTATTAGATTATAACTTCGTTTATACTTCAATGTTAGGGAATTCTGCTTCTTGGGAAGCATAATAACTCGAGTAGGATAGCACAGGCAAGGATGAGGAATTTACTTACGGCTAATATAAGTAGGAATATTAAGAAATTAATGTTAAAAATGTTCGTATGGAGTGTGGCTTTATATGGGCGGGAAAAGTGGACGATAGGAGGTCAGACAGAAAATGAATAGAAGCTTCGAAATGTGGTGCTATAGGAGAATGAGATGGGTGGATAGGTTAACTAACGAGAAAGTTCTAAGCAGAAAAGGGAAAGAGAAAAATATGAAGGACTTTGACCACATGTCTTGAGACATGAAGATCTTTTAAAATTAGAAGTGTGTGGGGTAAGAACAGGAGAGGGAGGCCAAGGACAGATTAGGGAGGATGTGGGATGTGGCAGGTATGTAGAAATGTAAAGGCTTGCGCAGGATAGACTAGCATGGAGGGTTGCATCAGACCAGTCTTAGTACTGAAAAGCACAACAACTCGTCTTCAATCTAATTCGCAGCTGTCTTCTTAACAGCAGCCAAACATTGATGTTATATAAATAAATTTTTTATAAAATTTCCTACGCGCGCTCAAACTGCAATCCCCTTTGTAACCGAAATAATTGAAAAAATTAGCATTGCATGGAAATTATTTTTAATCCATTATACAGCTGTTGAAGTCCTACATTGAGAACGAAAGGTCGTGATAATTAAATGCAATGAATGGCCAAAGTCATAAATAGAGGAACTCAATTTGCATTAAAACTTTCGTACCCAACTTTCGGGACCTCTTCAGTCTATTAATTAAAATATTATTAACATTTCGTGTTCCTACCGCAACATCCGCAACCCATATTTCATTGTGGTCATTTTTATGTGATTAAATTAGCTATGAAAAAAATTGATGTTATAATTAATTATATTAATGGCTTATAAATTTGAATGGTACGTAACCTAAATTATTTACTATCTTTTGAGTGTACTTGTCGTCGAATGTAATGATTAACACTGATATTCCCCAAAGAAAGAAGTATTAATTCAAAGACAATTCACTTATTCCAGGGCAATATGTAAACATTTTGACCATCTCTTAAAATCCTATTGTTCATACAAACATTGATTTAAATTTGCAAAATATTCTTTAATTCTTGTTCGTAGGTTTCTCTTCCTTTCACCAATATAAAAGACTCTGCATTCAAAACTGTCAATTAAATTTATAACGATTTTAGAATTTATTTGCTATACAAAAAGAAAGAAATACATTTTGTTAGTTATTTGTACCTTCTTCAGGTTAATTGTCACCGTCAAATTTCATTTTCAAATACAGTGTATTTTATAATGTAACACAAATTTACAATGTGCCACTTTCTTAGTTGTAGTAAATTTTTTATTTATTATTACATAAATCAGACTTGAATATATAACCTTACATTATATTTCTATGAAATTTCGCATAAACTAGATCATCCTCTTTTTAGTTTATGAAGTTGAAACGGACCAAGAAACTGACAGGAAAACTTTTTATTTATATACATTTTCCGATATATATAATCTATTAAGCCTAGATATGTTGCATATAATTATGCCCTCGACGATTTCAGAACGTCCCTGAAACGTTATTATTTTTCCCCGTCAATGGTGCAGTGATTTAGAAGTATCTGTCATTCAAGTTTATCGCCGATGTTTAGTCTTCACGTGGTTTTTTTTAGTAGTTTTAATTACTTTCGCCCGACCTAACTACTACTCGGCCATGTCCATGATTAGTACTCGCTTGATTCTAACACATTTTGACAGTTGATTGCGTGTATAGCGTGTATAGTATAAAATGGCGGGTAGGCTAAGCCGTGCAGGACCGACAACTGTTACTCCACTTGAGGTGCGGAGAGAGCAGCAATTTCGTGCCGCACGGCGTAGAAACCGCTTAAGAGACCAGAAGACAAGTGGCTCGTTGACCCCACGGGTTCCGGGAGGATCCGGTTCGACTCTCGTCTAGTCCTCTGATGGAACGGAGCGGCGACATGGCCGGAAACAGGGGCCATTCTCTCCCATCTGCAGCAGCAATAAAGCTGAAAGGGACGACACGAGGAATCTGAAAACGCGCCAACACTTGCGCGAGTGCAGACGATAATTGAGATGTGAAAGGAAGGCTGTTGTTGCCTCACTGCTATGGTCTGAGTGGCCCGATTGCTCATCCGCCTGTCAACGTGACATTTCACTCGCTACCATCGGGCCTCCTGACAAATCAAGCTATATGCGCCTGCCATCTGCTTCCCCTATACATTTGACAACGGCCTACTTGTTTCGTTGCCTATTTTCAGATCAAATACCACACTCACATTAGTTTTTTTTGTGATTAATTCAGTCCTCCCTTCAGTTTAATGGTTCTAAAAGTTCTAGAAGTGTATTTAAGAGTAATTTAATTCTTATCTGGTCAACCTCAGTATTCTTACAGCTTGTATTTTAAAAACCTCAATGGCTTCATCTTTGACTGTGTTAAATTTGCGCAAAATCTAGTGCCTTGTCACAATACAAGTTCCATATTGTAATTTAGAGTTTTCATTTCCAATTCCTATCTCACCCCCACCCTCTCTCAATACATATATCTACCTCTATTTCCCTCTCTCTTTCTCTATCCGCCTCTTTATCTCAATCTATGTATGCATCTCTGAATGTCCCTCCTCCACTCTCCGATTTTATTTTATGTTACTGAGCACATATTCGATCGAACTTCTCTCGTTTCCAAATCTTCCAAATTACGTTTTTCTGCTGTCGACTAGCCAATCTCTTCACTTATTTCAGTCTTTATAAATAAAAATGAATGCATATTTGTTTGTGTCATGCCTTCCTATACCTTTCATCCGATTGGGGTGATACTGTGGTGAATCGTCGTGCTCACCGCCTTAAAAATTTCTGTCAACATTGCCTTCTCCACCACCACCACCAGTCCTTCTACACAGTTGTAAACATTTTACAGAAGTTTCTGGCGAACAACCGTGACGGTTTCAGAATTTGTACAACCATTTTTTAATAAATGCCTCGATAGTCCCTTCCACAAATCTGTGTGCCACAACTGTAAAGAAAAAAGGTATCTCCATAATGTAACATATTGAAGAAAAAATATTTTTCACTTCCTTAAGACACTTCCGTACTAGGCCGCGATTATTATTCTCTTGTCGGTAACATTTTTGGACTTCTGTAACGAACAGGAATTATTTTTAGCTCCCTTAGAATAAATTATATTTTTTACTTCTTTAATGTTCTGTGTGTATTTTGAACTCTCGTAAAGTTGTCTGAAGCTCCGGGATTATGATTCATTCTCTCAATGCCATTTTTAAAGTCTCTTAAGGTTTCGTGCTAATTTAATACAAAAGAGGAATTAATGACTCAGTCGGTTAATCTTTTAGTCAACCTCAAATCGGCATAGGTGAGGGAATCCACAGCCCGAGGGGTTACTGGCCCATAAAGGGTAACGGTATCGATTCTGGTGAAATTATTTGGTGACCAAAAGATGAGCGTTGAATTATTTAATTTTGCGAGCAACGCCTGGCACTCAACTAGTTTCTTATACCCGCAAGTCATAAGTGTAACGGTAGCAGCAGCGAGTATTCAGGTGATCACGTTTGATTGGCACCGTGGTCCTGGAGAAACTGGAGTAACTATCAGGTCTGTGAAGAGAATCGTGCTCAAGGACCGTGGTAATTCCAGAAGGACGCCATAAGGGCGTGGCTCTACGTGTGTGACGCTTGTGTGTCTCTAGTGAACCGGGGTACGAGAAAAAAACTACTCCTGCGATCATCTTCCTGAAGCGTCAATTATAACCGAAAAGTAGAGATGCGTGCTGGAATCCAGACCGGAAGAGCAACCTTCCCTACGGCACAGAACATGTTCATTCCTATGCTCAAAATATACCTTCGTGCACAGTCATCCACGAGGTCAAATAAACTACAATCTCAAGAACTTACAAGACAATTTCAATTGTAATTGAAGCGACAGTTGAATAAAGAAATGACTTGATATTGGTTAAAAATCTTTCTGAATTTATTACGGAACATGAACACTTAAAACAATCGGGGAAAGGAAGAATCCGGTAAATCGAGTCAAATTAGCTATTGAGGAATCGGAAAAATGGACATAATAAGTCTTCATTAATGGGCGGTTACATTACAAAAATAATAAATATCTTTACTCAAATTAGGATTTAATAATGCAATTTCGTTTTCACTCTGGGTTACGAGGAATGTATTGGAAGTATCAGGTATCTTTAGAGGGAAATAAGTATTCCGTGTACTTGTAAAGAAGCTATACTACTGATATTTTACCAACATTTTAGAGCGGATGATTACCAATCTGAAAAATATATTTATGGAAGTAAACAAATGGGAATTTATTAACAAGTCCTTAAAGAATCGTTTAAATCTCTTTTAGTCTACGCCACTTGAATTCAATTGGAATTTCATGGGTGTGTTAAGTCATTTCAGCAATATGCATTGCATTATTTTGTAAGTTTTAATGAATTAGTAATAATATTTTGGTCAGATCATAGAATCTTCTTAAAACAATATATTTCTGAGAAGATCTCGCAGCTTCGTAGGATGGTGAAAACCTTGATCACAGTATGGAAGTAGAAATTCGGGAGTGTGTCTGTTTCCTGGGACAAAGTCTCTAGAGAGCGTGTCCGCCATTTATTGGGAAACAGAATAATTCTGACAACATAGGAAACTAAACATTTCCCAAATAAGAACCGAGCTCACGTCACTTCACCTTCGTGTGCCATTCCTCCAGGTGTTCGGACGCCAACATAATTAACCTCCGATGTTAACTTCAACAAATTCCAAGTCTGAACAGTCCTTTCTCTAACCGTATTAACTGTCTCATTAATCCTAGATTACGTCTTAAATATGAACGCCTACTTTTATGTCGGATTTTATCCGTAATGTTAGCGGAACCTCACTTCTTATTTTCACATTTTTTCATAGCTCATTCTAAATATCAACGTTTCTTTTCCACCTCCATCACTGTAGTTGACTTGTATTGTATTACGCATATTAATGCAGCAATAAGTATATTTGCCCCCCGAAGATTCGAATCCGTGCACTTCTACCCATTTTCGAATATAAAAGCGTATATTTTGTAATTAAATTGACATCTTGGAAAAAGGACTGATTTCCCATACTGCCTCTGTATATTTGTAGCAATTGTCTTTTCTTCTGCTATTGCAAAATAAAGTGACAAACTTCTTTCTGATAAACTCATTAAATACCATTTAAACGGCTGGGTATCGATTGTTTCTAAGAAAAACCCGAGCAATTTCAAATACTTAATTTCGTAAACTAGGGACTAAAATAATTTCATTAGAGAAGGTCTTAGTCTTAGTATTTTATGGGAATAATAAATAAAATAATAAGTAAAATGGACTCTATTAATATTCACTTAGCTATGGCAAAAATAGTGTCAAATTATAGTCACATCTACATGAAAGATTTAGAGAATGGATTAAAGGTAAAGTTCTCGGGTTTTAAAATGTTAACGTTTCGATTCAGGTAACTGGGTTAGGATGGTGGAAATAGCCATCGAAACGTTGTATTTTAAAAATGATATTTCACCCGGGTGAAAACTCGAGAACTTTACATTTAATAAAAGAATTAATTTACGTCTTGAAGGTTTATGAACTTAATTTAACATGTGATAACAAGAGTTACAATATAAGAGTGAATATTAGGAAATTATTATTTAAAATGTTGGTATGGAGTGCGGTGTTAGATGGGTGCGAAACGTGGACGCTAGGAGTTGCAGACAGGAAAAGAATACAAGCTTTGGAAATGTTGTGCTATAGAAGAATAAGATGAGTGGATAGGGTAACTAGCCAGAACGTTCTAAGGAGAATAGGAGAAGAGAGAACAATATGTAGGACTTTGACTAAGTGAAGGGATAGATTAATAGGCCACGTTTTTAAACATGAGTCTTGTAAAATTAGCATTAGAGGGAAGTAAACAGAAGAGGGAGACCAAGGATAGAATACGCTAAACAGATTAGGCAGGATATGGGATGTGGTAGCTATGTAGAAATGAAAAGGCTTGCGCAGTATAGGTTAGTATGGAGGGTTGCATCAGACCTGTCCTAGGATTCAATACCACCACAACAACAACAACGATAGCAAGAGATACGACCTTCTTTAACAAACAAACATTAAAAAGCAAATAAAAATAATTAACAAATTATATGTCTGATATTATATCTTCGGTATTTTCCTTTTTCAAAATTTGCCAGTATCCTTTTAAGAGCCATTTGAGAAGAGTACTAGACTCGAATTGAATAATCGGCCTATGTATTTTTTTAGTCCACTATGTTTTGTTTTAAGGTGTTGTGTGTTAAATAACATCGCATCTCTTGTTATTATGAACCATAGACGTTAATTTTTACATTTCTTTATTACGCTTTTTAAATTTTGTATTATAACCCCACCGGTTTTGATGTCTCCGTTATTAATTTATAACTCCAGCAATAAACGTTTAATAAAAATTTATTTTTCTCGGTCCTAAACGTTGCAGTAGTAATGCTGAAGATATTTCGAAATTTTGAGAAGAAAGGTGTTATATTGAATTGAAATTCTTCTCTTTCTGAATTTTGGCCATTTATTGCATTTTATTTACAAAAAATAATATTAATTTGAAATGCGATGAACGAAATTATTTTTTTAAAGAAACACAACACAATATTTACAATTTACGAAATCTTATATATTACAAACTTTTCTTAAAAATGATCCCTATATATATTTACATACTTAGCTATTAATAATGTTTCCGGTAAATAATGGGCATTTATTCCAATACGTACAGGTTTGCATAATTTTAATGTAAGTAGAAGTAATTAACCTCGTAGACAATAAAAGACTGTTAATTACACAGAAAGGAGTCCATTATAATGTGTTTACCAATACTTGTAAAAACTTGCGGTGGAAACACTTTAAGGATAATAAAATTTTAATTAATAAATGTGATTTTCGAATTATTTGCATGGCCGTTTATATTCAATTAACAAATTGACATTTATATTTTAGTTAAAAGGCACGTTTAATTTATTTTATGTCATTTGTCCATTTAATTGCTATAGGTTATAATAAATAATAATAATAATTACCATTTCTGTACACTTTGTGATTGTTTCCACGGCAGGGTGTATGGAATAAGACGTCATAGAAACACGATTGTCTTAAGCTCTTTCCTGTCCAACGTAAAAGTAATTTTCCCAAATTTTACGGACTCACGGCTCCTCGATGTTTTACATGTATTACTTGTAGCGCACTTAGTGTTTTTACGCGTGTTTACTTTTGGGTGTTGAAACGCCGTAGTTTCCCGTTGCCCAGGACTACACACACACACACACACATGTGGGTCTCTCCCTCTATTCTTCAGGGGCACTGAACCGTGGTAAGAACTACCAAGATGGAGCGGAGGCTGCGAAACTACCCATTTATCTTATTTCGCAAAGGAGTGGAGCGCAGAGGAAACACTATCAAACAATCGCCCGCCACATCTAGACACTTGACAATGAGTGAATATGATTTTTTGTAGAACCATTAACCGAAGAAAGGGCCAAATGAATTACTGATATTCGATGTGAATTCCTGATCCAGTTTATAGAGTTTTATTACGGTTCTGAGCAAATAAGGAAGCACAGATAAGTCAGAGGCATGGTGAAGCAAGACATGGAATCGGATGAAGAAGGTGGCTGAGACGTTAAGTGTTACAGTCGAGACCAAGAGAAGGCAGCGTAGAAGAGAATTAGGCGCCATAGATATTAAGTAAGGAAATATGTAAGTGCCTGTGTAAGTGGATAAGTATAAGGAAAGGCTGCGCCATGAAATTCCACTGATATATATGTTTATGAATAAGTAACCATAAAAGTGCCATTCCAGAATGTGGCAACACGAGCCAACGGTCTGTTAGTGTCAGAGCTTCTCAATACCTGAAGAGTTGCACAATTCCTATCCCGGAAGAGATATTCCTCCCACCTCCTCGTCCTTCATCCTCCTCAACACCCGATGCCGAACCTAATCGTTGTTACATAACGCCAATCCATTCCTCGACGATCTCCGAGAAGATTCTACACGGCTGTTGCGCAAAAGCGGGAGACATCTCGTCAGTAGCGAAAAAAAAACATATTTATAATATACGATCAAAGAATATAAAAAGAAGCGGCAGAACCTTCGGTGAACTTTAAAGGTTTCTGGACGCAGTGGCGAAATATTTTATCGTCTGGAAAGACAGAACCGGTACCGAGGACGAGATCATTACTGGGTCACCATCACCAAGGCTCCACTGTACAGTTACTTACCAGGGCAGACCACATTACACATTAACACTTCGTTTTCTGTGAAATTCATATCAGAACATGCCCCTAAACATAGGGTTGAAACGGCTTGTAAATATAAATTTTTTATAAATTCTAACAATTAGCCATGGTGCTTCAATTTAGTAAATCAATTAACTATTGAAATTCAAATAACTAAAAATAATAAATTAATGAATAGTTTTTACAGACACAGTTTTTATTTAGATTAAACGACGTTTCGTCCCCGCATTTAGGACTGCTACAGGAGTTAAATTTTCCTGGAATAAAATCACATTTCAGGTGTACCAGTCTTCTAGGCAGTCACTGTTGGTTTTTTACACATTTAACATTATTTTCTTTCATCAAAATTTAACACATGGATGAGTCCCAAAAGTGGTGACGAAACGTCGATTAATCCAAATAAAAACTGAGCCTGTAAAAACTGGTCGTTAATTTAATTCATTTAGTTTTATTATTATTATTTTATTAGTAGAATACAGATAATTTCTCTACTTATTTAAATTTCTTATCGATGTAAATTACTCTCAAAAGTGAACATTAAATCACTTTTTTACCACCAATCGCAAAAAGGGTTACAGTTGTTAAGTTATGCATACGTGGATCTATTTACCGTGATTTATTAAATTCTAATTATGTATATACATAATGTAACATGTTAATAGTTCTAAATAACTTCAAATTAATATTCTTCAATAAATTTATAAAAAGTTTTCTTAAATATTTTTCAGTACTACAGCTAGATATTGGGCTTCTCTTACTGAATTATTATATTATGAAAACAGAATAATTTATTTACGAAGTTTTGAGTAATATCATCTTTTCAAACTAAGTATTAACGACCCGTATAACACACTTTTACACAAAATATTGAAGACATTTGAAAATAAAGTAGACGATTCGACCATCCATTGTGGTTTTTTTTTCAATAAAGGAAATTGATGGTCAAAATGTCTACTTATTTTCAAATGTCTTCAACATTTTTTGTATAAGTCTATTATACCGTTCGTTAATTTTTCGTTTGATTTTTTTATTCACTGACGTTAACTGTTCTTATAATATAAACATTTGTTAATGTAATAATAATTATTTGTGTATTGTAGTTGACGATAACTTGTTGGTTGTCGAATGAGAACAGCTGAGAAATATATATATATATATATATCATACTACTTAGTTTAAGTAATGATACCCCTAGAGTCTCACCAAAGAGCTTCGTATGATACCTGTGCGTTGGATGATAAATGCAAATAACTTTACGCTTTCTAAAAATGAAGTCTACATTTAGAAACCAGCTTTCGGGCCGTGTTTAACTACTGCCGCTTTCCTTGTACACATCTGCATTAATCTATCAGAAAACCCTTTCAGTCGAAATTATTTCTGACTTAATTGTTTATCCTTCCATATTTTTATAAGTAATCTTTAGCTTCTCTAATTTGCTTAATGATCTAAAGTGAAATAAAGGTACAGTGATAATTTATGACTTTAACTTTTGCGCTCTTGTACCGTTGTATAGTTCTCTCAGTTATACCAACCAAATATTTTAAAAAGTTTTGAAAATATAATCAGGTTTTGTTAATAAACATTTTATTCAAATTTCCAGATTCTTAATTGTTTCCGTTAAAGTAAATAAATAATATTGAAATGGTATAATTATACGACCAGTTTTTAAAGAGGTTATTTGTAATTAAACATCAAAACTAGAAAAAAAACTAAAGAAGGTGCGAATCTGAACCGAATAGTTTAATTAAAAATAAAAATTGTCTGGAAACTGGTCGTAAAATTATTGCAATTTAAATATTTTAATATCAGACGTTAATTGATTTAATTAATAAATAATATTATTAAGTAATACAGTTTATTTAAAACAATAATGAAGAGACTAAATTTGACTAATTTATTTTTTACGAGTTATCGTTACATTATAAAATCTTTATCAAAAATATTATTAAACAATTATCATTGAGAACCTAAGTAAGTCATTTGATGAAGTCGTAAATGTGAGGATGAATTGTTGTAATAATTATAGAAAACCTTTTTTATTTATAGAGGTCGCATTGACTGCTCGGGTATTACCGACCACACTGACAATTATTTAAATATTATTTCACAATTTTTATTTATATATTATTTACAATTATGAATTTATAATACCCATTTTCTGTTCGTTAATCAATAACAAATTATTTGTCTTCATTTCATTTGATTTTTAAACTTAAAACAAAAAATATAATACACTGAAATCATATCAAAAATCTTACTGTCCTTACAAAGCTTTATAATTTCTTTTTAATATTCATGGGAGTCCACGACGGATTTGTAATATTTGTCCTGTAGGTATTTTAGTCTGTTGGTGAAATTGCATTTTCAAGTTCACAAAATCTTTTTTTATCTGTGTATTGGTCTTTTAAATTAACTGTACATAATTATTTTGTAAAACAGACGTTAAGTGATATATTATTTAACGTTTCCCCGTAGCTTTATGGAAAATTTTATTTAGTCTTTAATGAATGTATCTGAACCCGACCAACTAACGAAAAAACGAGTGGTTAAGACAATTAATAAAAATCGTGGTTTATTTTTGGAGTGGAGGAAGACAATCTGTGCATGTGAAATTCATCCAGGATTAGGGAGATAAAATCTGTTACTTATTACTTCTTATCGTCGACATCGAATTGGTGTGTAAGCAACACCTGCTAAGGCAGTTTTGTCTCCGGTACGTAATGCCACGTAATGAGATGATTATCACAGACTCCTTATCCCCTCGACTCGGTCTCCATCCTAATTACACTGCCCGTGGGTGATTCGCCACTCACTTTATCCGCGCGTAATGATATGGGCCGCCGCTCTCTTATTATGGCTATTTACGGCGTATCGGATCTTTACGACCGTGTTACACATTAAGCAGTGTATCCGGAAGCCAGATCGCGGAATAAGGCTGTTACATTTTGAGGGGAAGACCGAGGAGCGCATTCCTTTTTAAACCGGAACACTGATGCAGTTATTCGGACATTCGATCCGGACGAGTCCATGAAAGTTACAATCAGCAGAGAAGATCCTCCTCCTCCATTTCCGGGAAATAATTCGCTACTAAAATATGCTGATTGTATTTCATTACTAAAACAACTGAAAGGCAAATTACTAGGTAATTGTTTGCGGTTTCATGAAGGCTAGTTCGCTATCTGCCCTTTATTATCCAGCACAGTTGCTGGCCAAATTTTAAGTGAGGTATCTTGTCAATCTGGAGCGGAACGCTGAAAAACTCTCTCTGCCATGTTACAGATAAATATCCGGGTAATTTCCAGACATTGTATATTGATAAGGTCGTAGATAAGCAAGACGTTCCATTTTTATCTCTAAGAGAGCACGAGAAGGTGACGTATGTAATAATGATGAAGCAGCAAAACTGACGAAGCCGACTGATAATTGGCTAGCTTAATAACTTTCATTGACTGAGCGTCAGTGCTTAGTGTATATAAGTAATAAATTCCTATTTTGGTTCTGCCACAGACCCACGCTTTCACCGCTGCTAATTTGATTCCTTTCACCGTTGCCGTCTCGAATAATGAAAGGGAGAAAAAAAAAGAAGCGACTACAACGCTGGATGGGCTGCCATTAAGTAATGAGGCAAACCACTTCGCAAAGCCGTTAACTAGTGTTTAGAAAATGAGGCGCGATAATCACTGCAGACTCTTTTGTACAAGTGGATCCATTTTTATTTGCTGCTAGTCTATTTTTCTACACTCATATAACGCAGCTTTCCTTTAAAATAACGATTTCAGTATTCCCGTCTTACATAATACAAACCCTGGTTCGAGTGAATTCGGATTGACTTCTTCCTGACTAATTGGCCGTTTTAAGTTTATTTATTAAACAATATATGTCAGATTAACTTCAACATTAATGTCCTGTAAACACTGCTAATCTTAGAAAGAATTGTTTCTGGCATGGGAAGTTTTTCGAAAAGAAATTAAAAATAATCACTTGTAAATAAACTAGTGAGATTAATCTGGCGTAATATTATAAACAAGTACAATAAATTGTCAAAAATCAGAAATAGAAGGGGTTGAACTCAAAATAAGGCGTTTTGTCGTTTCGACCCGGGACGTTGCGATAGCAATACGAAAGGTCTGATAAAGTTTTAAATTTAGAACTGAAGAGGTCACGAAAAAATATTATTTTAACTTAAAATTATTCCACTTTAAGTATTTATTTATTTATTTATAACAATAATTAATTCTGCACAACATTCAAATTTTTGTGAAAGTATTTCTGCTTCATCTCTGTTTTCAGTCAGACGATCTGTTTCTACCACTTAAAAAAATATATTATAAATGATAATAAAGTCGAGTAACAATTGTGTATAATTTAAAATGATTATATCTTTATAAATTGAAATGTATTGTACCTGTGTGAGTGTAAGAGAAAGAGAGAGAATGTTTCTCCGAGTATTCAGACCTGCACAAAAATATTCTCTACAAGATCAACTTGGCTAATAAAGTAGTATTTGTGTCCGTAATATATTTTTGGAATTAAATTGAAGACACAAATGGAAAACGATTAGCAATTACAATGTTAAGAAACCTCGTTATAGAGGCTCAAACTCTTAATAAATGTACAAAATTAATATACTAGCATTTATTACGAAATTTTTACATAGCACATTCAGGGTCTATATTATCGCGCGTTTTAATATATAACTATTTTAGAGCAAATCCTGCTTTCCTTTCTCGTCTTTAAATAAAAAAATCTAACTTAAAAAAGATGCTTTGTAAATCACTTTTCTGAAGTAGAAGCTGGAGTTGGCTTTACTGAATAACGTACAAAACATTTTATTGATTTTTTTTCAAAAGATAAGGTTATTGAGAAGGCGGGAATTGGACACGATAACGTGTGACGTCATACACGTATACAAATTTATTCATTGTTAAGTATTGTATATATTTTATTATATTAACTGGTAATGTGGCCAGGTTATTCAGCTGATTTACAACGGACCAATGTTACTACTGCTGACTTCATGCGTGTAAGCTAATAGAAGCAAAGCTTACTCAAAATTAATAGGATGCCACTCGTCTAATTATAATACGACTATATATATTAGTAAGAAAACTATTATCATTGCTAACAGCTAAAAACAGTATGAAAATTTGAGACTAATTGCAAACATAAATCACTGTAGCATATAATACAATATGCACGGAAGCGTAAGCAAGGAAATTGAAAGTCGCAGACACACAAAGAGTGAGAAATTATCTTCGTCTACAAGAAAACACAATGGAAATAGGAGATCAAAGGAGGCTCGTAATAAATTAAGAGCTGCGAAAGACTGTGAAGATGGAGACAGCCGCGGACATAAATCACAATGAGGAAGTTGTGCAAGAACTGGGGGCAGCGATTATATTTGTGCAGAAGTCTAAACAAGACCCGTACCATCATCTTTGGACAATGGAAATATCAACCTAGGAAGAAGCCAATATGGAAGAATATCAAGGAACAAATCATTATATATCAAAACGTGGATATTTCAATAATTTTCCCCTGTCATGACATACATAATATATAAGTAGAACTGTAATCACGACGTAAATTTTGCAAAGAAGTAGAAAACGTTCTTTCTGGGAAATAAGAAGACGTTTCAAAATATAGGAAAATGAATTAAAACAAAGTTGTCTGTGAAAAAATTATAAAAATATAAAAGTAAACCAGATTTTAATTTTAAAAATAAATAATACGATAAATGATACTTCAAATAACTCAAAAAGAAGCCGAAAAAAGTATTTTTAATTACTAGAACAGAGCTGCGATATTAGGAAGTATTTTTAAACTGATTGAAGTGAGTAGATGCGATGCTGGAGAGACGACGATATGAAATGGTGAAGATATCATCTATTCCACAAGTACAATCAGTATAAAAAAAGCGCAACGTGTGTTTAAATTGATAACTTTCTACAGAGCTTACTGAAATGTGTTTAATATTTTCTTGAGCATTCAATTTGGATGTGATTTTATAAATACCGCGACTCATTCAGCGTTGTCATCCGTTGTGTATGCGGCAGCCATCTTTATTGGACCAGTTTTCTACCGTGAACAGCTTTCTCTAGATTGACCAATTAAGCCGGCGTTGGAACTGTCGTGTGAGTGATGTAAGGCCTCGTAACAGTTTAGGAATCCGCCCAACCATCCCTGTCCAGTGTGCACCATCACGAGAACTCAATTAGCAATTACCTCCACAGTGTTTGGCAACTGTTGCTCTACATTCGTCTTCCGCATACGAAGATTCCTCTTTAACATATCAAGGGAAGACTTTGCTGCTAGTAATGTGCATGACGAAATCTCCAGCAGAAACAAGAATTTAGTAGTACAAACTCCATTTCAGTTTCAACCAAAACGGAAGTGTTGCAGGAAAGTACGACTTTTACTACTGAAAAGCCGATTTCAGAAATACAATAGGCCAACTGGGCACATATTTGTATTAGTCACCTTGTGCCTTCTACATGTCTTTACTATAACATAAAAGGCATGATGAACCACGATACTGAAACAGTAATCCTTTCCTGGGAGAGTGACACTTAATACAGACTCCTCTTTAATAGTATAGGAAGGAAATTTGGAATACAGAGGAAGGTAGCCGCTGTCTGTAGTTTAACTTATTCACCGGTATTCGTGTAAAAGTAATGTAGAGCCAACCACAAGAAATTCTGAAACAGATAACATGAAAAGTTACGATGAACAATGCTTGCGAGTTGCAATTGTTGAGGAACTGACGCAACCCGGGCCAACAATGTGGTCTGGCGAGACGTTGAGAATCGTCATGGGGTGATCGGAGCAGCAGGTTGTGTCGGCGGGACGACGAGAGAATGACCACGCCCTGCACATATAATTCTTTTTCATGCTCTGATTGAAATTAAAACTATTGAAATCAATTTTTTGTTTTTTTATGAAAAATACCAGGCGCTCTAAAGGAATTAAGAAATCCTCGAATATGGAGGAACGACGGATCTGCTACATTATATATATATAGGCGACGAAGAAAGTTAAAACAGAATATGGTAAAGGAATCGTACTGCAAGGAGAAGAAATAAAATACCTACGTTTTGCCGATGATATTGTAGTATTAGGGGAGTGAGAAGAAGATTTGAAAACCATAATAAATGGCATGAACGTGATCACGGAGAAAGGGTACAAATGAGGATTAATAGAGGGAAAACCAAAGTAATGGAGTGTAGTATGGAAATAGTGGAATAACAAAGGCTGTTACATTGAGAAGGAATATTTTGTAGAAGTTCGAGGAATTTTGCTACTAATAATAAGTAGAGTAGTATAGCACAGGCAAAGAAGAGGAATTTACTTACAGCTAATATAAATGTGAATATTAGGAACTCATTGCTAAAAAATATTCGTATGGAGTGTGGTGTTGTATGTGTGCGAAACGTAAACGGTTGGAGTTGCAGAAAGGAAAAGAATAGAAGCCTTTTAAATGTGTTGCTACAGTGAATAGAAACAGTAACGAGGAAGTTCTAAGCAGAATAGATGAAGAGCGAACAATATGGAGGAGTTGACCAAGAGAAAGGTTAGATTAATAGACCATGTTTTAAGATTTGAGGGTCTTGTAAAATTAGCATTAGATGGAAGTGTGTGGGGTGAGAACAGAAGAGGGATTTAAGGATGTAGTACGCTGAGCAGACTAGGGAGGATGTGGTAGTTATGCAGAAATGAAAAGGCTTGAGTAAGATAGACCAGTCTTTGGATTCTAAATCATTTTGGTACATTGAGAAAGTGAAAATATTCCAAGTTGTTTAATGAAATTATAATTTTTTCATTATAACAAGGGAGTGAAATATACCCGCGGTGAAAACTACCAAATATGAAAGCACAAAACTCTCCCGATACTTATGTAGTTATTTATTAAATTCCCTCGCTCATGACTTGAAAATCCGAAATAGTCCAATCGAAAGGCGTTTCTGTGGAACATGCAATTAACCTTTGCGTCAAGATATTTTATGCGCATAGAAGATGTTAAACTAAGTATGAATTATGGTTCAGTGTATAATAAGTATAAAAAATGTAATGGAGCCCGTCAACCCTTCTGAAGTTCTTAGAAATTCTCAGCTGAAATTATTTCGTTGTTTTCAATCAAATCTATTAAATTGAAAATTGTATTAGTATTCAACTATTATTAAATATACAAAATTCGAAAGAGACACATAGCCTAAAATTCTCAAGAATTCTCATAAATTATTTCGCCAGCCTTTGCAGTTAACATAAAATGTATTACATTTTAATGATAGAAACTCTTACCGTTTTTTATCTCCTTTGATAATTTCATAAGCTTATGATAAAGGATATAATTGGACAAAAGTAAAGTTTGAAATCTGCCGTGTTCCGGTGAATATATGTTAAGTTAAAAGACGGTTCTAATTAAATTGTATTTCAGATACAATGGCGAGATACTGTTACACTTACCTAATAAATTTTCTTTCTTCTTAAAGTGCTTACTTTGTTTCTTAAGAAAAATTCTGAGAACAGAGTGACCGTGAATCGAGCTTCTGGAAAGACTGAAATGTATATTATTCTTTCTAGGCAACGTTTCAATTTGCGACGAAATACGAAATTCCAGGACGTTACCTGTTGTGTTGCGAATAAACGTCGCGTTTTCTCCTGGCTGATGCGAAGAGTGGAAATCGTCAGAGTAGGACAGCGTGCGTGTGACTCATCGCGTTACACCGCCAAGTGATTACAGTTAGCTGCTGCACTCCGAAGCGTTCATCATCTTGCTTAATTTAGTAACGGGGGAGGAGGGTTTCGAATAAGTCACAAGATCTAAGAAATATAAGCAACGATCGTTGAAGAAATTGTCGTGGATTAAATAATGTTCGGGGAGAGAGTTAAAATAAACGTTACGAGTTTTATTGAGTTCGTTGGCTGAGGAAGGAGACGGACGACTAGTGGTTAATACGGAAAGCGATGTTGGTAGCAGTTTGTAGTGAGTGGTGCGTGTTGTGAAGTGGGAAGGTCGTTGACTTGGCGGCTCTGGAGAAGAAGCGGTCTGAAAAGTAGGTCGCTGGACCAGACGCTGACCACATGGACAACAACGGAACGCTGACGTCGTGCACGTTCCTCGGTACCTCCCTCCCTCCTTCCCTTGCTATGGCACCAAAAAAAGTTACAGATTTACTTAATGAGAGAAAATACTTCAATCTACATTCTTTATGGGACATCGTGGACATATCTGTGATGAGATTCCGTATCTGGGGAAAGTCTGCTGTTGGATGGTAAAAGTTAACCATGGGACCTTGAGAGGCTCTCTATCAGGTTACCACATCATTTCACGACATTGTTTTCACGAAAAGAAACGCAATCTAAATGCTTACCACGCGGGTGGACCGAACTGCTCTTTAGTCGTTAAAAATTGACATACTTTTCGGAAGGGAAGAGCAGAGGTTAGAGTAACGCTAGATAACCGCTTTACCTGAATATCACTGATAATAAATATTATGTAAGAGCAAGGAAAACTTTCGACGATCCTCACCACTGTCATATATCAGATTGCGTTATTTCCATTGAGAATATTCGTGATGCAGCTTGTGGTTCTTCCTCGGTGCTCCAGATAAAGGAGAGGAGGACATTACCACAATGGAGTTCGTGTTGTCCTCGACCCAGTATTGTCCTGCTTTCGCCACGCAAAGTTGTAAAGTAATAACAATAACGACAACACAGCGCTAGTAAAAAAATAACTGGAACGAGAATTGTAAAGGACTTTTTCTAAAGGGGGGGATTAAGACAGACTGGTTATCCTCCTAACTCGCATTGAAGTTCCTTGGACCAAGAACTCTGGTGATGAGAGAAGTCGTCCCTGGCAAGTTTTAACAATGGTATTACGTGCTTCAAATGCGATCTAATAATCCTTCACAATGTTGATGACCATGTTTACAAAATAAACTACAAGTAGTAAAAAAAATCTTTATGCATTAATACTTACTTCTTCTATTAGAAATATTTCGACATAGTCATAATATTTCGTTAAAATTTTTATATAAAAAAAAGAATTTGAATTAATAACTTGAAGTCCGACGTCGACACCATTACAAGTTTTCATAAACGTCTACTACTTTGTTGTATTTGGCAAGAGCTTCAATTAACTGTTATATAGTATAGGTAGATAGTATTATTAAAAAATAATAAGACCGATCTGACTTAATATTGTTAATGAAATACTATACATGGCTAAAAGTCAGAAATAGAAAAATTTTACAAAAATAAAAAGGTGGGCAATAAGCCATCATATAATTTTATTACTATTTAATTAATATCTCCCTAGGGAGACTTTCTTTATACGATGCCTGATTATGTCTCAAAAGTTGGACGAAAGGTTGGACTTATATCAGTTAAAAGTAATAAAATTATATGCTGTCTTATTGGCCGTCTTTTGTAAACTTAATGAAAGAAAACTATAATCAGTTTCGTTCCCAACTTTCTTCTTCAGTTATTTCTACAGAAATTTAATATAATTACAATTTCATAGCTGAATTCAAACAAATAAATAAACTTAGTATATTATGGCTACTTAAAATTAAAACATTAACAGAAACGTTGTGTTACTACCGCGATTCCAGTGCCGAAATGGAGATATTAGCATTATTCTTACCGATTGTTTTACTATGCCGTAGTTCGTCCTTACTTTACCTTAACTATATTTTTAGTTTCCAAAGTTCCCTCTCATCGACGACATTCTCAGTGATTTAAACAACTTTTCTCTGATCTGAATTTCAAAAACTGGTGATCCTTTCAATTATTCCTATTGAACAGTTTGTGAATCAGCCTCATGTAGCCTGTTTCCCAGAAAACAATCCACATTGAAACCGAGAATACATTTTAGTATATTTTTATGATTTATTCTGCGGCCATCTTTCTCTTTTTCCGCCGTATAAGAAATATTAAAAAAGGATTATTTTCAATTTCGTTATTAATCGTAAATTGAGATATGTCATTACTTATTCCTGGAGTATTTTTTCCATTTATTTTCATTATTTTATAAATATTATTTTTTTATTGGCGATTTTGCAACTTTACGTGGAATTCTTAGTGTTTGTGTTCTGTCCGTCTTGCATTTTTATTCGTGTTGTAAATTTTCAAATTATCTCCTTCACTCTTCCCTCAACGCATAAGTTGCTCAGAGGAGGCATAAAGCATTGAGAAACACGTCGGAGTTAAATGTTTTGTGTGGGCTGCTAGTATGTACCTTTTATGTAGGAGTACAATACGTGAATTTATACCGTGAAGCGTTATAATTACCCCTTTTCTTATTTCCGTACAATGGATCCTTACTTTGTCACGGTATACTTGAAATTTATTTAGGTTTAACGGATACTTTCCCTCTCGTATTCAACATTTATGACCGACTCCCACGTAACTAAACAAATTCACAAATAATTTAAAACCACCAATTTGGATAGAGTTTATGACTCTTTTTTTAAAAAATGTATTTTAACAAAATTATAATATTTTTCCAATTTAAATTTCATAATTCGTATTAAAATTGCAGTTTGCAATTATTTTATGCTTGTTAGATTGCATTTGCCATCGCTGGATATGAGGAATGTTAGGAACAGTTGACAGACACGACAAGAGTTCCGAGATGCAGAAATTAAAAATGCGTGTTGGAGGGCTTCTTTCTTAGATGAGAGCTTTACAGAGCGCAGAAATTCACGGAGCGTGTACGAGCTTTTAATGAGCACAACGGATTCCCCACCAACGTTTGCCTTTTTATCTCCCCGGGAAAATAATTTTCGCCTTGACAAACAAAAAGAGATGTTCAGTTGGGAGCTCAAGTTTCCGTAACGGTATTTAAGAAGAACCGACCTTGGCACCTGTTCGGATGTCATCCAGAGGTAACGAATTTCGAGACCAATTTTCCAGATATATTATTCAGTCAGTTCTACAAAAAAGAGACGGCACCATACTAACAATCACACGCAAATATTTCCTTGAATCTATTATAGAAGAGCCAGTGACATACTCTGCAATTTCAATCTCGCGGAATCATCTCTTGTGGTAACGTTTTCCAACCCCAAAAGGGAATAAAAACGTCGGACCTGTAATTTATGAATTTTTGTGTCATAAAGAATACTATAAATTTCATCGTTGTATAGGATGCTTCCATAAACGAAATAAATTATCATAATAGTTTTAAAAATGTGTTTATAAAGTTTGGTAATATTCTATTGCGTAAATTCTAAAAATATCCTATAAATAAACCATGTTTTGCAGAGAAGAGAGATTAAATAATATTTAAGAAAATGATCTGAAAATAAATTTATTTAAATAAAATATTGAAATTAATCTGACTTAATATTATGAAATAAAATACAATGATTAGCCAACAGAAAAAAATTATAATTTAAAATACGTTTCTGCCCAACGTTCGGGACATCTTCAGTTCGTTCCACAAAAATTAATATAATTAAATATAAAAAATCTTATTATGATTTAGTTATTTACAATTAAAATTGAAATTTAGTTTTGGTATCGCATCATCCAGGACCGAAATGAGGAAAAATAAGTATAATTGTAGGAAAACATTCTCTTTTGACTAAACATAGTCAGATAAGTAATCATAATTTTAATTGCTCTATTAATTTCTGATTAATATTACACTTACTAATTTTATTCTTATTGTACAAAGTGATACATATCCATTAATCCCAATCTTATGTTTCCATACTTCGTTGTTAACATTCTTGGCTTCCTTATCTTTGGTCTAACTATATATAACATTCCCGCTCGTCCGTATCTGTCTATATGCACTGTAAACGCTGCAATTCTGGATGTTTTTGGCCAATTATTTTTCACGTATTAATAATTTATGAAAGCAAAATCATAAATATAATGGGTAAAATACATTAAGGGTAAAATTTAATTGATAAATTAGAAAAATATAACACAATGAGTATATATGAAATATAATTGGCCAAATACATTTACATTATATTTTATATATAACGCTAACCTCTGATGCACATTTAAGTTCTGCCAGTTAAGATAATTTCTCCAATGGCGTGGAAGTAATTGTATAAGATTGAAAAATATTTCCTTATAAACAGCAGACAACAACAATACTTATCGTTCTGTTTCAAAGATACAACGCTTCAATTACAAAGATAAGTAACATCACACATCACGTATAAGAGCTGTGGTTTCAGTCTCTGTTACAAAGATAAAACATATCACATGAAAGTTTTACAGTCCTTATAACAGTCCTTCGTAACCTATATCTTATAATATATTGTATTGAATATTTATCCTACAATTTGGTATGTATATCAACTGTGAAGTAGAAATTTGAAGGATAGTCTTATTCAAAGATGTGTCGCTAATTCAGCGATGTTAAAAATTTTACCATTATTTGATAAAATATAATTTGTTGAACCAAAGTTAAACAAATCACAACCGGCTGAAAGAAAACACTGAAGTTTTTACTTTACTACAGTATGAATTTCTTTCATTTATATGTAAAATTTTCTGGTTGCTCGGCGATTCTCAGGTTATAAATTCTTAAATTTAACTTTTTGTTTCTCGCGAATGTCGTTGTTGTCGTTGCACGCATAGACGCAGGCGACGTTATGTATCCTGTACTATATGTCATCAAGGTTGGTCGGATACAACCGGTGAAACACCGTGAAAGTAATTGAACCCAAAAATTATTTATTCTACTCAAATATCGGCAAATTTTATATATTTAAAAAATTTCCGCCTCCTCCACCCCCACCCCTATATGTGGTAGCCATGTCTTACCCCGACAGTCCTGATTTCGGAGTCTCAAACAACGAGTGTGCAACATTCAAGCGTTTATAGTTGTATACATACATACAAACACACGTTGAAATTTGAGCTCTTTTTAGACATATATAATGAATTTCTTTTATAAGAATATGGAAAACTGATTGGGGATTTACTTACTGCTAATATAAGTATGGATATTAGGAAATCATAATTAAAAAGGTTCGTATGGAGTGTGGCGATACAAGGGTGTGAAACTTGGACAATAGGAGTTGCAGAAAGTAAAACATTAGAAGCTTCCGAAATGTGGTGCCATAGGACAATGAGATGGGTGGATAGGGTGACTAATCAGGAAGTTCTAAGCAGAATAGGGGAAGAGACAACAATTTGGAGGACTTCGACCAAGAGAAGGGATAATTTAATTGGCCACGTTTCGAGATATGACGGTCTTGTAAAATTAGGAATTGAGGGATTGATGGAATACGCTAAGTAGCTTAGGGAAGATGTAGTATGTGGTAGCTAAGTAGAAATGAAAAGGCTTGCTCATGATAGGTTTGCATGGAGGGTTGCATCAGAACAGTTAAGGACTGAATACAACAAATTATACTTCAGGAAAATCTGCTACACCGTCGTTTCATTGGCGACACCAGGAAATATATTTCTGAACTTGATACAAACTCAGGTAAACGACTATCTGCAAATTACTAATCCAAACAACGTTAGACTTAGAGATTTTCAAGGTCATTTTTGTCTAATGATTAATTTATTTTCTGTTGAGGGTATATTCCACGTGAAAAGTGGTTCATAGCTTAATCCGAGAAAAAAATCCAAGCAATCCGTCGCATGTTTTTGGTATTTTCTGTGTGAGTAATTTAATTGCCCCCCCCTCTCCGGCGGTGTTCGTCATCAGAAGACCGTAAGAGTAGTACCAAATGCCCGACTTACCTGACGCAGGTTTTCGAGGGTTTTTCCTGCATCACATTACATTCAGGTGAAACACCGGGGGCCCTAAAGAAATTATCTCTTGGCTATCTTCCACATCCCCCCTTTACCTTCCTATGATATTAGAAGGGAGTTGTCTGTTTCAGGATCACCGTCACGTAGCCTGTTATCTGCCCGCTCACAGTTAATTTTATTTATTATACATGCGGTCTGCGTAACACACAGAGATTGTGGCTACCTCAATAGTCGGGTTTTTAATAATAAATATGTAAATATTCTCTAGACTTCGGCAGGACGCTCTTATTCAGCAGTGAATCGACAGTCATCCTTGTTATCGTTGTCATCAATCGTTGTCCCGGCTATATTCCGATTATCAGCAGTTTCTATTCAGGGACTTCGGATGTCGGTTTGCCATTCTGCAATCTGCGTCATTGTCTGTGGAGTAATGTGATGTGATGTGATTGTGTTTTCAGCGCGAACACGCAGATGGACAACGACGTGACGCCCGTGTACCTGGCGGCGCAGGAAGGTCACCTGGACGTGCTGCGCTACCTGGTGACGCATGCTGGAGGCTCCCTCTACGTCAGGGCCAAGGACGGCATGGCGCCTCTGCACGCCGCCGCGCAGATGGGATGCCTCGCCTGTCTCAAGTGGATGGTGAGCCAATTCATTACAAATATAACAGAAACCATTTTTAATATTTAATTCTAGTCGACATGTTATGGGCTCTTAATAGGAAGTTTTTTAGGAAGAACACAAGAATGGAAAAATTTCAACCGGACCCAAGACTCGAACCAAGGGAATCCCGCTTTCCGGGCGGGTACTCTACCACTGAGCTAGTCAGAGTCGACGTCCCGAGGACTGATTCAAAATCCCTCTACTCCTGTAAACCGAAGCCAGGCTCACCCACAATTTACAAATCACATTCTTCACAACCTTCTTTCTAGGAAAGCGCTAGGTCCATGGTTCGAGTCCTGGGTCCGGTCGAAACTTTTTTTCTAATGTCCATTCTTCACTGAATTCACTATGAATCTCATACTTTGATCATAATTCTGTAATAAATGTATTACTAACACGATCTGCTCTTAGATATTTATATATTATCTTAATGTATCACTTAATTTCTGTTTTGCAATCATTAAATACACATGTGGTGATGAGACGTCGTATGAATAGAGAAAAAATTGGTTGTCTACACTTAATTCTATTTTATATGTTTACTCCTCTTATATCTATTTTTGTCTCCGTATTCCTAAAACCCCATTGTACAATCGTTTACATCACCACCACCTCTACGTTCTGACGTCACAGATATCCAAAATCCCATCGAGTATCTACTGTCAATAATTTATTTTGAATATTTTGAGTGTTTTCTTAAAATTTGCTTCTGTCAGATCATTTTTTGGTCTGTTTACTTGGAATTAGATTCTTCATTCTTTCGATTCCCCAACCTCTGTCTCCCGAATATTTTAATTTTCCAAGTGTAAATGAAACACTTATAAACATGTGAAGCTAACCAGATAAAGAAAAATTATTTTGCTAGGGATTAAAAACCCCTGAGTCTTGTGAAAGCAACCAGCTTGTACTTATTAAACGGGGAGATCGACGTTGTTGTCAAGCTAGCATATGAAGAAGCGTATTAATACATAAAACGTATTACTGTTAATGGGTGTGGACCAATGTTGCGATAGTTTCCCTCCCAGGGAAGCAGAAAATCCCAAACTTAATGGAAAACTGGTTACGCATTCCGAATCTCGTACCAAAAATCTGTAACAGAAGAAAAACTGACCGTCGACGAACGCCGTGACATCCAGTTCAGCGGGGAAAGTAGACAACCAACCGAGAAAAACGTGGGAAGGACGAAAAGTAGCCTCAGTTGCCAACTATTACTCACACAGAAAATACCAAAAACATGTGACGGATTTCTTGGATTTTTTCTCGGATTAAGCTATGAACCACTTTTCACGTGGAATATACCCTCAACAGAAAATAAATTAATCATTAGACAAAAATGACCTTGAAAATCTCTAAGTCTAACGTTGTTTGAATTAGTAATTTGCAGATCATCGTTTACCTGAGTTTGTATCAAGTTCAGAAATATATTTCCTGGTGTCGCCAATGAAACGACGGTGTAGCAGATTTTCCTGAAGTATAATTTGTTGTATTCAGTCCTTAACTGTTCTGATGCAACCCTCCATGCGAACCTATCCTGCGCAAGCCTTTTAATTTCTACTTAGCTACCACATCCTACATCCTCCCTAAGCTACTTAGCGTATTCCATCAATCCCTCAATTCCTAATTTTACAAGACCGTCATATCTCGAAACGTGGCCAATTAAATTATCCCTTCTCTTGGTCGAAGTCCTCCAAATTGTTGTCTCTTCCCCTATTCTGCTTAGAACTTCCTGATTAGTCTCCATCTCATTGTCCTATGGCACCACATTTCGAAAGCTTCTAATGTTAGCAGTAAGTAAATTCCACTTCTTTACCTGTGCTATCCTACTCTAGTTATTATACTGCCCAAGTAACAGAATTCCTTAATTTCCTTAAAGAATATCCCTTCCCAATCTAACAGCCTTTCTTATTCCACTATTTCCCATATTACAGTCCGTTACCTTAGCTTCCGCCTATTAATCCTCATGTTGTACTCTTGTTCCAGGATCACGTTCATGCCATTTATTACGGTTTCCTTCTTCTGACTCCTCTTATACCACAATAGCATCAGCAAACCTTAGAATTTTTATTTCTTCTCATTTCATTTTGACTCCTCTCCATATTCATTTTTAACTTTCTTCGACGCCTTTTCTCTACATAAGTTAAAGAGCGTATGTCGCTGACTGCGTCCTTGTCTTCCTGCTTTCTTTTCATGCCCTTCAATTTTAATAATAATAATAATAATATTTATTCATGCTCAATACTTATACTTCAATTATAATTTAAGTATAAATGTTGAACATGAATTATTAAACACATATGAATCTAATTATTATATTACTTCGTATGAAGACATTACTCATGGTCAATAGAGTGTGAAAATAACAACTTCGTTAATTTTAAAAATATTAGCAATAACAGTAAATAGTATTGCTCGTCCATTAATACTGCGCTTGGGGGAAAATAAATTGAAAATGTAGCCTTAAAGGAAAGAATCATGAACATTAACTTAATTGAGGGAACGGTAAATCAGGTTGTGCATTTTGAAGCAAAAAAAAATATTGTGCATGGAAATGTGGTGAGTCAACATCGGAGGACGTTTCAAAAGCGAGTTATAGGTGAAAAATAAATGAAAGTATTTTGTTAGCAGTATGTATTTTTCAGTTGAAGTAAGTAACTGCAGTGTGGTTACGGATTTTTGTTTACGTGAAGTAGTGGATTGTTATTCTTGAATTCACGTAATTGGAGTGGAGGGGACCTAATAAGGAGTGTATTCCTGAAATGTGCAGAGTTTTAAGGTGATAGGAGTTGAGCAAAGCAAGGTTTGCCAGGTAAGGAGAGGCCCGAGTCAGCAGGAAAGACGACACCTGAGCGACTCGAGACTATAGCAGCAGTGGTTTAATGTGGAGTTGTTTGTCGTCGGCCCCTAGATCCAGGAGCAGGGCGTCGACGCTAACCTGCGCGACGGAGACGGGGCGACGCCGTTGCACTTCGCGGCCAGCAGAGGTCACGCAGAGACGGTGCGCTGGCTACTACGCCACGGGGCCAGGCTCACCCTCGACAGGTACGGCAAGAGCCCCATCAACGACGCCGCCGACAACCACCAGATGGAGGTGAGCCATCAACCTCACTTTACATTACTCCTCCATTAACACGTCATACATTACAAATAACTCATAAGTTTAACAACATAACTAATTACAAACAATCTTCAAATAAATAAAATAATAATTGTTTTTTGGGTTAACAGGCTTCATGAGGGTTATCCTGAAACAGGCAACTCCCCTTTAATAGCATGGGAAGGGAATTGAAAAGGGTTGACTAGAGCCCCCGGGCTATTGTTTAAGGATCACCTAAAGAGATTCAGGGGCACTGGATCACTCTCATGTAGCCTGTTAACAAAAAAAAAAGCTTGCAACGCACTGGCCTTCCCTCTCCGTCAGCTCCGCTCCCGGAGACATTCCTCTCACCGTCTTGAATTTCTTAAAAATACGCATTTATAAATGTAACATACTTACTTATCAAAATTTTAACTGTTTACAATCTACTGTTTTTTTTTTCAAAAAAGAATAAAGTTGCGATTCCATTCCTGGTTATGCGGTTGAAAGAGTTGAAACTGTTTTACTAAGGATTGCAACTCTCTACGTCGCCACTTAAAATTAGCCCTGTGTAAAAATATTCTAAAACTGTATTAAAAAATGAATACCTTTTCTTTAATATTCCCTGATTTTTGGCTTTACGTTGACCGTTGCCGTTTAATTCTACCGCGACCAAGTCGATGGTCGAGAGACACTTCAGACAGTCAGAATTATATTGCAGTTATTAATTAACCTTCACTTGAGAACGATGGCAGAGTACGCCATCGAAACGTCGTGGCTTAAACTCCATTTAACCCGGGTGGAAACCCAAGAATTGTTTATATTGCAGTTGTTACTATTACACCATAGTGCAACGGAACTCAAACATTCAACGTTTGAAACAAGTTTCTCACAACTGAGTTTTATAAATTTAATTACTAGAAATAAAATGTTTCATCAATCATGCACCACGATTTTCGCGCATACGTTTATGAAAATCCTCTCTCGCGCGTGATTTTTTATAACAGAAACAATGTTACTTACACGATACGTTTTGCCATTATATTATAGATATTTTATGATGTAAGGTTTTGGTTCAGTACAGAACAGAATGTAAAATTACACCAAGCTTCACATTATCGACGAATCTCATCCAACTCAGACAAAAGGCGATCATCTGGGACATATCAGTTATACGTCCAAATAAATTTCTGATTGATTTGATCATTGTATTTCTTAGTGGTATGCCTTTAATTTGATATCCTTTCGCCTTTTAACCTTATTCTTTATTAGTGTAGTAATTTTTATGTTTGGGTTTGCAGTGCTTGAACATCTTGGTGCAGCACGGGACAACCCCTGACTACCACGACTCCAGCAGCACAGTGACGACCTCGCGAGGAGCGGGCAAAACCCGCAGCAACAGCTGCTGTCGCAAAGTCGACGCCACAGCGCACCCTCGAGTGAGTAGCTTAACCTCTAGCTCCTCTATCATCGCAATGTTTAATTACGTTACCGTTCAACATCAGTATCCGACATCTTCCATTTACATTGTAAGGAAATGCTATGAAACGCATAACTATTTGCCTATAAAGGGAACAGAGACAAAAGTATCGTTTTATTTAATTACATGACGGAAGATATACTTAATTTGACTGGCGCAGAATAAAGGACTATTACAGTCCAAAAGAAACAGGCAATAATATCAACACCAGGCAACGCGACAGATAACTGCCCGTAGATATCACCTTAGGCCGAGAGCCAATCAGGACGCACCACCCCAACAAGTATAAAAGTGACGCGAAGACCGCAGGACGGTCCTTTACTTAAGAAACATAGCAGCGAACGCCATTGAGCTTTCACTGACCTGGGTGTAAATACAATAACTATTTATCCAGCACATACTGTGATATCTGAAAGGATTTATTCTTTGTGATATTCGAAGTGAGGAGATTTTACGAACTGTGAGCGTAAAAATCTAATCCGAAAGGTTATAGGGTACTAATTTTAGTGGCCTTGTCGAAATTCTGAATCGGCTGACGTAATGATGTAAATTTTATTTTGACAGTTACAAGAAATAATACTTTTATACTACCAGTTTTATTCATTTTCGGTGTAAATGTGAAGAAAAAGAAATTGCAGGGTTGTGAGAATATGCATAAAACAGCGATGAGGCCCAGAATCAATATTGAAGTGAATTAATTGTGAGCAAGATTGTATACTAAATGCATTGAATATCTTGCTAGAATTTTAGCAAAAAAATTAATGCTATTCCTTGTTTTCTTTCTGCAGCAATGTTCGTGTTCGGAGTGCGGCGGGTCCAGCCGAGAGCCTTTCTACCTGCACCCTCCAGGGTCCGCCCCCAGCAGCGTGGTGGTGCCGCCTCAGCAAGACGGTCTCTACGTGAACCCTCTGGTGCAGGCATCAGCCGGGGGCGGGGGCGGGCCCGGAGGCGGCAGCACCGGCTCCGGAGGCGAGAGCAGCGCGGCCAGCAGCTGCGGAAGCGACCCCTTCTACCTTCACGACCCCAGAGAGGTTCCCTACACGAGGGTCAAGGACCTCTTCGACCAGACGGCGGCCTCGCAGCCCATCACAGGTGGGCTCACTCTTATCCTTGCTCAAAATAAAGACGTCCTTGTCTGAACAGTGACACAGAATGTGTCAATAAGAGGAAGTGTGAGTTGTATTGTTACTGGAAGACATAGATCTGGAAGTTTCGCACCGTCATTTTTATTCGGAATAGTTGTTGCACCTCTCTCTTATTCAGATAAGAATATTTTTTATTTCTGAAACCGAAACAAAGGGACGAGTCAGTGTGTTGAATTGTTCAAAGACTTGCAATCCATACTCAGAAACGTTCCCGATAAGTGACAGAAAATGAGTCATCGCTTCTTGACATGTCCACTGCTGTCTGATATTAGGCTCTTATTGTGTTGGTGTTTCCTTGTCTGTGTAGAAGTCGAGCTTGTTTGTGATCTGTAGATACTGGATAATATTTTCTCATTAGCAGAAGTCATCGTGGATTATTCATGTAAGGAAGTAATTGTTTCATGAGTTGGCACTCGGTGACTCCGACAGGATCTGTTGGTGGACGTGAGTTGTGGCATCTTTCTAGATGTTCGTATGACTGACAGACTGCATAGCGTGTCTGTATCGCCTATCGGAGATGTAATTTGTGCGTCAAACTGCGTTATCGAGAGCAGGTACTGATAAGGCCCAGAACGGTCGTCATTGTTATCGTTACCCCAGTCGCCGTCGCGATGCTGTGCGGCGTCCTGTGCCGTCGCCAGGCGACGCCGGCGGACGGAGATGACGACGACGTCGTCAAGATCCGCGTCTCTGACGCTGGTAAGGAGCAGCCGTCACGTCGTCCTTAACTATTGCATGTTCATCCCCCCCTCCACACTAAATCCATCCTGCACTGGTTTAAATTGTTTTATTCTCAATTAAAAGTCTGGCACGAGCAGAAGAAGTTCATTTATTCGGGATTGTAAATTTACCTACGCCTACATATGGTACTCTGTGATCATCCATACCTGAATTTGCCGTATAATACGTCGTTTTTCATTTGCACAAAGAGCTCGGCAAATGTTCTTTCTTGTTCTACTTTTACCTACCATGAGCTCCCAACATAACCGACATTTGTTCGAATCGTGAGCGACAACTATTGCTTCTTTAGTCTAAAAATATCCAATCATGGCTTTCATACTAGCGATTGATCCGGTTGCATTCACCAGTTGACACAAGAATAATTGTAAATATTTACAGGCCAGAAGTTTAAATTTTTTAAGAGATTTACTGAAATCTCCGAGTGTTACAGTAGTGTGTCAGAGTACTGATTGCAAACAGATATTGGCAAATAAACACCAAAATAGTCAACGTGTCAGAAACTATATTATTCAACATATATGATACCCTCACAACGTTTCAACAATTTCGAGAGACCTTCAGGTAAAAAAAATGCATAATAAAATTTCTTCCAGTGTTTACTACGGACAGAAGTTTCTTTACAACACGATTTCATACAAATTTTCGTCCTCACATTTGGGACTTAAACACGTTCAGTATTGTACAGCAAAAGAAAACCAACAGAAATATATTAAATGACAGTTTCTCCATCTAACAATAAATGTTACCAACCAAAAAATAATTAAGCTTAATCTGTAACATTATTTGTAAAATTTACATTTCTTTCTCTGAATTCTTAGATCACATTAAATGTTCTGGTATGCAGTCCAAAACGAATTTTTTAAACACATTACACCTCTATTTTCTTGTCTTAATTAGTGTGTAATTACATACATAAAAATTGTAGTGTTATTCATGTATTTAATTTCACAGAATTAATTCAGAAACTGGAAGTTCGAAATTTAAATTTTTAATGAAATAATGTTGCACTAAATTTTTTTTAAAAAAATTGTGAAATTTTCTGTTGTGAAATACTGATTAAATATGAGGGCGAATCGTTGTAGGAATTGAATGAAAATTGGGTTTGACTGTGGATTGCTCGTTAAATTGAAATTGATATAATTAATAAAAAAACGTTAAGTGGTACGCCGTTTATTTATTGCCTATACTAAGCAATTAACCCGGTGGACAAACCGATATCATTTATTATTTTAGATATAAATTCATAGATAGCCTTTACGTGATAAGTCCAGATTTTCACAGAGCATCAGATGCATATGACGTAGGCAGTCGATTTATTAATGTTTTGTTTCTTGGTTGATTATTCTCTTTCTTTTACCTCCACTTTGACGATGGAAGAAGATATGATTGGTATTTTGAAGATGTGTATATTTTTATAATAGTTATTAATGTCTGTAATTTTGTCTGTTTTTGGCCTTATTCAAACTTTTTTCTATATATCGTCACCTTTTAGTCCAAGCGTTATTAGGAGAGATGATGTTGAGCTTCGTCATCCTCGGGAGTGCTTTGTCTTTATTTGTTGAGAACGAGACTGTCAAGTGATAGCAGGAAGGAAAAGTTGGGGCTTGATCTGGCCACCTGATAACTCGTAGATAATGACGATAAGAAACACTTATTAGTCCTTAGCCTCTTGCATAGTCCGTCCTATCTTCATAAAACAATAATAACGCCGAAAAAAGCAAACATCGATTAGTGATTTTCAATTTTTTTTTTAAAATAGTGTAAAGAGACCAATTCAGTGTCAAAATAGAATCTTTAATAAATTCCTACTGCGTTTCGTCCACGTATTTGGGAGTTCATCAGGTCAGGTCTTTAACCACAAAAAGAATTGTAAAAAGAAATTACATAATTTAAAGTAACAATTATTCAAATTCCTGCTAATTTAAATTTAATTTCCGCCCTGGATGTTGGAGTATAACACAAAATTCCAATAAAACGTATATTAATGGACTGAAAAGGTCACGTGTCGTCTGATTTAAATTAAAATTCTTCTTTTTCCGACATTTGGCCATCCATTGTATTTTATTTATTAATAATTCTGGTATATACTATTATCTACTCTTACCGTTTCAGTCGTCGTTGACGTTGATATTGACAGACACGGACGATTATAGTTTTTGTAGAAAACAGAGATATTTTGGAAACAGTATGGTTGATTACAACACAGTCTTTTGACTTTAAAATTTACAATAAATAAAATGACGGCCAATAAGTTAGCATATAAATTTATTCAAAAACCGACGTTTCTTCTCGTTTTCGGCTGAGGGAATCAAGGAGTAAATATGATGCATTGTTAAATTTGTGAGTTTTGAACCATGTTTATTTATATATAAATTAAACATAGAACTCATATTTAATTTCTTGTGATTTCTGAGGAAGTCTCAAAAAGGCTTGGAAACGTCGCTTTTGAATAAATAGTGTTAAATATGTATATGCTGACTTATTGGCCGTCTTTTTGGTATGGGTGCAAGTTGAATTGGTTTGTGTAGTTTGCGCATTTGAAGAGGTTGTTGTCTATGTTGTGTGGCAGTTCGCGTGGAGGTGCACAGCAGCAGTTCTGGAGCGGGTTCAGACGAGAACCTGAGCCACAGCGACGCGAGCGAGAATGGCGCTGCTGACAGCGGGGCAGGAACCGGAGACCACGACTATGAAGACATCTACCTCGTCAGGCAACAGCCGCCTGCGCCTTCCATGACAGCCTCCACGGGTAACAACTCCGTCTTCAACCTAACCGTGCCCCTTTAAAAGTTACACAAATATATTATTCATATCATATCAAGTCACTTTACTCCCTCCCTACACTTGGCAAAGAAAAATGGTATTGTTAAACTAGTACAGAATTAAAAGATTTTTATTAAACCAATCAACGTCTGAAATATTTAAATGAAATCATTTTACGACCAGTTTTTATTTTTAATTAAACAACAATTCGGCGAATATTCCCACTTTTTCAGGTTTTTTCCTCTATCTGATTATTGTTATATCAATTGCTAAAATCTAACATATTACAAAACGGCAAATATTTTTAAAAAGAGAAAATTGCTGTTTTATAATAACGATTGAATCTAATAATAATCTGATCGAGATAAAACCTAAACAAGATGCGAATATGCACCGAAACGCTGTTTAATTAAAAATAAAAACTGTCTGAAAAGTGTCCGTAAAATTATTTCAAAGTTTTGTTTAAAATTTAAAAGTAGATAAATGGCCATGAGTCAGGAAACGATTTATACTACTTATTGTAAAGTACAACGACTCTTCGTCCTCTTCCTCAGATATAACCAATTTAATCAACAAAAGAGACAGCGTCATGTATGTACTTATTAATTTTTTAGTAAATAATTCAAATTATTTAAATTTTACTTACAATTTTGTATACAATACTTTCTTACATTAATAATTTTGACAATTTCAGAGACAGTTTCGTTCTCCCCTGCCTCTTCTAACCGAAATGCATACAATTTTAAATTCTACTATTACAGTATGTTACAAAAAAAAGTATTACAACTTTCGTTTAAATTATTTCCAACAAATTTATATTTAAAGCCGTCAGGAATATGTGTAATACCTCACTCATCAAAATGGAAAATACCTCATTCCTTCATGTACACATACCACATGATTCCAATGAAATTTATGATTCTGGAAATACATATGTTTGGATAATACTGAACAAATTTTGACTATTGAAATTAAAATTCTCTTGTCATGTTCATTAATGCGAGATATTAAAGATGTGCTGTAACCAATCCGTACGATTAAAATTATAAACGACTTATGTTTTATTTGACTACTAATAGTACCTTTAATTCTTTTGCCAAAAACATTTAGATTGTTAAATTAATTAAATCTGATTCCAACGCCACAATTATTAACCAGTATTATCAATATATGTTGAATATTAGACAAGAAAAGATAAATTTATGAAAATCATTTTTAATTACTATGCTTTATAATGCGCACATTGTTACTTTTTTATTTAATATTAACCCATCTGATTATCGTGTATTTCTAAATAAAATATTTGGAATCAAAAAAATTGTACATTTGTCAAAATTATTAATAGAATAAAGGATTGTACACAAACTTGGAAGGGAAATTAAAATAACTTCCATTTTGTATTCGAAAATTTTATATAATTATTTATTATTTGCTCTCTAAAGTCTATAATGAAATTGTTATACCTGAAGAGGACGAAACGTCGTTGTAAATTGAATATTTTACATTAAACGTTGTAAGGTCTGTGAATAAGACCAGTTATTATTTGTGGATCGATTTAATGAATTGAGGTTAACGTGATTGGGATAATAATACAGAGTGACCCATAAACTGGGTCGACGTCGCTTTTTAGATGTAGAGAATGTGGTGTAAAATTGTTTTTAAAGGCTTTTCTTGTTCAGAGTCCGGAGTGTCCAGCGCCACTCCTTCAGACTTGGGCCACTCCGAGGAAGAAGGCGAGAAGACGAGGTTGACTCACAGACACTCGCTCCCTCACATCCACTCGGGATCAAGGTAAAACAACCAACTTTACTCTTGTATCCAAACTAATTGCTGACCTGATCCAACTCCTCTTCAAAACTGGAAGAAATAAATAATTTCTAAGTCTAATCTCAATAAAATTGATTGTTATTTCCATTACTCCTCGGTTCAGGAATTAGGATACGTCGTACATGACATCAAGTAACAAATAATTGTACGACCAAAATAAAATAAGATACAATTAACTACCAAAAACCTTAAAAACGTAACTTGAGTAAACAAGAAAAGGTAAAATGTAACTGAGAAGTCGACACGCACACTCAGAAGCACAAACACTCCAATAAACAATGGAAATATCACCTCTTGGAGCTGCATGACGAGGAATCTCACCTTCCGCAGTAGATCCAGGCACCGCGTGAAACAAACTTGGAAAAGAGCAGAAAGACCTATACAGATAGTGTTAAAGTTATCTAATAGAATAAATTACAAAGCACCGCTTTCTATATTTTTAAAAATATTCTATAGCAGAAGAAAGACAAGAATGGAAAAATACCGACCAGAACAGGAGCTCGAACCCCGGACCTCCTGTTTTCCGGTCGGGTGCTCTAACCACTGAGCTAATCCGAGTCGACGTCCAAGAACTGATTCAACACCCCGTCGACTCAGGTTAGCTCAGTGGTTAGGAAAACGAGAGGTCCGGAGTTCTAATCTGGTACGTTCGACGTTTTTCCATTCCTGTCTTTCTTCTAACATGTCTATACGCTCCTGCTTGACCTTCTGTTGAAAGCATTTCTACTTCCTTTGACTTGAATTCTATTACGATTTAACAACCTCTAGAATACACTGCTTCTCTCAGACTATAATGAATATTTCTAACACAGTATTGTTTCATATAAAATATTTGAGTTGAGCAGGTTGTGAAGGTCGAGTGACCAGGAACAACGTCGTTGTTTGGTGAGATATAAAAGTCATGTGGTCAACACGAGGAGCAAAAATGAGAATAGTGCAAGTAAACCCCTTTTACTTTCCGAAAACAATCACCTATGAACAACATGGCTAAAAGCAACATTTCTGCAATTTTGTAATCAATAAGAGATGTAAAAAAATAAAAACAAGAGGGAACTCGATGTTCTAAACGTTTCGCTGATGTAAACATTGAAAAGGAACAAGCAATAGACACTAGAATTTGATTGTGACGTTTCAGGACGCTGAAGAGGGTTGTATCTGAACCTTCGGGCATGATGTGTCCTCCACCCCCGCCTCCGCCGCCCCCGGCATCCACGGAGCCTGCGTCCCCTGCCTCTGAAGCGCCACCAGCGGCTACGTCAGTCTCTTCAGCCGAAGTCACGACGCCGACGACCGTCACAACAACCGAAACTGACGTCGAGGAGGACTCGACGACGACGCCCGACGCCGTGGTGCTGGAGGAACACGCCCTCAGGCCCTCGGAACTCAGGAGGGCGTCGGTGGCGTCCTCCTCTTCTGGGACTACGGGTAAATAATACCTAAATAACTAAATAATCTTTTTTTTCCGACAGAAAAAGGATTTCATTGTATCCGCAGTGAAAAAACGAAGTAATTTTATTTATGTATAATTAAAGGTTCTTCTTTTTACGATTTGTGGCATTAAATAACGTTTGATTAGTTTCAACTCAATAAATTATAGGTGTAGCCACCCTTGAGCAAACAACACAAACTCGTTAATGGGAGAAACAATGTGATCTGCAATATAATCTGCGGTATGCGGTAAATTGTCTTGTTGATCGTGGTCGATAGCGCAAGTCTTACCGGAAATGGTAATCTTTGAAGTTAAAAGAAAGATCCGTCTCTATGCGTTGTATGCATGTGATAAAAACAGTTTCGCAGTACAGATGAACCTTCCAACTACATTTCCCCGCATTTTATTACCTCATAGAAAGTTCTGCACAATTATATTAGTCTAAATTAAGGTTAAATGTCATAGCGGCATACCGACGGCTGAAATTCAAAACCAATGTCGGCAATTTTGTATATTTTATTATTAACCTCTTCTCCCTCATAACCTAAAAATTGCTCAAGACGTTGTCTAGTGACCTCTGATGTTTACAGGGAAGACCCTGGCATAAGTGGGTAATGTTCACACCATTAATTAAATAATTTGTTGGTGGAGAACTGGGGCTTTCGCTTTTGAAGGAGAGGTTACAAAAGGACCACCCTAAGTAATCCGAATGAATATATATTTACACCTTGACGACTAATTCCAATCATCGAGGACGGGCGAGGAGCGGCATACAGATGAGCCGCAGTGACTCCTCTTCCTGCTGTGTCTCGTTCGACCGTCGTCAGCTTACCAACTGTCGGCTCTGGTGGAGAAGAGGGGAGGGGTGGAGTAGATATGTTTATATCATAATCTCCGCACTGATAAAATGGTAAAAGAAGAACATGATACAGTGTATTTTCGTAAAAAAATATATTTGTTAAATTAATTGCTTAAAATTAACGTAATGAAAATTTCTGTTGACATTTCCTAAAATAGCTTTTAATAACGCATCTGTCCAAATCTCCCTTGAGATATTTATTGAATTTATACATTTATTAAATAACCTTTAAAATGAATATAAAAACGTTATTAGTTTCAACTCAATAAATTATTGTTTTAAATTTTATAACCACTACAAGTGAAGTAACGTGAATAATGTGCCATTTATAAAACTTGTCTTTTAGCCCCTGACTTTATTTCTCACCTTTTCTTCTGCGCAACCCAAATGCTTCGACTTTCTCTCGTCTTTAACTTGGAACTCCAACTAGAATAATTCTCTATTTCGGTCCGATAACTCGAGTTCCTCCGCTGACCTTAAAGTTTCACATCCGTTGAAAGCGCAAACCACTAAGATAGTTTACGTGTAGCTAGGATTATCTTTTCATTTTCCCCTCCAATCAACTTTTACGGTCGTTTCTATAGAAACTATGGCCTGCGTACAAGGCTCTTTGGGGTCTGAGTTTCCTGTGACTTTAATGTTAGATCTACAATCCGTAATCCCACCTTCGGCCTAAATTCCATGAACACCTACATTTTTGTACCTGACAAAGTCTCAAATGATATTCGAAACGTAGTACACTTCAAAATTTAATAAAATAAAACGTGATAAAGTGGATGTTTTAACGCACTTGATATATGTTTAAATGTCAAAATATCCATTTAAATTATTATTATTTTTGTTTATTATTGTCTTTATTGATGTGTTTCTTGTTGTTGTTGTGGTATTCCCAGTGCGAAAACTGGTCTGATGCAACCCTCCATGCTAACTTATCCTGTGCAAGCCATTCAAATTCACGTAACCACTGAAGTCCCAATTCTTCTGTTCTTACCCTACACAATTCCCTCTAAAGTTAATTTTCCAAACCCTCATGTCCCAAACATGGCCTATTAATCTATCCCTTTTCTTGGTCCTCCAAATCATTCTGCATCTCATCTATCCATCTCATTCTCCTACAAAACCACATTTCGAAACCTTCTATTCTATTCCTTTCCTGTGTGAAACTCCTATCGTCCACGTATCACACCCATATAACTGCACACTTCATACAAACATTTTAAATAATGATTTATTTCTTGCCTGTGCTATCCTTCAAAATATTCTTCCCAATTTAACAGTCTTTGTAATTCCACTATTTCCCATAGAACACTTCATTACCTTGGTTTTCCTTATATTAATCCTCATGTTGTATTCTTGTTCCAGGATCACGTTCATGCTATTGATTATGTTTTCCTCTTCTGACCCCCCTGGGCTACTTATTTCTTCTCCTTGCAGTTTGATTCCCATTCCATTTTCATTTTTAAGTTTTTTATTTATAACTTAATTTAAACAGTTGACAGCTTTATACTTTCAAAATATTACAAAATTAATGTAACTAATCATTATGTGCTAATTAGGTCAATAATCAAAGAATTACAAAAAAATTTAATATGACTTAATGATATAAATAAAATATAAAGAATGGTCAAAGCTAGAAATAGAATAATTTAATTTGAATTAAAACGTTTCTGGATGTCTGCAGTTCCTTTATTAAAATATAATAAAATTTCGTGTATGTACCGTAGCATCCAAAGTCATCCAATGAGGATGAGACGAGACGGAGGCGTGAAAGCTGCTGTTGCCATTGCACAGAGGCGTGAGAATTATTCCGAAGCGCCTCGTGTAATTTGCTTCCTGAGTTGCTTTCTTTCTGACTGAGGATAGCCCCTTAATTTGCGTTGCATTAGGCGTCATGTTGCGTAAAGGACGACTTTCTTCTCGAAATGCCCGTGTGGGTGAGGTTTTCTCTTTCTTCTCCAGAGCATCGGCCCGATCTAAATTAAATTACTTCTTCAGCTGCCCGACCGTCAATTACGTCCTCAATGGATCCTTAATGGTGAAAGATGGCTTAGCTCAAAGAAATATCACGGAGAACTCAGTTTGAATCCTATTATCATTCCTTTCCGTAATGTTGAGGATCGTCAACGTTGGCAGGAATGGCGTGCTTCTTATAAATTATTGCTGTACATTAAACATCTGTTCGTGGTTATTCCGAATATATTTTCTTGTGTGATTGACGTCCGTGGAATGCGGAATAGAGGATTTTGATTTTTCTGAAACATTTGCAAAAATCTTGGCCGCAGGAAATCCTCAAAAAAATATTTCTCTCCTGCCCTGTGTTTAACCTTAATATTTTTCTGTCGTCCCACATTAAAGTTTGCGTGTAATTATAAATTTCCATGTATATCGAAATTTTGAAAGAACCTATACGGTTCGTACAGTTGTCTAAAAATTAACTAGTGAAAAATGTATTCTTTTATTTTATTAAGAGGTCTCATATTTTTCTGTGAAATAAACCTAGGTTATATCTGTTGTAATTTGTTTACTTAATAAAATTACATATTTATTGAAGGGTATTATATATTGAGATCTATTAAAATAAAACAGTTTTCGAAAACTATAACTAAGAAAGGAATAAAAGAATATTAAAACACTGAAATTAACCATCAAACCAAGTTTTCTATTTAATTCATACGACGGTTCGTCCACAACTTTGTTACTTCTTCAGGTGCAGACAAAAGTCTTCTATGAAGGAAAATTTTTCCTTTTTGGACCTCTAATCTTTATTTAATTACATTTGTCTCTATATAAAATCCAAGTCTGTATTATTTATATTTAAACAATTCATTCAAAGCTGAAAAATTTATATTTTAATTAAACAGACTCAATATAAATTTTAAAATTTGTAGTAAGAGAATATTGTCTACGGTTAACTTCAGAAATAATTTGGTATGTTTGTCTGTACATGAGAAGTACCAAAACTTGGAC
Source organism: Eucriotettix oculatus (assembly GCA_034510155.1). Lineage (NCBI taxonomy): Eukaryota > Metazoa > Arthropoda > Insecta > Orthoptera > Tetrigidae > Eucriotettix > Eucriotettix oculatus. The sequence continues at coordinate 17,698,521 of CM067379.1, forward strand.
GAAACGTCATATGTATTAAATTAAAAATAAACTTGATTTGGACGTTAGTTTAATTCTAATTAATTCTTTTGCAAAACAGACTTTAAATTTTAAATGTGAATATCCAGCAGGATTCGGAACAAGTCTCAATATGTAAATGTAAATATGTATTCGGCATACGAAAAATGCAAAAATACCGTTAGATTTCATGCAGAAAGTTGAATATGAAGATGAATAATAGAGATACCTAAAAATATTTATTTCCTAAAAACTTAAGTTTGTCTGTCTATTACAGCAACTATAAGTTGCAGGTTGTTGACAGTATTCAGAAGAAAATTGATCAAGTTTCAGGAAAGCAATCCAATCGCTGGCTTTCTATGCGTCTATTTCTTTCCTACTTTTCAAACGTGTACAAAATTACAGGAATTCACGTACGAGTTTTCATTACATTGCTGGTGCTGTTGATTTTCGTTGGTAAGGTTTCGAGGATCTAGTCTATTGAATTTTAGGCTGACGGTGCCGGTAACCTTTTTTTATATTCTATCCGCATCCTTATATTATTTATATTTTAATTATTGCCTTAAATTGCATTATTGTGGTTAAGTAAGCCAGTAGAATGTAACATTTAGAAAGATTGATGTGCTCTGCTAAGCTGCGAGAGGGGACTTGCCTGCCTGACTGACCCCCCTCCCCTTGTCTTCTCTTCCTCCGCTCCAGATGCGGCGCCTCCAGCGGGTGAGAGCGGCAGTCGGTCGGCGCCCAACCTCGTCAACAAGCAGATGGTGCTGCCCTTCGTGCCCCCGCGCTTCCCCGACGGCTCGCACGCCTCCGACCAGCTCATCAAGCCTTCAGAGTACCTCCGCAGCCTCGTCAAGCCTCCGCCCCCGCAGGGACCCGCCGCCGTGGCCCCCAAGACGGCAGACTCCGCCGGCGTCGTGACCGCGCCGCCCCCGCAGCTACCCGCGGCGTCCTCCGAGGGCCCCGCGCCGCCTCCGCCCCCGCCGCAGCCCCCAGCCGCCCTCGGCCCCGCCGCCGGGACGCCCGCCGCCGCCGCCGGAGACGACGCCGCCACAGGCACGCAGGGCAGGAACAAGCCCCTGGCGCCGCAGCCTCTGGGGGCCATCAGCATCCAGGAGCTGAACAGCGTGCAGCTGAGGCGCACGGCCACCAAGACCATGTCCGCCCCCGCCCCCGCCTCCGGCAACGGAACCACAAGTAAGACTGCAGCCACAATGGCTTAAAAATTATACTAAATTATTCATTTATACAGAAATCAATCGTGTCCGCTACGGAACTGGACCCTCATGCATCAATCATTTATTATTACTATGACCGTAAAATACTGAATTTGAAATAAACTGGACAGTTAATTGGTACGACATTTGTTTTTCCTAATTCTATATACATATTTCCGCTATAATAGTAATTTGTGCTAATAATCTTAATAAATTGATAGTATTTTATACAACTCCTAAAGAGTAACAACATTTCAGAACAAATTTCTCTTCTCCTATAAGTTACATCGTACATAAGTGACGCCAGTTTCATATTAAGCTTTAACGGCTTCTCACGATCACCTGACGGGTTTCATGCATTTTCCTGTCGGCTCCCATTTTCGACAAACCTACGAGGCTTTCCACCAAACCTTATATTATCAAGACAGCCTCATTTCCACATTCTATACGTCTCTCCCAATATTTCTTTCCTCACGAACAGACGAAATTCTTTCAAAGAAAGCCACTAGAAGCTACAGCAGCAAATATTTTACCTCGTCTGGATTACACTTATCGTTTTTGCCGTCAACATTCTTTCTCTCGGGTTTTACGAGAATCGACTCATTCATAACAATGTAGACATTTCTTGAGGTGAGTCATATTTCCCATTCTTGCCAACGTTAAAGTAGGTACATTTTTCTCGGGGCTATTATACACACAACACTGAAATTTCAGCGAGACAACTTGTGGCATGTGTGGAACCAATAAATAATTTCTTTTAATTGTAATTTTTTATTTTTAAGTTAAATTATTTATCAAAATCTGTTTTTTATCTTAACTAATAATTCAAAAAAATTATTCTAGTTTCACACACATACTGTAAGGTTAAAACTAAATTGTGAAATCTCGGTGCTGTATCCGTTTCCGAGAAAAAAAAGGAATCTAAAATCTATTATTTCAACATTAAAATATAGAGTCTTCCGAATCTTCTTAAATATTTGCAAAACGTCTGGCGTCCAATTTAATTACCGTGTTATAGAACGTTTAAATCCTCGCTGAAGAAGTCGTTCGCGTAAAGACGTAAATTCTTTATGTAAATTCTGACTTATCTTCATTTTATTATCAGGAAACTGTCTGACATCGTAACATTACGGTTAATTGACCCGATGAAAGTAAAAACTGCTCGCGAAACTCTGTGTGTACGGTCGATCGCGTTGATTGCGTTACTGGAAGGTTCTAGATTGCGAACTTCTGTAATAGCGACAAGTTTGTAAACTGTTCAAACCTCTCAAATAAACTTTGGCGTAACAAGAGAAGACGTTTCATCATCTGCAGTTGCAAGACTGTTTAAGCTAATCAGTATTTTTGACAGAGTTGTTGAAATGCCTCGATACGAAGATTAAAACTATGGAAAAGATGTTAATAAGCTTACTAGATCAAATAAATCGTTTCAGAGGTTGTTTTTTGGGGCCAATGGAACTAAAACATTTGGTTTTACGAATTTCGTGATAAATTAATGTTACCATATACACTATCAGAAGAATATGCAGCTCTGTATAGTAAAGGAAAATAGCGAGGAAATTCTAAAAAAAATTGCATCTCTGACAGTAACTTATTTTAAATAATAACACCCGTTATGATATAACAATCCGTGTTCTAAATCATTCTAAGTCATTCTCTACTCCCTTATCCTATTCATCTGTTTTCTTTTACGTGTATGCTCACTTTGACCTGTGTAAATTGTCTGTCCTATGCGAGTCTTATCTTATTCCCGAAGCCGAATGAAGGCCAGTCCCCCCCTCCCCCCCTTCCTTCATGTGCCGACTCACTCAGTAATTAGATCGGTACATCTGTGGAACCAGGTATTCAGAGCCAACCCATGAAATGCTCACCACTGTCCCGATGTTATCACGCAATTTGTTAGGGCTAAACGTCAACAATCATTCATGATCCACGCGCCAATTAGAGATATTTCTGACTAATTGGCAAATTAGTCACGTTCTGCTTTTCTCGGCCCCCCTTTCAGCAGACTCAGCTCGACCACCTGCTCTCGACTCAGGTAAATTGGTATTTGGAACGGTTTTAGATCTGATGGACGGATGGTAAACGAGGCCACACAACAATGTCCTCGAAAGCCGTCTTCAGCGAAATTTCCTTGCAGCATCCGACATCTCTGACCTTCTGGAGTTTTTCCAATGTTCCTTTTCTTTTTGTTTTTTGGTGAATATTTTGACTATCCATGACCAGATGTTCTTGTGGTTTTTCGGTTTAAACAATATCCATTTGTAATAGGACGTACCTCATTTACAGAACGTTTTCCGTTTTTCTGTCAAAGGAAAATACGTCAATAAAAATTATAGATAACTGAAACATCCTGAAATAAAATTATAATAACTTCTGTTTTATATTCCATCAGGAATTTGTTAGCTTATGCCCATGCTTTCCCTGAAGGCAGATTGGTATTTTAACATTCTTCGGAAAACACTAAAATGTGTTGTGATGTCGGCTTTGTTTTATTTTAAACTTTTTATTAATTAGCCACATTCAGTAAAAAACAAATAATTGACATATATCCCGGCAGCTCAGCCATATATTACCTCTCAGGATCTTTTGTGGGGAGTGCGAGGATATTGTGACTTTTTTATGGTTGCATTTCAGACTGAAACTCTCCTCTAATCAATAAATTACTTTTTACTAAAGAGTATTCCACAATGTTTACAAAAAAGAAAGATCTCTCAAGTGAAAGAAACGCTTTTCCATTTTTAAATTACCAAAACTTCAGGCCCTCTGGTTTTGTAAGGTACTCTATTCGTAAAATAGGTAATAACGTTGGAATTATTGTGGTTCATTACAGTTTATACTCTGGAGAATAATCTAGCAGAGAGATTCTGTCCTAAGCTAGCATCGCAGGTTACCTAGCAACACGGCTTGTTTATTCGTTCGCTGGCTTATCGCTGACTGGAGTCGACTATATCGCTATTGCAGTATATATTTTACCAAATATAACAAATATTGTATTTATTCGAGTTATTCATTGTATAAAATTTACATCGATATAGCATTGACTCTACAAGAATCTTACTGTTAATAATGAGAGTCTCGTCTCTGTGATCTGAGGGACTGCCTCAGGATAGAGCAGGATCAAATCAAACACTATACTGATAAACTTTACAGAAGTATACTAAGGCCTTCATTCCGTGCCTAGTTAAAGTGAAACATCACATAGTTTCGTATCTATAAATATATATTGTACATCGTAGGACAGTCTGTGGCCATGAAAATCCTGACGCATCTTCGGTGACACTGAAGGTTTATACTAATAAATCTTATTCATCTTAAACAGACCCTAAGTGATTGCCCCTAATTTGGCATCTCCAGTAATTGGTAATCGGAAACCCAATTTTCTTTTCCAAATGTCTGGAGGCGTTTCGAAGTTCGGACCAGAGTTGACGTCTTTAGCGAGTGGTGAAACAGAAAGTGTCCAAGACTTTCCTCCCATCTTATCTCCCAAAACAACCGGGTAACCCACATTTCCTGGACGGCGTGACTGATGCAACATCAACATCAACTGCAAAGCATCGACACCAATTAGCGCTCCCCGTTCTGATTAACAGAAAGAAGCTTTCGCTGTTTGCATTCTACTTCCCCCTCCCCCCCTGCGCCCTGGAAATAACGTTGCACACAGCAGTAATTATCCTGAACCCTTACTCAAATTTGAATTCCTTGTGACTACCTAAAATTTGGGTTCATAGTTGGTCAATGTTGTCTTTCCTTTAACACAAATGTAAAAAAATTTCACATTCATTAACAATCTCAATCAACAAGAATATTTAAACCGTAACACGCAATTTCAATGAACTCACATTTATCCCATATCTAATAATTGTAAAACATATTTGAAGTTCTATATTTCAAACACATGCGCCGAGAGTGAAATTTCTAACGATACTCAATTTATTTACAGAATTAATTATTTTAAAACAAAAATTTTCTACCAAAGAACTTGACGGTCAAATTTCTTTTGGAGGGTAACAGGCTACATGAGAGTGATCCTGAAATACGCATCTCCCCTTTAATAGCATAGGGAGGGAATTGAAAAAGGGGGTGTGTGGTTTAATAGGGCCCCTGAACTATACTTTAAGGATCACCTAAAAGAGAATCCTAGAAAACTTGCATCAGGTATGTCGGGCTATTGGGTACATTTCCTTTTGTTAACAGGCTACACGAGGATGTGAAAAACAAAATATATGTAGGGAAATCAAACTGTTTTTATTCGTGATAAATTAATATAATAAACCGTCATGGAAACTTGTTAAAAAAACTTCGCCACTTCTTAAAAAAGTGTAATCCAAATCGAAGTTATAAGGGTAGATAAGGAAGTCTTAATAAGTAAGTGTAGCTTATCAGGGCCTTAAATAGGAAATCGACACGTATGAAGAATGGGGTGGGACACGGTTTCTTTAACTTGTGTATACTGGAAGCTCTGGATAGAATCAGAAAATAACTTCTTAGTAGGGATAAAGATCCAAGGAGATAAAGTGGATATACGAACATTAACTGAAAAAAGACTAAAAGCATCGTGTGCGGCAAGAATAAAGTAATTCCATAAAGCAATAAAGCGGAAGAAGTGATGGCTTAAAATATTTGGACATTAACAATAAGTAGAAAGGAAATAGTGAGTAGAATAAGGCAGGCCAAGAATGAATTTAACAAAGAGAAAAACCAATTTACATCAAACAATTTAAGCTTCGATGTGGTTAAGGACCTTCAATTTGGAGTATTCCATTATATGTCAGAGAGCCACTGACAATTGAAGATCAGGAAAATGAAAGACTTTTTGATATAGAAGAATGTTAGAGATAAGTTGGAGAGAGAACATGGAAAATCAGGAAGCACTTAGAAGAGCACAAGAGGAGAAAAGACTCTTGAAGCCAATAAAAAGAAAGCGAGCTTTATTAATAAGTAAAATCTTAGTCATGGAAAGAGTTATTGAGGTATAAGGTGAAGGAAAAGGTTGCAGAAGAACACCACGCTTGAAAAAATATAAAACAAATAACAGAAGATATGAACTGTGGTTTCCACTGGAGAACTGCCGTCAAACAGCTTAACGGGTGTTAAACAAAGAAGAAAAGACGAAACATCTTCAGTATTGTACCAACCAACCGTTGTATCTGCTAAACCATTCTGTATTTACTTTCACATTACTTATTTACTTCCAAAATTCTAAACAAAAATAATAATGCTATTCTAGTCTAAGAGGTGGGGAGTAGAATATTTATCAATGAAGACTCTTATTTTTATACATTAGTCTACTATAGTAAAATATTTATAATATATGTTTTTTCAATTATGTGCCAGTGGCTTACTTTTACGACAAAACCATGAGTTGGTATGTATGTAAGAGTGACGTCACTAAAGCTTTTATCTCAGGCCTATACTTCTATATACTTACGCCAGGACCGAAACTTGAAAAACTGTGTACATCAGTGCAATAATAATTGAGACGTGTAAATATAGAAGCTACGAAATAGTTGGTAATTTTTTGTCTGTCGGAAACGAATAAGAGGAGGACGGCGGAGTTAGAGGGATCTTTGGAGGAAATGTAAAGAGAATTGGGCACAACACATATTATAAAAATTGTATTGAATAAATGATTTGAAGCTGTGACCTAGTTGGTGGCAGGGAGCAGGTGTTATGCTGCACGTCACGCCCCGCTAACGACCTGCACCACGGAGAGAGAGAGAAACCCGCGGCCTTGCAGTCGGTCATGTCCGCTCGCGCATGCACTCCCGCATCCATGGAAAATTGTACCACTGATTTTGCTTTCAGCCGTCCTAATAAGGCCTTGGGACGAAATTGTGAGGCAACTTGGAGACGTGTCAAAGGGAAAGTTGAGGAAAGAAAGGAACTGATTCGAAATATCTTAGAATTGGCAAAGAGAAAATGAAAAAGAAGGGTCAAGGAAACCCATGCCAAGTACCAAGTACTCACCTAAAAGAACAACTAGAGTCGGGCTTTCGGTACTTGTCCCAGGTCCGTCTCATGACAGGACAGGACTCAAATATTATTTTGTAGGGTGACAGGCTGCATGAGAGTATCCACATGGTGGAAAGTCTCCCTTAATTGCTGTTAGACTCCATCTCACAATGCTGCCAATTAGGACTCCAAGGTTTTAAACTATACATATATTTACTTTTATTTTTTGGGAGGGGGGATTAAAGTGGTCCTGGAGAGAGAGTTCAATATGAGGATTAATATAGGGAAAACCAAGGAAATGGAGTGTAGTATGGGAAACATCAGAATAACAAAGGCTGTTAGATTAGGAAAGAATATTTTGAAGGAAGTTAAGGGCAGCATAATAACTAGAGTAGAACAGCACGGGAATTTACTTACGGGTAATATAAGTATGAATATTAGGAAATTATTGTTAAAAATGTTGATATGGAGTGTGGCGTTATTCTAAAATTAGATTCCACAGAATAAATTTATAAAATAGAGTTTCATCATTTTGTCTTACCCTGAATTTTCATAATGTAGCTGTAACACCTAAAAGTATATTTATAGGGCACCAGTTTTCTTTTTGAAACGCTAATTACTTGAAGGTGGCAGATTGAAACGTGATCCCCGTGAAAGTGATTCCCGCAAAAGGTTTTAGAAAAGGTGTGTCATGAGGGAGAATGTCTACTTTGTCACTCTTACGGTTTGAAACGTTCGTCTTCTACTCCAGAAACCTTTTCTTGCGAATCAGAAGCGTTGTTTGTAATTCTTTGCTTATACTTCAGTTCAAAAATATCTTTGTAAATCAAACTACCTTTATTTCTTTTTGGGTAACAGGTTGCATGAGGGTGCTACTGAAACAGGCAACTCCCCTTTAATAGCATAGGAAGAGAATTGAAAGGGGGGATGCGGATTGTAGAGCAAGGTAGCCAAGGGTTGACTAGGGCCCCTAGGCTATAGTTTAAGGCTCCTACCCGGTGTTTCACCTAAAGAGATAAAGGGAAAATTCTAGAAAACCTGCATCAGGTACTATGACGGATACTATTCTCATGCCGTTCCGAATAACGAGAGACGAGTTTGCTGTGGGATCGCAGCATTCCCTTCTCCTTGCCTCCACAAGTTTTAGGAGGCAGTTGGCCGACTGATCGGAATGGGTTCAGTGGACAACTCTTGTCTTATGCTCAATACTTATACCTTCCAAAATTGGTGCAGATGTTTCGGCATGTGAGAACTTTGACAAAAACCAGAGAGAGTGCGAGGCATTCCCGACAGTTAGGTGAGCCCCGCAGTCACTCTGGTGGGAAAATTCCCTCATTCTTCCTTTATTGAAATTCCATTGGCGCTAAAATGATTTTTTAATCGTTTTTAGCCTAATGGATACTCTTACGAAACTCTCATACAACTTAACTATTATTACAACAATCTAAAATTATGTAGTAATTGTTTCCTTTACTGATTACTTTTTTCTCCATCCCTAAACTGTTATCCTGGGTCCGTATATGAAAAATTCGTTTCATCCATTTAATTTTCTAATTTCTCTTATGCCATCACAATATTGTTCTGAGCCAACTTTCTCTTGCTCCTGAGGAGCGGACTTTAAGTGACGTACACCGTAATTTAACTGCCTATGAACGTCGTACACTTTTCCCATCGCAACAGTTTTAACGGGACGTGGTTTGATCGTCTTCTACTCTTCTTCTTCCCCGTGTGCTTTGCTGCCGTATTAAGGACGAATTCCTTGAGGTGAAGAGGCAGATGGCTGCTCTCCTAACACACATCTGCCACCTACAGTCGCGACAACCAACCAAGGGAATATACTACATCCAACGACTGACAATGAAATGTTGCGCTCAGTGAAGTCCTTCAATAATCGCATTAATACATAAATACAGTTATGGCTTTTGGTATGGTTCGAGTGAAAAATAAAAAAAAACTACGGAACTACTGATTGTTTTCGTGGCCATATTTATATCACCAATAATTACAATTTTTTTTAATTTTTACTGGAAAGAATGTTGCAGCAGTGTCACTTTCATATTATTCCTATGCTTGCACAGTATTTTCCGTATGCTACTTATAGTATATTTGTCGGCCAATATAAATTTAAATATTTTATATTTCTTTTCGTTTCCTGACTTTTTTCATTTTCTAGTGAAATATTTTAATTATTTGTTTCTCATAAAATTACAAATGGCTGATTTTTTCGTACTTAAACGACGTAATCTTCACATAATGCATAATTTAGTACGAGTTTTTTTGGGTCGTTCGGGCACGTTGTTTTTTGTCGTTCTTGCCGACGTTTCGCTCGATAGCGCCGAGCATTTTCAAGGCCAGGCTAAGACTTTTGCTCTGCGTGGCTTAAATATCGGTGGGACGGTCAGGGTCGCCCTGAAAGTCCCAGTGATATCTAAATCACACAGAGCAACAGTTTTGGACTAGCTTTGAAAATACTCTGCGCTATCGAGCGAAACGTCAGCAAGAACGACAAATAAAATAATAACGTGAACAACAACCCCAAAAAAAGTCATATAAAACTACGGAACGATAGTAAATAATTTCTGCTTCGCAATTTATCTTCGGATTGTGCTTTAGGTATATGGCGAGGACGAGTAGGGACCACGTCATCTCACTGTACCTGCAATATTTCTGGTTGCGTTTATGGCAACACGTTTTAGATGGGGAAAAAGTCGCCGATTCCACTTACTAAGAAATATTTCCAATTGTGGTATAAATCAGAAGAAAGTTATAGTGGACGTGAATCTTAACCTGAGCGGAAGCGTAACTAATTTCATGACATGAGTTTTTCTCCTTTGGTTAAGCGGACGTTCTGGTCAGGAAGCAACGTTTCCGCGGTGTTCGCTCTTGAAGCACGTTACATTCAAGTTCCTTCGCGACTTGTCACACTTTCTCCACACACAAACACAAAATTATCATCTCTCTCGGAAGATTATGCACCAGTTCACTCGAGAGGAAAGTGAAACAAAGTTTCCCGCACTTGACCGCCGAGGAAGCGTAGCGTGAACAATTCTATGCAGAGGCATTCCATCAGCCTTGGAACAGGTCTTCTCGGGATGTCGACAGAGATGCTCAGGTCATGCGACTGCCAAACTGTGCCTTGATTTATTAGCTTGGATCCTTAATAGTGTTGTCCTTATGGACCTATCCTGCCTAAATAGTTACCACACTGCACATCCTCCATAAGCCATCCTTGGCCTCTACTTCTATTCACTTCACTCTAATGCTAAGACCCTCATGTCTCAAAACGAAGTCTTGATCAAAGTAATTCTATCTACCCATCTGATTTTCAGCATTCTTCTGTAGTCCCACATTGCGGAACCTTGTATTCTCTTCCTTTCTGCAAATTTTACCGTCCACGTTTCGCTATGAAAGGTATATAAAGACCTATAACAGATAATAATAATATTTATTTAAAAATAATTTTTCAGTAAAAACACTAATTTATTCTGATGATTAATATTTACCCGATAAAGTCCACAAACATCGACGAAACCTCGTAAATATATAAAATTGTTTCCTGACAAATTGGCTGTATTGTGTATTTATTTATATGTTTACTGGAGTTTTCGGTCATTTCCTGGTCGGATGTATTTTTTTTTAAAAAAAAGCTGTCTACAATATACAATTTTGTCATACTATATAATAAAAAATCTCCTTTATAGGAGGGGTGGGTGTGACGGCGCCATTTTGTCCTTACCTCTTAATACAGGGATCCTGTGTTGCTCTTCCGTTGAGATTTATCAGTCAAATCTTGCAGAAGTTGGACCTATTTTCATGTTTTCAACAACACAGTAATACCGACATCAACTCTATGTTTTATCTTATATTTTATACGTCACCAGAACATTTCCATAGTGACCAATAAACAACAACAAATTTAATGTGATAATAAAAATGATGAAGCTTAAAAAAGAATTAAGAATGCGCCAGAACGGATAATATAAAAGTGTTTCGTACTGATAACATTTCCGTTAGTACGGAGACTTTCTGTTCTGGACGCGACCACGTACCGGAAGTCGGCCTAGCGAGACGGCTAATTACAGTTACTCTATCCCGTAATTCCCAGGGGACAAAAACTCTATGTATTTAGGTGAGCCTCGAATCATATTTTATACATATATAATCAGTCAAAAGTGATTATCAGTGTTTTTTTAATCATTTAAAAATGTAATGACGTCAATAGTGATTTACGATATTTATGCTTGATTTTTCCATTAGCATATTACTCCAGCTGAACCAAGTTGGCTGATGGACGAATTACTCAGTTCTCGTGCTAGAAGCGTTTTCTTTTTCCCCTTACATAATTCATCATTTACGTCCTCTACATTCTCATCATTTTCTGTCTTCTGTTTTCCATTCTTCAGCAAAGTCTCATTCCAATTCTAACCTAATATATTAAACATACGGAGGAAGAGTACCACTCGAAGATTAATAGAGGGAAACCCAAGGTGATGTAGCGTAGTATGGGAAATAGTGGAATAACATAGGCTGTTGGATTGGGAAGGAACTCTGCTACCTGGGCAGCGTAATAACTAGAGTTGGATAGCACAGGCAAGGATGGCTTCAAAAAAAAGAATTCATTTACGGCTAATATAAGTATGAATTGGGCTTCTTACCGGGTAAAATCATAGTAATTCCACGACGTTTTCGCAGCAGTCATTGCTATCATCGTCTGGTGCATTACTGTGTTTGTACCCGGTTTTGGAAGCCGGAGAAAACTTTGTGAACTACATACACCGGGAAAGCCTTCATTCGATGTAAGTATGAATATTAAGAAATCATTAAAAATGTTCGTGTGGAGTGCGGCGTTGAATGGATGCGAAACGTGGATGGTAGGAGTTACATAAAAAGAATAGAAGCTTTTCAAACGTGGTACTGAAGTGGAAAGAAATGAGTGGGTAGGGTTCTAAGCAGAATAGGGGAAGAGAGAACAATTTGGAGGACTTTGACCGAGAGAAGGGATAGATTAATAGGCCACGTTTTGAGACATAAGGTTCAGCTAAAATTAGCATTAGAGGGAAGTGAACAGGAGACGGAGGCGAAGGATGTTGTAGATATTTCGAAATGTAGAAGGCTTGCGCAGGATAGGTTAGGATGGAGGGTTGCATCAGACCAGTCTTAGGGCTGATTACCACAACAAAAACACGATTTACAGATTGTGCAGATCGACAATGTCATTCAATTTTTCGCAAATCATATAAGCAGAAAGACGATGGTCGTTTAATACGTATAATAAAAGGGTAAAAGGGCTGCATGTTTGTTTATATATCTATATATTTTTATACAGATTTAAAAATTAAACGAATGTAGTCATTGTTTCCGCCATGGCTCGATGGACGGACATTTTATATTTCATCAAAGAAAAGTGCCCCCACATTTAAGCTAATGCCCGTTATCTTCAGTCGCGATACTTGAAGACTATTTTTCGGTAATTTCAGAGCTCATACCATACGTCGAAAGTTAGCCAAGTCATTGGGCAAAAATGTCAGGCTCGTGAGCAGGAATGTTTGACTTAATTACATGTTTGTTTGTTTGGACAGCAGAGCAGCCGTTCCTCGCGCAGAAGGAGGACCTGATCGCCGAGCTGAAGGCTTCTAAAGACATCACGGGAATCAAGAAGCTGAAGGTGGAGAGAGCCAAGGTGGAGGAGCGCCAGGAGAAGGAACTCTTCTCTGAGATCACACGCTCCCTCACGGCCAACAGCTTCGTCGAGAAGGTATGAATGAATGAATTTATTAATACTGCAATTGAGTAGCACTCAGTGGCAGTTACGAAAAATAAACTTAAAAATAAAATATGCTATAGATAATAATTACACTAATATAATATAAATTAAATTAAATTCTAACAAAAAAGAAAAAAAAAGTACCCATTATTCATATATTGTTTCGTCGCACTTCACTACACTTCCTAATTCTTCCCTGAAACACGTTGCTATTGGCAGGGAATGTTTCGATAACTTCTGCAGGTAAATTGTTCCAATCCGTTACAGTCCGATTTAAAAATGAAAATTTCCTAACGTCAGTTTTAAAGCTACACTGCCCAATTTTACAATGATGATCCCCTCTACTGAAATAATTTACTTCTAAAAACTTTGATGCAATATCTTCCCAGGATTGTCTTTCTGCCTGCGTACGCTTTAAAAATAGCCCCGAGACGTAAATTTTGTCGTCGTTTTTCTAACATATCCCACCCTAATTGACGAACCTTCTGCCCCCCTCTGTATCCTTTCCAGTGCCTCGACCTGATCCCAACAAATACAGCCGTATTCTAGTCCTGGACGCACAAGGGAGAGATTTGTATGCAAGTTCCCGTGTTTCACAGTTTGCTTTTTTTTAAATCCGCATGACGAAATGAAGCGCCTCCTTCCATGCTTTCCTAGTCACATGGTCTATTTGATATTCCCAACCCGTATTACTGCTCAAGTATATACCCAAATACTTACAGTTACTTTCTTGTACTATTTCATTACCGCTGAGCTTATATTTAAGTACTATTTCTACGCGACGCCTACAAAAGCTTATTGCCTTGCTCTTGTTACAATTTATTTTCATTTTATTAACAAGGTACGTCTGCCGTGAGGGATTCCTTACTACTTGATGGTGCTGGAACGCGTCCATCTTGCCAAATAAGACTGCCTCTTACCTCCGTGAATTTAACTCTTTACTGATATATATTCGTGTAAACTAGGTGTCTTCAGCTGTATATAATGTTTAAATCTGCTGGTATTAAGGCTCGGTGAAATACCTTAAACTGAGACTAGCGTGCGGGGCGGAACACTACACTACAAAATGTTATGGGTTCTTCAATACTGACAGAATCTCCTTATACGAATGAGTTACAGGATGCTCTGCCAAAAAAAATAGATTAAGTAAGGAAAGGAACGGTAAAAAGGGGAAAAATGCTACCAAAACTGTGCAGTTGCAAAAAAAGAAATCTCTCTTTGCGAGAGGAAAATTTGGTAAAGCCATCAACCGTACGCTAAGTAAGTAGAAGAAACGCAAACGGTGTTAAGATTTCTCTTAAATTTTATTTTATTCCTCTAATACTAAACATCCTCTAAGGTTAAGGCGGAACGGAAAATTTGTAAGTTTATTTTCAAAAATTCCTCATAAACCTAATTTTTTTCTTTTAAGTAATATTGATATTAGTTTAAGTAAGTAATAGAATAAACTAATGTTTTGTACGTTTACAAAACGATTTTCCTTTTTCCATAATTTAACAAAAATTTCTAATGAAAAAGTGTCCCGTTTCGCCCCCGACTTCCCCAATATTAACGAGTCAATGTAAGGTGATAGACACGCTTACCGTAAGATTAAGACGTGTACGTGATGAGAGTGAAGACGTTTTCCCGGCCATTCCTAAGAATAATTTCTGTAAACTAGGGAAAGCTCAAAACAGGTGAACATTCAGCCCCAATTTCGTTGGGTACTTCACGCGCTACCTTACTTTCACGTACTTTTAAGTAGTAAACATATTTGAATAGAAAAGTACGTCAGCAAGCAATTGAAGCACGGTTGAAAGTATGTGTCTTGTATTCCTAAGCGTTACAGTAGTTCTTCCAGCTTCTTTCGCGAAGGTGAACTGCAATATAGGCTGCCGCTTACCGTGAAGTACGCTTGGCTGCGTGCCTCGTAGGCGTTCACAACAATAACCTCATTTCATTACGCTTTTATACATATCTTATGCATGTCTTATGCAGAACCACGACGCGTTTAGAAACTTTAATAATGATTAATAACGAAAAGTAAATATCCAATTATATAGAGATCAGAGAAGAGGATACATGGTTTCGAGCAGGTGAGTAAAATTCCTGAGTCAATAAATATTGATCACTTATTAATCTATGCTTCAATCAGCTGCTTGCGTCAAATCAAACAGAAGACTAGAGTGGAATCACATCTTGTCCTCAAATTAATGAATATACTTATATTTGAATGCCAATATCAAAGACAATAGATATATTATAGAACTATTAGCTTAGTAAGTCATGCCTGGAAAATACTGACATGATTATTTGCAGAAGAATGTAATGTTAGATAACACCAGTTTGTGCTGGGACACGAGAGATATATTCATAATAGCCCGACCTATCTAATACAGGTTTTCCAGGGTTTCTCGTTTATGTGATACTTAAACCCTTGGTTACCTTGCTCCACCTTCTGCATCCCCTCTTTTCAATTCCGTCCGTATGCTATTGCCTGTTCAGGATCGCCGTCGTGTAGCCTGTTACCGAAAAAGGAAAGTCGAGTTGGAAGACTGCTCATGGCTAAATATTCAAGAAGGGAGGTGAAAAATGTATGTATTGTGTTTTAACCAAGAGAAATTTGTGGGCCTTTATATTCAATAGCAGCAAGATCGTCTCGCACTCGTCACTTCTCACATCGTTAATAGCCCTAGTCACTAATATGAATATATTTATATATAACTGGGAGTACATCTATAAATAAGGTTGTAATGTAAGGAAATTAAGTGCAAACATAACCGAGTTATTTCACGGTGATTTTTTTTTGCAGACTAAGACGGAACGACTGGAGCGTGACTTGCGTTTGTTTACATCTTAAACGTGACTTCTTCTCGAAGTTTAAAAACGTAAACGTGTTTAAAGTTGGATATGGAATGCCTTTCAACGGAAGCGTCCCGTTTAACGTTCTTCTTCGTGAATCTTTTTAATATCGCTTAACTGTCGTTTCAAATTCATTACATTCACATTTCCTTTTCGATGTTGTGGTATTGAGTCCTAAGACTGGTCTGATGCTAACCTATCTTGCTCAACCATTTTCATTCCCGCATAACTACCACATCCCACATCCTTCCTAATCTACGTATTCCATCCTTTCCTCCCTCTTCAGTTCTTACCCCTCTAATAATAATATTGGTCGAGGTCCTCCATATTGTTCTCTCTTCCCCTATTCTGCTTAGAACTTTCTGGTTAGTTATCCTATCCACTCATCTCATTCTCTTATAGCACCAAATTTCAAAGGCTTCAATTATTTTCATGTCTTCAACTCCAACCTCCCACGTTTCGCGCCCAGATAATACCATACCAACATATTTAGTAATAATTTCCTAATATTTATAATTATATTAGCCGTAAGTAAGTTATTCTTCCTTACCTGTGCTATCGTACTCTAGTTATTATGTTGCCCAAGTAGCAGAGTTCCTTAACTTCCTTCGAAATATCCCTTCCCAATCTAACAGCTTTTTTTATTCCACTGTTTCCCAAACTACACTCCATCACCTTGGTTTTCCTTCTATTAATCCTTATATTGAACTATTCCTCCAGAATCACACAATTTATTATGTTTTCCAAGTCTTCTCCCGACTCCCCTAATACTATAATATCATCGGCAAACCGTAGGGTTTCTATTTATTCTCTTTTCAGTATGATTCCTTTCCCATATTCCGTTTTACTTTCTTCATCGCCTGTTTCCTATATATGTTAAGCAGCGTGGGTGACAGACTGCATCCTTGCCTTACTCCTTTATTTCTTTTTTCTTTTCTTGCCCTTCAATTCTAATTACTTCTGACTGCCTTCTGTAGAAGTTATGTTCACGATATTTTATTCCCGTGTTCTTCAAAATTCGTAATAGTGTGTTATAGTTCACGTTATCAAATGCTTTTTCTAAATCTACAAATGCCATGAATGTTTTTTCTTTTCCTTGTCTTCCTTTCCGTTAAAGAGTTAAATACTATTATGTGTGATGCGACTGTGATATAGTCGAGTTAAATAACTAAAATTACATGTCTTAGATCATTCATTGAAGGCTTTTTAATTTCTGGAGGTCTCCATCTAGTACTGTAAATTTAAACATTTTTAGAAGAGAAATTATGTTGCTAGTCCAACATGAAAAATTTCAATTACACGATGATTCCTAATTTCCTTCTAGTCTTTCTGTCCATTATTTGTCAGGTTCATTCATTAATGACTGTTCCACGTCTGCATATAGGTTCACTTTTCACTAGAACTACTTGCGAAATCCCATGTGTGCAATTTTGTAACTAATATTCCGACAACAATTAAAATTTTAATAAAGGCATTTAAAATTAATGTATTATGGGCAAAGTCAGAATTTATTCAAATTTACATTTATTATCTTCACGGACCTCTTGACTTCTATCTAAAAAATAAATAAAGACAATGGCTGACCCTCGAACAAATTCAGTATTACATTATTACTTGTATAACTAACCAAATGTGCATTTAACAGAAAAAAAATCTCACTTCGAACAACGTCAAGGGGCGAAATGATACACAGGAGTTCAACTTTCAAACGTTAATTGTTTTTAATTATATAGAATTAGAATCACCTAAGGAATTAAAAATTTGTGTAATCTGTTTTCATATTTATTGAATTTGTATTGGAGTAACATTTCACTCAACAAACGAGGATAATAACTACGATCAACATATATTAAACCCTGGTCCGATGCAACCCGCGATGCTAACCTATCCTACGCAAGCCTTTTCATATCTACATAGCTACCACATCCTTCCTTACTCCATAGCGTATTCCATCCCTGGCCTCCCTCTAATGCTAATCTTACAAGACCCTCATGTCTCAAAACGGACCCTATTAATCTATCCCTTGTCTTGTTTTCTCTTCTTAATCTAAGTCTTTCTTGTTCTATTGTTTCCCATACTTCACTTCGGTTTTTCCCTCTATTAATCCTTATATTGAACTCTTATGCCAACTCTACAACGTTATGCCATTTATTATGGTTTCCAAGTCTTCTTCTGACTCCGGCAAAGCGTAGGATTTTTTTTTAAAAAAAATTAATTGATGCTGTTAATCAACGTGGAATTTGTTTTTGGATGATTTAGTTCAATCGTGTTCTGTTACTATGTGATTGGTGGATTGTGTTAATTTTCTGGTATTCGTCATAGTAGAAAATTCACTCGAAAAAATGTTGAAAAATGTCGGTGTCCTGTATTGCAGATTCCCGACAAGGACGCGACAGGAAACCCGATCCCCGAGTGGAAGAGGCAGATGCTGGCCAAGAAAGCGGCGGAGAAGGCGCGCAAGGAGCTGGAGGAGGAAATGGCTCGCCAGGCCGAGGAGAAAAGACTGCAGTCCATCCCCGTCTGGAAGAGGCAGCTCTTGGCCAAGAAAGACGACACCAGGTGCGTATCTCGCAGTGTTGCAGAAAATATTACATTTATACCGGGAATTCTCCCACGCATGTTCTAATTCTATTGAAGGTCGTCCATATTTTTCGTGATGGATAAAAGCCAGGGGATTCGGAGTAGATTGGACCCGAAGACTGGTCGTCTTGTGTCCTAGTGTACTAACCCTACATCAGAAAGATTATTTAGATTTTTTTTAGTTAATTGTAAAATATGCAACATAAAACCATCGTGAGCTGATTTTCAGTACGCCGTTACATTATTCATTTTTATATAAAAGAATAGTCAATTCCATTCACATTGGTTTTTTTAAAAAAAACTAATTACTCTGCAGTCTCTCACTGGCCCTTTTCTACCTTTCAAATCGCCGTCCTGCGGACCATCTCTTCTCGACAATGTGTCCATTATTTATATTATCCAACTTAGTCAATTTTTCCCAAAGTCCTATGAAAAATTTTATTTTCTAGTATGAAAATATTGTAAAAAGGTTTTCATTGTATAATGTATAATAACTCCTCCTGTCTTTTCCTTCCTGCACGGCACTACAGCCCTGTGTGAGCCTTGGCCTCCTTCATAATATACGCCTCCATGCCTCTTTATCCCCGATCTTTTCTCTCCATTCTCTCACTTTCATAATCTTTAGGTCCTCTTTCACATCCTCCATCCACCTCGTTCTCGTTCTCGGTCTTCCTTTCTTCCTTGTCGAATATGGTCTGGCGTTGAATACTTCTGACGGTGTTCTGTTTAAATCCATACGATTTAAATGACCTATCCATTGCAGCCTTAAAGATTTTATGTATTGTATTATATATTTTCCCTTTATAATTTGGTTAACCTCTACATTATATCGGATTCTCCATTCTCCGTGTTCCATGACTGGTCAGCGTATTTTTCTTTTTATCTTCTGATCAAATTTCCTTATAGAATCTTGGTCTTCTTTTGTCTATGTCCTGGATTCTGCTCCATATGTTACCACTGGTCTTATTAGTGTTTTATATCTTTATTTTATCTTACCTGAGTAATATTTACCTGTTTTACAACAAAATATGCTTTATTTACCTCTTGGATTGGATCTTTCATTGTGATAGTCATTTTAGACTCATTGTCTATAATGCTTCCCAGATACCTGCTATCTGTTGCCAACCTATTAATCAAATATTTTTCCATGTGCTCTTGGCCTGAGTGAAATCATATTTAATATTTAAAGCACACTGACTTAAATTAATGTTTAAATGAAGCTAAAAACAGACAATTAGTAAAACAAAACCCAAAATAATTTATTACAACTACATGTTTTGGCTCTGATTTGGACCCTCTTCGGGTTGAACTAAAGTTAACAATACACAAACTTATTTAAACTAACAGGCATTAATACATATTACGCACATTAGCTTAACTTCAATCCAATGTTATTTTACAATTGTTGTTATTTGTTGCTGTGGCGCAGACCTGCCGTTTACACGCCTAAGGTCGTAGATGAGAAGCGTTCGACAAAAGGAGACGAGTGGTTGCAGGTGACCAGTAACTCTGCGACCGATTCCTGCAACAAGGAAAATAAGACACCGCCTCCGGACCACTCCAACAAGATAGATACCACCCCTATGACAGAAGAAGACGATGATCAACCTGCACAGATCATACCGTGGCGTGCTCAACTACGCAAGACCAACAGCAAACTCAGCCTCCTCGAGTAGCGATGGGCTCTAACTGCTCTTATTTATTACTGTTAGCTCAATGTACAATAAGGGGACAGCCTTCCAGAGATACAAAGAACATGTCACGGTAGGCATCTGAGTTCTGATCTGCTCACAATGATAGTTGCTGCTTCGACAGTTCATGACAATTATCTAAAATATACAATGCTGCTATCATGCCCTTACTAATAGTGGGGACTGCTTCATAATGTAACTATTAGTAAAAGTCTGTACATAAAGTCTACAAGCAGTCCAAAATATCATTATCAGTGACAGGATCTCCATATTTTGATGTTAGATGTAGCCTAATTTGAAGTAATTTGTCAGCTATAATACAAACATTCTTCAGTAATAACAGTTTTGGATTCTTCAATGAAATTTTTCAACCCTGTCAACATTCACACCATATTCGTAACATTGCATAAACTTTATGTCAGCTTCGGGTGAAAAGCTACGCAATGAGTATATCCTTTATGATTAAATTGTTCTGCTAATAATATCAAAGACTCATTAGCTCTATCTATATTCACATAAGGCTGTTAGTGCTATTTGCCTCTCAACACATCAATCAAAATATCTCACCAAAAATCTTCAAGATGTCTATCAATTATACAGTTAATTAATTTTCATTTCATTTGTAATCATATTAAATTATAATTGTTCCATGCAGTAACTTTGGTAAACAAATATATAATCAGCAGACAACAGTATCACTGGTTTATAAAAATTATTAAGACTTCAAGTTTCTCTCTAATGTCGTAAGTGGGGAGGCCAAGATTAAAATGAAGAAATGAATGTGGAGTGGATACTGTTAAAGTGTTGTTAATAGATTTTTCCAGCTTGTATCCATCGTGCTCCCTACTCAATATAATGTATAATCATTAATATATATTATAGACTGATATTTCTGTTCTCATCTACTATTTCACCTTCTCAAATCAGGAAAAATGAATTATCAATTTTGGAGTAAATATTAATAAATTTCATTACAAAGTTTCTTTATACACTGTATAAATCTTTGATTTTATGGTTAATTCCTTGAAAGGTTTTAAACTTCCCTCTAACAAACCATTTAACGATCTGTCGAATCTCATTAATTTGACAACTAATCATCATTATTATGGAGAAAAGAGAAAGTAGAATGAAGGCAAAGTTATGTTGTTATATATATAAATAAAGCTGGTGAAATCTGGATCAACTATAATATTTATTAAAATAAATTGCTTCTGTGAATCATTTCAAAAATAACAGTAACTGCTTATCACAGAAGATATTTTGTATTGTAAAATGTTTCTTGTTTCAACTTTATAGAAACTAAGAATGGAGCTTAAATTTTATTCTTCTTTGCTTTGCAATTCAAAAATAAAGTATATATGGGGACAGTTGTGGGATATTATTGTTTATAATTATTTTGAGCTTCAGATACTACATGCAAATAAAGGATTATTTTTAAGTAACCCTAATTTATTTGAATTGGCCAGACCAAGAAAAGGTTGTGTATTGCTAAGTGTAAGAAATATAGTATAAATTTATTAGTTACATAAATTGTTTGTATGTGAGTTGTACATTATTCTAAATAAAGATATTTTTCAATGCATATTACTGTAATAAATACAATGCAACCACTATAAGTGTCATGAGACACAATGAAAAATAGCCATTTTAAAGAATCTGGCATCCTCTTGTATAAACAAAACAACACAAGGATATAACATAATCACATAATTAAAAAATATATTTCTTGTTTTCAAAGCAAATACCTCAAACCTATAAAATTCTAATGTGTCATATTCCAGAAATAAAATGTACACCTGATCTTCTCTAAAGCTAGATACTCGAACCCGGATCGTCACAACCCTCGCTTTAGCCACGAGACGCCTTAACAGATTCAGCCACGATGCCCACCCACCAAATATCGTCAGTCTGGGTAGTAAGATTATCAATATATATATATATATATCAAACTTCAAGGAGAAAAAAAAACCTTTTTTTGGTTGATGATATTGTAATAATAGGGAAGTCAGAAGAAGAGTTGGAAACAATAAATAGCATGAACATAGTGTCGGAGAATGAATTCAATAAAAGGATTAAAAGAGGGAAAACCAAGGTAATAAGTGCAGTATGGGAAATACTGGAATAACAAAGAATGTTAGATTGGGAAGTGATATTTTGAAGGTAAGTTGAGGAATTCTGTTATTTGGGCAGCTTAATAACTAGAGTAGGATAGCACAGGGAAGAATTTTGCAAATAAAAAATTACATGTAACATAAGTGTCAATACTAAGATATCATTGCTAAAATATTCATATGGAGTGTGGTGTTATATGGGTGAGAATCGTGGAAAGTAGGAGTTGCAGAAAGGAAAAGAACAGAAGCTTTTGAAATGTGGTGCTATAGGAGAAGGACATGGGTGTATAGAATCACTAATGAAGACGTTCTAAACAGAATAGTGGAAGAGTGAACAATATAGAAGACATTGATCAAAAGAAGGGATAGATTAATAGGCCATGTTTTGAGACATGAGGGTCTTATAAAATTAGTATTAGAGGGAAGTGTGTAGGTTAAGAACAGAAGAAGCAGGCCAAGGATGGAATATGCTAAGCAGTTTTGTGGGATGTTGTAGTTATGTGTAAATTAATTTTAATTACAGAATGGCTCATAGTTATTTTCTTACTGACGAAAAACAAAATGGCAGTTTTTCCCTCATCTGCGTTACTTTCGTGGCTTTCCTTATTTCCAATAATGACTTTAAAATTAAAGGATTGAAAATTGGATGGAGTTAAGACATTCAATGTAATCGCTGGTTGTACTAAACAAGACCACAAAAAATAACTTCGAGGGAGGTTCTTCGTATACCCAGCAAAACAAGGTTAGTTCCAGGTTACATTTTTTGTGGTACATATCATAATATATAGCCTATAATAAATTAAATGAAAGAGTAATATTTTGTAAAAAAAAGAAAAAAGATAGCACAACATATGAGACTGTAGTGAATGCTTTCCCGTTCCATAATCTCTTCTTTTTTTTAGTTGTAATTATATTTGTGACCCTCGAATGATTTTCTGGTGTAATTCTCACAGCGTTCATCTAAAGACATCAGAGAAAGAGGTTACACTATGTATTATACCTATTTCATAAACCATAATAATGGCATGAAAGTTGTCATTGAGAAAGAGTTCAATATGAGCATTAATTGACGATAAACCAAGGTAATGGAGTGTAGTATGGGAAACAGTGGAATAACAAAGGCTGTTAGATTGGGAAGCCATGTTTTGAAGGAAGTTAAGGAATTTGCTACTTGGGATTCGTAATAACTATAGTAGGATAGCACAGGCAAGGAAGACTTTCGCGAAAAAAGAGGAGTTTCCTTACGGCTAATATAAGTGTAAATATTAGGAAATCGTTACTAAAATGTTCGTATGGAACGTGGCTTTATATGGGTACGAAACGTGGACGATAGGATTTGCAGAAAGGAAAAGAATAGAAGCATTTGAAATGTGTTGCTATACGTGAATGTTGAAAATCAGATGGGTGTATAAAATCATTAACGAGGAAGTTATAAACGGAATAGGGGAAGAGCGAACAATATGGAGGACGTTGACCAAGAAAGGGGATACATTAAATGGCCACGTTTTAGATGTACAGGTCTTGTAAAATTAGCATTAGAGGTAAGCGTGTGGGGTAAGAACAGTAGATGGAGGCCAATGATAGATATGTAATGCAGATTAGGGAGGATGTAGGGTATGTGTGATATGCCGAAATTAAAAGGCTTGGACCAGTCTTAGGACTGAATAACACCACAACATATTTCTTTTATTACTACTGCCCTGTTTATTTATCAAGAAAGCGAAAATTTTGCATAGGAATAAAACCACTTAAAACATCAACTTGTGCATTATTCATTAAACTTGGCCTTCTGCAGGACTACTTTATTCTTAAGTGCGTTATCGTACATATGGCATTTACTACAATATTTTTCGCAACTGCTTTGCACAAACTATATGAACGACGGACGAAAATGCTTAAAAGGTTTGAATTACAGAAAATTTTGAAAACATGACTATTTGGTGTCCGTAAAGGTGGCCATCTCTATTATCGGGACACATGATAAACTTATTTCTATTATTAAGCGTAGCGTAAAATTTTGTACGTTATTCAATTTCTTAATTCGTTTAAAAAATAGCACAAACTCTTTTAAAAGTTAATGATTTTATTTGTAAAACGTGAAGAGTATCCAGATGTTTGTTATTCTGTGCTGAGCGTTGAGAAGGCTGTGGCGGCTGACGTCTGCGCCGTTTCCCATCTTTGCTATTTATTCCTGACGCTCACATCTGTCTCACGTTGAGTTTTGTTACGGGGAATACCTCGACTCCCGCTGATAGGCACAACACTTCAAATTTACGAGTATCACCGAACCCTTCAAAATGAGTGACTGGCAGAAAATATCGAGGACTGAAGTCTTAATGTTTGTAATGCGCATTTCCCTCATCTCAGCAGCAACTTTTTTCAGCGTGAGGTGGATGATCGAACAGTTGGATCCAACCAAGAAACAGAAGAAACTAGCCAAAAAAAGAGTAAATACTATATTGCCACTTTGTCAAGTGGCCGAAATTTGTCGTAGTTTTGTATAACTTTTGTGTGCTAGTAATGTTAACCACATTCCCATAATTTCTTTTGCAGGCTCTGGAGCAGCTAAAAAGACTTGGGATTGAAAACAATCGAGGTGCCACAAATTTGGAGGTAATTCGACGTTGTTGTCTTTTTGTGTATACACTATATATAAACTATGTTAAAATGTAGGTTTTGTGCCCCAAGTTTTTTTTATTCATCCTTCTGAGTTATTCTTCGTTTAGTTTTCATCTTGTTACACCCTTAATCTATTGTCAGTGTTTCAATAATGCTAAATCATGTATTACACATAAATGGATCCTATTGTTCCTCTTATAGGAGGAAACATACGCATGCTCCCACTTGGCACGCCCTCTACTTTGAAAAGCCGAATTGAGTGTGTAAATTGTTTTTATATTAGCTTTTAATAGGATTTTAAAAAGTGACATTCCTTTATACCTTGCAAGGGAACTAATGGCTTTTGATATAACACTTCCCCTTAATGTCTCACTCAACACACAACTTAAGCATAGCAAATGCAATCTACCTCACCTATGGGAGTGGGGGTATGATGCACAGTTGGCCTGGTTTTGTAGTTTGTTGACAATAGTGAGTTAATATAATTAAGTTTTTTGGGTATTTCATTGAGTAAATAAAAAGAAAAGGATAGTTAAGCAAAACAGATAAGAGGGATGTCTGGTTTCTCTGATATCCTTTTGTCTGATTCGCTTCACATCTATCCTTTTCTCTACTTGAGACTATGGAATACCCAAAAAAACTCAATAATGAGATGTACAGTTGGTTGTATGAAAGGGTACTTGTGCCCTTGCAAGCATTGAAAAATAATCGCAGCATGATGTAATAGAATATATGATTTCATTAGGATTTTTATTTTTTTCCAAGCTTAAACTAGTATTAAAGATGTTGCTAACTATAGTTTACTGTTACATTGAAAAAATATATGAAAAGTTTGAGTATCTCTTGCATATAATAAAATAATTAATGACTATATTCTTTAAATTCGATTAGTAACAACATTTCGGCATATTTTTATGCCTTCTTGAAGTTTTCTTCCAGAATAGTATCAAAACATAATAAAAGAATAGCATACGAAGTCCAACTACAGTGATCGAGATCCGAGGCAGCACTTAAACTTTCACAAGTAGTTATGGCTAGACTGAATGCATATATACTTTTCTTCCCTCCATGGAGGGTCTTGGGACTTAATACCATAACAACAACAGTTTGCTACAGAAAATATTATCTCAAGTCTGTGTGTTCTAGAAACTTGACTTGACAGAATACGAGTTAACGATTGCTGGACATCTTGTCAACCCAAATGATATAAATGTTTGCTGGGGTGACATTGCTGGACTTGAAAATGTTATCCAGGAACTGAGGGAAACAGTAATATTGCCCATTCAAAAGAAGGAATTATTCAGAGATTCTCGATTAACAAAGCCACCAAAAGGTATTGCTTTTATTATATTTGTATTTTGAACCATTTTTTTATTCCTCTAAAGGTTAACAATATCTTGTAAATCGATTCTTTTCTCCGTTCTCTTAAAACTATAGTATTTCACAAAGGACATTTAACAATATTTATTAAGTATTTTTTTACCTTTTCAGTGTTCTTTCGCATAAGCATTGAAATAATAATAATAATGGTTTATGCCTAAGTACTTGTGGATAGAGGTTTCTAGTGTCCCATTCCTGTTATATTTTCATCTGCTTGTATACTTTGTTAATTCCTTTGTGTCATATTTGAAATGATCCGCCTTACTGTCCTATGAGAATTGAGCCGTAAGCATTCATTTGTTTCAATGGACTAATATCAATAGCATTGGTGTAAATAGTTGTTGGTTTGTTAATCCATTCTAATAATTCTCTTTCAGGAGTTTTACTGCATGGCCCACCTGGCTGTGGAAAGACCCTAATTGCCAAGGCTACTGCCAGAGAAGCAAAGACTAGATTCATAAACCTGGATGTATCCATTCTCACAGACAAGTGGTATGGAGAAAGCCAGAAACTGGCTGCTGCTGTCTTTAGCTTGGCCATCAAGCTACAGCCCTGTATCATATTTATTGATGAAATTGGTAAATTAGAGTGGAAAACAAAAAAAAAACTATGAAATTCTAAAACTAATTTTATATATTCTTTTCCTAAATATAGATAATTTGAATGTATTAGGTGCGATTAAAACTTTTTTATACTCTTTATAGATTGTTGGAAATCATCTCCAATACTATATTTCTTTAATACATGTGATCAAATATCACTCCATAATATTTTACTGTATCAGGAAGCTGTATTTATGTTGCTGTGTTTTCCTCTTTAAAGTGATATGCTTCTATAGAAGCTTTCAGTTTGAAATTTTTTTAAATTATGATTTGATAAGAAAAGGCTGTGCAGATAAGTTAAAGTGAATCGTGAGTGTTTGGTTTTTCTACAAGTATAAAAATTTCCTTAATATGTTCCACTTTCCAGATTCCTTCTTGCGGAACCGGAACACTCACGATCACGAGGCAACTGCCATGATGAAGGCACAATTCATGTCATTGTGGGATGGACTCAACACTGCCAATGACTGCACTGTCATAGTTATGGGTGCTACCAACAGGCCCGAGGATCTGGACAGGGCCATTATCAGGAGGATGCCTGCAACTTTCCATATAGGATTGCCTGTGAGTTAATGGATTGTACTCTGTTAAAAATGAACAAATCAAATTATTTGACACCTAGAACTGTAAAAGGCTAAAGATTTTATTATATATATATACAGCAATTAACTATATTTTCAAATTGAAAGCAGGAACTGAATTTAATCTTGAAATTGGTTTGTCATAATTTGACTGTCATTTCAATTACTTCTAATTACTGTTTAATATCTTATTGACACAATCCTCCCATAAACTATCTATGGTGTGATAGTTTGACACCTGACATAATTAATTGCTTTAAAAAATTACTTAAATCAAATATTCTAAATGAATAGTGAACAAACTAATTTACAATATTCAATCTATTCACCAGGAAAGACTATATTCTCTAATATTCAAAAATATCGAGTCAATGCGAAGTGTGCTTTTCCATCTGCTAAATCATTCATTTTAATAAGTTTTTAATAGTAGTGTTGTTTTTGATTGAGTAGCATAGTTGATTCAGTTTCAGCAGCCATATTCTTAGTAATTTAGGAAAATGCATCTGAAAGTTAGGCAGCAGAGATTTTAATGATTATTTCTCTCTACATCTGTCAACATAAAAAATCTGGTTATATGGTGAAGCGTAATTTAATAAAATAACCATGGTCAATCTTCAAGATCTATATAGTTTTCAGGTTATCTTAGTCAAAGGGTTGGCTGAAAAGTGGTTAAATTTAAGTTCCCGGCTTTCAGCATTGTTGTAGTGTGTGTGTTTGGTTGAGCATTCATTTTCTAAAAATGAATGTATATCTGTTATTTATACCATACAGAGATCAAAACTTGAATAGTCTATTTTTATCATTTTCTTGTTTTCTTTCAGACTATTGGCCAGAGGAAACAAATTTTTGATCTTATTCTGGAACATGAGCCATTGGCCTCGGATGTTGATAAGGATAGATTGGCAAAATTGACGGAAAACTTTTCTGGTTCAGATATCAGAGAAATGTGCAGAAATGCTTCAGTGTATAGGGTACGGGACTACGCCCGGACTGGAAATAAAATTAGGTGTGACAGAAGAGAAGTTTTCTTAATGTTTAACAAAAATTTCTCCAGTACAAAATTTATTTAGATGACAATAGTACTTCTAAAATAATTTGTGGTCTCTCTATCCAAATGTAACAATGACATTTTATTTTCCAGTGTTCTGACAAAGTCCACACCAGCTACAGATTCTGAGGATGAATATCATGATGCTCTGAGGCCAATCACAATGGAAGATTTGCTAATGTCATATGAAAAAATGAAAATATCTAAGATTCACTGTGGAGTAAGTGGTTCAGCGTGAGGTTGATAGTTTGGAGGCAAGCACGTTACATTAGTAGAGATGTTGAAGCTGAGTAAGAGATGTAGCTGTTTTCGTTAATGCTCTCTGCCATTGGATGGAGGAGAGGTAAGACTGGCATTCATCTCATGACTGATATTCAGTTGTGGAATTTAGTTGGCTGCTTGGCCCGAAAGTGACTAGTGCAGAAGTTTTGAAATTGTGTCATACCTTTTCAAAATATAGTGCCTTTGTTCATTTGTCCTCATAAGTATTTTCTCCCATATAAATATCCTCCTGAGAATAAAGTAAAAATAAAAGTTTGAAAGGTATACATTCACAATTAGCACTATCCGTTTCTCTCTTTCTTACTCAATTTATATATAGTGAAATTTAATGTAACATACCAGCTTGACCTATAAACCCAACAAATCTAATCTTTCATTCTGTCTATATAACATACATTTTATTCTTGTTGAAGGTATAGACTTAATTTTGTTCATTCACTCTTGTGAACTGTTGAAGCTGAATGTATTTACTTCATAGTTATTGCTGAATGTTGTTGCAGAAATTACAAAAAAGGGCATTAGTGCATATTAATGTTTTGAATGTATAAATAAAGTATGTTACATGATGAAAGATCACAATGTAGATGCTCATTAAAAACATTCACCTTGGATTGGAGGAGGCTGTAATAATTTATTCACAGTTACTGTTTCGTCAATATAATCTAAATTTAGTTTCCGAAATGTCATCCTTATAATTCATCTGGATGGGAAAGAAGGACTGGCTCACTTACCTTAAATCAATAGTAGGTATTGGCAAGCAGGTCAAAACCCTTCAAAGGGTACATACAAAATTAAGGTTTGACTCTTTAACATCTTTCATGTAATTACGGCCTGAAACTTAAAGATTGGTTTGTCATATTTGATATTTTATCTGTAATAATAGTAAAAAATATATAGAATTAATAAGGTCAACAGCTATCATTAATTTCTGAAGGAAAGCATAAATATTGTGACTGCAAATGTGATTTTTATCTTGCATAATAATTAACTAGTACGGAGTACAAATATTAATTGTGTTTCTGAAATTATTGAATACAGGAATGAGAAACTAAATTCACTTTAAATTAAGCCTCCAATATTAATTTCAGTACTGCTTTCTTCCAAACACTTCTTGGCATTATTGATATTTGCTTCTATCAGTCTTTTATTCCATATAGCTTCTCTGGTTAACAGCTCATTAACAATCATCCAAAAGAATGAACAGTATTGAATCCAGAGAATACCTCATTGTCACTTTTGCCAGTAAATAAATGCTTTCAACATTTTGGTCCACAGGCCAACTCGGGTATAGACAAGTTCCGACTTGAATTCTTTATGTCTACCTCCACTTGAAAACACAAAGATATTTCCTCAAGCTTATAGGCACTTATCAGCTGGAAACCAGCGTTCTACATGTCTATACCCTCAAACATATTTAATGGCACGGTGGCAAGCTTTTGACATTACTATTGATTTAAAGTGTCAACCTCTGTCTCTCCCTCTTTCCTATCCATAAGAATTAATTACTTTGACATTATAAAAATACTTAAGACAATTGATAAGCACAGAAAAGAAGAAATGTAAACTGGCAGACTCCATTGTAGGTAGTGGGGTGTTTCAAATTGTCAGGAGATCAGGAAAAGCTTTTCGATTGATGGTCAACTGCTGGATCGTGGGAGACAGGAAGGTGGCGCCTTAGCTGAAGTTTAAAGATGACAGGCATTATTGTATGTTATTCTTAAATATTTTTGAGGCAACTTCCACTCCCCCCCCCCTCCTTTTTTCTTCAACGGCCAGCTGTGGAATGTGTAGTATAAATTGCCGCACCTCAACTAGCAGTTGCGAGTAAAACATAGACCCCACCAGGTCACCAACTTTTTCTCAATGAAGGTCTGGGCAGAGGCAAGTATTTTCTGTAATCTACAACTTTCCTCATGCCTCTTGCCTTTGATTCTGAACTGCCAAATTCCATTTATATTTGTTTTTCCATTGTAGCTCAGCAAAATACTTTGTTGTTAACTGTGGACTACATAGTCTATTAGTCAAGTTCCTTGATAATATACATGCCAAAAAAATTTTTTTGCGATGATCAGCAAATGGAGGAGCAAAAGAGCTTTAATTCATTTTTCCTGGTCTCTACTAGCCTGGACCTTGTGTTAGTCATAAGAAGTGCAGTGTAAATGAAATAAAATTATAAAGCAATATTAATATTTATCATCTTCTATAAATTGTTAGGGATTAGTTTCCTCACACTTGGAAATAAGCTTTACAGGCTTGTCAGTGTTGAAAATGGGATTTGGAAATTATCATAGAATTTCAATTCAGGTCTTGGCTGTTCAATCACATTTAACGGAATATGTGCTGTAGTAATATTTTGGCAGATGATTCTATACAAGAAGTTAAATATTTACAGCCACTCTGACAAGGCAAGTCTTCAGCGCCTGTCTGGTTTGCTTTATCAATTGCTTCATATGGTATTTGCCCATCAATAAATTTTTTCTCAGTCCTTTGATGCTGTAACCATAGTAACTGACTGTCTTCAAGAAATTTGAAGTTCAAATGAAAACACCTTGTCAGTGTTTACTTTTACTTACTGTGTTCTTCAGGATTTATTTGAGCACTTCTGACCGAAAATGTCAGCTCTCAACATTTTTCACACTTGGAATATTAGAATAATTTTTAGCTCATCCACTTTCTTTAAGCGATAAATGAGGTAATTAATTTAATCTGATTTGTTGTTATAAATAAAACATTTATTGATAAATGAAATACCTTTAGTATGTGTAAACACTGATTCTATAATTTCCCATTCTGTAGAAAATGTATTGACGAGTTGGTAATATAAAATCTACTTTCAGAAATTTTGACTATTTTCCATCTGGTGGTCTTACAACTAAATGTAGTGCCCATTCAATTAATTTTGATAGTACAGTTTTGGTCCTACTTTTGACTGAAGAAAACGTTTGGCAAATTTATGTTTCAAGAAGTGCAATAATAATAATTCCTTCCTAGTTCATACAGTTTAAGATAACAGAACAATTTAAGTAAAGTAGAGAGACTTTAAAATTGTCACGAGTTCCAGATAAAACAGTTTAGTAAGAAGAGCATATTTAAGAGATCAACAGTAGGTTGTAGAGTTGTCAATAACTTGATATGAAGAACGTTCATTTCAAAATTTTGTGTTCTCATTACAGAAATCACGACAAAAATAATATGGAGTATATCTGTAATATTGCACAATATAGAAGTTTGTATTATGATAACAGAGTTTGATGGACAAATGTGCTTTCAGAACCGCCAATTATTCATTGAGTGATTATCTAGGTAGAGCATCTCAAAAGCAGCCGCATAATGTGAAAACCGATAGTCTATAGAGTTAGCTAGTGCAGTGTATGAAGCATGGACAAGAATTTGCCCACAAGTGTATACATTAAATGTGGACTTGCCCCCATGGACTTCACTCCCCTTTCAAGCTCAACACTCTGCCCTCTCTTTCTGAAATATCGTCTCAGTCCAAGGTGACTGCAATAGACACAAATTGTTGAAAATTGAATTGCATTTCGATGACTACTGCAGCTGAAGGAGCGTGTCACACGGCAGGGTCCTGTCAGGTGGTAGGCGACTGCATACCGAAGCACTAACAGATCTCAAAAACGTTCTGGCAGATGGTAATTCCTCTCATCTTAACGCTTTACTGACGTAATAGGTAATTTCTTCGCTGTAAACAAAGAAAGGAAAACAAGTTGGCAACCTCAAATTAATTACCTACCTTAAAAGTGGGTCAAATTAGAGAATTGCTTTACGATACCTATTTTAAAAAAAATCAATCGCCTTGATGGATTGGCCACTGCACATGGCTTGACAAGGAAACTAGATCTGAATTATGTTATTCACGATTTTGCGGAAAATAAACTCCGAAAGAGATTGTTTTAATCTCCAGTTAGGCATGTTGTGTATTTATTTGCTTGAAATGAAACAAAAAAATCTCTTAAAATAGTTGTTACGGGTTTTTGTTTAGTTCATTGCAAGATCTGTAGTTAAAATTGAACAATTGTCCGTAAAAATGTAATAATTCAGTTATATCGGTTTTATGGGTAAGACGGTTCCTTAAGAATATTTTTTTTTTTTAATTTTAAAAATTGGATTGCCAGTGGAACCAAAAACTGCAAGGGCCGATCCTTGTGTCGGTCGGAGTAAAAAGAATACTAATTAACTGGACACGAATAAATTCGAGACAGCTGTCAGTCTACGACAGTAAGGGTATTTCTTGCCGGATATTCAGTTAATACAACGTCGACCGTGGTTATCTCGACCGGAAGAGTGAGGCTTTCCTAATTTCTACTGCTTCCGGGACATCGCTGTGTCTCGCTCAGCTCAGCCATAACCACGAAGACACCCTCGGAAGCCTTTCTTCATTTCTATCTTCTGCTCTTTCCTTCCCTCCGTCTAGGTAGTTTCCATTTTTTACATTGTGTGGAAAATATTGGCAATTTCTTTCCTTACGACCTAGCATGATTGAAATCACTCTTCACCTCCCGCGATCTAGAAAGTTACCTTTTTCCCTTCCAAAAATCATTGCTGAATTTTAGGGTTGGAAATTGAGACAGTTAAGATGATCGCATAAAAAAATAATTAAACTGTTAATATCAGGGATGGGCTGAATTCTGCAGAAAGAAATTATTCGAATAGAATTATGTAAGGAATTTTTTTAATATAAACTCTGTTTAAATTTTATTTACTAATGTTTTTAATTATTTTTATTTATTATGCTAGGTCGTAAAAAAGAAATAACAGGTGTAAATATTCTTGAAGGATCAAATGTTTATTTAGCTACAGTTGGACGAATGAAGGACAGGATTCGAAGTTTCGCAAACCAGAAGAGGAGAGAAAAACGTTGATGAGGGGAACACAGAAAAATGAGTGTGGATATGTTAGTCTTTAGGCAGAACTGTCAACAGAATATATTCCAAGGAGTACTCGAATTTTGTGCTTGAATGAGATGGAAGGAGCGTGTGGCTAAAGTGTTACTGTTTGATGATTGGCATATCTGGTAAATCACTCTCTCCAATAGGTTTTTCGCCGTCAATTGAAGAATAAATTTTCAAATACGTGAACATATACAGAGTCGCGAACGGCTAATTGGTTACGTGACGCTTTTCCAAAAAGAGGAGACGTGTATATTGAGGGACCTACGGGAAAGCGGAGACTTGAGTATTTTGAAATCTTGCTCCACGCATACAGGACATGAGGTGCGGCAGGATATTCGGGCCAAGATAAAGGAGAAAGGCCGACGTACGCGGGGAGAGGCGAAGCAATTATCTAGTCTACGTCAGGGAAAGGTATTTTCGTACATTTGCTCATTTCTTTGACGGCCAGCTTCAGGGGGGGGGGGGGGAATAAACTGCACATGGAGAGGTTGAAGGCAATTTTTGGATTAATGTTCTGCTCATGACCAATTAAATATGTGGGTTTAGGGTTGCTGATGTTGTTGCATATATTGGTGTATCAAACAATCGCGGAGTAAAGGGACAACGATATATATAACTATAACATACGTAGGGAAACTTAATGAAGGTCAGAAGCACTTATGGGTGGAAGGCAAATGACACTATACCAAACTAGCTGTATTGCTGGTAAGGCTTCACTGCAATCCTGTACATGCCTAATCACCAACATCTATAGTTGTTGTAAAATAGTTCATCCGGCGTGAGCATTCACCCACGTCCCAGACCAAGGACTCCATTCTTAAATTAATTCCTGTTTTCCCTTATTACTCATTCTCTTAAATATTTCTTTTAATAAAGTTTACTCCTGCTTCCTTCTGAAACTAAAGTGCCGCTTGATCCTACGCATTTCAAACATAATTTTCTGACTAAGTTCAAATCAATAAAAAGATGGCCAATAAGTCAGCAATTAATTTTTATTATCTTTTAATTCATCCAAATACGACGTTTCGTTTTTTTTTGAGAATTCATCAACCATGAAATTTAGCAATTCTTTATTTTTCACTTCATGAATCCCTCAGCCGAAATGATTTTGGCAATTCATGATGTAAAGATCATAAACTGTTTAATTTTATGCCTGATGACGTCTCAAAAGGGAGAAAAAACGTCGTATTTGGATTAATAAAATTAATTGATGACTTATTGGCCGTCTTTATATTGATCCACCCACATTCCTCCAAAATACTCATCCCCTTGGCCACGATATTAATTCATTCTTGCACAAACGTTTCTTACTTTTAAACGAGTAGGTCAATACTTTTAACCGCAATACAATAATGTCTCAAGATTTAGAAAACTTGGTTGATAGAAACTACGTTAAGAAGAGGCAATAATCTAATTGAATAGAAGAAATATTATTCCGAAACAATTTAATTTACTATCTCGTTAATTGAGCGTCCTGAAAAGAAATGAGTTACAAAACAAATTCAGCCACTTAAGTCAATGGAAGCACTTGAAACCCAACAAGAACCTATGCAATTAAACAATTTACATTGCCGCTTGCTGTTTCAAAAGAGGTTGTTGTTGAGGTAATCAGTCCTAAAACTGATCTGATGCAACCCTCCGTGATAGCCTTCTCATTTCTACATAGCTACCACATCCTCACTAATGTGATGAGCACATTCCATCCTTGACCTCCCTCTTCTGTTCTTACCCCACACACATCCCTCTAATGTTCATTTTACAAAACCCTCACACTGTAAACATGGCCTATTAATCTATCCATTCTCTCTCTCAACGTCCACCATATTGTTCTCCCTTCCCCTTATCTACTTATAGCGTCCTCGTTAGTGATTCTGTCCACCCATCTCATTCTCCTATCGAAGCACAATTCGAAATCCTTTCTACAAATCCTACCGTCCACGTTTCGCACTCGTAACGCCACATTCCATTAGAACATTTTTAAGAATGATTTCCTAATATTCATACTTATATTAGCCGAAAGTAAAAAAAACTTCTACCATCCCTAATTATTATGCTTTCCAAGTAACAGAATTTCCTTCCCAATTTAACATCCTTTGTTATTCTACTATTTCCCATACTGCACTCCATTAACTTGGGTGTCTTATTAATCCTCACTTTTTCACAGAGCTGCTATATTGCCCTGCTTAAAAATTTCAATAATAGGTTTACTGATTACCGTATTGTTTCGACAAATAAAAGGTATTTGCTTTTTGATATATAAAAGAAAAACATAAATATTTAAAAATTTTTTATTTCCTCAACCAAATAATTTATTTGATGCGGGTATCCAGTTTAATCAGCCCTTATGGTCACAGTATATCCTACATCCCTAATAATCTATGTGATCGCTGCCCATTCCTATAATTTATCTTTACTTATATACAGTTCAACTTTTGTTCTATGGTAGGTTTGGGAAAATTGAGGTCCGCAGGCTATAGAATTTTTTTTTGTCCTGCCAAGACAGTTCTGATTTTTTAAAAAGATAGAAAAGTCTTATTAAATTTTTTAAAAATTAAATGTGCTCTAATTAAAGATGATATGAAATGAGCACAGTTAAGAAAAATTTATTACTGACTTTCATTATATATTTATACCTTTTAAATGCAATTTTTCGCTAACCTCGGCTTCCCTGTCCTGTGTGATATGACTCGTTATAGTCGAATATCGAACCTGTTTCTACAAGGAACGTCAACTAATAGAAGGCGGTGGACCGATGTCTGAAATACTTTGATGTTTACGAGAAAAAAGTATCCCGCTGATTTATCGGTACTGAGATGGTATTTTATTGAAAGCCGACTTGGAGAGTCTTCGCTGGTGACATTTGCATAAGAAAACGTCCATCACGAGAGAGTTGGTGTGACTTGTCTGTGCGGAAGTAAAACTTTTCCGGAAACACTGTGTATGTGTGTGTTGGTGGCTGCTGCGAGACAAAGGAAACCACGGAATGGGGGTCACTTCTCACCGTTGAGCCTGAAAACTCTTACTCTGTGGCGCCATTTTAAGAAATCGGGAGTACGTTACTTGTAATATTGCAGTCGACAGTTTTGTGAAAAATGCCGTGACTTAATAATTATCCCTCCCCTGTCTGGAATTGTTGTGTGTATCCGTGTCGAAGGTCTATTGCTACGAATGCCCGTTTCTTCGGTTAACGGTGTCTATAATCCGGACGGATTTAACGTCTTCAAAATTTGCCCCGGATGATAAAGAAACACGTCGGCGTCTCTTTTTGTCATACGGAACTGCGTGTGTGTCTCCTTTACGTTGTGTGATGCGTTCTTTTATTTCAATGTTAGTTGACAGTTCAAGTGAAAGCTGATATATAAATATATTTTTGTAATTACTTTTGCGTGGCGCAGTGAAATTTTTATGGGGTTATGCTTCTCTTGCAGAAAATCGAGACTAGAAAATTTAAAATCGGAACAATTTTCAGCTTCTGCTACCCCGCTTCATGTTTGTGTGGAGGACCAGAGGGGACCAGAACTTGGTTCGTCATCTAAGGAGATTTGTCACTATACACGGATGGCTAATACGATTTCGAACCTTAAAATGGCGAATCCAATTAAAAACCTTGTCAGCAAGCGACGGAAGAGATATACTAAAGATGGTTTCAACTTAGATCTAACTTGTATCCTTTTTAAAAAGTAATCCTCGGATTGTTTACAGTGCGTTCTCATTAAATTACGATAATTCATAGATGAATTTATAGGGTATGCTTTGAGTTGAAACTTTACCCTTTATATGAAGCTTCATAAATTTGTGGTCATCAATTAGATTTTTGATGCTCTGTACCTAAGTTGTACATAGATAAGCAAACCTTTTTGTTTATTTTGAATCTCCATAAAGTTCTTGACAACTCTTGCTCTGATATTGTTTGTATAGTTTATATGATACTTGTTTGTTGTGACTACATATATGTTCTTTATCCAAAAAATTAATTTAAATTACAATTAATAAACTTGTAGCTAGTTTTGGCCAGTGTCTTCCATAGTAATCTCCCTTATTCTTGCTCTGCCACAATGACTTTGTTTCTTTGGAATTATATTTTATAATCTGAAATAACATATGTGTAGATTCTTCCATATTATATTCAAATGTATACGTTCTGTGTTGTGTTTTACATTACAAGAAACTTCCTAAACAGATCTATCTTTATAAAATTAAAACAAGTGAAATTTATTAAATGTTCTAAAATTCATTTATCTTTGAAGATATTAGAAGATATATCCCAACTATTTTGTAATGTATGTCAAAGTGCTTCTTTGTGTGAGTTTTCTACTGTTAATTGTTTTCATTAAATTGTGGTAGTTTCTAGTTGTCAATTATGAGAATTTGCAAGCCCCTTGCCTACCATGTAGTGAAAGAAAGCTGACATTGTGTGTCTTTCAACAAGACGGTTATAAATTCAATTTCATATTTTTTATTTTGGTTTGATACATTAAATGTCATTGAAACATAGTTGCAATAGCAAAGATTACATTGTAGTTTTATTATAGTAATTATTAACCTACGGATACAATAGTGTTTATTTCTTTGCCGATATATTTAATCTTCATATGTTGTAATGATGTTTTTAATTATGATACATTGGTATTTGTTCTTGATGTGTGCAACAAATTGTAATTGATTCAGTATATTCATACTTATACTTAATTCCTGAAAATTAGACATAGTCTTGGGCATCGGAATGACTAATTTCAGCATGAATATGTACTGAAAACATATATTAATTTTTATGGTTTCATTTATTGGCAAATGCTTTTAAATGATGTTAATGAATTATATTTTAAACATTTTGTTTTGACAACGGATTCTCAATATTATTATTAAATACCTAAATTTGGAAAAAAAAGTCTATGCAATGAAAGTACCATTAGTATAATTTTTTTACAGCATCATGGGATTTCTTCAATTGTATTATTTACTTTGATACCTGGGAGCCTCATTTGAATTTGAATTAATATTTACAAGCAGAACTATGACAAAAATTCAAAACATGTATTGTGAAATCCAGGAGTTGTACATTTAATATAATACCTCCAATTTCTTTGTAAATTTGTTTTGCTTGTAATGCTTTACTCCATAGCATTTGTATCATTGCTACCTTAACATTTTTCTCAGATATAAAGAATAACTTAATTGCAATGGGCTTCCCTGCTCAGAAATTGGAGGGAGTCTACAGAAACCATATAGATGATGTTGTAAGATTTCTTGAAGCAAAGCACAAGGACCATTACAAAATTTATAACTTGTAAGTAATTGTTTTCAATTTCATAAATTTTCGAGTGACGTTCATAATTTTAGGTTGTACCTTTCGTCACAGGTTACAAGTTGTCAAGTTATAAATAGCTAGAATTAGTTAAGTGTTGCTTCGAAGAATTCTGTAGATTTGAATTTTCATGTATCTCTGGATCTTTAGTTTTATTCTCAATCAAATGTGCATTTCATTGAGTATTTACAATTATTACCTTTATGCTTATGATTTATAATGTTAGTAGTATAATTGTTCATATTTAATTACATTTCTTAAACTTACAAATCACTCAGTTCGCCATGCTGGTTCCTGAATTTCTAATTCTAATTAATTGAATAAATATTAATAAAGCAATCTCCATGACAATATATTTTATTTAGGAAAATAAGTTAGTTATGAGCTAAAAACCAGTTTAAGAGAACATGTAGTAGAAACAGTTGCTTTCCACACCTGTACTCTTCAGATCAAAATCATTGAATTTCTTCAAAGAAATATGCATGTACTCTTTGGAAGAAAAGGTATAATATTCTGAAAAGTTCAAGTAATATTATTTGTCTATGGATAACATATTTTTGAGATGATATGTATACTTTTTCACTGCTGTGTAATGGATTATTCAAATGGGGACCCTGAAATAAAATTATGGTAATGTAGAAGTAGCTTGTGTCAACAAAAATTTCCAGAAAGCTACCCAAGCATGTCTGAAAGTTTCATTCTATACAGTTGATAACTTAGCAGATCTCTGACCTTCTTTGGAAGTATCATCTGATTTTATGAGACTTGTAACATCTTTTAATCATAAGAAGAAGATGCCAAGAACAGTTAAGTTTGATTTTCAATTTGTGGATCATGTTATGCATAATGTTGTAACACCTTGAAAATATTTCATCTGTACCTCGTGCTCACAGTGACAGTAGTGTGTTGCATTATATCTATATAATCAACATTTTTTTTATAAGTAAACATATTTTACATATATATTTAATTTTTCAGAAGCAAGTAGTAAATTTTCTCACCAACTTTATTAAATGATATCTATTTTCTCTCAAAATATTGAAGCATGTATAATTAAAACAGTAATTTGTAATTTCAAAGGTGCTCTGAGAGATCTTACGATGTCAGCAAGTTCCAGCAGAGAGTATCGACCTACCCATTTGATGACCACAACCCGCCCAAGATGGAACTAATTGCTCCATTCTGTGCAGATGTCCATGAATGGCTGTCACAGGATCAGAACAATGTGGCTGCAGTTCACTGCAAGGCTGGGAAGGTAAAAAATTCTCTTACAGGCTCTCTGTGATTAATTTTGCCTTTACATATATTTTAAGTTGTTTACCAAGTTTTGTGCAATAATTGTGAGAAAAAAGTTTTTTAAACTTGTACCATCTGTTTTAGCCAATGTATATTATTATTATAGAAACATCCTGTGCACTCAGCCTTAAGTTAGATGTAATTAGACACATCATTTTACTGTTAAACTAATCACTGGTGAATGAAATAGAACTTTTTATAGATCTTTTAAATTAATGTTGACTTTTAATTTGTCTGTCTTCGTTATTCTATTAATGTAAAAACTATTATTGCAATAAATGTTGGAATACTCTGTTAAAAAAGCTTTGGAGCTTTTGCTTTGTTAAAAGTTCTGTGAATCTTTTTTTCAGGGTCGCACTGGCGTTATGCTGTGTTGTTACTTACTTCATAGTAAGCAGTATTCCACAGCAAACGATGCTCTCAACTTTTATGCAAGTATGAGAACCCACGACAAGAAGGCAAGCTTGTTTATATAAAATTGAATATTTAATTTATTAGATTTTATTTAAGATATAATTATATATCGAAATTTCTAACTCATTTAAATTCAGTATTCTTAATTTCAACTGCTTCCCCATTGTATATGTGCATAAGATCAAAAAGGTTAAAAAAAATTTCCAGGGCGTAACCATTCCGAGCCAACAAAGATACGTCGGATATTATGCAACTTTGGTGAGTCAGCAACTGAATTACCACCCTGTAACTCTTCTGATCAAGGAAATTCAGATGGACCCACTCCCCACTGTCAATGGTGGTCAATGCAGTAAGTTCCATATACATAGTCATCACTTGTAAGATGTTCTAGACAGTCTGCTAACTAATAACAGTTTATATTTTATTTGTTTCTTTAAGAATTGGAATTGATTTGTAATAAGCTACATTATCATATTGTATTGGTTCATGTGAGCATTAATTTTGTATTGACTAATTTTTGATGACTGTTGCATAATTATTTGTCATTACTTTTGGTCATAGACAGAATTTTATTTGCAAAAATCTTTCTCGGAGTTTCCGCCCATGTCAAACGAAATGTTTTGATGAAGTGCATTTGCACTATTGTCACCTAGAAGTAAGTTTGCTCATTGAAATGTCACATAGTAATAATTGTTTGGCCCAGATGGAAACCCAAGAAGGATTTCTGCAACAAATTATTTTATAATTTTAAGTTTCTAATTTCCAAGTTTCAACAATAGTTGAAGTATTTATAAGATCATCAAAATAAACTGTTTTTATTTGTTTGTGGTCTTTGTTAAAATATATCTTGTCAAATATTGTAAAAATTATGCTGAAGAATTGACTTTTTTTTAAAAATTTTCATGCAAGGAAGATTTGAACAGTTTTGGAGTGAAAATTTAGGGCATTGTTGAAGGTGCGCATGCACACACACTAGAGGATTCAATGAAAGCATACAATCAGAAAATAAATTGGGGAAAGTGTGAAGGCTGTGTTTTAACATTATTATGTTGTGGACAAATGTGTTTTAATGTCAAAACTTTTAAGAATAATTTTTGAATATTCAATATCATAATTTCAGATGTTCATGTATTGGGTGCATGGTTAAAGCTACTATTATTCCTTTTAATGCCTTATTTTAATGATATATAATTAGGATACTTCTTCACTTCCATTACATTTTATGACCGTGCTTGTAATAATTCTGATCAAACAGACTTCAACTGTGTTACCATGTTTCTGTATGTGTCGTGTTCCCCCCCCACTCTTCATCAGTTGATCTTTGAAGTTCTCTCAATGTCTGGTTCAATTTAAATTTAATTCTTGGTGGTGGTGTTCTTGTTAATGCAGTAGTCTGTCCACAGACTGGATTGATGCAGCTCTCCATGCTAATATTTTCATTTCCCCACAACTATTTCTGCTGACATCCAGCCTGATTTGCCTAACATATTCTTGTATTGGTCTTCCACTTCTATTACTACCCCATTCACTTTCATCTGATGATAATTTAATGGGTCTTTCATGCTCCAAATTATGGCCTATTGGTCAATCCTTTGGTAGAGTTACTCTATTTTTATGAGTGGAATACCAATTTTCAATGTCTCCAAATCTGATTTTTTTTTCAATTTTCAGGTATCCAAGTTGTGATCTCAGCGGAGTCAAACAATGTGTTGTACTCATCCCCTGTTTGTGAAACAAAAAAGGGGTGTTCTTCCTTCCACATCCATGTGGACGAGTCTGTGAGGCTTCAAGGGGATGTAAAGGTCCAATTCTATAACAAACCCAAGATGATGAGGAAGGTACAGAACCTTGGTTTACTTTGTGACTTGTAGTATCACTATTAAATACATTTTTTGCTAAATAAATTTTACTCCAATTTGAGTTTCTCATGAATAGTATATTATACATTAGGGTTAAATAATTGGGCCCATCTTTGATAATGTAACTATGCTTACATTTCAGGAGAAACTGTTCCACTTCTGGTTCAATACATTTTTTGTCCGTGAGGAAGTAAAAGTACCTGAGGCTTCAGAAAACGGGAATGATGTTGGTGACATGATCCCACCTCCTGACCGTTCAAGCCGAGCCATGAGCTGTGATGAACAATCCCACGCCCCACAATTACCCCTCCGCCAGCATAGGTAAATATATGTAAACTGAAGATTAATTACCTAGTCAACCACTATGCAACAATTTCCAACTAGTTGATTTATTATAATTTGCAGTTTGCTTTGTATTTGATAAATAATGCAGAGTGGAGAATCAATCAAATATTTGACTTCAGTAACTTAAAATGTATTAATTGCTATTTTACACAATTATTTAATGCATTTAACTCCATTATTATACGAGGTTGTTCTCTGTTGCTAAATTTGGTGATTTGGCAATGAAATTGGGGTCTGCATTGGAGTGTGCCTATTTTGATTCATTTGACTCTAGTCAGTATGTTTGCCAAAGTTTACCCCTGTGATGATTCTATTAGTACAATGTTTTCACATTTCAGGACAATGTCACTAGTTTCTTTGGAACAAGATACAAAGATGTTGGTTTTAAGGATAAACAAATGGGGACTTGATGAAGCCCATAAAGACAAGCAAAATAAATT
Organism: Eucriotettix oculatus; assembly: GCA_034510155.1. Lineage (NCBI taxonomy): Eukaryota > Metazoa > Arthropoda > Insecta > Orthoptera > Tetrigidae > Eucriotettix > Eucriotettix oculatus. Next base: position 17,741,755 of record CM067379.1, read on the forward strand.
GTACAGTCCAGATTTTGAGGTATGAATGAAAATTTTTCATTTTGATTTAAATCAATATTTGTTTACAATTTTGTTTTTTTATTTTAAATATTATTAGTTACTATTAATTAAAGTTAAAATTTACACAAGGATATTACATTGTTCTACTTTTTAAATTTCTGTGTTATTACATACTTGTGGTGAATGTTGCAAGATTTATGAAGAGAAAAAAATATTCAGATATTTTCACACTACTATTTGTGTTGACACATACTGATACGAAAATTTCAGACTGTTTTCCTGAAAACCGCAAAATGTTACAGTGAAAGTCATCAAAATTTCATGTTTTCAGCCTTCAATTTAAAGAGTGGCCAAATTATTTAGACCACCTCACAGTGTTGCAGCTAGAGGATGAGATAGCTATAAAATGGGAATACTGGAGAAGTGGATCATCAGTTGCACCGTGTTCTTTGTAAAGATATGGTCTAAAGACATGATTTAACGGAGTTTGGGATGATTGCGAGAGGTCGAAACGTTGGAACCCGTATCAGCAAAACAGCTGCCCTTGTGAAGTGTTTGAGAGCAGAAAGTAAACTACCAAGTGAAAAGCCAGGCTTTTTGTTGTAATAGGCTACTTATTGCTTAATCTGAAAGGAGTTTTCCCAGAGTTGTCAAGTATAACAGTGGAGAATCTTAATCAAGGACAAATTGTGTACATCTGAATATACTGTTCACCACACATTAATTACACCATATGGGCTATCGAATCCGACGACCTGTTTGAAAGCCTCTTCTGTCTGCCTTGAACAAGAGCAGACGTCTTCAGTTTGCATAGGAGCACAAGGTTTGGGCAGTAGATGACTGGAAGATGTTCATGTGGTCAGATGAATTGTGATTTCAGTTGCACTGTGCAGATTCAAATATGGAGAAAACATGAAAGCGTGGATGTGCATTGCCACTACACTTCAAGCTGGTAGCAGCAATATTATGGTTTGGGGAATGTTTTATTGGCGTGGGTATGGGTCCTTTGATTCCTATGAAACAATGTCTGAATGCCCATAGGTATTCAAGTATTATTGCAGATCAAGTTCATCCTATTATGCTGATGATAGGGATGGATACTTCCAGCAGGACAAAGTTCCTTGTCATAAAGCTGACATTGGCTCAGATTGTTGGAAGAGTGTGATGGGAGACGTTACGTTGCTTCGTTGACCTGCACAATCTTCAGATCTCATTTCAATCGAGCATTTGTGGGATGATATTGAACGGACCTTCAGCCAGCTGGATCCAGTACCATTAAATCTTAAGGAATTGGAAAGTGCAATTTATCAGGATAATGTCTCAAATTCCTCCTACCACTTTCCAACATCTCATAGAATTCAAGCAATATTAAGAGCAGAAGGTTGGCCAACATTGTATTGAAGGCGTCATAAAAATTTGACCACTCAGTGTAGATCTTTGAAAACCACAACTTACATAATGATATTCCATAAACAGTTACTTTGTAAGAAGCTTCAGACTTGAATAAAAATAGTGTACATTTTTAATTTTTTGTATGTTTGAGATTGGAATGTACATGTTACTAACTACTAATTTACGCTTAGTTCCAGAAAAATCAATTTTAATATGTAATGTAGCCTGATAATTAAGGGATCATCATATTTTTAAAGGTTAGTTTGTTCCTCCATCGGGTGCCCAATGAACTGGTGTGTGAGCCGTCCAAACAGAGTTGGAAGCACATGGACCATCATGAGAAGCCTTTGTGCCACGACACGCCTAGTGAATCTTCAGAGGCTGAGTCAAGTGAGCCAGACTCAAATGAGGATGAGGAAGATTGGGAGTCAGGTTAGTATGAAATTGCTACAAATTTGGGAAATAATTATTATTTACCATAATTTAAACATACAAAATCAATGGCACTATTAAAATTTCTCACATTTCCTGCCATTACTACTAGTGACAGATCACTTCTGTGTTCTGCAGTGAACACATTCTCAAGAATGTTAATAATAATATTATTATGGGGTTATAATTAAAGAATATTTTAATAAACAAGTTAGATATGTATAAAGTAGTATATAACAAAAATTTATTGCCCAGAACAAACTCACAACTACTAATTTTTGATTAATCCAATTGGAACCAAATTGTAGTTCATAACCAAAGATTTGAAAGTGATCCTTCTATTTTATTGAGGAGATAAATCTGGCACATTCTTATATCAGTGGATAGTTTTTAGAACTACAACATTGTGATATTTTAGGTCTGAACTTTTTTCCAGTTTAGACTAAATTTAATATATCTTTCTATGTCCAATAAGTTTTCTTTATTATGGAGTGTGGCATTACAATTTATTATAGGGAATTAACCACCTCCTTTGTGCTATAAAGAAAGTTATAGAATTACTTGTCCATTTTTACTCTTGTCATATATGTGAAGTAAACTTGGACCAAACTGTGCACAAAATGGAGTTTCAGCTTTCGTTTAGATAAATCGACAGTATCAACAAGTTTTGAAACATGTTAACTGTAATATTCGTTAAAATATTGTTCGTTTCCAGATATTGAAAAATATAGTCATTTCACAACAAACCGATATAGAAAATGTTGTTTTCAGACTTAAATTTATGAAAACTAATGGCACTGTTTTATCCCATTATTGTAAAAGTAAACTTCAGTTATACAATGTGGGGATCATAAAATTGAACTGTCATTCCTTTCAAATGAAAGTTGACACTTGTTACTGCTGTGTTTGCAATTTTGTGTGTTTCTTGTGTGCATGTGTATTTTCTTTAGTTTGTCAGTATGTGGGGCTTTTACTAATTATAATTTTTTACCATGTAGGGTATTAATGCTCCTGAAAGCTTACTATTTATATAAATTATTTAACTGCATGTCATGTTTGTATCCATTATTTATTAACGAAACTAATATCTGGCGTCTGATAAATTTTCTGTTTTCTGTCACACGCGTACGCAGCGGACTCGGCTGAACGAAGGGTTGGAAGGTACCGTCTGCTTTCTGATTCGGACTACAGGCACGCAAGCCAACTCTTTGAGTCGTGATTCTGTAGTGTTGCGCTCACACCGTGAACTATTTTTTGTATGGTCTGAGACTCGTGCTAACACCACTTTTATATATATAATAAATATACTTGGGTAGTGTGGTCCTTTTATAATATATATTTTAAATCCAGTAAGTCAAAAAGCTTGTTTTAAAAGTACACGATAATATGCCAAATTTTAACTGCACAAATGTCAATATGGTTTATAAAGTGTAAGTTAATGTCAGATTGCATGTTGAATTATACTCTGTAGTACTGTATATATTTTTAAAGTATGTATTAAAATTACATCAGAAGTTAATGTGCAGCTTTCTCTTTATAGAAATCTGTTATGGGTTTATGGATTTGTCTCTTGTGGTGTCACATTTCTTTTCCTGCCTATTTGTAAGCTTTGCTTTTGATGTTAGGAAGATGATTGTAAACTGTAAAATCAGAAAATGTGGTGGTGATTGAATGCCCACCGAGGAGAATTGGTAGCAAGCATCAATAAATTAGAATTTTGTCAGTGCTCGATTTCAAGCATTCGAGAGCACTCGTCAGTAGTCTTGTGATTCTGTACATATTTGCAGTCATGTTATTGATTAGATAGAAGAAAAGAATTAAGAAGGTGAAAGAGTGGTACATAAATTTGTCATCTTTTTATTTCTTCTAAACTGTGTTTTGTGGTACAAAATATTAACTATTTTGTCTGATGACTGTATATTTATATAAATTATATGTTGAATTTCAGTAGCTAATAATTCATGATTGTCCACAATTTTATGTTAACATATTGTAAATATGCTATTCCTTCAGCTTTTCTGCGTTGCCTGAGCATTATTTATACTTTGGAATTTACATTTTTTAATAATTAATGATACCTGCTGTAAGCAAGTCAATAGTGTAGTAATATTCATCTGCTTGTTCTTCTCTTGATTGTCAAAATCCAATTCATTTATCTTTTAAATACTATGTTGAGGGTTTATTTTCTTATAAACCAAGTGGGCTAATACATAATTTTGGCTGGTATTTTTTATTTGGAATATTAAGAGCTGTAAAGTAGTTTGGAGAAAGTGTCATAACCGCTGATCTTAGTACTGAACATGTCTCGAAGAAATTCTTACCCTTTGTTACCTAGAAACAATTGCTTTTTGGCTTGTATTATTTGTACAATTATTTTATATCGTGAGTTTTGTACAAGTAACGTTTCCAGAGAAATGTTTATAGGAACTCATTTTCACTCATAATAATCTTCTACTTACAATAAATAGAGAGCCTCCTGGAACCCACTTCACTTTACCACTACAACATTATTTTGCAGCATTATAAATCTTAAATTGCTTGAGCATGGCTGAGTCAAACAAAGTAAATCTCGTGAGGGCATTCATTCTGAAGTATTTGTCAAATTATAATAACTATAATTGACTTAATACAGCAGACCCCCAGAATTATTTGAACTGCATTTGAGGGCTTCAAATACCTGTCGGCAACTTCAGTCATTGCCCAGCGATTGTCTGAAATATTTTTTAAGATTGACAAACTTTCTAATTGAGCGAGGCATTAGTTTCCAGATCTGGAGATGAAAAGTACGGGACGATAAGGTGGATGTCATGTGTGACGTGTGCCATGAAGGATCACAATCCAGTTTAGACCTCCAGATCGTGAGTTTTCACATCATATTTTTAAGTGTTACCTGTGTGACAGGTGATTGGTTAGCTTAAGGAAGCAAACAGTCATTGTGTACCTTTCTTTGTGACTTTGTCATCTGATTACTTTCCCTGGATTTATATACTACATCCTCCAATCTATCTTATCTTATCTTGCTTGCCAAACAGTGAGATCTTTGTTGCAAGTGTTCATGTCTTTTTTGTTTGTTTTTATGCAGCTAACTAATCTGGGAACAATTTTACAGGGTCTGAGAGCCACCATAATTGTAGCCAAAATATTCACATCAGAATAATAAAATAATTATTCTAAAGTATGTTGTGTCTCAAGTTAACATGAAAAATTGAATTAATATTGCAGTTGAATTGTTATTATTTATGTCTCAATTCATATATTGAATTTTATTATGGAAGAGCATTGTGGTTTGGTTCATTAGGAAAATTTTCAGGGATGTTTTTACTCATCTTCACTCGTGTTGTTTCCATCTACCCCTCTAGTGAACAGTGTAAGATCCACCTTTATACACTTGGGTAAGCATATTGTCCCAATCAATTTTTTAACATAAAATGTTTCCTAGTGATAGTTCCCAAAAGTAGGACAAAGTGATAGTTGCCTGACTGTGAAAGGTGGATACCTGAAGGGAAGGAATTTGTGGAAAGTTTGCCTGCTCCCGTGACTATTGACTGAACGCAGTTGTTTAGAATGACTATTTGGTAACAGACAGTTATCTCTCTAGGAGAGTTTAAACAAAAATGAAACTACACAAAAGGCCCAGATTTAGCCCGTTTGGTTTGATTGATGACAATGCTGTAAATTGAAATCATTGCTGATGGCAGTTTTGTTTTATTTAACTGTGCTGTGGTGGTTGGAAATGCATTTATGGAGTGGTAATTTAAATTTAGGGAAGTGTATGTATTTGTGCTGTTTTATTTATCAAAATATTACAAATATTAATGTTGCACTTACAAGACTATCTGTTATGAAATTCATGCAGATTTGGTTTCAAATTCAGCTAAGTAATTCTCTTTTTTAAAATTTTGGTTTTAACGTGCTTTCTGGCTTACTAACTTCGCTCTATTTCTTAGTAATTTCCTATTAGATTCACATGTCATATCTGTCTTCCGGTAATAAGATTTTCTTCTCTCAATTAATTTATCCAAAAGTAAAATGGACCATGTTTTGTGTGATGTTTTGTTTTGAAATTTGTGTGTGAATTGCACATACCTGATCAGAAATAAATTGCAGGAAGACGCTGATTGAAAAGTATGTTTGTTGGTAATCTGGTTGAAGGAAAAGCGGTCTTCACACATTCACTTTGCTATTTTCCATTTTAACAGATCCCGTTTATCTATAGAGCATCTTAAGCTATTGACTCAATGCTTTCTAACTAAGACTTATGAGTTGTTAAATTGTATCTGATGAACGTTTTTGGTATTGTTTAGTCCCATATTTTGTATAATCACGTCCGACACTTCGTCAAGCCTGGGAAGTTTCAATATATTAAACTTTTGATTGTTTTTAACGACGTGTGTTGTAAGTATAGGGAGGAAGAGTGAGAGGTGTGTTTGCTGATAATGGCTTGTTGTCTTGCAGGAGAGTCCACCTATCTGTGACGGTGCTTGGCCACTAACACGAGCTCTGGGGTGTGCATGAGAAGATCAACATCCTGTCTCGCCCTTTTTTTGTTTTATTTATTTTAATTTTTTCTGTCTAATTTTACTCCTGTTTTTTTTTTTCTCTTATGTGTGAATGTCACACTTGACTTGTGTACATAAGTGCGAAAGATTGGATGAGATAATCTGTATTAATTTTTAGTTAAATACCTTAAGTGGTACCTACCGAAATTTTTTCGGCAGAGAAAGCAGAGGCAGGTAAAATGTGAGACATCTTCTTCCTTTTTAAGTAATTGAAACTAACTTCCTAATTTATCTTGTTTGAAAATAAAAATGAGTAGAAGCCATCAATATTTATATAAAAAAAATAGATGTGTTATGTGCCAGGCTATCTACAAATAGATTTTAAAAATTATTTACAATGTCACATTGTTCACCTTCCAAATGCTTTCTCTACATTAATTTATTAGCATTTGTTCCTGTTCCTCCAAACTGTAGTTTAAGTGTGTGAATGCCTTTAGCTTCTATTTTATTTGTAGTGTTTTATTTTTTTCTAATGCAAGCCTATAATTCTTCCCCGCTGAACTTGCTGCCACTTTTTGTTTGTGTATATATATAAACTTGATAAGAGTAGGAAAGAAAGAGAGAGAGAGAATTATGTTTACATGAGCGACACCCAAATAAGTCCTTTTGTCCATCTCTTTTTCCTATTACAATCAATTACGACTGTCACATATACATAAAAGTAATGTTTCTAATCATAAAACATGAGACAATAGGTTTTTCTTACATTTCTTCCTATTTTGGGAAATTGGAGTAAGATTATAGAATTTTTAATCAAAATTATGGCATTTTTGTGTGTGATTATGTGCTTTTCTCTTGAAGAGTTTAACTGTAGCAATAATTCCACATTTCACAAGTGTAGAGATTGGTTAGTAATTTTGGCAATGAAGTGAGGGAACATTTCCCAGGTCTACTTCTGCAAAAATGTAAATAATAAAATTCCAAAAGTATGTCTTCAAAATAAGAAACTAGTTTGGACAGTTAAGGACTGTTTCTTTCCTTGTTACTTCCATTTAGGAAAATATATTAAATTCAGATTTACGCGCACAGACAATGAAATGTCATTACGATTGTTAATTTCTAAACAGGCATATTTATGTTGCCATTTGTGATACTTTTCTCAACATCTTATAGAATAAGTATTACAAATTCTTTTCATCTTCCCACATCGTATCAAATCGTTTGGTGAATGTGTTACTTTTCACAAAGTTGGGATCTTGTTAAGTTGATCAATAATTTAAAATGTGTATTAATGGTGAGATTGATATATTTAGCGATTGTCAGGACAGTTATTTCACACAATTTTGTAAAACTGGTGTGGAGCTTGATTGTAATGTCTTCTTTTTGCTATTACGTTTATTTCAGAACACTGCAAAAGCAAAAGTTAAAAGTTGGGACGTCGACGCCCCAGGTGGATGGCGCTCTGCTGATTTATTGCCTACTTCCGACTAATATAGTTGTTTTTATGCTAATTGTTTATGATAGAAAACTTTGGCCTTTATATTAAGCAGCCAAATTTTGTACATAACCTGGCTGATACCTTCCTAGTCGGCCTCATATTTCTAAGGTTCCTGTTAAATTGTTACGCTCGTAAAATATTAAAGCCTTTATAATTGTCGTTTACTAAATGGGATATAAAGTATAGAAAAACATTTTTAAAAAAGTCTGCATTTAACCCAGGATGTATGGATTAATTCTGACATAGTGAGTGTGAGAAGAAATGTTCCTTTTTTTAAATTAACCCTTAAATTTTTCTAACTTTTTATGTCATTTTTCTTTTTGTATCTGAAGCAGTATTTTAGGGGGTTATTGCTATTAGATTTTGTGGAAACTTTTGTCAGAAAATAACTTTTCTGACAAAAGTTTGTTCCAAATTTTTATTATTTTTGTTATTTATTTTTAGATGTTTATCAGGGCTACTATTTTGGACTTTTTTCTGTAAACAATGTGATCCAAGTTGGTATTGTTCCCTGGTCTAATTTGGATAACCTTGACAAAGATTGGTTATGTTTTTAGTATTAAGCACTCACATTCTAAATTGCTCTATTTTTCTTTTCTTTATTGTAGTGTAGTCTTAGTGTAGAATCTTTGGTGAAGTGCTACTCACGCAATTGATGGTGAATTGCTTGTTTTGTGCCAAGACGATGCCAGGTTGGCGTGTGCCTTCATTTTGACTTGACGTAGTGTTCAGCCTAGAGAGTACAAAGTTGTTGACTTGATCTCAGTCCTAGGAATTAGGTTCGTCCTTTTTTTCTTAAAAAAAGTAAATGTCCTGCCTGGACCGGTAATTTAATAAAATGTTTTCTATGTTAGTTTTTATTGTAATATCTGTAATTTTTACTGTGAAAAATGTGTTCAGAGTAAGAGAAAGTAATCTTGCAATATAAAAAAAATAAGCATTGTGGATCACAATTTCTTCAGTGATGTGTATTTTTTACATAATGGAAATACAGTTTTTAAGTCTAACTCATTGTTTTCTTTCGTCGGCACATGTTTCGTGGGACGTCGAGAGTTGTACCTTGATATTGTAATGAAGTTTTGAATTGGAATGGCTTTTTGTGTCTTTATTTCACTTCCTCATATCCTGTTAATGTAGTTGTAAGTTTTGTATTGTATACTTGAAATTTCCATGAACACACACAAAACCTGGTTTCCCATTATTTCACTTATTACTTTCTATATTATCATTAAAGTGAAAATAGAGAAATTAGAGTCTGTCTGTTGAATTTGGGTGGCCTGTGATCAAACATACTTTCTTAAAGTTTAAATGTGCTTTAAATTATTACATATACAGGGGTTGGAGGAGTAATATGAACACCCACCCGCATTTAGACAATATTTATTGATTAATGAGTTGTACCACCATTTGCTTTGAGAACAGCTGCAAAGAAATGTCATCCCACTCTTGTAGCAAAAAATCCGCAAATTGCCATAGCAATGTTGCTCCTCACTCTTTGCTCTAAAACTCCCCATAACGGTTTGACGATTGTGCGGGCCAGGGAAGATGTTTGGCGACATTCTGATGAATCTTTTTGGCTGTGTGTATGGACATATATGGCAGCAATATGCTAGTCATTGTTGAGGATGTCAAGATATGCAAGAGTAATGATCAGGCCAGCTGAATACCACGATATAGCAAGAACCTCCCGTGCTTGACTGCATGCCAGATCGTAGGTTTCTTTTGGTGTTCTCCATACATAAACCTGGCTGTTTGTAGGAAATGATAATTGGATCGTACCACTTTCTTCCAGTTATCAAGTGTCCCTGTTTTATGATTGTGGCACCATTTATTTTGTGAAGAAATTGTAGCGCTTCCATGAATGTCAGCTTTACAAAGCTCCCGCCTCACCGTTTTTGTCGAAACAGTATTGCTCAAGTGAGGGTCGAGTTTGACGGTCACTTACACCGCGGAAGTTTTATGTTGTCTGATCTGCCTCTGTTGCACGCTGTACCTGTTCGCTGATTTAGTTTTACAATGTTTTGTGAATGCTGTCGCTCGTAAAACGGTTGAGGCACTTTCGTCACAAATGCTCTCGCTAACCGTGCACCAACAATTTGTCCTCTTTTGGAGTCTAATGGATCCCACATTTCACCAATCACTGGTATTAACCATTGCAGAACAAAGCAAGACAGTTGGCAAATCAACTGGGCACTGCAGTCTCATCGCAGAATTTACATGTACTCAGTGGTGCCAACCTGCAGCAAGCTGTACCCAATTATGGTGTTCATATTATTTTCTCCAATCCCTGTATCTACCTGTACTCGGTAAACACAGTAGCAAACCTTTTTCTCAGTCTGGCACAATTTGATCACCCATACCTATATGACAAAGTCGCCATCCACTTAATTTATGGTTAGTATCCAAATAACTTAACTGTCATACCTCGTGGTGCCACAAATAGTCAGTAGGACTTTGAAAAGCTGTAATATTTTAAGCAATAGCTTCGACAGTTCTGCTGCCATTTCCAACTTTTAAATAAATGCGTGGAACTAAAGAAAAAGTTTGTGTTATTAAAAATGTGTCCAAGATTTCAACGATTAAATACAAAGGAATGGATTCGTGTGAGCAGTTCCTACAGATATAATAGGTGTTGTGTTTGGATGTCCTAGGAGGATGGGACTCCTTGAAGCAGGTCCTCACCCCCAAGTCCAAGAAGACGTCGAAAAGGCCACGTTGGAAGCGCAAGTAGGAGGACTAGTGTTCAAAGGAAATACTGTAAAATAAAGAGTCATGTGTAATAAACATTTCCTTTGTCATTTGTACTACCCAAAGAAATTTAGCCCTAGCCTTGATGCAATTTCAAATGTACCACTAACTGAGGTAAGTTTTTATCAACAAAGTTGTAGAAAAGTCTGTCAGGTGCACTGGATTTATCATTGACAGTTTTATTTAAGAGATAATTAAATTTGAACTGTAGTAAGATCAGGAGATCTAGTACTTTTAACACATTGACTCCTGATGCCATTACCTATCCACCTCCAGCAGTCAACGTGTTAATTCAGTAAGAGTGTAGATGAGAGAAACTTCAAAATGTTGAATTTCTGCAAGAACTTATACCAACATAAATACTGACATTTTCTTTCTGTTACATAGTCAATCTGCAGCAGGTTAATAGCATTTGTTGACTGGTAATTTCACAGAAAACTTTTTTTTAATGTCTGAATTCCTCAGAAATCGGGGTACAAAATTGTTTTAAATAATAGAAACACTCGATTATTAATGTGTCAGTATTCCTAAAACCAACCGTAGTGTCCTATCACAGTTGTCTCTAAAAGTAAAACATGGCAGGTGTAACTCAGTTTATCTTTACAATAGAAGTCTTCCTTTGGCCATTCACTACACTCGTCTTCAACAGCAGATTTCTTCCTTCTGCTTCCACTTTGAAAATGTCTTCCTCCTCCACTGTAAGACCTTCTGGGAGAGGCAGTTCCTTCATGCTGTCATCCTGTAAGAAACTTTCCAGACATGCTCTTGCTTCTGCTTCAAATTTTACACACATTTTCTCATCCTGCAAAATAATAACTGTAGTTATCTAGTAAAATAAATACAATGTGACACACAAAATAATTAACTCATTTGAATAGGAAAGAAGAACAGTCGCTGGCAAGTAGGCATCGCCAGGCTTGGAAGCTCCGAGGGACATTGTAAATTTTCAAAGTCCTCAGCGCCAATATATATAGGGTTTCTCAATAACAGCGGGTACATTTTCAAATGGAATAAAAGAAGCTCTGGGCAAGGTATTAACAAAATTCTGTTTTCTATATAAAAGGGCATGTGTGGGCCTTTCAAATAAAAAATGAATTTCATTAAAACTTACAGCTTTTTTATTCCATTTCAACATTGGTCGACCATTATTGAAAACCTTATATTGGATATATAAATTGTTTTATTCATTTTGACAGTGTCATATCATTTTCCATCATTTGATAGAATGAACTAGTTGAATTGTCAAATGTTTGTTTCTTTTCCTTCTCTAAATGGTCTTTACCAACACCACATGATAGTTAATTACACACCTTGTGTTTTGCCTGGCTGACCGCAGGCATAGCAAACATTTTCCTCGAGATGTCGGTCATGTCGGCGTTGTACTTGCTTATCTTGGAGTCTAGTAGAGAGAGTTCACGATTGACCTCAAGATTGGTCCTGTCCTGCGCGTGTGCTCTAAGGAGAAAGATGCGAGCTTGTTTATAGTCTCCCAATGCCACGAGGGCACGGGCATAGTGAAACAATGCCTTGGTGTGTGTGGGGTGCACGTCCAAAACGAGGCGGCAAAACTGGCACGCTTGAGGGTGTTTCTTTTGTACGTTATAGCAAATTGCAAGGTTCACATAACACTTGCACAGAAGTTTCTGCTGCAGTTCTTGCTCGCTCTCATCTGCCAAGCGCATCTGTTGCAATGTAGTTATCGCCTTCTTGTACCTGCAAATCAATTTCTAAATTGTGTAGCTGTTAATTATAAATACTAAATAATTTATTTGTAGCTTAAGCCCCTACAAGGACAGTATTTAGTATACGACATAAATTTCGAGGCGAGAGGACGTTTCCCTTCTTGAATTTTTAATTTCACCTTGATATTCTCCTACAGAAAGTGGAAATTTACCTAAATCAGTAAATTCATTTATCAACCTTACTCACTTGGTAGCAGCGGAGCTCACGTCTTTCTTCTTGAAGAGTTCATTTCCAAGTACATGGCAGGCTTCTGCATTCTTGTACTGTTGTTGGAAAGTTTTAACTGGTTTGTCAATTTCACCTGGTTCAACATCTTCAGGAGTCTCCATGAACTTGATTAGTTCTACCCTCATCAGGATTCGGGCATCTAGGAAAGGCAAATAAAATTGTTTTCATAACAGAAGGAACACAAGCTGTTTATTTAGGTATGCCGACCAGGAGAGATGACAAAATTACAATCGGGATCCGTCGACCATCTAGTTCACATAGAACTCACCTCTGGGAATGCGGGGAGGGCAGCCCATTTTGCCAAAAGCAAGATCAGGATCGATAAGGAATTCCGATATTTCACCCCTCTTCATGGTGGCCAGCGCTTTATCTAGGCCAATTATGAACCTTTCCCGGCCCAGCAAGTCTCTGACGGGTCGACCCCGCAGGTACGTCGAATCATACGGCTCGTCGCTGTACTCCAAGTAGCCATTGTAGTGATAGTACACCATCGATCCTTCTGGAGGCTCTGATCCAACTCCCTTACGGATGACCTACATTAACATGAGACACTGGAAACGTTATGCACAAAGGTGAAGGTCAAGTTGATATACTCCCAAACACGAATGGAACCACTTTATTGAAAGTGAAACAGCTGCAGATATCTTAATCAATACACTCTTGGAAGTATTCACCACAATCCCCAGGCCTAACGCCTCTAGAGTTTTCCCTGAAGGGATGGTAAATAAAGTCAAGTCGTGCACATGAGCTAAGGTAATTCATCAGATGTTCCTCTACAACTACTCAACTGGACACATCATATGCAGTAGTTCATGAAATAGACCCGAGACAAGTATATCAAGCGCTTTGAAAGTTCTTCCACCAAAAATGATATTTCCTTCAATTAATTAAAAACTAATAATAAAGTATAGATTTTTCTAATCACTGAATTTACAATTATGTTTAAAAAGGCAATATCTGGAATGTTTCCCATACAATTAAAATTCAATACATATAGATTTAAGATTTTAGAATGTAGCTATGACCCATCAGCATTTAACCCTGAATTAAAGAAATATTTATTTCAAAAATCTTATTTTGGAATTGTACATGTACAAATATAGACATTACACATACCTTTAAGTACTACATTAACAAACCACAATACATTTACAGGCTGATAGTACAAAAATATTGACGTAACAAATATATCTTACTCTCTTTTTCAATTTCCCATCATCGGTCACATTAACCATTTTCAAAGCTATTTTATCAAACGGCATGATCGGCCTGTCAGTTTCATCATCATCGGATCCTCCGTCAAGGCATTCTGCATTCAAATTGTTCAGTACCTCTTCATCAAAGTAGTTGGAGTTTGACGCTTCCAAAGCGTCGTCTACATTGGTATTAACTTTGAAGACCACTCCATTCTCCTTGAGGTCCCTGAGAAAAAATTCAACTTTATACAAGCAACAACTAATTTAAGACTAGTATAAATAGTATTCAACACCTGAGATGATCTGAACAAGTCTTGTCTGATGACATAACCGAATTTTCAGTACCATTTTCTACTCAGTAAATTGAAATAAAAATCCAAGTAAATGAGAAACAAAGTCACAACTTATAAATATCACCAGATAAATTTGTGATGTTTGCATGTGCGTTTAGCGACAAGACCACCAACAATGATAATCGGTCGAACTAATTGTTGTAGTCGGTCACTTTACACAAGGAACTCCTTTCAACTTTAAGTTAGCCCTAACTAAACTTGAGAAAATTAATCAACTGAGGTTAGTACAAACTTTTTCCTAAGGTAATTATCTGAAAATGACAAAATAATATTTTTTCCAATTTTATTGTAAGTAGTGCAAGCAGTCGCCTCTTTAGAAAGGACAACAATTAATAAAATATCGTCTCCAGACAAAATGTCTTGTAGCCTGCTTTTTATATTCGTGCTGAAAGTGAAATATGGCACATGCCTTTCCGTGAGATAGAGACTTACGTAATTCGCAATCCTTCGGAGAGTTCGACGCCTTCGCCATCCGACGACTCATTATCAGACATTTCGAAAGGATCGCGTGTAAAAACTTGTGACAACACGAAATTTCAAAAGTGCCACAAACGTCAACCTGCAGCGCAATGTGGTTGCTCGATGAAGATATTCCTCTACCCAAATGAACAAAAAACTACCAAAAAGGTACAACATATTTTCTCGCTTTACAATAACTAATTATTCACAAAAGCGACGTTATACGATGTATTGCTAAATTTCAAGCTTGAAGAAGTTTCGAAATGGAGATGAAACGTCGCATTCGTGACTATATATATATATATTGCTCACTTTTTGGCCGTCTTTTTATTTACCAAAGTAGTAGATTTTCCGAAGAACTTTATTAAAGCAATTATTCGTTTTCTACCCCGTGGCATTATTTTTACTGCAGCTTTCCATGGCTGGAGCGCGAATTCGTACAAATAAAAATTTCTTTTACAAACAGTTCCTGTTTTAACGTGTATAATTCAACTTTTCCTTGCTGATGTTCAATGAAACGGGTCGTGTACTGTTAGGCTAGGTTTACACGGGCAGTGATGAGTGTCAGAAAACGAGGGACAGTGTTGTCAGTGGCGTGTAAACATATGTCAGGGCTACTCTGACAGGACAACACTGTCAATTATTGACTGTGAACAGTGTGACTATCAGAGGTGGTGAAGTGAATAACAGGTTATCGAGTAACACATGGCGGAAATATATAATTCCACCGTGGAGTAACATGTTACTCCGTAACGTCTACTAAAATGTTATCGAGGAAGCTGTTATTAACTTCGCTGCATGTCCCTATTCCCCTCTACTAGTGCAACAAACATCACGTTAAGTGTAACCATTTCTATGCAATTACCACAACATATGTAATCTAGAAATAAAATAAAGGCAGAACATGATTGTACTAGAAAAACGCAAATAATATTTACTATAATTCATTAATCTTGTATTGTAAATAAATTAACTTTTTGTTTACTTATTTTGTATTAAAAGCTTCAAACATAAAGTTTGAATGCGGTATAAAGAATTATTTTTATCTTTGTTAGTTTCCTTTTTGCTCGTTATCGTCAAGGTATGATTTTAGATTGAGGATTATACTGGGTTTATGGGGATAAAGGGGACCAATAACTGACCCAGGTAAAGTAAATCTTCACTTAACAAATAATTTTCTAACATGAACCTGGTTTGCAGCATTCCATGTAAAGTGATACAGTGGATGTTCTACTGACTGGAGTTTACTGTGTTCTTAATTCGGATGTCTAACCTTACTCTCTGAAAAAAAAAAACAATTTTTCACTAATACGTGTGGACTTGTAAAGGGTCCCAATTGTGATTCAAATATTAATTATTTTAAATGGTTACTAGGCATTATATAGAATCAAACATGTACATTTAATAGACCCTTATAAAAGTTATTTCAGGAGCAGAAAATTATTTGTTCTGCCAAT
Organism: Eucriotettix oculatus; assembly: GCA_034510155.1. Taxonomy (NCBI): domain Eukaryota; kingdom Metazoa; phylum Arthropoda; class Insecta; order Orthoptera; family Tetrigidae; genus Eucriotettix; species Eucriotettix oculatus. The sequence continues at coordinate 17,757,760 of CM067379.1, forward strand.
ACCAAAAAGTGGAAATTTGATAAATACTAATCCAGTATGTATTTTCCTTCATTGAGAAATAATTAGTAGTAGAAAGAACATTTTCTATGTCTTTCTATTTTATATGTTTTGAATAATATTTTTTATTTTGATACATGAGATTGTCACTTATTGGTTCCAGTTTAATCCTCACAGCTAAAAGGTGTTTCCTTGTCAACCTTCCTTTCACCAGTTGAGAGAAATAAAATTATTGACCTTGCCAAATGAACATTCATACTCTGTTAAAGAGGGCGACATTTTGCATCTTTTATCGACAACTTATAATCGGAGAAACCACCATCTGCAAAGTGGTTTTCCATTTTTTTTCTTTTCCCCCTAGAGTGTGCAAGCAAACCTTTCAAATCTAAAATTAATTTTTGAATTCACACGGTGAGAAAGGAAGTCAGGAATCTAACTCCTGACACAATAAACAATGCAGTCCTATAATCCCGCTCAAACATATTAAGTTATGATATATATGTATATTTATTTATATATACATAATTTAAAAACATGCAAGACTGTATTAAATTTTACTACTGATTTACTTACTTTCTAGATTTAAGCAACTAAATATATATCTTTGCCCATCATGTTTAACTTTATATACGCACCGGCGACGTAGCCTAAATGGTTAAGGCGCTCTGCGGCTACAGCGGAGGCTCTGACGATCCGGGTTCAAGTCCCGGCGGCGAATATTTTCAGTCTCTCTTCCTTCTTCCTTTCTTCTCTGCGCTTCACATATGTCTTTCCCTGAGCACAATTCTGTGCCAAACATATGTTTCAAAAAGCGTATTTCCTATCTTTCTCCCTCATTTACTATCCTTACTTACTATCCTAATATCCAAAAAACCTGTGACTTCGTCACGTTACAAACGTTTCATTAATTTGTATGTATATATATATATATATATATAGGCGATGAAAAGCAAGGAGAAGAAATAGAAAATGTAAGGTTTGCTGAAGATATTGTGGTATTACGGGAATCAGAAGAAGATGTGGAAACCATAATATATGGTATGAACAGGGCACTAGAGGAAGAGTACAATATAAGGTTAACAGAAGGGTGATGGTGTGTAATATTGGAATAACAAAGGCTCTTTGATTGGGAAAGGATATTTTGAAGGAAGTTAAGGAATTCTGATACTTGAGCACCATAATAACTAGAGTAGGAAAGTACAGGCATGAAATAGGAATTTACTTATGTCTAATATAAGTATGAATATTAGGAAATCATTATTAAAAATGCTCATATGGGTGCTATAGAAGAATGAGATGGGTGGATAGAGTAAGTAACCAGGAAGTTCTAAGAAAAATTGGGGAAGACAGAACAATTTGAAGAACTTTGAACCAAGAGAAAGGATAGATTAATAGGCCATGTTTTGAGACATGAGGGTCTTGTAAAATTAGTCTTAGAGGGAAGTGAACGGAAGAGGGAGGCTAAGGATGGGATTTGCTAAGCAGATAGGGAGGATGTGGTAGCTATGTAGTAATGAAAAGGCTTGCATCAGACCAGTCTTATGAGTAATTACAACTACTACTTTGCCTTGTGGTGGTTTGAAGGCTTCTAAATTTTGCCGCTGTAGGCAGTCGGCTACCATATAGGGCTAGCTATGCTGATACTCATATACTGACTTAGTTTCTGTTATAGTACCACAGTGCCAATTATTGGTTAGGAATAAAATTTAACTTTAAGACATTCATTAAGTAGTAATTGGGACAGTCGTACGTATAATGACTTTAAACTGACAAAGCCAATGTATCAACTACATTATTATTAAATAACTTAAGACATAACCCAGGAAACTAAATGATACAGTGTTACCATGTTTTACTGTCTGATTACTCTTATCTTATATATGGTATAAATTCAACTCCCAAGTTCTGAGGCAACTTCTAGAGCTGACTTTCAAATTTTCACCGAGTCAAGAATTCTGATACTTATTTATTTAAAAGTTTATCCATTGTTTGAATCCCCACAGATCATTTGGTCTACATCTAATAGTCAGTGTGGTCACCTCCGAGTAGTCATGACAAAACATCTTCAATAGTTCCTTAGTAAATTGATTACTTCTAATCTGAAACTGACAAAAAAAATCATTCCTCACAGTTGTCTTTAACATTTCTTTATTTACTTACAAAGTTAGAGCATCATAATGCTTGGCACTTTAATTTTGTAATGCAGTCATGTATAATTTAATATTAAATAATACAGGTACAGAAATAAATAGCCAAATTACAGAATGCAAGTGCCGCAAGATAGATACACAACACAAACCGGACGACAAATTTAAAAAAGTTGACATTTTATTAGTTTTCCCAATCAGCCAAGTGCCATTTATGTCAGATGAAACTTACCATATTAATTATTTTCATTTAATGCAGGTTCATTAATTTTCTGTTCAAGTTCGTAAAATTAAATTGTTGTGTGCCTTTCATGTAGTTTTCATTTCAGTGCTAACTAATAAGGACAAATCATAACAAAGAAATATTAATACTGTCAAGTTTTGAGGTTATAAAGATATTAATTATATCTGAAATTCTAAAGGTTTTAGTGATACACAGTATTAACATACTTTTTGGCACTTCACCACATAATCTTGTACATGTGCTGTATCTTGTACAGGCATGCCAACCGACTGTCATCAGTCCTCTTATTTTAAACAGACTATTGAAAATAATTATGCAAACAAGAGACTCGATGACTGTAAGGAGTTGGTAAAGTTTTATTTTGTCTCACAACTAGAGAGCATTTCACTGGCTTGTATGAAGCATATGGCAAATGAGAAATATTTTATACTAGTAGGAGATAAAGGCTGAGAGAAATTAGCTTACGTCAATGTTTTTGAATCAAACAGTGCAATTGGTGCAGACTCTTTAATAATTGAATCCAAAATAGAAATTTCAGAGTTTAAAGACATAAGATCATATTTATAAGTGAATAGAACCAAAAACAAGATACAAGCATGAAAGATAAAAAAGAAAAATAGATACACACATTGGAAGTTTGAAATTTGCACAAGTTTAAAGAATACTTCAGAATTAACAAGTAAAATGAGGAGTTTTACACAGGGGTTTTTAAGATTTTTTTTGGTACAAATGAAAAATAATTTATACAAACATTAGTTATATACAATTTCAATATTATAATTGTCCTGGTTGAATCATATCAAATTACAGATATAAATGTATATATTTATGGTACAGCACAGCAAATATAATAATTCGATCCTCCTCGTTACTGAAGCCACATAGGGAGTACTGTCTCATGACTCGCGTGCAGACAGTACACGGAAAAGATTATTCAAAAAAGGTAGCCGTTTTTGTAATACTTCCAATTTTTATTTCAGAACATGAACTTTACAGGTAGCTCACCAGGTCAATTTTTATATATAAAAAATAATAATAACCAACCTTCAATTATGTAAAGTAGACGGTATAACAAAACCTTACTGCGGGAATCAATTATACACAGAAGTTTCATCCTTTCATTTAATGAATTATCACTAGTAGTTTAATTTTAATGTGTAGATATCTAGCTCTAAGAATTAACATGTAGCTGGTTTAAATATTATTGGAAAGCAAATTTTATATAAAGGTTTAATTAGGGCTCGGCTATATTAATCCGACAGTATTATCAATGTCCTCTGACATCACGTAAGTAAAGTATGTCACTTATTTAGTCTTCTGTGAGACAGAAACAAAATGTTGACCTAATATTTCGTTTAAGGTGTGAGAAGGAAACCAGATATCTTTTGGATACAGACAAAACTTCTGTACGCAAAATAAAAGTTGTAATTTGGTCCTCAGTATGGTAAAAATATGTGATCTTCAGGGAGGCCGACGGATATCGTACGTTACGATATACATTATTGAGCATCGAGAATGGGAAGAATTGTCATCACTTGAAAAAATTGTGATAACAGATTCAGAACCACTCAACAATTACAAAATAATGTCACTGTATCTGGAGTAATTCTGGACCGGAAATTATTCATTGTCACATTACTTACGTTTAGACAGTCAATTCCTCGTACAGACAATAAATTACAAAATATGGTTCATAACTTAAAGATAATCTACTTGTACTTATGTTTTCTATAGCTCTACAAACATGATGCTGCATAGATGTCACAATTTGCATGTTCTAATTGTATACTATGAGGATACGCAATTGGTCTAATCGCCATCACACTGGCGTAAGGAAAACCAAGATGAAATTAAAAATAGGATATGGGATGTAATGTCTGACCACTTATGGATTACCCGAATTGGGTCCCTAGCATAAGCTAAACTCTGAAAACTTTTAAATAATAAATGTATATTTTAATTTTATGAAATACTTTTAAAATTAATGAATTTTCCAAATGTTAGGGCTATTTGATTATTCTGTAAATAAAAAGAAGTTATTAATTGTCAAATTCATTGTCCATATTCCAAAACATTACACTCACAAATAACAAAGAAAATTAATCAAGTACAAAATATTAAAAAATCATTTACATCATAATTAGTAACAACAATATTTGTACAAAATAATATTTCAAGTTTCCACCCTATTTTAATAATGGAATATTATGTGAAGGGTTCAAATAACACGAGACCAGCCACACCGTTGTTACACCAAAACTCTGTATGCGTGATCAACTAACAGAAGGTGTCATCGACAAGGTTTCCGAGTTGAACAACATATGTACTTCAAGAGGGTAAATAATAACCGAGTCACCCATCTAGGTAAAAACTCGTTACGGTATGGCCCGTTCTGATCGTAATCAACCGGTGTCCATTCAGATTATGCTAAACACCGATTTTAACAGTATAACTACATACAGAAATGAAATAATAGGAAGTTATAGTCTAAAGAATTAAAAGTATATTGCACCTTTATCTTGGAATTGAAGAACTGTGTTTCCAAAATCAGCGTCACCGTTTGTAAAAACAATGGTATAAGAATCTGGTAAACTTATATAAGCCTTATTATAACAACTATGTGTACTACAAAACTTATGGTAAAACTTTCTAATAAGTACAGGACTGATGCATGAACATGTTTTCACATTTGCTTTTTTTTCTCCATCAGATCACACATAATACTTTAAAGGATCCTATAGCATTTTCCTGTAATACACTACAACGGTTATACAGTATACTCATATTATTAGATTTACATACTTATTCACAAAAGGAACGGAACAGTACCGTATTTACAATTCGTGGAATATCCACAAGTGCAAGATTTTTTTGACATTTCACTTTTTGAGGGATATTTCTTTAACTCTTCAAAAAAAAATTACAATTACTAAATTGATAACTCTACTTTCACAAGGTCACCTACTAAACACCGATAGTGTCGGCACCAACTTACATGGACACCATAAAACTGATCAAGCTAAGAAACCTTTATTTCGCCACAGCCCCACAAAGTGTAGGGGTTGTCACACTCATCACATTCTGCCCTATAAAAGATCACAGACAGTAAGGGAAAATTAAAGACACAATCGCGTACCCCGTCCACATCCGGCGACGAAGCCCACGCCCGGAGGCAGTTCAAAAGAAAATTCATGCAGGTAACTTTCTAGTTTTGCTTCACATAAAATGTATTATTTATTATTGGACCGGACTCTTTTCTTTCACAATTCAAGTTCTATGTGAAAGTACAGTTAGGAATAATGTTTTCATTGATTTTTTGTTTTGTTAATTTATGAGCCAAATAAAAAGTATAATGCACGACTTTCACACGTTTATCAGTCTGAAATTTTTTCACCACTCTAAACCACTCTTATAAAAACATATTTCATCTGGATTATCTTAACAACAATAAAAATATATCCACACGCCACTCGTCCTCATGGTTTTTGTTGGAAAAACCATTCTCAAATTTAAACAAGCGATAAAACTGTTAAAATCAATGAAACGAGCGCATTCTTATCAAATGTTATTAGCTGGGTATCACATAGCACTCCTACAACTCAAACATTTTCCTTCCCCGAGTCGATGCTCCGTCAAGTCAGGGAAAAGGATGAGTCTACACTAAATCCTATCGGAAATGAACAAGCTACCTATCGTACAGACCAGGAGGAGCCGTACGAGACAAATTATTTTGCTATTACCTATATGTGTGGAATTTTCAACTTGTGAAGAGAACTTTTTAATTTTGTATGACTACATATTTGTACTAACACGTCTCCTCTCAGCGCAGGTTGCCTGTGAGGTTGCCCTTTGGAACATATGAAAATGTATACACATGCACATATCAGACGTGGCCGCTGTCTGTACATCTACCAAAACTGAGCAGGAAAAACTGGAAGAGCAAGCGATCCCATCGGCACGCACATTGGACGAGTCCGCATAGAAGTTGCGAGTAACGTGTGGGAAGAAAGAGCCATCTACCGCCGTGCTGCCACTTCATCCTGCTCGTCAGAGCCGGGCCCACGAGCTGTGCAATGCGCGGAGCTCAAGGCGTTGTGGCCGTGGGTAATCTCGTATTCCATTACCTCTTGGTATATGAGCTCTTTCCACTGCTCCACAGTATGCTCCCTCTCATCCACTGAGTGATCATAAGGACCAGGAGCAGGCTGGAAAATGACAAACACTTTCATATATTTCTACTGAATCATTCAGCTTCAAAATAACTTCTACATTAGTGTTAAGTGAGAATATAACTAAGCTAACCTGACAAAGGTAAATCTGAAAATGACATGACTTATGTTGAAGAATCTCAAAAGTACACATGAAATGTATTTATAATAAATAAAATACCAATAATGGTCAAAAGTCAGAAATGGAAGAATTTAATTTCAATAAAATAACTTACAGTCCAGAAAGGTACAATGATTTTATCTATTTAATCACTAATTTATTTAATTGCCATAACAGGATTTTTCATGGTTTGCATGTATAAAAATGTTTCTTAAAATATAAAATAATAATTAAATGGTATTATAATCAAAATACTTCGATCTGGTTATTCTTATTACTAGGAAAACATTAAATGCTGAGACATTACTGTTGTCTTACAGATCTACTATTACAAACCTATATGTTGCTCAAGGAACCCCTCTTTCCCGTATTTTAATATTTTATATAAAAACAATTAATAGGGACAGGAAAGAGAGACAGAAAGTTGGTGATTTACCTGAGGTTCACAGATGGCAGACACCATGTAGGATTTGAAGTTTGTAACTTTTATGATGAAGGGAGTGGTACATGGTGCCTATCATCTGTGAACCTCGGGTAAGTCACCAACCTTCTACCTCTCTTTAGTGGCCTTATCCATTGCTTTAATTAATGAGACATCATATATATATATATATATATATTATATATAAATTAATTAAACATAAAACAATCACCCCCCCCCCCTTTCAGATAATTAGATAGTAAGTAAGGATAGAAAATGTGGAAGAAAGTTGGGAAATTTGCTTTAAGTCATATTCTCAGAGATAGGCATATGCTAAGCATAGAAAGGAATTGAAGAAAGAAACACTGAAAATATTCGGCACCACCGGGACTCAAACCTCCACTGTAGCCTAGGGTGCCTTTAATAGTTTAGGCTATGGTCGCCGACAGAGAATAGCACTAGACCAACGATATATGTCTCTTTTTTTATTCAGGCAAGTTAGTTAATGAACAATGTAACACTATCTTCAACAAACTTTTCTCCATTTATCTATTTTCTTTTGCTGTTTTTCTTCTCACTTGTCAATTCTTCTAGTAGTTTATTTTTCAATATTTAATATCTTTGTGTACAATGCAACTTCAATTTGTCCTATTTCCTCAATATGTGAATCAATAAACAACAAGAAAACATTTGCAGTCCACATTTCATTTTTGGTTATACATATTAATGGTAATGTTTTTCTTGAAATCATGTTCAAAATACTTTTTGATTAATCTTCATTTATTGCTTTGAAGTCTCAGCTTTCTCACCCTGATAATCTTCCATACAATGTTTCACTTCCATATACAAATCCAATCTTTATTAATATCATTTAGTCTAAGTATTATATTTGACTTCTATTGTGATCTAACTTTGTTCTTGTTATATTTAAATTTATTCTTTAGTTTCATCACGATTTCGGGATAAGAACCTAATATTACAATAAATTGGGAAAATGAAACGATTTCATAGTAATTATGCAACATTGATAAAAATATTACAATGTAAATTCTGCAAACACTCACAGCATTGACTTCTCCCTCGTCATACCACACATTAATGTATGGGTGCAGCAAGGCCTCATCAACAGATATTCGTTTCTCCGGATCGATGACCAGCATCCCGGATAACAAGTCACGAGCTTGACTAGCTGCAAATACGTAGAGACATTTTATTATTTTAAAGCGGGTCACAGTTTAAGATAACTTGTATAGTTTAGGGGATGGCTATTACCTTTGAGCTTATTGTGTTCTGATGAATCTGATGGGAAAAGGACATCAGGAAATAGACGGTCAAAAGAATAACCAGGATACCGAGGTCGGTTCTCCACATAGTTCCGGACGGTGAGCTGGAGCCTCTTCATGAAGTCTTGAGACGGCGTTCCTAATTGTTCTGTGAAAAAAAATCACACCAGATATAAGTTTTCTCATCGGCATAGATATTTGTGTGTCACGTAAACCAATAATTTGTGGACTTTGTTATTTATTGTAATGGGAGACACTAAACAGATATTAAACATTATTATGATAGGCTTACCTATGATTTTGTTCCACTGATCAATGTGATCAGTTCCAGGGAACAATACCCCTCCGCGGATCATCTCACCCATAATGCAGCCAACTGACCAGATGTCCACATTCTCCTTGTAGCCCATCCCCAAAATTACCTGTAAGAAAACAATAGTAATAAAGTTGTGAAAGGTCAATAACAATATCAAACCCTTGAATATGCTTCACTTGACAGTCTGCCCTATTCTAGTACTGTGTAGATATTCCAAATACATTTGCTAAACATTGTTCTAATGACCAAAGGTTTAATGACAGAGGAAAAGGGAAATGATAACTATTCTCAGAGCTTCTCAAAATTGTTCTATCATTCATAATTTAACCATGTGAGGGGGCAGAGATCATGGAAAACAAAGCTGGTTAAATATGAATGGAGAAAGAGAGGAACCATCAAAATATGTTAAAAATAACTAAATAATGGAGTAAACAGAATTGAATACCTGAAAATGATAAATTGACCAAAAAGGTAGTACAATGGTACCATAAGATAATGAAAGCAGAATAGCAACAAAAAGAGTCAGGATGCAACAAGCAATTGATAGTATGGCATGTTGCTGAAAGTGAGTACACAAAGAAAATTAGGTTGATATACCTGAAGTTAAGTATTATATGCAAAATGAAATTGTCTGATTTTGATTTCATATTGTCAAGAAACATAAAAATCGCTGTAAGTACTGATGAACTAATCTATTTTTTTTAAAAAATAAAACCCTGGGTAGAGAAGATAAATTAGCTTCCAAATACAAAATACAGCCCATAAATGATCATACAATTTAAAATTAGTAGTAATAAAACAGTTGGTAATTCACTAACCTCTGGGGCTCTATAATACCGAGTCACAACGTAGGGTGTCATCATGAATGTCGTTCCGGCTGTCCTGGCCAGTCCAAAATCCAGAATCTTCAGAGTGCAATCTGATTTAACAACTATGTTACTTGGCTTCAGATCCTGTATAATAAAATGAATATACAGTTATTATATGTTGTAAATGAGAAAATAAATAAATGAATGGCCATGAGTCAGAAAACTATTTATCTATTTGTTACCAAAACAAATTATGGCATTTCATCTTCTCCTTCATTGGTTACAACAGGCCAAGGCAATTTTACATACCAAAATTATAATTGAGTTAAGGAATGTGTACAAAATTATTCAAATTGTTAAGCCTGAAGATGTCCCAGAAGTAAGCAAAACATTGAAATGTTTCGTAATAAGTAGAAAAAATTGTTTCCTGTCTCATGGTCAATTTATTTACATTAATATAATTAATATCACCTGTTTTTCTCATTATTATAATTGTCATAATGATTGTGTAGTACAGGGGAGAATGATAGTATAAGGACTGAGAATGGAAATACAGCTGTTATTTGTAGCAATTTGTAAAATTGGGAATGTATCATGAGTGGTTTAGAATTGATAGAATAATGTATTTAGTGTCATGCTATAAATATTTATATTATATATTATGACTGAGATAGTTTCCCATTCATTGCATCAAAGTGTGACATCGCTGAGAAGGATGTTAAACCCCTCTTTTAAAACAACAAGGAGATTATAAATTTATATAGACTTTTATGAAGGGAGAATCCTTCATGTGGTGGGCGCCCAGACTGAGAGTTAAACAGACAGTTTGTTTGGAGGAGGAAAGGGTTATTTCAAGGTTTGGCCATTATAGAATTATTATAATGAAAAAATTCCAGGAATGCCAACTAAAACACACAAATCATAATACTATGCATAATTATCTACACACTAACCCGGTGAATGATGCCAGCAGAGTGCAGGTGTTTTATTCCACAGAGCATCTGGTAGAGAAGATAAGACATTCTTTCATGATCCAAGTCCATTTGGATCACCTGACACAAATTAGCATCCATGAGCTCCATAACCAAGTAAACATCCTGGAATTCCTCCAACGACTTCTGAGGTGTGAATGCATTCAATAAGCCAATAATCTGAAGAGAGACAAAAGTTTGAAGGAGCCTAAAGAGCATTACCAGGAACTTATAATTAATAATAATAAAGTAATTATATTATATGACATCTTATAAATAAAACACAAAGAGTGGCCAAAAGTCAGAAATGGAATAATTTAATTAGAAAATCATAATTGGGCCTGGACATTGCAGGAGCAATAGTAAATTTTTTATACATTTTAATTAAAGAATGGAGGAGGCTATATGTATTCTAATTAAATCATTCCATTTATGACTTTTGGCCATTCTTTGTGTTTTATTCAACTCCTATACATTTACAACTTTATGCGCAAAATAATTTGTAGGTATGTTTATGTAAAAGTTTTGTTCTCTAAACTAAAACTTTTAACTATGCTTAATTTATTTATGTTTTTGCATTTCTATATTAGAGTCACCTACATTTTTGTGATTGACAAGTTTCATGAGCTTGAACTCTCGGTATGCTCGTTTAGCATGCGTGACATTCTGGAACGGTCGGCTGAGTTTCTTGATGGCAACATTTTGTTGGGTCACCGTGTCATAGGCAGCACTATAACAAATTTATGAACATAAAATGTGAAATCATCAAACATGAAGTGGCACAAAATAATTACAAATTTTAAAAGAAAACATATAAACAAACCATACAATGACTTCAAGACCAAATGACATATTACATACACAAAATTTATAATATAAGAATATACTACTCATTCAATTAGATTTACACTGGAATATAAACGTTGAACACACCAAAAAACTTTTATGCGGTATAAACACAAACACATGGTACTGTAAGTACTAATTTCAACAAATGTCTGTTAACTACATAGTTTAATTGTTGTGGTTATTTGAAACTATTTGTTGATTTCTTGTAATGAACAATATCTATAACTATAAAAAATTGATATCTTTGGTGACCTAATTAAACAAGAACTAAGCTGTAGTATCCAATTCCAAATTATTGAAATACTTGAAAAAACCATCCAAAAGATAATATTATGAGAAGAAAAGTCAGGAACATTTATTTCAACTGTCTTAAATGGCATTAATATACATACACTATTTTAAATCATTACAATGTTTTATTAAAATATAAAACCCTTTATTTATTCACTATCATTTGTGATACACGGTTAATGAATAAATTGTTCATTCATCCTCAGAGACACAGATGAGTAAAAAGGTTTCATTTCTACTTGCAGAAAGTGTTAAACATACAAGAAAGACTTCAAGCTTCATACCTCAGTTTAGTGAAGGGTTAACGGAAGAGAAAAGAATCCATTCATCTCAGCGTGTTAATTAAGAAAGAATTTTGGCAGAAATAACTTACCACACCATCCCTTGAGCTCCCACACCCTTTGGCACGAGGTCTACATAGCGGTTTGGGACATTGAAGACCGTATCACCAAATTCCACGGAGTAAAACATGGTTGGGCAGTTTTCTGTACTACAGGGTTGATTCTTCACAAGTGCTATTTATAAGTAAAATAAATTTTCTTCTGTATTATACACTCCATTTAGGATACCCCAGCCATTTGTAAATAACACATTATGATTTCAGAATAAGATGACCGGGAAGATCGGAACGCTTGTAGAAGTGACAAGTTCAGAAACATCAGACTTGAGGTAATGAGGTAGGGCTATGACAAGAATGTCAGCCATTGAGGGCAGAAAGTGGATCAAAACAGATAAGAGTAACTCTCATTTTAAGTTATTCTATCATTTTTAAAAAGATCCTCTCTTTCAATGCAAACATAACTGTTATCTGGAAGTTTCATAGAAATGATGTAGCTTACAAATTAAAAGGTACGCAGTAAAGAAACAGATTCAGTATTTTGATTGTTTAATACAGGTACTACTACTCCATGTTTACTTTATTCTCCTACCCCAATATATTTACTAGTCCTAAGATCTTCACAGTATATGTGAATCCATGACCTTATTCTGTTTTATAGCAATTACATTCCATTTATTTTTCTAACACTTTTTCTCTTTCAAAAACTATTATAATATGTACATGAGTTTTCCCATTACTTTGTTAGTAATTTCACTACTACTAAATTGTCCTAAAAATTAATTAGTCTATCCATCTGTAAGCTTATTGTGTTGTGATCACTATTGTTTAATAGAGACCAAAGGCTTTCCTAGAGTAACTATTGAATAAAAAGTTCTCAGAGTCATTCAACTGAAGAATGTGGTGTCAGACATTGAAACGTTGCGGTAAACAAATGTTGTTACCTGGTTGAAATCCCAAGAATTTTCGTCTGATGTTTACTTCTAAGTCTTCAATGTATTTTAGGATTCATTAATTGTAAAAACACTTCAGTCCTGGTTAATAAAATGTCTTAACATATTTTGTAATAAAATTGTAATAAGAGTAATTATATATGATTTAAAAAATGTGTTTCAAAATAATTAAATAAATATTTTCAGAAGTGTGCAGTATGAGACTTGCACACATGTTTACAAACCAATATTTAAATATGAAAATATGAAAATAAAAACTATTGCTATCAGCAAATAAAATTAATATTCTAAATAATAGTTTATGTCTGAATAGTGATGGCTTTCTCTATAATTCTATACCGAGCATATGATGTAAAATATATATATATATACGCACATTGTTAGGTTTAGAGTATTTGAATTTTTGGAGGCACCGTCCCCTTCATCAGAAAGTTAGGAAGACATTTCTAGCCGATCACTGGAAATGTCTTCCTAACTTTCTGATGATGGGGGCGGTGCCTCCGAAAATTCAAGTACTCTAAACCTCACAATGTGTCTACCACCTATGAACCTTTTTTTTTATCTCTCTGTCCTTTCCCTATTAATTGTTTTAATTAACATGACAATGTCATTTCCTAATCCTTCCATCCCTCTTCTCTATCCATCCTAACTTGACAACTTAATATATAGACTGAAAATGTTTGGTTGGTTGTACTCGATGTTGTGGCGGAGTCGGTAAACGCATGCCATAGCTCAAGTGGCGATACACTGCTGATTTTGTGTACCCAGGTTCAGTCCTGGCCACATTGAATTTTTTCAGTCTTTCTTCCTTCTTCCATTCCCTTCCACGCTTAACATATGTATTTCCTTGTGCATGATTCCATGCCATACATATGATTCAAAGAGCGAATTTAATGCCTTTCTCCCAAATATTTCTATCTTCCTTTCTATCCAATTATCAAATGCGTGACTTAGTCACTTATCCAATATATAATTTATATATATATATATAATAAATAATATAACCAAAGCACAGTATGATTACAAAGATAAAAGTACAATCTAACAAATATATTCTGTTTCGATCAATACAAGTAAATTTTAAAGTGTCTAATAAGCAAATATTTTGAATAGTTAAAGGTTTTTCCTAGTTTTCTTCGTGTATTAAAATGGAATTACAGCAATACTGAGGACACTTGGCACCATGGCAAGGAAAAAGTAAATGAGACAGAATAAGCTTGATACTTTACAAGCCTTAAGACAATAAAACATATTACGTCCATGAGGATGCAGTTTTAAAAGTAAATGACACTATATTACAAAATATATGGCATAAGACTACTAAAAAAGCTACACAAAATAATGTCCATTATAAAGGTTAAAACAAGAAAGGTTTACAATGCCATGCACATGTTCAATCTACATGCTGGGAGGAAAAAACATACAATCATTTACAAATGGCTGTCGTGCAAGTACAAAAATCTTTTGCTAAAAAAAGGATCAAGAGAAAGTCAGCACAGAAAGACAGAGAGAGATGAAATCGCTGGCTGAGCTGAAACTGAAGTCTGGTGTCACAGTGTCAGATGGAAATAAACGTGTCATACATCCACCTAACCAGTAGACACCCTTGCCACACCAAATGTTATCCTCACCCTGGCAGCTTTTGCCCACCAAATCATCAATACCTTTATAATAAGAAAATACCCTGCAAACCTCATCCAAAAACAGATATATCTTATCCACAGTCCAACTATTCAAAACCGCTGTTCAACAAAACAATAAAATTAGACAAGCCTTTTTTACAGCTTTCACTGGACTACACAAACTTGACTCCATTCTCCACATTGCCTTCACTGTACTTCCATCCAACCTAAACATAAAATTGTTCCCATAATATCCCATGCCTACCCAAGGGTTACCTTCAGAACACCTTCCAACCTAAACAACTTCCTCATCTACCCTTGTAAAACCCAACCTCACATTCCCACACCAAAGACTGCTTTCCAGTAAAAACAAGTGTCATGTGTGCACTGTTCTTTTCTGTCCAACATAGCAACAGCATCACTTCATTCCAGTGCTTCTCTGCCAATCTTTCTTGTCCATATCAATTATAATTAATTCACTTGGATAGGAAATATAAATAAATGAAAACATAAGGAAAATTAAGATAACAAAGTCAAAAATGAATTAGATAAGAAAGAGACCGAAAAAAGTCATTGACTTTCCTTAAATTGACAGTAGCCATCAATTGCAGCTAAGTACTAAAATATGAATTTTCGAAAGTTTAAATCCTTTCTTCTTCAGACAAACAGAGTCTGTATGGTGGGACAGTCAGGAAGTTTAGACTCTCAAAAATTCACATTTTTGTACTTCCCTGCCAATTGCTGATTACTATAAATTTAATATAAGTCGACTTCTCTCTATTCCTCTTTCCTATAAAGATAATTAATTACATATATACATGAAATAATAAAAAGGCAAATTATAATTAATGCTGATTTTCTCCATAAGCAAACAAAATAATAATCATGCAACTATATCTACATGTCTATAAATATAGATATGCAAACATTTTTATTTTTTTTAAAAAAAAAGTGGTATATTTTTATAGGTAAAATAATATGACACAATATCCAAGTAACAGACGAAAGCTTAAATATAACAAGCTACTGAAGTTTAAAATTAAAAGAAATGGAAGCAAACTGAAATATATGTAGGAAAGACAATTTTTGTTTTGAGAGGTGGTGTACTAAAGTATTAACTTACAGTTGCAAATGTTTGCCCGAATATGAGACTTATAGAACAATTGCTAATGAGCGCCTCATTGCTGTTGGTTTTATGAAAGATGCTCATAATATAAAAAATATTAATCATTTATAAAATGATACAGAAATTTTTTGAGACATTATTCAGGATTGACCAACAAGAGTGCAGTTCAAAGAAAAGGTAACTTAAGTACAACAGCAATGTACTTAAAATATGCCAAACCCAATATGTGTGGTATTATTATTATAAATCTGCTAACTTGTTTAATTGGTTTTTAGAGCCTGACTGGAGAAAAAATATTATATGGAGAAGTGGTAATTTATTAGTGTATACAATTATGAGGAAAGTAATTGTGGGCATGGTTCCAAGAATTATCAAGACAATAGTAACAGTGGCAATATTACTTCATGCATGTCCAGAAAAATAATTTTAAATAGCCATATTTTGCATTAAGCATCATGATTTCTGAAACCTGAATGTGTTTACTTACCAGACAATTCCTTGGGCCCCTGATCCGATTGGCTTAAGGTTCTGGTAACGCTTGAGGATTGTGAATTTGGTATCGCCAACCTCCACCGTGTAGAACATGGAGGACAGCCTGGAGGACATGCTGGAGCCTAGGAACGGCATGCGTAGATAGCGGCCAGAGTCGTGTCACAGCGACTCTGTCTGTAACATATCAATTAAGTAAAATATTAAAGAAAGGTCCCAGTCACACAACAAGGACACAGTATTAGTCAAAATAAGCTTCAAATAACAGTTTAAAATGATGCTGCAAATTATAATATAAGACAGCATTTAACAACAAGTCTTAATCAATAATTATTAATTCAAGTAGGTTTTTAAAAGCAATTGAGGCTTGATCACTGCAACACTTATTCCTTGGAAACAAAACTGAGTGAGACAACAATTAGAAAACATGTCAACAACTATGTTCCATGGATAACAGAGACTAATTATCTGTAAGTGCCAATAAATGAGGACTACGTAAGCTGGAGAGGCTGATAATAGATTAGGGGAAAATGTTTCAATAATATTAAGAGAAAATAAACTAACCAACCAATTTTAAAATATTTAAAGAAGTTAATATATATTCCCAAGACAGAAAATTATGAAAATACTTCATATTAGGGTTAGAGAACAAAATCAAGATCAAATATAAAATTGGTAAATATTTGATTACATAATGCACCTGCAGGGTGAGTTTTCCTCATTACGAATACCTTGTTTCATTCCTGAACAGCAAAGTTAAAAGCCTACAGCTAAAGAAAACATCATAATTTTCAGAGTTGGCAATTTACACATCTCTGGAACATTGGAAAGACATTTATTTCCCCACATTATTTCTCTTCAGGTTTCTTTTAAATGTCCAGTTACTATGCTTCATCAAGTATTTAGCACAAATTTGCCCGCTTCATTGACATATAGGTTGTTTTATATTTATTGAGCACTAATTTAGGAAAATGGAACACTTATAAAAATAATTAACCCAATTAGAACATTAAATATGGAAATTGACATGTTTAAAATTACATAATGAAATAAGAAAGTTAAAAATAAAAATAAATGCAAGAACAAACCAAGCTCCTAAGATTGATGGTCTACATCAATTTAAAAAATGTTGGGAAGAGTGGCAACATTGAACATATATTATTGATGTACTGCAAATAATGGAAGGCTAGGCACTAAACTATTCCAAAAAATTAAGAGAGACAAGACAACCAAAGAGAAAATAATGTTTCACAGAGTTGGTAACGAAATATTTCTTAAAAATTGTTATTTATGGAACAGTACAATAGAATTTGTGATAGAAGTGGGCTTCATATAAGATATGTTAGTGTGGCACACAGAGGGTAAAACAGTTAATAGTATTCAGGGCACTTCATGGAAACCAATTGTTGCATGAAACTGAGAGGGAGTAGGTTCATAATAATAAATGTTGGTAGCTAGTTCACATGTATTAGGGAAGCTTACCATAAATGGAGCATCTCTGTCTCACGGAAAGGCGAGATCACAGCCACAGGGGCGCCACCTACACACAGAAAATACCATTTCAACAGCCAAAAAAAATATTAAAGCAACTTAGAATATCTTAAGTTATGATTGACCACTCTATTATCAATCCCAAACAGGAAGTAAAAAGGAAAATTTGTGGAAACTTTCTAGAAAAATGATTTATTTTTCATGTAGGAAATACATAAATAGCATTGCAAAAGAAAAAGGAGGAAAAGAGATCCAAAATGGCCAGAAAGAAAGTGAGCAGTCAATGATAGGTCTCAAGTCTCAACTATTGATACAATAAGACAGTCACATAGCCATACAGATTAGAACTTGATGAAAGTTTTACAAGTTTGGAAATGTGGGTTAATTTAGGGACTAAGCATATCTTCTTCACAAAATGGAAGAGAAAGTAGGATGGAGAGAATGAAGAATATGACACATCTTACTTATAATTTATTATTGTACTAACTGATAGTCGTAAAGATAAAAGTTTTTTATATGAATAAAAAAACTTATAATTTGCATGCAAACAATAATATGGACCCCATGAAACCTAAAAGATGCCATCACAGTGACTGAATAGTGATTAGTTGGGTATCATCTTTAATTAAATCAGATAAAAAATGTCCTCACAAGCTTTTGGCACAAACTGTGAATTGTGACTGATAAGATGTTCCTGTGCCCACACACAAGAAATGAAAACACATTAAAAGATGGTAACATACTTAAAGTTTGGTCAGTTAAAATCGATACATCACAGCTGAATTTTTGCAACTGCCCTGTCCAAGTCATGCTTTTTGTAGTGGGTTTAACATTTCCTAGGAGGTTAATATGTACAATAAAAAAAAAAGCTTTGGCGGGAAAGATTCTGACATCATTTTGTATTTGTAGACAATATTTAATTACTGTGCACAGTGAGAGGAAATGTGAGCAAGTTTTCATCATCATTTGTCTTGTCCACAAATTCACCATCACAAATCAATTCAAGGAATGAAACGAAATAGTCTTGCATTTTATTTGACAATCTTTCCCAATTTTGTGGACAATTACTGTTCGAACATTTGGTTTTAAAAATTTCAATTATTTGTTAGAAATAAATTTTAAGTATCATTCATATTAGAAATATGTTTAAGATCTCGTGGTCATCATAGCCTGTCTTTAAAACTAACCATAAGTAACATGTTCAAGAGCATCTTTATTGTATCCCATTATCTAGATCAGAGTTCTGGTCGGAAGCTATTTCCTATATATGTTTTATTACATTTTTTTTGGGCGATTAGCTTCTCTTAACACATATTCATATTATGTTTAATTTTACTTAGTCTCCGATGTTTGCACAGACTGCATAGATATTATTCATACTCGGCTTGATCGTCTATCCTCTACTGTTGGTCGCGAGGATCTATGCCTAAGTGCGGTGGCGTCGGCGGTCGATAGCGGCGCCGTGACGTCAGAGCGCCGCCGGGGCCTTGAACTACTCCCACGCAAGGACCCGGCCTGGCCTATCCGGGGGAAGGGCGACGACAATAAGCGGCTGACCACGAGAACAGAAGCTGGATCCGCCGCGACTTCTAAGTATAGCGCCTTCCGCGTCTTTTTCCCAGGAGGTAATTTAGTAGCAATATAGTCCGGAAGACGGTCAAAAGTTATCTGCAATTCAAGGCTAGGGTGAAAGATGAAAAGAAAGTTTTGTTCGTGTCTGTCGCGGAGCAGCAGCAGCAGCAATCACACAGACCAGATCTACACTTACGACATGTCCTGGCGTCGATGCTGTAACGGGGCGGACTGTGGCATAACACTTGGCTACTACGTGAGGCTTGAGTTTCTTCTTAGAAACGTTATGGCCCGTTCCCTGACAGACTCCATCTTCCCTCTACGATATTAAGTGAGACAATAACCATATTGTTATGAAATGCCCAGCTGCTTGCGTGTCACGTTGGCAACGCGGAGGGAGGAATGCGTCGAGTCGGGTGAATGACCTGGCGTCGTTGTCGTGATCGCGGGGAGTTAGCGGCGTCTAGACGCTCGTGTGTACTGGGAAACCTGCATCAGGCAAAGCGATGAAGGCCATGCCTGCATTGCGGCAGCCTGCCATCGATCGTGGACTGCCGTCTCACTAAACCACTCCATTAGTTGTTCATCTGCGCAATCTTGTGGTGACGGACGCGACCTCACAACGAAGACACTCCAATAAACATCTCCCAATAAGGACGTAACAAGACGAGTGAACGATGAAAATTATTGCCTAAAGGATGAGTAAAGTCCTGCAGGCAAAGAAGTTCCCAATAAAGTTCGTTTCGACCACCATGATTTGGTAATGGCCGACAGGCGACGCAGGCGACTAATATTGCATGAGGGTTTAATTCGCTGAATCGACCAACACGTCCGCGGTTAAATTTGTGATTGACCTTGCTGTAGAGCGAGGGTAACAGGTACACAAATAGGTTCATTCATCCATCCATCCACTACTCGAGGCGACTCCTGCATTTCTCCTTTCAGTTAGCCTCTGTTAATAATGGCTCATCTAGGGATAAGGTGTAACGGTCGAAGGAATAACATGTTATGTGATCTTACAAGGTAGATTTCAATTGACATGAACGGTTAAGAGGTTTGTTATTCTGTCAAACGTAGGAGAGAATAGAACCAGTTTCCATAAGGATCGCCATAGAGATCGAAATTTGGAATTATTTATCTGGTTTCAGTTCTTCGGCGTGGGAGTCTCTCCGTATTCACAAAACCAATGAGCAAAGTACACAATACTGTATTAGAATGACGATATAATAATAAACGAAAGATAAAAACAACTTTCCCCACACTTGGCTTAAGAACAGTTGGACAAGGACCATCACGTGCTGCCATGATGAGAGTGCTGACTACTGCCGTTTCTTACATGTCTCAACTACGTCACTTCCTCTGGCGTTACTTGTCACACTACACTTACAACATAGTAAAGTTTCTCAACTTCGTGATGTTATTCAGATTTAGGAGAAGCAAAACACGTTACAAAGCGAGTTGTCTCTAATGTTAAGTGTGTGATTAAAATTTAAAAAAAAAGGACAATGATGGCATATGGCGAGACTGATAACTTTAAATAAAGTACTACAGTTGGGTCAACAATAGCACAGCCCTTGGAGTTTTGACGCCTTAGGAAACCCCCAAAAGCCACCCCCCCTAAGCTTCAGAAGACTTTATCAATAGTCAATATTTTTGTTCGTCTACTGTTGGTACAAATTTTAATTAAGATAATTATAATAACTATATTAATGCAAACAATTTTACGGAAAATTAAAAATCAGAAATTTACAGCAAAGATCTTACATACTAAAAGTTGTTCCTACTATTTTCAGAGATACTTTCAATATACATTTAAAACAAAAATAAGAACTAGTTAAATAATATACAGAGTCTTTTCTTAAGGTAAAGAATCTCTTTCGAGGCTTATTCTCTGCAAAATCGCGAATAAGATCTTTCATACATAATTTATATTTGAATTTATGTTAAGGGACCAACATGGCAGACCCCTTGAGTGGACGTGGCTATCAAAGAATTATTATTTTAAGTAAGGACAGTTTCTCTCACCAGTAGTAACAGTTATGACAACGTTAGGAAATATTCTTAAAGCAATTCTCTCAATTTTAAGGGATGGAAGCCATCGAGATCTTCTTTCTTTGTTACAAGTAAAGGAACTATGCCTATTTCGTCAGCCAGTTCTAAAGCGTTAAGATAGGAGGAACTATCAGCTGTCAATTATGTTATCGAGATTCTTTTTCTCACCCTAGCTGAGGCGGTTTCTCCTTTCTGAAATTTTGCCGCCATAGGCAGTCGCCTACCGCCAAGGGAAGTGACGAAAAATATCAAACTGCAACTGCACGAGAAGGAGAATCCGCCAAATTACATATATGAGTAGAACTATTTTGTCATTTGGCCGACGTAGTGTTTACATTAACGTTCTCCCTCAACCTCTTGAGCTCTGCATGTTCTGTTTCAGTCCTCTTTGACGTTATTACGGCTTCTCAAATTTTGATCGTTCCCTGTGCCTAACACATTTGTTATTTATACAGTCCTCCCGGTTGTTTACATTTCGGAGCAACTGGGGCCTTTGAAAAAAAAATGCAATTAACGCCGCACACCCCATTACCATAACACTCATATCCCAGTCTGTTTCGTATTAAACATAGATCCCCTCATGCGGATGTTCTCTCAGCGTTCGTTCGTCTCGAAGTTGTCAGTTCTTCCTTGTCTTCTTCCTCCTCCTCTCGGTGTGCCCGCCCAATTCTGTAAATTTTCTTACGAAGCACTTGCCTCTCTCACTCTCCGCTGTTCTGAGGACCTCCTCATTAGTCCGTATCCTCCTTCAACGCTTGCCCTCATTTTTTGTCTCAGTGTTCCTTCCTCGCCCGTGTTAATCCTTGACCTCGTTCTTTTGTCAAAAGATTGACGAAGCAGTTGAACCAAAAGACGTTTCTCAGTTTGACAGATAATCAATGTATCGATACTTTTATTAAAAGGGACGGAGGGAGAGAGGCGGGGGGACACGAAATAGGGTAGTAGACGTTACTTCTTTGAAAATCTCAAAGAGTGGGCCAAGAAAGATCCAGCAAACTTTCCGCAAATTTTAGTCAAATAATACATTAAAGTCTACTACGTCATTTTTAGTCCAAACAATAACGTGAATTATACCTGGAAGTCAGAGAAAACATTTAATTCGGATAACCTTACAATATCGATTCCGTAAATACTTCATGGCGCCTTGCAAACGATTTCTCGTATTTTTATACAAAATGGAGTCTTAAAGTTGGTCGTCCTCCCCCGGGTACACGGACAGTTATGCATTGCGATCATTTGATCATTTGCAAGAGTTTGTGAAGAAGTGGTCGGTTCGGGGCAGCCTGCAAGAAGTGTGGACTCCTTCGGGCCCAACTAGTCGTAATTTTAGCGCCGCTTCCCTCGCTCGTAAAGTAAAGCCGCTCCCTCAACATCGACGAGCAATTAATTCCAGACAACACGTCCCTCGGGAACTCATCAGACTTTTACGTGGACTCTTCATCTCCGAGATACACTCTTAAACAAAAGGAAAAATCAAAACCGCGGCAGCAGAGGAGGAGAAGAGCCGTTGTGCATACGAAGGGAAGGGAGGGTAATTCCAGTTACAGCGGGTGTAATCGTAACAAATGGGAAAAGAGAGAGAAAAAAATCGCACTAAATTGAGATAATGTGAGGAGGAAGCTCGATTAATAAGAGAGGGGATAAGTGGCGACGGTGGTACATTTAATTTTTGCTCGCTTGCATTGAAGATGAAGAGCAGAGCAGAGCTGCTCCTGAGTCAGCCAGATACGTCGAGAGGGTCCTCGAAGGAAGCCGTTACCTTGCAAAGACAAGAACAAAGGATATTCTCTGTTCCATTGTCTCGAGTTAGTTGCTTTATATTTTTTTATCTTTCCTACTGCTACGAGTAGACCTTCGATTTTTTGTTATGCCGGTCACTTTTGGTCGGAACGTTGGAAAATTATATCCGAGGAATCATGCTGAAGCAAGCTGTATTTTCTCTTTTCATATTTGCATCCAGTATTTTTTACGTTTCCATTGTATTACTCAGTCACAACGCTACACGTGCTTGTAGTTACAAGAAACTCTAGGAGTTCTGAAATACTATTTTCTAACAAATCCGTTAGGCATTTGAGAACAAAATTTCTTTCCGATAAGAAACTCCTCATTACTCACTATTCATGAAAAATCATTACGAGTAAAATATTAAGCTTTCAACTAAACAGGTAAAACTGTTTCACGACGTCGTTCGCATCATATCAAAGACATTTTATATTTACAAAACGTACCATTTTTAAAGAAAACTATATCGAATTTGCAACTTGGAATTTCTGACTGTCTGGACAAAGTTGTCATTAAATGCAGTTCAAGTGTTCGACTTTTTGCGTGCTCGATTGATCCTTTTCGGTTGGATGAAGTATTGCACAAGTTTCTCTTTGCAGAGAAAGTCACCTAGCTACTACCAACGCATTCCTCGGTTTTCCTTCACACATGATCAAGAAACTGGTAAACCTGTCGCTTATCGAGTGTGTACGATTTCACAAGATACATTTTACATTCCGAGTCAAGGAAGTTTGGTTCGACTCGGAGGATGAACCTCCCTCGAGGATGGACAAAGATATGTTGAGATCGTTTGGACATAGAGAGGGGACGAACGGCAAAGGTATGCAAGAGGAGTGTGGATGGAAGAACACACAACGTTTTTAGCAAAGGAATACTGTAATTAAGTTAATAACAATGTACCTCTATTTATGTTTCAAAAAAACTTGCATCCTAAAATAAATTTCAATCTGTCGACATTTGGCTCTTTTGACAAACGACTTTTCCGACCACTGGCCTGAGCTGTAGCGAAATAAATCACCACAAGTCCGTAACAGTATTCAAAGTAGAAATCCCCAACAAAATGTAGATATTTTCACAGCCAACGACTTCTGAGAAGGAAACCTTGCAACTCTAAGATACAGAAATTTACTTGAAACAATTCCACCAGAAATTAAATCAACTTTCGGTCTTCCTACCTCATTCCTCGTCGTCGTGTACGTTGTTCAACGTCAACTTTCACTCTGTACGCCAATGGAACCGGCCCTGGTGCTCTAACTAAACATCAAAATAGAAACATCAAAATCTTTTTCAAAAAATTTTTTCAAACAGACGTACAAAATAACGCAGCTACCCAGAAAAGAGATACACATCGCAATTAAGACAATAGCTATTAATACAAATAAATTTACGGAAAATTGTTTTAATTAAATTAAATCTATTATTTTAAAGGGCTAACTGCAATGAACTTTCAAACTAAAAACAGTGCGTAATATTTTTCGAAATAATTTTTATACACATATTAAATTAATTAACGTCTGATTGTGTAAACTGTGGCTAAATAAGTGTCTGTCCTCCCTCGGACCTATCTATAAATGTTTTATAATATGTTAAATTTTAACAATTGATTGTATGTAACAATAATCTGAAAATACTTCAATTAGGTGCGAATATGCACCGAAACGTCCTTTAATTGAAAGAGAAATACTGTCCGAGAAAACAGGACGTTAAATTTTTTCATTTAAATTTCAATATACATTTAAAACAATTAGCAAACCCTAAATTAAAACAATTTCTTATTTCATGTAAAATAGGGAAGAACTACTTTTATACTTCATATTCAATAACCGGCTTGGTTAGACCATTATGACGTATTTGAGTAGACATGGTTCTTAAATAATCATTTATTAATTATTTTTAAATTAGGAGAGGTTCTTTCGCCAGAAGCAACAACTAACTTACAATGCTCTAATTTGGTCTAATTTTATGGGAAGTGCTGAATTTAAAGAACGTTTACTGGATGTTCGTGTTAAAAGGAAGACAGGAGGTATATCAAGACGTTTTAGATTTTTTTTCACTGTTGGTTTTGCATAGCGCCGACCCTGACGCTGGTGTAAGGTTCCAACACACACCGCGGCGTTCGTTCTCTTTAATCTGTACGTTCATTGCCGCGACGGACAATTGCTCTTTAACGAAATATACGTAAATCTCCACATTTCGTGGAAAACGACAAGTAATGTCGCAGTAGCACTCTACGGCGTTATGTTTTGAAGCTTCGTGACAAGATGGTAGAAATTCATTAAATAATTTAATCTGTGATTTTTGGAGATAAATGCTACAGTTCGACATAGAATAGAAAACTAATTAATCTCTCTACTCTTCTACAGTTTCACATTACGTTACTTCATTGAAATTGGAAAATTAGATTAAAATAATATTCCGGCCCTGAATGTTGTTTAAGCAGTCTAACCTTCTCTCATGAAAGGCTTTATAGAATTAATTGAATTTTTTAAAATTATGTAATATCCTCAGAATGCTAAGTATTAATGCCCGGGTTGAGTCCGTGACGTGAAGAGGAGTTATCAAACTCTTCTTTTCCGTGTGTCGTGTCAATGACGTCACCGATCTCTCTCGAGCAATAAGAGGACTCGCTTAAACATCTTTCCACACAATGTCGCAATGACTTAACTTCCAAACTCGAATTAAATATGTACAGTGTGCGCCGGCAATTTGATTAATAAGTTGCGTTGAAATAGCGAAAACAAAATATCAGTATTGGTGATTTAACTGTACACATGTACTCGTTCCACTTTAATTGTAATTATTTTGACGACGGGATAAATCAAAAATCTCCGACGTTTCAATATGTTCATCACATTTCATTCCTCTATTTATCCATCCACACACTCGATATAACTTTTACAATTAAATATTTTGTCTGTTGCTTCTCGCCGCCAACGATACTCTCACTTCCGCCTCTTCTGATCCCATAGATATTTATTCTCTTCTTCTCCTCTTCCAACCGAAACAAGTGATTACTACAAATTCTATATGTTGTTATATTTATTTACAGATACAAATGAAGAGGTGGCGTTTCAAAGCTTTCTTCAATGATAATTTAAATTTGCAATAGATTTCTGACCTTCGGTCAGTATACTGTAATTTAGTGTAGAGATTAGTCACATTAAGGTACCTATATAATTTGGTACAGTAATTATATTCAACGACATTTTCATGAAATTCGTCTGTAAAGTTCCACACGTCGTATGTGTATAAAGTGGAGGCAGGCGACTTTTCTTGTGCCACACTGAATTAAGTACCATAAGACAGACAATGGTTTGTTTCTTTTTGCTGTTCGAAATGTTGGTTTCAACGTTACTGTGTTGTCAATACTTTCCTGATACTAATAATTCTGTTTTTTATAATTACTCTTCTATGGATGTCTTTTGAGGTATAAGTTTCGATAAGTTGAGTACCGACAGTGAAAATGATATAACTTTACACATATAGCAAGAAAAGAATTTTAGAAATGCTTGAGCGGTTTTTTTCACATGGAGGTAAACCGTTAAAAAACATGTCGTGTACGAGAGGGCAAGTTGTTAATTAGGAGGAGATTTCGGAAGAAGAGCCGAAGATATGCAGAAGCACACTAGGATGGGAGGAACTCGGCGCTGAGGAATGCGAGGCTTACTCAAGCGGCGCCAGGGAATTAACGGGACGCAAATAGACGCGGCGTCCAGCGTCGCCACATAGACAAGGACATAAGCAAAGTAGACGAGCTCGAACGCAGGCACAACACCGACACACACCCAGCTCCTGTGACCGATCATTCACAATCGATTACATATTATGACCCAAAAATTACATTCTCATTTCAGCCGAAGAAGAAAGCAACGTGGCATAATTGAGGACAATTAATATTAACGTGAAATGGTACTGTAATTTTAATGTTTTAATGTTGTTTAAAGAAGGTCAAGAGTTCACAGCTCGTATACAATAAGGAGAACTTTTAAAAAAATCACACAGTATGAATATTAATTATCGTCAACCGCCGTCTTGGACGTCAGCCTCGAGCGCTACACCAATGTTTGTTTATTAAATAATTTTGCTTACAATCTGTCCTAAAAGTAAGTGTTATAACAACGAAAATAAACACTAGGTACTACTAAAACGTACAGGCCTTACTTTCCTTGAGAACCCAACTCTTGACAAGATACCTTAGGGGAATGTATTATTAGTTTAACAAAGTAATCCTGCTTGAACCTATGAAGTAGGTCATTACGCGGGTAATTCCGTCGAGCACCGACGAAATTCTTAGAGAAACTGTTCGTAGATACCGGAGTAATACACGTGTTTTGACTTTTAGCTGATGTTTCCTTGAAATTCTGCGAACTACATAGCCCGTGGTGTACCTCGAGAGAGTAGGAATACAAATAAGACAGTTAATTTAAATCTGTTCGGGAGGACAGACAGAAACTTTGATGTTTTCTTAACATAAATTTCGAATCTGCATTAATATGGCGGTATTACAATTACGTCGCCGATGACGATGAATACGATCCAGGTGAACGTAATCGTGAAAGGATTAAATACTGACCGCGAAGTGTGACAGAAAACGGCAAAGTGACAGTCATGCATTCGTCGAGCACCGTAACGGGAAGAAGAGGGGCAAACATACAAAACTCTCTTTCTTGAGGAAAAAACACGGTAAATCACAGTGAAAAAAAAACACCAGTTAATTAAAACGACGGCCAAAAAATCGGCTTATAATTTTATTACGATTTAATTAACATAAATACGACGTTTTGTCTCCCTTCTTAGACTTCATCGGGCATAAAATTTAACAATTCATGTCCTTCACTCCTCCGGCCGAAATTATTGTAAAATGTATTGAAGTATTTACATGAGAGGAATTTGGTGCCTGATGAAGTCTCAAAAGGGAGACGAAACGTCGTATTTATGTTAATTAAATAGTAATAACATTATATGCTGACTTATTGGCCGTCATTTTATTGATTGTCAACTTGGTCAGAAAACTATATTTGAAAAACACCAATTAGCCAGAAGCTCAAACTATATATTTTAAAAAATAACTCGGCTGATATCAATGACAGTTGTTGAATATAGGCTTTTATGTAGCCTTAAATAGCGAAGGATATGAAAATATGAAAGAAATGATTGGAGGAAGATAAGAAGCGATGTCCGACGATAACACAGCAACTTATTAAAAGGTTCTGTTCCGAGTGAAAGGAGAAAGACGCGATCAAACGTTTTCATCTTTGAAGAAATATTTGTAAGGATCATAAATGCACCACACGGGAGACGAACTGAAAGACGCTATGTCGCAACATCCCTGAACTCGTACCCTGCAACTGGACTGTGTTTGTCACTTTCACTCTTCCAATACGGAGGCCATTCAGCTTTAATGTGTACTATACTGTTTGAGTCGATTCTTGCATACGGGCGAGTGATACCTGTGGACCTTGGATACCACAGCCTCGTACACTGCAGGGAAAACACTGGCGTGCAAGGATGCGGGCGGAATGGAGGAGAGAGAGAGAGAGAGACGACTTCACTCACACTAGACAAGAGCTGTCTTCGTCGATTGGCAGCACACTTGTTGTGCTCAAGGGAGGAGTCGTGCGTGGCCTATCGATTCCCACGTGCTTGCTGATCCCGCGGTACGTACCTGGCATGCCGTCGCCGCCGTTGCATGGTGCCGAGTCCGGCGCTGCACTGACGACGCCCCCTCCGCCCCCTCCCCCGCCCCCGCCCGCGCAGACGCCGAGCACGCGTCCGCTATCGATCTCGCAGGCATCGCTGGAAAGTTGCTTTCGAAGGATAGGGGTAGCTAATGAGGAGGTCCTCAGGTCCCGCTCGTCAAGAGTCGCCACGGCGCTCCGACTCCTCCATCGTCGACGACCAGCTCAGGCGTCTTCTGAGCTTATAATCTAATCCCTTTCCCGCTACGCGTCACTTACATATATACTTTACAATAATCGTTCATGCGACCGTTTAATCACATATTCACAGTAATTACCAGAGCCGATTGTTTCATGCCCGTTCAACTGAAAGTTATGAACTTCGACAACCAGCCTAATTTTAAACCAACAAAAACGAACATTACGTCATTTTTAACTTGTGTTTATTTCATCTTTTCTTATTGTTTTAAATTACGTTCTTCGTGAAAAGTAATTGCAATAATAAAATCAAACCGAAAGAAGAAATAATTTGGACCGTCAAATCGAGCAATCTGCACAGAGCGGACGGATCTGGAGGCGGTGTGACGACGATCACACGCGCCTTCACACACGAGACTCGGAACTCCCTTACGTCTATGCACTACTGGAAATATCCCTTGCAACTAGGCACAGAAATGAGTATATTTAAATCACCATCACTCTCTACCTTCTATATATATATATAATTAACAGGCTACATGAGGGTCACCCTGAAACAGGCAACTCCACTTTAGTAGCATAGGAAGGGAATTAAAAAGGAGTGATGTGGAAGGTTGGTCGCGAGGACCGGGATTAAGGCCTATGTGGAATTGATGCATTGACCACGTATCACCCCAAATTCGGAATGTGTCACGCCAGACCCGTGGGTAGGCCTGGGCCCTCAACAGGGCTGTTGAGCCATTGGAAGAAGAAGATGTGGAAGGTAGCCAAGGTTTGCCTACGGCCCCCGGGCTATAGTTTAAAGATCCTACCGGTGTTTCACCATAAGAGATGCAGGGAAAACCTGCATCAGGTAGGTCGGGCTATTGGGTACTATTCTTACGCCCTTCCAAATGACGGGAGATGAGTTTGCTGTGGGGTCGCAGCATTCCATTCTCCGTGTCTGCACAAAGTTGAGGAGGCAGTTAGCCGACTGATCCAATGGGATCAGCAGGACAACCCATACCGTATGCCCACGGTCTTCGACCCCAGTACATGCACGTCCTAAAATAGACTAAGGTGCCTCGGCATGTGAGGGATTTGAAAAAAACCAGCGAGAGAACGGAGTCAGGTGAGTCCTGCAGACAATCTTGGGAGAAATACCTGCTAGAGAAAAGTCCCACCTCGACACAGGAATCTTTCTTTACATTTTCGCTATATATATATATATTGTCAACTCCTACTCGCAAGAAATTGTTGCAATTCTCTTATTGCAATGTAAAATGCCTAACGAGTCGCCGTGCAAACGCTTGCATGTTAAAATGCAAGAAGTTATATTAAATAGTGTAGTACTCCGTCAGCCGAGGAAATGCAAGTGTTTGCGCGAATAGAAACCATTTCTATTCACTCTGCAAGACCGACTGAAGAATGCTTCGACGCTAAAGGCTTGTCATATTAAAATAATTTACCCTGTTGTAATTAACTTATTATATCCTGAAAAATAATAAGTGAGTTTGTTGAGCAATCTTTGGGGAACTGTTTTAATGATCGCTGGAGGCCGAGCAACCTTCTTTTTTTTTGTTGATTTTGGTTCAAAGGGAATTGATTATTGTGTTTCGTAAAGAGTTTCATATATGTGTTTGTTAAATAAATAAGTAAGATATTAAGAATGGAGATATTTCAAGTAGCACCTATCAAGGTAAGCTAATAACAACAAAAATATTTGTTTATTTTGTGTTGTCGCTATCCCCGATAGTTTCAAATAAACTCGTCGTTCTTCGACAGTTTATTACACTATGTACTTTTATGTCTTGAACCATTACGCGAGACATGTATTTATTTCATAATTTAGAGAAATTGGCAATGAATCAGAGTTTCATTAAAATATAACCTTCAATTATTAATAACACGTTTTACTCATAATTTATGAACCTCATCTAGTATGAAAAATAAGTAAGCCATGGAAAAGTTAAATAAACAGTCAGAGAAATTATTTAATACTACATAATAAGAAAGGTTAATAGTCGTCTTATGTGTCTTCTTTGACTTATAAATGATACGTCGTTCCAATTCTCATTATCTTTGGATGATATTTTTCATTATACTAAAATATATTTATGACAAATTTGACTGGTTTATTCCTTCACAACATAT
The DNA here is from genome assembly GCA_034510155.1 of Eucriotettix oculatus. Classification (NCBI taxonomy): domain Eukaryota; kingdom Metazoa; phylum Arthropoda; class Insecta; order Orthoptera; family Tetrigidae; genus Eucriotettix; species Eucriotettix oculatus. The sequence continues at coordinate 17,788,850 of CM067379.1, forward strand.
GTTGTTCAATGTCATGACTCGGATATAATGTCATGGTCTGAAACAAATACGCTTAAAATAAAGTGTGATTTTATTTTTGCACAACTGAAGCCGTCCGTAGTTGTGAATTGCCACAATTTTTTTTGCACTTGTAAAGCCAGCCAAATATTCTGACTCATTGCACCAACTTGACAGCTAAAGGGGATATGCTCACAAGAAAACCGAACATTCCACTTCCATTTTATTACCGAGTTTCCTAATTTAAGTCGACGACTAAAGTACACTCTTCGAATTCCAATTAAAGAAGTGCTACGGAATCGTAGAATCCCTAGAATCTACCGTTTCCATTGCCCTAACAAGTAGCTCGACACAATAATGCAGATTTTTGTCCTTGCGCATGTGTAGTCGGAGATTTAATTTAAAAACAAAGCTCTACCAATTCGTTTTTCCTTAGTTTCAGTGGAAATGTGAATTCAGTTTCAGATCATTCGCTGATCGATCGCTTCGACCGGGGCGAGGCTAGGAGGGCAAAGTGAGAATGAAATCAATATCAAAGGAAGGCTATGGGGAAGGGAGTCAGAACGAATAGAAAAGTCCGTGTATAGTGTAGTGTAGGCCAGGCTAGGACAGAACAGAACATTGTGTCGGGTCGAGCGGAGCGATGAGCCGTGTTTGAAGCGTTGCTTGGCAACGGCCCCGCCCTCCCCCGTCCAACATACACCACAAAGTTAAACTAAAAGGAGAAAACGCCCTATAACACTTTCGTTTAGCAGCATTACCTCTTTTTTTGTTCTGGATTACAAATCATAAATTTAAGGAAATATTCAGCAGACCCAATTCTCTGAAACTAAGACCACAAACTGGATTCCTCATATATTTATATTAGCCGCCCAACGACATATTCAATTTTTTTGACATTTCTTCTTCCAGTAAAGATGTTTCACGATTATATATATATATATATATATATGTGTGTGTGTGTGTGTGTGTGTGTGTGTAAGTCGTAAAATATAACTGTCAGGTTAATTGAAATGATTAATAAGTATAGGAAAGATAAAACTGGTGGCTTACCTGAAGTGTCGAATTCTTGAATTTTCGGAGGCACCGCCCCTTTCCTCAGAAGATTACGGAAATATTCCGAGTGACGTCGAGCCGTCCTGGGCCGAAACTGAAAGAATTCGACACTCCACGTGGTGCCTGACACATGTACACTTCAGCAAAGTCACCAGTTTTCTGTCTCTCTTTACTGTTCTTATTAATATGTATATACGCATACATTGCACGAAAAAACCCAAATGCATCAGCTTTTTTGAATCATAAATTGTAATTATTAACTCAATACAATTCTGTAAAATGCAAGATTTGACGCTCAGTGTTTCTCAATTTCTTCTTACCTGAATGACCTCCTGTGGTCTAGAGGCTAGCGTCGCTGCCTCACGACGCACAGGTTCCGGGTTCGAATCCTCGCATGGTCACGGAGACTGGAAAATCGATGCGCTGACCCACGTGTCACTCCAAATTAGGAATGTGTCATGACGACAGTCCACAGTCGACAAGGTAGGCCAAAGCCCTCAATGGGCAGCACAGCCAAGGAAGAATATTCAAAACTCAGATTATTGCAAATGTAGATCTCAGGTTTTCTGCGCATCTTACTCGTAATTTTCGACGACATTTGATACGTCTTTCTGTTGACATTTTTCGTGGTCCAAACGTTGTGGCAGGTGAGTGCGGAAGGCCGTCCCAGGAACAAGGAGAAAGGGCAAGCACAAACTCAGGCCATCGATTAAGGAAAAATTTCAAACTTATCATCTTCGATCAGCGAACCGATTCCAACTTTCCCATATTCTTATGGGAGACAGAAGCGGGAAAATTTCGCGTCTCTTCATAATTGTAACACAGTCGATGACGGTAGAAAGACTTTCAATAAAACAATTTAATTATAAATAATGAAATTAATCTGACTTGTTATTATAAATAAAATACAAACGATGGTCAAAAATTAAGAATTGGAATAATATTTTCAATTGTAATAAGTTTCGTCCCCAAACTTCCGCGATCTCCTCAGATCTTAAATTAAAATATAATAACGATTTCATGTTGATGCTGCAACGTTCGGGGCATAACGTTAAATTATTTAATTTGGTCGACAGTTGATTGCAGAAGAAATACAACAAAATACAGAGATGCGAGAGAGAAAAAAATTTATATATAATATATATATAATATTATAAAGACGATGAAATAGACGGTATAAAAATACGTTTTCAAACCAACTCATATTGAGGTAAACGTCAAAACGACACGAGGAAATAAGGTCACGGAAACTGGTTCTCGTCTGCGATCCCTGCCACGTAGATTAAGATATTAACAATGAACGAAAATAAAATAGCTGTTGAGGTTCAACATACATTTTGTGTAAGAAACGAAGTAAATAAATTATTCCTGACGAAATGAAAATAAAATACAATATAATAACGATTAACCTAATTATAATGTAATTTAAGTTATAAATAAGTTCAAAATCAGACAAATAATAATAAATTTAAACATAGCTTTCTGACTTTCAGTTTAATATAAATAAAAGGACGGCCAGCAAGTCAGCATATAAATTTATTACTATTTAATTGACATAAAACACGATGTTTCGTCTCCCTTTCGAGACTTACTCAGGCATAAAATTCATGTCATTTACTTGAATTGCTAAATTTTATGACTGTGGAAGTCTCAAAAGAGAGACGAAACATCGTGTTTTATGTTAATTAAATAGTAATAAATTTATTTATTTTAATAATAAATTTAATTTAACTTTACGGTATGTTTATGTCCTCACCAGGTTCAAATTAAGATATTAAAACTTATAGATATAACCGTACAAAGAATCAGAAGGTCATAAAGATAGATACAGAAAACTGTATCATGGATCACATCACTATGAAAACTGCTCAACAAATCAATCTCAGTATTGACATTGAGAGAATAGAATGTGAAGTCGGGATTAGTAATTTCGGTCTGCATGTAAAATTTGGAAGATATCCAACTTTATGATTAATAGTCTATTTGTATTTTCACGTGTTGTTTTCTTTGATAACATTTTTAAATGGGGCGTAGAATGAGTTCCATAGAGACCGCGGGTCTAGGAGGAAGGACGATGTAGAACAAAATTAGGTTCAGGTTGGTTTTTTTAATAGTGTAATTAAGAGAAACTTGGAAAGTTGAATAAAAACAACCAAACTGTGCACATTTTTTTGAGTAGTAAGGCTACATGAGGGTGATCCTGAAACAGGCAAGTCCTCTTTAATGGCATTGGAAGGGAATTGAAAAATGGGGATGCAGGGTAACCTCCCTAGAAAACTTGCATCAGGTAGATGGGGCTATTGGGTACTTTTCTCACGCCCTTCCGAATGGTGGGAAACGAGTTTGCTTTAGGGTCGCAGCATTCAATTCTCCGTGTCTCCACCAGTTTTAGAAGACAAGTTGACCGAGTGGATCCGTGGAGAACTCTTATAGTATGCCCGAGGTCTTCGACCCGAGTACCTACACCTTTAAAAATAGATGGCATGTGAGAATCTTGAATAAAACGGAACGAGTGCGAGATATTCCCAAAGGGTAGGGAGGACTGTCAGAAGTGAAAAGTTGTCTGATGATGGAGAAGTTTGAGCAGCGCGGTTTGTGCGTCGCCGTGCGCACGCGCGGACAGAGAGGCGTCGGCGTTGCGTATGGATTTTAACTCCCTCCCAGGGTACAGCAACGCTCAAGCAGCTCTCCTCTCCGGATAGAGAAGAGGTCAGGGAACAATACCATATACATGCACTTCCCCATATCTCCCATTCCATTCCTTTCTCCTCCTGAGCAATCACGACCGCGAGCTCTGCTCTAATCTCCTGTGAGCCTCAAGAGCTCTCCTCCTCAAATATTGACAGCACTCCGACCAAGATTTTTATTCGAAACGGTCGTATTTGTTTACGAACCTATTACACAACATATAAAAATGAATTATTCATTGCAGCTGACATTGACGTTGTCTTTCCACGGAATGAAATGCAATCATCTTGCGCCTATTATTCGTAAATTCATTTATATAATTTTTATAATCAACAAATTAAATGTCTGGAGAATTTCAGAAACATTTTAAAATTTATTTAAACGACGTTTAGCGCATATTCGCGCATTCTTCAGGTTTATAATCAAATTATTGTTCAAATCCAATTATCAAAAATTGTTGTAATCGTTAATTTCATTCTACCAAAGTGAGGTCTGTAAAAATCGGTCGGAAATTATTAAATTTGTTATTTAATAGCAGGCGTTAATCGATTTAATATTTTAAAATTTATATACATATCACAAAAATAAAGCCTGCAAATTTGATAATATGAGCCTTAATGAGTCTGGCTGTCTTTTCTATTTCTACTGTTGACTGTTGACATTTTTTTTTAGCCTAAATGCTATTTCGGTATTTCCAAAGCAATCTAAATGAAATACTAATAATACCCTTCATGGCTGCTGTGCTTCCCAACTCTTCTTTTAATCTGTATCCCGTAACTTGTGTTACAGTTAATTTATCACCATAATATAAACAAATGGCATCGAGTTAGGAAACTAGGTACACTATTTACTACAAAGAATTACGACGTTTCGTTCTCTTATGGGAAACTCTTCAGGCATAAAATGTTAATCCTTTCTTGCATACTACGTTAGGTGTTATAACGGAAAATTATTGCTTCTAAATTGAACCCATATCAAAATTATTAGCGGAAGAAAGGACTGTATACAGTTATTAAAATTGTTATATGTGAAGAGTTCCCAAAAGAAGAATGCAGACTTGGTGAATGATTGTCGTAGCAGTTACGCGGCTCATCACAGGGAAGAACGAAAGGCACAAAGCAGAAAGGCCAGTGGAGCGAATTTCAACGGCACAGATATAAATAGCTGCGATTGCGGCGGCTTTCAACGTTATCAATTATTCACGGCAGAGCGATCAATTCCCTCCTCCTCCTCCCGCTGTCCGCCTCGTGCTGTGCATCTGAGGAACACTCTTATCTCGCTTTCTTCCCCTCCTTCGGGCGCCACCACGTCGATATTTTGGAAAACAACACGCGATCCTCCCCCTTTTCAAAACCCGGGAGCGCAAGGCACATAAACACTGTCCCGAAAACAAATACTCAAGTCAAATAGAATACTGACCAAGGAGGGGAATGTTGGCAATTCATTACTATAACGCGGGGACAACTATAAACGCTACGATAGGATATAGAGAAAGAAGTAGTATGCGAAACAATGTAATAACAAATGGTGTTAGATTAGGAAGGGATATTTTGAAGGAGGTTAAGGAATTCTGGTACTTGGGGAGCATAATACATAGAGTAGGATAGCACAGGCAAGGAAGAGGAATTTACTTACGGCTAATATAAGTGTGAATATTAGGAAATCATTACTAAAAATGTTGGTATGAAATGTGGAGTTATATGGGTGCGAATAGTGGAGTATAAGATTTCAGAGTTGAAGAAACCTTTGAAATGTGGTGCTATAGGCGAATGCTGAAAATCATGTGTTGGATTCTAAACAGAATAGGAGAAGAGCGAACAATATGGAGGAAGGGATAGATTAATAGGCCCCGTTTAGAGACATGAGGGTCTAGTAAAATTAGCATTAGAGGGAAGTGAACAGAAGAGGAAGGCAAAGGATCGAACACCGTAAGTAGATTAGAGAGGCTGTGGCATGGAAAGGCTTGCGAAAAACAGTCTAAGAACTTATCACAACAACACGTTACATAGCAAGTGATGTGAGGACAAGACAAAGAGACAATAGAAATGTAAAAAAAATTGCGGTGCAGTCAGCATATATAAACCACTAAATGACTTTATTGAAAAGAAAAAAATCTCTTCAACCTGTAACTAATTCGTCTTTTATAATTATATAAATATATATATATATGTGCATAACGGACGAGACATCGCATTGCCTCAACATTTTCCCTGAGAAAAAAATTAGTTAATTTTTGTGCCTATAATATATAAATTTCTTTCTTTCGGAGAAACTTCCTATTACAAGAAAATAAATGGAGTCACATTCCTTAGTTGAATAACATTCATGACACTGAATATTTAATAGTTATCTTTCCCCGTCACGTCGTGGACCTTAGAACATTCCAGGTCCGAGGAGACCTTTCTCTAAGTGCATTATTCTCATTTTGTCCGGATTCACGGAGCGTTATAGGGCGTCTAGTCTAACGACACATTATATCAGAAAATGTTCACACCGGCGGGACAGAGCATTTAAAAAAAGACAAATGTTTTACAGGAATTTTATTTAGATTACATCACTGTTTTCCTGATTTCGCTATTTGTTGTCGATTGTTAGTGGTTCATGGAGAAATAATTTAAATTTCGCAGAGTGGGACGGTTTCTCTCTCTCTCTCATCATCATGCCCTGTTACCCTCCTGGAACTTCAACACGATTTCTTTTTTTTCGAATTTAACTTCACCACGGAATTTCCAATTAGAACAGTGAATTCGTCGGTGAAGTTTGTTCATGAGCCGAGGACAGCCGCCATCTTGACAATGGTGAACATGTTATCGAGCATTCGATTATTATATATTAGTTACTATAGGGAGAAATATGAACGAGTGAAATAATTTCCAACATTTCAATAAAAAAATTAAACAGAATTAAATGAAAAAAATTAACAAGATACAAAAAATTTCATTTAGTTCAATCGGTTGAAACTACACTTGTAGACAGTCAAATTTGGATTTTTATACATTTGGCATATTTTGCCAACAAAATTTTAACTGAGGAAGTCGTAAATATGACGACGAAACTTCGATTTAGCTAAATAAAATTTTGTCTGTATTTGGTCGTTAGTTTTTTAGTTACTTATCTGAAAATCGGACGCTAACTGATTTACTAAATATAATTAATATAACGAACCATTTACAGAAACAAATTATAAATTTAAATCGACAAAATATAATGGTTGTATTTGCTTGTCCGTAGTTAACTTCGTTACGTTGGTCTGTAGCTGAAAGAGTTTTAAAGTTCTGGACGAAACGCAGTTTGAATAAAATAAAATAATTAGTTTCTCAGTGAATTGGTGTTTAGTTTAATTCTTTTGAAAGACGGACCATAAATAAAAACTCCCACTGGTTCTTCAGGCAAAACGGTAAAGCAGACGAGCATCTTGCACACTACGTCAATACTTGATCCAAAACATGAACTTTCAACGTAATTTGCTACTTGTAGTTGAAACTACGGAAGTAGTCGGCATCTCGGGCCTATGTGGTGCAGTGGTCAGCGTCACATCGCAGAGGGACCGGGCTCGAGTTTCGGCAAGGGCATGTCGCAAAGGCTGAAGGAGAAACGGATTACTTCCTGGATATCCAGCGGTTTCGCTTTCCCTGTCACTTGGCCCACTGGACTGTGAGGTGCCAGGTCAGCCATAGATGAACAGCTTCCAGCACGCCGCACTGTGCACGTGTCCACTTCAAAAGACAACAACTCTAGCTTCCATATTTTAACTACAACCAAGATAACATATATATATATTCTCTTGTTACCGACCCGAAGGCTACCAAACTATTGTATGATATCTGTACTTCTGATTTACCGCTCATATTTATCAATTTTAACCAGAATATAATAACTGTGTAGCATACAAGCCCAATACCTTGAGTAAAATAAAAAAGTATTTTAATGATCCAATTTTTTGTTTTATTTTTATTCATATGAAAAACTTTCATTTTCACGATTATCCGTTAGTACAATAATCATGATACAATAATAAATAAACATTCTAGCCAATTTGTCAGCAAATTATGTTGTTGTGGTATTCAGTGTTAAGAGTGGTCCGTTGCAACTCTCTATGCTAACCGAACTAGCGCAAGCCTTTTCATTTCCGCATAACTACCACATCCCTCATCCTCCCTAATTTGCTTAGCGACGTATTCTGTTCTTATCCCACAACACTTCCCTCTAATGCTAACTTTACAAGATCCTCATGTCTCTAAACGTGGCTTATTAATCTATCCCTTCTCTTAGTCATCGTCACCCATCTTATTCTCCCATAGCACCACATTTCAATGGCTTCTATTCTTTTCCTTTCTGCAACTCCTACCCTCCACGCTTCGACCCATGTAACGCCACGGTCCATGCCAACATTTTTAGCAATTATTTCCTAATATTCACTCGTATATTACCCGCAAGTAAATTCCTCTTCCTTGCCCGTGCTATCCAACTCTAGTTATTATCCTGCCCAAGTAGCAGAATTCCATGACATTCCTCCCCCTCATCTCTCCACTTCCGTCGACTCAAAAGAAAACTCCCAATCGACCTTATCCTTCCCCCTGAACATTCAGGCACATCCTTACCATCATGCCACATCCTCATATATTCTCCAATAATCAGTTCCGCCTGTCAAGGACCCACGTCGTTTGCCTCTCAGGTACACGCAAAAAGACTAACCCATCTGCTAAAGTAGGTTAATCAATGGATTACCCTACCTCCATGTCTACATGTTAATTATATACTTTTAAAATCTTGTAACACATTATTTTAATCTTGTATATACTGAAACAGTTATTGTACCAACTAAAAATCTTATGGTAAAAGTTATATGAAATTTTGAAAAAATGGTCTACATTTTATATTTATATTTTCATGATCAATCCGTCGACAAAAAATAATTCAATAGTGTGAAGTATGTTAGTAAACACAAAAGTCATTTGTTACAATGTCATTTTTATCTTGGAAAATATTCGTATATGAAACGGTCCTAGACGCTGAAATACGAAAGATATCGATCGCATTGAAGCAAGTGCAACCAAACATAACATAAGAAGAATTGTAACAGATTCTATAACAATTACCTCATGGTCATGAAATGTACTTCACTTATTTGTTCACCAGATGGCGAATTGTGTTACAGTAAGACGGGCCATTGTACTTCGACATTTGTCCCATAAGGAAAATAAACGGTATGGCAGGTAATGTAGCGAGTAGGAGTCGGTGATTGGAAGGCGAAACGAATTTGGAGTAATGGAAAGATCCTTCAGGGAGCCAATCGTCAGGGGAAGGACCCCCCGGGACATCACGAATGAAATGGAATACGTGAGGACGACAGATACACATCCTACATTCTACGTGACGACGTCATTCGTTAACGCAACTCTTCTATTTACTATACTTCTACAGCTTTTAAGATCACGTTTTGAAGGCAAATCAAAATCTCTTATTAACTATTTACAACATTTACCTATTTCTTTAAATAAAATAGTCAATAGAATAAAACATAATTTATGCGATTGTAATTCGGCGAGTTGATGGCGTTGTATTGTAATGGTAAAACACAACTACACGCGGAATTTGGCGGTACGGAATCAAAGGCAAGCGGCGTGAGGGACATGCAAATAAAGATTTACCCAATTGGTGAATATTACCATCAATAAATGTTAAATTTAATATTATTCATTGTAAAATAATATATTCCCCTCATATTTATTTCAGTATGAAGTTTTCTGTGATGGCAGCCTGGCGCATGCTGGAGTAGAAGGACTGCAAAGAACGAAAACAGCTCCGGTCACATCTGCTAGAAACGGCTGAAAACACTTTCTTTATACCTCTCCAAAGTGTTTATCGCAGGATATTGAAGCAAACACCTGTTGGCAGCAAAGGAGACGGCCAATGTAACCAGTCACGTTGATTTTGGATCACACGCGTCCAACTGTACAGCACAGTTAGTGATACGACAATTACGATTACTAATTTTTATTACACACGGAAGTTAATAAGTTTAAAAGAGCTTAATACCATGGAAAGGAATTAAGAGGTTTTAGTAATAAGAATAGTTTTTAATATTAGGGACTTTATATATTGTTTTCTATATGTAAACACATGAGTCAGTGCATTTACAACAGTGCTATTCTACTCCGTGACGTCAACAACGTCACCAGCGACCAAGGGAATAAAAATATTTTTAAAGAAAACTGATTTTGTATATTATGACAACAAAAAGAATTTTCATTATTACAACCACAGAACCAAAGAAAGTGTCATTGAAGTGGAAATATAGTTTTACGGTGTTTTTTTTCTATTATAAAAGGAAAATCTGTGAAGTGTTGGAAGAACCATTTATTATGAATTAGAATTGTAACATATGGCTACCGTCTGCGTTGCAGCAAGTACACACATATATATAATGTAGAGTGAAACTCCTTTTCAAGCAGCAGGACTGCGCGCGATGGCTCAGCTTACCCTTTCCTCACAAAAGGACGCAGAAAATTGTAAATGTCGCGTGGAGTGAGGGAAGATGGACCTCGGGGGACGCAAACAGAAAAACGAGGAAAGCAATTTACACTCCACCTTGGTCTCCTTAAAAGGGCGAGTTGAAGGGGAGATAGGGAGGAATAACACGCCGCAGTCCTGAGGGAGGAAAATATCGCCCAGCATGAGTCTGGTTCCTTCACTGTTTCGCGGCCACAAGATCCGTAAATGATGAATCTTCGTGACGATGGAATCGGGTTGCCGCCGTTTAAGATGTCCGTGAAGATTTAAGGCAACGCAGATCGATCTGTTGGTTTCGCCCTGGGAGAATTGAAATCAACACCAGCTTATTCCAGCGACAAGCCAGGCATTGGAGACCATTGGAAGGCTACCGCACCATGTCTTTACTGAGGATTTCAAGGTCCTCTTCGTAGAGTTTAGCAAACATTCCTTTCCTGCTCAACTACTATGAATAACGCAATCTAGATCCATTCCTCTTACATGTTCGACTAAAACTATTATATATCAACCCATATAGAGTAGAAATTGATCAGATATTTCCGAAGGCCGAAGTGCGTGGCATTTTTTCGTGCACGCTTATGGGATATTCTGCAAAGATTGAGACCGACTTTTATACATATTTGAGACCAGTTTTAGCAAGGGTCGGATCAGACTGTTGTCAATGTGGTGGTCGCCATGGTGACCGTCGTAATCTCTCCTGAGTTATTCATTCCGCCTCCCCGCCACAGACACACACACACACATGGGGGGAGTTGGGGATGAAGAGGCCAATTAGCGACGCGCACGTGGGGGGTTAAAACACACAGCAAATAGCTTTATCAAGAAATATTGCCAGAGTCACGTCCTCGGCGAAAATTAAACTACGCTCTATTTTTGCGATCCAAGAAATAAATCTACTCATGAACCTAGCTCATATACTCATTGCTGGTTAGGGAAAATTCTGCACGTTGCAATTTCAAAATGGGAAAACATAGATCCTCGTTTTATTCGAAAATGATCCACGAGACTTGCGACTGAGACGGAGTAGAAGCACAAGGAGAAAATGAACGAGTGGACACTTCCTTCACTCGCATCTGCATCAAGACTTTCATCAGAGGATTTCAACTGGCTTCCTTCATCATCCTGGTCGAGAATGTCAAGCCACTGGTTACTACCGTTTGCTTTATTTTTCAAATTCCTGACCCCGACAATTTTCACAGTACAACCATCTGGTCCTCGGTCGTCCCACTTCTCACGGGATTTTCCGTGAAGAAACGTTTTACTGGGTTATTTGGGTCCATCCTGGCCACGTGGTCTGCCCATCTCAACCTATTGATTTTTCGCACCAAGTCATAGATCTCAAAATTGAACCTTATCCTCAAAACTCCGTAAGGCTTCAAGGAAAACTGAATCCGAATATGTAACCCGACCATCAAGAGGGATGTTCCACGGGCGAAATATAACAGAAAATCATCATTTCTTTCTTTCTAGGTGAGTCAGAATCTTTTAACAGTGTATAAATCATTTAGTAATGTTTGATATTTTATGTGCCAGTCTGTTGGAAACCTTGCATGATGGAGAAAATCCGATTTCATATTTGAAGTTAGGAGCAATTTTAACTTATTAAAATCTAAAAAAATTCTTTTTCTTCCTCACTGTTATATAAAAGTAGGTAAACCATAATGACATCATTTCAGTTCAGATTGTTAATGATAAATGGACAGTAACCTTTGCTTGCTGCTCTACGTCAGTTATCAGGCGTAGACAGTCACTTCCCCGAAGTGTCCCACATAACTTTCTGAATAATGCTGTGTAGGGACGTACGATACGTGGGAGACAAGTAGCCATCAGCCCAACCTCTCCATCTCTTTCAGGTGAATGTCGAGATAGGATATTTAAACTTCCTCTTCCTATTTCATAGCCCATTTTCCTATGCTACTAAAGGGGTGTTGTTAGTTTCCTGACCACCATCATGTAGCCTGTTCACCCCAAAATAAAAAAACCTATCACCTGGTACCGATCATATCAGTCGAGTAAAAAATAAACCTGGGTGAGATATGTTACCTTACCATACAGCTTCGACGCTCGCCAGGCAAAAAAAGTTGCAAGCCTCACCTGAAACAAAGCAACAGACACTCAGACTCACATACATTAGGTTAGCTACAGAATCTACAAAAGTGCACATGCTATTATAATAATAAAATGTAACTAATTAAGAACAACAACCGCCATTAAAACCCCATTAATTAAAATTGTGAAAGGGATGTGGAGGGTTATAAGCCAAAATTTGTAACAAGAAAGAGTTTCTGGTTGCTATACGGGCCGATGATCTGGGATAGTTAGCGAACTAACCACATAAGGGTAATTGGAAATGCTGTGTAGCATGTGGTCCATTGCAACTTGATGTGCGGGCGAGGAACACGTCCATTCTTTTTTCTTTATTTCAACACTGATAATTAAAGTTAATTGGCTGTCGGATAGTTTTACCTCACCGCACAAACAAATTAAATAATTGATGGAATCTGCTCTAATGCCAAAAAATAAAAAATAGAATATAATTTTTTCAGCTCAGTAAGTTGGGTTCTTTCTCTTTCAGAATCAACCCACAGACAACCCAATTTTTAATTTTATTCATGTAACGTTTCGTCCTCACATTTGGGAGTCCATCACGTAAATTACTTCAGAACATTAAATTTATAAGTATGTAGTTACACGTTAATATCCTGGGCTACATTTTATTGCATTTTTTTCGGCCTCTGGTTCTTTTGTCAAAATTAATGTTTAACTGGATATATCAAATTTTATGTACTTGAATAAAATTAATAAATAAATATTCTGAAATGAAGTATAAATGAATAAACAATACAGCCAATTTTTCAGTAAACAATTATTATATACGTTTAAGACTTTCGTCCATATTCACTTCACCGGGTAAATTTCACCACGACACATTCATCCATTCTTGCACGCATGTTGTCCATTTTTAAGTTACCTGATCAAGTTTACAAATGTGGACGAAACGTCGTCGTAGGTATATTAAAGAAAATTCAGCTGACAAATTGGCTGTATTGCTAATTTATTTACTGAATAAATTTACCTGATAAAGTCCCAAATGTGTGGACGAAACGTTGTATAGGTAAAATAAGAACTTGTTTTGTCTGAGAATCGGTCGTCAACTTAATTGTAAACAATTCTTATGACGTTGTATTTCTGCTGCAATATAAATTACAAAAGGAAAGGTCGAAGTGTGGCGTGTAAGTAACGTATAGAGGTTCACAACTGCTCTTCAGTATACGAAGGCACACCAAGTAACTACGATTTCTCAATTTAATCAATATACGTATTTCTTTGATTACTAAAATAAAGTGTTCCGATTCAGAAAATTATCAGCAATGATACTAAGACCGCATTTACCACAAGCCTCCATAGATTTCATTTTCCAATTGCTTATTCCAATTTTCTTTCACTTCTTCTTCCATATCGTTATAACAACGTTTTATAGCTCTTCCTGTTCTCCTTCTACCATCCAAACTTACTAAATAATACTTTATTGACACTCCGAGTTTCTGGCATTCTCTGTACATGACGGGCCGATATTATCCTTCCATGTTCGATTTTAATTACAATATTCACCTGTCCAAAAAGTGTCTGCGGTTCTGAGTTCGTCCTTCATCTCAAGCCTCCTTCCCCTCCCACGAGTCCAAAAAATCTTTCTCAATTTCTTCCTTACCCATTTCAATAACTAACCTTCTTCGTATGCTGTTATCACCCAACCTTCCCATACATACGTTACCATAGGTTTTTATATAGTAATATTTTTTATTGTACAGATACCCATATTTCTAGACAAATATATTCATAGTAGCTTCGGTTTACATTTCTATCTTATTACAGAGTCCACATATTTAAATGCTTCTAACGTTTCCTCGTTCCTCCCTCCATAATTATCCTTCGACACTCCTAAATTCCTTGTGATTAGCGCTACATCATCCACCAACAATGCCACAACTTGAACTTGGTGCCTCCTGGATTCAATGTCATTTTCCAAATTACCTTCTCCAATGCCAAATGAAATAGTAGTGCAGAGGAATTCCTCGGACACTGTGACCCTGCGTCAAACAGACTAATTGTAATGGCATAGTGGACTCTTTCTATCTAGGCTGTCGTTTGAAATGTATGTAAAACTGATGAAGTTGTTTGTCGTTGTCATAAAAAAATATGTGCAGTGGTATAATGTGATAAGAGAAATGGAAGAATAACCGGCGGAGTGTGGTGTGTTCAACGCCCTAACACGGGCAGCAGCATCCCTGTTTTCATTTGGGTGAAAGCGGCCATCAGCAGATCACACGGACACAGATGAAAAGAACTGGCACAAAGGGTGAAAAATAACAACACACCGGATACAGGAATTCCTTGGAGAGAGGATGCGTTTCAAGCACCGTCAAGTGAAGCGGAAATGAAAATATTTTACACATGCAGCCATAACCGTAATGAATGTTTGATTTGACCCTCCACCATGTTGAGTAGCGTCCCCTGGCGTTACTGGCCCAACTTGGCCTCGGCGCTAATCTTGTTCCCCAAGAAACAGTTCCGCATCTACAGACTCTCAACCGATGTTGTTTAGTTAGCTGTTTTTCCTTTGCACCTGTTGATGAGTGCGGAATTGGTTTAGGGACTAATCTATCTTCCTTGCGCTAGCTAATAGCCTATTTAGCTAATCGGTGTGAAATAGGTGGGAGGGCGAGAGAAACGTTAGCACTCTCCAACATCAGCATCTTTTTGCCGTTACTACACGACCCCGTCGCCTTCTCATTTGCATCTTTGTTCTTGCTGTCCAATACTAAATATTAAGGTCGCGTTTTCTCTCATTTCAACCCTGGAATTTGTTGGAAAAAGTGGAATTTTTTTTCCCGTTAAAAGCGGTTACTTAAATTCATATCACATTTTGTTAATTATGTAAATAACCACGGTATAGTAAATTCAAGTATAGTCCTTTTCGTTATATTTGTGACATGCGAGTGTCACATTAATTTATTAGAAATTTTGTTTAGTTGAAGTTGGCCTGACTTTATTTTTGTTTTCCGTCTGACGAACATCTTTGCGAATGGGAGAGGGAAAGTCGCTAGTTGGAAGAGAACAGTTTTCATCTCTGGTTTGTTTTCTTTCGATGTAATTGAATCTTATTTACGTTCTGAAATAAAACTATGGTTTATGTGAGTTAATAACAAAAGAATGTATCATCTCATTTTGAATATAACTCACGAAGAGAATCCTGGGATTCAAGTCGCATGCAAAATATGCTCTAATGAAGCTAAGTACTTATTTTTAAACCAAGCAATTGTTTGAATGTTTCTAAAAATATATATAAAAGTAATTAATGTGTAATGTTGCATAAAAGATATTGGTGCCCAACGTGGGGCGCTAATATTTTATATGCGACATATCGCATTAAAAAGAATATATATTTTTTAAATAAACATTTCTAACAATTGCCTCGGAGTCAATATTAAAAATTGATACTTGGCTTTATTTGCGTATCTTCTGCATGTGACTCCAAACCAGGCTCCTTTTCGTGAGTTTTATTCAATAGCCGAGAAGAGACCAATTTTCTATTAACTAATGATTAATTAAACTGAAATACATTCAAAACGCAATAACGAACTCTTGTCTACATTATACAACCAGAGACGTTCATCCCACAAAAAGTCAAACAACCTTTGTCTAACATCCAACCAAACACAAGACTGAAATATTTCTAATAAATAAATAAGACGGTAATTGGCATGTCACATATTCATTAATTTTCAGATACACCTGAAGAGGTCCCTGAACTTGGGGAAGAAACGTTTTGTCTTTATGTAAATTGTCATAAATTCTGACATTTGGCCATCACACATTAATTTTATTTATTAATAAAGTTAGATTAAATTCCCAATTTTATTTATACTTTCAATTTTTTGCTTTCTAGGATAATTTACTGGAAATGGATTTATGGAAGAGAACTGATGCCAGAGGTAACATAAAACCCCACTATTCTGGATCTTATACTCCTTCTTAATAATCCGATACGGACTTATTCAAGACCATATCATTATTACACATTTCAACCATCCAATTAATATTGAAATTATCCCCCTTTTCCGTCAGTCTCCCTTCAGCACAAGTTTGGATTCTTCAGGTCCACCCGCAAAGGCAATGCCACTCCCTTCTCTGACGGACGACAGACGCCTTCTCTCCCTGGGTGTCTGCATTTAGCGGCCGAGATTTAGATTTAGTTGTGCGTCTATTCGCTGATGGTATTGGAGACGCGCCGCTCTGCATTGCGACGGCCTCTCTCTCTCCTCTCTCCTCATTGATCGCATGCTGACGTCACAACTCTGTACAGCGCCGCGCATCGCCTCCCACTGCAGCGCCAACAATCCACAACAATGCGACAAAACATGCGTTATGTCATCACACAAAGTGAAAAAGCGGACGACGATACCGTGGGAATTGCTCACACGTCTCAGCAATAAAAAAACGCTACCAGATTGTCTTCACACACTCACCTCAAGAAAACATCTCTAGATAAATACAGGCCTGAAGGGCAAGTTGAACTGCTTCAAGGGCTTAAATAAAAAGACAAGCATAAATCAGCGGAGATCAGAAAAGAATGACATAAACTGGGATATAATCGTCTACACCTAGACACTATAATGAATGCAGCAGAAATGAAGAGTCGGGAAAAGTTATGCAGAGGATGACAATTTTAACTTCGGCAAGCGATACCGAAAGTCATGTTCAGGGCGAAAAACTAAACTTCTATTAGCAGAGAGCACTTTTTATAAGCACTGATAAAAAATATTATGATTTTAAAAAAGGACGAGGAGGTGAAATGGAAACTTTTCCTACCATGAACATGATCTTACCGAATATCGAAATCTCCAGCCATTAAACAGTTTGGATAAAATGTTGGTACTGTATAGAGGTTTTAATTCCCTTCATCTTGCAATAACACATGGAATATATTACTTTTTATTATTATGAAAGCTATCAAAGACGACATACTTCACGATAAGTGAATAATCAAATTGAATAAATAAGAGTTGGTCTTTGTGGTAGTAATTTGATTTAATTTTAATATTGGTTACATAAAAAAGATGTAAAATGTGGATATTTGGGATAAGTATAGTTTAAACAGCGATAGAGTGGTGTAAGAGAGACTCCGCACTCCAGCGCGTCAAGCAGCTCATCTGGCACACCCAACTCAAACTATAGACTCATGATGGCTGAAAAGAACCCTCGAGACCCTCCCATTAGTGCGTTCTTCAGCAGCCTCAATCGCCTGCTTTGTGTATTTGTACCCCGCCCTAACACTCTACATATTTTATTCTCCTTCGCCCTCCAAGCGCAAATTCCGAGAATTAAGTTGACGAACGTTACCCCCCGGTTGGCTGAACACACTCTCGACAAGTTTGCAGCAGGAGGTCAACCGCGTACGACTGTCACACTGCCGGCCAGATTGATTTTCTTGGCCGACCTTTGGAACCAGGCCAACACAGTTTGCCAAATTCTGCGCAATGACTTATTTTCCTCCGCATTGAGATTTCTCCCCACATATATGAAATTGTTTCTATTTCCCTTTTTCTCTGAAAATATGGCCCTTGAGCGTTATAAAGGTCTTGGCGACTGTTTCATTTCGACCTCGCCGCACAGTTTCTTTTTCTCTTTCGGATAGACCACGATTAATAAGATGAGGGTCAACTAAATAAGTAGGTAAGAAACCTCTCATGTATGCCGATAATCCCTAAAGGGCGGGACGGAATTCTTTCATATGTCCGTCCATCAACAACATGTGATCTGACTTGGGCTACGGTTACTGTGGATGCCGTCACAAACATTCCAACGTTCCAACTTTCGTGCGTTATGACGAATCGTGCAAACCTAACATCGTTCTTTTCAAGAGTAACACCTTCTTCTTCTTCTTCTTGACCGGCGTTACAGCCCTTTGTGAGGCTGAGCCTCCTTAATGATAATCTCAGATCTGTTTCTATCTTGTGCTTCCATCCACCATGCTTTGACTTTCAGGGTTTGTAGATCCTTCAAAACTCCTTCTATTCATCTTAGCTTGGGCCTTCCTTTCTTCCACTTCGGCCTGGCTAAGTGAAGGTTGGTTTTTTGCTTGGGTTCTCACGTGCCCTAGCCATTTGAGTCTACATATTTTCAAGATATGTATTTTATTTTCCATATTCCATCAACACAGATCTTTCTCAAAGTAGTCATTCCGAATATTTTTAATTTTTCTTCATCATTTTTTGTGAGTTTCCAAGTCTCACGTGCATATAAGACTACAGGCCGTATTAAGGTTGTCCTTTTCGACATCATTAACTATTTTAGGCAGTAGTAACTTTTAGAGGCTTGGCTTATTCTGTGGTTAATTTCTACGTAGTTGTTGTCACAAGTGAGTATTGCTCATAAGTACTTGGATTTATTAACCTTTTCTATGTTAATATAATTTATGGAAATATTTCCATTATTGGAGGTTTCCATGTATTTATTCGTATCGTAGTTAATTTTAAACCCTAATTTAGATGAATATTTACATACGCATTCCTTATTGACTTCTCCCAAGTGTAACACATCACAATATGTAAATTAAAAATGCAAGTACCATTTGTTTGTTTTTGCTGCGTGTCTTATTTCACTTTCTGGTATTTTATAGACTAATGATTGGAGCAAGGGAAAGACAGGATACTTAACAATACAAGTATATAGGCGTAAAATAATACAGAATGCAGAATTCATGTTGAAGGTATTTGCATTATTTCATAAATGAAAATCTTAAAATTATTAGACTGGATAAATCAAAAACACCGACTAACGAGAAACTGAGCATTTAATATTTTTCTACCAGATCTAAAGAAGTCGGACAATTGGAGAGAATACCAAGAACTTCCGGTCATCATCTAACAAACAATCGAGCAATTATCAAGATGGAGAAAACCTCGACCGGTCAGGGAATCGAGCCCGGGACCTCCTCTTCTACCAGAGGTTGCCCGAGTCAACCCCAGATCCGGTGCGAGATTCGATCAGTCACATGCCTTACGTGGCCTACATTTTAGGATCTCAATGAAAGGATCATAGGTTTTAATTACATCAACTCAAGAATAGAAGAAATACTTTCATTAAAGCGTTGCTATAGACGCTATGAAACTTGAATAAAAGTATTATGATTAAATTTACAAATGATGTTTCAATGTTAATATTAATGTTGTTAATTATTTTATGCTTCACACTTTTTTTAAAGAAAAAGGCAAGATTCTTTTGTTGAGATGGGTAATGGAGCACCCTAAACAGTGAACCTTCGGATAAATTATTTTTATTAAATTTACTCTCCCATTTCAGAATAAATTAAATATTTTGTACGTAGGACTTCAAAGGAGATCTTAAAGAAGCGTCCACGCGCTTGAATACTTTGACGACGACGGGAAAACGACAATCCCAACCGCGAAAGAATAAACAACCCAATAAATCACTAGAAACTAGGAGAATAAGCTGTGAAGAATGTTGTATGTAGTATTACAATAAAATGCACATGCAGTAGGGTGAGGCAAAAAATTGCGTTTCCAAAAGTAGGATAACATCGCAAAGAATTCGAGCGTGGGCTGGGGAGAGCAAAAATAGAACACGGGGTTTTAGGAATTGTAACGTGCATGGCGCCACAGAGCCTTGTGATGAATCGCGCAGGTGTCGTCGCTTTGACAAATGATGTACTCCATTATTAATTTCCTCCCTCTTTCCTCTTCTCTTTCCGCCATCTTCGATCTACGCCGTTTATCTGTCCTCCGTGAACCTCCCGATAACTAAAATCGGAGGAGACCTTTTTATTTATAACATCGATCAATTTTCTCCATTAATTACCATAACACTCCTTGGAAAATATTAAAATAACTCGCACGTTGGTTAAGCAATCAGTTCCTCGTAGCTTGTTCGTTGTTCTTCATCTACGAGTGATGAAGGCGCCTGCTCCCCTCCCCCAGGCTAACCACTGAGTAGGTGACCTTTGGGGCGATCCAATTACAGGAGACAAGGACGGGTATTGATCCTTGCACCAGGCAGCAGCAGCAGCAGCAGCGGCTCGAGACCGCCACGAGCCAATGAACACGGCACAGGTAGGTGCCTGCCTGACTGACGCGCGGCTGATAAAAACAACCACTTATGGCGTTTCAATTAGACCAGATAGAAAAAAAGTTGGGAAACTATGGAACAACCGATAGCGTTGTCACGTGGCATGCTTCATGGTAAAACAACCCATCGAGTTCTTAGTACAACGACGACTGACCGCGGCGGTCACAGAATCGTGTGACATCGCAGGCTAAGGATGAAAACACTGATTTCCCTTCAAACAGTCACGTGACAAGTTATCTCACAGTCGATCACCCGACATGGTCAAAACTGATCTGTCAATCAGAACCGCTCACTAGTTTACATAAATTCGTTTTAACTACAATTATTTCACCCTTGTTCTATTTAAATTTTTTCCATTAGAACTATTTAGTTATATTTCCAGTTTTCAACACCCATTTTTTGAGGGGTCATATTCATATAGTTTTGACGAGTAAAGTTCATTGGCCGAAAGGTGTAGAATTTTACTTATGGAGCGTAACGCGATTCGGAGACTAGTCTGCCTTTGGGCCGGCCAGACGTAAACTCAAAACCCCTGGAACTGTAACTGACATAAGAAGATACTCTTTAGAAGAGTGAAACAATTTTATAGAAATAGAACAGTTCTTAAAACCTTTTTAAAATATTATTTCTATTTTACAAAGAACTACGTTTCTTAATATTTTAACAAACATGATTTACTGTTTGGTTAAACATAAAGTAAATTACAAAAACCCTTTCTAATTCTTAAAATTGGACCAACCAACATGTAAACTAAAAATCACTTAATTTCAGCTCATTAGACTAGTTTTTCATAGTATATATGGGTGGATAGCGTAACTAACCAGGAAGTTGTAAGCAGAATTGGGTTCATAGGCCACGTTTTAAGACATGAGGGTCTTGTAGAGGGAGGCCAAGGATGGAATACGCAGAGAAGATGAAAAGGCTTGCGACATATAGGTTAGTCTTCAGGACTGATTACTACAACAAGATCAGCAGAATGATGTGAAGATATCTCAGGTGCATTATTAAACATTAGTTTTGAAATCTCACATGGAAATACAGAAAACCCCCATAAAAATCAACCAGAACAGATATGAAACATAAAAAACCAAGTCATTTCCAGTTTATTTTGAACTAAATTTTATATAAAAATGACAACCTAATTAAAATGAATTAATCTGCGAGATTCAAAGTGGGTAGTGGTTATTTATCGCGGTAACGGAAATCAGATGATTGACTCTTTCTCTCCCTCGAGAGCTCATCACGCATCTCTAGTTGGACCTGTTCAGCAGTCGGAAAGAAGATTACCAATGAAATAATAAATCTACATACCAAAGGGCGCGTTTCCTCCTCAACTACAGTTAAGTCTTCCCATATTACTGGACTGATAAACGTCTACTACGCCAGTTTTTTCTTCTTCATTCCATTACAATTCAGCAGGTTTCCTGCTTCCCGTAATGAGAATGACCTATATTTACATTTACGTGGCCCCTAACTTCGCTAGTTGTGTCGGTTCAGTGGATTTATTTGTCCAGACAAAATAGAAAGCTTGACGATGATGTTATTAATTCCTCCAGAGTGTTGTGGCGCGCGTCTCGTTGACTCGGACATGGATGATTCTTAATCTTAATTAGGAGGCTGCGTCTCAGCCGCTAATTACATCGCGGGACAAAAACCTTCCGAGGCCAGATTCTGGCGCCTTTTGCCATAATTTAAACTGTGAACAGTGATGAAGATATATAATTGCTGTCCTCGTAAGCAGAGGCGAGAACGTTGTCGGGCCCTTTCAGTTCTTCCATTGGTTACGGTGTAATTTTCGTCCGGAAAAGTGGAGGTTAGTTCATGACAATGTGAAGAATTGACAGCAGAAAAATTATATTAAATCGTACAAGTAAATTGTCTTTATTTTTACTATCATAATTTGAACACGTACTTGGAAACTTCTCTTTCGTTTAACTTGGCACTGCGCCTGAGACGTAGGCTTCGTGCACCGAGCAACCAGCTGAAGGGAAGACTAATTCCCAGGGGCAGATGCACTGCAACTAATTGTTCATATTAATTTACAGTGGGCGGGATTCGTGATCCATCAGTTACGACGCACGTGCTAAAGCTAAATAAGAACGGAAACAAACATTTCATCCTCAATTAATCTAAACTTGATTGAAGAAGGAACGGGAAATACTGTCTTTTGATGGACAGTTTGGGGAAAGTTAAAATAGAACAGCAATATTCGATTACAATGGTTTAAGTACGCAAAGAATTAGTCACTAGGTAGCATTAGTAGCAAAAAATACAGAGCTACTTGTATGAGTTAAAGTGCAAATTCAGAAAGAAACGTAGGGACAATAGAAACAATATTGATTCTACGCCTAATTATAGGATTTAAAAAAAAAGGCCCATGTTCATGGCATTCGTAGATTTAAAAAAGCCTTTGATTATGTTAACTGGAACAAACTATTAAGGATTTTGAAGATGATAGGATTAAAATATCGAGAAATAAGATTATCCATATCCTCTACAGAAAGCAGTCAGCAGTAATTAGAAATGAAGGGCAAAAAAAGAAAGCAGAAATCAAGAAAGAAGTAAGACAAGGACGTTCATGTTCTTTAAGTTATATACAGAAAAGACGATGAATAAAGTTTAAACGGAATGTGGAAAAGGAATGAACTGCCCTAGGGTTTGCCAATGACATTGTGCTATTAGGGGAGTCGGAAGAAAGCTTAGAAATCATAATAAATGGCATGAACGTGATCCTAGAGGAAGAGTACAAAATGAGGATTAATAGAGGGAAAACCAAGGTGATGGAGTGTAGTATGGGAAAAAGCGGAATAACAAAGGCTGTTTGATCGAGAAGGGATATATCATATGAAGTTAAGGAATTCTGCTACTTGGGCAGCATAATAACTACAGTAAGATAGCACAGGCAAGGAATTCTTTTGCAAAAGAATGAATTTATTTACGGTATGAATAATAGGAAATTATTATCGTATGTATGCATGCGATACGTGGACGATAGGTTTTGCAGGCAGAAAAAGAATAGAACCTTTCGAAATGTGGTGCTACAGGAGAATGAGATGGGTGGATATGGTAACTAACTAGAACGTTCTCAGCAGAATAGGGGAAGAGAGAACAGTATGGAGGACTTTGACCAAGAGAAGGGATACATTAACAGGGCATGTTTTAAGACACGAGGTTCTATTAAAATTAGCTTTAGTGGGAAGTGAACAGACGAGGGAGGAAAAGAATGTAATACATTAAGCAGATTAGGGAGGATGTGGGATGTGCTAGATATGGTGAAATTAAGTCTTGCGCAGGATAGGTTAGCATGGAGGGTTGTGTTAGACCAGTCTTAGGACTATTACCACTACAGCACCTACAACTAAATAAAATATGAGAACCAAATAAGATTTCGGGGGGGGGGGGGGAGAGAAGGCAAAGACATATAGAAAATAAATAACTACCTTAGCATGTATTAAATCACAACACACCTTTTCAGTCCACTCGGGAATGGAATGCAAGAATTACTAGACATTATTGGCTTTCGGGAGTCAAGTCACGAGAATATTGAGTTGATGGAATTACGGCAGTTGCGTCTGAAAGATTTGGATTGATTCGTTTTCATGCGAGTGTATAAAATATTATTCCCACGTAGAAATTGGTTTATAATTGTATATTTGTGTCATAAGACGTGCGTGCACGTGGCTGGTATTCCAGTAAATGATAGCTGCCGTTAAGTTCGTCCTCTGGAAGCTTTCTGCAGGCAAATCAAATGAGATTGGAGACATGGGAGAACGATATTCGGGAGATTTATGGCCCCATGAATAAAAGATGTACCCCTTAAGTGCGCATTTCATCATTACCCGTGGCACTTGAGCTGCACATGGCGAAGCTGCATTACTATATATATATATGCCATGTCTTAATGTAGGTATTTGGTGGGTTGTCCTAAGGCATGAGATTTATTTAGTTGACTGTGTAAGGGATCCGCCCTACTTGGACCCCGGCCAGGATCGAACTCTGCGATATTTGGCAGGGAAATCAAGCTATTTCAATCCTCTCGCAATAGTCTTCCTCGCTCGAAACAATGACCTCGACCATGCTCACAGAATCCGTACGAGTTTTCGAAATGAACCGATTCCTGACCAAGGTTATCACAGGAACGAAGTCAAACACTATCAAAATTAAATTATCAACTGCTTATAGGTATTAACGTTGGACTACGATCCAGGCAGGTACGATATTACAACAAAAATTTCAGATCGAATTTCAAAATGAAAATGGAGTAGAAAAATACCAGTGTTTCTGAAATATATGTAATGGTCTATTATTAATACATCCATTCTTTACGTAAAATTCCTCAAAATTTCTTCTCATATTCTGCTTAGAATTTCCTGGTTAGGTACCCTATCCACCTACAACACCATATTTCGAAAGCTTCTATTCCTTTTCTGTCTGCAGCTCTTATCGCCAATGTTTCCATACACCATACAAACATTTTTAGCAATGCTTTCCTTATATTCACACTTATATTAGCCGTAAGTAAATTCATCTTCCTTGCCTGTGCTATCTTCTCTAGTTATTATGATACACAAATAACAGAATTCCTATACTTACTTCAAAATATCCCTCCCCAATCTAACAGCCTTTGTTATTCCACTGTTTCCCATACTACATTTCATTACCTTGGTTTTACCTCTATTAATCCTCATGTTGTACTCTTCCTTGAGGATCACGTTCATATAATTTATTATGGTTTCCAAGTCGTCTTCTCACTTCTTCATCAGCAAACCTTCAGGGTTTCATTTCTTTTCCTTGCATTTTCATTACCTTTCCATATTCATTTGTTAAGTTTCGTTGTGCTTAATAGACGGTGGGGAATAATCAGAAATGCTCTGTACTCGAATATAAGCAAAGTCATACCTATCTTGAAGAAATCTGTCGCTACTCATCAACAGTTTTTACAGGACTTTTCTACAAAAAGAATGAAATATGAGATAGCTACTGCAGACTTCGTGGAAGATGTAACGCAACTTTCATACAATATAGTAGAATACCGTTGAGTTGGGTGTTTATACTTTTCCTTTATGATCATATAAATCAAGAGATGTTCATTTTCTTCTTCCTTGGGTGCGCATTTACAAGATGGGTGTAAGCCAGTGATGGGCAAACTGCGACCCTCTGAAATGTTCTCTCCCACCCGCGGAACATTATTCCTAATCTGATGGGGGGGGAGGCTGTAAAAAAATATATTTTTCCTCTTTCTTCCTCTCTTTCGTTTTGTATCATACAAATTCATAGACTTAACCTATATATTGGAATGTTGAGTGTGATAGGCACTGGCTGCTGGCAACTTTGTAGCGAAGAGTAAAATTGGCAACGGAGCCTCCTCGCAGTAGCTGTCTCCTCCACCATGGCTAGATATCGAAAAACGTTTCTTGATTCAGGACAGTCTTAGCGTTGTTGGTTTTCTTGTTTTACTCTGCATATTTTAAAAAAATTATCCCTAAGATGTTATCTATGAAACGTATATTTTATTATTATCGTGTTTTCAAAGATGAATGGAGTTGGAAGTACTTTTTCAAAGTTTTTGTGGATAAACCACTGACTTAGGATTGCATAGAATGGTAAATTAATAAATTTGGGAGATAGGAGTGAGCAGCAGCTAGACACGTGCACCTGGCTCATATCATTTCTCGGTTTAAGAATAAACCATAGAATACGCTGAGTCTCAGGTACGTAGAAATGCTCCCATTCTCCTTCGCTTAAAGGTGCAAAGGTTCTAGGAAAACAGTCCCCATTCACCCTACGCTGAAGTGATGTAGAGGGATAAACCTTTGCTGATTGGTTCACGTATAAAATCACGGGATAAGTAGGTACCAATCTGAACCTTTCAACGATCATTGATCCAGGGAGAGGTTAGGTGATCAGACATTCTGCGGTTGATGACGAAGGAGGAGGCAGGAGCGGGCCACGTGGTAGCGGTAAGACTTCTACGACAATCAATTTGAGCAGAATTCGTTGATAGCCTATTTACCCTATGGCAAACCTTGAGTGTAGAGAACGTTTGCATATTTAGCTCGCAAGGAAATAATTTGTTTATCAATTTTTCGTAAATAAATTGTTTTTTTAATAAATAGATATTTGATGACGTAAAACCTTAAATATTTCTGAAATTTCAATAGACAGAAAGGCGCGCTACACCACTGTCTAATCTGTAACACTCAACAAATAGTATAACGTTTCACAACACTTCAACTCTAAATTACATTGGCCCGCCTTAAGTTTTTTTTTCCTTTCATGTGGCCCCCTCTTTAAAAAGTTTGTCCATCACTGGTGTAAACTATGGGCAGGGTACCTGCGAGCGAAGGTATGAGGATCGAGCACTTGAGGCTACCTTGCTAGGGTAGTGAGAGCGCAGCGCCGGAGGACCAACGATCAATACGACGGGAAAGCACGGCTCTGCTTTGCTTTGCTCTGCTCTGGCTTCGAACCTCATTAACTAGAGGTTAACGGAGGTGGGGAGGCAGAGGAGACGACAAGAGTAAAGGATGAACGCAATGGTCCTACCCAGCTACCTAAGATGATTACGATACAACTCAACAGGCACCATCTTTAAACCGAAAAGGAAAAACTTTGTATGCACAAATAGTTCTCGGATTTGCACCCGGGTCGACGTAAAATTCAAACACAACGCGTGCATTGTAATAACCCGAACAACTATAAATCAATTAAATACAACTAAATCATCGTGAAAAAACAGACTCTTTATCAACTTTAAAAATATTTATAACGGATCCAGTCTTAAGTAAATATAGTCCTGAGAACGTGGAATGGGATCGATCTCGTAGTTACTCTCCAATCCAGTGGATAACAATGGCTGAGGCTGTTTATTAGCTGAATTAAAACATTTATTTATTTCGAACGACGAAGCCGTTTCCAGAGCCAAAGATACTGTTTCTTTATCTTCCGCCTGCTCCCTTCGTCTTCCTCGATAGAACAAAAGTTGGTTAATTTATAAATCAAATGACAATTTATTACGCTGTCATCTTCGCCAGGTGTACTGTGCTTGCCCTCGTTCTCTAACTTCTATGAACTGCGGCTTTAGAGGCAGGCATCTGTGGTATAGAAACAATGCCAAACGAAAGAAACGACCACTCACCATACACTACTGCAAGGAAAAGTCTTAATTAGTCATAATTTACCGCATTACACTCTGCAAAACCCGGTGCCAATGTCTAAAATCAACCATTAATACTGTTTCCCTGCATTGCAATAACTTAAAAAGTAGATTTAAATATACAAGACAACACCATTTTTAAATAATTATTTTATTTTACACTTCACTTTACTCCATTTAATAAACATCAATCATTATCAAATACAATTCTAGGGGTTTGAAGCCGGGCCAGCAAGCTCCGGCGTCGTCGTCAGATCCGAGAAACCTTCGCTCTCCAATCATTGTTTTTCAATTAACACCCATAATAAGTTGCTATAAAACAAGCCGCGAGGACGTTTGCAGGTAGACTATTTAAAAGTTCTTATTTTATCCTTTAGTTGGTGTTGGAGGTCTTTCATGTCTTGCACATCTTTTTAGCTCATTGTAGGCACGTTTCTCTCTCACAACTCAAACAGAAGAAAAGTGTTTCCGTCTTAAATTTTGGAGGACAGATAGCAAGTTTCCTTCAATTTTGTCATTTCAAGACTTTCTCCTATAACTTAATTAGTAAATATCAAATTCCACGCGTCGAGTGGATCAAGTTGTCTCCTAAATCTCACATTCGCAAGCGGAGGTTCCATACACCACCGGAAACAAATATTTTTGCCACAAAAGTACTTTCTACATGCTACCATTCTCCTCTTCTTCATCTGATTGATCCGTGCAGGAATTATGATCATACTCCCGTTAGAAATCTGAAGTCCGTCGCTTCACCATTGTCGTCTACATCTGTCATCGTCGACCCTCACTTCCCCGCCATTACCTTCAAATACGATAATGTAAACTAAATACAAATTACCCTACAAACTAATGTAACCAGATTTTAACACTGGTAAAGGGGGACACCACTGACCAGACCGGAAGAGGGGAACCGGGGGGGGGGGAGCGGTTATTCATTTAAAATATTTGGTCAATATGGGGCAAAAATAGTATTGTAACATATTTGTTTAAATTTCAACATAAATACAATTTTCATAAAAAATTATAGAGTATTATTTTATTCTTTGGCACATTTCTCGTTTTAGTGAATTTGTTAAATAGATTGCTGTCGTTTAAAATGTCTTGAAATTTTTCTCAAAAATTTGTTAAATTATACTTCATACGCATAAGGCTTTCACAGTCTCAACACTTAAATATGATTTTTCTGATGCCAACAACCAACAGCAATAATGTTTTGATTGAGGTTTTTGTTTAATTTATAACAAAAATATATTATTTGTATCTCTCCTCACTTTTCCTCCAAAATTTGAGTTCGTGTTGTCTGCACAATATGCAATTATTTTATGTTTTTACTTTTTTTTTCAATATATTAGCAAACGAACTGAAAATTATTTCATAAGTTTCGAAGGGCAAATAAACTAAATGTTGTTGTTGTGGTTTTCAGTCCTAATTTCCTCTTCTGTTCTCACCCCACACACTTCCCTCTCATGCTAATTTTACAAGACCCTCGTGTCTTAAAAGTCGCCTTCCCTGAGTAAACGTCCTCCATATTTTTCGCTTTTCCCCTATTCCGTTTAGAACTTTCTCGTTAGTTACTCTATCCACACATCTGATTTTAGGCATTCGCGTATAGCACCACATTTCAAAGGCTTCTATTCTTTTCCTTTCCCCGACTCCTGCCGTCCACGTTTCACACCCATATAACGCCACGCTCCATACGAACACTTTTAGCGAATACTGAATCTTATATTGCGCGTGAGTAAATTCCTCATTTTCACGAAAGCCTTCCTTGCTTGTGATATCCTACTCTTGATCACTATTATACTTCAGCCATCCCTAGAAACGAAACATGTAATTCTAATTTTTATTCCACTTTCCGAATCAAAAAATCTAATAATGGTTGGAAATAACTTGTCATTATTTCATTTAGATTTATTTAAAGTCTCATCTAGATCAGAGGTAATTAGCGACCTCTTTCATGAATGAACCTTATGAATACATTATTTGCTGAAATAACTTTATACCCTTATGATTAGATGCGTCAGAATGCATGCATAGAAAAATATTTTTTCTAGATTTTTGTTTGTTTCTCAAAGTGCATATGGGGAAAGATCACATAACACACAGTTGCCTCGAATTTTGTTCTAGCTGAGGAAAATTTTTTGTTGTATAACTTTTTGACAACTCGTGATTCACAGCCATGGATCTGAAGGAATCATTGTGATTAATAACATGAAAAGGCCCAAATCCTTATGCTATTTTTTCTTTTCATTACGATAACTTATAGCCGTGGATATTACAGTTGTTTCGGCGAATAAATAATTAACATGACTATATGATGTAATTGAATGTCCAGTGACAAACAATTTTATAGCGAGAGAAATGACTGAGCTGTGAATATAATTTTGTTATTGCGGTTATTAATATTTGTTTAGCTTATTACTGGCGGTGAATATTATCAGAATTTAGGGTAGTAGTGTATCAGATAACAGAGAATTAGAGGAAGAGGGTTTTTTTGTTGAGAGACGGAGAATGAGGTTCGTTTGAATGAGAATGAGTTTTCGTTTGAGTCTGCGGTAGTGAGAAGGAGGAGGAGGAGGAGGAGGAGAGGGCTATGATGACCAGTGTCATTGGAGTGATTGGTGGAGATCAGTGGACTTTGGATGTCATTGTGAATTACAGTTTCGACGGTACCGTGGGGAGTTGGAAATGATTCTAAAGATTATGTTTTGTTTGAATTTTATTTGAATTGGAGTTGGCAGTTGATCCCCATATGGGGGCTGATTAGGGAGACGTAGAGGAGTCTTTTGGTGGAGATGGAAATTGGTGCGTTTCTGTTGAAGAGTGGATAGAGTCCTTCTATTTTAGTTTTAATTTTGGATGAAAGGTTGTAAGATGGAAAGTTTGGAGTCTAGAATAAGTCGGGATTTGGGGGCCAAAAAGATAGAATGAATAAGGAAGGGGATGTTTGGTTTTATGCTAATTTCTTTTTATCGTCCCCATAAGTTGTTTTCCGAAAAAAAAATCTCTGAAAGAAGATGCAGCAGTGTTTAAACATCATTTATGTTTCTGTGTCCCCGTGTGTTTTCAAATATCAATCTTCCCCTCGTGCGAAATAGAAAATTCGCCATTACATTTCTGACATTAAAATAAAAGGAAATTACGTCTCAGATCGTCGTTGAATTTGCATCCTCTTTTCTTACTTAATGTTAAAAATCGAAAAAAGAAATTAATTTAAAATCTTATTCTCGCTAAATAGCCCTAAAACCGTACATTCCCTTCCCTTCCTCTCGTCGTTCCCTAACTTCTCCTGCAATCTTTCAAAAAATTTGGAACTTTTTTAAAACGCCGCGGGACAAATTAAACACAACGGTAAGATGAAGGTCTAGGGACAAGTATGAGGTACACCATACCCAGATCAGGCAGATATTTCCTGTAATGGGGACCTCTGAAGATGGAACTGCACAGTACTCCTAGAAACTCCTCGTTAACTTGAATAAACTCATCTTCGTCTCCAAACTAATCCGTCGCTCTCATCCCTTCTGTTTAATATTTATCTCGTCTCTTACCTACTTCTACCGGCCTCATTTACATCTTCTCCGTACATAATTTTTCGATGCTAAAGAATTTCAAGTCACTCATCAGCCAAAGGTTATTCTTTTCTTTTTAGCTTAAGTTTTTTATGTCGCATCAACAGCTAAGGTCATTAGCGACTACTTTACCATTTTGGGGATCTTATCTTCATTCTAAGGGTTACTCGAATTGGAAACTCAACGTCCCGAGCCCTTGCCAGGAATGGAACCCGGGACCTCTGCGGTACGAGGCAGTGACGCTAGCCACTACACCACATAGGCCGGCACTCCAATCTTCTATCAGAACAATTCAACGGACAATATTTGATTTTCTTTCAGCGTCGATTAATTTATAAATATATATCAGACGTACTTAATGTTTACACACAGTCAATTATATATTTGATCACATATCGTTTCAGTACACATATTATATCATACATGAAGTAATTAAATTAATCGTACTTCATATTATAAATACAATACAAAAGATGACCAAGTCAGAAACAGAAAATTTTTTATTGAATTAAAACTTTTCGTCCCCAAATTTCGGGACCACCTGTTATTTTAATTAATGCACTGACGAGGTCCCGAAAGTTAGGGACGAAACGTTTTAATTCAATTTAAATTCTTCTGTTTCTGACTTCTGGCCATCCTTTGTATTATATTCATATCATATATATCACGTAAAAGCACTAAAAAAACGTGTCGCCGGGCACGGTTAAGATTTATATTAATCTTCATTCCAATATAATATAATATGATATGATGTGAAAGTATCAGAGCCACCTAACTTCAAATCAAAACCATTTGGAATAATGGCTAAGGATTGATGGACACGATTATAGATATCTCCCTCTACATTTCCCCGACTAAAATACGCTCTATGCGCCATCACCAATATTTTTAAATTTTTCATATTTTTGTGAATATAAGTGGAAGGGAGGAAGCGACACATAGAAAAGTTTTATTAAGAATGGCTGGATGGAAGTTTGATTGCTACGTTTCACGTTAACAATTCGAAAAATTCTGAAAACGAAATTATAATTCCTAACCAAATGGTAACCTTCTGTGTGAAGAGTGTCTGCAGCCCTCAGACAGACCCTTGCGCAGATAAGATACAGAGCAAATTCCGAATCATTCTTTATCTCCACAAAGTACATGTTCACACAAGCGCAAAGTACGCTCGACAAGCAAGTCTCACTCTCCACCATAAGCACGCCTTACTATGTTAAAGGAGCGATTAAAGAAATGACATAAAATAAAATAAATCAGCATCTTAAGATTAGCAGGTGCCATTTTCTTCTTGGGAGGGGGAGGTTGGTAAACCACGAAATCAGGAATTTGAAAAGTAATCACCAGCAAAGGAAGAGAAATCTAGACAGAGAGAGAGAAACGAAGCAATTTACTGTGTCGATCATTGCACCATTACGCACGACTGGGAGAAGGGAAAAAAAGATGCAGCGTAGAGCTTTAGATAATTTGTGGAAGGTTGCCGCTGAATGAATATAATAATGATGCGAGGAAGATCATATAGAAAGTGCGCGCGCCTCTCTCGGTACGGACAACTCGTGCCGGAGAAACGCATACCGTTGGAACAGAATGGTTTCCTGGAATGGGTGACGTGATATTATTCCCAAGAACAACGTCGTAAGCTGGCAGCACTTCTCGTTTACCTTCGACAGAAATCCGCAAATTGGAAAGAAATAC
This sequence comes from Eucriotettix oculatus, assembly GCA_034510155.1. Classification (NCBI taxonomy): domain Eukaryota; kingdom Metazoa; phylum Arthropoda; class Insecta; order Orthoptera; family Tetrigidae; genus Eucriotettix; species Eucriotettix oculatus. Next base: position 17,821,667 of record CM067379.1, read on the forward strand.
ATTTCTTTCCTTACTCTTCTTAGTTCCGAAAATTCGTCAATATGAACGAGATTCTAGGTCTGCAGAATAGCGCACTCGGGACGACTACATGAAACCTTCCTGGAAGTTGCCAATCGTTCATTTAGCATTTGTTGATTCCTCCCTTCAATACGATTTAGACATTACTTTTTAAAGAAGTTTACCGTTGCAAACGTACCAACTGTGCAAGTGTCGCCTGATTCTGGACACTTCATCGCTAACTCGGCCGCTTTCATAAATTTTTTGGGCGGTTTCCCCTTCAGCCCTCCCACGGGATCCTTTATCGATTTGATATTTGAGTCCAGCTGCTGCACACACGACTTACCCTTTATTTATTTATTTAAGAGCAGCGACTACGACTGAGGGCAATTTAAATTCAAGATAAAGCCAAACGAGTGAGTTTACGTCCTGATATAATGCAAATTATTTACTTATCATCTCCTCTTTGTGAACATGCCACTCACTAAATAACTAAAAAATTAACTGAATGGATAAAAGCCGTCCTAACGAGTCACCCATTAAAAGTGGCACAATGATCATTTGGTAAAATGTGGAAGAAATAAAATTATTTTCGAATAGGCCCTTGCGCAGATAAGATACAATAGGCATTCGACCGAAACGGATTCCCTAGATTAATGTAAGTTAAACTTGGAAGGACGAAACGGTGCGGCGATTTTTCAGATCAACATTTAAGTACATACAATAAATATAAAATGGAAGGGCACTTCACTAGGGAAAATTGTAGATGAGGGCTCTGATATGAAACTCTAGAGATCATAAGCAACCTAGGGGTAGGTCATTTAACAAAAAGCACTGGAGGTTAAGTGGATGAAACCAGCTGAGAAAATAGAATGATGTATAGAATAGGTCAACAGTCTCTTCACCCCTTTCTCACTTAAATCCAATTACCGGTACATACAATAAATTGAAGATAAATGAAAGAGGCATTAGTGTTGCCATTATTTTTAAAAGGGAAAGTGCTTCCTTGAAGAAAAAAGGATTATATGACTCAACAAATTACACAAACCCAAAGGAGGTAATGAGCATACAATACAGAAAAAAGAATCTAAATATTATTCCACAGAAGCTCGTTTCACCTAACATGATGTGTGAAGCCACAAATGAAATAATTTATATAAATAGTGTGAAAACTGAATGTACATTAAGTTATTCTTCAATGGACGAAAGTAAATTTAACCAAAATGAGCGAACACTATTGAATAAACTCAATTAATGAAAATCATTCTTTCAGTGTGACAAGGCTTGTAGTTCTTCTACAGTGCCACACTTCTTAAGATATTAATATTCTGATAAATAAAAATAAAGGCAGAAAGGCATAATAAAAATAAGTAAAATTATGTTATACATTACCCATAAATTCTTCCATTAATAGGACCTCAAAACTATTTTTTTTCATTTCAATAGATTTTAAACACAAATAAAAGCAATTAAGAGCTCTGTGGATTCAAATTCTAATAATCTAGGTAACTGATTGGTGAAGCCTAGTGAATCCTCTTGTAAAAAAGAAAATATCACCAAAAAATTCATTGTGAATGGTGGCTTCAGTGACTACATCTGTGTTAGTCATCATGCTTCAAAGACACAATAAGTCATTTGTAAACATAATAAACTTAAAATTAATATTCTTCATTAACAATTAAAATTTTATAGTATAAGGAAATAAAAATTCTAAATGTTATTAAGTTTATACCTAAATATGTAGCAGTAACCCAAGCCATTTGCTGTGACAATGTAATTGAATACTGCATAATATGTCGCTTCTGTATATTTTCACTCATTATCATCAAATATCTATTGAACTAGCCATATTTTATTAAATAGTTTCCTTAGTCGAATGTTAATGTTCTGACAATTCAATAAAGCATACTTATATAATTTTAATTATATAAACTAATCTAATTTACCAGTAGCCATATCAAACACTCACAAATTATAAGAAACTTATAGCTCATATAATCTTTGTCTGTTATTTGAAATAACATACATTTTTATAATGAAAAAAGACTATGTAGAACAAATTCCTATATTTTGCCTCAAATTTATTTGTTAACAAGTTTAGACAATAATATTTAAGCTAGTAATACAGACTTGAAAGAACTGCTTCGTTTTTAATATTAAAAAACATTGATTCACTCTTCGTTTTAAAATTGGAACAAATTCTATTCTCATTCAGTCAGTCCAAATTTCACTAAAATTGTGTTCTTCAATAATTAAATTAACAAAATTTCTAGAAGTCCATATAAAAGAAACTAATACAAAAAAAATCAATTTAGAACTGGAGGATGTAACAATTGAATTTAAAGTTCTTGGGTTTCCACCCAAGTTATATCATTTGTAAAATACGTTTCAATAGCTAACTTCATCTTCGTGTTCAGGTAACATGAACACGATGGTGGAGATAGCTAAATGTTATATTCAATATATTCACTGGGAAAGCCTACATTCGCCAGGATGTAACACGTTTATCAGATTTTTTGTACAACAACAAAACTCTTATTTAAATGAGATGATACTGGACTCTAATATTTATAAGAAACCAAATAAGATTGAAACAATACTTTGAATTTGAACTGGATTTCACTCTCAAATTATCACCCAGAGTAACCAATCTTTGCTGTCGACAATATTTATGTATATATCTTACAAGTCTTGTTCTTCTTAAAACATCGCTTTTCAGAGTTTCTTTCATCTTTTCCTTTTTTTCATACAGCCCATACTCTTCCTTTCCATTAAAATATAAGGTTAAGGAGTTAAGTTATCACCCAGAGGATGGGGGTTATCTCTCAACCAGTTCCAAATATAAATATTCATTTCTGATAATCTCCTCCTTTAATCTTAAATAACAAAATACCAAGATAAATTCCGTAATTCAAGTTAAGTAACACATCACATGTAAGACAGTAAAGAACACTAACATTTTTTCTTTTTAGTTTTTGGAACACAGGTCCTACATCACAGCTGTCAATTGTTGCGGACGTCACTTAATAAGCATAATGCCGGCTTCCTTTCAAATAAATATCTCACTGCTCTAATTCAAAGCCAACTAATACTCTCAATGGCAAATACTTCACTCAAATTCAATATCGTATAAACTATTTCCGAAATCGATAATTTAAAATAAATGCGGGCGTAACCTTAAGGAAGATTGGAGAATCGAGGTATATATTTACTTAAAAGAACCTTGCAGAACTGGGCTGGTTTGGATGAGTGATCCTGACAGCTAATTTCGGAATAATCCTTTTGACCGTCGTCATGTGTCAATTCCTCGGGATCGATGGTTCCCGGGTGAAAATTTGCACCTTATACACAATTACCTCTGACCACAAATATAACTGAACTGGAGGTACAAAAATATCAATACCTTGTTCTGGATCCGTACCGGCACGATCGTGAAGCACAATAAATCTTAAACGGCCTTTAAAAATCCCATTTTCTCACAAAAACATGAAACATCCCACTTCGAGCAAAAAAACTAAGCCATATGACGTCAACTGCTGCAGCGGCCTTCTAAATACGCCGACCTCAGATGCTGCACAAAGCACACAAAAAAAATCATACGTAATTAAATTAAGATAAAATACTTCAATGTAAATTACTCAACACTTTACATACTATGTTTTACCTATATGAATTGCACGCACTAGTTAATTCTGCCAATAATATTTCCTAACATATCGAATTATTATAGGAAATATATTATCTCGAATCAACCCAAACATGAAAATAAATTTATAAGATTACAAATTACGGTTAACTTTGTCCCGATTCGAATCACTTCCACATCTCTTTTTATCATCAATGGATAGTTCGAAAGTCGGTGGGTCTAAAATTGCAGTATAATCTTTGGCTGACTCGCATAACGTCACGTCACTTGATAGGAATTTTTCTTTCATAATCGGCGTTATGGTGACGAGATCGATTTCGGCAACAATTCAACACGGATAAAACCATCAGAAGCAAAATATTTTTTTCATTGTCAGGAAACAATTACCTTAAACTCACTATGTATTCCAGGGAACAAAACGTGCCAATGTTTAGTTCGATGCAAAATTTTAGCCTAGTTGTATTACGGGCATCGGATATCAGAAGAAATTAGAAGGAAATGTATGAACATATTTACGCGTTTGTGTCGACTTAAAACGCGAAAATTGAAAAAGCGTATTTGTCGAAATTTAAGTTGGGATTGGATGCGCGTCATGAAAACGGCCTGCGACATGGTGCGAGTTGTGACGTCACTGAAAGACAAACTTCGTAGTTCCTTTGAAAAAGACAATGTTAATTATCAGTAAATAATTCCTATGGAATTGTGTCTGGTTTGTGTTACCATGAATTTACAATCTCAACCGAAATATTCAGGTTGACATACACTGAATGCCCGAATATAATAGTTTCTTTCGACATCTTTATTATATCCGAACTGTGAGGCTTAACAAACACGCACATTGTACAATTACTGTTTAAACCTCAATTTTACCATGTTGCTCCAATTCATTTATCAGAATTATCACATACACTTAAACTTATCTGGACAGTTAAATGAATATTTACTAGTAATTTTAAGATATACTCTTTCCTACAAACACCAATTTCTTTCTTCGTGAAGCTCTAACAGCGCACATGCTTAAAATTACAAGCACATTTATAGACAAATTTCCAACAACCATATCTTACTAAACTTTTTTTTTACCCCAATACACAATTTTGTAGCAACTAATCAATTTGATTGCATAATATATTTGTTATACCCTAGTTCTATTATAGATGCAACACATTGCCAATGATTTGCAAATTCAGTAGTGTGTACCTTTGCAAGAAGGTTCAAGCTATTTGTGTGTCCGCTCGTTATAATTCTCTCAAAATATTGTAGTAGGAAAAATATTGGGCAAACGTTGGGTTCAAATTTCTTTTCATAATGATCTTTAATACAAAAAAAATAGTTACAAACTTGTACAAATTGATAAATAAATTGAAAAAAACCAATTGGAAAAAATCTGTGATACATATTTTTTAACCCAATATACAGCATAAAGTTAATATAAAACACATCCTACTAACATGACCAGTCAAATTTATTTTATTGCACATTCCTATTGTGTAGATTTTACAGGTTTATCAACAATTTAAACTTTTATTCTTTCTGAATTCTCAAATCAGATTAACAACTATGATTAAATGAGCTAACATTGTACAATTTCCATTTGATTTCGGAAAGCCTAAGCATTCACATGAAATATTTATACATGTGCGATAGTGGATTGTAAATAATTAAACCAACTCACTGGAACTTAAGATTCAGTTCCAAACTTCTTAGTCTTAAAGAAACCTACAATATCACAGGAATACTTTGGCACAATATATAATTTTATAAAAAGGAACTTTAAGCTGAAAATCTACAAGTTTAAAATAATCTTTTTTTTTTAAATTTAGAATATAAAAATATCACTATGCACAAATATATCACAGATTGAGTAGTATATAATAGGTGCTATTACATGAAAGGGTATCACATAAAATATTAAAAAAGTTATCTTGTTTCCCTTTGTATTACGAAGTACATCTAAATTTATATATTTTAAGCTTACTTTGCTAGAAAATTAGTTAAGTGTCTAAAATATAACATTAAAAGTTCATAGTTTGCCAAGTTCAGTTAAGTTATAGATGGTAACAAAAACTAAGACTGTAGTTCGGCTGAGAAAAAATTTATAATGGTAAATTTTCTATTGCAAGAATTAATTTTTTTATAACTTGTGTTGAAACTTAACATTAAATTATAAAACAGAATTATTTAAAAAAAATAGCACTTTAAAACATGCATTGACATTCAAATGATTCTTAAAAAGTTCTCTGCAGATAAACATGAATAAATTATTTAAATAAAAGTAAAGAAATAACAAAAATTATATGCTTAATATCTTAAAACTTCATACATTCAAAATTAATACTAATATTTTAACAATTTTCATGAATTACACTTTCAATCATACCACAGAAACAAATTCTGTCATGCAAAGAAAACTAGGATCGGCTACCATTCAATAGCCAAATATATTAAACATATGGCCTCTAAATAGTGTGTATAGTCTGATTTTCTTGTTGCTATTTACACAATATTTTAAGTTCTGCTGACTAAATGAGAATTCTATTACAGTAAAACATTTAAGCTAAAAGTGAGGAACCAGCTAATCAGTTTAATTGTTCTTTTATACAAAGAACTATCAATTGAACACACCATAACTAAATCCACAGCCAAATTTGCAGCCTTGCAACTTTACAACTAGCCGGCTCCCATCAGAATTTCATGGATTTTATTTACCTTTTTAATGATAAGGCACTTTTATAGACCACACCCAATAAATAAAAAAATTATTCACCAGAAAGTAGGAATGCTGTCTCAGAAAATGAGAATTGTTTAAAAATTTGTTTTCCTCCACAAAAAAAAATTATCAATAGAAATAAACAGTTAAAATTTCACCTTTTCTCCCTGGAATGACTTTCATTGCTTATTAAAGATAAAAATTATCAAACAAATGAAAAAGTGCCCAATAACATGTCCAAATCCTCCAAATAGGAATTAAACCATTTTACAACTGTAAGTCTAATTTATTAAATGGGTGCATATACTAAGAATTTAAACTTAATACCCTTATTCAACACATCAAACCTTTTAATATAATAAATATATATATATTCCATCTTGGTCCATTTTTACCATTTTTCTGCTATACCAGAGGAAGCTACGTTGCAGGTTTTGCGCTCCGCTCCTGGGGCGGCAGAGAACGGAAATTGTCGTCTGTTCATTTCTGGAATCATATTGTCATTCAAACATGCATTCACATTTTCAGCAGGTAAATTCAAAATGCAGCAAAGCAAGTACTATACCTGAAATTGCCAATAATAATTTTTTTCGAGCACCGAAGGGAGTCACTCCAATTTCACGCAAATCACCGTCTGTAAGTGACTGGAATACATTCAAGTCTATTTCTTGGTTGGTGAAAGCCCCTGAAGATGACAAATTGTATATTTGGTTTAGTATTGGTGTCTATCACTTTTATATTTTCAAGTTTACCCCCCATGAACTTTCTACTAATTTTCTTTCTAGATATATAGAAACCACAATTTCAGCAATACATGTAGACTGAAGTCTTATTAATTATTATATTATCAGTTACAGTTATGTACTAGCCAGAAAGTTATAAGCTGGGGGAGTTGCGATTTTTATTACAGACCAAAGAAACCAGAGGTCATACTTACTGATATACTTTTCCAGGCCCAATGATGTCAACAAAGAAGCAATATCTGTTGCTTTTGTACTGGTAATCTGATCAACAGCAGAAGCAGGCGTAGAATCCAAGTAGTTACTGGCATTTAAAGTATAATTATTGTCAACATTCGAAGAAGGCATCAATAGACTTGGAAGTGGTGAATTTTGCTTCCACGGATCCAAATTATCAGATTCCTGCAACATTTGCTACATGTAATTTAGAAGCATTTTGAATCCCTTCCATAAACTTGTCTCAAAACATTACCTGGAAGAAACTGGTACTAGTAGATTTAGGAGAGGGGCTCGATTGACTGAAGCCATATCCTGACCAATTAGATGTAGGGACCCTCAAGTTGTTTCCAATTTGCTTTTGAATAGCTGAAATAAAAATTTTATTGAAAAGGAAATTTCCTCAAAACACTTAAATGTCAGCTTTGGCCACTTGTAAATGCTAGTAAATTTGGTTCAAACCTGTCCAACTAGATTGAAAGTAAAATTGCTTTCTTTCTTAATTACAACTGTAAAATGACTACTAGAGTATGCCTGCATTTGATAATATATTGTCAAAATAACCATAAGGATTCATACAAAATTTACATAACAGTTTTGTTATCACCTTCTACAGCTTTAGTCCTTTTCTGCTCATAGTCATAAGTGGGGCGAGATTGCAAATCATAATCTGTTCTTTCATACATTTCCTTGCTTTCCGGACAGTCCATTAATCCCATTAACAAATTTCCTAGACCTGAAACATTGCAAAGATCTTGCAGTAAATCTGAAGTTCCATATATAACATGTATCTCATATTTGCAAATATATTAAGGAATATAAATCAAACCAAATAGTAAATAATTCTATAAATTTATAGTTCTGACAGGAGCCATATTACTGGAAAATTTACAAATCACATAAAAATAAATTAGACAGAATTTTCTGTTTATTGATTTACAAACAATCGTTTTTTGTTATTTACCTGAATTGTTTGAAGAAACTTCCTGCATTGGTGAAGTGCTTTGTCTTGGACTAATGGCTGGGCTGGATCTAGGACTGCAGCTGCTACTCACTGCAAATTTATGTAGAAATATTTCCATTATCTTTAAGTAAAAGCATTTTACATTAAGGACAAAATTTTCATTACCTGGGCATCAGAAATAGTGAAAAACAATCCAAAATTTGCAACTTATTCAACGGCTGTAAAGATTAATTATCATCCAAAATTATTTCGGCCGTAACTGTAGCTAGAGATGGTCTGTGACACCAAATTCTTCACATGTAAATTCAATAATCTTTTTGACTGAGAGTCTATGGTAATTATGATGTATTACTAAATTTTAAACCTGATAAAGCCTCAAAATGGAGAGGGAACATCACTTGTTAATAAATGGTTATATATTTAATGCACACTTCTTTGGCAGTCTTTAATTATCCAAACAATTTATATCAACAAGAAATTAAGAGCACAAAAATAAGCTAACATCAGATTTTACAAGTGCAGTACTTTTATACTGCCCATGATTCTTAGTCTAGTTATTATTAATTTAGCCTCTGTCCTTAATCAGCAGAAAATGCTAAAAGAAATATAGAACATGTGGTGTGAGTGGAGTCAATTTAATGTAAGGACAACTGGAGAATCCATAAAAACAAATCAGAAGTACAAAAAAGCATTCAATTATTGTGGTTTAAATTTTATGCCTCCGCAGAATTCTGGCTACAAATCTACGCAGTTCTAACAACTGTACTCCACAAAATTCTTCCCATGTGGGGGCAAATTCACAAGGTCGTAATACAAGAAATCTCAAAATTATAATCAATTATGGACAGGCTCACTATGATATTCCTAAACCAAGGGCCAGCAGAAAAATTCTTACAATATTATGGACATTACAAATAAGTGAAAGATTCCCATTTGTTTGAGAGGAAGTAGAAATGTGTCATCAATTCAGACCTCACCTTAAAAACGTGCAACTTTTGTAATTGAAACATTGGCAAATTTACTAATGCTAAATGTGGTCCACCATCTCAAAAGCATATAAGTGAAGTTTTCAGATTTGATTCACTAGTATACAAATGAACAGAAAATACTATTCAAATGGTCCCTGCATTATGAGAAACTAACCTTTACAATTGTCTGAGCCAAGTGACATGGTGCTGTTTGAGAGACTGCCATACCCACTGCTGCAGGACATTCCACTCAGCACGGAGCCATGCTGCAGGAGATGTTGGGACACCAGTGAATGTTGCAATGGTAAGAGGGAAGGGTAAGCCCATGGTATAGGTGAAAGCAAAGTAGGCGACGAGCTTGTCGATCCAGAAGACAGAAAGGTTCTGGATCCAAAACTTGTGGGTGGTGATACAGCTTCAGTCATTCTACCTGGGGTCTTCTGAACTTCTGAAAAAAATATATATATTTAGGGCAGTTACGGAGAAAGTTTCAATACAAACAAACTAGAGTAAATTTGTTCACTTTTCAATACAAACAAACAAGAGTAAATTTTCACTTTTCAATACAAACAAACAAGAGTAAATTTTCACTTTTCAATACAAACAAACAAGAGTAAATTTGTTAACTTTTCAATAGAAAAAAAACCAACCGCAATGTAATAACTGCTCAGATCATTCCTCTTAATATAACAAATGGATCCTAGACCAGTAAAAATGGTTAACTTTACACTTACAATTAAATGTGTTATCACATTTCTAGGTGAGGCATATATATTCAGACCATGGAAAAATTCAAACTGCATAAAATAGCTAAATGGCTGACAGCAGCTTCAGATTGCAGCTACTTTTAATTAGTTTGTTTAAAATAAATATTTGCTACAGTGGATGTAAATCTACAATGTGTTGAACTTTAAACCAATTATCAAAATTAGATTCAACATTTGGATGGAATCGGCTCTTAAATTAGACAACTAGTGTTAATTTTTCATGAATAACCTTATAACAAACTTTCTGTAAACCTAAAGAACTTCTGCAATTATAATATTTAATTACTTCATCCTGCCCAATTGACTAATTGAACAGATTTTGATTTTTATTAAGTCAAGGGCATGGCTTGAAAAGGCACAGAATTTACAAGAAAATGATTCAATACTAAACGTGCTATTATATGAGAAAGAAAATCATTACAAACTTCAAACAATACATTGGATAGGAAAGAGACAAAACAGTCCAACAAAGGCAGTTTAGCTTACTCTGATTTTAATCTCCCGTTTCAGTAATTTCAGATTTAAATCTTTTATAATGAAGAGTTAAATTAAACATTATACAAGTGACTAAGTCACACATTTGATAGAAAGAAAGATAGAAATATTGGGTGAATTTCTGGCAGTGCCTCCGAAAATTTAAGAACTACAAACCTTGCAATGTGTCTACCATCTATGAACCTCAGGTAAGTCACCTACGTTCTCTCTCTTTCCTTTCCTTATTAAATGTTTATATATATGTTATAGCAAATGTGATGCTTTTCATTACTAAATCATCTGTGCAGTTGATTTTAATTTTTTATTATTGCACAAGTGTTTAATAGTTCCATACTCTTGTATAATACTTCTCATAATCCCTATTTCTTCATTTGAGGGTTAGTGGATAAACTAAATTTATACAAATTCAAGATCTTACCAGTTCTTACTCCAAACATGGGCATATCATTTGGGACCAAGTACGTGTCTGGTATCTCTGCATGCACTGATGGTTCATCCACCTTCGTCAATAATTTTCTAGCTTCATAAATTTTACCTGAAAATTAATTGCTTCAAATCATGCAAGTTGAGTTAATCAATTTATTTTGTGGACAACTTTTTCATACTTCATAGAATCTATAATAACACTTTTTAGCTATGAATACCTACAAGATCAGTACCTAAAATTAGAAACTATCAAAAAAATTCTTATTCTGTCAATTAACATTAAAGTAGTTTTGAGGGTGATAATTTATTAATAAAAATTAAAGCAAATCTGTCAGAAAATTTTTAAAATTAATATTCAATATCAAAACATTTAATCCATATTTGTGGACTTCATCATATGGATAATTGTGAGTAGTTGACTGCATACAGCAATGGTTATGGCCATAATTGTAACCAAACACTTGTATAATGGTTCTATCCATTTGAAAATTTACCTGATGAAGCCCACAAATATGGACAAAATTCCATAATTTGAAATAAGTAATTAAAAAGTTTTGCTGACAAATTGACCATTTATTTATACTGTATTGTTAGGTTTGCAATGTGTGTTTAACCCATATAGTACACTCACTCGCATTACGCTCAACACCCCTAATGCTGACAGACAGAGTATTGTGCTTTATTTTGTGTCTAACATTGATCAAGACGTCCAATTTCAACATCAACTGGCCAATTGTTTCCATATCAAGAACTGTGTCACCTGGCAAATCGAAGATCAGCAACAATGGTAAAGATCCCTAGAAAGACGAATGATAGTTTTATTTAAAAAATTAAAACTCGTGCAAGTAAACATACTATTTGTAATAAGATCTGAAGAAAATTTGATTCAGGAGCCATTTTTCCAAAAATTTGAGATTAGAAAATTTTAAAAATCTGTACATTACATAAAACAAAGTCTTTGAAATTTTCACATTCAACTTTTCATCATTCTTTGCATACCCATGTATATTAGGTACTCACCACAAGCTGCTGTCTGGCCAAATAGACATTGTTTATGTTTCCTGTTATTGTAACACTGCTCCTTTTTAAAGGTGGAATGTTGAGATCTGTAGCATCTGGAAACATTATTTGTGTCTTTGTTCCAAGCATTATCATTTTCAAATTTGTGCTATGTTTGCCCAGAACAATTGGATGAAGATGTGGCGATATATCCATTGACATCTGAACAGATATTTGGTCCTAAGTAAAACAATAGAAAGGTTTAGTATTAGCAGAAATTACATTAGTGGCTCTTCAGGTCTTAGTGTTTCCCCCCACAGTTAGTCATAATTCCATCATCGCAAACAATATGAGAGTGTGCATATACCCAAATATCAAGAAATCTGAAGGGTGAAGTCCCAATATTAGTTATAACCACAGAATTAATTATTTAAGAAGAAAATCTTTATCACTGTTACAACAAAAACTTATTAAATTAGTACAACTTTAATGAATAGAAACTGTTGTACTTACAGCAACATCATGACACAGATGCTTCATTAACAGCAGGGTTGCTTCCTTTACTTTAGCAAGCTCCCATTCACAGCCTTTCACCATCACTAGTGTCGCATGCAATCTTGCTCTTGTGCGAAACAAAACTTTGATGTTGTACTTCTCCTCCAGTTGGGAGACCGTGACAGACCCCAGATCAGATTGCATCACCCCAATCAAAGGAAGTTCAAATGAGAAGATCAAAGGAGTCAGTCTCTGAAATAAGGTTTTGCATCAACTCCACACTATACATATAACTATGCTAAGCACAGTCCTTCGCCATTTTTTAATTAAATGAAACTCGTTTATGAACTTTCAAAGTAAATGTAAACAAAATTAAAAAGTCTGAATTTAAGCAATTTATTATATTTCAACAACTTAAAATTTTAGTTAAGCTGTAAACTATTCACTACATCACTACCATATTTGCAAATGTAATGAATGCAATTTAATATTAAAGTTGATGTGGGAAAATTTACCCCATTGTCAAATATGGGATCCAGGAAAGGCTCTATTCATTCCAGTTGTATTTTATTGCATTTATTTAATCCTATTATCTTGAGATACAAGAAAAAGACAAGTCAAGTATTGTGATAAATTAATAGTAAATGATATTAAACATAATATATAGAGTACATGAATTCTTAAAAATTTAAAGTTAAAAAACATAAATGACCAACCAATTTTCTAATTTCCTGGTCATAACTACAGTTCACCAACTTACTTACCCTCAGCTTGGCACGTGCCTTCTCCACAAATGCCATTTCTCCTGAAATTGAAACTTGGTTGTTTTTCTCAGTTAGGTTGTTCCTGTTTGAATCAGGGAAGTGAATATGACAACCAGTTTCTTCCATAACCTGTTTTATTGTGAGTCCTCCCCTGCCAATTATATGAGAATGGTCAGTGTAGCTGATGTCCAACTTCATAGTCACTCTGTTACTCTGAAATTAAAGATATGCAATCAAAATTCACAAGTTTAAAATTTAAAGCTACAAAGATAACTACACTAAATGAATTTTTACTAAGCACTGGGTACTCACTCTAGTTTCCAGCACAGCTAGCACCATGTCCTTTGCAATCTTTATGTCAGAATGTCGACCGGCGACACTGACGTGGGGATCTAGCATAAAAATTGAGGGTTTAATCATTATGATTAACACATTAACAAACCACTACACACTACCTTTAAAAATAAACTTTTACATTATTAAGGCAGAAAATTTTGATTTATACAATATACAACTCCTCATAAGCTTTTGTAAAAATATGTTGACAGGCAACAATGTAACAAAATAACTAATATTACATTATCTTCATATCAACTGTTACGGGTACCTGTGACATTAACATATCTATTGTATCAGCTAAATGGATGAAAGACAATTATGTTGTTATATTTAATTTAATGAATCTGTTGATCGAAAACACTGTATGGTGATGTAGAATAAGAACTAATATTACATTATCTTCATATCAACTGTTACAGTGTATGGTGATGTAGAATAAGAACAACGACCAGGACAGTCTTGGAAAACTGTCTTTAAAATGTTCTGAATATTGTTTAAACTTAATACATTTGTAGTGTCATACTACTGTCTTGACTGGTTTTTCTTATTCTGCATTTAATGAATCTTTAGAAAATAATATTCAATAACACACAAACTTCCATTGCTATTTAGGACATAAGGAATTAAGCAATTTACCTTTTTTTGACTTTGCTCCAATCTTGAGCTTATATGGCCAAGATATCCGTGTTCCTGTGTCTTCCATGATCTGTAGTAAACCACAAACCAATTGTCAACATCTACAAATACAACAGAACAATTTTAAAGCATTTGGTTACCAACTAACCTTGCGGAAAAATGATTCTGTGACCTGCAAGCCATCTGGCCCTGTAACATGGAATTCTGATGCACTTTCCAGAATTTCATAAAGCAGCAATAATGATAAGCATGCACATTAGTACATTATAAACAAACTCAAGAATTTAGTATATGTATTACTCAATAGTGTTCAACCATCGGTGGGTTGAGAGACTATAGCAAAAAAACAACAGTATTTCTGAATTTACATACATAATTACACAATGAGAAAGCAGAACCTGAATAAAGTGCAAATATGCAATGAAATGTCAAATGAGCTAAATAAAATAATGTATCTGGTCATTAATTTGTAAAAACCAACACTTAGGATTTGATACATAATTTCTGTGAACTTTATTAAACAGCAAATATTAAGCTTCAATAAATGACCTATAATAATAGTGAACTTATTAAGGGTCCAACTCCAACAGTTGTGTGGTATTCAGTCCCAAGACTGGTTTGATGCAACCCACCATGCTAACCAATCATGTGCAAGCCTTTTCATTTAATTAGAAGTAGCACACCCAAAATCATCCCTAATCTACTTAGTGTATTCCACCCTTTCCCCTCTTCTGTTCTTATCACATACACTTCCCTCTAATGCTAATTTTACAAGACCCTCATGTCTCCAGCTATTTAAATATAAATGAATTATTTTTATTTTGCCCATTTTTAAGCTTTTTATTTTGGTTTGGAGGATGAATTAAGATCACAAATACAACAAAAGTATGTCCAAGTGATTAATGGTTTGAGGGACTGACATGAAAACAAATGATCGTTTTAAGGGTTTTCCAGTTTCAGACTGGAAAGAAAAAGACAGTCAACGAAATGTCTTGTATTTACTACAATTTAATTGAGAAAGCATGAAAAAGTTCATCTCTAATCATTGATGGCACTCCACTCTTCATGAACAAGAATCTTTTACCACCTATAAAAAACAAATCTCATAAAAAGGCATTTTTAATTAATTAAATGTCTACTTTCATTTTCACTATTATGTTTTTACTTGAATGTGATTGTGACCAATTTTGTCAAGCAAGTATATCAGCAATTAAACATTTCTTCAAAGAAACAATATCTTAGGAACCGAGAGTTGTTGGAGCAAAGCTGCAGCCAAAAAATTACCCCAGAAATAGATTGTCAAATTAATAAAATCACAAGAACAAAGAAATAGGGTTACCGTTAACTTTCGAATGTCCAAATATTACAATAATATGTACTACGAGATATAATAAACATCTTACACCGAATGAACAAATCTTTATGAATTAGGACTTCATTTTCGAGACCTATAAAATGTCCAATACGTCAGCAACCAATGTCCCGAGGGTGAATATACACTTTTATGTCCATTGAAATTAAATGAAGGGATTTGTCGAACAACACTGACTGCAGCCACCCTGTAACGAGAGAAAAAGCAATGTGTAGTTAGACTGTGTCTCCCTGGTCTTCCCGCCGTCTCCGATGCGTCACGTCTGAAGGAAGCAACAATGAGACATTGCGTGTGCGATGCGATACGATGCCATCAAATTTCATTCGCCTTACTAGTACGCGATTACAAGGGAAATGTATTACGTCACAACACACAAACGATAAAATTTTCTTCCTCCCTAAAACAAAAGTGATTCTGTTAGCGCTTTTTCCTTCCGAATTTAAATGTCCGGTTTTCCACCCATCAATCCATCACGTAAGGGGTCTAAAGGAGAATAATAATACGTCAGTTTCCCTTCATTCTAAACACGTTACCAGATCGTGACGTCACTAGCCGTGCTCCAATCACCATTCGTCGTGGGGAATAAAACTCCATCAGTTCCAGGTAATGTTTCTGAGAACCAGGCACCTATATTTTCAAACTCTAGTAACCATTTTCTGCTGTATTTCACCTTTGAGAAATTCGTCTTGATCGCCCAACGATAATCGGCCAGCATATTAGAATTACCTCATTTCCCCTAAGTTGAAATTTCCTGATTAAAATATCCCCGTGCTCATCGCTTAATGCACCAAAAATTTTCCCGGAAGAAATAATACTAGAGGCGAGAGTTCAGGAAGTGGAAGGACGTATTATAAACTTTTTTTTTGGCAAGACGTTCCAAAGATCGTTGACAATATCACGGTTTCAATTTTCCACTAAACTAACTTTTTTAATCATCATTTTGAACACTGTACATTCTTCCTTGGCTCAGCAGCCAAATGAAGGCCTGGGTCTGTCAAGAGACATTCCGAATTTGGAGTGACACGTGGTCAGCGTATCGATTCTCCAGCAGTCTTAATCCCAGTCTCCGTGATCATGACTGCAGAAACATCTAAGCCCGTGCCAGGATTCGAACCCGGGACCTCTGCAGCGACGTTAACCACTACACCAAGGAGGTCGGCTGCTGCGTAGATAGGAAATTACATTGCAATATGGCGAATGAACATTTCTCGTCCAGATCGTGAATTCAATAACACCTTTGGCTTATCACAGCACTACTCTAAAACATTGAAACTGCGTCGCAACGGAACAATCGCCTCTATAGAAAGAACCTGCTATCGCCTAAAAATTCTCATCTTTCGTCTGCAATATGAACGCCGAACCGTATCCGAGAGCTTCACAACGTAGACTGCGAATTTCTATTAGGCAGACTAAATATAACTATCCAATATTTCACCTTCTTTACATGAGAAAATATAATCAATAAACTGCATACATTGTTTAACAAATAATGAGTAATCGTCAGAAAGACTACATAATTATCCACCATCAGAACACTGATTATCGGAAGTACTAATATTAAACTTTATAATATGGCAGAATAGTGCAATGAATTTAAGCTTCAAATCGAATGTAATCTTTTGTTAGAAATGGCTACATGCAATAATGTAAACGTTCAATACTCCATTTCCCCTTTAAGAACAATATTTTTCCATCATCATATGTCAATTATTATTATTATTATTATTATATTTAGAGACTGTTCAATGTAACAAATATTTCAGGTCTATTCCCCTCGGATACTGAACCTTTTGTCGACATAGTTCTTGTCACAGGGGAACTCTGTTGACACCATTAAAAATTGCTTCAACTTTTCCATTTGATAATTTAAAAACTTCACGACAAAAAAAAACTTGTAACAGTTACGTTTTTATAAACAAAAAATCTAAATTACAAAAATGATCCATATACAATTTCCTTACAAAGTTTAAATCATTGCTAAAAATGTTGGTTTGGAGGGTGGTGTTGTATGGGTGCGAAACATGGGCGGTAGGAGTTACAGATTGGAAAATAATAGAAGCCTCAGTTATATTAGGAAATGGATTATAAAAATGTTCGTAGAGTGTGGCGTTATATAGGCGCGAAACGTGGACGAAAGGAGTTTCAGCAAGGTAAAGACTAGAAGCCTTTCAAATGTAGTGCTATAGAAGAATGAGATGGATGGAATCACTAAGGAGGGAGTTCTAAGCAGAATACGATGGCCAAGAGAAAGGATAGATTAACAGGTCACGTTTTGAGACATGTGGTAGTTGTGGAAATGAAAAGGCTTGCCCAAGATAGGTTTGCATCAGACCAGTCTTATAACTGAAGACAACAAGTTAAAAACTTAACAAAAAATTCTTCTAACAGTTATAAATCTGAACTACAAAAGGTTTAATTCAATAAGAAGACTGCCAATAAGTAGCGATTAATTTAATTACTATTCAATCAATCCAAATAGGAAGTTTGGTCTCCCTTCCGACGCTTCATCAGGCATACTACAAACGTAACATTACATATGGGTTCCATGTTACAACTAGTCATCATGAATTGCTAAATTTTAAGCTCTGAACAGTGTTTTGTATATGAAAAATTGTAACATAGAAGCCATAAATGAAGTATTGTAATATGTTTGTAGTTTGCCTGATGAAGTCTCAAAAGGTTAATTAAATAGCAGTAGTGGGATTCAGTCTTCAGACTGGTCTGATGCAACCATTCACTCCATATGTTTCGCAAGCCTTTTCATTACCGCATAACTAGCACACCCTCCTTAATCTGCTTAGTGTATTACATCCTCGGGCTCTCGTCTGTTCTTACCCCGTACACTTCCCTTTAACGCTAATTTTACAAGACCCTCATGTCTCAAAAAGTGGCCTATTAATCTATCCCTTCAAAATCCTCTTCTCTTCTGCTTAGAAGTTCCTCGTTAGTGATTCTATCCATCCATCTCATTCTCCTATACCAAATTAAACAGTAATAACGTTAATTGTCGACTTATTGACAGTGTTTTTATTGATACAAAAGTACTCACTTACGGCATTAGAAGTCAATGTTTTGTTCCAGAGTCCACGGAGCAGCTACATACAAGTCTAAATAGTAAATCAGTTTCAGCACTTGCGTCCCAAGTACAACCTTAAAATAGAAGATGGACGACAATACTAGAGCTGATCAATGTGAATCTCGTGTTCACCACAAGGAAAATGTTACCCCATTTAGACAATGCACCATTCGGTTTATTAACATATAGAAGGTGGAACAATGACTTTAAAACAAAGTGGTTTTACCTTAATTAGCATAATTTACAGGGCAGCTCGAGCAGTTCGTTTACAAACACACGAAATGACATCTGGATGAACGGACGATTAAATGGTCCCGTAAATGAAAATACACATCGCGGTGGTCAACGTAGAAACACATTACGACTTGAAACTTTGAAGGGAAAAAAAATTGCACCGGTCGCAAAGTTTCAAGCCTGATCCAATGCGTCACACAAGGACGGATGATTTGACATTTGCATGTAAACAGATCACCTCCGAGGTGAGGACAGCAACTAGTTGGTTGCATAGTCAACACAGTTCCGTCCGTAAATAAAGATCGCTTGACAAATCTGATCCATTCCTTTCTACAATCGCACAATTGGTTGTTTACCCTGATGTTTAGCTGTACAACTGTATTTTTTAAATGGTTAAAAAGTATTTGTAAGTCTTCTACGTTTTGTGGGATTCCATTCTTTCAAAGAACCCTTTTCCTGTATAAACTCACTACTGTCTTTCAAATTCAAATGAGTTTAGAAGAAGATTTAGACAACGGTATATCACAACAGGTTACAGGAAGTGTAGCACAATGAACGACACCTTTATCGACAGTAATTTGCTCAAGTTTTAGGTAAGGAGCTCAAAGTCTGCGGAAGCGACACGTGAGAAACCAGATGATCCGAGAAGATGCAAGCTCGGGTGACGGAAGTGATTCACGAGAGTATTGAGCATCGTATGTACTGACCGGCGAGCATTGACTCAAATTTGCGTCTCTCAACCCTGAAGCGGTCGACCTCCAATTCGGAGACTCCGGAGAGTCCCAGAGCAGCCGCAATCTCGTGAGGATCTTCGCGGCTGGAAACCTCGGACAGCTCGCCGTTACTGTGCGTCGACATGTCTCTGCTTCGGTTCGGTCCGGTCTGTTCTGTTCTGCTCTGCTGGTCTCCGGCACTGTCAGTGTCCTCCAGAGAGAAACCCCACTCGAAGCCTCTCTCTCCCTCCCCTCTCCGCAGACAGCGGCGCTACTTTCAATATCACGCCGCAGCTCGGGAACGTCCTAGGTTACAAACTCTACAAATCCATATTCCTGAAAAAATAGTTCTTGGGTTTCCACATTCGTATGACAGCGATTAAACCACGACGTTTAGACAACCCAAAGCTCTGTCGTCATTTTCCTAGCGATGTATATTAATACTCCTCAAATTTGGCAACATTCACCAGGAATATCCAAAATTTTAAAAGTCTACCTTGCTCTTCTCGATACCATTTATTTTTGAAACGTCATTACCGTTTAAAATATGTTTAACATCTATAAGAATCCCAGAACAATAAATTTATTTCCGCGCACAACTCAACAATTTATATTAATAAAATTAAGTTGTTGTTGTATTCATTTCTAAGACTCATCTGATGCAACGCTCCATACTAAACTATCTTGCACAAGCCTTTTCATTTCCGCATAACTAGCACACCTCAAGCCTCCCTAATCTGCTTAGCGTATTCCATTCTTCGCCTCGCTCTTCTGTTCACTTCCCTCTAATGCTAATTTTACGAGACGCTATTGTCTTAAAACGTGGCCTTTTAATCTATCCCTTCTCTTGGTCAACATCCTCCATATCATTCGCTCTTTCCGTATTCTGCTTAGAACTTCCTGGCTAGTTACTCTATCCATCCATCACATTTGCCTAAAACCAAACTGATCCATTAGCTCGCATTCTATTTGAAGTTCCATCTTCCTATACATTATTATCGTTGATATTTTGCATGCATGAGATACTGAACTGTCATTTGCTGTTGGCATCTATCAGCCCCACTCTTCGTAGTTATGATTATAATTATGTTTTTATTAAAATCTTCTGGTATTCTTCCTGTTTCGTAGATTTAGCAAACTATCCTGAATAGCCATGTTATTGACACAATTCACGAAATGTTGATGGATATATCTTATATTCACTGCTCACGTCCTGGACGATACCACAGGAGCTATTACAATAAAAATCACAAGTTATAAAATCATTGGTAACTCACGTTACACGTTCAGTTATTTTTTGGGATCTCTACTTTTTATATTGTATATAAATTATATACCAGCAATTAGCAAGGGAAGTTTGGTATCGTATATAGACTATACTACTTTAGTCAATTCAAATAAAGATGTTGAATTATTGCTACCTGAAAATAGAATAAATATAAATAATGTCAAGAAATATTTACGAACAAATGGGCTACAAGTAAATATCTCAAAAAACCAACATGATATGGTTTGACTTTACCCCAACTTCCCGTAAAATTTTAACTTTGTCAAATCCACCAAGTTCCATGTTGATCAAGATTTGTCCTGGGAATTTCAAGTAGATTCTGTCTGTAAAAAAATATACAGTAATGCCCGTGCACTGAAGTGTCTGTCAACAGTCCTTACAGAAGATTTTTTATTAAACATCTATTATGGTATAATATATTCACACATGAAATACTGCATAGAGGTATGGGGCTGTGCTACTGCCAAATATATGAACAGGTTACTGGTAATTCAGAAAAAGGTATTATGATTTATGTTTAGAATAAAGAA
The DNA here is from genome assembly GCA_034510155.1 of Eucriotettix oculatus. Classification (NCBI taxonomy): domain Eukaryota; kingdom Metazoa; phylum Arthropoda; class Insecta; order Orthoptera; family Tetrigidae; genus Eucriotettix; species Eucriotettix oculatus. The sequence continues at coordinate 17,843,042 of CM067379.1, forward strand.
GTGTGAGTCTTGTAAGCCAATCATCAAAACGTATAAAATCCTAACCGTTGTCTCCCTTTGTATTTACAAATATATTCAACTTATAAAATAAATATAAGGATTTCCCCTACAAGATTTACTAAAACCTTACTCCACAAGAGCTAGTATCAACTATTTCAGGGTCAGAACAAAATTTTTAAAAAAACTGACAATGACCCTTTAATAAAAGGCTCTCTGTTTTTCAACAAAATACCCGACAATATCAAAAAAGTTCTTAAGTCTTAAAAAATTATCTTGCTGAAAAATAATTTATTACTTAAATGAACTGTAATTGTATCATTAGTTTCATTTAACATTTTGTATTTACTCATGTATTTTTAGTTAATAAAAACAGTCTATTTCCCATACTGTAAATGCAATTCATGGAAATAAAATACATTTTTACGTACATTTGTGAGCGGAACCAGCAGAGCGCGATACCTATGTTTAAAACAATGATTTCGATATTATCTAATAATCTGAGTAAGTGCGGTCAGGGTTGTTATGTACATATTTCTTGTGATTGTTTGCAGGATTATTTATTTTTGTCTGGAAAATTACTTCAGAATTCTCTCTATGCTAGACATTCATTGAAGTTCTAGGTTCATCGATAGACATGTTGAACATCGACTATTATCGATCGGTCGCTGTTTCGAGGGTAATGTTTTCGCTTGATGAAATAGTTGTCATAAGCGGCATATATGGGGAGTACTCTGTGTAAACAGTATTAATATCATAACATATACCTTTTTACAACGAACGAAATGACGGACATGCTCAGAGAAAGACGAGAACGCTCTCAGAAGAGAAAGCAACTCTTGGCCCAGACAGTAAGTGATGACTTTAAGTTAACATAAACAGTAATTTCTTACAACGAGCCTCACAGCAAACCTTGTAATTAATTGAGGTATGCAGATTAGTAGTATTATTTACTTCAAGTGTATATTAATAATTTAAACAATTTTGAAGGTTAAGAAATGTTTGCAAAGAAGTGTTAGTGTATGTTAATGATAAATAATAGGGGTTGGATTAGAAACTTAAACGTTCCAGTAAACTTAAACATATCGTTTGTAAAAATAAGCATAACCATAAATACCCACACTAATTGACAATGACCTCTTCAGTGAATTTTTATTCATTTATTATTCTGTAAGTCATGATATTCCCATTAAAATTATTTACTATCCAGTTTGGAGTTTCCAATATTGATGAACTCCGTCAAGCCCTTGGGACTACAGTGGAAGGAACACCGAAAAAGAGTTTCAGAGAAGAAACTCAGATCGAGGCAAGCGTTCAAGAAAAGCCTGCTTCTGAAGACACGACAACTGATGAGTTAGTTTACACAGACTCGTCAACATTTCTTAAGGTATTATTTTCCGCCATCATTTTCAGTTTCTCTGTACCTGTTGAAATTACACATTTGTAAATTATTTGCTCTGTCAGGGAACCCAGTCATCTAACCCACACAACGATTACTGTCAGCACTTTGTGGACACGGGACAGCGCCCACAAAATTTCATACGAGATGTGGGACTAGCTGATAGGTTTGAAGAGTACCCAAAACTTAGAGAACTTATCAAGTTAAAGGTATGTAAAAATCAAGAGAATATTGACTATGAATTCTTTCAAGATTTATTGGACATTTTCTTGTATGTGTAATGCCTTTGATTTTTATTGAATTGAAAGGTTAAAGTTTATATTCAGCACTCATTTTCATACACTCATTAGCCTCTTCAAATGGTAACTAATATGTGGATAAAAAATAATTATGAATATTTCTCTTACAAACACCCTAGTTAGTATTGTAAAAGCATCATTTCAATTGTATCTGCATTTTGATATTAATGCATACTATTCTATGTAAAACAAATAATATACTTTGTTCAGATGTAATACTATGGTAGTTCCCTCAGATCAGCTAAGTTAGGATGATTTACAGCTCTTAAATAACTATGTTGATAGATTGTCACTGAAAATTATCATGGATTTGGTTTCAGGATGATCTGATAGCCCAGACTGCATCTCCGCCAATGTACCTGAAAACAGACCTTCAGACTTTTGATTTGAAGGAGCTGAATAGTAAATTTGACGTTATTTTAGTGGAGCCGCCTTTGGAAGAGTACCAGCGTACAATGGGGGTCACTAACATGCAGTTTTGGGGCTGGGATCAGGTATTGGCTCTTGTGTACAGAAACTAAGACATAGTACATTTAAAACCTTTGACTAGTTATATTAGCCTCATTTGTTATACGGAAAGTATATATAATAAATAAAATGCTAGTAATTTTTTTGTTTTCAGCAGAACTCATTGATGAAGTGATACTGTTCTTGATTAAGAAAAAATGTCACATGAACATAAGTTTGATAAACTTGTAATTTTATTACAGAAAGATAAATGTCCCTAACTTTTAACTTGTCATGTAAACTGTTGCAATAACTGAAGGAGTTTTCTTCATTTATACAAGAATTGTTTAGAGAATGTTATGTAATGTGATTTGTTCCCTGGGAGTAAGGACCCTAGTATCCTAAGTTAACTAAATTAACATAGCTCAATTAATAATGCAGAATCTCAATCAAGTTGTAAAATTGTCCCTTAAAAGAAATATAAGTGATAATGTAAAAGTGTAAGCTATGTTTCCATTATTTGTAATGAGAATTATATTGAAAAAAGCCAATAAGATAATAAAATGAGTAATAATTACCTACCAGTATTACAAATTTTCCAGATAATGCAGCTGGATATAGCTGAGGTGGCTGCATCCCGAAGCTTCGTTTTTCTATGGTGCGGATCCTCAGAGGGTTTGGATATGGGCCGCTTCTGTCTCCGAAAGTGGGGTTTCCGCAGGTGTGAGGACATCTGTTGGATACGAACTAACATCAATAACCCTGCACACTCCAAGAACCTTGAACCAAAGGCAGTTTTTCAGAGGACAAAGGTAAAATGTTCTCTGCCAAGTTTAAACTTAAACAAAATAAGATTCCTGAAATGCTTTTAAATTCTTCATGAAAATTACAGGTAAGTATGATATTTATCAGATGATAAAATTATCACCTTTTTTTAACGAGGTCACTTTGAGGAAGTGGCAGAGCAATGAATTCAGTTACAAGCATGCATGCATTTTAAATGATCAATTTTATAACTTCAATGATAGAAGGATTTATATCAATTGTAATAAATTTAAGGTAAATGTACTAAACTTTTGTGAACATCTCATAGATTCATATGTTTTGCAATAATTAACTGTTATGTGATTTTCTGTTTCCCAGGCTCTTAAACCAAGACCCAAAATTTTTGAACTGGCAAGCATTCAGTCACTTTTTACTGCTTAATTATGCTAAAAACAATTGATTTAACTATCAACCATGGTAGTTAAGGTGTGATACTATTTTGTAAAAAAATGTTTCAAATAGAACTTGGTAACTAACTTGTGGTAATAAAAAGGGATCTCCAAACAGTACTTTATAAAAATGCCTATTTGTTCCAAGAAAAGTTTTTGCCCACCATTTTCTTTATAAAATTATTACTAAACAACTTTATTTCCTTATATTAGTATGCAACTGTAGGTATTTTCAGACTTTCAAAATTTAATGTTTCGATCAACTTCACGAAAATGCCCAAGTTAAAATTATACACACAATCTGTCCCAGATTTCTCAGACGAATTTTATTCAATAGTCGTAATGGTTTTAAAATAAATGTATAATGCTGGAAAAATTCTCTCTATAATACATATTATAAGCTAATAATATAATGACTAATATTGGTATTAATTCAATTCTTGGAAAGATCTGGTCATTAAGCAAAGTGTACTCCCAATGTATCTGCATAATTGACTGTACTGCGTTTTTAGACTCCCGATTAAACTTATGTTTCAGGAACACTGCCTGATGGGTATAAAGGGTACAGTTCGTAGATCCACAGATGGTGATTTCATCCATGCAAATGTGGACATTGACCTTATCATATCAGAGGAAACGGAGTATGGTTCTTTGGAGAAGCCTGTGGAAATATTTCACATCATTGAACACTTCTGCTTGGGTAGCAGAAGGTGAGGTTCTGGTTTACTGTTTTGTTGTACCTGTCTATAAATTTTAACGAAGCTTGAATATGTGTAAACAAAAGTGACATGAGGTAAAGAGTATATAACTAGATTAAAAAAAGAGAGAGAATGGAATAATGTCGACTGGGCCCAGGATCTCCCGCTTCCCAGGTGGAACAGTAATTGAATATATTTTATCTGAATAGTTCAAGTAGTAGAAGTAATAAAGATCACTTTACAAAATAGTGTGTATAACATAATTACTGTGTTTTGTATGTGTTGCAGGTTACACGTTTTTGGCAGAGACAGTACAATCCGGCCAGGTTGGCTGACTGTGGGCCCCGAGCTCACCAACAGTAATTTCAATTCGGAGCTGTATGCCAGCTACTTCTCTGGCACCAACACCACCGGCTGCACCGAGAGAATTGAGGCTTTGCGGCCAAAGTCTCCGCCCCCCAAGGGCAAGGGCGCTTCCGGGGGCAGGGGGCGTGGAGGTGCGTCGAGGGCAGGCTTCCCCAGGGGGCGTGGCAGGGGCAGATAACTCTTTGTGACACTAGGCACACTAGTAAATAAATATTTTTTATTATATTATTGTTTTATTCTTAGCTCTACCAATCCTAAGTAAACTTTCCTTCTACTCTTCATAATGCAAAAATGGAGAAATGAAAGTCAAATTTGTGTTTGAATTGTATCATTAGATAAAAAGTTCTGGATATGTATTACCATGTCTCACAGCTTATTGAAGTTGAGGCAACTATTGGAATTGATATACAAATCTTTTCTGCAGTGAGGTAGAATTCCAGGGACAATCATTAAGTGAATTTATATGTTCTTATGACATATAGTTAGAACTTTGAAAATGTCTTCCTCATAATTTTATCTCAATCTTTTTAAGATCAGTTATTTTAAAATTAACAATCTTGAAAGCAGGTATGCATCACTTTTTCTAAAATCGTGAAGATGGTTGGACATGTGTCCTTCCATAGAACAAATTGTCCTATCAAGGTAAGATGTTTTACATGTAACCAGATATTGCACAGAGTAAAGAGGTAGGGAGATTTACTTTGATGCATGTAATAGAAATAATGATTAAGCAAACCACAAATTCGCGTATATGCTGCATTGTTTTCTGAATGTGTAGTGGCCTGAAAGATTTTCCAATAATAGTATACGAATGCAGCATTTATTTTTAACGTCAAGTGCTGAGGAATGGCGCCCGAATCTGATTGTATCGATCGTGTGTTTTATCTGGAGATAAACTGCGGTTCTTTTGAAGGGGCAGGAATGCGTTTCTAATTTATTTAAGCGTGATATGACGTCGGGGGAGAGGCGAAGTAATTATGAATTCCGCCGAGATAACAGGTGTTGGTATTCGACGACCATGGCTCGGACGAGGGCCATCGCTACACGTGAGTAACCAACAGTTTACCACGCTTATTCCTGTTAGGGCAGTCGCCGACAACATCAGCGGCTGGAAAACACCACTCCTTGAAGAAAGTAAAATAAGTTGGGGGAAATAAACAAATTACGACAATTTAATGGGTGGACAAAAATACTGAACTGTAAGGTGTGCATAATGAAGGAAGGAGACGTCGAATCACCGAGTTAATGTATGAGGACGTACGCACCAAAAAAAGAGAATTATTTTTTTCTATGGAATATGTAAACAGCACTGAAACAAGCTACGTAAATTGAAGAAAAATCAGTCAAAGAGTAATATATTTAAGAAAACCGGAACACACTATTAAGGATTTTGAAGCGCACTGGAATATAAACATCGAGGAAGGAGGTTTATGAAGTCTGTCGCACACGCTCTTGATCATATATATATAGAAAAGGTGAGGATAATGTCAAAACGAAATATGGAAAGGGAATCACACTGCAAACAGAAGAAATAAAAACCTTACGCTTTGCCCGACGATTTGTAGTATTAGGGGACACAGAAGAAGACTTGGAAGCCATAATAAACGCCATGAACATGGTCCTGGAGAAAGAGTTCAATATGAGGATTAATAGAGGGAAAACCAAAGTAATGGAGAGTAGTTTGGGAAACAGTGGAATAACAAAGGATGCTAGATTGGGAAGCGTAATAACTACAGTTGGATAGCACAAGCAAGGAAGGCTTTCGCGAAAAAGAGGAATTTATTTATTAGGAAATCGTTGCTAAAAATATTTGTATGGAGTGTGGCGTTATATGGGTGCGAAACGTGGAGAATAGGAGCTGTGGTAAGGAAAAGAATTGAAGCCTTTGAAATGTGGTGCTATAAGAGAATGATATGGGAGGATAGAGTAACCAACTAGAAAGTTCTTAACGGAATAGGGACAGAGTAAACAATATGGAGAACTTTGACCAAGAGTAGGGGCAGATTACTAGACCACATTTTAAGACATGAGGGTCTTGTAAACTTATCATTGGAGGGAAGTGAACAGAAGAAGGAGGCCAAGGATGGAATACACTAAGCAGTTAGGGAGGATGTGGGATATGCTTGTTTGAGGAAATGAAAAGACTTGCGCAAGATAGGTTAGCATGGAGGGTTGCATCAGACCACTTTTAGGACTGAATACCACAACAACCAGTCTTTGGTCGCAGCGAAGAGTGTTTGTTTTCTTAAGGCCCACCCAAAGCCCTACTATCATTCATTTTCGTTTAAATAAAACAACTGGAGAAACAATTTCCGAGCTTTGGAAAGCTTACGGCAAGTAATCTCTGTCATACAAGCATTTGCGACCGTCATCTTACAGAACAGGAAAATATGTTCAAAAAATGCTCGTTGTCACCAGGACCGGCCCCTAGAGGTTTTTGACGCCGTATAAAATCACCAAAAATGCCGCCCCCAATCTTCAGAACCATTATTTAAGAAAAACAATTATAAAAGAACGTAGTTTAGCAGAAGACGAACCTAATTGAATTAAGACAATAATACTGTTGTTGTAGTAGTTTTCAGTCCTCAGACTGGTCTGCTGTAATTCTTCTTTCTGCGCAAGTTATTTCATTTCCACGTAGCTACCACATTCTCCCTCTTCTGTTCACTTCCCTCTAATGTTAAATTTACAAGGCCCTCATGTCTCAAAACGTGACCAATTAATCTATCCCTTCTCTTGGTCAAAATCCTCCATTTCGTTCTTCTCACCTCCCAGATAAACTCTTCCTTCCCGCTCTGCAAGGGAAAGCGCCACCCCACGTGGCATGTCTCCTCCAATCCTTTTCTCACCTTTCGCCGATCACGGGAATTTTGTGCTGACGAAGGGAAGGAATACCTTGCGATAACCAAGTGTGAAATGTCTCCTCAAATCTACTCGCGAGATATTAAGAGAGCCTGTGTCCCTTGCAGGATCTGAGGAGCGTATTTCCTGCTGGACCTCAGGAGATTGCTCTTGGAAGATACCAAGGCCGTCCCTCCAGGTGAACGATTCCAGCAAGCATGGTAAGTCTCTGTTTCCCGATTGCTAAGTTTCGTTCAAACTGCTTATTTCTCTTCGTGTAAGATTTTTTTTTCTTGTCAGTACGCTTCCTTTGAAACGTTAACAATTATTGTCTTACGGGTGAAAAGAAATGTGTGAAGCGTTCATGAGATATGAATATACTAAATGTCACAACGGACGAGCCCTGCCAGACCTCAAGCTCATCACGATCGACGACTGCTATAATCGTGATATATGTTTGCAGAGAGGAGGCTGCGGGACGCGAGGAGGACGACGCTGCACGACGCCCTGCGGCCAATGTTGGTCTTGGCTCAGTTCTTCGCAGTGATGCCCGTGCATGGGATAACACACTCCTCCGTGCACAAACTCAGGCCTGTATAAACAACTTAACGTCTCATACGACTAATGTGAATCGATCGTAGCCACCGACACTGCTGCTCGTCTTCGATCCTTGCAATTTTCCAATGGTTTCCCGTGTATTTTTCGATCTTTGGTTGCAGTTTTAGCAAGCCAAACGAAGAATATCTTTGGCTGCTTGAATTTGCGCGCGCAACGACCCGACTTACTAACATCAAGGCTCATTAACATTGGAAACGGCACAACGTAATATTATTTATCAGTACAACCAACCCTACAACACCTTTATGAGTTTCTGACCACACCCTATTTTGATCCAGCAATGCCTTTTTACTTCTGAAGAAGAAACACTTTTTCTCTCAATATATTCCTGTCTCAATTTCTATACGCGCTTTGGGAACTTGTGTCTATATTTAACCAAATGTCTTATTTGCATTATTTTACTTGTTCGTGTTAATTTATATCGAAATAGTAACTATATTAATTTAAACACTGTTATTGTTGTGGTATTCAGTCCAAAGACTGGTCGAATGCAACCCTCCATGCTAACCTAAATTGCGCAAGCCTTTTCATTTTTACAAAGCTACCGCACCCTCCATAATCCGCATTCCATACTTGCCATCCCTCTTCTGTTCACTTCACTCTAATGCTAACTTTAAATGATCCTCATATCTAAAACGTGGCCTATTAATCTACCCCTTCTCTTGGTCAAAATCCTCCAATTTGTTCTCTCTTCCTCTATTCTCGTTAGAAGTTCCTGGTTAGTTACCCTATCCACCCATCTCATTTTTCTACAGTATCATATTTCGAAAGCTTCTATTCTTTTCCTTCCTGCAATTCCTACCATCCACGATTTGCTCTCATATAACGCCACACTAGAAACCAACATTTTTATCAATGACTTCCTATCTTCCTTACTTATATTAGCCATAAGTAAATTCCTCTTCCTTCTCTGTGCTATCCTACTCTAGTTATGATTCCCAAGTAGCAGAATTCCTTAACCTCATTCAAAATGTCCCTTCCCAATCTAACACCCTCTGTTTTTTTTCACTGTTTCCCATACTACACTCAATTACCTTGGTTTCTCCTCTATTAATCTTCATGTTGTACTCTTCCGTCAAGACCACGGTCCTGCCATGTATTACGTTTTCCAAGTCTTCTTATGGCTCCCCTAATACCCTAAACCTTAGTGGTTTTAATTCATTCTCCTTGCAATATGATTCCTTTTCCATATTCCGTTCTAACTTTCTTCATCGCTTGTTTTATAAATAAATTAAAAAACATGGATGACAACTGCATCCTTGTCTTACTCCTTTCTTGATTTCTACTTTCTTTTCTTGATCTTTAATTCTATTTACTGCTGACTGCCATCTGTAGAGGTTATGTTTAAACCTTCTTTTTAAACATTTTAATCCTATCCTTTAAAGATTATAAAAGTGTGTTTTGAATCAAATTAATAGCACTTACAAGTGTCTATAATTAGGTCCTCTTAATCCAAATATAATAGTAGAATAAACTATTAGAAGTGTAATAACTACGTACTGCCATAATGCAGAATAATTTTCTAATTTCCCACAGTGTATTTTTTATAATCTTTTGCTTCAGTTGAGATCAGGGACGAGATTGTCAGAGGAGTAGAATTCCTCGTTGATCCGTGTCTGGCTGAGCGAGATCTTCCTTTGTGAAATGAGATGTCTTATCTTCCACTTAGCAGCTCACAACCAGAGGCCACTCCTTGAATAATTAACTTCGCAAATATGGATCAATCGCGGGAACGTAGACTGTTGGGTCTCGTAAAGACAGACTTCCAAATGGTCTGTATGGTTTACTGACGGACATGCACGTATTTATATATAGGGCAACATTTACTTTGCGCCTCATTTTGATAGATTTATCTAAATAAATCTGGAATATTAACCAACATCACGGCGAAACTCGTATAAAGATTGAAATAATTCACAACTATACATAATCGTCAAAGAAGCTTCAATGAAGTTTTGGAGATTTTCATATTTTCACGAAGGGCAAGAAAAGAAAGCAGAAATCAAGACAGGCGTAAGACAAGCATGCAGTCTGTCTCTCATGCTCTTTAACTTATATATAGAACAGCCCATGAAGAAAGTTTAAAATGCATGTGGAAAATGATTAAAAATGCAAGGAGGAGAAATAAAAGCCCCAAGGTTTTTCGGGAGTCAGAAGAAGACTTGGAAACCATAATAAACGGCATGAACGTGATCCTGGAGGAAGAGTACAACATGAGGATTATAATAGAGGGAAAACCAATGTGATGGAGTGTACTAATGGCGGAACAGTGGAACAACAAAAGCTCTTAGATGGCGAAGGGATATTTTGAAGAAGTTAAGGAATTCACTAATTGAAGAGCGTAATAACTAGAGTAGCATAGCACAGGTAAGGAAGAGGAATTTACTTACGGCTAATATAAGTATGAATATTAGGAAATCACTACTAAAAATGTCAGTATGGAGTGTGGCGTTATATTGCTGTGAAATGTGTACGATAGGAGTTGCAGACAGGAAAAGAATAGAAGCTTTTGAAATATGGTGGCATAGAAAAATGAGATGGGTGGATAGGGTAACTAACCAGGAAGTTCTAAGGAAAATAGCGGAAGAGAGAAAAATTTGGAATGATCATTGGAGGGAAGTGTGTGGGTAAGAAGAGAAGGATGTAGGATGTTAGCATGTTGCATAAGACCAGTCTTAGGAATGATTACATTCGTACACCTCTGGCCTATGTATTTAAGTAGTTGACGACACGAGATTCGTTAAAATACATCGCTGTTCCATTTTATTTCTACAGACTGGAAATTATTTGCGATGACTTTATAGGCTCCATTTTTTATTTTGTTTTAGATTCCGTTGGCTGAGCTTCCGCGTCCTGTACGTGGCTTTGTGCAGCCTGTGTTCCGCCTTCCTGACTGTCGTCTGCACCATAAGATTCGTCAGCAACAAGGTTTCCTTCTCTGGCTCAGGTGTTCTTCTATTCTTTTCTCTCTTCTTTTGTCCATCATCATCGTCAATTAGAAATTTCTTTCTAAATGATGTGCTAGTACAGCTCTTGCAATGAATCCTGAAAATTCTCGGTTTGATCAATATAATCTGTCCTTGCATAGTTGTTTTGTGAGTTCCCTCCAGAGTTTCTGTTTGAGGTTCTACGATTGTTGCAGCGCCCGTGGTATTCTTCATGTGCGGCCTGACTGGTCTCATCCTCTTCTTCCGCTTATCGCAACACTGGCCCAGGCTGATGACATCGTGGAGAGAAGTGGAGGTCTCAATGGAGAGGTACGGTCCTCAAACCAATCTCTCCCTCAGGTTCCGCCTCATATCAGCGGCCCTCCTGAGCGCGGCCCTCGGTCAGTACACACTTCAGGAGGTACATTTAGCTTGTTCGAGGTCTGACTATTAAGTTCGCGAACAGCCTCAGCGTCGAGCTGTCAAAGTAAGGGACTGGATAGCCAACTTAACACTCAGACCTCACGCACCGGGTGGTTTACTAGACTTACCTGCCTGGTTGCTGTCCCTCAGTGGAGCATCTGATGGCCCGCGTGCAGAGCTTGTCCAGAGCCTATCGCTGCTTCCCCGCGGATTTCTACTGGCTCAAGCTCTACTTCACCAACGACTACACAGACGTCTACCACTACCTGGGCTTCAGCTACCTGCACGCCTGCTGGATCTTCGGCGTCAACGTGGTAGCCACGTTCATCTGGAGCTACGTCGACCTGTTTCTGATCCTCTTGAGTACGGCGCTGGCGCAACTCTTCGTCAGGTTCAACTACCGTCTGCGCAGCGTTGGGCACATGGTGAGTCACTACTTCCACAAGAAACCTTGTACCAGAGATAACATGATTGTTTTAGGACTACGAAGAACATACCTGGTCTATTTTGATATCAGCAACCTCGTAAAATAATGTTGGGTTTATATTGTTTTAAAAAAACATCTATGGAACGAAGTAAACAGAGTTTCGAGGAGAACAAACCGCTAATTTTCGCCAGGCAATTAAAGCAGCAGAAGTATTTAAACATTTTGATTTTAATACAATCCGTGAACCACGTCAGTATAATATGCAAGTATTATTTCTGGGTAATTAATTAATTCAAACTGAAATCTTGATCATTATTTGTTGTGAACATACTATCGTCAGCTTCTTTCAGGATATGCTTTTGTATATTTTTCTTGAGCAGATACTTCCGGAAGCTTCCTGGGCTCAACTGAGAAGGGACTACGACAGGTTGGCCAACCTGACGCGCCTCGTGGACAGTCTCGTCAGCAAAGTTGTTCTCCTCTCCTTCAGCTGCAACCTTTACTTCATCTGCTTCCAGCTCTTCGTCAGCCTGTCGTAAGGATCTCTCCATCTCCCAGTCTAATTTTATTCGAGACATAAACTATATAATAAAAACGGGAATAAAAGAGCGTATAACTTGTTTTTTGAAGAAAACATTCTCGGGTTTGCACCCGGTTCAAACTGCAATAATATTGCAACGTTTCGACAACTGTCGTCATCTTACAACGAAGTGTCGGCGACCGGGCACTGGCCCTGATTGGCGGGACCACCTCCCACCTGATTGGTACACCCGCAGTGCCCTGTAGGGTATATATAATGCCGATACGATGAATCAGAATTACTTTCTCGAAGTTGTTTCACATATACCATTTTGTAAAGCTAGGAATCTTGTCAACTTTCTTAGTTGTGTCGGGTTTCTGGTTAACTGTTAAAACTACATACTTCCTATTAATTCGGCACTTGGTCACACAGAAACGGGTTCCTAGGTTTGGTCTTGATGCGGCTAAAGGGGAATTAGATTCCACAAACGTATACATCGCGATTTTCCCTTCATTGTACACACGTTAACAGCCTGTGACGTCACTAGTTGTGCACCAATCACGAGTTAGGGGCGTATGTGGTGCAACTCCACCAGTACCCAATCTGATTTATCAAAGTGTCGCACATACAAACAGAGGTGCAGGAAACCAATAACACACTAAAGCGGCCATGACTTTAACTGTACGTGAAAAGCACACACGAAACAGTTTCTCACCCTAGCGAAATTTTTTTTTTGATGGAGGTGTTTTCAAATAGGAGAGAAGATGATAGTTGAGTTAGAACGTAATTTTTGTGTGATACAGCAATCTGTGAGGTATTGTTCAGATAAAAAATTATCCTGTAGTGCTGACGCCTCTGTTGGCAGGCCTCTTGAGTCGACGCCCGAGGAGGTGTACCGCTGTTGGTCCTTCTGCTACCTGTTGTCTAAGACAGTGGCCGTGAGTCTCAGTGCTGCGAGGGTCCACGACCAGAGCAAGGAGCCTCGAGCAGTTCTCTTCTCCGTCTCCACTGGCAACTACTGCACTGAGGTGAGATCTATGGACACCAACTTTCTGAGTCCCAAACATGAAGGAGTCAGACAAAGCAAAAATTGGTTCACAAAACTGGATCCCATCTAAGCAGAACATAACAGAAATTTTGGCTTTCCGTAGTTGTGTGATACACAATATTCATTTCAATCCTCTTATAAAGCTTTTCTTACAATCTGAATATCTCCGCGCATACTATCAAAACAAGAACATCGCGCCAAAGATAAGTCACCCCGTCCATAGAATATTGACTGTCTGTTACAGCCAAAGAGTATCTTAAATATTTACCATACGTTTTGGTTACAGCTCGGCCTTTCCTCTCTCTACTTCGACCTTGAACAACAATAGTTTGAGCTTATCTATAGGTTTTGGACATAAACAAAGTATAATATAAATTGCCTATATAATAAAAAAATTAAAACATAAATGTTTATGATAAATAAAATATAAAAAGACGATCAATTAGTCAGCATATAATTTTATTTCTATGTAATTAATATAAAAGCGACGTTTCGTCTCTCTTCCGAGACTTCGTCAGGCATATTACAAACATAACATTACAAAAGATGAAATAAATGTTCTGTATTACAATTTTTCTATATATAAAAACATGCTTAAAAGCTAACAAATTTATCATTCCTTGAAGCCCTCGTCCGAATATATTATTAAATGCATTAAAGTATTTACATGACAGGAATTGGGTGTCGTTATATAGGTTGTGATTTAGGCGGTCTACTTGCGGTGGGACCTCACTTTAACAAGAGCCGGAGTTAGGGTAGCATGAAACCCATTCTGTCAACTAGGACACGAGAAAACATATTTTATTCAGTTCGGATATTATGCACGTCAAAAAAAGAACCACCCGTAAAAGTTAAAAGTACACGGTGTTGTAAAAAGACCTTGGCGCCATCGCGTCGAGGACAGTACTTCACTTCCCACTTCCACCGTCGTCTATTGCGCACGCCATGCTGTTCCTCGTCACCTGTACGAATGTGGGGAGCAACAATTCAGTCATCAAATTACACTCTTCAATGAATTGTAGCTTTATAAAGATAATTGTTCTGCTGGCCGATTATTTTACTTTCTTTCTTTTCTTTCGTCCGGTGTCGAGGTTTTCGGCAGAGAGGTCACCTTTCTTCTAATTAATTTGAGTTTGAAGTGTTATGGGAATTGGCCAAGAGCACTCAAAGACGCACACAAACACCAAGCCCTTGCCAGGAATCGGCTCCATTATTCTACTTCGTTCATCTAATCATACTGCAAGTCGTTAAGAAACGCATTCTTCTTGTATTGATATAAATTGTATTGAAAGTAAGAGAGAGAGACGCCACTGTCTGTTGATTTCAGATGAGGAGGCTGCAGCTGCAGGTGATCCACGACGACGTTGCCCTCACGGGGATGCACTTCTTCTCTGTGAAGAGGGCCATCATACTCACGGTGAGACACTCCACTCTCTCATTCGGCCTCATTTCCCCAAGCTTCTACTTTTACTGTCTGTTTTCCTCTCTATTAACCACAAAAATAACGACAGTGATATGATTGACATCTGTTACGTGATTTACTATAGGTCCAATTCCAAGCTAAACAAGTTAAACTGTACAACGCCTCTTCTACCTATTGGTAACATTCTCCGTTAATAATTACAAATTAATCCAGAAGAGCGAGAAACTGTTATTTTAATGATTAAGATAATCTTTATATCAAGACTTCTAGGTTTATTATTTTATTGATTTACCAATAGAGTCCTCTTGCATAAAATATTCATTTCTTCATTGACCGCTGCAAGAGCATAGACAATTCTACCAGATTTCACATTGTTTCACACAGGTCTGCAAAAAAATTGGCTCAGCTTCACGAGATTTTTTACTAAATTATATGTTTTAAATTGCGCTGACTCCAAAAATGGCATCCATTTTACCCCTTCCACGTTTTTTTTGCAAAATTAAAACATACACAGTTGCGGTAAAAAACAGTTATTTAAGTTAATCAAACATGTTAAGCATCATGTTGTGGCATTTACTCGCAATTTTGTATTAATTCATGTTTTAGTGACGCTTAGTCGGACTCGTTTCCGATTTCCACCTTTGTTTTCCCACTTAAGCATCCAACATGAGTCTGCATCTTCCCTGATACCGTCTCTGGATATCAGAGACATCCCGGGGAAACGGTTCACCCTGTTCTTCACCCAAAGTTCCCAAGTTTTCGGAAAAACAGTCTATATGGAAGTGTAAAAAATTAACCTTTAAGCTCATCTTGCATCCTTGAGCTTTGTACGCTACACAATGGTTTTGTAGTACGGATCCTTCGTATTTCCCAAAAATCTTAACACTACAGCCTTCAACGATTCCCAAGCTTATTTTTCCTTTTCTTCCATAATTTTCTGTTTTGGGTTTTATTTAAACTTATATTACTACTTATATTTTCCTGACCTGTTGTCGTCGTGGTATTCAGTCCTAAGACTGGTCTGATGAACCCCTCCAAGCTAACCTATCTTGCCCCTGCTCTTATTGCTTTTTATTTGAATTTATTTAGTATGTCTCTATTTTTTCGTATTTCACCTCGCTTATTAAGGATTTTTGATTTTGTTGTTATATATAAACTTTTTTATTTTTATTATTTCCTTTTTATAGAATTTTGTATTTATCCCATTTTATTGTATTGGTCTTTTTGACCAGCATCCTATTGTCTCATTTCTATCCTCGATCTTTTAATAAATTCCGTAATGGCTGACCATCATTCCTCTAAAATCATGCAATGTAGTGCTAATTAAGCTATTGAAAAGTAAGGAAACGCTAACAAGGAACAGTTTCCAGAAGACTTGGATGTCTTTATTAATGTGTGTGCAGGTCGCGGGAACGATCGCCACTTACGAGATCGTCCTGGTCCAGTTCAGCAGCGTCGGCAGCGAGATCCCAGGGAACCAGACTCTCCTCTCCAACAGGACAGACGACTGCCACTACGAGATCATGTGACGATCGCTTCCCTGAAGGACGATCACAGAGGTGGTCGCTTGCTACATCTGGAGAAACGGAGCTCTGTGGCATAGACGAGGTCATCACTTGGAGGTCTTCACTACAGGAACGTTTATATTAAAACTTATAAAAGGATCTCAGAGGTGAACATCGACGACATTGCCATTTTAGACCACAATAAAAAAATCGTAACCGCTTAGAGAGCTTATATAGGAAACGGTAATATACTTCGTGGTTTACATTTCTAACCTAGTACAGATCATCTTACTTAAACAAAACCATTGGATGTCAGAGTCTTTGTTCGGTTTTTACTAAAAGATACATATCAAGACAAGGAAATAAACTTTACATTATAAAAGATATCCCTCTATTACATCTTTCTCTTCCTATCGTTGAACAATCCTGGCTGAATAAGTAAATTCTCGTCTCTCGGAAAATATTAATTTCACAGCGACGTTTCGTCCCTTTCTGGGTTTAACGATTTTAATATATTTTTATTGCATACAATCACTTCCTTACACTAATAACTTTGACATGAGTAAAATTTATAGCCAACGCTCTACTATCTTGCCTATTGTAAACGAAAATCATTACCCTTAAAGTTTACTCATGTCAGTTATTAATGTAAGGAAGGATTGTATACACAATTATTAAAATTTTTATACTTGAACAGGTTCCAGGAGAGGACGAAACGTCGTTGCGAATTGAATATTTTTTTAACAAAATGTTATAAAAAAAATTCCTGACTTATAGCAATTTATTTGTTAGTATAATTAACGTCAGAAGTTTTTTTTCATTACCTTAAATGGTCTACAATCTGCATTATGGTGGTGAATGAGAAATAATCTACATAATCTGCCTGGATGTATTGTTGCACAACACAGATGGCAGGAGAATAAATTTTGAAAAAAACACTTTAAGAGCAAGTTTTATACTTAATCGCTAACTAAAAATAAATGACGGAATTGTGTACCGATTTAGGGATGTAACATTGTGATAAAAATGTATAATTCTTATATTAAAATATAAAGTTACCTCAATTATCAGGTCTTCCATTCCATTCAGTAGACGCTATCAGACGATGTTCCCAGTATAGCAGATACTTCGGTATTCTGACGTCTGATAGTTCCAAAAGATTGCTTGATTATAAATAAATAAGAGACACAACTTGAATTTATGCGTGGCACAAGGGCACGATCGTTTGACAGTTTTTTTCCAACGTTACTAGGGTTAAGGATTTTTGTGAAGGGCGAGGGGGAAGTGTGTACTTCAATTAAATTCCAACATATTGAGTATAAAAGTAAACTAATTTCTCTCTTAATAATTTTATTCTGTAAATATCCCGGTAGGCGTATTCTAGTAATGGAGATGACAGTATCGACTTCTCTTCTTATTTCCTCCCTAAATACTAGATTTAGTTACTTGGAAATGAAGTATGGGTAATTATGAAGCAGTGATAACGTAAATTAAATAACATTAATATTGATTATGTGAATAGTAGTCTCTTAGTGCTAAGAAACGTACCGTCGTCTTTTTTAATTTTATTTCTATAATTTCTTAAAAAAAACACATTTTTATAATACATATATATGTACATATGTATTTGTTTGCAACTGCTATTCACAATCGAAGGATTGTGGAAAATCAGCGACGCCTGTTTTGGATTCGAATGCGAAAGCCATCACTTCTCTTCAATATGATGTCAGCCTGCAGCTTGAATTCTTCTTCGCTTATGTCGGACAAGATCTCGTAGTTCCGCAGCAAAGTCGACAGCAAAACCTTCAGCTTCAGCATGGCGTACTTCCGGCCTGAGAGGCAGGTTAAAACAAATAAGTGTAAGGTGCCGCAGGACAGAGAGTTGAATTTCTGACTCAACTTTCGAGAGTAGACAACATCGACGACTGTAACAAAGGCTGTTAGATTGGGAGGGGATATTTTGAACGAAGTTAAGGAATTCTGCTACTTGGGAAGCGTAATAACTAGAGTGGGAAAGGACAGGGAAGAAAGAGGCATTTACTTACGGTTAATATAAGTATAAATATAAGGAAATCATCATAAAAAATGCCGATACGAAGTTTGGCGTTATATGGGTGAGAAACGTGGACAAGAGGAGTTACAGAATGGAAAAGAATAGAAACTTCGAAAATGTGGTATAGGAGAATCAGATGTGCGGATAGGGTAACTAACGAAGAATTTCTAAAGAGAATAGAGAGAGAGAATAATCTGGAGGACTTTGACCAAGAGAATGGATAGATTAATAGGTCACGACGTTTTTAGATATGAGGGTCTTGTAAAATTAGCATTAGAGGAAAGTGAACAGAATGATGTAATAAGCTGAGTAGATGAGGAGGCTGTATGATATGATGTGGAAATGAAACGGCTTGCGCTGGATTGGTCATCACGGAGGCTTGCATGGCTGACGGATCGCAATACTCACCCACGCAGCTTCGCGGTCCAGCGCTGAAAGGAATGAAAGAGTAGTAATGGCGACTCTGCGTCCTCTCGGGCAGGAAGTTGTCAGGGTCGAAGGTGTTCGGGTTCGGGTAGACCTTAGGGTCGCGGTGAAGCACGAAGGGGCCGATCACCACGATGCTCCCTGCAGCAATCGTGTAGTCCCCGGAAGCTGCCAAAGGAAAGAAATAATGACATTGAAGATTATGACGAGTAATGCTCTGTGTGTTCCCAATGCTTATAAAATGGGAGCCATTGTGACTTTAAGAGAAATATACACATCGTCTCACTATCGACAACAAACGCTCTGCGGACAATAATAGGTCTACGACTGTTAAATTTCACTCGGAGGCAAGAAATAGTATTTTGAAGGTCAAATCGGCTCTCATTTGAAAAGAACAACAGTCTTCAACCGCTGTTTAGCAAAATTATACCAACAAAGAGGACGATAATTGTCACGGCAAATAACATAGTAAGTGACATTACTCTCATTTACAGTTTCTCCGCAAATGCACGACAATAATAAGAACATGACGGAAGCCAACTTGGCGAATAAACGAAGTGGAAGATTGTAGAAATAATCGCAGAAAATAGACTAAAATGGTACACATTAAGATCGTCAGGATTTTACGTTACGTTTCAGTGCCATCCTCTAAAGATGAATTATTTCGAAACTTGTATAAAATCAAATGTCACTTTAAAAAAAACTGTCAAAATTGATGGATGTTAATTGGTTTTTATTATATATTTCCTCTCTAAACTGTTTCTTTACTGTTATGTATCACTTAACGTCTTTTTTTGAAAAGAATTATTTAGAATGAAATTAAGGACCAATTCACAAAGAAAGTATTTTTTATTCAAACACAGTTTCGTTTGTAACTTCAAGGAAATTTCTTCAAGATTTTATAATGTGGTTCCTTTGTAAGTGTCCTTGTATAAAGTCCAGGAAAAAATATTATATATTTGGATCTATTTTTTTCTAAATTAATGTTCAACTACCTTCTCCAAAATTTCATTTCCTGAATAAATTTATCTGATGAAGTCCCAAATTTGAGGACGAAATGTTGTTGAAATTTAATAAAAGTTGGTTTACCTGTGAATTCGCCGTTTAATTTAATTTTTTATAATTCTTGAAAAACAGACAGTAAATGACATATTGTTTAATTATTACGCTAAATAATTAACACGGTTGATAAACAGAAAAACTTTAATTAATCGTGAAATAATTCGTTGATAACCTTCGCGCGGAAAGTTCAGATTTTACAACGTAGGCAGTTCGTCAGTCTCATGATTCACTCTTTTCTTACTTTGCCATTACTTTATATCTGAACGATGTATATTATATTGCCCCGAGAGTGGTGCACTTTCGTTTCAGCTCCAGTGACAGTCTCTAAACTCACCAAACTCTGTATTCAGGATAAAGCGTTTACACCTGCGGTGATTAGTGATTTGTGTATGAGAAAAGAAAGTTATCCTTGCCAAGCTTGACGTCGGTGTTGACGTATCTGCCGATGGCGGGAACTGGAGGGTACAGCCTCAGGGTCTCCAGAATCACCCTCTCCAGGTACTTCATCCCCAAAGTGTCGACGAACGTGGCCGGTCTGTCAGAGTCGCCGAAGATGTCTCGCAGTTCCATGTACACCTTGTCCTGGACACAAAGACAACTTCATTTCGCATTCTCTAACACACGGATGAGTCCAGTACATTGGTTTATGCTTTACTATTGAAGATTTAAATCTCTTTGCGAGCAATTACTTTCTGAAGATAATTCAAAATAGCAGCAGACTGGACATGGTAGAGAAAAGCGCTGCTTTCTGAAACCGATGGCAACGCGACAGAAGGAATGCACTTTGTCAGCTCAAGTGTGTGGATTTGTGTGCTCGTGGGCAACTCACCTGGATGTGCTTGTGGTATCCTAAGAGGCAGAGGACGAAGCTGGAAGCGGCAGCAACCGTGTCGTGGCCCTGGGACAGGGAGGCAACAATAAACTACCACTCACATATGTTTAGGAATGGATCATGTTTACTAAAAGTAAATATATAACAGGTTATTTCTTAAAATTTGAGCAGAGTTATGGAACGACTATCGTAGTTGGAACGTTAATGTCGGGACCTGGTGTCGTACCTCGAACATGATGGTGTCGACTTGCTCGCGGACCTGCTTCTCCGTGATGACTTCGCCATTGTCGGCACTGTTGATGAGCAGTTCCAGAAAGGGCAGCCTCCTCTTCTCTCCGACCTCGTCGTCCAGGTCGTCAGTGAGCCCCCGGCTCTGGTCGAAGTACGTCCCTGTGCCCGCGTCCTTCTCCGCCGAGAGGGCGGCGTCGCTCGGCCCGTGCTGGAGCGTCTCGCGACTCTTCTTCTCCCGCACCAGCTCTTGCTTCTTGCGGAAGGTCTGCGGCACGCCCTAGGGCTTCGTTAACAACTTCACAGCCACCTAGCTATTATTTCAGTTTACACTTTCTGTACCTAACTGGTACATTATTTATTTCCCAAAATCATGTCAATAATGTGAATGAAAATAGTAACAGTGTGGTACTTTTGGTGGATTTATAAATTTTATTAATGGATGGGGGGATTATGATGAGCTATTCAAGGGATAAAGCATTTGTACAGAATTAAATTTAGTTCTGTTTTTATGTCAGGTGGCAGCACTCCATATGTAAATTTATATGTTCTTTGGCTTTCTCTTTTCTTTGTTCAAAGATATATCAACGTGTTCATTTGAAAATAAAAATGCTGATGTTATGTCAAATTGAATGAAGTATTATTCATTTAAGAGACATTAAATGAAAACAGAATCCATAAAGCTTTTATTTAAATTATAGTAAGTTTATAAATAAATTTTAATAAGTTATAATGTAATATTAAGCAAGTATTTTTTCTTTGTAAATAAATAATTCGTAATTGACTTCTCTGCCATTGAGTATTGTGAATTTCCAATGTCAAAAATTCAAATAATTAAATTGTTGACAGAATAACTTAAATAAAATGGACGGTTAAAATAACAAAAATAGTGATTGTCGAACTCTAAGTAAGACGACTTGTATTCATTTTCTTAAGTTTCACTCGCCTGAGAAGAAAGCTCGTGAATGGTTTTGAGGAACTTGCGCTGATTCGTGGCCAACGGAGTCATCTTAAAGATGAAATCCATCCTCATCCACAATTTGTACGTCCTCCGGTGAAGAATGTCACACATCCTGAGAGACAGAAGATAAATTGTGAGACAGCTCAACCCTGAAGGCAAGTCATTAGCGCAGTCTAAAGAAGTTACCAACCCCATAACAGCCTTGGCGTAGGGGAACCCGGAGCGCTCGTCCTTGGTCCTAGGAACTCCCATCACGGTCTCTGAAAAATAAAGCCATCAGTGTGTTTGTTCAACATTCGACAATTAGGCTCCCGTTGTATGTTAAAAATTAAGACATGGAATCACAGCAAGATAAGTTGATGTTATACAGATATCCACGGAGAGAACAAAAGGAAAATCAATGTGTGAATAGATTTAAAATCAATTGATCTGTAAAATATATCTATTGGCAACACTACTCAGTGATTTCTGTGAAGAAATGAGTAGCGTTGCTGGCCATTAAACGAACTCTTCGCTAAGTAAGTGATTCATTGTTAAAGGTGGAAAATATTTAAATTTTAAAAATATTAAGAGTGGAGTGGAGATTATGATTGAAAGAGAATCTCTTGAGTTGGGAATTATGGAAGACGTGTATTAACTTCTCTTCGATTGTTTCAGTCAAGGAGTTAGAATCACCTAGGAGCGTGTCCACCGTAGTCTCGCTGAGATAGTCGTGGGCATCGAAGTAAGGACCTCCCACCTCCTTGGACAGTCGCTCCACCAGCACACGCCCGTTCTTGTTGAAGTCGTCCAGGAAGGTCCTCAGCACGTTCAGGTGGAACGCAGGAGCGATCAGCTTCCGGTGCGAGCGCCATGTCTCGCCTGCAACACCGCACATCATCCTCAACTTCTAAAATTATATCTCTGATGTAGACGAGCTTGACGGTTCCACTTTCATGCGCACTATAATCTCCTTATATACACTGACTTCTTTGTGACTCACCAGTTGAATTAACTAGTTGGAAATTATGTTACCAGAGACGAACGAGATTGACCACTCGGCATGATGATCTTAGTGGTAAAATTGAAAGAAATGCCGTCGTATTGCCTCCTGAACTACTCCACAACCAATATTTGTTGCCGGACTGACTTCCATTATCCAACAGTTTAGAAAGTTGTGACAGATTCGAGTGTTGTTATTCACCTGAGCTAATAAGGAGGCCGTTACCCAACCAAGGCTTGAACCACCGGTACTCAGGAGACTTGTCAATGTGGACGCTGCTACTCAGAATCACCTGCAACAACGGAAGCAAGTGCCACAGTTGGTCAAAGTCACAAAAGGTTAATTAATTTGTTCTAAATTTGGTTACTAATGTTTAAGATAAGATTAATAATTTAGAAAACCGTACTGCTGCTAATCAAATTAATTGTAGGGATTACAAAACCTCTTATACGGGCCAATAAAAGAGATCATTAATGAAGATAAACATAATGCTATAAATAAACAACTAAGTTAACCTGATTGCCTGTATGTGGATGTGTCTTTCTGTTTGTGTGTCCCGAATACAAATCTAAACGAGTTGACCTATTTCAATTTGATACACGTGATCTTTGCGATTCTCAAATCTGCAATGTCAGCTTCCACCCCTAGTTGCGGCGGTGGTGGGGGTGGAAAATTTAATAATCAAGTACGGTCAATATTTTTATCATATAAATACATTCTTGTATCAATTAATTTGATAATGTGCTGTCTGATGCTGCTGGCGTATAATCTCAACCCCATCCATAATCGAAGGAGAGTTTAATTCTGACGTAAAAATGTTATTTAACTTACAGTTCATCCCGTAAGAGGGATCGTAAGGGTGTAAAACCGACTTTGCACACTATCTTTAGCGCATAGAAATATTCTACCGAAATTGGAAAATCGATACGCTTTAAATTCTGAAGGTGGCATGTCCTCAGGCTGCAGAAGCAACTAGAAGATAGTGTTGTTACCTCAGCGTCCCTGGGATCTGCGATGCCAACGGCCGTGAAGTAAGGCCCAATCCAGATTCTGCTTACGGTGGGGAAAAACTCTAAATACGTCATCATAAACTTCATAAAGCCTGTGAAAACAAAACAGAGACACAGCGACAAGGTTGCAGTCACGATCTGTAAAAATGTATATAATATGGCGTCAATTATTGTCTTCTATTAGGTTTTTAACCATTTGTAAACCGTGTAATTTTTGTTGTATCTGATAGATGTGTTTATTTATTTATTTTTTTGGATAACAGGCTACATGAGGGTGATCCTGAAACAGGCAACTGCCCTTTAATAGCATAGGAAGGGAATTGAAAAGGGGGGATGCGGAAGGTAGAGCAAGGTAGCCAAGGGTTGACTAGGGCCCCCGGGCTATGGTTTAAGGATCCTACCTGGTGTTTCACCTAAAGAGATGCAGGGAAAACCCTAGAAAACCTGCATCAGGTAGGTCGGGCATTGGCTACTATTCTCACGCCCTTCCGAATGACGGGAGACGAGTTTGCTGTGGGGTCGCAGCATTCCCTTCTCCGTGTCTCCACCAGATTCAGGAGGCAGTTGGCCGACTGATCCAATGGGATCAGCGGACAGCTCTTGCCATATGCCCAAGGTCTTTGACCCCGGTACATATACCTCCTAAAATAGGTGAAGGTGTCTCGGCATATGAGAACTTTGATATAAAGTACCCAGAGAGAGTGCAGGAGGCATCCCCGACATGATCAGGTAAGCCCCGCAGTCACTCTGGGCTGAAGCGTCTGCGAGAAAACTCCCGCTGCGCTGTGTATGTGTCATTTATTTTTTCCATACTTGAAACGTGTTTGTGTACCTGAAAATGGACTTTTTAAACAAAATTTCCGGACTTTTCTAAATAACAAATTTTAAAATTGGTTAATCAAAAGTGAAAAAATTTTAGACTTTAAATTTCAGAAAAATTATTTATTATACTTTCGGCATATCCATAACCTTTACAGAACTCATTCGGCAGTAATTATAATTGAAGGGCAAGAAAAGAAAGCAGTAATCAAGGAACGAGTAAGGTAAGAATGTAGTCTTTCGACCATGCTCTTAAACATATATAGAACAGGCGATGAAGACAGTCAAAAATTGGAAAGGGAATCAAAATGCAAGGAGAATTAATAAAAACCCTGAGGTTTGTCGATGATATTGTGGTATTAAGGGAGTCAGATGAAGGCTTGAAAACCATAATAAATGTCATGAACGTGATCCTGGAGGAAGAGTACAACAAGATTAATAGAGGGAAAACCAAGGTGACGGAGTGTAGTATGGGAAACAGGAGAATAACAAAGGCTGTTAGAATGGGAAGGGATATTTTGAAGGAAGTTAAGGAATTCTGCTACTTGGGAAGCGTAATAACAACAATAGTATAGAGCAGGCAAGGAAGAGGATTTTACTTACTTCTAATATAAATATCAATATTAGGAAATCATTATTAAAATTGTTGGTATGGAGTGTGTCGTTATATGTGTGTGAAACGTGGACGGTAGGAGTTGCAGAAAGAAAAAGAATAGAAGCTTTTGAAATGTTGTGCTATAGGAGAATGAGATGGGTGGATAGAATCACTAACGAGGAAGTTCTAAACAGAATATGGGAAAAGCAAACAATATGGAGGACGTTGACCAGTCTGAGGCCAGATTACCACAACAACAACATGCATTCTTATAGTTAAACATTAGAGAGTTTATTGAGCCATTAATCGTCTAAAAGTGCTATAAATGAGTCTAACTATTTTTTTTATTTTAAGAGCTCCATTGATGGCCACCCATACCTTAACACTTGATGTCCTTTCAGGAAGCGCCCAAATTTTATAGGACCAATTTAAGTAAAACAGGGAGCTTGATCTGACTAATATTAAATAAATTACAGTCCAATGATCAAAAGTCAGAAATTTATTAAAAAATTATAATTCCACAAAGAAAACGTTTCATCCATAAGTTACATTGATAAAATGTGGAAATTGTGTAAACTTTCGGGACCTCCTCAGTTCATTAATTAAAATATTACAAATTTCATGTTGCTACCGCAACGTCCGGGCCCGTGAAATTTTGTAATATTTTAATTAATGAACTGAGGGATCCCGAAAGTTGAGAGACGAAACGTTTTCAAATTAAATGATACTGTTTCTTACTTTCGACGATTTCGTGGTATTTTATTTATAATTGTATTTATTTTTTTTCCTCATTTTTCGATTATATACAACAGGAGAGATTAAACACTTTGTTTAATTTCAATTTTTAATAATTTTCTGACTTTGGCCAGTTGGCGTGGAAGACTGAATGCGTGGAATCAAAGCTGGCATGACCTATCTCATAAGGAGTAATAGATATATAAAAATTAATTAACTTAAAAATTCACTAAAATAAAAACGGTTAATTTTCATTTGAATAAAGGGGCCATTGACCTCCATGCACTCCTCTTCAGACCCATCAGCTGTTTAGATGTAATAATGCAATGACGAAAATTTATAAATTATAAGAAAAGAAACGTTTTAAGTCTTTTATGAAGTCTAAATAAGTAAATAATATAGGCAATTCGACAGCAAACAATATTTATATATACATTTAATGCATTTACGACGTTACGTCCATATTTGTGGACTTCCTCAGGTAACTAAAAGAAAATTTACAAAAACACATCGTAAATAAATCAATTAAATATATATATATATATATATATATATTGTTTTCTGGTAAATTGGCTGGATTGTTTATTTATTTACTGGTCAGAAGTTGGCCAAATTTGGCACGCGTGTTCTTCAGGATTTTACATGATATTTACTGAAATATTATATGTGAAAATTTCAACAATCCTCTATCTGTTGGTTGCTCTAGTGTTGGGCTCAAGAAGAGAATTTGCAGAACTATGAATGTAGTAAAATAAACTTATCTTTAATTACAGCTCTCCTTCATTATTTACGTGAATCCGAGCAACGCCGGGTACTTCAGCTAGCCAATTTAGTCTCCTAATTTAGCTTTTCCTTCGACTTCTGACGGTAATAAATGGTCAATACTCAGAAGAATATTGGAATCAGTTACTAATGTTACAGATCATGGCACAACCAAAATGTACACAATACGTAATGTTACGTTATAAAGACGAGAAGGCTTTCCTTGTTGCCATGACCGCGATCCTTCCAACTCCGGTTTTTCAGCACCAATTTAATGGTCGCTAACTCCTTCCTTGGCCCTGCTAATACATTCAGGGCCTCGGCATACCGGTCAGATTACTGACCGTCATCTTACATGACACATTCCGAATTTGGAGTGATACGTGATCAGCAGTCTCAATCCCAGTCTCCGTGACCATGACGACACCGTGCCAGGATTCGATCCCGGGACCTTTGTGTTGTGAGCACCAGAGCAGAGGAGATCGAATGGCCACTTATTTCTCCAAAATCGAAGTTAGCCGAGATCTTTTCCATTTTTTCTTACCATGTGGGCTGAGCATTAATAAGAAGATGAATCTGATGTGTCCTAGAATGGGCAGGGCCCAGGGACTTGGGATTCCCTTGGACACTCGCAGCTTGCGGCTGTTGGACACCCACAGGTGCAGCAGGACGAGGACTGCAGCCACCAGCACCCACGGACTTCCTAGCGCCTCTGACAAAGTGGACATCTGGAACACGTCACAAGCACATGCTGTGGACGGAGCAGCACTGCAAAATATTCTACTAACGATTAGGCAGCGCGTGGAAAGAGGACGACAAGTCTTCTGTTCGGATAAGCTCAATCTTCAACACAACCTGGAATGTTTGGTGTAGAATCAACTTACAATCTATTAGAGGTAACTGTACCCCGTATCCCCTACCTAAGGATAGTTAATTTTTGAGATTTTTATGTTGTCGTTGTTGTGCCATTGTGTCCTTAGACTGGTCTGATGCAACTATACATACTAACCGATATACATAGCTACCACATCCTGACCTAATATGCTGAGCGAATTCCGTCCTTCACCTCCTTTTTCTGTTCTTAACCCACACACTTCTCACTAATACTAATTTTACAAGACCCTCATGTCTCTAAACGTGGTCTACTAATCTACCCCTACTCTTGGTCAAAGTTATCCATATTGTTTCCTCTGTCCCTCTTCCTAGTTAGTTACCCTATCCACCCATCTTATTCTCCTATAGCACCACATTTCGAAACCTATTGTTTTCCTTTCTACAACTCCTACCGTCCACGTTTCGCACTCATATAACGCCACGCTCCATACCAGTATTTATTAATAATAACTTATATTAGCCGTAAGAAAATTCCTCTTCCTTGCCTGTGCTTTCCTACTCCTACTCTAGTTATTACGCTGCCCAAGTAGCAGAATTCCTTAACGTCCTTCAAAATATTCCCTTCGAAAATGAAGGACATTTACAATACACTACTTTAAGTCCTGAATTGTTTTGCAAAACGTTTCTTATAGACTTTATAGATATACAATTGTAACAAGAGGTTTTGAAAATATAAAGTGTAATAAAATTAAGTAACTGATAAGCAAAAAAAAACCAAAGGCAATAATATAAATCACGAAGAAACGTATCAAATTATAAAATATATATATTTATTTGTACATAAATAGTATTAAGATAGTTTTATAACTCAGTAGGAAATTATTTCAGGACTGTGGATTATTAATAACTAATTAAAACCAGGAGTCCAGCAATTTAATAGAAAGTATTTTATTATACTCTCCTTGTCATCCATTACAGAGGCTCTCGGCTGTTTTTTGCCATAGTCATCTTATATTTATATAACTGTTTAAAATAGTTGAATTGAAGGAGATATGAGAAGAATATGAGGCAAGAAACAGCCGAAAGCTTCAATTATTGAATACAAGAAGAATATAATAAAATACTTCATATTAAATTGCTGGATTCCAGGTTTTAATTAATTATTAATAGTTTTGTAAATAATAATACTCTGTAAAGAAAGAGAGCATAAAGTGTAATATCTTTGTAAATAGATTGCTACACTTTGCGATATTTATATTGAGACGAGCTTTAAAATTTTTATAAAATCTGTAAATATATTAAATAATTCAATGACGAATGTACAATAAGGTAAGCGTATAAGGTGTTAACTAATTGTAACATATTGTATGAATGCATCGATAATAATATAAGGTGAAATCTAGTAGAATTGTCTAGAAGGAGATGAGTTCCTGTAGCGGTCAATGAAGAAATGACTTAAAATGACTATTTTATGCAAGAGGACTCTATTGATTAATCAATAAAGTAATAAACCTAGATGTAACAAACAATTCGTAGGTTGACGTCATAGCAGACAGTTTAAAAGATTTTTACATTCGATTGGTTCTTATTACTACATTACAAGTAAAGTAATAGCAATTGAGTGCAGACCTTGTAGCATCGAGCAGGATGGGTTTGTTGGTGACTGTCCACCTTCTCAAGGAAAGTCTTTATGTGTTAATTCCGGCCCCGGGATGAGTGAGCTGAATAGTCCTCGTGACCCACTGTGACATTTCAGGAGGAAAATAATTTCAGATCGCAATCTCACTTCCTTCCTCCTGAATATGGAACGCTGGCTAGGCCTACTATGATATGGCGAAACGTTTACTCCGCAGAAGAAAGAGGTCCATCCCCATGGCAGTTTCAACTGTTTCGCCCTGTAAGGTAAAGCCTAATGGCATACACGGGTCAGCTGCTGGTCCTATCCAGTATTTCCTGAAATATAAAACTACCAGATGAAAAGAGGCCCTAGGCTATTCCACTTATGAGGCCCTTTCACCTCCCATTTTTAAGTTTGTAAATTACAAGAAAGATAATCATTACTGTGATATATATATGTTAAATGAAACATGTTGTGATTATAAAACAAAATGTGGCACGGATAATAAATAAAAAAGTCGAGAACACTTATTTGGACATTTATTCTAAGCACCATATGTATAGTACTTGTAACAATAACTAATCAAACATAGCACACAACATTTACAAAGAAACAAAATTCAAATAATGAACATCTTTGACTACGAAAATAAAATAACAAATATCAGATATATTAAATATATTCAATACATTCACGATTATACCAAATTTAATTAATAATAATTCGCATTTAAAGTTGAAGTATGAATTATTATGAATTTTAAGTCTTAAAGTAAACCAAAAATGGAACTTTATTCAAACAAAATCCAGATCACAAAAAAGAAAATATCAAATTGTATATCATATTAAATTTTATGTTAATAGTTATTTTATTTAAGAACTGATTCAATCCAAGAATACATTTAAAAGGAAATAGTAGATTAGAAGAATTTCTTTCTAAATTTTTTCACACAGAATTCTTCTGTAAGTTCATCAAAATATATTTTTCTGAAGGTCTCATTTTCGATGCACAAAATACTCAATAAAGACAACCTCGTCTGGGCCATTGTACTTCTCAATTGATTTTTGATATTTTTAAGTCTTGAAAATAACTTTTCTCCGGTACAATTAGTGACTATTAAAATGATAAACAGTCGTAAGATTGATTCCACATTGGGGAAGGCCACTTGACTATTTTCTTTGAAGATTATTTGATACAAGTCTGTATGCGACATGTGTGGAAATGAAATAGTTCTCCAGTAAGATTTTGGTTGACATCTTCTGGGTATTCTGCATTAACACCTCTTTGACGTTTTACCTTTGATAAAGTAAGATTGGCAAGAAAAGAAAATATTTTCACTACATCATCATAAACAGAAGCTGTTCTTCCTAAATTTGATTCTAGTGCATTTAATATAGGAATAAAGGATTTAATCTTAAATTTATCTCTTGAAGAGAGTTCGTGTAAGGCATGAATTTTGGTAATTTCCTTGCCTTTTACTTATTATTATCCTTCTGGCAGTTCTATATTCAGCACTTGGCAACGTGTTTTTTGCTTCGGATTAAATCTTCACCGGGAAAGTCTACGTTCGTTTTTTGCTTGTTGCTCAAGTGCACCAAAATCTTCCCAATTTCACGTTAACTATCCAAAAGTGACCTATACCAATCTGCACAACTACTAAGTAAAATATGTCTCAGTATTCGATTCCAGAATTACAATAGTGTAATTGTAATTTTGCTAACAATTTGAATGTAGGCCGCCTTGTCACGCGTCCCGCAAGGTTTATTTCACGATAACCAGCATGAAGACTCACTTGATTTAATAGTCAAGAAATCTCCTGGTACATTAACTAATCACACTACTAAAACCGTCCTAAACGTTCTTCGAGATAAGCCTATATCTATTTCTTTTCCACGTTCCGAACCAGCTTCGAGTGCAGAGTCAAGGCAAGACTGCTACATCGAAAAACTGCAAAGGATCCCTACTTTTCTTGTTTGCGGCTCCCTCTCAGGCGAACACGTGACCTGGAACCAAAGAATGGGTGTGGGAAAATATTCCTTCGTAAACAGGTCAATGGGGGATTGGGATGCTTTACCTGCAAGGGAACCAGAGTGAGCGAATACATATAAGAACGCCTAAAAGTGAGGTGCAAATTTAGTGATATGAAGGAAAGCAAGGACGTGAAATATTCTAAAATTGTGTAATTATTATTGTGGTGTCTGTAAATTTTTAATATCAAAACTGCCATTAGGCAAATTTCCATCTATAATAATAATAAATACAATTAGTTGTGAAAGTACAAGGGTTTATTTTTGAATGGAACACGCGATGTTACAACAGAGCTGCCTGCAAAGCGTCCGTGACATCTTGGCCCGTGGCGTCGGTGAGAAACACGCGGATTGGCGTCGCGTCACCATCAGCGATCCTGGCCTTCATCTCGGATCCCTGAAGCAACGAAAGAAAGACATCCTCTGCCTGGGAGGTCTGGGGAGGGCTCAGGCTGTCCGGGGGCCACGCTGCCAACGAACACTCCACGGCCTATTATAACAATATCAAATAATTAGCGAACATTAACCTGATTGCCGTGCAAATAATTCATTTTGTAGCTGCTCCTCTTTGTGCTATTCACAGTCTGGAAACTTTTCCTCCTCCTCCTCCTTGTACAGCTCTTAACATTTGTCTTTTTAGAAGGCATACTTGCCTTTGCGAATGTCGTAGGAAATTTCTTTTCCATCTTTGTATACATCCTTCCTTACTATATGATACTTTATTCTACCCATGCAGCTAATCCCCTATTATCATCCAAAACCATGTTGTTTGTTGTGGTATTGTCCTGAGACAAGTCTCATGCAACCCTCCATGCTAACCTATCTTGCCCAAGCTTTTCATTTCCGCATAACTACCACATCCTCCCTAATCTGCTTAGCCTATTCCACACTTTGCCTCTCTCTCTTCTCTTCTTACCTCACACACTTCCCCCTAATGCTAATTTTACAAGACCCTCGTGTCTTAAAACGTGGCCTATTAATCTATCCCTTCTCTTGATCAAAGTTCTCCATATTGTCCACTCTTCACCTATTCTGTTTAGAACTTCCTCGTTAGTTATACTATAGACCCATCTCATTATCCTATAGAACAACATTCAAAGACTTCTAATCTTTTCCTTTCTGCAATCCCTACCGTCCACGTTTATATCACCACAATCCATACCAACATTTTTAGCAATGATTTCCTAATAAAATTGTATCTAACTTTGTTAATAATAAATAAACAGTCAGAAGAAGGAGAACGAATATGGAAATGTTGACAATCTGCAAAAACACTTGTATTTTAAGTCCTGAAAATTCCCAGCTACCTGGATAGCACAGTCAACCAAGATTCTGGTTATGATTTGGGCAACGGCAGTCAGGAAATCTCAACTCTGTCAGCTAGATGAAAGGAGTTTTCACGTTTTTAGAACTCAGGTAAGGATAGAAACTAGGTAATAGAAACATGACTGAAATAATGTTACTCAAGTGACCAACTGAGATATAAAGTCAACGACGTCTCACGGTGCGTTCGTTCGGCTCACCTGGAAAGGCAGCTGAAGAAACTCCGGTTCGACGTCGGCGACGTCCTCCTCATCGTAGCTCTCCACGTTACCGTAGTCCACGAAACGCAGACGGTAGTCACCCAGAAGGCAAGCCCGAAACCAGCGTCGGTCGCCGCCGTATCTGGCGAGCACGAAGCGTCCCTGCTTCAGGCTGGTGGCCTTCGGGTGTTCGCGGGAGTTGATGAACCCTTCCAAAGACGCTAGCGGACTCCGATCACCAAAGGCGACGTAGATGGTCGACGTCGATTCTGCGTGGGTCACCTGTCCCTCGGCTACATTCGAAGGCGGCGTCGCGACGCCAGGGGAAAGCAACTCGGCAACACCGGCTCGCACCATCTGCAGGTTGGCAGAGATGGAAGTCTCAAACGGCTGCAGGATGATGCCGTCAGAGTCGCCCAGGCGTCGCACTTCGCAGCGCGTCCCCCGGGGCAGCAGCACCTTGAGGGCGTCTGTGGTGTCGTCTCCAGGACGTGGACATACGCCGGCCAGGCGGAGACGTCGCGCCAGTGGAGGCAACAGACAGTCCCAAGGCCGGAGGGGACGCAGACGGTTCCAGGTCATCTTCACTTCCTCGCCCGTGTCGACGAGGAATACCGACGCAATGTCGCCATGCCCCACGCGTACCTCAGTGCAAACACATCAACATCACTTAAGAC
Source organism: Eucriotettix oculatus (assembly GCA_034510155.1). Classification (NCBI taxonomy): domain Eukaryota; kingdom Metazoa; phylum Arthropoda; class Insecta; order Orthoptera; family Tetrigidae; genus Eucriotettix; species Eucriotettix oculatus. The sequence goes on from CM067379.1 coordinate 17,876,338, forward strand.
TGAAACGATGAAGCAGGATCATGAAGGAGGCCAAAGAGGCTGGACTGCCAAGACAAAGTAACGAAGAAGAAATTGTACATTGGTGCAAATTTACAGACGCATATGCATCATTTATCACAAGCATAAACTTAAGTAACTTTCGGCTCCATGGCCATCATCTGCAATGTGCAAAACAAATTTATTAAAAAGGTATCTAATACACCAGTTTTACATTTTGCACAATCCAATGTTACTGTGGGAGGACATATTTCGTTGTGATAGAGATTCATCCATATGGTGATAGTGTATGTATACTAAGCAATTTAAGAAAAATGTACTACTGATAACCTAAAGAAAGCAAATATTCCACTTTGTCAATATTAAAAATATACAAATGGATGTATCAAATTCTTTTAATCAATTTTGATTAACATGTAAAGTTATAGAAATGTACAAACAGATTCAGTTGTAAAAATTTGGCGTACTAAATAAATAAAACTGATGATAGGACTTAACTGAACTGAATACATAATTTTAATAAACAAAGACAATATCCTACTCTCTACAAAGGTTTAATTAATGGTATAATTAAATTAAATATTGTTAATAAAAATTGTTTAAATTATTGAAAACCCAAAGCCCCAAATTCATTTATATTTATACACAGTGTTAAAGTGTCAAATATTTAACTGGTGGTAGTAATCATGAAAACATACTTTCTGAGATGTGCACTCGTTCATAGCAGTTGGAGACATTTGGTTGTTAAGGACATTGGTTCTATAGCACCCCACAAGATGAACTCTGGAAGACTTTGGTCTCTCCATAGACCTTAGTTGGAGGAACATTTGCTACGTTTATTGAACAAAGACCTGGATCCAGTGTGTGGCAGCAGAAGGTGTGAATCATCCTTTTGTGTGAGAGGTACTACGTGATCTTCAAAGTGTCCAGGCTTCCTCACAGAAGTCTGCTGCAGATCCACCGGACCTCAATAAGACAGATTCACAAGAGATGGCATTCATAACCAGCGTGTGCGAGCTGATGAAAGTTCCTATGCAACTACAGAAAGAGGACATCACCATCATATCTCCATCAATTTACTTGCACAGTATATCCTACCACAAAAATTAAATGGGCCTCATTATCAATCATTTATTGTTATTATATTACCTATTTTGTTGGGGGTTGTGCCAAGTCAACAGTTTACGGATTTGGATTATTCACCTCTAGTAAGTGTCTTGAATGCACGTCAGGTTGAACACTCTCTTCTGTGAATAAGTGTGCAAGTCTCAGTAAATATGTTTTCTGGACCCACATTTATTGGACTTTTTTCCTACTACCTCCTCTGAAAATATTCGACGTTTTTAACAGCCTGGGCATGTTATGAATCCAGCAGATATGAAGCATATCTAGGACCGATAATGTGAATTGGCAGAAAGGGTAGCGACTACGGTAGGAGTATTACCTGCCCCCGACGCCACCGGAGGTCGAGGCCCTGCACAGCGCACGCTTCACCCACAGCCACATTAGTCACGACATCGTTGTTGCCAGTCAAAGAAAAGTAGGCGTCGCGCATGTCGTCCAGCAGCCTGGCGTAGGCAGCGTCGTCGTGCACGAAGACCTCGACAGAGGACGCTACGTGGCTCACGGCGCCGCGGATCACCTTCCAGCTGGTCCTCAAGGGGCGCCGAGACTTGACGTGGGCATCGTACACCTCCACGTCAACCAACCAGCGCCCGGCGACGCGGCTCGTGGCCACGACACACAGCACAGCCCCTCTCAAGCCCTCCAGCGACGTCTCCTCAGCCCACGTCGCCAGTCGACACCTCACGGCGTGCGCCGCGACGCCGGCCGCCTCCGGGGGCAGCTGCCACATCGACGCGTCGTCCGGCATCGCCAGGGTCTCCCCGGTGTCCAGGTCCCGCAGAACGACGCGCCCCGGCAGCACCTCGCAGCGTCGCGCCCTCTCCGAGGAACTCCTTTCGTCGTACAGAACGATGTGCGCGCCGTCGACGGGTCTGCCGGGAAGGCGTCGTAGGTCCTGCGGACGCCACAAGAACTTCGGCAGCCGGCCCTTAGGGCGCAGCCAGAAATCGGTACCATCTTTCCCGTGTGACATAATCATCTCCGTCTCGACGCCAAGGGGCAATGCCGAAAGAGGAACCCTCGGCGGCGACATCTCCGCGCAAAGTGACGCCAAATTGTTCCCCGCGAAGAAAAACAGTCCCCTGACGAAGCTGGCGAGGAGAGGGACGTCCCCTGAGGAAGACGCTTCGTCTAGCAGACGGGTCAAGGCGTCGGCCACTTCGTGTCCCATGGAAAGCGCCTCTTCCAGAGACGACGTAATCGCAGCTCTGGTAACACACGGGAATTTCTGCAAATACTTTCGAGCAATCGAGGTAAAACAAGTTGGGAGGTTATGTTCCTCTCAGGGGAGATTGATATTGAGGAAATGCGTTAATGAGTTTGCAGATCGCCAAGCAGACTGAATAGAAAAGTGGACAGTAGAAGTTGCAGAAAGGAAAAGAATAGAAGCCCTTGAAATGTGGTGCTATAGGATAATGAGATGTTGAGGATAGGCTAACTAATGAGAAAGTTCTTAACAGAATAGGGGAAGAGCGAACAATATGGAGAACTTTGATCAAGAGAAGGGATAGTAGGCCACGTTTTAAGACGCGAGGGTCTTGTAAAATTAGCATTAGAGGGAAGTGTGTGAGGTAAGAAGAGAAGAGAGAGAGGCAAAGCGTGGAAGTGTGGAAGAGGGAGCCGAAGAATGGAATACGATAAGCAGAATTGGAAGGATGTGGGGTGTGTTAGTTATAAGGAAATGAAAAGACTTGCGCAAGATAGGTTAGCATGGAGGGTTGCTTCAGACCAAATTTAGGACTGAATACCACAACTACAATAAATCTATTCTTGTAGACAACAAATTTTCTGTTCTTACATGACTGTATGGGACGTTAATTCTTAATTTATGCATGTAGAATATAATCAACTGACTTGAAACTGGACAGCGAATGTTCGTTGAAACATTTAGTTGCTACGAAGCTGAACGTAGTCGTCAGGTGGCAGAATTCTCGCACGTGAATTCTACACAATTACCAATTATAAATCCCGTGCTTTGACACCCCTGTATGACCCCCAAATGTAGGTTATTAAAAAAAGGCACGTAACCTAAATCTGATTGAAACAATAAAACAACGGCGTTAGCGTAAACAACTTGAATTTTGTTGATACGAAAGTCTCTTCTGTTGTTTGATACAGGCTGGAGATAAAAACACCATTCCAATACATATTATTACTAACCTTTCCTGATCCATGGTCGACGAAGCCATCCGGAAGCAGTTTCTCAGCCACAGTCAACAATCACAGACAGTCTGTAGTTGTTACGTAGGATCCTCCGCCTTCTCTATACGGCAGATATCGACTACCCCGAAACGGTTGATTCTTACCGACGGGACGGCAAACGTTGGAACTAGTAGACTCGAGTCAAACAGTGTGTCATTTCACATATACATAAAATACGGAACGTCTATGTTCAAGGTATTTTAATTACAAAGGGGAGTGGCCAAATTACAGACAAAAATTACTTTAAATAAGGCCAAAAACAGACAAAAAAATTGTGAAACATAATAAACTATAATTTAAAAACAACTGCATGTTTCGATCATGATATGGACCCCCTACAGATGTAGCCTGTTAATCGAAAAAGAAAACTTTCCACGCCATGGATTTCCCTATGTAATTAAACATGATAATCCTAACTCGCAACAACAGCCTTATTAAAATTTATGTATGAGTTTTTTATTTAATATCTTAAGTACAATCATTTGAGACAAACTTGGACAACATTCATGTTTCAATTAACAGGTAACGCTAATACAGATAATTACTCATTTACTTTGAATTAATGGCATGGTAATTGTTTTAAATGGTAATTTCTGTATATTGTTGTTGATGTGATATTCATTCCTAAGACTGATCTGATGCAACCCTCCATGCTATACTATGTTGCGCAAGCCTTTCCTTTTCTACATAGCTACTACATTATCCCTAATCTGCAGTCCATCCTTGGCCTCCCTCTTCTGTTCTTAACCCAAACACTTCCCTCTAATGCTAATTTTACAAGACCCTCTTGTCTTAAAACGTGGCCTATTAATCTATCCCTTCTCTTGGTCAACGTCCTCCATATTGTTCTCTCTTCTCTTATTCTTCTAAGACCTTCCTAGTTAGTTACCCTATCCACCCATCTCATTCTCCTACAACAGCACATTTCAAACGCTTCTATTCTTTTCCTTTCCCCAACTCCTATAGTCCACGTTACGCACCCACATAACGCCACGCCCCGTACGAGCATTTTTAGCAAAGATTTCCTAATATTCACACATATTACCCGTAAGTAAATCCGTCTTTTTCGCGAAAGCCTTCCTTGCCTGTGCTATCCTACTCTTTGTGTCTACTATACTTCTACCATCCCTAGTTATTACGCTTCCGAAGCAGCAAAATTCCATAACTTCCGTCAAAATATCCCTTCCCAATCTAACAGCCTTTGTTGTTCCACTCTTTCCCAAACTACACTCCATTACATTGGTTTGCCATCTATTAATCTTAATATTGAACTCTTCTCCAGTACTCCGTTCATGTCATTTATTATGGATTCCAAGTTTTCTGCAGATTCTCCTAATACTACAATATCGTCGGAAAGAGTAAGATTTTTATTTCTTCTCCTTGCAGTATGATTCGTTTTCCATATTCGGTCTTAAATTTATTAATCGCCTGTTATATACATAAGTTAAACAGCATAGGTGACAGACTGCATCCTTGTCTTACTCCTTTCTTTTCTTTTCTTGATCATCTATTGCTGCCTGTCTTCTGTAGAGGTTATGTATTAGCCTCCTTTCTCGATATTTTATTCCAATTTCTCGAAAATTCTGTATAATTTTCGTGTATTATTTGGCACCCGCTCAGTCACCCGTTAATGACGACATTTTGTGCACCAGTTATGTAGCTGTTGACGATATATCTTGTTAATTGTTGGTTAAACAGTCTTCGCGATTGCCTTTGAGATGGCAAGATGGACTCCCACGGCGATGGCTCGACATCCTCAGATCCACGCAGACAAACCGTGAAAGTTGATCAGTATCTACACTTACTAAGACTCTTCAACTTTTAATAACTTGACAGAATAACATATAACAGTTTTCAAAAGTTTTCTGTTACTCTTTCTCTAACTGTTTCCGCCTCCCACCGCCGGATGAATAACATTACCATTTTTTCAAACGTGACGCCGTTTACGTTTCCCCTGTTCTAACATTGTATGTAAAGTAATTCTAAAGGAGCTGAATAGCTTGAAAAATATGAATATTCAATATCTTCTTTCATTACATCAAGTGTGGGGCATCTTTTTTTAAAAATATTTTAACGTAATTAAACAAAGTTAATGAGGTTCTTTAAGACAGGTGGGAGCGACCCTAAACTTCTGGTCAAACTTCTTGATCAAGTTATCTGAAACTCTGGCCATCTGCTTATCGCGACAATTGGATGTATTGAAAAAGATAAGTACAATGAAAAGTAAGAGAAATATTTGGGATAAAAAATGCGATAAGCATTAAAAGAATTGGAAAAATCAGGAGAACTTTTCTATCTCTTTAGAAAAGAATTCGGAAACGAAATATGGAAAATAGAGGGTAATTTCAGAAAATTAGAGGCAGGAATTCGATTCTTGAATAAGAAATTCTATTCTTGGGTGAAGAAGGAAAATTGAAGAAAAAAATGTGATGCAATGGCGATCGCTGGTCCATCACAATATGCTTTCTGAAAGTTCCAGCCACTCTTGCACGTTGCTATGCCCTACCTCTCATTAAGTTAAAGGTTTTTACCGACACATTTAACAGTTCAATATCATAATATGAGAAACCAATTAAATGTATCATTTGTATTCTTCCCATAAATGAGTAAGGAAAGGTTTACACTGGCTGTGATCACTGCTATAAAATGAGGTGCAGTGATGTCAATAGCGTATAAACATATGCCAGTGCTGCACTGGCAATCAGTCGCTGATAAGTCAGCTCTGTCTCAATTTTCTTGGAACGTGTGAACAGTGTGTCAGGCGTGAATGGAGTGTGCAGTTGTCTGCTCACAATGTAAATGGCTGGCTGTGCACAGTCAACCGAATTTGGACGGACATAACTGCCCGTGTAAACCTACATTAACTCGGGTTTTTGTAAAAAATAAAGGGCTGATTAACACCCCAATTCTGATATGATGAATTTGTCATCCATTACATTATTTGTTCTCATACGTATGTATCGAAATATTTCGTTCCATTGAGGAATATCTTTGCAGGAGCGATATTTGAATTTGCTGGACCAAGATGATAAATCAACATCGCCGGCCTTGATGAATGCGAATAGTTTACGCTCTCGCATGATATATCCGCAAAGGTTTTGCGCTAAACGAAGCAACTGTGAGAAAATGGCAGGCATCGATCATCCCGATCCAAAATGCGACATTGGACTACGTAAGAACCTAAAGAGAAAATACGTTCCCATGGTGGGGAAGGAAGATGAGGCATTCGTAGAAGGTAGTCGTCTGAGAGACTCGTTCTTCGACGTACCTTGCGAAGAATTAGCCCGAAAGCTGTTGGGCAAGATACTAGCTCGCAGACTAGATGACCGAACCGTTCTCAAAGGCCGCATTGTGGAGACAGAATCGTACTTGGGTGGCGATGACAAAGCGTCCATGAGTTTCAACGGAAAAGTCACAGAGAGGAACAAACCTATGTACATGAAACCAGGCACAGCCTTTGTGTACCTTACCTATGGCATGTATCACATCCTCAACATATCCAGTCAAGGTTAATACAAATACACACTGTAAAATGACACATTTTACCAACGTTTCTTACGATTGTCTTAATAAATCTTGTAGTGAATTCTAGTTAAATGACTTCCGTTGAATAAAAAGTGAAAATTTCAAATCAACATTAAAACTATAATTTTTTTTTATTTGCAAGTGTAAAATGGAGGTTTTTAGTTAACAATCTCTTTATCACGACAGTTAAATTAATTTTGAACTACCAAATTTGTAATTTGATTTTATGTGGACCTCCCAATTTTCCATATCAAAGGAAAAACCTATTTCAAAATCATTACATACAAATATTTTTTATAAATAATATTTACTCTTCATTTGCCCTTACTACTTCAACCTTCAGGTGTTGTCTTATTAATGTAATTCATTGGCTTTGGAACAAGTGGCTTTTGGTATAACCAACCCCTCCCTTGTCCCACTTGACACATGTAACATAGCAAATATAATGTAGATATTCAACCTATGGGAGTATGGGTATGACTTACAGTTGCTTATATTGAAGCCTACTGGTGTCCAAAGTTTATTTATAGAAGTCCGAATTTACATCATTCTTAAATTCTAGGAGAGGGAGCAGCTGTACTGTTGCGAGCACTGGAACCTATTGAAGGACTGGATATCATGCAGTCACAGAGGCAGAAGGGCAGGAAAAAACCCTTGTCAAAAGCTTTAAAACCTCATGAACTATGTAATGGACCAGCCAAGCTGTGCACCAGCTTACTCATTGACAAGCAATCGTGTAATACACAGGATCTTGCCTGCTTCTCTGGAATGTGGCTTGAATGTGATGAAGTCGGCAAGGTAATTGAGAAGAGTGCTAAAGTTATGAGCACCAGCAGAATAGGCATAGATTCAGTAGGTCCAAAGTGGGCAAAAATGCCTCTGCGTTTCTACTTACTTGGAAATGCATCTGTGAGCAGAGTGGACAGGTGAAAGAAAATGAACTGGAGGAAAATTTGTGAGGCTACTTTTTATATAAAAAAGTAAAAACTACATATATGTGCAACAATATTTGTATTTATTATAGTGATAATATTATTATAAAACATGTTGAGGTTGTTACACCTTTGGCATTGTACTGAATTAAATAAGTTCTTTCTAATTTTAAATGAATTGATATGCCAGAAAGTCTTCCTATCCCTAATAATTCACTATAAACAGTCTGCTTGAGAATTTTTTCCACACACTATATAAGAGCCAGCATTGCAAATTGTGGGACGAGTAAAAGCTTGGGTCAAATTTGCCAGGCAAATCCCTCTTGTTAGGGATTTCTAAATTTTCTCTACACTATCAGAGTATCTGAGGCAGATATTTAATTCATTTATGTTGTCAGCTGTATTATTTTCTACTAAGTTTATGCATAACAATAAGGAACCAGTTAATGTGAGAAAAGGTGCCTTACTAAAGCACCTGTTGTGGTAATCAGTCCTAAGACTGGCCTATGCAAGCCTTTTCATAACTACTACATCCTCCCTAATCTGCTTAGTGTTTCCATCCTTGGCCTCCCTCTTATGTTCTTATTCCACATGCTTTCCTCTAATGCTAATTTTACATGACCCTAGTGTCTCAAAACATCCCTTCTCTTGAGCAACACCTATTCAACAGGAAACTGATATATTGAATGATTCACATTCTAATTAAACAATCCACTCTGTCCAACTACATGAACTACAAAAATAAAACATTTTCAGATGCATGATACCAACAAATAGACATGTCACTTGATAGGTATTTTTAATCGTGAATTGAATATAAAAATATTCATTTACTGCTGTATTATGCAAGTATTAATGGGCGAAAGACAAAAAATGTATTAAACTGGTCAAGTTACTGGGTCGACTGTAAAATTAAATATTTCGTGAGAATTTAAAAAATCTACCTTTAATTAAAATGTGTTACAATTCTTGACTCATTCTGCTTCCTGTTAAGGGTATATGGAAAACGATTTTGATGTTTTCCTAATTAATATGAATATGTTAGCTGTTTATAGGTTATGTTTTCTTCTGTACTGAGAAATGGTAAATTATATGGCAATATATTATAAATACAGCAGGGGGGATAAAGTTCTTACAATAATAATATGTGACGATAAAAATTTTCGTTAATCAAATATGACAGTAATACGTATGGGCAGAGTCAAAACTGCACAAGAAAACGAATACTCGGCCAATGAAGAGTTTACGAGGCAACAGTTTCAGTTAGAAAATAGGTTAAGATCTAGAAAAGCAATGATTCTCGACAATCACATTCGGTGATATCGATGTCCTGCTAATCGTAGTTGATATTTCGTCGACCTGTTCAAATTACAAATTCGATGTTGACATTTGCTCGCCTCCTGGGCTACGAAGAACGGAACGGCGGACACTGATTAAACTCGTACAAAGCGTTCCAAGTACTGTATAGTTGTTCAGCTTCTAACCCCTCCCCCCCCAAAAAAAACATGACAGATTTTGGTTCTCGTAATCCTTCATATACAGTTATGGACAGTAGTGATACGAGGAGCAGATACTTTACACACCAGTGCGATTCTGCATTAGAACGACAGGAGATCCGAAAAAGAACGGCGAAGAACTCATTACCCAAACAGTCGGCGAAGAAGAGGTGTATTGATGCGGAGAAGACGGAGGGCAGCCTGACGACACAGATTGCCCAATGTAGTTCGGATGTCCGACTTGGAGATTCTTTCTTCAATGTCCCTTGTGAAGAATTGGCCAAAAGGCTCCTGGGAAAAGTACTGGTTCGTCGATTAGATGATGGAACCATCCTCAAGGGCCGCATAGTGGAAACAGAATCCTATTTGGGTGGTGAAGACAAAGCTTCTCACTCTTTCAACGGGAAAATCACCGAGAGAAATAAACCGATGTTCATGAATCCCGGCACAGCTTATGTTTATCTCACATACGGAATGTACCATTGCTTTAACATATCTAGCCAAGGTTAGTTTCTATATTGGCCATGTGACAAAGTATTGTTTACTTTTTTCAATATAGGCATTATCAAAACTTACAATTTTGCACTAAAGGGGAATATCACCCCCAAACGTATACGTCAGGATATTCCCTTCCTTGTTTACAAGTTAACAAACTGTGAAGCCTCTTGTTCACCAATCACGAGTTAGGGGTGTATACCCGGGGGAAATAACTCCACCACTTTCCAATTTTGCTCAATTAACCTTTCAAATAGTAATTTGTATGTTGTTATGATTTACTTCCATCTTACCTCTTGCAGGTGAGGGATCGGCTGTCCTCATAAGGGCCGTGGAACCACTCGAAGGATTGAGTGTTATGCAGGCTCGCAGACTGTGTGTCAGAAAGAATCCTCCGGCAAAGGCATTGAAACCTCACGAACTTTGTAACGGGCCAGCTAAACTGTGTATTAGCATGAAAATTGACAAACAGACTTGCAACGCACAGGATCTAACCTCCTGGTCACAACTCTGGGTTGAGCGTGACACACTCGCTGAGGAGCCAGTAGTTGTTACCAGCACAAGAATAGGCATAGACTCTGTAGACACCGAATGGGCAAACAAACCTCTTCGTTTCTACTTGTTTGGCAATAGGTCTGTCAGCAGAGTAGATAAGGTTGAAGAGAGGAAATTGCAAGAACCACCACAGTGTCGTTAAATATTTTCAATTGTTCCCAAATGTAAAATGTATATACAATTACTCAACCATATAATTTTTTTGCGGTCAATTTGTACAGGTCTGCTATTTTCTCCACTATTTCCGTTTATTCACAATCTACATGTCATCTGAACAGGTTTCAGTACGATAATGAACTGGGATACAATTGACACAGACATTATATTCTAATTCAAACAATGTATTAAATATATATATATATATATGCTCTGTTTACATTTTCCATCCATTGTAAATAAACACTTATTGTAGAAATTATAGATAAAATAACAGTAGGTAGTAATGTTTCTCCTGAGCTTCCACTATGGTCATCCAGAGTGTAGCAACTCATAGTAGCTTAGATCAGACCCAAAAATAATCAACAGATGTGAACAAGGACTGGTGATTTACAATCACTCTGAGTTCTATGTACCAGTTGGATAATTTAATCTACCACAATTTCAGGTGCTTTAATTTTTGTGATCACCATAAGAAAAAAAATATAGGGTATTCTCAAACAGGGTGTGAATTAAACAAGCTGTGTGTGAGATATTAAAAAAAAATAATTTCAAAGAGCATACATGGGCCTTTGAAATAAAAAATAATTTCATTAATGTGTCACACAGCTTGTTTTATTCCATTTCAACACCCCAAACTTATTGTTAAACCCTATACATAAACATAAGTATTCTTCATGTTTCAGCTTTAATCAAGATCTTTATCAAACAATTAAGCATCAAAATTATCGTAATGTTTAATAATCCAAAATTAGGATTGAAACAATAGCACTTGGATGTAATACAATTGTCAAGTGACTAGTTTCATTCAGTGACCGAATTTGTTTGTAGCAATGAAGTTCATAGGTTGATGGGATAATACAAAAACAAAAATCTTGTCACTCCAATAACATGCCTTTATAAGTCAAAATTAATTGATATACATATAAATTATATCATTTATACAATAAAATCGATATAACATCTAAAATTGAAAAAATAAATATGTTACTTTCACTGATTACACATAAAACAACAAATTTTCAAAAGTAAACTATAGAATATCAAACAAAATTTTAAAAATAAGTATAATAGCAAAAATATTTTACATTCTGATAATCACAGGAACTTTAGGTAGTATGTTGTGATACATTTTGAACTCGTGGGTGCAACTAAATGTATAGAGAGAGAGCAGCCGGGTCACTGAAAAGCGGATTCATTATTGCACTAATAACACACTGAGTGGGTATGGGGTCTTGTGCCCAAGTTACATTACCGTACTTAAAAGTCTACTAAATACATAAATGAATATGTCATTTTATTTATAATGTGGTTCCAAGGACAAATGGATCAGTCTTTCTGCACCTTCACTATCCAAAGAATAAATGAAAAAATATATTCTAGCAACACACATTATCACACTAATAACATTCATAAGATTAGAGGGACTAAAAATTTGAGATGTGAAACACACAACATTAAAATCTGGACAATACATGTCAACAGTGTTAAATTGGCACCTATGTGCACAAGCACAGAATTTTGTAATATTACCTTTTGCATACACACATGTGATGCAGAATAATGTTAGCTCATCAGACCAGTCTAAGGACTGATTAATTCAACAACACATATATGATACATAGCTTTGTTTCCATAGTTTTAATTACCAACTGCTTGGTTCAAACAGTATTTTATAAAACTTTAAATGCCCCGACCAATACTACTGCTTTAACAACATAAATACGACATGCACCAGAAAAACTATCCTCTGAAGTTATGGTAACTTGATACAAAGTGAGTGTCCACACTTGTTCATCACTTAATTTTTATCCATTAAAAATGAGTGTCCCATTGTGTAGCAGTTCCCTTGCGTTATTGTGCAACAAAAGACCAGAATGAGATTAAATCACATTAAAAAAATATTTTTCGGACAGGGAAAAGAACTTGTTTCATTATTCACCAAGGGAAATATATTATGAATATGATTAATTACCTCTTTCCAGCATGCATTGATCTACAATTTGTAGAAAACATTGGAAAAAAATTAGCAATTCATTTCCAGAGAACATTAACATTGAAATGTATTTAAAAATACTTTTCACTGTTTAAAAGCTTTTGTACCTATTTGTTTATGATAAATCTACAATTTTATCACTGTTATACACACACAATTTTTCCTATAAGAGATTCTTTTTAACCACCTCAAAGAGGTCAAATTTTACTTGAAAAATACATCAATACTTGTTTACAACATAGATTTCTGACTTTAAAAATTACATAAAATAAAGACAGCCAATAAGTCAGCATATAAATTTATCACTATTTATTCAATAATGACAATTCATCTTCCTCAGGCATAAAATTTGGCAATTCATCTTATTTACTCCTTGACTCCCTCAGCCAACAAGATTATTGAATGTACAAGTGAAGAATTTAGTGTCATAGACCATCTCCAACAATGATACTTGTTTATTTCATAATATTTGTAAGTGCATAATAAAAAAGGGTCCTTTCAGCATTTGGAGAAAACATCAGAATATGTCTCTAACTGTTGAGGAGATGTATGCTTATAAATTACTAACAAACAGGGAACCTAATCTAGAACTTCCAGTCAAATAACAACTAAAACACTTGTGAAAATTTTAAAAGATTTTTCCTTGACTTCATAAAATACCAGTAAACACAAACCTTTGTATCTCCGAAAGTGTGTCTTATGTTAATAACTTCTTTACAATGCACAATTGGCCACTTTCTGACTTGACAACTCATTCCTGTTTCAATAAATACATTTAGAGACATTTTCTGAAAATAGAATGGATCATATCAGGTTCCACGATTATTTAAAGAAAGAAGTAACTTCAAAGTAAAACAATTGTACATGATAGAATTTGGGAAATGGATTACCCTCGATTGCTTGCCTGTCTTATTACAAATTACTGACCATTATTGAAAACATACAGAAAGGGTAGCTAGATTTAATTCAGTCTCAGGGATAATTTATATTCTTCCTATTTTCAATTTTGTACTTGGTGTAGATAATTAGGGAATCTTCCTATATGACATCTGGTATTTCAATAAGTTGGTGACATAGGAGATAGTGTAACCACACTTCATTGTATGGCTACACATCTCCATGCATTTCACTATGAGCAACCAAGCCCTCACGGTTAGGAAATGCCTTACCACATACTCTACAGGTAAAAGGCTTGGGGCCCGTGTGGGAACGCTCATGTAAGCGCAGGTCAGCAAGTAGACGATAGCTTTTCCCACAAAAATGGCAGTACAGCACTTTGCGTCCCAGATGTTTATCCACGGCTTCATTTTGTCGCCGGCCTATTACTTTGCAAACAGGACGTAGACGGCGCTTTCCCTGATGTTTTAACTGATGTTGATGGTTGACCAGTTTTGCTCCTTCATCCTGCCTTGGTGAGCACAGCTCTACAGAGAAACTTCTTCCTAAAGTTTTACTTCCTGTGAATTGACTTCCTCGAGATTTGTGAGAGTTTGCGTCAGTAAGAGAAGTGTCAATATGTGCATCACAACTTTTGCATCCAGAATTCTGCCTTTCACCCATTTCCATCAATTTTTCTTCCGAGTCATGAATATGTAATTGGACGGATGATAAATATTCTTCTTCAATTTTTTTATCATTTCCAAGGGTTGGCCTAAAATTTGATTCGGTTTCAAGATTTGAGGTGGGAAAATAATTGTTGCTTCCAGTTGAGGTGAGTTCCAAGTTCTTGTTATGGTCAGCAGTCAGTCCAAATTCTGCTCTGTGTATGTTAGCTTCAGGTACTATATCCCATTTCTCTGCTGGGACTCCCACCAAACTGTCCAAGATACGGTCTACACTTTTTAATGAACAGGCCAAATCTTTTTTCTCAACTTGGTCAACTGGGAGAGACGACCCTGGAAGATCTAGACATCCATCTAAAATTGAAGCAAGTCTCTTACAACCACCATCCAAGGAAATTGAGTCACAAGAATCATCAAATTCATGAGACTCTTTGTCATCATTCTCCATGATACATTCTGGCAGAGGGCCAAAGTTTCCATCCAGAGCAGAGAAGTCTGGTAGATCGTCAACCAGGTCACTCGCAGAAAACAGTGAAAGTGGCGGTGATGGGTCTCGTTGGGCGAACATCACATTGATTGCATCCCAGTAACATTGTGAACTGCAAAGAATGGCAAATCAATAAAAAGTGGAAGTCATATTCTATAAGAATTGAATCTTAAATTCCTAAATTTACATATAAAATATGAGGCTAGGCCATACAAGACTCAGAGCACCATTCACTAAGAAGAGGTCACACATAATGCCTCCCTTTATGTGATCTAGTTACATAAGGCAATGTCAAGGAAGGTGGAAATTAACAAATAAGTTTTTGATGTGTTGGATGAGTAATAGAAAATTCCCAAGAATTTATCTCCAATGAATAATATTATCTAAATAATTGTTCATACTCTTTATTTAAATTGTTGGAGTATTATTCTGACCAATTTATACACTTTTTTGATAAAACTTACTAATATTTAAAAGACTCAATAAATAGATACATACTTTTTCATGTTCCTTTCCCAGTTTCCTTGTTGATCATCATTTAATGATGTAAGCAACTTCTCAATATCATCTCCTGTGCTAACTAGAGGTGCATCACACCAGTTGACACCATTTGGTATGTCAGAAATTGATGAGTCATCCATTGGATCAGTGGCTTTTGAAGAGTCAGTCCGGACAGGTATTTTCCGTTGCCCCCCATTCTTGCTGTGATGGGACTTCTGGTGCTTGATAAGGTTGCCAATACAAGAATAAGTGCAACCACAGCTCTCACACATGTACGGCTTAAGTCCTGTGTGCAGTGTATTGTGTGTTACAAGACTTTCACGATGAGCAAACGCCTTGCCGCAGACTTTACACACAAAAGGTTTTTCACCAGTGTGGAGGCGCTCATGTCTTTGCATCTCTACCTTTAACCGGAAGCACTTGCCACAGTATCCACAGAGGAAAGTCTTTTCACCTGTGTGTACCAACCTGTGGCTGGCTAATGTTCCACGGGACATGAAGGATTTGCCACACTCCTCACAAGTGTGAGGGGGCTCTGTGCCACAACGACTTTCCACATGGATCTGAAACAATATATACTAATTTTTGGTGTATAGGGGTATTAAAATATTAAGTTTTTAGGAATTGGCTTCAATATAGCACAGTGAATTAAAATATTGAAATATAGACAATTACATAAATAATTTTTTAAGAACAATAGTGAAAATTGGTGGTACGAATAATCTATCATATCTAATTTAATTTTTTTTCCTGGTCCTTTGAAATGTGGGAGGTTTGTAAGGTAAACCCTGTATGTCAAATTTGATATGATATTGTGAAACCTTCATTTGTAAATATAGCACATAAATGGAACAAGTTAACTTCACCTTGAGGTTGATCCTTAGCTTGAAACCCTTGCCACAAAGGTGGCATGTCAACTGTGCAGGTTTCACTTCATGCCATTCTAAGTGTGCTTCTAGCCTTGCCTGAGAGTCAAAGCTGTCATTGCAAGAAGAGCACCTCCATGGCTTTGAGTGAGCTTCCTGTCTGTGTGTTGTCCTTTCTGCAGCTGTGTTGAAGTTCTCGCCACACTGTCTACATTGATAGGAGCTAAAATTCTTCTTCAATGAACTGATATCTGGAGCCACATCATATACCTATGATATGTAATGGAAAAGTATCTTGCTTCAAAATATTATCATTATGAATTTACATTTTATAATTAATGAAAATTATTTAATTACATATTTTGATTCTACTTTGAGTCAGATTCAAATTAATTAACAAATAATGTACAAATTTATTTTATCACACCCAACTAAATATGTACATATTTAGTTAATCTGCAAATGGGGAGTTTTCATGAACTTACAATGAATTTCTAATAAATGAAATTACTGCAAATAAATACAATTATTTTATATAATTAAATAAACTGGATTTATAGATTATTTTGTTGTAATTGGTGAATAAATAAAATTAATAATCTAAGATCAATTTAGAAAATGTATATAAAAATTTGTCTATAATTTATTTAAGAATATAGTCCTGAAAATAAAAACCCTGAAATCCAACAGAATGTAGAATATATATTAAGTATTATGGTAAGACTTCACAGTAATTTGTTGTTTAGGGATTCTGAATTTAGCACTACCACTACAGTAGCATTCTACACCTGTTATCAACTTCGCCTGGCAAATCTTGAAACAAATTTGTTATTTTACTTTCATTAGAGAATTGAAATAAGTGCATCCTGAATGTATGTAGTGCTCCATAATTTTGCATATTACTTAAATTAGAGCAATAGAGATATAATTTCATGTCTGTTTTATTGTCCAATTAGGATATTGGTATAACAATCCCCTTCTTTGCAATCTTTTGGCAGTGTCAATTTATTTATGGACATATTAAACAGTCTCATTAAGTATGGAACAATTGCCTCCCCACCAAGTTCTGCGGAGATGTCAACTGGACCAAGCAATTTCTTGTTATTTAATTCTCCCCCAACTGCCTTGGCTGGAATCTGAAAGTTTACAAATTCACAGTTTTCATTTTCTATCAAACCATACTCTTACTTTTTTTAAATGCAGAAGTGAAGTACTAGTTTAAAATGTTTGCCTTCACCTTATACGAAATTATGTTGATTCTGTCAATTCTTAAAACATATACTTTTCACTGTCCCCTCACTTTCTTTAAGATATAGTTGTAAAATCTCCCCCAATCTTTAACTATATTCAGGATGTTATGAAGGAACAATACTTGCACATTATGGAATTTGAACTGGAAAAATGTTTTACAATAACTCAGGATCCTTCAGAATTTAAGTAGTTTCACCAAAATATAGATGTAATTTTCTATTTCAAATAAACCACAATTTGTTTCCATCTATTATATCCTAATATCATCTGTTACTAGTTTAAAATAGGTTTATAAATGAAAAGACATCAAAAATAAAACAAGGAGTAAAACAATCTTTTGAGAACTTAATCCAGACTGTTAAGTATATCTGAAAAATTGACCTACCTCTGTGTGTTTTGACACTTTCTTAATGTGGTTGCACTTGCAAGTATCTTTGCAACTTTGGCAGTTATGCAATTTCATGTTTTCCCCATTTTTGGTCTTGCCTTCCACCAACTTCCCACTCATGTCCGGTAAGTGAAGCTGCATGTGTCTTAGGAGAAAGTATTCACTAACAAAGCTTATGCCACAATACTTGCAAGAAAAGTTCTTGAATATCCTGCGGCCAGTTGGCAGCCCGCCTTGGATCTTGAGCTTCTCATCCACCACATTCGTTGTCTTGGGAAGAGTGAAAGAATTCACTTGGAAAACCTTAGTAATGCTCTCCATGGCCATTTTACAAGATCATATCAACATCATGAAAACAAAGCGTTCAGACAGAATCTTATGATTTTAAGTTATCCATTTGGAAATGGGATGTGGCCAAAGTAGATTCATCCATAAAATTAAGAACAGTTTTTATCATCATTTTGATAACTTATTGAGAGAAAAAATAATTCCATATCTTAGTTATGAATCCTGAAAACATTTCAGTACAGTAGGTATTACATCACACAATAAAATTAGTAATAGTAATAATAAGATCTGAAAGAAAACACCCGGGAAGATATTGGAGTGTAAATAAACATGGTTTGATTCGCCAGTTACTGAACATGATTAATGATTTTTAAGACAAGGTTGCCAGGAACATGAATTAACTAAACGCCAACATGCTCAAAAAACAAGCTAATTCATACACAGATTACTTACTTCACTCATTTTCTCGAATTATTGTTGACCAAGTAATGTTCTTCCTTCTTACTAAATAATTACGTTGCCATAATTCACATTCATGAACAAAGTTATTTAAAAAGGTGTGCTGAATTCGGATTCTGCACCTACTTGCAAAAAAATTTGAGTATTATTTATTTGGGAAATAACTATCAAAGCTATAGGCGAGTAGGTGCAACATCCGAACTCTACCCAAAATGTTTACAATTTTGTCTTCGTCTCGAAATCTCATGATCGAAGACGTTGGCTCAACTCGAAAGATTACATTATTGCGTTCATGCACTGCTCACACATTATAATAATAATAATAGGTACTTTCCGAGACAGTCGGCCTTTGTTAGAAAATATAAACAATAACAACTGCCATTAAAATTGGAAGATGTGTCTTCTCAAAGATTCCACCCTTTCGTCAGAGGCGGTAGACACTTAATATGCGATTAGAAAAACAGTGTATCACTTTACAATTATTTATTTTTATTAACTTTCCAAATTAATTCAGTTTGGACGTGGAAATTAACATTAGTCGCTTAAACCCATTGGGGATTAGCCTAATTTAATATCCTACATTTATTTTTAGAAATGATGAACTATCTTATCATTTGTGTTCAAAATCTAGTTAATTCGCATATACTGTCTGATTACAATTTTCTTACAAGTCTTTTATTTCCAATATTTTTTCGATGTTGTTGTGTATTCAGTCCTGCTAATGGACTGATGCAACCCTACATGCTACCTATATTACGAAATCCTTTTCATTTTCACACTGCTACCATATCCCACATCCTAATCTATTTAGCGTATTCCATCCTTACCCTTCCCTTTTCCGTTCACTTTCCTCTAATGCTTATTTTCCAAGACCCTCATGCCTCAAAATGTGCCCTAGTAAACTATCCCTTCTCTTGGTCAACGTCCTCCATATTGTTCTCTCTTCCCCTATTCTACTTAGAACTTCTTCTATTTACCCATCTTATTCTCCAATAGCACCATGTTTCAAACACTTCTATTCTTTTCCTTCCTTCAACTCCTACCGTCCACGTTTCATACCTATATAACGCCACATTATTAGTAATGGTTTCCTAATATTCATATTAGCTGTAAGTAAATTCCTCTTATTTCCCTGTGCTATCTTATTCTAGTTTTAAGCTGCCCAAGTAGCAGAATTCCTTCAAAAAATCCGTTCCCAATCTAACACACTTTGTTTTCCACTGTTTACAATACTACACTCTATTACCTTGAGTTTCCCTCTATGAATCCTCATATTGAACTTTCTCCAGGACCATGTTCATGCCATTTCTTCTTCTGGTTCCCCTAATACTACAATATCAATGGCAAAACTTTGGATTTTTATTTCTTCTCCTTGCAGTTTGATTCCTTTTCGATATTTCGTTTTAACTTCCTTCATCGCCTGTTATATATATATAAGTTAAAGAGAATGTACATTTTAACTTACTTAAAGTTAAACAGTATTGCTGACAGACTGCTAACTCACTATGCTTTAGACATCTGCTGAGCCAAGACTGGAACAGAATTGCAATAACAGTTTTCTCATCAATTTGATTGCCAGCTGCAATCAGCGAAGGAATAAGGTCGAATATGTCTCAACACATTTGTCACTAAGTAAAGGATAGCGAGGAGACAAATAAATTTCTTTAAATTTCGGCATGTAATTAAATGTCTCTAAACATTTGTTGTCAAAGTAAAGGAGCCATTTATATCATTTACAACTTTTTTTTTTGGTAACAGGCAACTCCCTTTAATAGTATAGGTAGGGAATAGAAAAGGGGGGGATGTTGTAGGTAGCAATTGTTCACTACTCCTGGCTATAGTTTAAGGATCCTAAGAGGACCTAAAGATATGCAGGGAAAACCCTAGAAAACCTGCATTAGGTA
This sequence comes from Eucriotettix oculatus, assembly GCA_034510155.1. NCBI lineage: Eukaryota > Metazoa > Arthropoda > Insecta > Orthoptera > Tetrigidae > Eucriotettix > Eucriotettix oculatus. Next base: position 17,896,523 of record CM067379.1, read on the forward strand.
GGTCAGGCTATTGTGTACTATTCTCACACCCTACCAAATGACATGAGATGAGTTCGCTGTGGGGTTTCAGTATTCCCTTCTCTGTGTCTCCAGATAAAATACATGCCTGGGATATTGAGAGAATATTCTTACACAATTGCTCATCGTAGGAGGATAAAACAAAAGGTATATATAAATTAATGAAACATGCACACATAGGAAAGTAAGGATAGAAATGAGGGAGAAAGGTAGGAAATTTGCTTAAAGTCTTATGCTCATATGTTAAGTGTACAGAGGAATGGAAGAAGAAAGAAACACAGAGAATATTCGGTGCCACCGTGACTCGAACCCAGATCATCATAGAACCTGCGCTGTAGCCACAGAGTGCCTTGACCATTAGTCTATGTCGCCTACTTACCGAAGATCATCAGTTTTGAAGGCTATATTTAGTTGGGATGGATAGAGAGAATAGGAAAGAAGAGTTTATTTGAACTATCTACTTAGAATAGATTACAAACTAGCATTGCACACATTAGGGATTTGGATAGTGAGTAGGGTAGAAATAAGGGAGAAAGGTATGTAATTCACTTAAAGTCATATGCTTGACATATAATTATGCTCAGAGAAAGGCATATGCGGATGGGAAAGAGAGATAGAAAATAGGTGACATACCTGAGCTTCAGAGATGGCACTTTCTAGTAATCCCCTACATTTGGTTCAAAACAGCTGCTTTACTTTACGCTACAAAAATTCAGCCATCTGCAATCAAATTTATTTTATCGGAGGATTAATTAGGAAACTTTTCTGACCAATGCTAGCACTGCTAATATTATTAACCATTATGTTAACTTCATAGCTGTGAATATGAATATCTCATTATTCATTTAACAAAGACAAGTGTATTGGGTTCTGATTATAATTCCTGATGAAAGACAATATATTTCTACGATTAACACCAAGGCTCTCACAGAACATCTTGAAGATGTGTGTTTGTTATAAAATAATGTGTTTCATATTAAGTCAAACTTTTCTGAAAATGTTTCTTCATGCATTTGACTTAAATATGAGACAGTTATGCTATTTTTCATCATCTTCAACAAAGAAAACTAAGTACATAATTCTTAAACCTAAATGGAATGTCATAAATATATATGGGTCAATTTAGTCTCAAGTGTAAATAAGGTTAAGAAAGTGGAGACACACAAAATACTTCTCATTTATTGAACAGAGGTCATGAAGTTTGTATAATCAACATTATTCCACAAAGCCACACTAATCCAAATACAAAGGTGACTTATCACTTATCACTGACTACATATTACAGAGATATACAAACATGTAAATATGTTACTCTCAAGCATTTTTTTAATCTTACTTTTCATAAAAGATTTAAGAACTTAACAAAAAGTAAAAGAAGCGCAACTTATTTTGATGATGAAATGTAGGATGTATCATTCAGGGACGAAATCCTTTAGACTTGATGGAGCTTTATCAAATAAATATCAGTTTAAATATGTCAAAGAATGTTACATTAATCCACTTAAAGATTCAAAATATGAAAAGTACAGATTACATTTAAAATTGAAGACAAGGTGCACAAATAGATGGTTAAGTTGGCTCACCACATAGTGTTCTTCTTCACAAATAATTAATAATTCATTTAAATTTTCTGTATTCTTATTCATTATACTTACTTCTGGTTGTTTATTGAAAACGTTTAGTCTTTTTCTGTGGCTGAGTGAACAATTGGATATTATACTGTTTAAGTTGATCCAGCTATTTTCAGATTATATAAAGAAAAATATATTATGTTTGCAACTTTTTCACACATTTTCTGCTACTCACTTCATCTATAGACATATAAGTTCTAATGACTTTTCTTCTCACTGGAACCAATGAATACCCAGCAAATTTTAATCAAATTAACAACTCATGACTTTCACTGATTTTTCTTTGATTATATATTGATTTTAAATCTAACATATACTGACATTAAAGATCAAAATGAAGTGCAAATATGATATATCAACAAATAAATACTTAAATTTATCAGAGAAGCAACCTAATTTATGCAATGTGATATAATCTGCATTTTACATTACTTAATTAAAGCTTACAAACATATGGAATGTAACATACAACTTCTTGTGTCAAAATTTATTTGATATAAAGATAAATTAAAACAACCAATTTACATACAAGGTAATTTTAAGAAATTATATAATAAAGCTGTAGGTCTATACAGTCTAAGATATGCATGAAGATATAAGGGTGTAGTTAAAAATAAAAGCAGTGACATTGATTAATACATTTTCTCTATAACACAACATGCAGTACAGATGTATGATGGTGATTAGGCTATGGGTCACAATTTCTCAACTGAATTCAATCATTACTACAAAGTTCTTGAGCCCATTATCAATTCGAAATTCTACCATATCACAGTCAATTTGAGCTTTCCCATAACATGAACATATCACAGACTTTTAGCTAGAGGTGCAAATGAACTGCCCTCCAACTGACTTCTATTTCTATTAGCACAATTAAATTCTTTCAAATTTTCAGTTAACCAGTCATTTTGCACACTGAAATACTTTGTTATAAAGTCGCCACTCTTCTAACATAAGCATTCGTACAAAGTAACCCTGTTGTGAACCAGCTATGTCTACCATCAGTCAGGTTTTACTGGACATGCATGCAATTTTTACTAACAAAAACCTGAAGCAGTATACAATAAATATTATGAGACACCAAAAATAATTTAAACCTAAAAGAATAATTATTATACTAAGACATACAAAATATTTTTCTCTTTCCAACTTATGACATTTGTGCTTGAAAAAATAATTAAGAAATGCAAGTGTAGATCTTCGTAGCCCTTCTAGTAATTGTTAATCTCCTCACTGGAAATAAATGAATAATGTATTCACAGAAGTCTAAATTCATTCTACCCTCACCAAATTATGAAAAGTTTTCAATATAGAGGTAAACTTTTTGAAATGGCTGACTTCACAGCTTCCAAGGCGATATACTTACTCACTTAAGATATTTAGGGATAGCATCTTTTTGCTTATCTTCACGGTAAAGTTGGTTCACCACATAGTGTTCATACCCAGTTTTTGTTCCAGCATATTTTCAATAAGTGCTATATTATATGATTCTTCGATATTACATGGAAACTTAACCTCAGAAAGGCATAATTACTGCCAGAACAGTTCTTATAAGTTAATCTACAACCAATTCTTGCCATTACCTGCAAGAACCAGAATGTAGAATTCCTTATAACGAAGCATTGTGGGCCAGATTATAGTAACCTTATTTAATACAAGAACCTCACATAACTTGTTGATATGCATAAACTACATCAATCTTTATGGCACAAATTCTCACAAAACCAATACTGGGTAAAATAGAATTATATATGCCAAAAGAAAGTAAGACAACTTGTTTGACAAATAACGGAACACCTACGAACCACAGTAGTGGAATTAATTTTTCATGTGCTCAATTTATTTCATTCTGGAAAGACGTAGTCCAATATGAAATACAATAGGCTCTGGATTATACGCGTGCTGATTGACCACTTTGCAGCTCAAACAAGGCAATATACTTTAAAGGAAACTGGGGGCCAACATAGGTGCTGCAAGACTAAACCCAGGCACCTGTCAATCAGTTGATTTTGTTGAAAGAAGAGCACGATCCTGTCTGTCACTAAATGGTATTCCTCAGTTCTTATTAACACAGTAGGCAGTAGTACAGCAAAATGGTATGGGGAAAATGTTTTTGTGTGAGAAAAACCCCAATTAATTTATTGAATGATATTAATGTGGTTGAAGTTACAGTGAACTGCATTTACACAGGGCTTTGTAGCACACTTCAGAAGCTTTATAATGAAGAACATTGGCTTGCATCGCCAAAGGGCAAGTAAGTAGGCGTAAAAAATTAACGTTGTTAATTTGATGCCACTTATTAATTAAATTAAAGAAATCTCTTCCGCATCCTCCCCATTGAATTGAACATTCCAGTGACCTCAAAACATGAAACATGAAACACGTACCATAGAAAGTAATTTATGCTTGAACCTGGAAGCCGAAGTCCGAGTCTTCGAGTCCCAGCTGCAGTCCGTAGGCCGGACTGCCGAGGCCGCTCTCCTCCCACAGCTGGATGAGAGAGTTGAGAAGCTCGGCCCTCTCAGCGTCGTCGGCGTCGCGGCGCTTCCAGCCAAGGTAGTGCGCGCGTGTCCACCGCTCGGCCACGACGTTTTCGCAGAAGATGTCAAGATTTTCAGCCTCGCGCACCTTGAGCACGTGCGGACAAGGAAGACCCACGTGCAAGAAGAAGCCGCAGCGACACGCCTCGGGCGTCACCTCGAAGGTGCCCTCGGCCGAGTCCACGACGTAGGGGCGTCGGGCGGGCAGCGCGACGGCGCCGCGACGGAAGTAGCCAGCCTCGAGGAGCGCGTACGCGTAGGGCGTGAGCAGGCGCGAGTAGCTGAGCAACGAGCGGTGCGCCGGCATCTCCGTGGGCGTGCGGCTGCGCAGCGACTCCATCCTCGCGAGCGCCCCCGCGCGCTGTCCCGCCAGCACCGTGTCCAGGTCCGCGAAGAACGCGCCCAGCGACGACCCTCGCCGCAAGGCCGCCGTCACCTTGGCCGCGAAGAACTCGTCCACTCCGTCGCCGTAGGCCGGCGCCCGGCGTCGCTGCAGCCCGGCCACCCAGCGGTCACGCAGCGGGTGCCAGCGTCGCTGCACGTAGTCACGGACCGCCGCGACATGCAGCGACCCCAGCGCGGACTCGTACTCGTCCTCGTCCCACGCGCGAGCCATGCGCCGCAGCACCTCGAGGCCGGCGTCGCGCTCGTCCGCCGAGACGCCCAGCTCCTCGGGTGTCACGTCCTGGCGGAAAGCGTCCAGGGTGCCCGAGGGGCTGATGAGCAGTTCAGCCCCAGCAAAGGCCGCCGCCGGAACTTGGGCGTCAAAAAGATCCCTGTCTACCATGAGAGTCTTCGTACGGTCGCTTGCGTCGTTGCGGTCGCGGAAGACGAACGCCGCCGCGGTCACCGCCCTCGGCTCCTCGGAGGTGGACAGAAATGCAGCCACCACGACAGCGTCACCGTTGGCATCCGCAGCGGAGAAGTAGTAGAACGGGGCCTTCCGGTTGCAGAACTTTTGCAAAGACTCGACAAAGAGTACTTCTGGGTGATTCCGGTAGGCGCCGCGCATCTCCTCGTCCTGGTAAAACACACCCAGTGCCGCATCGTCGTCGGCGTTGCGCACCACCTCCACGTAGACCTCGGGTTTACGGCGACGCACGCCGTCCACTGCTTTCTCCAAAGCGTCGCCCAGCGGGTCTCCCTTCACCACCGCGTGGATGTTGCTAGTTGTGACGTCAGCGTCCGGGCCATGCCGTCCGGCCGCCTCCGTCAGCTTCTGTTGCTTCGGTAGCAACTGGAACAGCTCCTGAGCGAGGCGTCATGTCACCTCAACGTCACGTTACGACGCGTTCACACCAAAAGCGAAAAAGTGGAACGGAAAGGACAGGAGGAAGTTTAACCAAGAACATCGGGCCTAAAAATTAAAGGGCCATTAACCAGAAAACTTGACTCCTTTCTCTCGCTGTAGTCCAAACTTTCCGTTAGTTAAGTTGAATGAGTTTATCTACAATATGAAAATTCTACTTACTTTTGCTCTTTTATTGCATTTTTGGCCCGGAAATAGCTCTGGAACATATCCCTCAAGAAATAAGTGCACATAAGGACTTCTGTGCTTTCTGGACAAAATGTCACACTCTAGTATCATTCATATTTACCCAACGATTTGTAAGCAACCACATTCTATATTTCCTCCATTATCTATTTGTCATGAGCAACTCTTGACTAGTGGAGGTATGAACACCTGTCCATGGTGGGTATTGAATGAGATCACTTTTATATCAAATTAAATTAAATGACTAATAACAGACAAACCAAATTTTTATTCCAATTTCTACAATGTTTCATCCTCTCACTTGAGACAACATCAGGTAAATTTCTTCAGGATTTAAAATTTTGAAATATGTTGTTGAAAATTAATTTAGATATAAAATAGAGGTATTCATTGATCATGGTAAAAAAATTATGCATGAAACATTCATAAACCTATGACAGGGTGAAATTGTTGCACTATGTTAATTTGAAAAAAGAAAGCTCATTAAAATGTTAGACACAATCACATTTAGCCTGCAGGCAACAGCTTAGATGTGGGTGTATTGCTCACGTGTAGTTCTCCAGATTTTACCAGCTTCCTCCTGGCAGTTTAACACACACTCTCATGAATGGCTGCTCCTGATTAAGTATTTTCCAGATTAATTAATATTTCTGCCCTTCTTCCTGAATTTTTCTCTCTTGTTTCATGTTCTATGTATGCCACTATAGAATCCCTTTTATTGATCCTTATTTTGTCAAAAAAAACCACTTCAATCCATGGTTACCATTCAGACCTATTAAAAATATTACTTGTTACAATTTCCTGTTAACAAGTCATTCCACCACATTACTTGTGGTTAATCAACCTTTGTAACATATGGCATTATCAATATTTCTGGATCTATGGAATGATTGGTGTGCTGATTTCTTAAGTCATGGCTGCTATTAGAAATTCGAGTTATTTGTTATTTTTATGCAAATTTTATGTAATGATACTTAAGTTAATATGTATTTTTTTTAATAAAATTAATACAGTTTTCTATTTATAGAGACAATAACTAATACCCTTTCAACTGACCATACAGTTGAGGAGAATTAGCTAGTCGTATGTCAAGATGATGCGCAGTGGACAACTCCGCCCACAAGAAACACATCCTTAAAATGTAATAGATAATAAGTATAGTATATGTTAAAAAGATGTCGTCGAAGTCTCCACATCCCATTCATATCAATACAATTAATGTTCTTAACAATGATAGTAGCATTTCACTAGGCAAGATGGAGTTGTAGTACTGCCTCAAACAACAATATTCCCACCTTTATTTTCAGCTTGTGTTTTCATTTGTCACTGGGCACATATATGCAAAGCTTTGACCACTCAAAATAGTACATTAAAAGGGTGTGGACTTCCAGGATTGGAAAATAAATAGCAATGTAATGAATATATTAATTTATAAAAAGAAATATATTTTAAAAACAACAAGAAAGTGTGGATCAGATGTAATAATGTCATTTCAGGCCCTAAATATGGTAGTCCATATAACTACCCCAGTACAAACTTTCTTAGGTATTCTGTTATTGGTAATATCAAGAAACATAAAAGATAAAGAGACAAGTCAAACAAAATATTGAGCAAAGAGGAAGACAACAAATGTCATGTAACAATGGGAAAGAAAGACCACAAAGTGAAACGATAAGGATAATCTGACATAACAATAAAACTTGTTGTAGACTTATTAAATTTAGTCCAGTTTAGAGATAATTAACAGACCACTGACATGAATAATACTCCCATTCACAGCCTACCACTTCAAATTTATACAGTTTATCTCTTCTTTGTGAAAAGCAAAGATAGTTCTCTCTCTCTCTCTAAATTAGAAAGTCTATATTCTTTCACTTAGTATGATCTTTCTCTCACATCCTCACTATCTTCTTTTTAACTAATTTATTATTCTTTTCATTTCTTACAATTCTTAACAGTGTAACTCGTGAAGGCAAATTTCTGGAATTTTATCAGTAAATAAATTGACTTTTATGTTTATGAATAACAGAATTATTTATCTGCTTGAATGGTTTCTTAACTTTTATTCCTTATGAAAATATTTTAATCTATTCACTGTCTCAATTTATTTCAAAATCTTCACATGTTGGTACAGATGCACAAATCTTTAAACAAACTGAAACAAAATTATAGATAAACGTCAAACACCCATTTTCAACTTACTTTGCTGCGAGGGTGATTATGATCTTGAATGAGTTTCACCACTTGAAGTGCATTCCCATCATGTGTTGCCCTTAGCTGCATGTTGAATGGGCACCCTTGTCTGAATGTGCTGCAAAAGGATAAAAACCTGTTTTTCTACTGAAAATATAGCAGCACTTAGTTATCATTGATCACAGCTTCTCTCCTCTTCTTTTTTCAATTGCTGATCTAACATGATATTGTAATCAATAAAGATAAAGTGTATTTATCATAGCTACAAAGCTACTTTGTTTTAAGGTAAAAATGTATGACATTCTTACACTCAAATGAATGTATCACAATTGTTTAGCCTGTTTACCCTTTATGAAGGAGTATGTTTTGGAAAATAATTGGCAGGTGACTGATATTTGATTTTAATGTGGTTTCAGATCTGTTGTCGGTCTTTTAAAAAGTTAATAATGTGATTCATAAATCAAATAAGTAAAGTTATACCTTCAATAATAATAATAAATTAATTAAACAAAACCAATATAACAAAAGACTAAGGAAGATTGTCCAATGGTCACAGATATTTTGCAGAGAAAAGTTGTGTGGAGTTGAATAATCTATTTTCATGATTTTACTCAATACAAATGCTAAAATTGAATTCTCATCTAGCATTTATATTTAAAGTATTTTTGATTTGATTTACTTGTAAGATTCCGTACAAGCAAGGATTCACCATTATTTCGTGAGAAATGTTTTGTAATTTAAGTTACTGATTAAATCTGGTTATTGTATATTAGGTCTATTCTTTACATAAGAGTGTGATAGTTAGATTTGATTTTTAATTATAATTTGTAATTAATAAATATATTTAGTATTTTTTCTTTAATTTTGGTTGTTGAACTAACATGTCATGTCAACAATAAATTTAAAAAGTGAATAAATATAAGCCCTGAAGAATGATATTTTTGTCAGTTTTGAATGTTTATATTTGAATTTATTGATATACCATTTTAATCTTTTACCACCAAAGAGCCAATGTTCAGTTCCAGTTTAATAATCATGCCTTAATGAGGTTACTCATGCGGAGGAATGTTCCACCAACAAATTTTTACCTTCTTTTCACGAATGCTGCCCATCTTCAATGTATTCAGGTACTTGTTTGGTGTCAAGTAATCCAAGAGTGTAACACTTGTGTGAGTCAAGTCTGGTTGTGGTTGCTTGTGAAAATGTTGTGTGTTTCTGGTGTGGTGATTATGCATATTTCTGCACTGAAATAAAGTTGTATCATTTTAGACTCTCATGGACATATTTAAACTTACACACACTAAAATAAAAAATATGTGCACTAGGACCTGAAGTCGGCAATTTTTATGGTTAATTTAATGAAATCATTCTAGTATAGTGTAATAATACAGAAATAAAATTAACTTAAAAATATTTTAATTAATTTATTAACAGATTGATAAGAACCTATACCTTGTTCAAGAATATTTCAAATTTATGTCAAACAGATTCTACTCAGAACTGTTTTTATTCAGTATAAGAGTATCTGGATGCCAATTAATTAACATATTTGTGTAATATGTTTTACTACACTGTGTATTATTAAATTATGTTACCAGCACTTTCTTTTCAACAAATAAGTTCAGCTTAAATTCAATCCAACATTTATTTTAAAATAAACTACATTTGACTTGTCCTACTCTCTGTAAAATAAATTAACAAGTTTGTTTGTAATACTAAATAAGTATTGAACATGAGGACATTAAGGATTCTCTGTCTTCTGATAATACATGGCAGTTAAATTCCATTTTGAATTAGAAGAATATTCTAAGCTCTTTTGTGAATCACAATTTACAATAAATGTATTGTACAAATCCTTGTTGTATTATTTAGGTTTACATTCTTGAGATATAATTACTCAAGCATAAACCTGAATACTGAAATAAAAGTATTGGACTTTTACCTTGTGAGCATAAAGGTTTTTCAGCTATTGTGACTGTGTACTGTATTTACCCTTACTATATTTCTTAATTATTAGATAGTAAGATTGCTGGTCAATTTTTAATCCTCCCTCTCTCTCCCACAGCTACTTTCCTACTAGTCAAATAATGCTGAAATGGTCTAAAACCAGTGTTCAACACATAACTTTGATAGGTGACACAAGGTTAACTGTCTCATATGTGGAAATGAAGCTGACATCTTCAAGTCTGCAACTTGGAACTTCAAAGTGTTCCAAAAATTATGTGATTGGATTTCTCTTTTGAAGAACTAAAATTTAAGTAATAAGAGAAAAAAATATCTAATTAACAACTATCATCAAGATGGCAATTAATCATCCTTTATGGCATACCAACACATGTTCCTATTGCTATCAAACCTAATTGAATATTACTAACTCAGCAGTGCATCTGAAAAAATATGTACATATATATTGTTTGTTAATTGTGTCATAAAACGAGTGAAGAAATAAAATTGAGAAAATGATGCATGGCATTAAATTCTAACCACAATCTTAATCCAATCAATTGACCTCCTCACCCCACTTCCCGACTTCATAAATCTTTCAATTTTAACAATTTCCAGCACTCTTGTAATTATGTTGTTTACTTTATTTATTACCTGGACTGTAGGATGTGTTGGAAATAAATTTCCCAAAGATGGCATGCAGCAACAGATAAATTGGGCAGTAAGGATCGTTGTGATGCATTAGTCAAAATTATTGGCACTAGCAACTATAGGAAATTGGTTTTTTAAGTACAAACATATGAATTTTCGAGACTGCAACTCCTTTTCCCAGACATATTTGTCTGAAGATCAGAGTTTAGTCTCTTGAAAATTCACATAAAACAATAAGCAAGACCAGGAACGAGAGATAGAAAAGAAGGTGGCTTACCTGAAATATAAAGCTGACAGACACTATTATGGGTATCATTTCCTATCTCATATATATATAATTATATATATATATATATATATATAATTATATATAACTAAAATGAGAAAATATTGAGACAAACTGCCATGGCCTCAAACCTATAAACTTGTAATAAAAAATTAGGATATCACCCCTAAAATTTCGAAATTTTTTAAACTAATAAGAACCATTTGAATAATGTGACATACTCAGTGAATGTTGTTTTTATAAAAAAAAAACAGGATGCAAAATAAACTGTAGCTTATCTCAGCAGTAATTTGGAATATGTCTGCTGAATATATATATAATATATATATATATATATATATATATATATATATATATATATATATATATATATACTGGAGAATTACTGAGCTCAATGATTGACTTTCCAGATTGGAGGCTCAGACAACAATAACTACTTAACAAAGCAACTGGCATCTCTTACCACTTCTAAAGATAAGTTACAACAAAAAATAATCAGCAAAAGTAAAATGAAAAGAATTTCAGAAATGGAAAATAGATGTTAGTCATTGTAACATGTGTACAAATTGTTTTGATAAGATTTTAAACTTTATGTATAATAAAAACAGTAGTCAACATTCATATAATATAATAACATTATTGAGCCACGAAAGTTGGTAGATTTGATTGAATGCATGAATTTTATAATAGCACAACTTGTTGAATGCTCAAAACTATTTTGACTTAATATGTAAATATTCTGAAACCATTATATATAATATATATAATGTCGTCGGCTAGCCGATCACTGGAAATGTCTTCCTAACTTTCTGATGAAGGGGGCGGTGCCTCCGAAAATTCAAGTTCTCTAAACCTCACAAGGTGTCTATCATCTATGAACCTCAGGTAAGTCATCTTCTTTCTATCTCTCTGTCCTTTCCCCATTAATTGTTATATATATATAATGGTTTCAGTAACAAACATAATTTGAGTAACATATTGTGTATTTTCTTGCCTAAAATTGTGTGTATTACACATATGCAATCTGAAACCCCTTCAAAGTCACAAACAAGATTCAAGAACAGAAAATAATTTAAATAATTTGAAACTTTAAGTAGCAGAATTTAATAAAATGCTACCAAGGGCATGTATTGTAATAATATTCAAAGCTAACTCTTAATGTCAGACATTTTGAGCAAATGTATGTTCAGGGCATAAATGCCTATAGGTAATAGGTAAGCCACTTAATTTGGATGTTAAATGTGTATATATGACATAGGCTATTTTTCGTGTAAGCATAACTGAATTAAATTAAGTATAGGTCCTAACTATTTTAATTTTCAAGAAAATAATGTATGCAAAAATTATTATTTAACAACCATAAAGTAGTAAAACATACAGTGGGCATTTACTTCAATTTCAAAATTTTCAAGAGGCAATGATGTACAATACATCAAGCCCTTTGTAAATGATAATTCTGAGCAAAATTGACAGAAAATTCTTACCATTGATGTGGTCGCTTCCCCTTTGATTTGCTCTTTCTTATCCCGCTATGGATGCACCGGTAGGTAATCTCCGTGTACTGAAGATCGTCGTTTATAAAACGTTTGAACCCTCTTTTCCTGGCGGAGTCTATGGTTCTCGAATCGGTCCGCATAAGTTGGATGTACTCCTTCTCCTCGTACTGTTCTATGAATTCCAGGAGACATTTTTTTGAAGTAAATTCCCTCCCACAAATAATTTCACCCGTTCCGTTCGCAGCGGACATATCGGCACTATTAGGACGATTAATTGGCGGAATACGAGGAACAGCAACAATGATTCGTAAGTGCGCGTGGGGAGGGTGACAGTCCCTTATGACGAATACATTAATTACAAGACAATATTGCAGGTTTCATTTATAGTTCCGCGAATCAAACAAGCGGTTGCAGAGATTATAAGGGGATTTTTTTTTTTTTTTGGAGAACGTCCGAATCTACTTGTCGCGCTCGGCCAACAGATAACTAACTGTTGCTAGTGACAAGGGAGGGAATTTGCTGTTTAAAGGACAGGAGAGAAGATGTTGAGTCTCGAGACACAGACAGGTCTAGTGGTTAATTCTTAAGGCACGAATCCTGGGCTCGTCCAGTCCAACAGACAACTGCTGCTCCCTTGTAATGCCTGAATCTTTTCAACACCATCAATAACACACAAACAGATGACGTCACTGTGACGCAAATCCATTGACGTGCGTACAACAGGTTAGGTTGGGTTGGTTCGTACGGCGCGTGGGGTGAATGAGGCCGGCTATGGATCAATACGGTCTATTTGTGACTTTGTCGGGCGACACAAGTGCTCCTATCTTGCTGGGATGACTTCAAATCGGGAATAAGATGTGCGCTTACCAAGAAAATATTTTTCAGTAGCTACGTAAATATACCCTCTTAACTAAACCCTTCTCATTACAATTTTAAAGCAAATGCCTATTTTAAAATAGTCATTTTCCACCTTACAGCTTCATCTCCAAGTAAGCATCACTCTTCATAAGCCGGAACAAACGTTTCTGCACGGAGTCATCTCCGATTATTTGATTTCATAAAATGGTACTTGATATGTTGTGTCTGTATGCCATGTATTTCGACGTTTGGAAGACACTTCTCCCGTCGCGAGGAAATTCTTTTGTTACGTGTTTGTCCCTACATTTCCTCCATAATATTTAAGAACGGCTACGTTAAGGGGGTGAGGAATCAAATTAGCTAAAGACTATCTGCATATGTTGAAACGAAAATTGGCGTCAATGCAATACCATGGAATCTCGAAATTTATTGCCGAAGAGCCAGAAGTCAATGTCATTATGAAGATGTTGATGAACCCTTAAGTGAGAATAATATTTTCTTTCCCCTAATTTTCATTTATATACTTGAAATTACTCTTTATTTTCAGAATGAACAATTCAAGCTACCGGAAGTCCGTAGTAAAAATTTTCACATGACATTTCTGTTGTAGTATTCAGTCCCAAGACTGGTTTGATGCAACTCTCCATGCTAATCTATCTGGCGCAAGCCTTTTCATTACCATATAACTACCACATCCTTCCTAAGTTGCTTAGCGCTTCCATCCTTGGCCTCCCTCTTCTGTTCACTTCCCTCTAATGCTAACTTTACAAGACCCTCGTGTCTTAAAACGTGGCCTATTAATCTATCCCTTCTCTTGGTCACCGTCCATCATATTGTTCGCTCTTCCCCTATTCTGCTTAGAACTTTGTCGTTAGTGATTCTATCCACCCATATCATTCTCCTATAGCACCACATTTCAAATGTTTCTATTCTTTTCCTTTCTGCAACTACTACCGTCCACATATCTCACCCATATAACGTCACACTCCGTACCAACATTTTTAGCAATGATGTCCTAATATTCACACTTATATTACCTGTAAGTAAATTTCTCTTTGGTTGCGAAAGCCTTCCTTGGCTGTGCTATCCTACTCTAGTTATTTCTTCAAGCCGAATTACAGTATGTATTCCTTGCGCTATAATATCCTATGAAACATTTGGATGTTTTAAATTATATATAATTAATTATTTGTATACATAATTTTATTACTTTGTAGCCGAATAGAGCTGCTGTAGGCCTGAGAAGTTTATTAACACACACTGTTCCTGTAGCCAATGGGAAGACGTTTTTCCAAATTAAAATTAATAAAAGTTCAATATATGAAAAAATCGGATTAGAGCCATCGCTTTCTATTGCATCTACAAGTATGCTTCCGTAGATCCCACGCTCCTAAGAAAAGACTTTTCTAAAGTTAAACTATATGTAGTAGATTGATAATATTATTTTATAGTTGCAAAAAATAGTATTCGTACATGTGGCGCATTTTTAAACCCCAATCAAAAGTTAATTCAAGGGGTTGAATTTCTAAGGTTTTCTCTATTAATGACATAAATCGTAACGTTTTCTTTGGGTTTTTGTTAACTTAGAAGAGACATCCCGAACGCCATTCAAGGTTAGTTTATTTTACGTTATGCTGTAAAATAATTTCATGTGATTTAAACTGTTCATGATTAATAAAAAAAATATGATAGTTTTAAAGACGTAAATGAAACTCGACTGAATGCTTCAGAAGACTGAGGTAAGCTGTTCGGAATTTTCGCTGCATTATTGCAACTGAAAGGTCCTTAGACAAAATTGAAGCGACGACCTAATTGATATTAAACACTTTTTTGTGTCTGCGGAGTAAACATTATGGTCTTGATAAATTATTCTAATGAAATTTTAGTGTTGTCTCGACCAGGCTGTCTCACGCAGGGAGATAACCCGCGCATCGACATAATTTTCGATTTCTTCCGCATTTCATAAATCGATACCGCTCAGTACGAAAGGTTAGCCTGTTGAAAGATGATTACATTGAGCGTATTTCGCATTGACGTCTTATAGTAGCAATTAATTTGTCAAACAGATTGCAACTAAAAAGCGATAAGTCCAGGTACGTAGTAATTATAGCTTACAAATAAATTTAATTGAAATCTTATGACAAAAGTGAAACGAATTCAGAGTTTATATTCATGAGTATTTATGTCTGCTATATTTGCGACGGTTGAAGCTCTTGAATAGGGCGCCGCGACGCATGTCAGGGACGCCAACGGCCCGGTCCTCACAAACTCTCTCTCATAATACATATAAAAGAGCGCTCTTTCTCTTCAAATGTTCTCAATTTATCAAAATTTAACTTTGGATGACGCGAACTTTGTTATATAGCACAACTTACCGAAGCAGAACGTTGTCCATCTAACCCCACTTTTTTAGGGAGTCAATGTTCATCAAAATGCTGAAGAAATCAGCTAACAGCTTTCTCTCTTTGACTTAAAGTACTTACAGTGATTAAATTTACATCGGAACAATTGTAAAAAATAATATTTTCATCGCCGTGTCTGTGTAACTTTGGTACTACTTTTATAATAAACGAAATCATTACTGACGTAAAGAAACGATGGCTGACAATCTCCAAAAATCGGATTATTCTAAAATTACCTTTCACATTGTTGGTGCTATCCAGTTTACTTTTAGCGTTTTCTATGATTGGACCTTTGTCAAAGTACCAATCGAAGTTTGTAGAATGGGCTCAGGTTTCGGAGGAAAGTTTCAATTTCTAACTTTTTGGAACGCGGTTAGTTATGTTTAGATTAAGGGTTGTGGAATGTCGAGTGGTAACGAGAAAGCTTGTGAAGTAAAAACTGTCTTGTTTCAGATTTTACAATCGGTGTACTTCGTAGTGTGTATTGCCAACGATTTTGTAGGCACGAACGAAATCAATCCAACAAAAGTTCCAACTATTAGAAAAGTAAAAGATTATATGCAATCATCTTTAGCATTTCCAGTTGCAGTGGTCTGTTGTCATTATATTGTTAGTGTGTATGTGTAACAGTTTGTAATTATTTTTATTAAAAAATTCTGAAAATTTCAGTTTGTTGGTGTTACTTTCTGGGGCCATTATGCAATTGATAGAGAATTGGTTCTGCCCAAGGCTCTGGATCCCTACTTTCCCTGGTGGCTGAACCAGATCATGCATTCTAACATTGTGATATTTACCGTAGTCGAAACTGTGACTTCATTTCGAAAGTATCCTAGCCGTATCTCTGGACTACGAGGTCTAATGTGTTTCATGGGCTCATACTTATTATGGTAAGATAATGCTTTATTTAGAGCATAATGTTTTTTTCTAATAATATTTATCTGTCAACTATGACTACTATATTTTGTTGTAGGACTCATGTCGTATATTTCAAGACTGGAGAATGGGTGTATCCTGTACTTAACAGATTGAATATGGCTCTACGTGTAATGTTTTTTGGGGCCTTACTTGCTGTTGGCAGTGTGTGGTATTTTTTAGGAGAATATATCAACAACAAAATTTGGGGTGAGTTTTAAGTAGCATTGCACAATATTAATTATGTATATTTTTTGTGAATGCAATTACATTTTTGGCATTTATTTTAGTCTAAACAAAGTTAAAGATGACATAGTAACTTTTAATAAGGAGTTCACATGCTACATAGAACATTCCTTCCGAGGCACAACATAATACATACTCATATATGTATCTTTTTTTTTGCAAATTGATTTAATATGCCATATATTATGGAATAAAATTATAGATGCTAATAGCCTTAGAGCATGGCAATATTAGAGTTGATGATTTGGCATTCACAAGCTGTCTTTTGCTTGTTCTAATAAATTCTTACAAATAATCTTCATTATACAGTATCTCACCAGTGAGTTTGTATTATGATTATTTTATGTGGTTTTCATTTGTATGTTTCAGCTAAAGAACTGGCCAGGGTAGAGAAGGAAAGATTGGAATGATTTACACCAAGATCATTAAATATAGTATTAATTTATGTTTAGTTAAATACATCTTGTTCATTGACATTTGGCCCTCTCTTATTTGGCTATGTTTCAAAGTTTAGTACTTTTTGCCTTATTTTTAGAACTCAATACCAGTAGCCTAGTTACTTATGGTAACTTTTGCAGAGAAGTGTTACTTATTTCAAAGTTGGAGAGGCATCTTTTGACCTTTACAGTCAATATTTTGTGTATTATCTGAACTGAATACAATGAAGCCTAGATGTTCAATATGCTGGCCCAGAACATATTCATTATAATCATCTTTTTTTGTGGCCCAGGCAGTTTCCAAAGCAATAATTCTTGTATAGGGAGGTTGTAGTTACCATAGTTGTAAGTTTTGCTCATAGTGTTAGCATATTTTAGTGGCCTTGACTCAGAAGCTAATTCTACAGGAAGTAGTTGAGAAGCCATACTTGCAGGCTCTCTAAATACTGTACACACATGTTCGTGTAAACTGTTTTTGATACGTTGTATTCATCTTGGCTTCCCACCCTCTTCTTCAACTTTGTCACCAGGGAGGGGGAAGCCTTTTTCTAACTGTTATTTTTAAAACATCATAGGACTGTAATGTCTATAAATTTTTAATGAATTTACATAGAATTTGTATATTTTTACTTGTGTGTAGCTGTGTTTACATAATGTGCCAGTTAAAACCTTATTGTTCTGTAAAAAAAAGCCCACAGATTTAGTTAGAGCAAACAATTGTCCTTAAATAGACATTAAGAGTGGACTTTTTTTTTTTAAAAAAAAGCATTGCTTTTTCTTGTGCCATTCAGTATTTTGCATTAAATATATTTTCAGCCACAAGTACAAATAATGTTAAATACTTAAAATATTAGCACAAACTACTTACATATAATAACATGGTTACCAAAACATGAGTTATGATTCCTATATTTAAAGTATATAACTTGTATAATAGATTTATTCAATAGAAATCTTCACTGAATAAAACTTGTTTTATTACTTTTGTACAGCCTGACATAACATTCAGATTCAACGTGATATATGATTTAACAATTGTAGTTTCTGTATTAGGTATACATACAATTGAAAGTTAATGCACCATAGAGTAGTCTGCAAATGTTAAGATTAGGACTTTAGCTTTTGGCAGATCAAGGTATAGGGCTTTAAGTAGGGTTCATTTGAAATTTTTGGTGTTGGACTGGATGTCAGTACTTACTGAAATTTTTGTTTCTTACAGAGCTATCATAGTTATCAGTGCATTGGGGAACTCGTCTTTTAGTTTGACCAATATAGTAAAACGGACAGTCTACAATTTATCTGTTTAACATAGGAGGGAAAGCCAGTAATATTTTATTTGATTTCATAGACAGCTTTTTGAGGAAGATTGCAGGATAGGGCACCTGAAAATCCTTTGACTGGTGGCGCTGTTGCTGGAAGCAATTGGGAGATCACAGTCATCAGGTTTGTGTCAGTTTATGCTCTATATATAACAATAACAACAGGAAAGAAAGCAGGTGACTCACCTGAGGTTCACAGATGGCAGGCACTATGTAGGGGATTGAAGTTCTTAAATTTTCAGGGGCACTGTCCCCTTCATCAGGATGTTAGGAATACATTTCCAGTGATTGGCTAGCTGACAACTGAGCAGACAAAATTTGCTGCATGGCTCATAAACAATGGACCCCAACAGGCCACCACCAACTTTCTCAATGAGGGTCTGGGAAGATACATACAAACACTGCAGTGTTCACACACTCTTTCATCCTCAATAACATATACATACATCAAGGTTTTAGCACATATACATATTCCCATGGAAATCCGTGTGCTCTTGCTGTTACAGGTGGTCGCTTTTGAGGGGGGGGGGGGCTGTGAATCTCGGGTAAGTCACCTACTTTCTATCTCTTTCCTGTCCTTATTAATTAGCCTGACAATGTCATTTCCTGACACATTTATATATATTTAAACATCAAGTAATAACATTGTCAGACTAATTAAAACAAGGACAGGAAAGAGAAATTTGGTGGCTTACCTGAAGTGTAAAGTTGGTAGGCACCATGTGGAGTTAAATTTTTGGAGATGATAACTCCCTCCATCATAAGATTAGGAATAGCATCGTGTGACCCATGGTGCCTATAAACTTCACACTTCAGGAAAGCCACCAAATTTTTGTTTCCTAACGGTGATAATGTTAAAATAATTAATTCATCTGCATAGGACAGAGGGGTTGGCTTAGTTTAAATCAACAGTAGATGTCAATCTAGAAAGCAATAACATGTCAAATGTACATCAATCTTGGTTACTGTCCAAATGGTGTGTCCTGAAGATGTGGAAAAGTTAATATGTTACACCTTTGCCAGGTTAAAGGTGACTTGACCTCTTTCCTATCCAAATGAATTATATTTATTTACATTTGCACAAAATGTAATGATAAAAAGTTTGTCAATATTTCTGTTGTAACATTTCAAACAATTTACAGCATATTTAGAAAAAAAATTGGTTATTACAGTTTCAAGGTTAGTCATTCATTAAAAAAAAATTACAGTATTTGCATGGATGGACACACTTATTTTTTCTTAAATATTATTTATACATGAGTAAATGTACAAAAGTAGTTTAAAATAGAACGGAAATAAAATATCTGTATACTACAAGGACACATGATTCATGAGCTTACAAATCATCTTCAGATAGAGCATAAGAATTACAAGTCAGAACTGACATGTCAGACTAATTGATAAGGACAGAAAGTGACAGCTGGCTGTAACTCTGAATGCTATTTTTAATTTTATGAAAGGGGGCAGTGCCTCTGATAATTTAAATCTGCACTCGGCATGGTACATGATAACTGTACACTTCAGTTAAGCCATCAAATTTCTCTCTTTCCTGTCCTTATTAATTAAATATGTAAGTATTTGGATAGTGAATTAAACTTGCATTAAATTGATATTTGGCATTGTCAGGATAAGCAATTAAATGACAATTTTTTTCAGTCAGCTTCACAAGGCCAAATATCGATTTAAGGCAAGTCAGATTCAATTTGATTTGAAAAGGTTTTGTCCCAAACTTTCAGGATATTCTTAGTATATTAATTAAAATATAAAATTTCTTGTTGCTACTGGGACCCAGCTATCCTACCTTTGGGCAGACGTTGGTAGTACAACAAAGTGAATAAAAGTACTAATAGTAAATTTGTTTCAAAATCACAGATAAAAAAGGAACACATTTAAAGTTTTGTACCATACAAGTTTACAGATACACACAAAAATATATTCTTTTAATGTGTAACTTTTAAGTTTTTGAGTATTATCAGTATTTTGCAATCACTTCGGGTGAAAAGTGAACAAAATTGTTCACACTTTGGCTATTGAGCCAAAACAGCGCTTTCTTAAGTAAGACCATATACACACTGGTATGGTCATTAATAATTTTTTTAATTGGGACAAATTTCTAGCAGTTATATTTACACTAATTAATTAAGAATATCAGAGGAATGATTGTACATGGGAAAGATAGCTCTTGTGAACTCCTATAATTTCATTGGGTACATACTGCATTCTGACAATGACAGCCTTGCTGTAGAGGAGCAACTGATCTGTACTCTGTCATGTCCTGAAGAAACTTCTGTGCATTGTAAGAGTAACCTGCTGACACAGGTCCCAAGACCCTATCCAAGCCTTGACCCAGTAAACCTGGAAGCTCGTGACAGTTCTGGCAAGGAGCAGTATACCTCGCCTGAAGGCGGTGCAGCTCAACGGCACCAGGAGCATTAGTCTGTGTACCAACTTCTCGTATTTTCCTGCTGCAGGGGCCGGCGGCAACCGTGCGTACCCTGCTGCCCCCGAGGGTGTGGTGTGTGAAAACTGAGGCATCTGAAGTGGATCCTACCAGCTGCATCAGTTCTGGGCAGTAAGAATCTCCATCATCCGAAGCATCACTACAGTCAGATATGTCACTAACCCTCAGGTTACCCAAGGTTACACTAAGGATATCATCTGAATCACCATATGGCACACTAATATTATTCAAGCATGTCATTATGGTTTCCTCAATACAAGTTTTGCTTATCACCCCCTTCTCTAGTCCCACAAGCGGCCATCCCTCTCTGTTGACAGGTTCCCCTGGACCACACGCGACAGTCTCGCACTTCTTTTCGTCGTCACTGCTGTACTGCACCGGAGCACATGCACTTAAATTTATTTTGGGTTCATCAAAATTGGTACTCGCATTTCTCCTCTTCGTCAAATTAGGGAACTGTTTTTGCTGTAAATTTACATTCCCAATAGCAAGGGAATTTAAAATCTGAAAGGAAGATATTAATAGTAAAAATTGTCATTCTTTAACACAGATTGAAATCTACAAACTAATTAGTTTCTTATAAAGATGACCCAAAAAGGTCTACTTTTAATTTAGAATGACTACAAAAAAATACCAATTTTAACACTGTGCAACTAAATTAATTAAGATATATAAGGATTCGTATAAAATTCTGTGGGATTATTTACAAACATTTCATCAGTAAGATTAATAAAAATAAATGGGACAAAGCAAAAATAACTCCAATAAACTTCAGAACGTGATGTTGCGACTTGCCTGCTGGCTCTCCAGCGATGTTGAGCTTTCCTTTCTGGACACCACTGGTGCCACTTTTGTACTGCACTGCCGTGAAAAGTCCTTCTTACGGCGCTTTGTCCGCACTGGTCGTGAACCCCCAGTTGGCAGTGGTGTCGCCCTGGTTGTTCTTGCTGTGGCAGTCAACTCGGCGATCTGGACGGAGACTTGAGAGTCCAGCGAATTACGGCGAGACTCTACAGATACTCTGAAAGGCACAGCAAAAATCAAATTTTTACAATATCATCTATAGTTCTAGATTTGTCACATTTCTATCACACACATACATTCATTGTCTGCAACTTAGAGACAGAATTAGGTCTCGCCTTATATAACAATAATATCAATACTCTGATAATGTGAATCACTGCTATCTAGTTTTCCAAATTTTGTTGACAATTTATATTACTGTATATAGTCCCATTTTTTGGAGTTCATTACAACGATAGTTTTTAGAATCTAGAACAATTTTTAAGCAATAAGATAATAATTTTCTGTCATATGAAGACTATTCTAAATTAATTTGGTCTTTATGACCTCTGCCATTATAAATTAAAGTTAATTTTATCATAAAGCAACAAGGTTTTCTGACAAGAATGAGAGAAACTAAAATTAACTATGTATAAATTTGAGAGACAATAGAATCGTCACCTGCGAATGCTGTAGCTGATCTCAGAGTCTACAGAATTTCTCCGCTGGCTGGAAAGAGAGGTGGTTGCCTCGCCTATGAGAGCTCCTCGCCGTGTCATCAGTTTTGGCAAAGCTGCTGCCCAGGTAGAACTGAGGTCTTGTGAGGCTATACTGTGCACATCCAAATTTAAGCCTGCAATTTAGAGGAAATGTAATTATTTACAAATTATCAAAAGACATTAACATTCAAAGGCAGGCTACAAATTATGGTAAAAAAGTTTAAATGAAAATTGCAATTTTTTCATATAACAATTTATGGTTTGGCCGCTTCTGTGGTCTAGTGTCCTCACATCACAGAGGTCCCGCGTGTTTTCAAGTACCCTGACAGAGAAAAGTAAATTAGATACCCAAGTAGTAAGGTGCTAATGACCTCGTTGGTGTGGCTATAAAAACATTTTTTTTTAAAAAAAAAGATATTTCATCCTAAACAAAGGATCTTTTTAGGTACACCATAATGTCAAAATGCAGATTATTTAACATTTAGTTTTAAAATAAATGAGTTAAATCAGCCTGTTTGTCAGTTGTTTTTAAATTTAAACATTACAATGTTTCTTCTATCGTTTGAGACTTCTTCAGGTAAAAATTTAGCTGCCCATTAAAGTTCTCCTAGTTACTTGTCATTACCTGAAGAGGACCTAATTTCAGGACAAAATGTCTTAGTTTATATATGAAGTTCTATACAAAGAAATTGTAATTTTTCATAAAAATTTATTGTTACAAGTTAATAATTTTAATAAAGTGAGATAATTTTCAAGTTAAGCAAACAACTATATAATTTTTAATATGTTCCAGCATTTAAAGTGTCATTAGTGAAATAGAATCGGTACCAACCAACTGGATCCTCGTGTGTGTAATGGAATGTGAGGGACACTCTTCCGTCATTGTGGAGTGTCTTACGCTTGGCAAATGCTTGTGCGATTACTTTGTGCTTTTTCACTCTGACAGGCTCTTCATATTTTGTGAACAACCTGTAACAAGTGGAATCTAATTTCAGTTATAATTTTACATCTAATAATTTGACTATGGAAATGAATCCCTTTTGTCAACACCATTGCAAAACACTTTAAATGGAATTGTACAAGTAACCTTTGGAGCTAACATTGAACATAACTTTAAATTTTAGAATTACAATTTTAATATCAAGCACTGCTGTAAATTCAAAGGTCATGAGCAAAATACCAAATTAACATCATGCTATTAACTAATTAATACCTAATATACAATTTGTAAGTTTGTAGTAAATTAATAAAAATGTGATGGTTATTCTAATTGTTATGTTAAATTATAGCAATTAATTTGTGGTCATTCATTGTGGATGTTATGATTTTTGTGTATACTTACGCCACTTTGTATGTACATAGGGTATTCCACTGTCTATAATGTGGAAAATTATGAAATAGCAAAAGGAGGACAAAATACATTTCAAACAATAACAAACAGTCTTCAGATAAGAAAGGTTAATGAACAGAGATTAGAACATGAACTTAAAACACTTCTACAGAAATAAACCTATATTTCGTCTATTTGAGAGAGCCTGCTTACAAATAGACTTTCCACTACCTTAGGGAATAACTTACTGCCTCAAGCGTCTTTTCCATGCTTCTAAAGTTGAATCAGTCCAGACCCAAGAAGACATGACAATCCCTGTGGCAAAGAAAGCCAAAACGTGGAGCTGCATCATTGACACACTTGGGCGATACTCCAATCTGCACTTTTCTGGGTCAGTACCACCAAAGGACACTATTCTACAACTGAATTGGAAGATATAAAATATGTAGCATGGTGTTTGCTAATTGGCAAATTCTAAAAATTTTTTACAGAAGATTCAGACTTGAAAGTACTTACTTTATATACTTGCGGAAGCTGCTTGTCCACTTGGCCTGGTTACGAAATTCGTACATGTGACAAGAGAAGGTGACTATGACAAACAGTAGGAGCAGGAAGAAAAAGAGACCCATGCGGACAATAGTTTCCCGAATTTTTGAGCTAGCGCTCTCAGATATTATGTCCTGGCTACCAATCTTCAACTTCACTAGCGTAACCAAACCTGTAATGAACAAGTTTCTTCTTGAAATGCTTAATTATTTACAGACTAGAGACTGATTTTGAACTACTAATATTCACACTGCAGTATCTTCTACTTACATTGGTTTTTCCTCATGCAGGAAAAGAAAAATCAAACATGTCAATTAGTTTTTGCTATAGATAGATATAACACATAGCTAGATATAATTAAGACAAATAAGTACAATGTGGCATTTTCAAATTATATAGACTATGAAAATGACACCTTTAATTGAAATTTACCCCCCCCCCCCACAATTATTGATAGATTGGAGCATGCCAAATTTTCAAGGGCCTAAACCTCTCCTCAAAATGGAACAGGACTGCACCTTGTGTTTGCCGACTACGCAAACTTGCGGCTGGCTAGCATGACATGTAATCCCGAGGAAACAGGGATCGGCACTTGAAAATGTGAAATGGTCATCACTATCTAGTCTGGCGATGCTGTTTAAGTATGACACTCTTCATCATCGCTTTCCTCTGGACAAGTTCATTCATTAAGGATTATTAACTAAGGATACTATGACATTGCCAAATCAATTAACAGATGAGTTAATTAATCTGACAATGTCATGGCATATTTGGTTGCTAAAATATAGATGGCTGCCCCTCACTTTTTCTAATCTTCAGATGATGGAGGCGGTGCCTCCCTAACCTAACCTCTTCAGGTGCACATAAAAATTAAATTTATTACAATTTATTTAATAAAATTTCTAAGTGTGTACTAATCATATAATTGTAATATAAATATAATATTTGTAAAGTATTGTTTTCTTTGAATTCTTATTATTAAGGCTTTGCACCTGAAAAGGTTCCGAAACAAGGAATGATATGCCAAGCTTATTTTATAAATGTTTTCAATTTCATTTTATTAAAATATTTACCACAAATTAGGCTGGTGTATTCATTTGTATGTTACCTAATGAAATACTTACCCCTGGAAATAAAGTAGCCCCCCACAATTACAGTTGCAAGCATTGGAGCAAGGAGCAAACTTGCACGCACTGTGTGGTTTACATAGCCTAAGAAGCAAATACCAGCCACACTATTTGCGTCAATTTCGCCCATTGCCATGGTGGTGATAGTGAATATTAGGGGCAGTGACCAAGCCACCAGATGGAAGTATGCTCCTTTCTTGTCAATCTTCTCCTGCACTTTGCCTAAATGTTGAGGATAAAACTGTGTGAGACTGAGATCTGCTAATGTATACATCAATAAAAAGTGTGGTTTCTAAATATTACAGTAAATTATAATCCACCATCATTGGCATAGCCCTTTAGCAAAGTGTGAATTATAATAAAAGTTTTTTTAGTTTATCGGCCTGCATCACAAAAAGTTAAATTTAAGTATTGTTTTAACCTTGTTTATTTTTATCTGTACATCTGTCTTGTATATGTGTACTTTGGTTTACACGCTATTTCTGATTATTTGCACCAATTTTCCCCATCATTACTGTAGGTAATAAAGTCTATGTATAAGCACCATGAATAAAAGTAAGAAAAAAATCATTTTTAGAGTATTAATTGGTGAATCATGTCCAAATAGTAATGGTGTTGTGAACTTCTGTGAAGTTTTTCTTTTACAAGAAAAATACCCAAAGAAGAAAGCTTATCAATTACATAATATTTACCAATTGGAATTTTCAGAAAAATTAGAAGGACTTACCAAGAGCCTGGAAACTGAGATGCCATGCATATGTAAGGATTGCAAACCAAACAATTGCTGCCATTGAGAAGTAGTACGCCAAGACAAAGATCACCACACATGACAGGTTTTCAATGGCGCTGAAAAGATTTGTTCAGAAGAGTTGAAAGACAGTCAATAAATACAATATACACATTTTTAAAATAAAATTAACAACATACTGAAGGATTGTAGAATTAAAATGTAATGAGGTTACAGTAGTGAAATAATATTGTGCTACAGTCACATTGTACTGTGCCAGTGACTAGCGGACTTGTAAACTGTTTACTGCACTAGTTTTATACAGGACACATTCAAAAATTTCTCAGCTGTTTAATACTAAATTCCAAATCATATTTACTAGTTCAAACAAAATATATTAATTTTTACATTAAAATAAAAATTGCAGTCTGTCTGAGATAAAATTAACAACTCCACAATTATAAAGTTTGAAATTTATTTAACTTTGCTGTGACCTATTACAATCTCAAAGTTAAAAATGCTTACGGTATGCTTAAAGGAAAGAAGTGCTCACAATTCCTAAACCTTTCTCCATTTATCTGTTTTATTCCCCAAATCATATCGCTCGTTCCATACAGTTATTTATAAAGATGACATATACGGGGTGTTTTTGGAATTTACTTGATTGGGCGAGGATCTAAATAATATGTGATCTTTTGAGTAAAAAATTATAGTAAAGTACTTAGTTTCAAATTTGGTCTACAATATCTGACTTGATTTACTCACCTGGGCTCTGACACCCTAAGAGTTCCATCCTTACGGCAAACTATGTCCTGCCTGGTCCCTGGCAGAAACTGGGCTAACCAGCCCACACACGACACCAAAATACAGATATTTATATAGAAAATTATCAAAGCTGGGTACTTGTTGGCAGATCGCCAGTCAATCATGAAGGTAACCTGAGGAAGACATAAAAACAAGATAAATAACATTTGCATATAAATGAGCAAATTTCCATTTTTACATACATTATCACCAGAAAAAGCTATAAATTACCACAGTGAAGAGGTTGAATAGGAAGCAGACTGTTCCTGACCAGGCAATGAGTTGGTGAATCTGCTCCTGCTCATCTTTGGTGTAGAGAGGATCCTGGCACTGTACCCCACAGCCTTCCACACCATCATAGTACGCTTGTGCATTCTCTGTTGGTACCAGTGGCTCTAGGCACTGTCCTGTTGTGTTGAACTTGAGTTCTCGCACATCATTCTGTAATGAACAAATTTTAAGATGTTATGATATTCAAAATTTTCATAAATGTATCAGCCCCTTATTATATTAAAATGATTCTGGATGACTGCTAACGGCAGATACAATGAGAGATATTGAGGGAGCACAGTTTCTGTAAATATTTGCAATGATAAGAAAGTAGGACTGATTTTACAAGGTTTACAGGTTATTATTAAAATCTAACAATATTGAGAAAGGGAAACAATAGATTCAAAATTGAAAGCAGGCATTGAATAATTAATATGGAAAATACTTTTCGTACTAAATAAATAAACAATATACCTTTAGTGTATATTGGCAAGGAAAGCTTTACAGTTGTGGTTGACTTACAGATGACTAATAATCGTGCATGTGTATGATGTAACTTCTGTAAGTGAAAAAAGAAATCTTGTTTTGTAATTGCATTTAACTCCATAATTATTTGTGTATAATTAAAAACTCTTTCCTAAAATCCTAATTATGTTAAAATAAAGTATCCCTTCATTTACAGAAGTGACAACATACATGTTAGTCCCACTTGGTCTTTCTTCAGTCAACCAAAGATTTGATTGAATAACATTTTGTGTTTAACAGAGAAGTGGACTTAACCAAATATAATCTAGGTAAAGCATACACTATGGCCAAATAATACTTGGCAAAATCAATTACAAATTTGAATGGAAAAATGTACCAAAAGAATTTAAAAATGGTGAAAAGGGTAATAATATTACCAATAAGAGGTAATTTATTCCTAGGTTGAATTCGTAATTGTGAACTCATAACATGTACTAAAAATCAATTGAGAATGCAGAAATTCTGTTAAACTTGTGTTAAAGGTTTATTGAGAAATATTCTTATATTTACCCATTATAAAGGCAAAAAGCTTACTTTGCACATAGGAGGGTATCTAGTGGTGTTGTCACATTTGTACAGGAACGACGGCCAATTTCCACGCAATTGCATGATGCGACAGGGACTCAGAGTCATTTTGCACATTTCCTGTAATTTCAAAAAAACTTAAGTTATGGTTACATACAATATAATAACAGAGTGGGAAAAAATTAGCCATCATGTTGAACTATGTTACACAAACAGGGTAAATATAGTCATATTACATGCTTTTACAATAAATTATCAGGACAAATTAACTAAAAGCCTGGAACATTACAAGAACATAATTAATAATTTTTTCTGCATCTAGGAAGGTAATTATAAAAGAACAGTACCCATTTTATAATATAATACAAAAACAGGTCTTGGCTAACAACCATTTTGGTACCTTCATACTCCCTCTGCAAGCTTCGCCCCATCATCTTTCTCCCCCCCACTCTACTGTTCCACGACATCACACATAAATTAATTTGACAAAGCTCATTCCACCCACAATTGCCCCATGTATTAGGCCGAAAAATCTGATTGCACAAACAATCGCCCTGTATATCAGGCTGAAACAGCTCATTCAACCTACATATGAATTAAGTACAAAAATATTATTTGCCGTTCATTTTTTGATGATATCACGTGTCTGTGTTCAATTCAAGCAGGCCAAGGAGGGAAGTGGAGGGAGAGGCATAAGGGGGGGGGGGTGTCAAGGTGACCATACCAAACTACTCCAATTCCCTGGTCTTAATGAGAAATTTATATTTACTTATGTTTTGATATATGAACCCAAGGTGAGTTATATACCTGTGATGGCAAGTCAACCAATCCATTTTCACATTTGGGCATGTACAGAGCACAAAGGAAGGGTTGTATAACAGCCCAACACTTGGGCAGGTGTCGTAATCCCTGCCACATTTGCAACTGCTCCTGAAACATAATAATTAAATCACAAATAGAACAAGACCAAATGTGAAATTTGTTTAGAATATTATTGACCCATATATTATTATTCGTTATAATAATAATACACAGTTCCAACGCCTTGGAAGAGAATCAGATTAAATATAAATATATATATTCACAAGGAATAACTAAACACACAACTTAAAAAAAAGAAAAATTGATTCAAGTTAATTGAAACATACATTTTGTTTAATCACAAAAATTTTCAATGAAGAAGTGTTATTGAAAAGATGACGCACCTGTGCCTGTTCCTGGGTCCTCGCGTCCGAAACCAGATCGAGAGAAGTGTGGGAGTAGGGTAGTTTCATCCCCATGCACGTCGTGTAGTTGAGCACCTGGCAGATGGCTTTCTTCCGACAGTAAACCATTCCCTCGCCATGGTTTAGAATTGCGTCTGCGGAAAATCTATTTAAATGGAAAACGGGGGTATCGCCATCCATTACAGGGTGGGAGGTAGAATTTTTGTCCTTCACTTTCAAACTGGCTGCAGAAGAAACCCTGATAATAGTAAAGTCTTCAGCACCTGATGGAGCTAGTTTTTGTTTATGTTCCGAGCTGTTGGTCAACAAAAGATTCGTACTCTGGCAATGGTCTAACCCGCATAATACAAGCAACAATAGGGCCAGTTTAGGCGCGATGGAGCCCATCTCGTCCGGAAACTTAGTATTTATAACGAGGCAGATAATTTCCTTGATGTTCACATCTTGTAATCAGCCGGGTAAGTATTTTCATTGCGAGTGTACCTGGAGCCTGGCGTTCGTCTCTGGAGACAAACTTTCACGACGACACGCACGCTTCATCGAGGACGACGACAAAGAAATCTTGGTGCACATCGCCGGACCACACGCGCAGCCTTCATTCACTCTGGACCACCCACGATGCAATCCATCAACTAAACATAGCGGGCTTTAAAGCAGCCGAGGCGTTCACTTGTTACAGGTGCCCAGGCAGCAGATGTCACCACCAATCGTCATTATCATTTACATGATCACAATACCCTCCCTACAATAAATTCCCCATGTTGAAGATTAAAGTAAATATGTTATGTAATTGTGTTTATGCGGAGAGAATTAATAGAATATAACTCGAAAGAATGGCGGGGGGTGTTGCTGGATCTTTGCGATGTCTACGGAGAACCAAATTTGTAGGCTACAATACTCTCCATAAAATTATTTTCGAAAATTAAATACACTTTAGGTGGGATAAATTTAAAATCATTTTCAAACTATAATTACTTTCTAGTGTTGCATAATATTGAAAGGAAATACATAAACAATGCGAAGAAAGCGTAAAAGAAAAAAATCATTCAATTTTGAATTTTTTAAAAACTTATCATTTTCTCGTAGACAATTAAATTCAGTTCACGTCTTAAAAGGAAAACGAAAAAACCTTTCATCGGATTACAAATGCATAAGAATTTCTGCACAAAATAAATAAAAAGTAAATTTTATTATAACGCTCAAGAGCAGAAACTCAGTAATCAAACTAATTCTGAAATCTTTAAATAACTAAATTTTGCAAATAATTATTGAAAGATATTGAAACTAAATATTACTGAAATTATTTAGTTTATTGTCATTGATTATTTATTTTTCTATCATTGCAGCAATGGGGAACCTTGTGCGGTCCCAATCTACCATAATTACATTCCACGCTTTAAATCAGCTGCTTACCGGATTGACATCTGCATTCGTTGTGTATGCTTTCGTCACGGTGAAGATTAAATACTTTCCATTCTTTGTTGATTACTTACGTTTTGTGTACTTGAACGTGTTTGGTCTCGTCAATGGGAATTAATGAACCTCGTGAGTTTTTGTTTAACTTTGACGCAATGTCATGTGTAGAATTATCATTTGTTTACCGTGCCCGTATGTTTATCTGTTTAATTTGCATTCTAAGAAGGCAGATGTTTCAAGCAGGTGTTGACTAATTATTAAAGTACATAGCGTATTAAATTGTATGCGTTTATTAGCTGAGATGACACATGAAATATAACATTGAGACGAAAATATTTACCGTTTCATGTAGTATCTATCATTTATTTATTTTTGCAGGCAAGAGCTCGCAGTGGGCATAGCCACTATACTTATGAAAATGGATAGCCACTACATCTTGTTGTTTATTACCCTTGTGTTTTTGGGATTTTCTCTCGAAACATCCGGACAGATAGACCGATTAACTGAGAAATGGAAAGTTGTATGTCCTGGAATATATTTAAATGTTTTTACCGGTTTCGCACCTCTTGGAAATAAAAGTGCCGGACTTTATACAGAAATTTCTGACTCACGCGACTTGAAATCGTGCATCGAGAAGTGTTGTGTGTCAGATACATGCAATGTGGTGTTCATGCATGACCTTACCTGCCTGCACGTGAGTATTTTTATGTAAACATGTTAAGTGAATATTCAGTTTTAGCTCATGTAAACCACGTCAATGTTTAAAAATATTAACATACACTTGTTAATCATTATTTAATTGATTTATGGTGAAAATGTTAAAACCAATTTTCTTAGTTGTTTCTTTTTAAAGCCAGTTTCATTCATTTTCAACATTGTGGCTTGAACTTTGTATATACACTGGGAAAATATTCAATCTCTAAATTCATGTTTCTTACATTCCAGATTGAGTGCAACAGTAATGAGATGTGCATGCCTTTGTACCGCCCAGAACCAAAGTTTGGCAGCCACGTCAGCATGGTGCTTGTGAGGCCAGTATCTGACACTGACACTTGGTATGACCTAGTGGAAAAATTTTTACAAATGGATGACTATACGTGAGTACTTAAAATGATACATTGTGTTTATTAATAATTTACTTTCAATTATGGCAAATATTTGTTGTGATCTTTTTATATATTAGGTAAAATAATTTATTAAGTTGCAATGTTGTCTTGAATAATATTATATGGTCTATGCCATGTTACCTTTGAGGCAATTTTTTTGGAGATGTTTTCAATAGTATTTTCCCCCTCCTTCATCATTTAGTAGGTCTGTTCCATCAAAAATTCTAGGTTTTGAACTCATCCATCTGAAATGATTAAAATAAAATTAAATAATAACTACCAATATTCAGAGTGATAAAAAGTCTTTGAGTAGTATCTATGATAATATTGTATCATTCAGACATCTTTGTTGATGTTTAAGCCTTTTCAACTATTTATTAGGGTTTGAGTTTTTAGTCTTCTTTTGCAGAGTTCTACAAAATTGTGTTTCTAGGTTTATTATTAATTTATTCTGTCTGTATATGCCCAAATTCTCAATAATTCAAATGTAGTTGGTATTTGATCATTTATACACAAAGTCATAAAAGTGGGTTAAATAACTCAATTATGACTTTTTTCACACAGTCAAAATGTTATTTACAAATTAACGTAGTAGGCCAGAGAGCTGTAATAATAGGAACTTCTGTGTGTTTTAGTAAGGATACAATGATGCAAAGCACAGATTTGAGCTATTTGAGAAGCTGTGAAGTGGGCATCATCATTGACTGCCAGCAAAATGAGGAGTGTGTCCTTGTGGCCAACACCCACAGACGCACTGGCCTTTGCCAATGTATCAAGGGATACCAGAGAAACAACAAGGGGTTGTGCCAACCTATTTGTAAGTGCATAAACTATTGGTTAGTGGAAGTTAATTTATGGTGGTTATAACAATTGGTATATCTCTTCCTGCAGCCATGGCAAAGATTAATGGGACGACTCCCATTGTTGTGGATCAAGTGGCTCCTTCTCCATCTGAAGCTGCACCAAAGGTCAGCTCATTTTATATGTGCCTATCAAAATTTCAAGTTTTTGGCTCCTATTAATTTTGTCAATAAATATTAAATAAGGTGCATTTAAATGCATCCAGGTGACTTCAATTGAATCCAAAAATGTAACCATATTCAGTCTTTGATTTATTAACCATAACTCCTTGGCTAAAGGTCACATTTGTTTGAAGGTTCCAGTTTTCCATCTATAGTCGCCTGCTTATTTTCTCACACACTATAGTGTGGTTCCTGTTATATGGTGAATACTTGAGGCACGGAAATTAAATTTCATGTGCTGAGGGCACCATGTTGGGAGTGGGTAAGAAAAGAAGCAATTGACTATGGTTAGCATATGTGATTAACAATGAAATCATTGTTCAATAAATTAAAGATGAACCTGAAAGAACATATATTTTGCAATTAAATGGTGTATTTGTAAGTAATATGAAAAAAACATAATTAATAAGTCATGCCGTTTTGGCAGCTATGTGAACTTTTGTTTCTGGTGAGTGAAGTATGATGGCACACTACTTGAGATTAACATTGGTGCTCCACAGCATGAAAAACAAAAGTATTATTAGTAACAACATCAACAGAGTTTAACACTTAAGACTGATTTAGATATTTTTTTTAAAAAAAATTACAATTTTGAAGGATATGGAATGCAGCATTAGTTAATAATAAGAAATCTATCAACTGTGGTGTTAGCAGTGCTTCTACATG
The DNA here is from genome assembly GCA_034510155.1 of Eucriotettix oculatus. Taxonomy (NCBI): domain Eukaryota; kingdom Metazoa; phylum Arthropoda; class Insecta; order Orthoptera; family Tetrigidae; genus Eucriotettix; species Eucriotettix oculatus. The sequence goes on from CM067379.1 coordinate 17,930,204, forward strand.
AAATGAAAACACTAAAAGTATAAACAAAGTTTTCTCTTTTAAATGATTTATTATAATTAAGTACTGACCTGGGGAAATTTTATGGACCAAAATACAATAATATATTTTCCAAGGCAAGCGTATCTCAGTTTTACTTAATATTGCAGAATGATTTTGACACTTTTTTAAGTGTTGAATTTTAATATTAGACCCTGATGATATAAACTTGAAGATAAACTGTGAATAAACTTTAGACTTTGTTAATAACAGTTATATATGGGTATCATTTCATATTTCCTTCACAAGCAATAGTTTAATTTTGAAAATGTCAATATCTGTCATTTTAAATGCACACTTTTGTTGCCCTAGAAATTTGGGCAAGGAGACCTGGGAGGGGCTGTTTCTTTGGCTGCAGAAACTTCATCTCCTCAACCCTTGAAACAGCTCGTAGTCTCTGCCATCTCCAAAGAAGTTCGGTTGCCAGAAAATGAGGTCAGCTTGTCTGCTTACACAGTTCCTGCAGAACAGACAGGTAAGATGTTCCCCATCACCTGTTAGCAATGACCATACATAAGATTTATAATAAAGATGAGGTCTTAATTTGGATGAAATCTTCACGGTTAACCAACTGGGTCAAAAACACACAACGTATCTGTGGCCATTTTCTGCTGCCGTCTTCAGGCCTGAAGTATCAACTCTAGCAAATAGTTATTCCTGTTCAAGTAATTGATATAATATTAAAAGTCTTAACAACTTAAGTATTGAGGTGCTCTAATCTTTAGCTCTTCTTAAATATGCATTTTTCTTGTTGAACAATAGTGATTGTCAAGAATCTGTTATATGTTAAATTCATATTTTAATTTTTACAGGTCCTGCTTTTTACCCTTTTCATCCTTTCTTCAATAACAATTGTTTACATTATTTTCATGCCATTCCTATATTAAATTTATGACTGATTCCAGTTTTCCAATATGATGCATATCTTTTTGTGACAATATTTGAGATTAATAAAACAATTATGTGGCACACATTGTGAGATAAAAATTCATTTCTTGAAGTTTGTTGCCAGTGTTGATGAAATATTTAAAGAATCCATTCTTTAAAACCATATCCCAGCCTTGTGTTAATGCCGTCTTTCATTCCACTGAAAATTAAATGCCCTAACAACTGAGCAAACAAAACCTGCCACTCTCACCCACAACACTATAGTGCAAATGCTCCACAGTCAGATGCTAAAGCCTCAACAGAAGACTCTTTAGAATAAGTTAATTTTGTTAAGGAGGGCTTGAACTCTTGCACTAGGCTCAAATTATTAACCTTTTTCCTTGAATACAAACACAGTGCTTTGCTGTTCCTTCTTCTACTTTCTCATAATATTTCTACCATAGACAATGGAACATCCAATAATTTCTTCTCTAAATATGAAACAATAAATTCTGTGTAACTTCTGCATCTTAAAAGTATTGTCAAATATTCTATAGTTTGTGTAGAAATTTTACACTGTATTTAAGTTAAATAATTACTTGCAGATATTATTTTACTTCCAAATGAAGAAATTCTCTGGCAAAGGCAGTATTAGCATGACTGTACATAATCTATGTTGACTGCATGACCTAACGTGAATTGCAATTTATGTTTGTGAATGAGAAATCTAACCTTTGTCTGACGAGTTTTAGAGAACGTGAACCAAATTCTTGCTGATTTGTCCAAAGGTGAACACTACAAATATGAGTGGACCATCCTGTCACAGCCTGAAGGTGAAGGTGGTGGGACCATGAGTGACAAGAATGGTGGTACATTGAAGCTTACCCATTTAACTGAGGGTCTCTACATGTTTAAGGTCAGCGTTTCATCTGCTACTGCATATGGAGAAACATTCGCCAATGTCACAGTTCTGCCACGTAAGTTACTTATCAATAATTTCCATTATTTGTGTAACAAAATAATGAATTGAAAATGAGAATAATATTAATTTGTAATTATAGATCTATTATTGTTCAATTAGAGTATATTGTTGCTATTCTTGAAATATTATGAATTTTGACATCTAATTAAATACCAGTCTAAGGCAAGAGAGTCAGGTAAATCATACTACATACTAATATTGACACACAGTTCTTTGCTTTGTCAAACCAGATTGCAGGACAATATGACTTCCCCATCATTGAATTTTATGATTGTTATACAATTTCCTTCCTTTACACAGCAAAGCGTATAAACCAGCCCCCAATTGCAGTCATCACACCACAGTTGCAGACTGTTAAGTTGCCCAACACTGGGGCAGTCCTTGATGGCTCGACTAGCAAAGATGATGACTCTATCATTGCCTACCGATGGGAACTACAACAAGGACCCTTAGGTTATCAGCCACACTTGGCTGAGACACCGACTCTTCAGCTGGACAACCTGGTCCTGCCAGGAAACTACACTTTCAAGTGAATAACATGTTTTAAATAACTATAAATATCTTAATTATAAGATGTGTACAAGTTTAGTTTGGAGTTAACTGGATACAGTAACTGCAAAGCACCGAAAATCTGAGTTTAGGTATAATTTTTAGGTCATATCTATTTTCACATTTTTTACTATTATAAGTGTGAAGTTTTAACTTCCCTAGATATCATCATTTTACATTAGTCAAATTCACCACTTTATATTTAACTTGAACTGTCTCTCCATTTTTCCTGAAGAGAGGAGGTTGATGCCTCTGAACATTTGAAGAACTTATCTTGTCCTCATTTATAATTTTCCAGAGAATTATATAGCACAACATTGAAAATAGCTGAGATTTTGTGACAGTAAAAACAGTATATAGAATATAACAATTAGTTTGAGCAGTACAGTTGCCATTAATATTATAAATAGTGTTACTCTTTAGCTAAATAATTTTTCTGGATATTTGTAAATGGTTCACCCTTTTTTTGTTTCAATGTTAAAGTTTATTGACCATTTAGTATTGAGCCATTGTCGGTTTTCCTTCACTTAATGTGAATGCTAAAATAATTATTTCCACTTGTATATCTTTGTAAACAAAGATCATATTCAGGCAGATATTTACTTTACTTCACCGTCATTGCTGTTTTTGGTGACTTTGAGCTTCAATTTCAGGTTAGTCACCAGCTTTCTCTCTTTCCCTTCCATATTGGCTGCTTTTTATTGTATATTATTTGCCATGCCAGATAGCTAGGTACATGTATCAACGGTGTATGCCCTCTTCCTCAAAACTGTAAACAGTATGTATAGAGCAAGTCAGGATAGAATAGGTAGTTCAGTTTTTTTTAGGTTTTATACTCCTTCAGGAGACATATTATATTCTCTTCTTGTAATCCAAATGCACACTCACTGGGCTATGCTAGTTCTTCACAAGTATTTTCAATATCCCAACAATAGCAGCTGTCAATTCATTGTAAGTTAGTTCTTTAAGTTGCCTGACAGCCCACATTTGCATAAAAATGATGTATGATTTTGGTGTGTCAATGTAATTAAAGCATATTTTTATTTAAAAACTAGGCTGACAGTTGAGGATTCTGACCATGCTACAAACTATACTATGGCCAACATAACAGTGTTGAAAGTGACAGACTATCCACCTGAAGCAAATGCAGGCCAGGACATTATAATCTATCTCCCCCACAACAACCTCACACTCAATGGTAACTTCAGCTCAGATGACAGGGGCATTGTCAGTTGGGAGTGGACAAAGAGTCCTTCAGACCAGGACAAGGCCGTTGATATGCAGGTATGAGCTTGTCAAAATGAATTACTTATATTGTGTAGTTCCATAATCTTTTGGCTTAACATATTCACTTGATGATGAGACCTCAAGTTTTGTTAAACATATTCACTTCAGAATGACGGAAGAATATTTACACCTCTCTTCACTTAAATATACTTTTAATAATTAACATTAATTACATTGTTGAAAACACTTTTGCTATCATTTTTTCAAAGCCACTATTTTCCAATGGTCTGTACCTAAACAATTTGATTTTCATAATTTTTAGAACACCAGAACTCCATACTTGCAACTGTCAAACTTAGAAGAGGGGATGTACACTTTTGTCTTGAAGGTCACCGACAACTCTGACCAGTCTTCATCAGCAGAGGTTCACGTCTTTGTGAAACCCGCCACCAACCAGCCTCCAACAGGTATCAAGCTGTGTTATATGAGAACTGAATGAGTGAATATTGGTAAACTGTAAATGTATAAAACTAAGTGATTTTAAGATTCTATTTAAATGTTTATCACAATTTCTGTGTCATTGTAAATTAAAAGAACAATGAAAATCTAATAATTAAATGTGTACCTGTCATATTTCGACATGCATTGCAAATATTTTTTACAGCCAACGCTGGTGAAGATCAAGTTATCGCATTGCCACAGACATGGGCAACTCTAGATGGGAAGCAGAGTAGTGATGACATCAAAATAGTTGGTTGGAAATGGGAGCAGATCAGGTACTGAAGTCTTTTGAAGTGAATTGAACATTTTAGTTTCCTGCATTACTTTTAAGATTGTAGTTTCTATGTGGTATATACCCGTTAGATTTACAACAGTATTACTATATACTGATAAATAAATGTGTCTACCCTCGTAAGGTAAAGGGAGAACAATGTGTGTGACAGCTTGTTCAAATCACTTAATGCAGTTGGCATGAATCATACGCCACTGCCGTAAGATATTCTTGAATTCACTTATTCTAACATTTTGTATTTCTGTCACCATGACCTGGTCGGAACTTCACTAGAATTATATGGGGACAATCTTTATTCTGTTACTAAGTTCTTGGTAGTTTTCTGCACTCTTCTTTATTTGAGCAAAAAAAATATATTTATTTTCAAGCACAATTGTAGTTCTTTTTTTGTTCATTACAGGGGACCCACAAAAGCAGTTTTCTCCGCAGCAAATGCCTCCATCACAAATGTGACAGAGCTGACAAAGGGCGAGTACGAATTCCAGTTGGTGGTTACTGATGAGAATAACAAGGCAACAGACTCTGTGCTGATCACAGTTACACAAAGTTAGTTAGTAAATACTGAAATGTACTTTGAGACATGTAGCTTTACCATTTGATCTTTCTTGAAACTTTTGACATGGCTGTTTTAAGTATATGGTGTAGTATTTATAATAACATGATATGCGTAATGAAAGTGAGATAAAATTTGTCATTTTTTCTATATAATTTATCATTTATAATTCTCATGACATATCTGATAATATACCTGTTTTTAGCAAAAGCCTTCCTTACCTGTGCTATCCAACTCTTTAAATATAGTAGACATAAAGAGTAGGATAGCGCAGGCAAGGAAGAGGAATTTACTTACAGCTAATATAAGTGTGAATATTAGGAAATCATTGCTAAAAATGTTTGCATGAAGTGTGGTGTTATATGGGTGTGAAACATGGAGTTACAGAAAGGAAAATAATAGAAGCCTTTGAAATGTGGTGCTATAGGAGAATGAGATGGGTGGATGAAGAAGTTCTAAGCAGAATAGGGAAAGAGAGAACAATATGGAGGACATTGATCAAGAGAAGCGATATATTAATAGGCTCATGTTTTAAGACATGAGGGTCTTGTAAAATTAGCATTAGAGGGAAGTGTGTGGGGTAAGAACAGAAGATGGAGGCCAAGTATGGAGTACACTAAGCATATTACGGAGGTTGTGATAGTTATGCAGTAATGAAAGGGCTCGAGCAAGATAGGTTAGCATGGAGGGTTGCATCAGACCAGTCTTACGACTGAATATCACAACTACAGCAACATCTGATCATAAGAGCCAACACATTTTTGATCTCTTATAATGTTGTCATTCTTGAATGATATAATATTGTGGTCACTAGTATGAGCGAGTTTAATAATGTACATAGACTTCCCTCTACATTGATGCTTAAATGAAGAGAATTTTAAGTTTGTTTCTGATTTTTGTCTCTTATTAAATTCTATATGAATTGTTCTGCTTTTTATTGTTCGATACTTAATTTGGCATTTTTTCCAAAAGTCACAAAGAGAGAATTTTTACAGTTGAAATAATCTTATATTTACATTAAAATTATCATTCCTTTCTGCCAATCTTCCTTTAATCACGCTTCTCTGTTAAGGTGCCTTTTGTATACTTATTTTTCTCAGATAAGAATGCTCCTCCAAAAGCCAATGGGGGTGGTGACCAGATGGTGACATTGCCTGTGAGTGTAGTAGTTCTGAACGGGTCTTTATCCAGCGATGACCTGGGCATTGTCAAATGGTTGTGGACTCGTGAAGGAAGCAGTGTCGCGCTTGGTCGAGTCATTGGAGATAGTGATAAATCTCCAATCCTCATGGTATGAAAAATTCTTTTGTTCTTGATGTTTAATGGAAACCTTTGGTGAATCTGCACTATCCTTTCTGTAACAAATATCCTTGTATTCCCTAATGTTGGCTTAACAACAAGTTGTCATTTATGATTACCTACTTCCTGTTCTCTTAGCAATTTTATTCTTATTTATACACTTTTCCGTTGGCAGTTGGAAGATGTTGTACCAGGTCGTTATGTCTACCGACTGAGAGTAGAGGATGAACAAGGATCATCATCAGAGGACACAGTATCAGTTATTGTTAAACAAGGTACAAAAGTTCAATTTACTATTATTGGGTGTGTATATGTATTTATTAAATCTACAAATGGGCAGATGCCTGGTGGCAGTCACATAGAACTTATACAATAATTAATAATCTGATCATAAGGACCCTATTTAACCTATAATTAACTATATAATTATATTCAATATATATAATATATACACCTAATAAACAATATATACACCTAATAAATAAATATATGTGGAATCATATTATTAGAAGATAAATTTTGAAAAAGGAATAATATTGTTTTTGCCGGGGGGGGGGGTGTGGGGGGGGGCACTGGAAATATATTTCACTTAAGTATATTTCTAGATATTTCAGAGCACTGATCACTACACTAAACTTAGATTAAGTTTAAATTTTCTTTCTGTTAGAGGAAGTTCCACAAACACACCTGCAGGCAGATTGTTCCAGTCATTAATTGTCCTATTTAGGAATGAGTATTTTCTGTCTGTTTTTGGGGCTTTGGTAGTAATTTAAACAAGTAATCACCCCTTCCATTCCAAGTCGATTGTTTCATTCTATCTTGGATTCCCTGCCAAGGTTTTTGACCTGCAAAGGCTCTGTAGAAAATATGTAGCCTAGCTATATATTTAAATATGCATCAGGAAACGACATTGTCAGGTTAATTATAACAATTAATAAGGTTAGGAAAGAGATGTATAAAGTTGGTGACTTATCTGAGGTATACAGACTGCAGGCACCATGTAGGGTTTGACATTCTTAAATTTTTGGAGGCACCACCCCCTTCATCAGAAGGTTAGGAAAACATTTCAAGTGACTGCCAGCTGTTGACTGAGCAGTCAATATTGCTGTGCGGCTAGCTTTTAGTAGTAAACAATGGACCCCACCTAGCTACCAACTTTCTCTCTCAATGAGGGTCAAGGAAGAGGCAAATTATTGATGGGGGCTGGGGAAATGAGCACGCCAATGTTAACATGAACACACACAAACAAACAAACTCATCCACGTATTAACACATACATACTCAAAGACGTTTTATGTTCATACTAACAAACACACATATCACCATGGAAACACGTGATCTGGTTAGTTTGAGAGGGGGAAGGTGAAGGTTACTGTCTACAGGATGTTGAGTCCAGGGCTTTGTGTGGACTGTAAGACATGTCGAAAGGAAAGTTCCCATAGATGGAGTTCACTTTCTGAAGATTCGGGGGGTAGGGCTTCGAGGGGAGGACAGTATGAAGCACGGGTTGAAATTATTGATGTGGCTCTGAGCATGAGCAGCTATGGGGAATTGAGGGCCAGTGTCAGTTTGTTGGACAGGATAAATCATTTTTGAGGCAATAATGAATATTTCTCTCTCCTTCCCCACAGATGCATAGTGCATGTTCGCTGACCTATCCTCAATTATTCCTATTATACATTTCTAGTGTTATACAGGCTGAAACCGGCACTTTTACCTTTTAATTTGACTGTTTCATCATCTTCAGATCCACAGCTGATGCAGCTGGTGGAACTGACCCTAAACATTGAGGGCCGGAAATTGACACGTGCACAGCAAGATGCCCTGGAGAAAAAGCTGGCTCTCTTACTGCATGAAGATGCCACTATAGTGGTGCGTAACCTTCGTGAGGAGGACCGTACTGGACATGCTGTCCTTGTGTTCTATGTCGAAGAGAAGGGATCCATTGTGCCTGCCCCACAAGTGGTTAACCAACTGCGAAGCCGGTTGGCTCAAGATGCCGGGCTGCTTGAGTTGTCTGTTGCTGGCATCCAGACCACAGTCTGTCAGAATAACTGTTCTGGTAAGATATCCCTTTTAGAAAGGTATATCACATTATTCTACTTCAAGAACATGTTAAAGAAATATAGTATAATAAACATTAAAGGTTTTCTTTTTAACCTAATATATGTGGTTATTCACTCTTTTTTTATCTCTGAATGTGTCCAGTTGTTATATTTCAGCACATACTATAAAAAAATGCCCTATTTTTGGCGTTTTTGCAAAAACCGTCAACTTTAGACTCAATTTGTAAAGTACTGGAGAGCAGCAGTTAAATGAAATTTTAGTCAACAACATTATGATTTCAAGTTATTAAGTGCAAAGCTCCACAATTTTCATACCTTTACTTCCAGAGATATAAAAAGCCAAACTTGAATTTTTTTTCACACCCTAATTTTTCGACCAACTTTATTTCAAAATGTGTTTATACTTTTCTTCTATTCTTTGGGGTTCAAAGGACACAAAAATGTTGTACAAGACAGCCATGGCTCTTGTCTTATAGTAATATATTGCCAAAGATATTACATCTCAAAATTGCTGAAATTTTCTAGTCGTGTGGTAAAATTTTACTGTAGCAGTCTTAAAAATGACTATATTTCTGGAAGTACTCCAATAAAGTATGTAAAATTTTACCAATGTTCATTGGCAACATTTCTTAACAGTCGCACAAAATTTCATTGAAATTGGAGATGGCAGAGTGAGGATCCCCAGACCATGTCACATGGAATGACCCAATAGTATTTTGCCTTTAATATTAAGCACATTTACTGAGGATTAATTTTATGACCTACAGGCCACGGAATCTGTGACCAAGCAACGCGACAATGCCTTTGTGAAGCTTTCTGGATGCAAGACCTCATCAAGAAAAACTTTTTTGTTGACGGAGATTCGAACTGTGGTGAGTATGGCCCTGTAAAGAAACTTCATTTATATTCCTTTAAAAGTAATTCAGTTAAGATTAGTGAAAAGACAACCATTTTGTCTATATCTTTTATGATCTTTGAAAAATTTAAGATTTATATTATTAACAGATTTGGATAAAAACTTCTACTAATTCACTTTCATAGTCTTTATAGTTGGTCTAAGTTGAAAGCATTTCTTCTCTTATTGTTCAAATATTATTTTGTAAAATCTTTGAAAATTACTTATTGTATAAAATGGAATATATGGCCATAATTATGTGAACCTTAATGTATAAGCAATATCAGTAGAAAAGTAACAATTTCTAATTAATCTGTTTCACTTTTTAACTATCATTATAATTTTAGAGAGAGTAATTTTGATATAATAATTTGATTCCGCTTGGTTTCGAATAGTTCAAAATCTACTGTAAAATATTTTGAAATGTTTGTTTCCTTTCGCAGACTGGAGCATCCTGTATGTGGTGATAGTTCTTTTTGTGAGTGTGGTGCTGCTAGTAGGAGGTACTTGGGGTGTTGCCTGCATGTGCCAACAAGCTTGCACAGGAAGACCGCACAAGCGCCAGAAGTACTCGTTGCTGGGCAGTGATGGAGAAGGTGATGCCATGATCCCCCGGGGTGAGCTTATAGGCCTCCCTGTGTAAATTCTATTGATTTTCACTGTGCCCTTTATGTGACTCAAATTGTCTGCCAGAACCCCATTCCCCATTGTTTCTGTTCAGTTTGGAAGTATGCAGTCAAGTAATTTTGCTTTGGGAAATGCTTTCTTTATGGTGCCTAGCATTTTAAGTTAAAGTTGTCTAACAATGACATAGTCAATACACAGGCCAAATTAAGAGTGACAATAAATGCCAAAGTTCATACAGGTAATGAACTCGATAGGAAAAAAGTTTGCAGGAACATTGTGCAGTGCTATACATTTTTGCACTCAATTTAGTGTCTTCTTGCCCCTTCATTATCTATTTTTAATTTTTTTTAATACAAACATTTTTATATTCATAATGTTAACTAGTTTGCACTAGTGCCAAAATTATTAATTAATCTCAAAAGTTTGCAGGTTATAAAGACCCCTTTGTTATTAAATATGTTTGCCGTTCTAGATGAATTAAAAATTTATTCTAAACATATTTACATACTTTGAAGTATGCACAAGATCTGCATGAGGAAAAATTGTAATAAATTGTAATAAATTTTTAAAAATTATTCTGTACAAGTAGCCACCTTTCTCTGATGAAGAATTGGATGTTTAACAGATATTTTGTTGTTACAGCTTCTCTGGGGAAGATCATGATCTCAGAATCTGACTCTGACTCGGATGTCCAGTTTGACAGCCGAAAGTGCAAATTGAATGGAGACTCCCGTAACGGCCACAGCAAACCACGAAATGGGTACATCAAGGTGGGACACCGTATTAAGACATGAATAGATGACAGCTTGACTTAAACTTCTTTTTGACACATATTTTTCTACATTTTTTATTTCTTTATTTTGTACATAATTGTATGAGTAATTTATTAAAAATAATTAACTTGATACGAATAGTTGTTATAAAATGTATATGACCATGATAATGTGTTAAACCAAAGGGTTCCATTAGTATTGTAAAAGTAATTTGATTGATTATAATTACTCTGATTACGCAATAGCTTGAAACAACATTTTAGTTTTAAATAGAAAAATGATTTTTATATTTGCGTGTTTCCAATCTTCTGCAAGTAGTAATTCCTTAACATGAAACACAAAACATCGAAAAACTTCGAAAACTTCACACATGTTGAAACTGAGAAAATGAAGTTTGATGTTACAATTGTATTGTGTAGTTGCTGTTACTAAATTTGAAGTTTTATATTTTTAATTGTGATGTTACTGTGGAGTAGCTTTATATATATACATTTATGTTTTTAATGTTTTATACAGGCGGCAAAAGAAACCTGCACAGTATATATGTATTCTGTAAAAATGTGATGCATTATTAGACCATCTACATAATATTTCTTTTGCTCGCTTTTTTATTTGAATAGAAATGTTTATTAAAAGTTAGTACCAGTATAATAAATCATAGTACATTTCCCATTGGCACATTATGTGCTGCCATAAATAATGCTTTATTGATGGTGCAAAAAAAATCCTTGGTATTTCTGAAACTTGTTTTTTTTTGTACTATTTTTATTTTAGCCTATGAATTTAAGAGGTCATTTTTGTGCAATTTATGTATACAAATGTCAGTTGTGGCAATTTTGTTTTCCTAAGGAAGATATGAGGGTTTATACATTTACATAGTTACCATGACAGGTAAACTCTGTCAGTTATTACATTCCTAAATTACCATAAGTTAAGCAGTTTTAACTAGTGTATAAGTCTTGGGAATTTAAAATGCTAGATTCTTCTTTATGTTAATTTCAAAATATTTTCTTGCTTACATTTAACTGTTACACTACACATAGCCATTTCATTTTGCTTATATTCTTAAGTTGTATTATCCTTTACCATTGTATTTTGTTTGGTTAGTCTGAAATGTTTTGATTGGGGAAATGATTATCTGGTACATACTAATTTGATTGTTTTCTGTATTGAACACTACTTCAAACTCCCAAATTTATTTGATATAGAAATGGGTAATATTCCTCAGCAGAGTGGTGATATCCTTCGATTCCTGAGAAACGTACATACCACATTCCATTCCATTTGTAATAATTTCTTAATTGTTTTCCAAATTGAGGTGCACATTATTTTACGAGTTTGTTTTAAAAGTTAGATTGTTATCTGACATTTGTTAATTATTGAATTCATTTGTGAATTCAAGTGATGTAAATCTATCAAAGTAAGCTGAAAGTTCTTGTGAATTTGTCTGACAGACAAATATGTGTAAACATTACATTATTTAAAAAGTACAAATACTGTATGTCGCAAGTCTGAATGATTTTAATATTATTTCATCTATATGTTTGGATTAGTTAGTGTTTTTAAGGCCTGTTCATATTGTCTCTATGATTTTAAATCGCCATGTTTCTTTCTTTACTTCATTTTCGTAAGTATTCTTATTAATTCTGTAAGCATATATGTGTTTAATATATTTTTCTTTATTGACTAGTCTGGTGGAATTGAAATCAATTTATTTCTTGACCATTTTCCACTACATTTTTCACTTTAAGTACTTACAATCAGTGGTGGCTGGTGCATGGATTAATTTTGGAGGAATTATTAGTTTTGTAATTTTATGAAACTTTAAAACAATAGTATTTTAGAATGTGAATTTCTGCTTCGCTTTCAAATACTTTAAACAGGCTGCCTTCGAGCGTGCTCCAACCCACATGGAATAATTTAATTTGAAAGAATATTGGCAGCAGCAACATGAGATTTTTGCCATATTTTAATCAAAGAACTGAGGAGATACCAAAAGTTGCAGAACGAAATGTTTTCAATTTAAAATATTTCATGTCTTACATTTGGCCATTCCTTGTGTTTTAGTTCAAATATGTAACAAGTAAAAATACTTTTGTGTTAGAAATTTGTGCCAATTTCATTTTATATTTTTACTATTTTAAAAATTTGTACCTACCAGATGTTATGTAGACTAAATTAGAAATGTTGCATACTGTGGGTCATGGAGTATTAACAGCACCGTAGATGTTGTAGTATTATTAATATCTTGTGTAAGGGGAATTATCCTCGTAAAAATTGTTCCTTTGCATGGTGTAGTACACAAGTTTAAATGCTCACTAGCTGCCACTGCATACAGTATAAATATAATGTAAACAATGCCATTATACTTGTTTTGTGGGGTGAAAGGGAACATATTTATATTACATTTATGCCAAAGTATGTATGAGATGTTCTATAACATAAGGGTGACTTATTAACATTTCCTGAATATATTGTGTTCACTCTTTTTTTAAAACATATTTTATATTATTATGTATCATTCTTATTTTCCTCTGACTTTGCATAGATCAGATAGTCACATATATAGCATAGTGCCTCATTATTTTCTTGATGCCACGGGACTTTAATTATTCTGATATCACATTAAAGAACCGATAATTTACCTTTTTTTTGCTATTTGGAGTGGGCTGCAACACAATAATCACAACTTATTTCGTCTGCAAAGATTATGTACTATTCAATGAAGACTAATCACACTGGTAGGCTTTATGATTTTGCAAGACAGACGTAGTGTAAATTTCTCTGATATTTCACAAGTTAGAACTAAACTTGCTTAATATAAATTTCTATTTGTTTTCATGTTGCTCTCAGATTGTGAATCTGTATAACGGTTTATAAAAAATTGGATGTAATTCGTGTTTCCTGTACCTCAATTTTTTAGTGTGTATTTTATAATATTTATGTATCACAAAGAATTTAAAAGGTTAAGAGGGATGTTTCCTGAAATACAAAATGGCTCTAGTCTCTGTAAAGTTCTGGCAGATGGGATCTGCAGACAAAAAAGGTTTTATACTATATTTGCTGATTGTGTGTTTATTTTAACTATGTAATTTATATGACTACTTTGTATTGATACTTCACTCAAAAGTGAAATATAACTAGAAATGATTTTTAAACAATTTAGTTCATTATTTCTGATTAATGGTGTTCCCCCTAATATCCTCCTCCAATTTTTATTACTTAAAATGAAATTATATGCATATATCAAGGAAGTGGTAAGTAGTAATTGACCCACATAAATCCTTGTGATAAGAATTTCAACTGATTTTAAGTTAATATTGCTTCCGAGGAAACAAATTTGCTTCTTAAAATTAGAGCTCTGCGAGTTTGTTTCTATTGGAAAGCCTTATTTCAGGTTTACCAATTTTTAACTTTAGGCCATTTTTCAAAAAATGTGTATCACTAATTTGACTTTAGCAAGCTCTTCGTCTATTTCATTCCCTTATTATTCTACTCTCCATTCATATGACTTCATATTCTTTCCCATTCTCTTCATGTTGGAGTTGAACCAAGATCTTCTAATCTTAAGTGCATCAATCACTTCCATGTAGAATGTGAATCAATTTTCAGTCGATCATAATTTTCATGTAAGCCTGCACCTGAACTAAAGTATCAAGTTTTGATTCTTGCTCAGTTTATTGAGCTCTGAGTGAGATTTAAGAAATTTACAATAACTTTCAAGTCCAAATGTTACAGTATCGAGCCAACCAAAATGGTCTTCTAATTAAAATTATTTTCGGTAGGAGCTTTTGACATTGTCTTTTTCAACTCATTAAAAATTATATGTTTGTATAAAAAATGGAGAAAGGAAAAGAATAGAAGCCTTGGAAATTTGGTACTATAGGAGAATTCTGAAAATCAGATGGATCAATTTTTTTCCAGTACATTTTTCAGAATCCTGGCATACTGATTTGTCTTGCAGTATTTGAACGTGTGATTTGCTTGCAAGTTTATTAACTGGAACACTGTTCTTCCTTATAACTATTGTAAAGTGTAGCCAGCCCACTTCCAGAATCTGAATTCTCTGCAAGTAAAGCTAAGTATTCACCATTAAACTACTGTTACACTGATTTGCCATTATTATGTCATTCTTCAATTAACATTAGCTCAGTTTCAACTATAACCAATTGTTATATATGTATATATATATATATATATATATGGAACAGTAGCGGAAGAGTTGCACAAAGCTATGATTCCTGTTTCAACAGTGTTTGTGCAACTGTTGTCCTTTGATACACTTTTCTAAAAAATCCAGTGCAAAACTTAGCTATAGATGCTTTAGCTTTAGTCTGTTGTATTTTTTTAATGATGGCCACAGAATGACTAATAAAAGTTAAAAATTTCATTACATGTTGAACTCCAGGAGTAAAGAAAATCATCAGGTGATTGAAATAAAATTTGCCAAATGCTTCCAAATTAAAGGAAAATTGTGTCACAAAGGTAGAGAAGGTAGTTTTCCATGTGGTCTTTTATTACAAATTCAGAAACATCAAACAATTCTCTTACAATATTTACACTACAGTGGAAGGAAACCAGGAGAAACCCACCAATATTTTCAAAGTCTAAAATATTTTCAAACAAAAAATTCTTCCCTCATAAATAATAGAAGACAACTATCTTAAAATTATGGCTAGACCTATTCTAAATGTAGGAGGTCACTTTTTTAGAAAACAATAACTAAGCATGTTTATATTGCTTATATTTCTTGAAGATCCACAACTGTATTGTTCAGAGAGAAAGAATATAGACATTTCTGAAGAATCACTGCTGACATTTATTTAACATCAACTGCTGTACTGCGAAAGCCTGACTCAGCTTCAAGGTCCAGTAGAATTTGTATGTTAGCGGAACATTCCAGAAACAAAACAAATAACCCCCCCGAGTCCACATTACTGCAGCCCAGCTCTCAACCTCTGAGCTACGGCTGCAGGTTCCGATGTGGCAATATTTAAACAAAGCCAGGAGTAACAAAGAGAAGAAATGAAATTAAAGTAACATTTATTAGATTAGTTACTTACATTAAGCATATGCATCCACACCTCTCCATATTACACATAATATTTACAGTATACTTTCATTTAGGGAATAGCAACAACAAAGATAAAATACTCTGAAATAAAATACTGAATGTGATCCTTATATAACAATCATATATATACAATACCATAAATGGAATGTAGAGACAAAAAATGTCTAGACACTTGATTCTAGGCAATATCAATTGAATTCTACGACTGGCCGCCATCTGCAAACCACGACAAATTAAAAAAAAATCAACCCTGTCCCAAAACTAAGTACAGATCCCTAAAGGCTCTCAAGCCTTCGCTGTCAGCGCACCGGCAGCAGAGGCTGGCTTCCCTGTCTGTGTGGTCTGCTCCTTCTCCAGCTGCCGTCCCAGATACTCCCTGCAACAACATAATTGAATGGGAAATTAAGTCTATGAGCGTATCAAGGTGTCAGTGTCATTAAGAAAGTACAGTTACACAGAGTCTGAAATGAATAAAGGTTTCTTACAAGAAAAGGAAATTTCATTTATTTGCCAAAGCAAAATAACACTTAGGTTTAATTAAATATCAAATGGTTTACTGGTGAATTCAATGAAGAAAAGCTTCTTGGGTTTCCACCAGAGTAATATTGAAGAACAGCGACATTTTGACGGCTTTCACTGCCATCATCTTCCAGGCTGAAGACTACAGGAGTGAAAGCTGTCAAAACGTCCCTGTCCTTCGACATTACTCGGGTGGAAACCCAAGAAGCTTTTCTTTGAGGTTTAATTATATAACTCTTCTTAGCATAACTATACTTTGCAAAAATACAAACATTTACTTTCCTTGTTTATAAAATGTCTATGTTGAATAAGCCATATTAAGAAAGGCTACCACAAAAATGGGTAACAATATGAGCAATAAAACAGACAAAAAAGGGCAATTGTTTACAAAGGTCAAAACACCATAAAACCACATTAAAACTTCCTTTCAGACTTCGCTATGCAATGTGAACAAATTCTACATTTAGAAACGGGAGTGTGGTAAAGAAGATAATGGGATTAATATATATAATAAAGGAGTATATCGAACATAACTTGTAACCATTGTTTTTGTTCCATACTCGCAGGTCCAATATTGCAACAATGAATCAAAAGCAATGTCTAATTCCACAATTGCAAATCATGAAAAATTAAATCAAAAAAATAAAAATAAACCTTGTCCGACAGTCAATTCATTGGCATAAGGAATGCTGATAATATTAGGAGAGTCAGAGGAGACTTGGAAAACAATAATAAATGCCATGAATGTGGTCATGAAGGAAGAGTGCAACATGAGGATTAACAGAGGGAAAACCAAAGTGATGGAGTGTAGTATGGGAAACAGGAATAATAAAGGTTGTTAGATTGGGAAGGAATATTATGAAGGAGGTTGATGAATTCTGCTACTTGGGGAGCATAATAACATGAGTAGGACAGAGGAATTGACATATGGGCAATATAAGTGTAAATATTAGTAAATTTTTACTAAAAATGTTGGTATGGAATGTGGTGTTATATGAGTGCGAAACATGGACGATAGGGATTTCAGAAAGAAAAAGAATAGAAGCCTTTGAAATGTGCTATAGGAGAATGAGATGGGTGGGTATAATCACTAACGAGGAAGTTCTAACCAGAATAGGGGAAGAGCGAACCATGTGGAGAATGTTGAGACATGAGGGACTTGTAAAATTAGCATTAGGGAAAGTGTGTGGGGTAAGACTCAAAACATCAGATAGCGAATGGATGTTACTTTTACAAATTTCTCTTTACGTATAAATATGTCCAAAGAGATAAGTAGTTGACTTCATATTCATCATATAGACCAGCCAAAAAAATTATATTTGTACAACTTGAAGAATGACTACATATAAACAAACCAATCCACAATAAATGACACTAGATAATTCCCATTTTGGAACAAAAATAGCTCAGTTTTCTGTTAAATTGGACCATTCATGAAATTGTTAAAAAAAAGGATAAAGGCTGATAATAATGTTAATACAGTTAACAAATAACTAAGGCATTGGATACAGAAGAACATAATTAAAACTATGCTAATCTTCAGTGTTGACCAATCAAAGCACTAACATGAAAATAAGAAATCACATAAGCATTCGCCGGTTTTTAAATTATTTTAGCAATTGTCAGCACAATTAGAATGATCCAGCCATGGAAATAAAGACAATTTTCTCATTTTGTCCCAAATGTAGATTTTTTCTTCCTCTCCATTTGATATTTCTTACAACACAATTCTTATCACTCTTCTACTTTTGCTACATACACTTCTATATTTCAATTAATTTTACCCCTCAGCAAATGGAAAACTTGGACAAAAATATTCTTGCTAAAACTACAACAATTTTGTCAATTACACATTTATACAAAATAATCCTACTGAACCAGCATTAGCCCTGAATTTTTTTTATTGTAATTATGGCAGCTCAAATTAATGAACAAAAGTAGCTTAAATGATTAAAAGAAGGAATGTTAAACATTTTTGGAGACATGAAAAGATGCATTTTCATTGGTTTTTGGTAGGAATGGTAAATTGATCGTCTAATGAGAGGTCAAAACGAACACTGGAAAACCTGGAAAATAAAAATAATTTCAATAATAATTCTAGAAAGAGATTTACTTCAACTTAATATTACAGACTCCCTACATAGTTCTTTTTTCTCGCCAATTACTACCATGGTAATTTTGACCAAGTGTACACACAAATCTAAATCTGATGAAAATCGATACATCTATTTTAACATAACAATAAGAAATGAGTAAGATGTGAAAACAGAGATATCAATTTTGAGATAATGATTAGAAACTAATGAGTTCCCAACCTTCACCAATTTTGTGCAAATGTTTCCTTACATTTAAGCGAAATTAAGAATAGGAACAATTAATACATGCAGTTGAGAGATTTCTCGGAAATTAACTGCATATTGTTTTAACCACAAATTCCAAACATGTGAATTTCAGATAATTTTCCTGTTCTCACTGTTTCTAGAAGGCTACTCTAAATAAAAAACACTTTCCCAAGTAAATAGATGGCATACATGACCAATATCAATCAAAGAGGGAAGCTCACCAGTTGTGCACCATAAGCTTCTGGACTGCCAACAGAGCTTCATACCGTACGTTGGGGTCCTCGTGGCCCAGCAACTGCATGACCAGCTGCTTTCCTCCAAGCTGCTCAATTACACTGAAAGGAAACAGTAGGTGTATGTGGCTCTGTACAAGATACATGCCATTAACTGCTGATAAAGAACCAGAAATAACTTCTTAGATACTTTAGTTCAATCAACAAGATTAAAAGTTCAGTAGGACATAAATAAATTAGTGAGAGGATATAAAAGAATTTCACTCTCTTGAGAATCAGGTTTGTTGAAGTATTAAAATGTAAAATAGAGACTTCTAAGACAAAAATTATTTGTGTTAAGATGAAATAAAAAGAAATTGTATTCTTCAGAGAACAGGAAGTCAATGTCATGGCCAGAATAAAGTGAGTACTAGAACTACAAGTCCTCTAATTCTTTTCTGAAAAAATATATAAATAGCAGTATTCAATGAAAAAATAGCCAATTAAGGCAAATATTAAGTAACAAAATAAATACATTGTAATGTTTCTGCAACCCTTATTGCTTTTGTCATGTAACTCAATTGCAAGAGCTACAAGAATGACACACTACAAAGGGTGACATATTTAAAATCAAAGCTTTGGTGTTGAGTTCATCTCCTGATTCATCACAGACTGAATTTCTTGCAGTTCTTGTCATCACAAGACCAGGATTGTAGAAATATTGTGTTGCATTTATTTTAGCATTCAATTAGCTACTTCTTGACCCTATTACTATTTCATCTAATACAGACATTATTATTTTTGGGGAAAAATAATATCATTGGTTTTTGTTAAGGGCCTGGCGACTTTTAAAGTGAAGACATGACAAGAGCTAAACATGAATTGTGGCTGTGGTGTGCATACTTACTGTTTGCCACGGGGGTAGTGGCGCACATACTCGCCAATGTCAAAGCTGGCCACGCTGAGGACAAGCGGATCCTTGTTTGTTTCCAATAGGAGGATAAGTATGCGCAGCAGCTCATAGTTCTTTTCGTTGAGTCGGCTAGCATTCTCACGCCAGAACTTGGCAGATCTATGTACGGGACTCCACTCCAGACGACCAGACTTCACCTCCGTGGCATATTCGTCAAATGAACTACAAAAGGAAAAGCAAAGTGACAGTCTATACAACACAATTAAATTAACTATGTAATTAGACATATTAAAACTTATTCAGATTTACACACAGCCAACTTTACACTCAGCCTCATTTTGTCTACTTATAATGAAAAATTGAACGAAACAGATTTTTAATATATAATTAAACAAATGTCAGAATATAACATTATATACATGGTGAGCCACTTAAGACTTTCACCTCCTGCAACTTTTGAATGGTTGGTGCTGCAAAGATCAAAAAGCCCCACCATGTCAGTTGCAAATGAGAGAATTGAGTTTTGAAAATGACAAAAACTTCAGCCAATGGCTGGCCGTCACTCTGAATACTTTTCCTAATCTTCTGATGAAGGGGGCGGTAAGCCTAAAAAAATTTGAAGAACACAGCCTATAATATTGACTGCCATCATTAAGCTTGGATCTCTCTCTTTCCTTTCCTTAATTATTTGTGTGTATATTTAAGAAAAAATAAGATGGCAACTTTAAACAAAAACTGAATTTGATAGGAAAGAGAGACAGAAAACAGTCCATGACTTACCTCAAATTGACAGTAGGCAGATGAAGTGTGAAAATCTGAACTGTGGAGAGTCTAAGCAATAAATGTATAAGAAAACAGAGCTTAGACTCTCAGAAATTTGCATATAAAATTTAAACAATTGGTATAGAAATGAAAGAGCAAAAGTTTGCGATTGTGAAGTTGAGCATCACCATTTAGGAAAGTAGAGAATTCTTCAGATTTTTGGAGCTGCTAGACCCCTTGTGAAAAAATGACAAAGCTCATCTGACAGTCAGTTACATTAAAAGTCGTGGAGGTTCAGACAATACATCAGGTGATACCTAAATAATTAAGCTAAGCCAATGCTTCCAAATTTTCTTTCCATTTGATTTATATAGCAAACGTTGATGTGAACTTTATGGGAATTTTTTTTAATGGTCACATTATACACAACAATATACTATCGGGTTAAGGACTACACAATTTAATTCGATGTACCTGAGGTCCTGCACGGACGCCTGGAGTTTCTCATTCAAAAATTCTATGTCTGCAACAATATCTTCATCATCCAGTTTCCTCTGCTCCAATATGCTTATCTGCTTGAGCACCTTGCATTGAACCATAGCGATGCAGTGCTCCTTTGCCACTTGGCTGTCCTCAGGCTTTTCAATGAGGTTCTGTGAATGTAGACAAAAAATGTGTCAACTGATACACAACGAAGAGCTGTAGGTAAACATCTGTGGACTGTACATAGGGAATTTGAAAAGGTGGATTTGGAAGGTAGAGCAAGCCAGCCAAGAGTTAATAAGAGTTCTCAGACTACATTTTAAGGATTTTAAAAGTGATGCATCAGATAGCCTGACTCTTCACAACCTTCTAATAACTGGAGTTGAATTCACATTCGGGCTGCAGCATTCCTTCTCCATACCTCAACCAGTTTAGGAAGGTGCCTTGAAACCTTAGTTCAAATACAGACAGAGAATATGTCAACCCCATAGAATTGACATGAGACAGGGTGAACTGTGTAGTTATATTTCTTTGTACTACTTCCCCATAGACGCCTTAATGGGAGGTAGAACTAGATCAGACTCATCTTTCTAACAAACACGGATAGAGAAAAAGATTTCTATCCCCATTGAACTAAGCCTGAAATCACAAATAATAGTAAAATCTAATGAGCAGATCAGATATCAGGAATTATTTCACAATGGCACAGTACTTTGAGCACACACAAATTAATTAGGCAAGAAAGCCACAAAAAGGAAAAGATTAAGATTAGTGCAGAAGAAAAACATTTTAAAAACTTAAGTAAAATTGATAACATGACATAAAATAATTATTTTTCTTTCCATTAATCTTTTTGATCACTTACCCTAAACACAGCCAAAATAATCCTGGTGACCTTCTCCTTCACTGAGTCACTTAAGATGTCTGCCAAAATTGGAATTACATTGAATCTGGAACAAAAGATAAAAGTGCATTGTGTGAAAATTATTTAATTTTTGTATTTAGTATGATGTAAAACTCTATTCATCCACTAATGCCAGGTTGCATTTATACAATTTTATGCCAAGCAATCAATATTCCACTAAAGCACACTGCATGTTTTACTAAGTAAGACAAGTATGGCTATGTTAGAGAGATAAATTTCATGGTATTTCTAAAATTGTCAAATATAACTTACTTGTTCATCTTTTCTGCAAGCAGTGGGTTGAAGGTCAACACCCATAAGCAGAAAATCAGCTGGTACTGCACTTGGAAGTTGACACGGCTCTGCAGTACAGCCAATAGGGTGGAAATGCCATCGACAGATACGAAGGCAAAGCGGTACTCGTCAATCCTCAGCATCATTTGTAAGCAGCGAGCCACTGACTGCATATACTCATTATTCTACACAGGAGTGGAAAAATAACAATGAAATTAAAATGTTGAACTTTTCATTCCTCACGATGCCACCATTCAAATAGATTTTTATTGGCCCCAAAGCCAGGATTTTCTCACTTGTAATGTTTTAAGTTTCTCAAATCATTATAAAACTTAGTGATGAGAATTATACAAATTACACAATTTTAGATTAGTTCATTAAATATTAAATGATAAAATATGGGTTGAAAGAATTATTTAGAACTGTTTATAAATGTTACATTTATGACCGTATCAATGAACTTCCTAATGCCTTTAAAGTAATAAATTTTTGTGAGCATGTTAGGTCAACACTGGCAAGAAACTTATAAATACATCACTTAAGACTGCCCCAGCATTATGTATTATGCCATTTAGTATGACCTGCCTAATGACTAAATTATTTGTAGTAAGTGATAGGAAGACAAATAATAAAAGAAAAAGAATGACTGTCAATAATCAGCAATGAAAAAATCAACAAGACAGAAAAGCAGAGAGATGCAAGACAGATAAAACCAAATGATTTAGTTTATTTGATGATGGTGAAAATGTAATAAATATTATAATGTATACATCTGAATGCAAGATATTGTGAAACATAGTTCTGATAAACAGCTTCTATGCTTTCACTCTCTTTTTATCATGATACTCCTTATTCTTGACAATTTATTACAATGTCACTGCATCTTTCATGCATCTCTCAGAGTTTTCTTTAAATTCTCATATTTTCTCTCTCTTGTGTATATACACTTTTCTTGGTTCAAATCCATTTTATTTGTAAAATGGAACATCCATATAGTAAACCGCCATCAGAAAATGTTCAAAAATACACTAAATTTCTTATGTTTAAGACAATAACTCATGAGGTACTTTGATTATTGGTTGATATACTGAACAAAAACTTCATACTGCAGAGTTCTTAATATTAGAGTTGAAAGAGTTTGTAGATAACTCCCATATTTTAAATGATGCTTAAAAATTTCTTTCTTAATAGAGCTTGACATTTGCAATTTATATATTCAATTCTTTTAATGAAAAAAAAAATGGTAAAAGTTTTCAAATCATCACAAACAAAGCTTCATCAGTTCTGGCAGGTTCATATTTCACAGATAATTGTACAATTATGTACTGCATTTCCAATCTAAACTTTGCTGGAAAGTTAAATTAAACATTATTGTGCAGATGAACCAACACGTTTTCCATTAAATCAAAGGTTTGGAAAGAGTGATATTACAAGATATTATATATTATTTCCAATACAATCATCAAACTTCTAAAAATAATTACCCATAAAATATCAAATTAATACCGTAAGTGACCATGTAAAGAGCCAAACGCATGAAGTTTCAACATATATAAAATAATCAATCTATGAATACTTTTGGAAGAAATCAATTTCATCAACTCTCAAGTAAAACTTTAAGAATTCAATCACACACACACACTGCTTAGAAAGAAATAGGCAGTTGAAATAAAATGTAGAGAAGTTACTTCTGTAAGCACAAGAATAACTGCATAAAAGAGAAAAGAAAGTTTCAACAAAGACGAAATTCCTAGTCAAGAGGAAAGAAACTGACAGATGAACAGGCTCAGTCGCTCAGCACACATAGAAGGTGCAACAAACCCGAATCTCCTCGATGTTCTCGGTGCTTTGAGCCTCATCTCCATGCTCGGTTGGCATAACCATTTTCTCCGACGATAACGCCTCACTCTACAAAAAACATAATATCCATAATGCTGAACACTGAATCTTGTTGTTAGTCTGACTAACGTCTACTGCCAAAGCAATTTCCCAGCCACCACAAAATATATATATATAAACATCAGATGTACTGATATAAATTTCAAACATTTCCAGTGTTCCAACCACGTGTGACAGAGAATACACAACACTTTCACTCACAAGAGAAATAAATGACATCTCTATCGTTAGTCACAATGAGGAATAATACAAGACTAGAATAGGATGTGTAGCTATATCTAAAAAAGAAAAGGATTACACTACTATTTCTCAGCCATTCAGTTGACTGATAACCTAGCCACAAACAAGCAGCTAAATTAATAGAATATATCGCTCACTTTTCACATCTGCACACAGCTGAAGGTCTCTAAATAACTACAATCCACAATTTATTAATTAGCAACTCTCCCCAACAGATAAAACGATAACTGTCACCAAGGAGAACTAATGTTAACATCGACAAAAGACAATTATAAAACTAAATACAAGAGGAACAAGTTTGATCAAATAGTTGAACACCTGTAATAAGAAAAAAAAACTGATATTGGCCAAAGTATTAGATAATATGTAAAGAAACTACTTTTTAAAAAATGAATGTAATAATTCTGGATTCCCAGAATACAAACTACTTCAGTCACATAACAGACCATCTTAAAATATTCAAAAGACCAACCAATATAATTAAATCAGTCAAATTTACATTTCATTGAATTTGTCAACTTACAGATCAATAAAAATGAGAACTTGTTGGAACTAAAAGAAAACTGCATTACACTTTGTTTGAGCTGGTCCTTGAGCCAAGCCAGGTAGAATTGTAGATCAGAACGGTCCATCAACTCTTGACTCCAACAGGCAATCTTCGCAATGATCTTCGATGTCATGTTCTGGATGAAACCATCTGGCCTATTGAGCAGGTTGAGGAAGGGTCCCCATACAGATTCCCGTTTCTTGCTAGAATGTTCACGAAATATTTCTACCCTTGTGCGGTCTTCCTGTTGAAAATTTGTTTTAAATGTGTGAAAAATTGAAACAAAACAACTAAACAATGATTGACAAAATATCAATAAACCCATATTAACCTGCAGCATGTCATCAATCAAGATAAGGATATACTGGATTGTTTGATCCTTGGACACATGGCAAAGCAAGTTAAGAAATGTCCTTGCACACTGGCTCCTGTTTTCCTTCAGCAAAGCTTCTCTAGCGGCAGTGTCAGCATTATCAAATGCCACAATAAAGCTGTAATCTTCAGTAGATATCATCTGAGACCTAAAGACAAATAAAATCTGTGAAAATGATTTTCAAATAACAAAATCACTGATAAGTTATGGAACCACATACCATTCTGTGATTTATCCTAACATATTTAACAATAAGCATTAATACATAAAGAACCGTTTCCAATATGTATTAGTGAAATTTCTAGAACTTTTGACTCTCTCAGTAAAATCAATAATACAAATATGAAGATGCTCTAAATATTAAGTTGAACCAAATATAAGCTGACACTATGAATACTTACTGGTTATAAGATTGCCAGTTAACTCGCTGGTTCCTAATTTCCGTCGCCTGTTGCTGCAGGACACTAGTGGCAGCAAGCATATCTGTAATAGCAGGAATTATAAAAACTATATTCCAAAGTTATAGATATTGAATCATTTGTTAATTTACATTTAGCCTGGGCCCCATATCAGATCACTACTAATCCACAAGGAACAATTTCTAGGCAAACTCAAATACCAACACATAAATTCTGGTGAAAAACTAAAACATCAAACAAAGTAGCATGTAAGAAACAAATTATGAAAAAAATTAAACAGAATTACTTGTTTCTTTGAAATTACTAAACATAAGGTCTCTATGAGCTATTGGGAATGTCAACACCATGAAATTGACGGTGAATATAAAACTGTACACATTTCTCGAAATCCCAGAAAAGTATTCGAGAAGCGGAATACAATAATCTCTACTGATTTGAGTATGGGTTTGGCCCGTCGACTATGTTGTACGTACCTATTTTCTCGTCAGGGAGAGAGATGATAGACTTAATGTTAGCCATGACTAAGTAGCAAGGCTTGCGAGGCTAAGGTTCTAAATGGAGGTGGCGATCAGCCTAAACGTTAATAGGTCAGCAGCCGAACCCGTTCCGTTCTTGCAGACGGATCTTGTGATCGCGAGCAAGGCCGCCAACGTGACAAGCTCACACAGCACCTCTTCAACCAACATGACGCTCAGATCAAGCACAAACAATGACCACTCTAGCATCGTTAAGAAGAAATAACAATCAGGCCGTCATATAATTTGCAGGCGCAATACTTTTCAGGTAATTTAATTTAAAACGAATCAATACCAACAACAGCTGCGATACTTATCAACATCTCTGGAAATTGGACGACAAGGGGCAAAAGTTGTAAATTAACGTTTTCGTAAATTAAAATTGAGTTTAAAATTCGCGCAAGTATCAGACAATTTAATATTACTGGATGTTTAATGATTTTATTGCATAATTTGCATTGAACATGACTACAACAAACATGTGGAAAACACATGTTATAAAACAGGTTTGTATCGAAGGTTATTATAGATAAACTAATATTCATTTATGGAAAATTCTTAACAAAGTTCAAAAAGTAACATGTGAAAATACAGCGAATTTTTATGTAATGTTGATATTTAAGTCCGAACCTATCTTGCGCAAGTCTTTTTATTTCAAGATAGCTACCCCATCACACACACACATCCTCCCCTATCTGCTTTTACGTCTTCCATCCTTTGACTCCCTCTAATGCTCATGTCTCAAAACGTAGCCTATTTATATAGTCCTTCAAAATTCTCCATATTATTCTCTGTTCTCCTTAGAACTTCCCGGTTAGTTACCTTACACAAACAATCTGATTTTCAGCATTCTCCTATACCAGCACAGTCCGAAAGCTTCTGTTCTTTTCCTTTGTGCAACACCTATCGTCCACGTTTTTCACCCAAATACTCCATACGTATATTTTTTGTAATGATTTCCTAATGTTCATACTTATATTAGCGGTATGTTGATTCCTCTTCCTCGTGTGATATCCTACTCTAGTTATTATGTTTCTCGAGTACCAGAATTCCTTAACTTACTTGAAAATATCCCTTCCCAATCTAACACCCTTTGTCATTCTATTATTTCCCATACGAGTATCCAGTACCTTGAAGATGAGCATTTATGATGAAAGAAAATATCTGCTCTTTCTATTCGGAAATTAGCTATTATTATGGATAATTTAGTATCGAATGTAGGAATTCGGAATCTTCTACACTACTTTCGTTAATAACTGTTAATTTTAACCCTGAGCTAAATGAAGTAGATCCAGTCAATATTCTTTCTTTCTGCTTGGTATTACAGCCCATATAGAACTTTGGCTGATCGAGACGTCTTACACGACACATTCTGGATATTTTCTTTGAGTGGTTGGCTGCAAAAATATCAATTCCCAACGTAATTGTCTGTTTCCTTCTTTTATTTTCAATAATTAAAAAATCGATTCAATACTATTTCGGATCAGCTGTGTCGTGAAATGAAGTGACGTAGGTGCAAACTACTTTGGATCGCAGTTCTTTTTTAAGAAAAAAAATGATCTAATAACGAGAGATGTGGAACTTACGTTTTCGTCTGGGTATATTTATAGTCAACAGAAGATCATCCTCCGAGGATGGAGATTCCCAAGATGAAAGTATTGATATACGCATTAACGTTTCTTGCGTACGCGTTTAGCGGATACGGGTCCGGGATCTTGACCAGCTTGAGAGACGCCGTCATCGCCGCCGAACACACTTTTGGAGACATTTTCGAGAATGTCATCACCGTCGCCAAGAAGTTTAAAGATGTGCGTGACGTGTTGGACGCAGCCGTCGAAGAGGAATGTACATTTACCTGTCCAAACGGTTCGTCAAAATGCCTTCAAATTACATAACCTCTTAAACCAATCGCGTATCTCTGCGATGACTTATAGGAAAAATTACGAAAAGTTCGTCAATTCTCCGAATCAGTCAACATTTTCTGCTATTACATGAACAATTCTGTTCCTAATGATCATTCTTTACGCACATATGTTTCGTAGAAGTGTTTTAGGTTATGGGCGAATGTCTTAGTAATAAATAAAAAGACAGCATATAAATTTATTACTATTTATTCAAAAGTGACGTTTAGTCTCCTTTGTGATACTTCCGCAGGCGATATACAAACAAAATATTACAAGAAATTAAATATTCGTCTGTGTTACAATTTTTTAAATCTATATATAAAATCATGGTTACAAACTTAGGAATTCATCATATTTACTCCTTGACTACCTCAGCTAAAAATATTCTTGAATGTACATGTGAAGAATTATATGAATGTTTAAATAGTTTCACCTGTCATCCTTATATATATTACTATAATGTATTGCTGATAATCAGACCCCTCATCATTTTTATTTAATAAGCTTCCAAGTTTTTAGAAGCAATGAATATTTACAAAAAGAAATAAAGCTTTTTATTTATGATGCTCCAACATATGTGATGCTGTATGTAAGTTTCTTCTTTCTTCCACTTATTTATAGGCCCGGTGTAAATTAATTTTACATTTTGTATTAATGCCAAGTAAATTGACAGGAATTTGCTTAACTTTGAAATGCTGACAAATTGGAAGAAGTGACAGCTTCGTTCAAATTAAAATTTATTTTTTATAAAATTGAGTGTTGTCCCTTCTCTCATATTGGATCTTGTGTGTTCTCATAAAAATAAAACATTGTAAACTGATATTTCAAAGTAAATTTATTTATGCTGTCAGTAAGCAGCCTGTTGTTTTGGTTTCTGAGGAACATATTCAATTAGTCAGTTCTATTGGAAATTAAATTGCTAACAAGTAACCTAATAATTTTTAACAGAAAATGATTGTGAACTATTTCAATTTCAGGAGTTAAGCCAAAGAGAAATAAGTACCACAAACCTGAGAGTGATGGATGTGGCTCCCTTGGTTTGAAGGTGGGTTAATATGTTAAATAAAAACCATATCTAATTTTTAGGAGTGTTAGATACGGTTCATTTTATAGTTTAGAATATGATTGGGTTAACATATTGGCTAATAACCACTTTGGTACCGTCATACCCCCCACTCGCACAAAGTTCGTCCACAAGCTCTGTCTCTACTGTTCTGTGATGTCACACAATTGCTCGAATGATTAAATTCAAAAAAAGCTCATTCCAGCCACAGTTGCCCCATGTATTATGCCGAAAATGCTTATTACATCTACACATAAATTAAGTCAACATATTATTTGCTCTTCTTTTTTTCCCGATATTTTTAAGCCTGTTCACGAGTCGAGCGAGGAAAAGAGGGGAAGTGGGAGGAGCGACAAGGCGACGGTACCAAAACTAGTCCAGATCCAACATACTTTTAATTGACTTTTTTGAGTTTTTATAATTTTAAAATTTGTCTAAAACTGTGTCAAGTCTAGTAGAAAGCATCATGACTAGTGTGACCACTTTATGATGTTCACCGTTTTCATCTATGCCTTGGGGGAACATATTTTTCTCTATTTGATATGCTAGACAGGGAGAGTTAGCCTGCGTTAAAAAATATCTCCAGATAAATACAGAAATTGTTCATTTTAAACTTCTGAAATGTTTGCTATACTATCCTCCTCCGAAACTTAATTGTATTACTTTTTTTAGTTCATGGGAAAAACATATAGTTCTTCCACTAGTGTGAGCAATTCAATGATAATGAAATATTAATAGGTAATCAAAATATCTACATTAGGAATCGCAAATTTGGAGCATCTCCAACAATTCTTGAGAATAAAAGATGTAAATTCCGATTGATGATTAAACTTAAAGATTTTCTGTAGAATTACTTATTTTCTTTATTGTATACATTGATTTCACCTCTCGTATTTGGTTTTCTGTGTCTTTCAGATAGATACAGAATATCTGCCAGTAAGTGATATGACCAAGTGCTGTGATGAACATGATTTATGCTACGACACTTGTGGGTCAGACAAGGAGAAATGTGACCTTGACTTTAAACGGTGTCTTTACAAAATATGTGAAAAACATGAGCAGCTGGTTGGTGAAAAGGGGGTGAAAGGTAAATTATCGCTTCTTCATTTTATGTTCATCCTAAATCCTTGAGTTTGATTAGAATTAACACAGACATATGTTACAACCAATCTAAGGAGAAAATAACAGAGGATCAATAATTAAATAAAAAATTAATACCCATGTCAGAAATCCTTTAATATCTGTGCTTGTGAGAACAAAGGCATAAAGATATACTTTAATTAAATCTTACTCATTAGCTCTTGTCATTATACAGCCTGTTTGAGGTGCTATATAATTTTTAACGTACGTCTATTGAAAAATCTTAAAAAAGAAGAATACATAATTATAGGACAAACATTATAATGTTCATAATTTTGTGCTAAACATACTGTTGAACATCTTTACCCTTTCTGGATTAAAAATATGATTTAATTAATTGCCAAATTACTTATCATTCAGAACTGCTACTGATACAAAATATGCACTTATCATTAGTATTTGATTGAACTCCATCCTTAAAATTGTGTTTAATTATATTATATATTTAATAGTGCATTAGGCCCATTCTTGCTGCATTAAATTAGATATAAGTACAACTTAATTTTTAAATGCCTTTCCAGCCTGTAAAGTAGCTGCAAAAATGCTCTTCACTGGTACACTTACACTTGGCTGTAAGTCCTACATAGACTGTCAAAAGAAGGCCTGCTTCTGTCCAGTTCCTGACCACAGGCGGTACACGGGGGCAGACGAACTGTAGAAAGTCATCTGCCACTTGCAGCCTATTCTTCTGTGATAGATAATGTAAATAGTTATATCCTTTCATTAATACCGAATTAATTGATCATAGATGGACTGTTTCATATAAGTCTGTTTAGCAGAAGTATGAATTTGTGATTTTCAGTTTAATGAATATTAAATAAGAAGCAAAGGTAATTTAAAAATTCCTCATTCTCTGGAGTTTTAATAGGTGCTATCAAAAAATTATGTCAAATCACATTAAATTAAATTGCAAACAGATAATCAGGAGGGTAGTGATTGTTGAGTGAAATATTTTTAATATAATTATCAGATAATAAAACTGCTTTGTCATGAAAATTGTATGCAATTCCTTTTTTTGAGTAATAGGATTATTAGATTAAAAATGTTGAGCATGACGTGAAAATGTAGACCAATTATAATTTAGTATATGATTGTGACTCCAGTTAAAGTTAACAGCTGTGTGTGATTGCAGATTTCATTTAACCACAATTCACTTTGAACTGAATGTGTGGCTAACTAAATAATTAAATAATAATTATATATATATATATATATATATATATGCAGATGGGAATGAAATAATTTTTTCATTTATTAATTGATATGATTCAATTTATTAAGCAAATTCGTTTTATGAAGCCCCATATTCCAGGGTTAACAATATATACATGAATCAACCAATTCAAGACAACAGATATAAACAGTCTCTCCATCCTGCATTTGGTTACCACTCTCTCTCTCTCTGTATCAGTCATGCTCTAAGTCTCTCACCATCCATCATCCAAATAATCACCAATCTCTGAATTTCCAACTTAATGCTTGAAAATCAATTTTTGTCCTTTTTAATCATTTTTCCCCACTTCATCTTTTGAATTCCTTTGTTGGCGGGGACGAAGTCCTCTCCAATCAAAAGAATGTACCTTTAGAATTTGGGAGGAGTCATCCACCCTACTTACCACCAATGTTTTAGGGAAAGCACCATGACAGCCAGGTATCCCGGAGTCGCAATAACTTAAGAAACACCAAACTGTCTGGGTTTTATTACTCTGTCTGCAACCTCCTTCAATTCTTTTCAAGCCAACTACCTTTAATTTTGCACTGCAGAATTCCATATTTATTTGTGTTTTATCATTACAACTTGATGATGCCACAGTATGCCTTAGAAACTTAGTGTAGTTGACTCGAGAATGTTTTATTAAAAATTTTAATAGTTTCCCCATGTAACACAATTATATGTAATTATTAATTTTGTCACAAATTTATTATACTTATAAAAGTTTGTGTCATAGGAGATGCAATTTTCCCTTCTACAGCAGCTGACATCTAGATGATGGCATTGTCTCAGTATTTCTTGACAAGAAAAATGAAGAAGTATATATTTCTTGAAAATATAAGTTTTATATTTATGAATAAAATGAAATAGAGAAATATTGTTCTTCTATATACATGAATTTTTAAAATGGCAGATGTAATTGGACACTAGATTTGTATGCTTGTAATATTTTTCATTTTACTTCTCTTGTGCTCTGAAATTTAAGAAAGTTTACCTGTTGCTACCTACTTGAACGCTTATCTCCGTTTAATAAGACTTTTCAGTGCAGAATTGACAAGTTAGCTTTAAGACAGTTGTAGCTATTGTTCTGCTTTACAATGTTTTTTTTATGGATTTTTCCTTAGAAATAGTATGAAATTTGAAGTATTACTGTTTTGTGGTTGTGAATTGTGTTAACTTGTGACATTTTATGTTAATATTAACTCTGGATAGATTTAAAATAAAGTTCTTATAACAACATTAAAGATAAATATTTTTGTACCATCAAAACTGAATTGTAGAATGGAAGATCTGTGTGTGTAGAAAGTGAGTGAAATCATCTTGGTTTTTCATTGAATCATGTTTTTACAACTTCACCAGTCTGTTGTTGCTAGAATGATTCCTCATTCATATGTGCTTCATTTATTTACTTTCCTTATAGTCATGTGCCCACAATATCGCCAGGTAATTTACAATCTTGTGGTGAGCACAACAATATTTATTTGTTGTTGAGGTATTCAGTCCTTAGACTTGTCTGATGCAACCCTCTATGTTAACCATATAATTACCACATCCTTCCTAATCTGCTTAGTATTATTCCACCCTCTGTCTCCCTCTTCTGTTCACTTCCCTCTCATGCTAATTTTACAAGGCCCTCATGTTTTAAAACAGGGCCTATTAATCCATCCCATCCTCCATATTGTTCTCTCTTCCCCAATTCTGTTTAGAACTTCCTCGTTAGTGATTCTATCCACCCATCTGATTTTTAAGCATTCTCCTTGTAGGTTTTCAAAGGCTTATATTCTTTTCCTTTCTGCAATTACTACTATCCACATTTCACGACCATATAACACCACACTCCATACAAACATTTCTAGCATTGATTTACTAATATTCACACATATTAGCCATAAGTACATTCCATTTTCTTGCCTGTAGTATCCTACTCTAGTTATTACACATCTCATGTTGCATAATTCCTTTAACTTCAAAATATCCCTTCCCAATCTAACACCCTTTGTGTTTCCCATACTACACTCCACCTTGGATTTCCCCCTATTAATTCTCACATTGTACTCTTTCTCCGGTACCTCATACATGCCACTTATTGTTTTCCAAGTCGTCTACTGACACTTTGGCAAAGCATAGGTTTTTTATTTCTTCTCCTTGCAGTATGTTTCCTTTTCCATATTCTGTTTTAACTTTCTTCATCGCCTGCTCTATGTATAAGTTAAACAGCATGGATGATAGACTGCATCCTTGTCTATTTATACCAATTGTATAAACTTGTCTTTGAGTGAAGTATATTAAAGTAACTTGATTTACTGACCTATTCCATAAACTATTACAGGAAAATAATTGATTCCTGCAGAAAAGAGGGGGATTTAGGTTGCATGAATAACAATTTCAGTTAATATTTTGAAATTTTTGTCGAGTCATCTTTCTTGAAGTCAGTAGGTTTGTACTGTGTGACTGCAAGTTTTACAGCTCTAAATACAGGCATGGGTGGAATGTGACAAATAACCCAAGTAATAAGTTCTCGCTTTCCATCAAGGAACTATTTCTTCAATGCAAATGAAATAAGTGAAATTTAAAATTGCCACTCTAGGAAGGAATGAGAATAACAATGAATGTTATAGCACACATACCTTATAGTGGGATGAACAAGTAAATAACTTTTCTGAAACATTAGAGATACAGTTCCTGAAAAATTTGTGATTGAACTGCCTTTGGGAGTCACAACAGCACTTACACCCCTGTAACAGAGAGTGGATACCCACGAAGAAATGGCAGAGCCACGAGCTACTGTTCATAGTGCAAACCAGAGTGTGATAGACATGTTACAATGCATTAATTAATTTAGGAACAACTAACTCGAGTACCCTTGTGTTCATGTAAATAATAAAGCAGGAATGTATTTAAAGATAAGTTTATTACAGTACTTGAGGATACATTACTGACTGGAAAAGGTTTTTAGTATTATAATTTATTTGTTTCACAATGAGTGTGAATTTATGTTTCAATTTCAAAGTGGTTTAAACTGCCCACCTGTCGTTGCAATCCTACCTGCTAAAGCCTTGCTCTATCGTGGGTTGTAGCATGTGCAGTATTTCATTTCATTTCCCATACAGCTCCACAAACTATAAAAAAAGAGAGAGCACTTGGAAAATGTGACATGCATGTTGACATAGACAGCTTTGGTAGGCTGCAGGGTTTAAATTTTTTTTAATGAATTAATAAAACAAGCTGTATTTAGATTTTCATTATACTGGGAAAACAACCGCATGATTTTGTACACAATATTGCCATCATGTGTGGCTTAGAAATGTGTGCCAATTTGTTTTTTTTTTCAATTTTTAAAAAAGTCCCCATTGATATTGACAGAATTATAAATGTAGCATAAAGTGATAGCGGGGTATTATCTACACATTAACTGTTGTAGTTTTATTAATATGTTACAAAAATTGTTTTTTTTGGGTGATACAGCACATGACTTTAAAAAGTCACGAGCTTTCATGGAAGAATATCAGTTGGTGAGAAACATTTAAGTCATAACTGCCCCTACAAACGCACAGATGTTTATCTATCCAATATAAATGTTTGATATCTCCCTCAAGAATGCGAACGTTATATTTGAATTTCAAAACAATAACTATTCCAAATACCTGTTGAAATGTATGTACCATACTTTTTAGTTACATCCTTCTTTCTCTGATAAGGCAAGTTGTTGATTTCTAAGTTAGTGTTTGGCCAATAAGCGATAACTATTGCATATTCCAACTAAATTTAGTAGGGCTATATTTATTCGCATGGTTAAATATTTTTTAACTACGAAAATTCAATAATTTAATTATTAATTTCTAGGTATGTTAAGAACTATCGCCTTTATATTTAAAAATAACAGTCTATTTTCTATATCATAACACATATAAATAAACTACATTTTCTTAGCAACTCTATATTAATCTTATATGTAAATAATTTGAATTTTATAAATTTTCATATAATATCAATGTTTAATCTTTGGACGATGAAAGCAGGATTCGGTGTTGTTATCTCTTTCGATATTCAAAGAATCTTAGTTCCCACTACCACGTTCCTTCTGTTGCAGCAAAGTACGAGCCATGCTACACTTTGTCGCTATCAGGTAATATAAGGGGTTAAATTAAGTTTTTTCAAGTATTGTATTAGATATAGGTAGATATTTGGGGCGAAATTCGTAACGTTCCGGCAAAAAAAGAAATCGATTATTGTCCTTAATATTACTTAATTATTACGGTGCCTTGTACGAAATGTAGCTTCTATTTCCCAATACGATGCAAATGCAATATCATTACTTTTATTTCTTATGTTTAGAGCTAGTATTTGTGTTATTTAATTATCCTTTTTTGCGTCACGCTGAAACATTTTGGAGCACGTGTGCAGTTTACGTTCTTTTAATCCACTGTGTGTACAGAAAGTGTGAAATTTAAATAAAATCCTATGAAAATTTTTTCGTATAATGTAATGTCCGTTTCTCTCTTAAAATGTTATCTTTCCAAATTTCCTCGTGACGCTCATTTCTTTTAATATATTGTTTCTTCATAATTGTGAATTTCCATTGTTCCAATAATATTTGCCCATACGTAAATTAACGGAATTGTAGTTTTTGTAAATGTATCTGTATGAATTGTCGTGAATTTTTTTGTTGGGAAGACAATGTGCATGGTCTTCATTGTAAGCTGTTATCCGAATATCCCAATAATTTTATTGCTTTAGTCTTATTTCTACTGCAATTATACGGTTGGGATACAAAAATAATAATTACAGAAACTTGAGACTTTCATTTGAGAGCCTCTTTTCTGTGAATATTCACATTCAAAATACTTGTGGATGATTCAACTTTTTTAACACATTAATACATAGTGACTGCTATTCATTATTGATGCTTGTACTAGAGTATACTTAGGAAGAATTCTTTTATATATTGCACAAATTACTAAATTAGAGTTGTGATGTTCTGATAGCATAATTTAAATTTTCCAGCATGTGGTTTCTACAACTTTTTACAATTCTGGACCTAGGCTGAGACAACCAAAATTGTTGGACCCTGGACCAGTACTTGAATGCCTTACCGCTGCCACAATAAGCCATAGAAAACCACAAGTGGTACAAGATGCCCTACTTGACCAGTGCATTACTGACTTCATATTTGGTTGGGTGTTGCCATCACACACATCTACTATTTAAGTTCTGTATGTCAACTGTGAAGGGGCAAAAATTTAGGTTAGTGTCACCTACTGTTAGATTTTGTGTGTAATTTGCATTATTACCTCAGTCTTGGGAACTTTTTAATGAATAATTTTGTATATTAAATGTCACCGACTTGATGCAATAGTGTTTATTATTTCACTCTTGATTGAGATTATTATAAACGTGGGAAGATTATTCTGTACCAATCAACTAAATTTATGGGCTTTCACTAAATTATTTTATCAAATTTCTTTTCTGTTATGATGATTTTGAAAACTTTCGTTCTCCTGAACAATTAATGTTGAATCATGATATGCTGACTTTTCTTGATTATATTTTTTTTTCACATTTACATGGTGAAGGATTTTCAGTGTGTTCTGTTCTGTTTTAGGATGTTTGTGAAGGACTTCCTTACTCTACCGTCCATGTCTCCCTGTTTCAATTCTCTTCCTATGCCATTAAAGTGATTTGCCAGTTTCCGGATCAAAGTAATG
The DNA here is from genome assembly GCA_034510155.1 of Eucriotettix oculatus. Taxonomy (NCBI): domain Eukaryota; kingdom Metazoa; phylum Arthropoda; class Insecta; order Orthoptera; family Tetrigidae; genus Eucriotettix; species Eucriotettix oculatus. The sequence continues at coordinate 17,967,392 of CM067379.1, forward strand.
TAGCCTGTTAACTCCAAAGAAGTGAAATTGAAGGAATAGAAGTAGAGGTAATTAATTTAATGTGAGGCATTTGCCTATTTTTCACATGATGCTATTTTAAACTTTCGTTCTCCTGAATGATCTGTGTTGAAAAATTCTCAACTGATTATATTTTTATACTATAATTGCATTGACCTTACTTGTCCAGTTGTTGATTTAAGATTTTTTTATGCACAGGTTAAAGTTGACTATGGAACATCCTGGAAAATTTTGTAAAGTATGTGACATAATCTGAACAGAACTGATGAAGTAGAAGGAGCAGTCTTGAAACCAAACAAGTTTATTGTAAATTTCTTGTATATTTTAATAAATTTATTTTATAGTCTTTCTGAATTAATTTATGAAATACCCCTTTTCTTGTAATGGAATCCTTTTTTGCAAGACAAAAGCAATTATATTTGCCTGTTGTACTTTAATAATTTAGGGAAGCAGAATTAATTGATTTTTTAATTGTACAACAGGCATTCTTTATAAACTGGTGTTACTTTGTCCAACTTAAAAATCTGAAGAAGGATGAAATGCATAGTTGGAACTGTGTAGTAATTGAATACTTACTGCAACTTCATTGTAAAGCAGTGTGTGTTCTGTTACACAATGTACTAGGGATGAAAAATTATATAGAATTACCACAGTAGAAGAGCTACACATGGTTCAAAGTTCCCTGTTACTCTTTATAAAGTAAGAACTACTCGGATCCTATGAATCGTCTTGGTGCTATTTACTGTCCTTCAAATGGTACCTAAGGGGCTTAGAGATGCATGCGATAAATAGAAAGCACAATGTCTAAATCACTGGCACTGCTTAAATATTACAGATTGTTGAATTATTCAAATTACGTTTTTATTTCATCAGTCTCGTACTGCCGCATCTGTACATAACACGACCCTAGATTCCAATCTGTAAGCTCATTCTTTAATTTCGTCCGTTAGCGCTATTTTGACAAGAACTGGATAATGCAATAACCACCCATTCTTCGTCTGCATCACTCAATTTAATGAAATCTTTGGCAACCATAGATATTAGACAACAGCGAAGTCGATCTTCGATTGTTCGTAGTGTAGACTGAGTAGTGGTTTGATTGTAAGTCAACGTGGCTTAATAGGGGACAGGCCGGCTTAATTTATTTAAAATGAAATTAAGTAAGTGTCTGAATGTTGTGAAAGAGTAAAATATGTAAACACAATATTAGAAACTGCTTGGAAATATATGGGACTTCTATTTTCTTTATTCGGAGGCCATAATTTACGAAAATTGATAGGGAACATTACTTTTAAACCATTTTACTCACACAACTTGTATTTCACCGGTGAACCTTTGATCTCAATACGAAAGTTTGCATATTTAAACCAAATATGTGATATTTTATTTACTTCAAAAGTGCTAAGATTGTTTTATAAGTTACACTGTGTTTCTACTAGCATCAACTTTCAGTTACGATCCTCTATGGTTAAGTTGATTGTTACAGTGTTTGTATTTAGATTATCAATTTATTTGTGAACTCGTAAGTAAAGTCATCACTGAAAAAATTTAAAAATTGTTTATTTTGACTGTCGGAAGTTCGTAAGAACTTATGCATAACTTGTTTAAGTACAATAAAGTAAATATTTTAGAGTATGTTATGCTTTTCTTTGAACTAGAATGCTTAAGATCACAAAAGTTGAAATAAATAAGTAAGATATAAAAATTTGACAGATCAGGGAATCAAACCCAGACTACTAATAAGTGTGTACATCAATCTTTGTTGAGTGTTTAGTTCACACCCTGTCAATCAAAGTTACATACGAGTCTTCTCTATCTCATTGCATGTGTTATTTACTATTCACTCAATTCTTTCACCCTTATTTGTGAGGTGACTGAAAATTGGACACATTCTTTATATGATCTTTCTTTATAGAGAACTTGATTTTAGCTGAATTTGAAATGTATATTTTCAGTGTACCTGTTACTTTGTACGGCAGTCCTTATAAGCTTGAGTGAATCTGTGACGACAACAGCTTCCTATTTGTCAACTGCTGACAAATCTCGACTGAAGCAGGTGTTTGAAAGTACATGGGGATCTTCTGATTTAGCTGCTACACACTACTCTGTTCTTGGATACCAGATCTTACAGGAAGCTATACCTAAACCTCAGGTATGAGCTCTCTCATTATGATATGAGACATGACTAGAAGTATAAAGTTCTTTGCAAAAAGTAGTATGGTTCAAGGATTTTAATGATATGAAATTTCTGTATGTTTAATAAATATCTGGTTAATGTAATGATTATATTTTTTTAACCATATGTTAATGGTGTCGAATGTATCATACAATTTCTTAATGTTATTTATTTGTAATACCAGACTCCACAATAAAAACATTGACTTAACTTTTAGGAGGTTTGTGATTTCCTCCTGTCCAAAGCATCTGCACCTGACTCGGAAACTCTGTACTATGTGACCAATGCTTGGTCTAAGCTGGGTTCATGCAAAGGAGCTCTACCTGTGAGCAATATTGTGAAGGTAAGTTTGATCTTATGTTTCAAGTATATAAATGTAATTCTTAAATATGCATGAATTTCACAATAAATTCTCATTTGAAGAGATATTACTGGTTTTTCTCTACCAGAAATCATTTTTGCTTTTACTTATGAAATTGCTTGTCCCATGCCAGACCCTGACAGAAGTTGTTGGCAATGAAGCCTCCAGTGTACCTGAGCTGTTCTATGCAGTGCAGGCATTGATGGCTCTGGGCCAGAAAAAGGTGGATTCAGCCAAATTGATAAAAACTTTGCAAGGTGCTCTGAAGAAGGATGACAGTATCCTTAAGTAAGTTGTAGTCACCTTTCCTTATTTTTTATTTTTTTTTAGATAAATGGCTTTAGATACATTTCTGCTAACATTCTCTGTTGACAGTCTTGGCTATTCATTCCACATAGCAGCCCAACTCGGTGCTGTTGGTACCTTTGCATTTGACCGCATTGAAGATGCTATTGTTCAAGCAGATGAGGTTGACAGCCGCTACCTACAATTTGAGGGTGGCCTTAGCATTACAGGTAAATATTGGTAGTTATATAGTGTATGTTATACAGTAAAATTACTTGTTTTAAAACTATTAATAATAATTATATTACATTTTACATAAATTATCCTGTGCGATAAATTTGCTTTAAGTCACATGCTTGACTTAGAATTATGATCAGAGAAAGGCATTTGTTGTGTATAGAGAGGAATTGAAGAAAGAATCTAAATGTTCTGCGCAACTAGGACTTGAACCTGGATCATCCCAGAACCTCTACTGTAGCCTCTCTGACTTGCCAGTGTACCATATGTCATTATTTTTCCATTCCTCTCTACGCTTAACATATGCCTTTCTCTGAGCATAATTCTATGCTGAGCATATTTTGAATTTTGTTTCTTTCTCCCTCATTTCAAGCCTTACCTACTATCCAAATTTCAAATGTTTGTGACTTCTTCACATTTCAAACATTTCATTAATTTAAATATCTGTGCACAACAATGGTGTAATGTTAATGGTTACTTTTGCATTCAATTTGCAGCTCTCCTTGTGAGTGGAGCATACAAACTTGCTGGCACAGTGAACAAACCCCCTCCAATCACTGGGGACCAGGCTGTCAAGTTTGCAAATTATTTCCTCAGTAGACGCTCTGTGCAGACTGCCAAGGGAGCGTACAGCTTGTTGGAAGTCCTCACTACTCTCACCAGCAATCAGGTAAGTGTTGTTAGTGTAGGAAAGTACTCACTGTGGAATTTTAAAATTAAACAGTATTCTTTCTCTTTATGTTCTTTTCCTACTAATGTTAAGTCTGTATTTGTTGATGTGACTGGCATAAGTATGTTAGCTTTTAGCTATGGATTTTAATGACATACTTAAAAATACTTGCAAATATGTTCATTAGTACAATAAATCAGATTATATCATTTTTGGAGTATTAATGAATGTAGATTTTCCTAGTAAATCCAATAAAAGTAGAGTTCCTGTTTTGTGGAACAGAGTATTGTGTGCATAGCTCCATATTCACTTCTTAAAATGATTTATAAAGAAGTTGTATTTGATTTTGTTTGCATAATGAATGAATGTGTGTCATTATTTAAATATTCCAAATTTAATATATGGCTTCAATGTACAATCCTGTCAATTTTTCTGCAGTTTCACTTGCCTGTAGCAATAACTCTGGCCAGTCCTGCTGCAGTTTCCTCGGAACAACCCAAAGTGTCTGTAAGAGTGAGTGACCTTCTTGGCCGTGCCCTAAGTACTGACCCTCTGACGGTGACTGCAGAAAGTGCTACAAGGGTTGGTGATGATGTTGTCGTCCTGTCTAAAAAGAAATTTGAACCAACATCTGAAAAGTAAGTTCTGTAGCACTTATTACTATCCAACGAAACCATGCAACGTACACACATACTGGACATTGTGTTTGAATATACATAATTTCATGTATTGGTTATTTTTATATCATTTCCCCTGACTAGCAACACTAGCTTTTATTTAGCTGAATTAACATTTCGTCACCATATTTGAGACCTACTCAGGTAATTTTTCAAATGTTCGATTTTGATGAACAAAGGGAAGCCAAATGTTTAAATGTCAGTTAATTAAATAAAACCTTTGTAATTGACTGTATATTTATTCATTTTAATTATTAAAGAATTGATTAACTAAATAATACCTCCACATGTGCAGGACTGTCTACTCAGTGAACTTGATGGAAGTTAAACCTGAGAGAGGTCTGTACAAACTATCGGTGAGTGCAGCTCTAGCAAAGCCTGACCCCCGACTTGTAGGCAATGTTGGTGCGTCACTTACTGTCAAAGTCATGTCCTCTGTTTCTGTGGAAAATGTTGAGGTGGGGACTGCTGATGCAGATCAGACAACACAGGCCAAACTCACCAAGTAAGTATTTCCATAATTTACCTTGGTGCTTTATCAAAACGCCTGTTATTCTTGATTGCATTTGTTTTCATTTGCAGAGTTTCCTATCCTAACAAACTGGGCACAACAATTGAGGCAGACTCCTTGCAAAAGTTGATAATGAAGTTTTCGCTCAAAGATAAAAATACTAACAAACCAATGACTGTGCACCAGGCTTTTGTACGCCTCTACAAAGAAGACAAAAAACAAGAAATCATATTTGTTGCAGAACCAGACTCATCCAAAACCTACAAGTTTGATATTGTGTGTACAAACTCTAATTCTTTGATAAGTCTTTTAGAAACTGTCAGGTTTCTGTTATTGTACCAATCAGGTTACTTTTATTTCAGGATGTCGGAAACAAAGCAGCTGAGTTCAGCCACTCTTCAGGTGTGTACACCATAGAGCTAATAGTTGGGGATGCTGTCCTCTCCAACTCCTTCTCATGGAAGGTTGCAAATGTGAATCTAAAGTTTTCTGAGCACAGTCAGGGCTCGCCTACTATTAAAGACCAATATTTATACTCGCCCAAGCCTGAGATCAAGGTATTTACTTTATGAACTGTTGCCACTTTTTTTTAATGACGTAACTCTACAAGGTTTTTTTGTTTAAACATTTATTTTACACTTAAATCAGCACTTGTTCCGAGAACCTGAAAGACGTCCCCCAGCATTTGTGTCCAATTTGTTTACTGGACTCCTCGCAGTGCCAGTACTCATACTGCTTATCTTGGTGAGTTTCAGAATTTTTAAAAATAAAATTTTATTTGTTTTCATTATTAAGATTAAATGGAGAATTAGAAGTTATCAATGTTGTCATTTCTCCTTATTTTGTCACTAACTGTTAAGTTTTTTTGCTACACTAGTCTTTTTTGATTGAAAATTTTCATAGAAAAACTCTGATATTATTGAATCTTACACATGCATTTTATTCAAATTGAAATCAGTTTGGGAAATATGAAGGAAAGATACAAAAAGAAAACTAGAATTTTATTCAATTATGTGTGTGTATATATATATATATATATAGAAAGAAGGATAGAAATATTTGGGAGAAAGGCAGGAAATTCGTTCTTTGAATTATATGTACGGCATGGAATCGTGCACAAGGAAATACATATGTCAAGCGTAGAAGGGAATGTCAATAATATTTGGCCTATTATTAAATATTTTTTCATCTGTAATTAAGTTATTGAGTTAAACTAAACTGATTTGAAATATCTTTGTAGTGGGCGAAGCTGGGTGTCAACATCTCAAACTTTCCGGTGTCGTTAAGTGCCTTGGGCTTCCACTTGGGCCTAGGAGGCATCTTTGGATTGTTTGGTGTCTTCTGGTTGAAGCTCAACATGTTCCAGACCGTCAAGTATCTGCTTGGCGTTGGTGTGGTTACTTTCCTCTGTGGCAACAAGATGCTAGCGAGTATAGCTGGCGAACGTCTCAAACAACATCGCCACTGATGCGTTCGGGTTTTAGTTAAATCACACAGACTGAAAGTTTCCTCATAATTTTAAGTAATGAGTAAATGTTCCATTTTTTCACACTTTTTACTTGTACATTTTTGGTTTACTGTTTGGAGACACTATTTCTGTAAGAAGTGAGGGTAAGTGTATGTGATTACAATAAAACATGAAACTTGCATATTGTGTCGGAAAATGACCATTTCCATGTTTCCCCGTGTATCATGTTCTCCTGTTTTGATGTGCATCAATTCTAAAAGCTTCAAATTGATTGTGGCTGTTTCATATTCAGTAATTTCATTTCAAAAGTTGTGTTGGTAAGAAGGGAGCAGAATTGACACAAGCTCGTTCTTGCCTCCGCAGTTAAAATTACACAGTCAAAATGAAACAAAAAACTAAACCACTGGTCGCATGGTACAAGGTAACCTCCTTGTGTTTCGAGAGCTGTGATGTTACGGTACTTCGGCAATGTAGCAAACGGAAAGGTTGCTTTTATTTTATTGCTTGTTGGAAAAAATCAAATGGCAAACAAGTGAAGTGCAGTAAAAATTTTCTGCTATGGAAAATATACATTCGTGTGTTGATTTAATAAAAACCTGTCATAAAAGACTGTCATGGTTATTTTGAGGAGTGATGAAACCACCTATAATGTGTTACTGTGTCTGGAAACATCTATAATTAAAAGAGAAGATACTATTATAAGTCAGTCTGTATGCAACTTCCTCATAAAAGATTAACCTTCAAATAATTTCACACAGCACTCATTTGCAGAATATGTCTAGCAATATTTGCTGGGCTGAGTCGCAGCTTCAGTAAACCCATAAAAACTGTGCAGTCCAGTCTGCAGCCAGTAACTTTCGAGCTGGTTTGAACTACAGCGTTGCCGTTCTCACGGCACACACCTGCGCTAACTTTTTTTTTTTGGTTAACAGGCTACATGAGGGTGATCCTGAAACAGGCAACTCCCCTTTAATAGCATAGGAAGGGAATTGAAAAGGGGGGATGCGGAAGGTAGAGCAAGGTAGCCAAGGGTTAACTAGGGGCCCCTGGGCTATGGTTTAAGGATCCTACCCGGTGTTTCACCTAAAGAGATGCAGGGAAAACCCTAGAAAACCTGCATCAGGTAGGTCGGGCATTGGCTACTATTCTCACGCCCTTCCGAATGACGGGAGACGAGTTTGCTGTGGGGACGCAGCATTCCCTTCTCCGTGTCTCCACCAGTTTCAGGAGGCAGTTGGCCGACTGATCCAATGGGATCAGCGGACAGCTCTTGCCATATGCCCGAGGTCTTTGACCCCAGTACATATACCTCCTAAAATAGGTGAAGGTGTCTCGGCATATGAGAACTTTGATAAAAAGTACCCAGAGAGAGTGCGAGGCATCCCCGACATAATCAGGTGAGCCCCGCAGTCACTCTGGGCTGAAGCGCCTGCGAGAAAACTCCCGCAACGCCCTTCCTTCGCGCTAACTGGTTTGTACAAATATACATATATGAAAAACGTTTTTTTTTGTGACTGCACAAATATAAGAAAAACATTGGACATGGCAACAAACTATCTGTGAAAGTTTATTATGTTGAAGGAATGTTAACACTAAGCAGTAGTCTAATGTAGAGAGAGTGGTGGAGGTGTTTGAGGCACTTAACAATAAATTGACTTGTTTCTAGAGGTTGCTGGTGCTTGATGGCGGGTCCGCACCCACGCTTCAGGTGATGCGAGTCTGCTCAATATAAATGTAATGTTTTCTTCTCAAGTAGTGCTATTCGTGAAAACCTGTAATTTCATAGAGGTTTATTATATTTTAATGAGTTGATGTATAAGCATGGTTTCCCCTCCTCTTACACTTCCTGTTTGAATTATTATCGTCAGTGGCACGTGTCCAAGGCGTTTATTTCGGACGGACGTGGGGCAAGGAGGCGCCGTGCCAGGTCAGTGCGATGTGGACGGCGACGCTGCTGTTCGTGGTGCTGGGCGTCGGCAGCGTCCTGTCACAGCCGGCCTTCAAGGACTACCGGGAGCTGCAGCGCAACTTTTCCAAGCTCCTCGACGTCGTGCTGGACAAGGAGAGATACGACAAGCGCATCCGCCCGGATTTCGGCGGTGAGCCTCCTCGTTTTCACCGATAGGCATTCCAGTTCCAGGAGGAGTGCGCAGACTCGAGGTTTATCGTTAAGAAGCAACGACGTTTTGATCACTGAGAAACATCTGTCATGGCGAGACTCTTATTCAGAGTCAGGGACCTTAATATTATGCTCAGCTCATCTGTAGAAAACCGACGGCCATCTTGATTTCTACTTATAAATAAATGATTTCCGCGGCAAGTACTGGACAGGGAACTCGAAAGCAACACCAATCAGATAACGTTTTAGTTTTACCGAATTGAATTGTAAGAGTGAAGCATTGGGTTGCTTTAAATAAAAATAATAGAACCGGAGTTGACATGTTAATTATGTGGAACTGATGGAGTTTTATTCTCCACGTATTGGCCCTCCTAACTCGTGATTGGTGCACAACTAGTGACGTCACAGTCTCTTAACCTGTGACACGCTTGCGGGAATTCGATTTCCCTAGATCACTAGCTGCGGACCAATCACGAGTTAGGGGCGTGTACGCGGAGAGTCCCCCAGCTCCAAAAGTTCTAGTATTAGGTGAAAAAATATTGAAGTTGCTTAAAAGTACCAATTTTTAAGTAACCGTATGAAGCTCTTGGTAAAAAAAAATATTTTCTCCCCTACTTTTATTCAATTTCAAAAATACTAGTGACACTTGATAACAATGGTCATTTTCAAAACTGCCAAATTTTGAAAATAAATTCCAAAATATGTCAACAAAAAACAAAGTTTTGTACGTTGCTACACGTGTGTGATGTTAAGACACGGAATCCATTTACGTCGTGATGTTAAGACATGTTTGTTTTGCAGGAGCGCCCGTGGACATTACCGTCAACATGCTCATCAAGAGTATGGGCGAGATCTCGGAGACGGACCAGGTAAGAAGTGGCTCAACAACGACGTCTCACTCGAGTAGATAATTACAGGTCACATCAAGATACGTGAATCAAACAACCTGCGCGCGTTGATTGGATTCCGGACCTATTTTATTTTCTAAATGTACGCGTGTCAGTGTTCTTAAACTACACTCACTAGTAACAAAGTAGAGAAACGCCTGTAATTTTGTTTTTGCGTCGATTGCATTTCTAAAATATGTTTCCTTTCGCTGAATTTGTGACTGCACGTGTATTCACATGAAAAGTTAAAAACGATTTTCAGTCAGTCATTCTCTAAGTTCCAAAGGATCTTCTGTTATTATTTCTTTGAAAAGAGAAGTACTACGTTCTGTTAATTACCTTTCTCATTCCAATTTTCTTTTTCTTTTGACACACTATGAATTTATTCTTCCGCTTCTTCTCTTCTTATCTTTATGACCTTATTTAATGGGAGGGGGAACAGGCTACATGAGGGTGATCCTAGAACAGACAACTCCCCTTTATAGTGATAAGAAGGTAATTAAAAAGGGAGGTATATAGAAGGTATATTTTTGGATTAACAGGCTTCATGAGGGTGATCATGAAACAGGAAACTCCTCTTTAATAGCATAGTAAGGGAATTGAAAAGGGGGGATGTGGAAGGTAGGCAAGGGATAACTAGGGCTATTAAGGAAAAACCCAGAGTTTCACCCAAAAGAGATGCAGGGAAAAGCTTAGAAAATCTTCATGCGGGTCGGTCGGCTATTGGCTACTATTCTCACGGGCTTCCGAATGACGGGAGAAGAGTCTGCTGTGGGGTCGCAGCATTCCTTTCTCGGTGTTTCCTAGAGTCGTTTAGGAAGCAGTTGGCCGACTGTTCCAATGTGATCAGTGGACAACTCGTACCGTATGCCTAAGGTCTTAGACCGCAGTACATACACCTGTGTATCGACATGTGAGAACCTTGAAAAAACCAGAGAGAGTGCGAGGAACTCCGAAAGGTGAGTCTCCCAGTCAATCTGGTGAGGTATTTTTTAATAGCATAGGAAGATAATTGAAACGCGGGATGAGCAAGATAGCCAAGGGTTGACTACTGTACAGTTTACCAAACTGTAAGTGCGAAGAAATTTTGTTGAGTTGGTACTGTCTCAGTTGGTAAACTACTTACGTAGCTTTAGTCGAGGTGTTGTAACTGGGAGCCGAAATGTATGAGAGGTAAAGGAGTAAGGTAATTGAAAGAGATTGAGGAGCGACAGACAACGAGGAAAGGTAGACCATCCATGGCTGTCAAAGATAAGCTACGAATCAAACAGGGTTGTTTCCCTCGTCCGCGGACTCTTGGCATGAGGGATTGTATTTTCGTGGATGTTGCAGCACTACTCGCTGGACTGCTACTTTCGTCAGACGTGGGTGGACCGGCGTCTCACCTTCAACTTCACCAACCTGGACCAGTTCTCCATGTCGTGGTTGTTTCTGGACCGCGTCTGGAAGCCGGACACTTTCTTCCTGAACGGGAAGAAGTCGCACCTGCACCGCATCACCGTGCCCAACAAGTTCATCCGGCTGCGATACGACGGCTTCCTCACCTACTCCATGAGGTACCTGCACCAAAGTGCTCGAGACCCTCAGCCGCAGCCGTAACTCGTCTGCCATTGCTTGTTTGCAGACTTACCATCAAGGCTCGCTGCCCCATGCGCCTTCGCAAGTTCCCGCTCGACACGCAGTTCTGTCCACTCTTCATCGGCAGCTGTGAGTACCACCATTCATGGCCAGATTAATTGCAATTACATTTAACACTTTTACATTCATTAAACAAATTGATGGTCGTTGCCTTGTGGGAAAGGAGTTGAAGTGTTAAACTGTTGCCTCGGATCTCTACCATATTGTGATGTAATTTTTTGATATGCTTTGACACTGTTGTGGGAGGGAAAAACCCGAAGAAGGCATAAAAACATGCAGAAACGTTGTTACCAGTAAATTTATATAATAAAGGTCATCAATTTGTTTAATTAAATATAATAGACGTTAAATTTAAACCTTTCATTTACATATATTTGCTCAATTGAAAGTTATAAGCCGGCAATTTTTTTAATGATCAACACTATATAACAATTATACATATTAAATTCCTTACAACTAAATCCAAGACCTCCACACTATGGGCCGTATTAAATGGGAGTTCTCATAGAGCAGAAACACGTATCTAATCCTACTGGTAGTACCAGTAAATCGGCAAAAGGTTACAAACAGTGGTTTTTACAGTGTCGTCTCAGCTTGCCTGGACTTTCCAGCTGCCGCTTCCTTGTTGCTCCGCACTGGATCACGCCTTACTGCCGTTGTTATTGTCCGTTGTCAGGGCAATTTCCAATTTTTAACTGCCTAATCTCAACCTCCGATCATAACCTCCACATCCTTAATCATCAATCCATCATCTCCTTAATGTTGAAAGCATAAACACCTCCACGTCCTTAATGTCCAACTCCTCATCTCCTTAATCTAACGCGTTTTTTCTGGGCTTTTTAATTATTTTTCCCCTTTGCCTTATTTCGTATTCCGTCGGAGGCGGGGCTCGATATTGCCCAATCAACATTATCGTCTGTTCTCTGTGGGAGGATCCGTTTTTCCCCCTCACCGATTAATTTGACCATCCCCTATCGCCAAATTTCACGGGACGTAGGAAAAGCCCCAGTAGCACCGTTGTGTCTGATTTTTGTTGCCTTTGATTCAGTACTGCCAAATTCCGAGTAGATGTGTTTTTATCCTTACAATGGGAACAAGATACAATACTTGCAGGTATTATTGTTTTAAAATATGTTGTTTGTTATTGTGGAGACGGCTACACCAACACGGACGTGAAGTATCACTGGCAGGACACGGACGGCGTCCTCGCCGACGACGTCGACTTGGCCCAGTACGACCTGGTGGACATCAGACCCACTGGCGGGCAGGACATCCACAGGGGCACAGGTAAGACGAGTATCATTACACCTGGCTGGTGCGACGGATTCCTTGCTTTCTGTTAGCCTCATCGTTCTTCGTGTTGCGCAGGTCAGTACTCGCTGATCTCGGTGGTCTTCCAGATGAAGCGTCGCACGGGCTACTACGTGCTGCAGGTTTTCTTCCCCTGCGGCCTCATCGTCTGCTGCTCCTGGGTCAGCTTCTGGATCGACCCTGACGACGTGCCTGGCCGCGTCTCCATGGGTGAGCGGAACCTTGTCTGTTATACATATTCATCGTTTTTCAATCAAGTGCAGGTTGGTAGTTATGATTCACAGGAAGAGTCCAGCACCTATGCCAGAAGTGGCTGCAGTTTTGTTGTGGGTCAGCAGTAAAGTAATGGATTGGTCTTTTTGAGGGATTAAGAATCGCCGCCGCCGACATTAGAATCATAAACATTTGTGCCGGGTGGAAGCTTCGGTCTCTACATTTTGGCACGTCTGAGACTTTTCCACAGAGAGTTCAGTAACCTCTGGTGCGTGAGGTTTCACGTCTTTGAATCAAGAAATGTGAACCCCGTATTGACAGCTAGAAAATGTATGACGAAGTCCTATTTGGTAAAGTTGTGGATATTTTGTCCGGAGAGGGGAAGATGGGAAATGGTGGGCTAGTTGTGGAGTTGTCCAAAAAGATGGTTGTTGAGTTTACGTTAATAGTTGTAGTGTGGTTGTTGTGTGGTCAAGTGGTTATTATGAGCTGTTAGTTGTTATGGAATTGCTATCAAGTTGTTGTTAAGAAGGTCAGGGTATATTCAGGAGGTTTGAAATATTTGTATATTGCGAGTTAATTAAATGAGCATTTAGTTTAATTTTTTTATTAATTATCGGCGCAACATTTTCCCATTTTATTTTTGGTGTAATTTTACTAATATCTATGGTCAACTTGAGTTAGTCCATGCTACTAGCCTGAGTATGTAAGTATTGTAATTTTTTGTAAATAGTTGATTTTGTGGTATTCAGTCCTAAGACTCGCCTGATGCAACCCTCCATGCTAACCTATCTTGCGCAAGTCTTTTCATTTCCTCATAAGTAGCACAACCCACATCCTCCCTAATCTGCTTAGCGTATTCTATCATTGGCCTCCCTCTTGTGTTTTTATCCCACATACTTCCCTCTAATACTATTTTTATAAGACCCTCGTTTATTAAATCTATCCCTTCTCTTGGTCAACGTCCTCCATATTGTTCGCTTTTACACTATTCTGCTTAGAACTTCCTCGTTTGTGATTCTATCCACCCATCTGATTTTCAGAATTCGCCTATAGCACCACATTTCAAAGGCTTGTATTCTTTTCTTTTCCCCTACTCCTATCGTCCACGTTTCGCAAGTAAATTCCTATTTTTCGCTAAAGCCTTCCTCGCCTGTGCTTCATGTCTACTATTGTAGATAGTATATCCATTACCCCAAGCTGACCCTTGAAGGTGTGACGACGGTGCTGTCGATGGCCAACATGGGCTTCGGCGGCCGCGCGCAGATGCCCAAGGTGTCCTACGCCACGGCCCTCGACTACTTCGTCATCCTCTGCTTCTCCTTCGTGTTCGCCGTCGTCGTCGAGTACGCCGCCATCAACTTCATCGACAAGGTTCTCGCCTCCAAGCTGAAGCCGCCGCCTGCAGCAGCAGCGACGACGACGACGACGACCGCCGCGCCACCTGCGCCGCCCACGCTCGTCGTCAACCTCGCCCCCGACACCAAGGTACGCACGCTACGGCTTCTCTATGTTGCATATCTCGTTTTTGTCCTCCGATTACCTGTTAATAATTCTTTAAGGACTGTCTGATGCAACATAAAGTTAATTACAGCCGCAGGGCTTAAAATAACAAGGAATAAAACGAATAGATTGAAAGAAAATCGACTGGTCTTTGAGGTACAGATCAGAGCGCAACTCTCTCACGTAATTTAAACGAATAACAGGCTGCAAACGACGAATCCTCCGTCAGGGGAAACCGCACAATAACAATAACGATAACGAGTCCAGAGCACCTCCCTCTGTGATGGACCTCTGCAACTCTCATAACATAAAAAAAATCCATTACAGAGACAAGCACTGAAATACAATACATCACGCTCCAGGTTATGATCTAGTAACTGTGAAGGGACTAACCGAGTTACCAAAATTGTCTTTATTCTTCTTAAAATTTTAAACCCCAATTTACTAATTAAAAATTCTAGCCAACGCCATTAAAATTTGCCTACATAATTACGGTATTACAACCTCGTCTCCAGTCGGGAGGGCAAGAAAATAAAGCAGAAATCAAGCAAGGAGTAAGTCAAGGATGCAGTCTGTCGCCCAGGTTATTTAACTTATACATAAAACAGGCGAATAAGAAAGTTGAAAAAGAACATGGAAAGGGAATCACAATGCAAGGAGAAGAAATAAAAATCTAAGGTTGGCCGATGATATTGTACTATTACGGAAGTCAGAAGAAGACTTCGGATAATATAATAAATGGCATGAGGAAGGTACAACATGATGATTAATAGAGGGAAAACCAATGTGATGGAGTGTAGTATGGAAAAGAGTGGAATAACAAAGGATGTTTGATTGGGAAGGGATATTTTGAATGAAGTTAAGGAATTCTGCTACTTAAGTAGAATAGCACTGGCAAGGAATAGGAATTTACTCACGGCTAATATAATTATGAATATTAGGAAATCATTACTAAAATTGTTGGTATGGAGTGTGGCGTTATATGAACGGCAGGAGTTGCAGAAAGGAAAAGAATATAAGTTTTAAAAATGAAGAACAACTTGGGTGGATAGAATCACTATCCAGGAAGTTGTAAGCAGAATAGGGGAAGGGAGAACAATTTGAAGGACTTTGAGCATGAGAATGGATATATTAATAGGCCACATATTGAGACATGAGGGTCTTGTAAAATTAGCATTAGAGGGAAGTGAACAGAAGAGGGGACCAAGGATGGATTATGGTTAGCAATTGAAGCAGTTACATCATGTCGTCCAATAAGATTTCCGAATAATTACATAAACTTGTAGTTAAAAGCTGAAATGAAAGTGATTGACTTGATGCATTGTTACCGGATCAGTAATT
Source organism: Eucriotettix oculatus (assembly GCA_034510155.1). Lineage (NCBI taxonomy): Eukaryota > Metazoa > Arthropoda > Insecta > Orthoptera > Tetrigidae > Eucriotettix > Eucriotettix oculatus. The sequence continues at coordinate 17,982,807 of CM067379.1, forward strand.
TGGAATTAGAGAGTATCAGTCCAGCAGTGACACCTTGAGGCTCTTGAAGGCGACGCCTACTCTTCCAAAGGCAGCAGATCCAGTCATCTCTCTCAAGCCAAATTTATCTCCTTATTAAGTCGGACTTTTCTCACAATTTTTTCGTGACGAAATATGACAATGCTTGTCTGAAATCCATCCAATAACTTCGGATGTACCCCAGGGAAGCGTGCTTGGTCCCTTGTGGTACAGCTGACACACGTACAACGTATACAGGCACTTTTGATGCTGATACATCTCATCACACAAACCAATTTATCCCGCTTGAGGTGCGGCGCCTGAATGTCAGTTTTACCCTAAACCTCACGAAAGCATTGCAGAGTCCATTAACAACAGAGAAATGACGTCATCTAGGACTTGATTTGGACCACAAGCTGAGTTGGAACCAACACATATGTGATAAACGTGTTGGAAAAACGTACTTGCTTATGGCAAGAGAAGAAATTTCTTCGTGTTAGATGCAATATGGTGTTTCATCGTCAAGTGCTGTGCTTGTCTGCAGGCGCCTCTGAGCGACGACAGCGGGGTGGAGGAGACGCCCGACGACGACCTGGCGCCGCCGCCGCCCCCGCAGCCGCGCGAGAGGTCGGCGTCGCTGCTGGTGGTGACGCCCGTGGCGACGGCGCTGCGGCGTCGCAGCGAGGCGGCGCTGCTGAGCGTGCCAGGGCCCGTGCGTCGCGGCAGCGAGGCGGCGGTGGCGTCGCTCAGGGGCTCGCTGCTGGACCTGCGGCGTCGCGCCACGGCGCTGCGACGCTCCGAGGAGGACAAGTTCTCCCGCATCGACATGCTGGCGCGCAAGATCTTCCCCGTCGGCTTCACGCTGCTGCTGTCGCTCTACTGGCTGCTCTACCTCTACCACATCGCCGACGAGGCCAGCGGCGGGACAGCCACGGCCAACACCAACCCCAACTCCACCACCTACAGCCCCTACTCCCTCCTCAAAGGACTCTAAACTCCATCTGCAGTCGCTTCTTTATGTCGATGTCAACTCTCTACAATGATCTACTCCATTTATTATATTTGACAAAATATACTGTCATAGGATGCCAAAATATTCATAATGACAAGCTTGTTATCAAACGTTCTGTGATTAATTACTAAATATTAAATGTTATTGGTGTTGATATCTTAATCGCCTCCCTGTATATATCAAATCAACCACTAAGTGGTTACCTTACTGCAATGACGATACAGAGATGACTCGAATCAGTGACTAGCCGGCGAATGAATAAACAAGCCGCGTTGCTAAGGTAACCTGCGATGCTTAGAACAGAATATCTCTGCCAAGGATCAACCACATGCTACGTTATTCGACAGAGACTGTCCTTAAGGCAACCAGAAAACGGAACATTTTATTATTTAAAAATAAAGAAATTTAATTAGTGTGACAATGTTATAAGTAAAATACGAAGAATGACCAAAAGCCAGAAATGGAACCATTTAATTTGAAAACATTTCGTCCCCTAACTTTAGGGACCTCGTCAATTATTTCTACAAAAAAAAATTAACTATACATCGTTTAAATAAATAGATATACTTGGTATGTTGTAGGGAACTTACTGTGAAAATATTACAAAATTTCATGTTGCTGCTGAAACGTCCAGGGGCCGAAATGAGTGAAAACAATGGCGCAAGGAAACAGATCGTAAAAGATATAAACATAATAGGTTACAACTATGAGAGCTTTCGGTGACTTCAAATTTAGTAATTTGTAATCGCAGTCGTTGTGTTTGATATGTTTTATACGACGTATCCTATTTCCTCAATCGAGGACTAATGGAAACAACAATAAATCGAATCGAATCTATTGACAATAGCAATTAGCAATATTCAAATAAAAAAATCGGTCATTGCCTGTGGGAGTTTTCTCTCCAGAGTGACCGCGTGGCTCACCTCACTATGTCGGGAATGCATCGTACTCTCTCTGGTTATTTTTCCCGAAGTTATCACATTCCTATTTTATTGTATTGGGTTCGAAGATCTTGAGCATACTCCAAGAGTTGTCCGCTGATCCCTTTGGATCAGTCGCCCAACTGCCTCCTAAAATTGGTGAAGACACGGAGAAGGGAATGCTGCGACCCCACAGAAAACTCGTCTCCCGTCGTTCGGAAGGGCGTGAACAACGTGATGCAGGTTTTCTAGGGTTTTCCGTGCATCTCTTTAGGTGAAACACCGGGGGTCTCAGTCAACCCTTGCTCTACCTTCCGCATCCCCACTTTTCAATTCCCTTCCTATTCTGTTAAAGGGGAGATGCCTGTTTCAGGATCACCCTCATGTAGCCCGTTAATCAAAGATAAATGAAATGGGTTGTATTGTTAAATTAAAAATTGCGTTCTTTATGGGACAGCCTTGATAGTTAAGATTAGTGGTGGACCTGAATTGTGCTTATCGCCTTGCTGAAGTAAGAGTCGAGTGTGTTTATTATGAAATGTGGATGTTACAATGAGTTAGACGCTTATCCGTTGAGCTGCTGGACGTCGCTGAGGCAGCTGCTGAGGACGTGGTAGTAGCGCAGGTGCTCCACGGGCCTCCGGCACTGGTCGCCGCCCATGTAGTGGATGCGCCCCATGTCGTCGCAGTCCACGTGGCCGTCTCCGTTGCAGTCCTGCAAAGTGACAGCAGCAACGTCACGACGACTGACTGCGCGCGCAACCAACTGACTGCGTCCACCACCAACTCACCTGTGCGTACTTGCTCAGGTAAGACCTGACGGTGGCGGCGGCGCAGAACTGGTCGCTCACACACCGGTAGTAAGCTGAAAGCAAACACAAGCACGGCTTCTTCGTCACTCATCCATCACAAGTTAACATTATTACAATACTCCCTAGAGACCATGCAGGTGTTACTATTAGCACACCCTTCTCATAGCATTTGTTGTCACTGCATCAGTTTTCGATAATGAGCGGAGAATTGTGTAAAGAGAACATATAGAAAGTAAAAAAAAAATATTCCAGCGGAGTGGTATCGAAACTGAACTCATCGCAGTTTGATGAACGAACTACATGTCAATTCAGCCTCGTTTTTTTAATGATGAACTATTATGGAAGGTTAATGTAATGTAAGATGAAATGTTGTCAGTGACTCAGGCGAGTGGACAGAGTTTTTATCATCTGAGAGTCTAGGGTTGACAATACTCGAGACTTCACATCTTATATAACAACTTATAATGTTGTTTACTGTTTTCTTTTGTGTGCCTGTCTATTTATTGATGAATGAGCAGTAATTTTACCCAAGAATTCCTTTCCTTGTTATTATCCTCGAATGACTCTCATTTCACTTCCCAAGATTAGGCAGAGTTTTGTATCACTACCAATATATTATTTCGAATTTTAGCTAATATTTTATATTTGCAAATATTATTGCAAATGAAAAGATTTAAAATAATAAAGTTCAAAGTATGGAATAATGAAGTATGAAGCGATGTTGAGAACCTAGCCAACGTTAGGCAGGCTGCGCCCTCAACAAATCAAGACTTTTTGATTTGACTCCGACAAAGCTGGAAACAGAGTTTTCCTGGAAAAGGAACGTCCTTGGGACGGAAACTGCACTTGCCTGTTAATGTGCGTGGCTTTTAGCAAGACTTTGTCAGCGCTAAATGGCGGAGCATCGGACACATCCGCAATGTTTACCTCACGGCATCAGCGAAGGCCGACACATTGCGGGTCATCGAGGAAGGAGAAGAAGAAGAGTGCAGCTGAAGGAAAAGGTGGAGAAGGACGTTCACAGGCCAGTGTGTTGATGGAGCATGATGGAAAACAGACAGATACCGTTTGTTCTGATGCAGACGAGGACAAATGAATAGGAAGAAGCATGCTGACCTCCGGGGCTGTCAGGATGGTCGCCCAGGATGACGGGTCTGTCCGCGTCCTGCCAGTAGCGAGGGGCGACGAGGAAAGGTCCGCACAGAGGTCTGTCCTCCAGGCACGAGATGCTCAGGTTGCAGCCGGAAGTCGCCTCGCACAGGCAGCCCAGGCACACGTCGTCCACCACGTCCACTCCTCAAACAGTTGCAAAGACGTTCCTCGACTCTCAATAAACAGAGACTCATTTACTTTGGATCTACTTTACAGCCTTATTTACTAAGGGCGGGTATAAGGCTCCACACCTCTACGTCATCCTCTCTCCCCGAGAAAGTCGCGCCGCAATTCAAAATGGACGTCTACACAAAATTATATCCTATCATTTGTCATGTTAAAATATTTGTAATTAGCAAAAGATTTTCTTTCTTTTAGCCAGAGTATGAAAAGTAAATATGAAAAAAGATTTAATACATATTAACTTCTATATTGAATTTACCCCTTCATTTTATGCGTTAATTAGCCAAATCTGACGTAGACGCGGGGCCTTGAACTCCTCCAGTTCCCTAATTAATTCCACTCCCGCCAAAAGTGGTGGTAGCCCTGTCTTACCCCAACAGTGTTGATGACGGCAACGGCAACAACACCTGTGCAGAATTTAGTCAAAATCATTCCATCTGTTAAAATGCGGAACTTATAACCACTCTTAGGGGTTGAACTGTAACTTGAATTGCAATTTTTTTATGACAGAATTAAACTCAGCGTGTCACATTTCACCGGTTTAGAGCCCAATCTTTTTATTTTTATGTGTTGACCCTCCGCCCCTTAGAATACTGCCCTTCGATTATGGATGGGGTTGATGTACCGTAGGACACACTATCAAATTAATTGACCCTAGAATGTGTTTATATTATGGAAATATTGGCCGTTATTAGCTTATTTAAAATTTTCCACCTCCCGCCGCTACGGGTCATTGGCCGAGGCTTACCCCGACACTGAGGATTTTCGGATCGCAATGAAAACTTGTACCAAATTTGGTCGAAATTGGTCCACTCGTTTAGATTTGTATGCGGAACACGCGTACAGACAGACAGACACACATACAGGCAATATTACTGTGGAGAAGATTCAATTGCAGTCAGATTAATGTAACCATGAAGCGTAATAATTCACGTTATTGTTGTGGTATTCAGCCCTAAGACTGTTCTGATGCATTCCTCCTTGCTAACCTATCTTGCGTAAGCCTTTTCATTTCTTTATAACTAGCACACCCAAAATTGTCCCTAATCTGCTTAGCGTTTCCATCATTTGTCTCCTTCTTCTGTTCTCAACCAACACACTTCCCTCTAATGCTAATTTTACAAGACCCTCGTGTCTTAAAACGAGGCCTATTAATGAATACCTTCTCATAATCCACGTCCTCAATATTGTTCGCTCTTCCCCTATTCTGTTTGGAACTTCCTCGTTTGTAATTCTATCCACCCATCTTATTCTCCTATAGCACCACATTTCAAAGGTTTCTATTCTTTTCCTTTCCCCAACTCCTACCGTCCACGTTTCGCACCCATATAACGCCAGACTCAATACAAACATTTTTAGCAAAGATTTTCTAATATTCAAACTTATGTTACCCGTAAGTAAATTCCCTCTCTTTCGCGAAAGCCTTCCTTGCCCGTGCTGTCCTACTCTTTATGTCTACTGTACTTCTACCATCCATAGTTATTACGGCTCCAAAGTAGCAGAATTCCTTAACTTCCGTCAAAATATCCCTTCCCAATCTAACGCCCTTTGTTTTTACACTGTTTCCCACACTACACTCCATTACCTTGGTTTTCCCTCTATTAATCCTTAATAATTAACGCTGAAAAAGAATAAAAAAATTAACTTTAACAAATGATAATTAAATAGAAAGGTAAGCCTGTGTAATATTTCAGTAGGTTTCGGCGATGGCCATTGTCAAGTGTAAGATATGAATATCACACACACACACACAGGCATAATTGGACAGTGTACAGGCTGTACCTCTCTGTCATTGACAGATGCATATAAGTATTGTTGTTCTAGATATTTTATGAGTAATAACTTTGTGTGTGTGCGTCTATAATATTTATATGTTACAGTTGAAAATGGCGACGGCCCAAAGCTTCTGAAATAATACAGAATTGACAACAACTCAAAGAGATTTTCTTTTATGTATTTAGTTGTAAAGGGAATAGAATGGCGATCGCCCGAGATCACCAGGAACACCATTGATTGCTTGTTTGTAGATGTGGAATAGTAATTGGGAAACAGCTTCCGCGTGCCTTCGTTTAAATTTGCTGTGTCTGTTTGCGCCTCCGCGTCCAGTCGCCGTGACTTTTACAGGTTTCCTCCCCGTAGATGGACATGTGAGTAATCTACACGACTGACACACACACGCACAAGGGCGTGGCGTGGCGACTTACAGTGCGACGTGTAGCTTCACATAATCTTTTCCAACTTGAGGCTGCTAACTACACTATTTATTTTACCTTTCACAACGTCCCCGTCGTCCTCTCCTGTCCACAACACAAGGCTTCATCCTCTCTCTCTCTCTCTCTCTCTCTCTCTCTCTCTCTCTACCAACTTCCGCCCCCCCTTCCCTTCCCCCTCTATTCACTACAATCATTCTTGGTTTGTGGATTCAAATCGGATTTTCATTTTCTTGTGGTAATTAAAATGTCGAAATCGTTAAACAAATAGGTTTCCAAAAGTTACTGTTATATTATCACATTTCTGTGTTACATTTGTGTGTTATGCTGTTCAGTCCTCTTCTTGCAACCCTCCACGCTGACCAACCTTGCGCAAGCCTTTACATTTCCTGCATATTGAATATTGGGAAGGGATATTTTGAGGAAAGTTAAGGAATTCTACTACTTGTGCAGCTTAATAACTAGAGTAGGATAAGAGGAATTTACTTACGGCTAATATAAGCATGAGTATTAGGAAGTCATTACCAAAAATGTTCGTATGGAGCGTGGCGTTACATGGGTGCGAAACGTGGACGATAGGAGTTACAGACAGGAAAAATGGAAATGTGATGGTGCTATAGCAGAATGAGATGGGTGGATAGAGTAACTAACTAGGAAGAGGGGAAGAGCGAAGAATATAGAGGACGTTGACCAGTAGAAGGGATCGATTACTAGGCCACGTTTTCAGACATGATGGTCTTGTAAAATTAGCATGTGAGGAAAGTGAACAAAAGAGGGAGGAAAAGTACGCTAAGCATTTTAGGGAGGGTGTGATGGTTATGGGGAAACGAAAAGGCTTGCGCGAGATAGGATTGCATGGGGGTTGCATCGGACGAGTCTTGGGACTGAATACCACAACACACAACGCTATATAGAAATGTGGAAATATAAACGAAACTTTTGGAAACCTGTTTCGTCATTTTAATTATAATAGCAACATTAGAATGCGATTTGAATCTTAGGACTGAAGACGACAAGAACAACAACGACAGATGATTAGAATGATGTGTAAGTAAGTTGAAGCACTGTCCGAGAGAGAAGTACCTAAGAGCAGCGTCCAGGAAGCCGCCGCCGAGGCGACGAGGAGACCCAGCGGCAGCAGCGTGGTGGTGGTGGTTGTGGTGGCGGCCATGGCCATGGCTGGGTGACGACAGCGCCGCGGTCCTCCCTGCCTGCCTTAAGTAGCCTCCTGACCGACGCCCACGCCACGTGGTCATGATGGCGCGCTCCACATCCTTCATCATCGCCTTGCTCAAGTGAGCTCGGAGATGAACCCAGGCTCACGTCCCCCACGATGTTTCCATTCTTAAATTTCTTCACGTCAGTTTTACAGTCCTTTGTTTTAACTGTTATTTCGGCCTCTCAGCTCGTGCGACATCCACGCCTAAATTCCTTCTGCTTAGATTTCTAAAAAACAATTCCAGGAAACAAGGCTTGCTTCTGTAAGTAATTTTCGTTTTATGAATCGTTGTGTTATAAGTATTGTTGTTGTTGTATTCAGTCCCAAGACTGGTCTGACCAAACCATAACTAGCTCATACCACATCTTCCCTAATCCTTGACCTTCTCTTCTGTTCACTTCCCTCTAATGCTAATTTTACAAGACCCTCGTGTTTTAAAACGTGGCCTATTAATCTATCCCTTGTCTTGGTCAACGTCCTCTAAATTGTTCACGTTTCCCCTATTCCGTTTAGAACTTCCTCGTTAGTTACCCTATCCACCCTTCTCTTTCCCCTATATCACCGCATTTCAAAGGCTTCTATTCTTTTCCTTTCCCCAACTCCTACCGTCCACGTTTCGCGCCCATATAACGCCACACTGCATACCAACGATTTCCTAACATTCACACTTATATTAGACATAAGTAAATTCCTCTTCCTTTCCTGTGCTATCCTACTCTTTATGTCTACTAAACTTCCACCATCCCTATTTATTACGTTTCACAAGAAACAGAATTCCTTACGTATATACGTTATTCGTATTATGTTGTAAAATTTCCTTTGTATTCCTATGGTTGAAACACCAGCTGATGTGTCCCAAACTGACGGACGAAACGTCGTAAAATGAACTCATGTCAATAAGTTTAATAATTCTTCTAACTTATAGGTCTTTTATTTTTACCAAGAAGGTTTTCTATGGTTTTCCCTGCATCGCCTTTACGTAAATCACCAGGTAGAAGGATTCCCTAGACAGCCCTTGGCTCCCTTGCTCTACCTTCCACCCTCCCCCCCTCCGAAGATCAAGAAAATAATTCATAAATCAAGAGAGGTATAAGACAATGATGCAGTCTCTCGTCCAAGCTCTTTAACTTATATTTATGGAAGAGGTGAATAAGAAAGTTAAAAATGAACGTGGAAAGGGAATCAAAATGCGAAGAGAAGAAATAAAAACCCTAAGGTGTGCCGACGATATTCTAGTGTTAGGTGAGTCAGAAGAAGACTTGGAAGTCTAAGGAAGTAGAAATGCTTTTACCGGAAGCTGAAGCAGGATCGTAAAAGGTGTTTTAGAAGAAAGACCCGAGACCTCCCGATGATTTCTGGGCGGGCGTCCTGACCACTGAGCTAATCCCAGTCGGCTCACTAATCACATTCTTCACACCCTAACTCTAGGAAATGCGTGAATAATGGAGGTCCGCGGTTCCAATCCCTGGTCCGGTCGACGTATATCCATTCACGTCTTTCTTCTAAAAAGGTTTTTTTTTGTGACAGGGCGTCGAAAGGGGAACTTGTGGTCATGTGACCTCTGTCCTCCCTCCTGCTCAAAAAGACGTAAATCTCTACGTTTTGTGTTACTATGGCCATCTTTTTTTATATGCATTCTGCAAAACCTTCTGTGAAAAACTAAATCGTAATTGTAATATTAGACTCATACTTGGCGCTATATTGTGATTACTATGATTTAATGCATTTTTCTATTGTCATTTTCATTATTATTATTATTATAGGGCGTCCGATTTAAGCAACTATTTTTCCAAACCGAGAAAGTGTAAGGTTTATTTTCTTACACAGCTTTTTAATTACATTTTCCAAAAGTTACCTGTAATTGGTGTTTAGCGTGATAAAGTCCTCGTGAAACACAAATTTTTAAATGTGTTTTACTCATTTAAAATAAAAAACTAAATGAAGGTCGGTTTGTGCACCTTCCTTCATATTAATACAAAAATTAGAGTTATTTTTATCTTAAGTAAGGACATAGATATCTTAAAGGAACGCAATAGAAGGCAGGCAGGAAGGAAGGAAAGCCGTGAAAGGAAGAAGATTAAGGAAGGCGTGTCGCTACCGTAGTTGTCCGTGGCAAGGTTCCAGGACACGTGGGAAGACTTACGAAACTGGTTCTACACTTTGCACAAATAATTGCGAAAGATCAGACAGACCTTCTGAAACAGAGCCACGAATCCTGTTACATCCTCTTCCTCACAGGATCTCATCTTCATGACCACCTAAATATGTTCCCTAATTACGCGCAAAGTAAATACTGAAATTGAAAGCCTAATTAATAAGTTACTCTATTTAACCATAATTCAATACAACCTCGAAGACTACGTTTTCTAATAGCCTATACAATTATATGGGTGTGAAACGTGGACGGTAGGAGTTGCAGAAAGGAAAAGAATAGAAGCCTTTCAAATGCTGAAAATCAGATGTGTGGATAGAATCACTAACGAGGAAGTTCTAAACAGAATAGGGGGAAAGCGAACAACATGGAGAACGTTGATTAAGAGAAGGGATAGATTAATAGGCCACGTTTTAAGACGCGAGGGTCTTGTAAAATTAGCATTAGAGGGAAGTGTGTGGAGTAAGAGCAGAAGGATGGAATGCGCTAAGCAGGTTAGGAAGGTTGTGCTAGATATATGGAAATGAAAAGGTTTGCGCAAGATGGGTTAGCATGGAGGGTTGCATTAGACCAGTCTTAGGGCCGACTACCACAAGCAACAACCCTTCTTAGTGTCAATGGAGTCTCGTCCTATTTTTTGAATACTTCGGGCGTCGAGATTGTACTAAAGTAAACGGTCTGCGATTGTTGCTGAGCGTGTTCCGTTTCGGGCAAGACATCTGTGCAAAGAAGAGACGAGGGCAGGTCACTTGCGTTGTCATCGCCGCCGTGTCCGCGTCGGACAAAGACAGGGATTTACCATGACCTTGGGCGAGCCGGACACATGACCAACTCCCGGGAGATCCTAAATGACTTGACCTTTACCCGGATGGACGCAGTTTCTGCTGAAAGTCTGGCGACACTTTTACCGTAACGGATGTACAAGTTAGACATAAAACTAGAAAAATCATTTCCAAGATTCCTGTTGGTGTTGTTGCTAGCATCGCTGCCTCCCACTACAGACGTTCCTGTTCGAATCCCGACACGGGCTTGGACTTTGTGTTGTTTGAGTTACCACACTATGATTCCCTTACTTAGGTATAAATTTCCCCCTAATTGAGTACAGTTAGATGTTGGTGCGACTTTAAACAATATTTTTTAAAAGAGGAAAGATTACTGTTAGGTTGTTGGAGTTAAGTTCAATTGCAAATCTTATTCTTTAGTGGATCACAGTTCATCTAAAATCATGTCAAACGCATTGGGTTGGTTGGTTGGGTTTACTGTTGACGATGAGCCCTTTGATGGTCACAGATTTTTTTTAAATTAATTTATTAAATGGGTAGCTTCAAACTGACATATTCATTCTACTTAAACAACATTATCAGGACAATGTACTTCGTAAAGTTTAAAATGTTCGTGTTACTCAACATGTCGCCTGGCCAACAATTTAATGTAGAATTGTTTGAAGTATAATAGGATGAATATGGTTGTTTAAAGCTCCCAAAGCTACCATTGTAATAAATTAATGTTTAAAAAAAAGCAAATGTGACCATCAAGGGATTTTTATTATCTCTTCAATTGTGTCAAATTTAATGGGTTCATCAATGAATCTTGAAGTAGATTTTGCTAATGGAAGCAAGCAGGTAGCTCCAATTTTTAATGCATCTCTGTGTTATTGGCAAATTCTTTGATTTCACTGTATGTGTTAACTTTTGCTGACATGCGTCTGATGAATTGACCCCACAACCATGTTTATCCATCTTAAATTTGGTACTCCTGAACTGCCACGACACAGACCACTTTGCAGAAATTTGCTGACTCTAAATTGTCATTGATCATTTAGTCGTATAATGGTTTAACAGTTGTATTGTTCCATCCATTCTTCTGTCAAGAATCTTGAGTTACTTCTCAAATTAAAAGAATTTCAAGTAGAACATAGTAAAGCATGTAACGTGTCACCACAAAAAATAAATAGAAAAGCATAATAATATTATAGAATAACAGAGATTGTAGTATGGAACATGCAGATTCTTTTTGTGTGCTTTGATAAAAAGTAGCAATAGATTAAAACTATATAAAACCAGTTAAGTGACCAAACAGACAAAAGTACCATTGAGTGAGTGTGGTTTCTGGAAACAACATGACTTGCATGAATAACATGAAGCACATTATTCAATTATTAATAACAAATAATTATGGCAGAAACATTGGTTAACTAATATAAATAAAAGGAAATAATTCAATTTATTATATTTTTGGGATTATTTATTTTCTTCCACTACCAATAAGTACATTACACAACATTTCTAATGACCAACTGTTCTCAATCCCTCAGACTGCACTTCTCCGTTCTCCAGGTACGAGAACAGACGCAGCCCTCCCTTGAGATTTGCCTCCCTACTGGTCTCGACGAAGAGATCAGAGTGGCATCACGTCGCTTTACCACATTCCTCGATAACTCGGACCATAACAGAATTCTGAAATTTATTTGCCACAAATTTTCGCTTTGGGTAATCTATGTTGTCATTTAAAATACCTACACCCTCTTGAGCTGGAAATATTGACTGCTGCAATATGGCAAGGGAAACAGAACATTGGTTGGATTCTTTCAAATGATACCTGTTAATCAATTTCTAAAATAGAATATAAATATAATTTTACTAAATGTCTTCTCAAAACACAAAATGACAGATGTGGACACAATTTAAGCCATGGTGCCTAGGTGTGAAATTTATACTTTCTAATCACTACAAGGAATTATGATTGGCTGCATCTTCAGTGGGTTTCCTTGACTATTGAAATCTTAGAAGCAACTACATACTGCTTTCAAGTGTAATTAACAGTTTCAGATGAATTACCAAGGAACATACTGTGAATGAAGTATGACCCTAAAAACGAAGAGTTGTGATGACAATTTTAAGCAATATTTTGGGAATAAAAGAATTCTGATGCATATATCTGTACACAGGAATGAAAATTAGGGCAAATAAATTCAATTAATTCTCAAATAAATAAATAATTGATACCATTATCATATGCTTTTAAGTATATAGTGGAAAATCTATTTTATAAAGCCAAGGCAGCTAATCTAATTGCACTACTTCAGGAAATGATACACATTTCTCTTCTAACACTGTTTAACTGTTATTCCTCAGACAATTTTCCCAAGGAACCTATGGCTCTAGGTGCAGACTCGGCCCTATCCCAACATGAGGAAATCTAGTGACTCCAAAAGTCTGACAAACCAGAACCACCTATATTCTTACTATCGGTAACTGGACAACACGACCGCTCTTCCCTCACAGTTGCCATTAGGGTAAATATTGTAACAAATAAAGTATGTATAAAATATCATATAAACTATCTCAAACAAATAACTGATTTGTAAACAACAGTTAAAAAATAATAAATAGCTTGTATAAATTTAAAAATATATAACAAAGTTGTTTCATATTCTGTAGGAAACGGTCTCATATTTAATGGCAGTGATATGTAATGTCACAGCGCTCCCTCACTGGTGTGACTAGTTGGCAGTTGGCATGGTCCAAAATTCCTATCCTTCTGCAAACAAAAAGGAAACCAAATGATTTATTTAATAGTTTAGTATCTATAAACATGGAATTTCAAAATTTAACATTAAAAAAAAAATCATGAGAAAGTCCCAGACATGTTAAGAAAATGTTTATTTAATTAAATTAAAACTTAGCCTGTAATTGGTCATAAGTTTATTTGTCTTTATTAATTTATAACACTAACAGTCTCCTGTCTAGTTTACTTGGATTTAAACAGCAAATTACTTAGGTTTTTAAAATTTTTATGTACATATTACTTTTTCTAAACTTATTAGTTCCATTCCAAAAAATAACTTCAAAATTTGTATATATTTATCAGATCATCCTTATATAATATCCCCATATATAAAATAATCAAGAATCAGAGGCACTACTTAAGATGATTGGTATCTTAAATAAATATTCATGTACAACATAGTTTTCTGACATTTAAATTTACAATAAATATTTTTTCTGGCCACAAACATTGCTGGAGATGGTCCATGTGCCACACTAAATTCTTCACATGTAAATTCAATTATCCTTTTGACTGAGGGAGTCAAGGAGTAAGTATGACGTATTGCTAAATTTTACACCTGAGAAAGTCTCAAAATAGAGACGTCGCTTTTGAATAAATAACGATAAATTTATATGCTGACATTTTGCCAGTGTTTATATTTATTGTAAATATTCATGTAATTCAGGAAGCTATTACTAAAATTGTGCATACCAGTGTGTAGAATCTTGTTCACTTGGGGTGAGGACTGGATGTGCGAGCTGCTTCAGAGGACGAATAGGGCAAGGCCAGAGTGCCTGGAGCAGCAGAGGAGAGGGTGGTATCCAATTTGCGAGTCTCATGCTCCAGTAGAAGGGCGTCAAGGCTGGGGTCCTGTGACACAGTCCGTAGAGACTCCCCGAGCGCCTGACGCAGATGCTGCATTTCCCGGCCAGCCCGGGAACTCCGTAGGACATATAACTGTCGCCGTTTAACTTCCTGTGCTAGCTGCTCCCTCAGCAGTTGTATCTGTAGAGATGTGAGCAGATTTTCAGCCAACTATCACAAAAAGAACTTCTGCCAGTGATCACATTGTGTCACCATACCTGGTTTTCGAGGCGGAGAACTTGTTGTCGATGTGACTGTTCCCTTCCCTCTAGTAGTCGTTCTGCTTGCAGTTGTGCTGCTCTCAGCCTTTCGATCTACAAGAAAATTTGTTACTGCAATGTAATTTACTTTAATATATTTTCGTATGCATTTAAAATTTTAGTCCTTCTTATCTGTACAGGTAATGACGCAATAACCGTAATAGAAATTAGTAGTATTTTAATGATTAGTTTTTCTGTTTCTGTGTGTAAATTATACACACTATAAATAGTTTAGTATCTATAAACATGTCTGACCTCAGCTGTGCGATCTGGCCTCTGATCTGTCATCTGTGTCCGAAGCCTAGAGAGTTCCGCCTCCTTTTCGGAGAGTTGAGATTCCAGTCTGCGGATGTTGAGACGTAATTCCCGGTTTTCTTTCTCTAGAGCTTGTGTCTCAGCACTATCTGTCTTCTCTGGCCGTTCATAACTCTTACTCCTGCTACCAATGGATTTCACTGACCGTTCCAGACTTCTTTTTTCAGCCTCCAGTTGCCGTACCTGTAAATTATTAATTTATTAGGCTGACACAAGAATAAGACAAAGAAAAGAAATAAATTACAGCAAATTCAATTAATGGAAAAATTAGAGTGAGTTGAACAACTAATTATGTGGTCCTTGATTTCAAGCATTGCCAATTATATTATTGTTATAAAATAATCTGTACCAATAATTAAAAAAAGATTATTTAGGTACTTGACACAGGAAAGGTAATTATTTTATTTTGAGGTTTTATTTGTAGTTTCACCTTGTCTGACAGAGCTTCAACTCGACCTCTGAGCTCTGATCGGTCCCTTTGAGATGCAGTCAGCTGCCGGCTGATGTCCTCATCATGTCCTGTGACATTCACCCCCTCAGAGGGCCATGATGCCATTCTGAGTTGTGCTTCCAGGCCAGAACGGGTTACCTCACTATTGGCCAGCTCAGTTTGAAGTCGCTGTGCCTGGTCTGCCAACTGTTGCTGTGACCTTCTCAACTCTGCATTGGTTTGTTGCAGAGCATCTAAGCGTTCTGAGAGGACTCTGCGTTCATTTTCACTGTTGCTGAGGGCCTTTTGTAACTAAATGAACATGAAAGAGTTTTTATAAAATGGACACATTTTTATTTCACCAACATTGAGGTAATATACCCACCTGCTTGAGTCTCTCACCACTGCTCTGGGATGTGGAGCTGGAATCTGCTAGGGCTCGTTCCAGGACCTGTATCTCTGTTCTCAACTCCTGTTCTGCTGAACTCGCCCTTTCCAAGGCCAGATTAAGCTGATCAATAGTTGTTTTGAGGGAAGCACAACGCTCCTCCAGACTGGCGAGACCCCTGCTCTGGACTTCACACTTGTCTTGCAACTTCTGCATGTGAAAGATGAGGTTGGGTTGAATAAAATAATTCTTATGATATCATGTGGGTACAAATATACCATCACATCAATATATGTTATATGGTGCCATATGTATTAATATCTATTAATGGTTCAGTTAAATTTAAGAAAAAAGGTAAATATTAACAACAGCAATCGTATGTTAAATACGATTAAAAATCAATAACATATTCTACTTATAAGTTTGATTAGAATATGCATTTGACATTTATTAATTTATTTTACAGTTTATTCAGAATCTCATTTACAATTGCTCAATTCTCTGATTATTTTCACAAGAGATGAAAGTAGTACCCATACCTAAGTTTTCATTCAGGAACAATGTATATGCATTGAATTTGTTTTGAATTTAAACTCTGTGAATGCAAAGTAGGAGCTTATAATTAACGGCTTTAATAAAAGCACATAAGTTCACACCTAATTAAAAAAAAAGATTGTATTGCCAAATAAAAGATTGTAATCAGAGTTTAATAATGTTAATTTCAGCTGTGAGAAGTTTTCACTCTTGCTTCAAACCCACCAAGATATGAGCCTCTTTCTCCTGCAGCATCATGTGCACCCGCTGCAGGTCACCATCCAGTGACATCCTCTGCAGCTCCAACTTGGTGGCCCGAGACTCTGTGCGGCTCAACTCTTCTTGCAAACTTCTCTTCTCCCCTTCACAGCGAGAAAATGCTTGGCGCAATTTCTCTGCTTTGTCCTAAAAGAAGAAAGTGATGTCAAAGAAGGTTTTTACTGTGAGCAGGGGAGAGGGTGGAGATAAGGAGTGGTCACAACCTCAAACTGGCCCTTCTCCTCTGAGCTGCTGTGAACAGCCAACTCCAGGGAAGTCACCTTATCCCGAAGCTGTTGTAGCTCTTCAGATTTCTGATTTGTGGCTTCCATCTGGAAGGAACAAGAAAACACTTTGCTTAGATTTGTCACTTCCATGTAACTAGAATCCAGTGTATATACTTTATACCAACCTGTGCCTGCAATGCTGCCTGCTTCTGGCCCAATTTTGCTTCAATGGAACCCTTCTCATCTTGCATGGTACGGAGGTTCTGTAAGGCTGCAGTCAACTTATCATCTCCCTTGGCCTGGGTCTCTTGTGCTTCTTGTAGCTGCCTCTTAATGCTGTTTACCTGAGTCTTGTAATCATCCTGCAGACAAAGGAAAGTTTGAGAATCAGACTGAACATATCTCTCAAAAATTATATCTAGTGTGAGTAAATGAGAAAGTTAAACAAAGAGAATACAGTTTAACTGCTTTCCACTAGGATGGATTATAGGCATTATTATTGTACATTCCTCTTTGAAAAGAAAATATTATAATTGTAATGCAAGATTTTGAACGAATTCATGACTCAGGTAAACCAAATCATTTTGAACAGCTTAAGTGGATATTAATAATAATTTGGGGGATCAACGAATAGCTGCGATAGTCAATGTACTGGTTTGACATACCCTCTCACGTTCTATTTGAGCCACCTGGTGCATGAGTGAACGCACCCCTTTGCGGACAATCTCAGGGTCCACATCTATTATTGCGTCACTTTTACTATCTCCATCCTGACCTGTAACACACAAGTTATTATTTCAACAATTTCAATATATTGAATATACAACTACTGTAACTGTATCCTAAATATTGATCGAATTTCATACCTTTCTTACCAAACATAACAGAGCATAATATAATGAAGGAAGATTTTGAAAAACTGACAAAAAATGATATAATATCAAAAGTACTAAGCTTAATAACATTTCTCTGATACAAACAAGTCAAGATCCCACATGCTAAATAATTTATGAGTATCTAGAATTGATTAAATTGAATTAGACAACAAAAGTGATGATTTATGAACATTTGTTGACACATGAGTGACAGTAACAAATACCAGTTCAATTCTATAATAAGAAAATTTAAATCTGAAATTGCATGAAAATTTTGACCTCCTCTGGCAGGACTCCAACGTCGTGATGGACTAAGAAGCCTATATGGCAGGCTGACGGACCCATCCATTTGAATGCCAGCAATCCTACGCAATGTTGAGCCAACACTGCTCAACTTCTGCTCCACCTCTTTCTTGGCCACTTCCAGCTGCATCAGTTGCGTGTCAAGAGCTCTGACACGGCCCTCGGCACCACCCAACCTGGCCTGCAAGGGAGAAAATGGGTTAAACTTAATCAAAAAAATATATTTCTACTTTTCGTATACAAAAGCAATCAAAAAAATACTTTCTAAAAAATATTCATATTCTATATGAACATGAGAGTTGCCAAGTATTATGGCAGCCTAAATAACAACTTTAATGAATATTTCTCATTGGCAGACAGTGACGAAATTGGTGGGAATACTTTTAAAAAGTAATGTTCTCAATATACTTTATAACAAGTTGTTTTGATTGAGAGGCTTTTACCTTGAGCTCCTGTATCTGTTGTGTGGCATCAGCAAGACAGACTTCAAGGTTGTGGCGCTGATCTTCCAGCTTACGCTCACGGCATCTGGCATCTTCCAACCTCATCACAAGCTCCTGCTCCCTCACTCGCCACTGCTCCTCTTGTTCACCTCCTCTTGATCGCGTACGACTTAATTCCTGTCGCAGTTGTTCTGATCCTGATTCCAACTCTGCCAGCTGCAACAGAGATAAATCTTTCATTACTTAACTTATAGAAACTTTTTATTTTTTAGTAGTATTCTAAAAAAATACGTAAATTATCATACTAATTTATATTCCTAAAATGATACAACTACAAAGGAATAAATAAAATATTAAAACATTTAGGAAAAATAAAAAAATTCAATATAATAACATCTCAGTTTAACGAGCTATGACAAAATTCTCATCAATAGGTGAATGTGGTTCTTTTAAAACACACCTGTTTCCGCAGCTGGTGAACCTCCTGTTGTGCCCGTTCACGCTCCTCTATCTCAGTGGTGAGACGAGCCTGCAACTCTCTCTCTTCATTGAGCCGGACATTGTTGTCATTCCGTGCTCGTGATAACTCATCCTGTGTTGACTGTAGCTGCTGAGCTGTTTGGAGTTGCTGACGCTCCACATCTCGAAGCTGGCCCTGAATTCTGGTTCTTTCAGCATCTAGAGCTGTCTTGGTATCTTCCAGACCTGAAAAAAACAAAATTTTGATATTATAATTAATATGACTCAATTCAATAATTTTATTAAAATAATTGCGCAAAATTATTGGCACTTACAATGCAGTACTGTAATTTAAAACTTAGGAAACTTAACTGAGAAAGACTACAATTATTTTCTTTATCAGGGTACATTAATTAAAATTTGAATGGCTAAAAAGTTAACACAGGCTTCTGTTTGAATGGTAGATTTTTTCAAAGTTGATAAATTCAAGAAGTATTGTAATCACACACAATATTGGGACTGGGAATGTAGGAGAGTACTCACTGGCAATCTTTTGGTAGGCATCCTCCAGAGCTCGGCTTTGCTCTCGCTTGTCACCCTCTACACGCTTTACATATTCACGCAGCTCTTTGTTAGAACTGTTGTACTTATCCTTTTCATAGTTGCAGTCTGCCAGCTGTCGACGAAGGTCTGTCAACTCCTTGCGAGCCATTTCACAGGTATTTTCCACTGGAAAAATAAAACATTCATATACAAAATTTCTACATTAAGGAAATAATTGAAATTTAAATAATTTTTTTCCCAACAGTACTGGATATTTAAAAATGATTTATTTTATATTCATTCAAACATAAAAGTTTGTTTTATCAAAGATAATTCATTAATGCAACAATTTAAAAATGCATATTTGTTATGTATTTAAATAATTTGTATGTGTAAAGTAAATCAATAAATAAATTGAAAAACAGATCTAAGCCTCATTTTGAACTTAGTATCAAAGATATAAACCTGCAGACAGAAAATAATTAATTGGACTGCCACAGTGAAAGTGGGTGTTTGTGTGTCAGGAGTTTTATAGTAATGTCAATTCTTAAAATAATATTTATTAGCTAAAACAGTTATTATGAAGGAAATTACAAGTGCATAATATAAGAGAAGAGCTATAAAAAGGACATGTGTCTCACACTCTTTAAGCCTGCGAGTCGTCTCCTGCAACTGACTGTGAGTCGAATCGAACCTATCCTCAGCAAGGTGCAGCTGTACTTTCAGTTCTTGTGCCTCCTGCTGGGCAGTATCTCTTTCCTTCCGGATATCTGCTGCAGTTGCCTCCAGTCTTGCACGCTCCTCTTCGCTCCTTACTCTGTTGAAAATCACAAAATTAGCAATGGTGCAACAGATCAGATAAATCAATATAAAAATAGCTGAATTTAAAATTAATATTCAACCTACAAGCTAAACTGAATTATTTTATGATATAGAAATTTAGGTATTAACATAAATATTGATTTGGAGATGTGTGACATATTCGTGATTCACGCAAAACTCATGTAGAATTGAAAAAAAGTTTCATTTTGAAAATTGTCTGCACATATTTGTTAGACATGAGGTGTAAATTTTAATTTGGCGATAATTCCAGTTTGGAAATTTCTGGATAAAGGAGCCTTAATCTATAAATTCATAAATCTTAAATAAAATTTTGTAAGGGTTCTTTGAGATCATTTCCAAGTCAATAAATAATCTGTTATTTTGTGGCTGCAAAAATAATAAGAACAGATCAATAACCCCAGTAAATTGTTAAACTTATTGGACATTCTTTTGTGAACAGTAGACTACTCTATGACTTGCTGAAGATACCTGGTCTCCTCAATCCGGGCCTTTAGTCGTGCCAATTCTTCACGCAGCTGGTTAATACCATTTCGGTCCTGTTCAGCACGGGCAGCCGAGTCTCTCTTGTGCCTCTCAAGAATAGCCTGCTCCTCTTCCAGCTCCCGCTGTACGGC
Source organism: Eucriotettix oculatus (assembly GCA_034510155.1). Taxonomy (NCBI): domain Eukaryota; kingdom Metazoa; phylum Arthropoda; class Insecta; order Orthoptera; family Tetrigidae; genus Eucriotettix; species Eucriotettix oculatus. Next base: position 18,003,369 of record CM067379.1, read on the forward strand.
TTCCAACTTAGATAACACTGCCTGTTGGTCATGGTGAGCTGTAACAGATGAGAGGTAAACCTTTCAACCCTAAGATTCACTATGTTTTTTTCCCTTTACGTTTTTTAATGGGCATTGATGACTTTCTATAATTTGTAGGGGTTTTATGATATGGAAACTCAAACAAGCACAACATCCCATGCCAGGATTTGAACACGGGTTCTCTGTAGTGATACTAACCACTACACCACACTCTGTTTTGTATTTGAATTTTCCAGGGTCTTCTTTGGTCTATAGTCTCATAATATCAATATGTATTTATCTACTTATAACAATAATGTCAGAAGCTGATTGATTGATCAATGAAACATATTTGACAATTATAAATTATAACAAAGTTTTCTGTACAGTAATGACCATAATAATTCCCATAAGGACACATAACGTAAAATATTTATTGATTCAACTGATCACTAGGAAAATAGGACAAGACAGAAATTATAAGTTTACAAGTTATGGTTTACAGATAAAAATGCAGTATGCAAAGGTGATATAAAAAAACTTGACTTCATAATAAAATCATTAAAACCATAGTATAAACAATAATCTACAATGGAGAAAATTTAATACAAAAACTTCAAAATATAACACAATAATGAGTATAAGTGTTGATATGGAAGTTTTTTTTTAGAAGAGAAATTCATTTATATACTGTAAAAGTTACATTTCAACACTGTAAATTTGAAATCTAAATAAATATACACATCAAGAGCATATTTGCCTGTTCTAAGTAAGATAAATTGAAATATTTCAGTTTTCTTTAAGGATATGCTGTAATTTCTGGCTTAACCACAAGGTTATTGCACCATCTGATATTGTAATTGGAAGATATAAGTTACAAATCACACTATATGGAATATTCTATAACTTATTAAATTGTTATAACCCCCAAAATAATTTCTGAACAGTTGAAAAACCCACCTATGAGCAGAGCCTGTTGTTTATCATTCTCTGCACGGAGCATCACCTCCTCGTGCTGCTGACAAACACTCTCCAGATGCTGCTGGAGCTGTTCAAGTTGCTCTTGTAGTTGCTGTATATCTGAATCTTTCTCTGTTGCAAGCTGTTGGAGTGAAAGCTGCATGCGTTTCTCCAATGAAGTTCGCACCTGCTCCTGAAAATGAGATGCAAAAATGTACAGCAGTTCAGATAACAAATACAATATTAAATTGAAATTTTCCAATTTAAAAACTGCACATTTAGAAGCCTTTACACGAAAACCTGATTTACAAACAACATGCAATATGATACAACTCTGCATTAGGCAACATACAGAACATAAATATTATAGGTAGTATAATGAAGACTGCTGTATCATCATTAGTGTCATATGTAAATATAACAAGAAGCGCCCCATTATCTGAAGGTTTAGGTGATTCAAAAATAAAATTCCAATTTTGTCACAAAAGATGTTTGCTTTACCTTCTCCTCAGAGAGCTTGCGTATAGCCTCTTCACTGTTTTTGCGGACATTAGCCAGGGTCTGTTGAAATTCTGCTTCTTGGCTTCCGGCCTGCTGTGTCAGGGACATCTTGATCTCGTGAGCCCTTTTCTCCGAAGCCTCCAACTCACGGGTGAGACGACTGACTTGGCCCTTCAAAGACTCCTGCTTTACCAGAAGCTCTTGCTGTTCCTGCTCCAGCTGGGCTCGTCTAGAAACATCAGCTTCACACTTCAGAGAGGTCTCTACACAGCTTGTCACATTACTTATCTACATTGTGAGGTGTATCATGTGCATTTAAATGAGTGCCATCAACATATTTTCACAAGGCGATGACAAAAGTGGGACAAGCTTCGAATTGGATCTAACCTCGTATCGGCAGATTCCAGGTTGGTCTGAGTGTCAAACAGCATGCCTTCCAACGCTTCTTTCTCGCTGCGCAGGCTGGCCAATAGCTCCTGCAGCCTCTGCATCTCCTTCTCTCCAGCTTCCAGCATAACCTGCACATGTCTCTCATCAGACCTTCATAGAGACTTCACATGACAAAAACTTTTATACTCTCTAACCTGTTTCTCCTCTTTGTCCTTGAGTAGGTCTTCAAGGTCTCTGTTAAGACGACCATTTGTTTCAGAAGCCTGCTCCAGACGTTGTCGGACCCTCATAAGTTCCTCATTGAGGGCTTCTTTCTTGCGAGCCAGTGTCGTCAACTGCCCACTGAGGTCACTCCTCTCTCGTGACACCTGACCTAGTTCCACCTCCACCTGAATGGGCAAATTACCGAATATGTAGATACTTGGCACAATAATTCCAAATGAGAAAATTGCATAAAAACAGACCATTTACAAGTAAGAGAATATAAAACTTGACCAAAACAATTAAAATTTAAATTTTTTGGTATTATCTGTCAAATAAAATCTGTTATAACAAAGAAATGAATTCTCAACAGAATGAACTCAAAAATTAATTTGATTTAGATAAGTGATTATAATAAATATAAAAAAGATTGAATACTTCTGATAGGAAAAAAAAAATGAGTAAGCCAAAGTTAAACTATGTGGGAACACCATAGAATTTTATAACTTATAACATGAGTAAGCCAAAGTTAAACTATGTGGGAACACCATAGAATTTTATAACTTATTGTCAAATACAAGCAAAGAAGTTTGTATCATACACATGTAGAGTTTGATTTGAAAATATGAGGGAACGTGCTATGTAGTATCAATTTGGGGAGGCAGAGAGGAACATAATTATATATTAATTAATTTATTCAAAGTTTTGACGTATAATATAAAGTAAATTAGGAGACACAATTTAGAAAAGTAATAAAGTTAAGAAACAGAATCCTTCGTGTCAATGTTCACTGAAAAGTCATTTGTCATATTTTCTGTTACAAATTATGGACTATAAGGCTTTAGTGGAACAAACTGAACCAAAATCTATAAAAAATGAAAGTATGAAATACTAGTATCCCAGAAACTTAAATGAGAGTACCCAAATATTACTAAAATAATAAAAATAAGATTTTCAAAGACTTATTATTTACACAGGTATAATTCTGTGAATTGATGTGACAATTGACAATGTTTTGCAATATAACATGCATACAGATGAAGATATACTTTTTCTTTCTCAATTTCTAGGAACTTTATCTTCTCCTGCAAGGACACTTTGTCGGACTCGAGGTCAAGGCGAGTCTGCTCTGCCTGCAGCAATTCCTTCCTCAGTGAAACCAAGTCATTCTGCTGGTCCATGCACTGGCTCTGAAGATTACCCTTTCCTTCTTCCAGCTAGAAAGAAAAAATGTAATATCATATCATGGGACTGAATACTGTAATGATCAATTTGAGTAGAATTAATTACTTAAGTGAGGTGGTATGTAAAATTAGTTTTGTGCAATGTTTGAATAAGGTTAAATATATTGTTTTTGTGTCAATATTATGAATTGTATTTGGTTATTGAGAAATAATAAGGTAATTATAAAATTCATTTACAAAAATGCCTATTCATTATTTAATTCTAAAAACATAATGTTTTTTTTTATAGCGCTTTGCACATACCTCACTTTTACAGAAACTAACAGTATTAATGCATTATATGGTGACCAAGGGAGAGAACTGAAGAAGAAAAGTTGTGTGTGTACACAGTTCATAGATTATATTACATATGCTGTTTTAAGGAGACCACATATGTCAAGTGGAAAGTAGTTGTAACTAGAATTTTTTCGGGCTCATAAAAGTTAAGGGGAAATGAAGTACATATTCTGAAGCTCTAAGAAGATGATAAATCTAAATATATTTATATATTTAATTTTGAAACTTATTTAAAGCAGTGAAATGGAATAATATAAAGAATATTCTTAAATATACTCTGAATTACGAGAAGGAAATTTACAGACTAAGGAGGTTAGGAAGAAAGAATAACAATAATAATTTCTATACCTTGAGGACATATTCTCATTGAACACTTGTGAATCCTAATACCGGAATTAACTAAAGCATTACTATAATATAACCATAAATACATAATGGAGTATTATACTCTAAGTATATCAAGACCTTTTTAATTTCCTCCTGAAGCCTCTTCTTGTCCTGTTCTAGAGCAGCACAAACCGCCTCTGCCTTTGCCAACGACTCCTGGACATCTGATTTTTCCAGAAGAATCCTCTCCAGTTCCAAGTCAATATCACCTTTGAGGAAAATTAACTGACAGTTATTTGTCATAAAACATTTGAATAGAATTTCAGATGGAAGTATTTTTGGTACACCACATTGATAAAAATTTGTACTTCAAAACAGGGTGATGTTATAAAAACACCTTAACAAGATAATTTGAAAATATAGTTGCAAATATGGTAAATTAAAAAAAAAACTTTTTTGTAATATTTCATGAAAGATAAATAATTTAGGGCTATATTTTCATGGGTTACAGTTTTCGTTATAGAATTTTTGTTCTAAAATATGCATTTCGGATGGCTAATTCAATTGACAAATACAACATTTATAAGTAACTTGCACTACTGGCTTACAGACAAACTTACAACCTTTAGCCAACCTTGGATTTTGTAAAACACTATCGCAGTAGAATAGCAATCATTGACATGAGGTACCTTTGCCCTTCTCCAACTGGGAGATGAGGACATCAGACTCAAGCTTCTGTTGTTCTAACATGTCACGCGCCATCTGTGCATGGTTCAACTCCTCACGCAAAGTTAGCAACTCCTCTCTCAGACGACTACAACGCTCTTCTTCTGTCCGCAAGTTCATCTCCCTGAGATCAAATAAGCAACTTGGAGTAGTCACAAATTTAAAATTGGGCCAGACACATTTAATAAAGCAAATTAAGTAATGGAAGTATATCAATTTTAGGCATATCAACATTTGAGATCATAAAAGTAACTGGCGTCACAGTACAAAACAAAAATACACAAAAGAAACCAAACCTAGCATGACAATATGAAAACTCATTTCAGGGAAGATAAAGGTATTTGTTACTAATATTAAAGAGTCATGACAACAAATATAATTTCTGTGAGAACCTAAAATTTCAGGTAGTGTCATTGTTGGTTTAATTAAATTGTATCTAAGCAACAAAGTGTATTTCATACTTTGAAAAAAATTGTAGTCATATATATTATCACTGATGGATAATTTTTAGAGGTATATATTCCACCATGTAATGTACAACTTCAATGAGAACAGATGTTCAAATTTAAGATTAAGCAAATGAGAATGACCTGTCATTGTAATTAAGGAAATTAATTTAGCCATTGAATTATCACAAATTATGATGAGAGAGCCTATTAGATGAACATTTTGAATGTGTGTCCTGGTATGATAAGTTTGAATGCCAATGTGTGAAATAATTATAAAATTACTTATTTTCATGAACAATTAATGAGTTATGTAATCAATGGATGGTCAAGAATAAAATTACACAGTCTGAAAGAAGTATCAACAATAGAATAACATTTTAAGGGTACCTTATCTCCGAGTCCTTTGTTATTCTATCCATTTCACTTTGCAGGAACAGCTTCTCATCCTCCAAGTTGTTACATAGCTTTTGGAGTCTGTTGTTCGCTTTTTGAAGCTTGTCATAATCACTATTCAAGGTTTCAAACTGTACAACCAGAACTTCATAAGTAACAAATACAGAGAAACAGTTTATATGCTGACTATGAATTAACACTTCATAAATTATAAACAATGGTTAATAAGTTGCCAAGAGAAAAAGGGCACCGAGTCCAAACATCTGGAGGATTCAGTAATAGTTAAATGTTAACCAATAATGTACTGAGATAACTATTAAAAATTTTACAACCTGTGCATGCTCCTTACCGAGGAGGTCAGTTCTTGTCGAGCACGTTCCAAAGAACTTTTGTCACTCCTTGCAGATTCCAGGGCTCGTTGCAGTGCTTCCTTGTCCTGGGTCAGCAGAGTACCCTGGGCACGGCATGCATCACACTGAGACGTCAACTCTGTAACCCTTGTTTGCAGAGCACGTTGTGCCTCTTCTGCTATCTCTGACTGCTTGCGACTTGTTAGGAGCTGTTCTCGGTTTGACTGAAGTTTGACCTTCAAACCAATCAAAAAGGTTACTCAGTTTTTATGATATTATTTAAATTGGTATGGGAATTCCAAAAGATGGAATACACTTGTTTTTTCTTCAGACCATCATAATGCATTCCTAATTGAAATTAATTAATAATAATCTGATTAATAGTAAGTCACGGAAAAATGTGAGCACATAAATTGTTTTGTTTTTTAGTGCTGTATGTGATAATTCAAACAAGAGAGAGAAGGAAAATTGAGTAAGCTGTAGAAAGAGTTTAAAAATTTAATAGTGAAAAGAAGAGGATTGTTTGTTTTGGTGAATGAAGTAAAAACATAAAACATTGGTGTAATTTAAGGTTAATAAACAAAGCTTAAATTACCCACACATCTCAAAGAATTAACTTAAAAAAAGTTAAATGTGTTGTGCAAGGTACAGATAAGGGGGTTATTAAGATTTTTAAATTTAAATGATAAAAAATATATATCTCAACATGATTAAAATCAGTTAGAGCAAATATCATAGACTGCAGACAAGGCAGCCACATGCAGCAGGAGACAAATTTGTTCTAATAGCAATGAAACTCACATTGTTAAATATAAGATAAACAATTGGAAAAATATAATACAATGTTTCTCTAATAGAGTTAGAAATAAAAAAGGAAAAATTAATAAATACACATAAAATATTATTTTTTAAGTTTAACATTATACTCTATTAAATAAAGCTATTGAGAATAATTGCTGTGAGGTAATTGCCAGCAGGTAGAAAGCCTTGGGGTAATTTTTTTTCCACTTAATTTTACATGACTTAAACTTATCAATCACATATCATAGGAATATTATATAAGCATTTCAAATGGGAATTTAAAAACTAAAATTTCATGTGAGTAAATAAATAAAATTGCATCAATTGGATTAATAGATACAATTAAGAAGAATTAATATAAAGAAGAAATTATTTTACATGTATAGTTTACATATCAAACATCACTCCACCTCCACTTACTTGAAGTTCATGAATCTGCAGCTGATATTTATGAAGCGATGCCTGGACAGCAGAAATGGTGCTCTCAGCAAAGGCCTGCGATGTTGGAGTTCGAAGTGTCCTTTTAGGAGATCTAGGTGAGAGGTGGTAATAAAATTGTTGGCGAAACAGGTTGATACCACAAATGACAATGAATTGCAAGTTTCCCAAACAAAAATAAGAAAATGAATGCCAAGTAGAACTCATGACAACTATGTAACTTCCAAGTATTAATTTATTTCCCATAAATCTGTCACTTTTATATTTTCTCAGAATGAAAAAAATAGGTCATATAATACTGTTATAAATAACTAGAACACAAGAAATGACAAGAAAATTACCTTTGAGGTGGGGGACCCTGCTGTGAGAGGTGGACATGTGGTGATGTATGTTGTGAGGAGTCTGCTTCCCTTGACTCCGAGTCTTGAATTACAGCATGCGCAATGTCTCGCAAGGAGTTCTGCAGCAGATCCAATTCTTCCTGCATACGAGAAATCTGGCCAAGGCTCTGCTCTGCCTCTGTGCAGCGATCTTCCTATTGTAGAATCATATTTCTAAATTGTATTCAGAAAAATATGGACTAATAATTTTATAAAATGACTTCAATTACATATATCATTAACAAGAATGCAACCCTCATGACTACTCAAAGGCAGCCCTATGGATCTCTTGATTTTGGCACCTCTAAATCAAACAAGAATTGTTATGCAATTACTGTTAAGATGAAAAGCATAAAAACAATTCAACTTGCATTGGCGGTGCCACAATTCGCCTCAAGAGGCTGTAAACAATTTAAATAGTAGTTTGAATCAAGAGGACTCACCAACACGTGCATCTCCCTTGCCAATTGCTGAATACGTTCATCACGCAGCCGGATCTCTGCAACAGCAGCCTCCTGCTGCCGACGAGCTTCATTAACCTCCTGGCGCAGTTCAGCCTCCTGCTTATCCCTATACAGTTGTTGCTGCTCCTACAGAGATAATTGGGTATCAGTAAACAAAGATGTCTTAATTGAATGCTTCTTATCCAGACATTAGGATACTAGATACAGTAACACATTTTAATTAATATTCAATGTCTTTATCCCATACTGCTAATAATGTTCCCAGTATTTTGTGGACAGTACTAATTATTCTGTAAAATATTATTTAGTAGTCATGGAACTTATGGTACTTGGTGTCACTCAATTACCCTTGGAATCTAATTTCAGATATAAAAATGAATGTTTAAAATAATTTAATATTTAAATTATAAATTACTAACAAAGAGGCTGATTATACTCATTTATTTATTTGTCAGAAAAATAATTTACTAAATAATTTATTTATATTTTTATTTCATTTCAAAACTGCAGAAAGTATTACTTGTACATAAAGACTATAAGTTTGTGGCATTACAATATATTTTTTTAATAAATTGTAACAATAAAGAGTCACAATGAAATACATATTATAGTAATGATTAACCATGGCATAAACAAGAATGTAAATGAACTGCCCTATGTATATTGCATAGTCAGTTGCGCTATGGTAGTAATTTTTGTTTAAATAGTTTTACACAAATTATTGTTTCAATTTCAGTGTTACTAATGTAATGGAGGAGTAAGTAATATGTAAAATGTGTATTAAAAGACAGAAGGCAGATAAATAATTTATTAAAAGTGTGTAGCCATACTTTGAATATAACCATTTTTTTCCTAAAGGTGCCACAATCTTTCAAAGACACATGTGAAGTACTTGTAGCTGAGAAATAAAATACAAAACTGTACATTCCAAACTGTAAAATAACAAGAGTATTGACAAATTATACATTTATAGTTATTAAGCCAGTGCAAACATTCATCATTAGGAAAACTTAATTTTTCACAATTATTTATAGAGAGGACACGTGGAAAAGTGTGCAATTCCATTAAACCTCCAGAAAATATCAGCATTGACGTACCCCTGTTCTTGATGACTGCAACAAATTGGACGCTGTGCCCCTGATGGAAGTGCCAACATCTCTAACAGTGGACAGGATCTCCGAGCCCATACGGCTCAGGTCCCGCTGAGTTGAGGTCTGCATCTCAGCATGCAGTCGTTTCATGCCAACCACTTCCTTCCACAGACTTAGCAGGCGATGGTGTTCCATTGTATAGTAGTCATTGAAAGCCTGCAGGTAAAATTCATATGTAGCTTTATAGTGTAATGAAAAACTTGAACAGGCTGGGAAATAAATTATCATTGTGGTCCATAAGATTACTGTAGTATCGTGAGATGACAAACATTTCATAGGTATCTATTAATAATCACTATCCAGTCCCAATAGTAACAATATTACATTTATTAAGGTTTTGCTAAATGCTTGAGCTTTGAGGTTGTACCTGTGCTTCTTCCTTCCATTCTTCCTCCTTGAGTAGTACTTCCTCTCTCATTTGTTCCCAATCAGAGGTGAGTTTCTGCAGGTCAGATGTCAATGCCTCGTTGGCCTGGTGACACTCTTCCAGCTGATCTCGCAGAGCCCCATTAAGTTGCATTAGCTTCTCGCACCTGAAAATTATCAAACATACACGAAACTATGACACATGCATTAGAGATGCCTATGGGAGTTTCCTATTGCAAGTATTTCTCCCGAGATTGACAGAATTGGGAATGCCTCATACTTTGACTGTTGTTTTTTCCTCAAGATTCTCACATGATGAGTCACCTTCACCTATTTTAGGAGATGTATATAGTGGGGTTGAATACCTTGGGTATACAGTAAGAGTTGTCCGCTGATCCCATTGTATCAGTTGGCCAACTACCTCCGAAAACTCATCTCCTGTTATTTGGAAGGGTGTGAGGATATTACTCAATAGTCTGACCTACCTGGTGCCGGTTTTCTAGGGTTTAAGTGAAACATTGGGTAGGATCATTAAACTATAGCCCTGGGGCCTTGTCAACCCTTGGCTACTGTGCTCCACCTTCCACATTCTCCCTTTTCAATTCCCTCCCTATGCTAATAAAGGCAAGTCGCCTGTTTCAGTCATAACTAAGTTTTTACAATATCAAATTTGAGAAATTGGAAGAATGTACTTTTCATGTATTTAATCAATTATTTTTGTATACTTGCAATGAAATTTATCACACAAACAGGAAAATAAGTAATTGAAAAATTAATATTAAATTTATAGGGATTATAAATTTTCTTACTTCAGAATCACAGGATACAAATTTAAAATTCAGAACCTTTAATGGTTATTGTTATGAGTTTCTCTGGTTATGACCTAAAATGCAAGAAATAAACCTAACCGAAAAATGCATAGTTCAATAGCTGATTAATTGCTTGAATGGATATTCTTTGAAGACAAATCAACTTTAAGTTAATTGATGTAAAATATATATACTTAATCCCACTAGTTACTTACCAAAGTACAGACAATTAAAAGTAGATATAGAAAAAGCAAGTAAAGTTACTTACTTTCTTCGCTCCTCGTCTAATTTTCTAATAGCTGTATCCAGATCATGTATATGTTCTGAGTCATGGACCATAGGGGCTGGCAAAGGTTCCTTTTTTGGAGAAGCGGGTACCACCTCCACCATCTGATTTTCCAATTCTGAACATCTCTGCTTATACTGTAACACCTAGTTACCAGAATTTTTATATTACATAATTACATATATATGAGTCAGGAAATGACATTGTCATGTTATTTAAAACAATTAATGGGGAAAGGACAGAGAGATAGAAAGAAGGTGACTTACCTGAGGTTCATAGATGGTAGATACCTTGTGAGGTTTAGAGTACTTGAATTTTTCAGAAATGTCTTCCTAACTTTCTGATGAAGGGGCGGTGCCTCCGAAAATTCAAGTACTCTAAACCTCACAAGGTGTCTACCATCTATGAACCTCAGGTAAGTCACCTTCTTTCTATCTCTCTGTCCTTTCCCCATTAATTATATATATATATTTACAAATGACTATATATATACATGTTTGTCATGATTAGTTTAACTGCCGAAAGCTATCAACATAATTAAATTATTCTTAGTAAAACTAGTTGAATGTAAAAAGTTTTTTTACTTTATTATTCATTGTAAATATTACAAGGTCATTCAATCCAATGAATATGAATTTTTTTAAATTTGAGGATAGAGCCAATAGCTGTAAACTAACAGCATTTAGTAAAATCATTTGTCATTAAAGCAAGGACATTTAATTTTATCTCAGTGAATTCATGGGATACCTTTGCCTGCAGACGGCTTACAAGGGCTGCTTGATGTTGTTGAGCCTGTCTGTACGTTTCGAGTCTACGTTTGTAACTTGCAGACTCGTCTTCTAATCTCCTCTTCAAGTCTTCATTTTGCCTGAACAAGATGTCTTGTTCCATCCTTCCTGCCGCTCCTCCGCCCTGGTATGCAATATCAAAATTTTATAATCTCTAATCTCTAATTGCTTGCACTCAATATAGTGATGTTTATACCAAATTTAGGGAGGTTACCTATAGTAATTGTCAGAATTTGATTTGTACATTCAATTTTTTTTAATGGTTAATTGGCAAACCTCATTCATTAAATACAATATTTTCAATGAGATAGATAATAAAGATTATGTTTCAGAAAAGTTTTTAATCTTTAATGAAACATCAATAAACAAATCAATTTAAAGCATAATTATATTGAATATTACTGCAAATGTACTACAGTTATTAGGTTTTTTTAACTTACATAAAATGGAAATGTATAATTATGATTAATAGAACAAAGTTAAATGATCTATGTAATTGTAAAGAAGTTATTCACACATTTTTATATGTTAAATAATTTTGAAAAAGACAGGCCTATTGCATTTTTTTGTTAAATTTTAGAGGATTATATTCAGTGGATTTTCATTATTTAGGAAGTTTAAACTTTTCTAATTAATTGCAGGATTTATTATTTACCAAAAAATTAAAGAAATCACTTGTCATACTTTTTTTAAAAAATAATTATTTTTACTGTGTATTTATACTTACGTAAACAGCTGATTTATTCCGTCATGTTCATTACCTTAAGGCAATATACTATGTTCATATTGATATTAAATTTCTGGTTAACATTGCCATAACCTAATCGTGATTTCCCATTTAAGCCGTCTCTAAGAGCAACGGCGAAAGCAAGTGGACAGGATTTAATTGTTGCAATTTATTTTGCAGGGTCTACATGCGTGCGTGACTCGCTGCTATGGCAACTATCTGTAAACATTGATTTCGAAAAAGCGCGTCTTCAAACAACGCCCACGCACAGATGAAATACATTGACGCCCCTCGACCAGGGAAATGTTGTACCTACACACAATATTCACTGAAATAGAATAATAATAATAGAACGAAAATGGTATATAGGAGGATGGAACTACAAATAGAATGCAAGTTAGAAGAAAATCAATTAGGTCTAGAAGAATGTAGGAACAAGAGAAGCAAAATTGACTCTGACTCAATTTTAGAAGACAGGATAAGAAAAAACAGAGGTCAACGTTCTTGGCATTTGAAGATTTAGATAAAAGCCTTTGATAATGTGAAATGGAACACAATTAAGGATTTTGAAGAAGAGAGGATTAAAATATCGAGAAAGAAGGGTGATACATAACCTCTACAGAAGGCAGTCAGCAGTAATTAAGCAAAAAAAGAAAGGAGTAAGACAAGGATGTAGTCTGTCGCCCATGCTGTTTAACTTTTATATAGAACAGGCGATGAAGAAAGTTCAAACGGAATATGGAAAAGGGATCATACTGCAAGGAGAATAAATAAAAACCCGACGCTTTGTAGTATTAGGGGAGTCAGAAGAAGACTTGTAAATCCTATTAAATAGCATGAAAGTGTACAACATGAGGATTAATAGAGGGAAAACCAAGGTGATGGGGTATATATAGTATGGGAAGGGATATTTTGAAGGAAGTTAAGAAATTCAACTATTTGGGAAGCATAATAACTAGAAGAGGATAGCGCAGTCAAGGAAGGGGAATTTACTTATGGGTAATAAAAGTATGAATATTATGAAATCATTGCTAAAAAATTTCGTATGGAGTGTGGCGTTATATGGCTGCGAAATGTGAGTTGCAGGTAGAAAAGGAATAGAAGCTTTCGAAATGTGCTATAGGAGAATGCTGAAAATCAGATGTGTGGATAGAGTAACTAACCAGCAAGTTCTAAGGAGAATTGCGGAAGAGAGAACAATATGGAGGACGTTGACCAAGAGAATGGATAGATTGATGGCCACGTTTTAAGACATGAGGGTCTTATAAAATTAGCATTACAGGGAAGTGAACAGTTGCGTTACCTACTGCTGTTGCTATTGTATGGCTTTAAATGTGAATAAATTAAAATGGTCCGACAAGTATATCTCAGTTGGCTATCAGTTTAATTTATTTTTAATTAAATTGTATTTTCCACACTTCTTTGCAATTTGGAGGAAAAAAGGCTGGAAAAAGTAACCGCAAATAAAAATTGTAATTGATATAAATTTTCTTTATTTTAAGTACTTGAAGACATTTCCTGTGATTAATTGTATATCTATATCGTAGTTACCTCAGTCTTGGGCCTGGAAGCCGAGGTCCCTGGCCGCCGCCGCTGCTCCATCCGGCCGCTAGAGGTCTCTGTAGGCGGCAGCTTCCCCTGCAACAACACGGATGGATCAGCCACCACTCGAAGCTTATCTCGTGCCCCAAATCTGCGCGTATTTAACTTGAAATTGCTTGTCCTCCCTCTCCATTCCTCCCCTACCTCCGGTTATCCGTCACATTAATAACTTTCTCGAGTCGAGCCCCACTCACCTTCAAGGACCTTCGTATACTATTACCAGTTATGCTTCTTAAAACTGTGACTTATCATGTCATGCCTTGAACGATTCGTGCTCAACTTTTCGTAATTGTTTCTCCAATTTCAGAGAACGTTTTTAGACGATCATAGACATGAACCACGAATTTCATCTAGGAGAATGGAGTTCTTGGTCAAGCGAGAGCGCGTCTAAACGGAGGATTGTGACAAAGACGTGATAATTAAAGATATTTAGAACTTAACAGCAGCGCTGACGTTGGCAACACTGCTGGATCTCATCATCACCAAAGACTGCACGTTAATACTTAATAATGAAATACTGATTACTTCGTGAAGTTTTCATTGTTATCAGGTACAAATTTGATTCCTTTTTAACTCGAGCTGAGCCGTTTTGATGCAGCAGGGAATTCCCCGTTTTTTACTTTAGATTCAATGTTGGCAAGGAGAATAACTGATGAGAGGATTTTCAATTTTAAGGTTATATTTTAATAAGAATTAACACAAACTGTAGCCCGGGGAGTACCTTAGTCAACCCTTGGCTACCTTGCTCTACCTTCCACATCCCCCCTTTCAATTCCCCATCTATGCTTTTTTCAGGATCACCCTCACCAAAAAATAATCCTTTACTCATAGACTATTTATAAAGCTGAGGAAATTCCACCTTTTCAATTCCCTGTTTCAGGATCACCGTCAAGTAGCCTGTTAGCTCTTTCTTCCCCACACCCTTATGCAAAAAAAACAGCGATTCTTTTACTTTTGTGTGTGTGTGGGGGGGGGGGGGTAACAGGCTACATGAGGGTGATCCTGAAACAGGCAACTCCCCTTTAATAGCATAGGAAGGGAATTGAAAAGGGGGGATGTGGAAGGTAGAGTCAAGGTAACCAAGGGTTAACTAGGGCCCCCGGGCTACGGTTTAAGGATCCTACACGGTGTTTCACCTAAAGAGATGCGACATTGATTGTGCCTTAAACATGATAATTACAATAGTGACACCAAGAAAAAATAAAAGATCGAAGGTTTTCCCGGTGTACATTCTGAATAAACAATTCTTGGGTTTCCACCCGGGTTAAATGGAGTTTCAGCCACGACGTTTCGATGGCGTACTCTGCCATCCTTCTCAACTCCATTTAACCCGGGTGGGTACTTGAGTAAGTGGAGAAGGATGGCAGAGTACGCCATCGAAACGTCGTGGCTGAAACTCCCCGGGTGGAAACCCAAGAATTGTTAATTCAGGAAAAAATAACATTATTTGCGCAAGTGGAGGACAGTATAAGGGGCGGGCAGATATTAGTGGCATGGTGGGATCTGTTTCCACCGTCCCGTGCCAGGAGGAAATTACGCTCACGTCTGGGAAGTGAGACAGCTGAGTAGTAACAGGGGCGAACGATCAGAGTTCAGTAACGATCAGACCCGGCCACGCCCTCGCACCAGCCAGCCAAACAAACAAACAGTGTCCGTCAGCCAAGTCTCACCTGTCCACGACCAAATCACAACAAGACTTGGTCTTCCCTGACATGACAAACTACGTAACACAGGCCTAAAATTATACTGCCGTCCAAAGGACAAACGCAGTAAGTCTAAAAATTGCTTTTGAGAAATCAAGGGATAAGTCTTTTTGAGCTTCGACATTTACCCTTTATCTTTTTCAAAATGGTTTTATCCGCACGAAGAAATACGAATTTGTCTTTACATTTAACCGTGAAATATTTTTAAAAATTCAAATTTATTTTACATACTGCCTTTCTACTTTGGACGGCAGCACAGCTCAACTTATTTTCCACATCAAGCAATGAACACTAATGGAAGTAAACGAACACTGGTGAATGAAGTGAGAAATAGAGAGAATAACAGGAGAACAGCTATGAGAAAAATATCTTTGACCTTTTATACTCTCTTGTCCATCAGGGATATTTTTGTCAGTTTATTTGTTCATTATATATCTGTTTGTGGGTATGGTCAATAAAAGTTTTAGGTTATGAAGTTTCTTGCGTTCTATTTCATATTTTAAGTGCAACATTAGAAGAGTCAGAAGAAGACTTGGAAAACACAATAAATGGCTTGAACGTGGTCCTGGAGGAAGACTACAACATTAGGATTAATAGAGGGAACAACCAATAACTCTTGACCGTACTCTTGTTATTAAAGAATAATTGGGCCCAAGGTAATGGACTGCAGTGTTGGAAACACGGGAATAACAAAGGCTGTTAGATTGGGAATGGATATTTTGACGGAAGTTAAGGAATTTTGCTAGGATAGCACAGACAAGGAAGAGGAATCTACTTGCGACTAATATAAGTATGAATATTAGGAAATTTTTATTAAAAATGTTCGTATGGAGTGTGGCTTTATATGGGTGTGAAACGAGGACGATAGGAGTTGCAGAAAGGAAAAGAGTAGAAGCTTTCGAAATGTGGTGCTATACGAGAATGAGATGGGTGGATAGAATCACTACCGAGGAAGTTATAAGCAGAATAGGGGAACAGGGAACAATACGAAGGAAGTTGACAAAGAGAAGGGATAGATTAATAGGCCATGTTTTAAGACACGAGGGTCTTGTAAAATTAGCATTAGAGGGGTAAGAACAGAAGAGGGAGAAGGAGGAGGATGGAATACGCTAAGTGATGTATTAGTTATGCAGAGATGAAAAGGCTTCGAAAGATAGGTTAGCATGGAGGCTTTCTTCAGACGAGTCTGAGGACTGAAAACCACAACAATAAGTGAAACTTCGACGCAGGTTGATTAGAAGGAAGACTTGATTTATGGTTATTTTTTCTTTTATCGTAGATTCTGCTCTTGAAGATGATTCTCCTTCCTGAATAATTGTGTGAGTATTTGCCTTAATTTAGGACGTAGCATGTATTGCATTACGAAACACCGAAATTTAGATATTTGTTTTGGATGTTGGTTATTTCCAAATAAAGGGTAGAGTCTTTATTAATGGCGATTATGGTTATTTTGTTTGGCGTAGAAGTTTGTCTTGCGGACATTGGATTCCTCTGGGGCGAGTTCGTCCTTTACCTCCATTTATCCGCGTTCTCTGTTAGTTGCCAGGACTACATAACTCAATTCTCTGTCTGTTGGGGAGTTCGTCGACCCCTTTTCACGCAACTCTCCCTCCGCTGCTTCCTTTTTAACCCTCGTTTGGATCGCGCGGTCGTACTTTACGACTCGACTCCGGATGAAATGTTGCCGACTCTTTTTCCTTGTTTTTTTTTATTTTATTTTCCCCCCCTTTCGCTTGGTTTCCCCTCTCACTCTGACGTACCTACCTCCTACGTGTCTGGCGACGATGACAGCTCCTGGCACCGTGCCGTGTTGGTACGTACCAGCTTCTCCTTCTTCCGCTGCACCACGTCCACGAGGCAGTGTCATCAGCCCTCCTCGACACCTTCACTGCCACACTGTTGCTCGCGGACAAATTACAGCAAACACTTATCTCCCTCGCCTCATTCCTTCCTCTCATTTCCTCTACCACATATGACATCAAACCAGAGTTATCTATACAATACAAGTGAGGAGAAAAATCGTTAATTTGGTAGCTACTTATTATCATTCCATTTTTCACACATCAAAGAACAATTGGTCATAAAAAAAGATAAAACGATCAAATCAGATTCTAATTCAACAGACCGAATAAAACTAATACATAGTAAACAAACATAGGCTTTCTCCCTTCCAGCCAAGTTTCGGAATTACTCAATAAAATAATGCAACAAACTTCCAGATAACATAATATGCACTTTTCATTAAAAAGTGAGGAAAACAGAATGATAAATAAGCAACGATTATCCCCAACACTTCAGCTACACCAAAAAATCTCTGTCGTTTGAAGGAGCCCGAAAATTATGTCCCTTAAATGCATATGTAGCACATCACTATCCAAAGAGTGAGTTGTTATTCAGTCTTAAGACTGTTCTGATACAATCCTTCATGCTAACATATCTTGCGCAAGCCTTTTCATTTATACATACCTTCCACAGCCTCCCTAATCTGCTAAGCGTATTCCATCCTCCTCCTACCTCTTCTGTTCTCACCACACCCAATCCCTCTAATGATAATTTTACAAGACCCTCATCTCTCAAAACTTGGCCTATTAATCTATCCCTTCTTTTGATAAACGTCCTCCATATTCTGCTTAAAACATCCTTGTTAGTGATTGTATCCACCCATCTCATTCACCTATAGACCACATTTTAAAGACTTCTTTTCCTTTCTGCAACTCTTACCGTCCACGTTTCACACCCATATAACCCCACACTCCATACCAACGTTTTTAATAATATTCACATTTATATTAGCCGTAAGGTAATCCCTCTCTCTCGCCTGTGCTATCCTAGTCTAGTTATTATGCTGCCCAAGTAGCACAATTCCTTAACCTCTTTCAAAATATCCCTTCCCAATATAACAGCCTCTGTTGTTCCAAAATTTTCCATACTACACTCCAGATCCTTGGTTTTCTCTCTATTAATCCTCATGTTGTACTCTTCCTCCAGGACCACGTTCGTGCCATTTATTACGGTGCTCCAAGTCTTCTTCTGTCTCCCCTAATACCACAATATAATGTATTCATATTGCGTTTTATTTTAGGGTCTGAAGGAATTTATTGTCTCAGCAGCCGGTGCAGAGATCTGAATGGATCAGAAGCATGGACAGCGAGAAATATGGCGGAGAAATATAACTGGAAAATTTTGTAAATGCGGTGTTGGAGAACAATTGAAATAATACACAAATGGTAAAAGAAATTAAGAGGTTCTTAGAAGCGTGAAAGAGAAGCGATCCAGATGATGATCGGACACAACCTGAGGACAAATTGAGCAATATCATGGAAGGACACACATGCATGGAGTACCTGAAAAAATGAGTGCAGCAACTGAACGACTGGAAGGGAAAATCTAAGATGGAGACAGAAATTGAGATACACAGACCAAAGAAATGTCAGATAACACGACTTTGACAATAAGTAATATATATTAAACTTTAATAACGCTTGTTATATTATTCATAACATTATGCACAAAGCTTTGTCGGTAATTGATACGCAATCAATTTTTTTTCTTAAGTTAATTACAGACAAAGAAAATTTTTTACCAACAAAATTGGCTGTTTAATGTTTATTATTCTTCCTTAATAAATGTCAGATTACTTTAAATAGTTAATACTGTTTATTTCCTTACAGTATATTTCCTGATTTATTATTAGTCTTCTTGCTTATGTTTTATTTAAATTGGCTTTCGTATGTAATGCTTTGATGTTTATATTTTTTGTATACAAATATCGGGAATAGTAGGACTGTAGTTTCTATCAGAATTAGTCAGCGTATTTTTTTATTTCACTTTATTATGGCTGACATTTAACTATATTGCCAATATGTTTTAAATTCCCAAAGATTATAAACGCTCTCAATTGTCCAAAGAAGGTATTTTATTTTAATTATATTCCAAAATTAGTAACACATATGTTCATACTTTTTATAAGATGACGATAATAGTAAAATTTAGGAAAAAAAATTATAGTAAAAATGGTTTACCTGACAATTAAATATATAATAAATGAGTTAAATCAGTCTCTTTGTCAGTATTTTAAATTTAATTATTACAACGTTTTGTTCACTTCTTCGGCCGAATGAGTCATGTACAGCTAAATTTTAACCTGAAGAAGTCTCAAATGAGAGACGAAAGGTTGTAATGTTTAATATTTAATTTTTTTTAAAAAAATTAACAAATAGGCTCATTTAACTCATTCACCATAACATTTTATAATAATGCTTATTTATTGTAATTGTGCCCGACTGGAACCCTTAGTCGTTAAAAATATTAATATGATCGTAAAGAGTTCAATGATGAACGTTAATTAAAGGGTGGATATAGTTATGGTATATATGTCGATAAAGAAATGTTTTTGGGAAGATATTGAGACTTTCTTACTCAATTGTCTGATAAAAAAAGTTTAGTTTGTTAATTAAGGACAAGAAACGAATGGGGGTAATAACTTAGAGCTTTTAAACTGAAAACGTTACAGTTACTCTATTCTGCCCTCAGTCACTAAACCAATTTGATGGAGGAACGTGGCGTAATATAATTATAAAGCTCTGGCCCCGCCGCAGACTTCATAATCACTAGCTTATCTAATTGCCTCAATTAAAGTGTTTTCCAAGAGTTTACATTGGAGCTACTTGAGAAAATAATAAAAATCAAACAGAAATTAAGTAGCCCTATTAATAACCGTATGAACAATGTTTTTTTTAAAACATACTTTTCAGACTGCAACACACAAAAAGACGGCCAGTAAGTCATCATATACATGTATTACAATTTAATTAACCTAAATACGACGTTTCGTATACCTTTTGAGGCTTCCTCGGGCATACTACAAACATAATATTACAATAAAATAAATATTGGTTCTATGTTACAATTATATATAAACATGGGGCAAAAAATACAAATTTAGCAATTCATGTCATTTACTTCTTGACTCCCTCAGTTTATTTATTTTTATATATATATATATATATAAACGTTGTAACATAGAGAACCCATATTGAAATTATTGTAATATTATGTTTGTAGTATGTCGGAGGAAGTCTGAAAAGGGAAACTAAATTTCGCCTATATGTTAATTAAATAGTAATAATTTATATTCTGAATTATTGATCGTGTATTTATTTAATAGTTTTATATATATATATATATGAAATTTGCAGACAACCTGACCGAAATTACTGAAAAGAAGTCTAAACGTTACCAAAGAAACAATTATCTGCGTGTAACTATTTTTGCAGATGTATGACATAAAATTAAAGACTGTTATACATAATGTATAATGTGAATTGCTGTATGTAAACATACAATTTCTTTGTTTTGAAGTTAATTGAAACTTAAATTCTAGTCTTTGGAATTGATATATTCTTGTTGTAATGTACTTTGACTTTCTCTGTTGTTGAGTGTGAACAGAAATGTGAAAATGAGTGGTCTTAGTTTATTAGTTTTCAGACTTTCGTGTAAAAATCATAGTCGTGCACAATTATATATATATATATATATATATATATATATATGTGTGTGTGTGTGTGTGTGTAACATTTTATGAGGGAACACGATAAATGCTCTTATGTGTACTTTCCTTTTCAGATGAGAATATACAGTATACAACGACAGCAATGCTAGGGCCGGAAGAGAGAAGGTAATATGATGAGAGAAAGAGTGACGGTACTGCTGAATGATGGCAAGACACAGCAAACCAAGGTAGATTATTGTGCTTTGAGTTTACAAAGTTGGGATTGTTTAGGTATTCCACGATCTTCGTCCAGATGACATTGAAGTGAAATTCGTAGATGTGGGTGAGAAGCAATCGCAGTTTTAGACACACTTGAACACGAAACTGAGGAATCAATGACGATGTTGTGAATTAAGATTTTTAGTTTCAAGAAATTTCAGCATTTGTGAAAATAACCCCATCAGTTTGTTTCCCTATTGTGACTTCCAGTGTTTGGATTCACCCCGTCCTCTCTCGCCTGGAGTGGGTGGATGGATGTTGACTGTGAGATGGTGAAGAGATGGACCACGCCGTGAGTTGCAGTGGACAAGAGGGATGGACCTCGGGATGAGCCTGTCCCGTGGCTTCTATCGACCTCTGTGAGGGGAGTTTCGTACCAGGCACTGGACCCGCTTCCGGGTGGATCAATACCACGGGGTGTCTGTCACTCTTCCACATCTACTAAACTGATATCCAGTCAGTCTCAGATACCGGCGGAAATTACCTCCGACACGAGACCACGTCGTCACCATCCCATTAATCGATAAGATCCTGCATTCTTTTTATTTTGATGGTCGATTAGTTTGATACAGGGGTTCTATCATCCTTGCACCAGTTTCCCACGTCGTGATACTGAGATCCGGCCTCGTCACCTTGTAAGGACGATAACGGTTACGCGAACCCGTCCTCTGGGAAAGATTGAATAAGATGCAAAAGTGGAAGCCATTTAAATGAAGGACGAATGTGAAGCCATTTATTTGACGAGAAGCTGATCAATTGTACCATAATTATTTCCCAAATATAGACTTTGTTTTCTCCCTCAATAAAACTTATTTTCATTCCTACATACCTTCCTTCAGTGTCTATTTGGACAAAGATCCTAGAAAACCTGAAAAATTGCGCAAACCACAGTGTTTTGGGTCGGCAGTACTTTATCTGGTATGCTCTGTCTCGGAACCATTCAGCAGTAGCGTCACGTTTCCGCGGACATTTTACTTCCTTCATTCCTCAATCACCTCTACTTCTGGGAAATGAAAGGACGCTTAATGATTGTAAAGTGAAAGCGTCTCTTTCTAACACCTTCAATCTCTTTTTTTCCAAAACTTGTGTACAAAATTGTTGGATAACTGTTTGGAAACTGGTTAACCATACATTGGATGAATACGAAGCGAGGACTTTACAAAGCCATGGTTTCCTGCGTGCTTAGTTCGAATTAGATGTGTTCTGTAAGACCAGAAGTGATTCGTAACGATTCACGAAACTTATCTTCGATGTAAGCATGATTTTCATAATCTTTATGTCCTTTGTTTTTACTGTGTGGAACAATACGTGACGTCACCAGATCAGAGAGGGTTAACTCACCCACTCGGAAATGGCCAAGAAATTTCTGTTCACTTTCATGGCTCGTGACAAGCTATTAGAAAATTATAACTACAGTCTGTTAGCACCTTGTCATAAATGCCCCTGAGTGCAAGGTTCTCAAATAAATATAATTGTTAATTGAATCGATAAAATAAACTAAAAAATTAATAAGAAGAAAAATGCGTGATAATGAGAGCCCTGGAAGTGTGAATGGGCTAGTTGATGTCCGACATTAAACTGCGTGATATTTCTAAATACAGTCATATCGTTTATAATAAAGTAGCAATAATATTCATAAGTAAAGTGGTATTAATCCGAACGTAATTCGAAACCCATAATTCAAATGTGTATTTGCCACATCAAAAATCCAGGTGTTTCAGAATTTTCGTCGACTACATCTTTCCAATCATATTCCTTGTTGTTGTGATATTCAGTCCTAACCTCGTTATAAACCCTATCCACACATCTGATTTTCACTATTCTCCTATAGCGCCACGATTCAAAAGCTTCTATTATTTTACTTTCTGCAAACTCCATATACAGCCACACTCCATACTAACATTTTTAGCAATGATTCTTAATATTCATACTTATATTAGCCGTAAGCGTTCTTCGCCTCTGCTTTCCTACTCTAGTTATTACGCTGGCCATGCATCATAATTCCTTAACTTCCTTAAAAATTTCCCTTCCCAATATAACAGCCTTTGTTATTCCACTGTTTCCTATACTGCACTCCATCAGCTAGGTTTTCCCTCTTATATAGCTCATGTTGTACTCTTCCCCCAGGATCACGTTCATGCCATTTATTATGTTTTCCAGGTCTTCCCTTGACTCCCCTAATACTACAATATCATCAGCAAACCTTACTTGCAGTTTGATTCCTTTTTCATATTCCATTTTAACTTCTTCGTCGTCTGTTCTATCTGTAAGTAGAAGAGTATGGGCGACAAATTGCATCCTTGTCTTACTACTTTCTTGATTTCTGCTTTCATTTCTTAGTGTTCAATTCTAATTACTGCTGATTGCTTTCTGTGGAGGTTATGGAAAAGGCTTCTTTCACGATATTTTATTCGTGTCCACTTCATATTCCTTATCATACTGAATTTTTCATCATGTGACTAACGTCCAAACTTTTGTCTCACATTTCCTAATATGTTTTATAGACCATGCTATACGAGATTGGGCCTGTTCGTTATGCACTGAGACCAAGTCCTTCCTGATCCTCGGCATTGGTTCACTTGATCAGAACTCGAGCTATAATCTCGGAAGTTAGGTTAGAAACGGAATCTCTGCTCTTTGGTTGCGTTTTCTTTCCAGTGTCTTCTTAGGAAACCAAAGTGGAGTAAGTTGTTCTATTTGAAAAGTCAAGTCCGTGGCTGTTATGACACTGAGCTTCATTCATTGGTTGTGAACAACTAGATTCTCCGTTAGTTTTCAGAGCTGTTGGAATAAGCTTCTGACATAAGAGATTGGATTGCTGATAATCTGTGAAAGAGAAGAGAGTTACGTTGCACTTGAGCTTTGTTTTTAGTGGCGTGTTTTTAGTTCTATTATGGGGACTTGACCTACCGCTGCACATCGCCAGAACCTCCGATCTTTGACTCCTGATACGCAGATTGTCCTCGGCAGTTGCCACACTCAAAACCACAACACGACACGACACAACACAAGGATGGGAACTCGAAATTTCGCTGTGCCTCCATTTCGTCCCAAATAATAATAAATATTGAAAAACTCTCCTTCCTTCGGCACTAATATTTATTATCTTCTATTAAGTGAAGTATTACTAAGTATAACGGACCAAAAACAGACAATATTTTTTTAAAAAATTATCAATTAGTAGAAATTCTCAAGGACAACTTTAATAAAAGATACAATTTATAGGAACTCGAGGATCTTAAGAACAAAGTAAGACGTCATAGATATACATCACTCTTCAAATTTTAAGTAAAATTTTTAAGTCTAATATTAATCATTTCAGAATATTTTTAGGTTTATAATTAGACTTGAGATCACTTTTCAAATCACACTTCTTTTGACTCAGGTGTTGTAAAGGCATTTAGAGTTACAATCCGTTTGTACATCATAAAATATTGTATCACATCATTGGCCTCCCTCTTCTGTTCTTATCCCATACTCTTCACTCTAATGTTAATTTTACAAGACCTTCACGTCCTAAAAAGGTACCTATTAATATATATATATATATATATATATATATATATCCCTTTCCTTAGTCCAAGTCCTCCATATTGTGCTCTCTTCCTCGCGTGATTAGAACTTCCTGGTTAGTTACCCTATCCACCCATCTCATTCTCTTACAGCACCACATTTCGAAAGCTTCCATTCTTCTCCTTTCTGAAACTCCTATCGTCCACGTTACGCACCCATAAAACGCCACACTCCATACGGACATTTTTAATAATTGTAGTTCTTAGACATTGGTTAAATTAGCATCTTTGATGATCGGTTCTTCCATTGTACGTGTGAAAACAAACATTCCAAAGATATATAGACTCATCTAATTGCAGTGAAAACAACACACTCTCGAATTTCATTACTCAACTACGATTCAACGTCAATTTCAGTTCTTGTGGTTACTATTCTCTCTCACATCTGGACGACATTTATTGCTGTTATAATTTCGTTTCTTTTTAGTCTTCAAAACGTATTTCTGCATCTTAAATAATCTCATCTTCCACAAATGGTTTCATTTTCTTTCCCCAGTAAATGTGCAGTTTTGAGAGAAACGGTAATAGCTTTTTCTGATTGGGAAATTCGATTGATTCGGTAAGTTGAAATTAAGTTCACAAAATTTTCGTTCACATAAAAATATATAGTAAAATTCGTATTAAAATTTATGAAACATTAATTTTTTTAGCACTCACTACACTACAATAGCACAACAAGCATACAATTATTTTCATTATAATAAATTAAACATTGTAGTGACGTATCTTTACTTACTTATTTTTATTTTAAATGGCGGCTGCAATAGAATACTAATGAAAATATGTTTTAAATCGTCATTTTAATTTATTGTTAGCTAAATTTTTGTTTTGGAATTTTATTTAGCGTAAACATATGAACACACACAAACCATCCGTTGTACTACATTTTATATCGATCGTATAATGTAGTATTTATTATAGAAAAACATACAGTAGTTAATTTTTTGTACTATGTAGATCCAACTCTCCTTAAAATTCTATGGAAAGTACTTAATTTAGCTGATTTACTTTAAATCACAATAACGTTGCAGAAATAAAAATTCTACGGTTTGCTGATGATACTGTAGTATTAGGAGAGTCAGAAGAAGACTTGGAATCTATAATAAATGGCATGAACGTGATCCTGGGGAAAGAGTTCAATATGAGGATTAACAGAGGGAAAGCAAGGTGATGGATTGTAGTATGGGAAACGGAAATAACAGAGTGTCACATTGGGAAGCGAGATATTGAAGGAAGTTAAGGAATTATGCTATTTGGACTGGCATTGAAGATGAAACTGATAGGATGGAAGGATGAACTACCTTTTATGAGGAAATGTTAGTGGACAAGAAGATAGGAAAATGTAAAGTGACGTAGAAAATTATTTGAAATTGAAATGGCGGAACACACAAGAATAGAGGTCAGGTGTACCGAAGGTGTTGCCTAGGTCTGGTTAAGTGATCGAGCCATGGTCTCAAACTTTCAGTGTCTGGTGTAAGTGATACACAGTGCGTGTGTCCCCAACATACTAACGCAACAGCTTTCTAAAGGTTACTGATAAAGCAATTGCATAAATTCGTTTCCAAAGGGCGAGTGAGGCCATTGCAGTTAACTAACTCGAAATTAGAAATTGCCTCCAGGTTATTCGTCAAGGACTCTCGTCAGAATTTTAATCTTTATCGAGTTGATTTTGGACATGGTATTTATAATTTTTTTTCTTGGTTGGCTAAACTGGGATCTTACCCAGGAATAGTCACGTATCGTAATTACCAACCAAGAAATCAGTACTGTTGTATTCTTCTGGGACGGTTTCTACTTCACGCACCAGATGCTTCGTTTCCATGTAGGTATATATATGGAAACAATAATTAATAACATTGGAGAAAGAGTTCAATATGAGAATCAATAGAGACCAAGGTGATGGAGTGTAGTTTGGGAAAGAGTGGAATACCAAAGGCTGTTAGATTGGGACGGGATATTTTGACGGAAGTTAAGGAATTTTGCTACACAGGCAAGGAAGGCTTTCGCGAAAAAGAGGAATCGTTGCTAAAAATGTTTGTATGGAGCGTGGCGTTATATGAGTGCGAAACGTTGACGATAGGAGTTGGGGAAAGGAAAGGAATAGAAGCCTTTGAAATGTGATGCTGTAGGAGAATGCTGAAAATCAGACGGGTGGATAGAATTACAAACCAAGGAAGTTATAAACAGAATAGGGGGAAAGCGAACAATATGGAGGACGTTGACCAAGGGAAGGGATAGATTAATAGGCCACGTTTTAAGACTCGAGGGTCTTGTAAAATTAACATTAGCGGGAGTAAGAACAGAAGAGGGAGGTCAAGGATGGAATTCGCTAAACAGATTATGGAGGATGTAGGTTGTGATAGTTATAGGAAAATGATAAGGTTTGCGCAAGAGAGGTTAGCATGGAGGGTTGCATCAGACCAGTCTTATCATCGGGAAAGCGTAGGGTCTTTATTTCTTCTTGCCACAAATGTAAGTACATTACGAGTCATCTTATTTTATTCTGCAACACTATTCATTTTCCTTCTCGCGTTTGACTTCCCCTTTTACAGAAAACTATGTTTATGTTAAGGTCTGGTGGAAAGTTAATGAAACAAAATGATCACTTAATGAATGTCGTGGCTGTCTCTCCCTTGTGATGAGGACGACCATGTCAAAGGCACGCAATTTGTCAGTTTTTGTTTAGCTTTGGTCCCGTCATCATCATTACAGGAATGTGGCTGCTCTAAAGAGCAGTGCGTGTCGCGAAAATCTGTCCCAGGCACCGGACTGGTACCTCGCTCGTCCGTCACCAACCACCCTGCTGCATCTCCTCGGCGGCGGCACGCGACCTTAACCTTAGCGTCCTGTCGGAGGGACGACCTCGCTAATTATCTCTGCCACTTGGTTCTTCTTTACTTATTAGTTCAAATTAGCTCAAAGCTAATGACATATTCTCAATTCTACAAACCGTATTCTAAATCCAAATTCATTCATTACCTTTAATCAGTCTTTTTAAACTCTAACAGTAAACTATTTTAAAATACATTTATACTTTTGGTGTCCTTAACAGCTATTCGTAACTCATTGCATAATACTAAACCTTTATTAAAAATCGATTTGTTTGTCCTTTTTAAATTTAAGTATATATAAAAATTTTACCTGTGTTGTGACTCTGAATTAATTTTTATAAAAATATTTAAAAAATCTGGATATGAATAAACACTAAAACATCAGACAGAATTTAGTACACTTAACAGTTCTACTTTATTTAGCATATCCTTTATCCTAGAATACTTACTCTCATTTACAAAAGCCCCTAATCCTCTATTCCATGTCACTTTTCAATAGTGCTTCCTCTTACACAAAATAGCAAAGAATTACAAAAAATGTTCATGAGGGACTAAAACTGACATAAAGACAGTTTTCTTAGCTTTAAGGGACGAAACATTTCACATTATTTAGCTTTCAGAAAAATCCTGATTGGCTTCAATGCTAAATAATATTCCTTTCTTTAATATCTTCCGGTAATTTGTTGTCCATATTAACAGTTAAAGGCTTAACTTCCCCAAATTACCCTGTCATTAATTTTAAAACCCTTCACACTGTAAATTTTATTTTACATCTAAAATACTTCTTTTTGGACATTAATAACTTTAATTATTACATCATATCATTAGACTTGTATTATTTATTACTACAGTTGGGGATTTTCCCGATGGCAGTTTGTTGATAAAATAAAGTAAAAACAATATACAGAAAAAATTGTTGATATAAAAAAACACAATTTAAAAATATTGAGGATTTTATTTACAAAATAAGCATCTAACTTTTCAGTGTTTCTATATTCTTTTTGAAAACTTTTGCCTTCCTATGGAAAGTCACTGGTACCCTTGCAGGCTCCCTTATTGCTCTGTTTTCGAAGGAATATTTACCCACATCAGTTCTTTGGCCCTTTTCCTTTATTTTGTTGTTGTGGTTTCAGTCCTAAGACTGGTCTTATGAAACCCTCCGTGCTAACCTATCTTACGCAAGCCTTTTCATTTCCGCATAACTAGCACATCCCGCATCCACCCTAATCTGATGCTCGGGTTTTCGCCCGGATCAAGTTGCGATCAAAGCGCGACGTTTCGACGGCCGATAGCCTTGCCTCATCTTCAAGCACATATATTTATCTGGAATGCCAATTTAGGAAGAAGGAAGAAATTATCGCTGAGAAAGGAAAAATGCAATAAAATGCCTTATTTAGGGAGATGGAAGAAAAATATGATAAACATGTACGAGTAAACTGTTATTTTTTTAATTCCATCCCCTTTCCCTAATTTTTTGCGTTAAAACTTTTACATAAGCGGAAGAACAACGAGTTGTAGGGACGATGGGTGTGACGGAAGTGGGCGGGGCTAGGAAGGGAAAACGACCCAATCAGAGGTCACCGCTACGTCACACCCTACCCCGTCAATCAGTTTCAATTTAAGTAATTGTTTCATCCACAAATAAAATCAATCTCTTCCCTTCTCCGCTCTCTCTTTCTCTCTCTCACTCAATATATATAGTCATGAATGCACGCAATAAACCGTACATATAATTATTTACATAGATATTTATTATGCGAAGTTTAGCGTCAAAATTTGAAAGCCGGTGGATGAATCAACCTGAATGTGTCATTTATATCTGTGTCAACGTATTCCAACGACTGAACGACGTTTAATTACCCTAGTGCATAAATTTACGGAGACAAGAATTATTTTTACCTCAAAAGGTTGGTTTCGACATTCATTCAACACTATGCTATTCTACAATGCTATTTTATATTATATTCTACAATTTTCTGAAGAATTCAGTCTTCAAATAAAATTAATAGTGTCATTCTTGAAAACGGACTTATTTTTTTTGTTGTAAGGTGGCAACAGAGGACGGACGCCACAAAACAAGCGTGAATAAATTATGGAATGTTGCGAAATCCTTATAGTTTCGGTTAGAGTGTATGAGTGTTGTGAAGTTAATCAAGTGTCAGCCGACCTCTACTACGTCGTGATACAAGCAGGAGGAAATATCGGCAAATATAACTGTTTATTTTCCATTCTGACAGTGTAAACATATTTGGATTGGACGTGTTGTCACCTAAATTAATCTGTTGGTTTTTTCTAATGTTAATGTCTTTGCTTCTAATGGGTTATGGACAATCTACATATTACATGTTATCGTTTGTATTTAAATTAAAAAATATTTGGTACTATTGAGAGACCGAATAAAAATGTTTACATAAAAATTAATTGAACGGCCGTGGACGCAGTCCATCACGAAAAATGGTATAATTAGACCCCGTTTTTTTAATCAAGATTTTTAAAAACCTGAAGAAATTGATTTGTACCTGACAAAGTTCCAAATTTGAGTACAAAACGGCGTAATTGTATAAAATTTATGTTTTTGTCTGTAAGCTATATATTAGCGATTAATTTTTTTTGTAGGAAAACAGACGTAAAGTGAAGCATGTTAATCACCAAAGAAGTCAAAATAAAGAAACGTTTAATACACGAATACGAAATTGTACGTATAAATTTATTAGACACACAAGACGTTTCGTTTTTGTATGGGACTCTTCAGATATTTATTAATTAGGAGACATCTCTGGCTGTATGCCAGCTGCTACTATCTCTCCCTCTCTCTCTGTATGTCTGTATGTGTGGGAGAGATAGTTTCTAGTTAATTATTACCTGAAGAGGTTCAAAACGTCGTCTATGTCTAGAATTTGTTGTAATTTAATTATTAAACTATATTTTCTGCCTTACTGCACAGTAGTATTTAGGCATAAATTATACGATTTTTTTTACTGATTAGGTTATATAAATTATTTTGTATTATATGACGATTATTGGTACTCACGCGGGCAGTTTGAGTTGAGGGCATGGCCATGGCGGAGGCGGAGAGTTCCGGCGGCGGCAGGACGTGCAGGTCGTCTGAGGAGGAGAGGTACATCGGCGCCCGGCACCGCGGCGTCAGCGTCCACAGCGACCTGCGCACAACCGCACCTGTAGCTCGACAGTCACATCCCCTTCAGCGCTCGCTGGTACAGCATCAGCTAGCAGGCGTCGGCAGATTACAACAAAATATGGTAGTCTTGGTTTTGAAGTTTCTTGACGATGATGGGTCTTTCTCTGTGAGTAAACAACGGAGAATCAGAGAAATATAGGCGCTGTGGGAGTTTTCTCTCGCAGGCGCTTCACCCCACCTGATTATGTCCGCAATGCCTCGCACTCTCCCTGATTTTTTTTCTCCAAAGTTCTCACATGCCGAGACACCTTCACCTATTTTAGGAGGTATATGTACTGGGGACGAAGAAAACAGCGGGGGCGATTCTTAATCCTTCAAAAGGACCACTCCAATAGATGTTTTTGTGCTAATAAGGCCTCCTTGCTACCTAAAGAGCAATACACTTTCGCAGCTCGGAAAAATTGAGGTAAAATTTATCTAATTAAAATGAAATATAATGACACCTTAATAATTTAAAATATATGTGTACACTGCAACTGTTTAAGGTAGGTTAAAAGTATTTTCTGCTTCAGAGAAAAACTGTTAAGATTTTTTTTCTGTAACGCGATGAAAGTCCAATTTAAATTGGACTAATTGTGACAAATTACGAAAAGTTTTTGTTTTATTTTTCTCCAGTCAAACAAAAATGTATGTGATCTCTCGTTGGTGATTTCTATGTACGAGGAACTTCCTTACCTGTCCATCCTTCCCCTTAGCCTCGTATGGCTCGCACTGACAAAGCCTTCGATTCTATCGGCGTTGACAAAGGGCTCGGTTCTGCCAACACGATTCTCTAGTCAACTTTGCCCTCACACGGCTCTGAGAAAAGGCTTCCTCCGGCTTCGTAAATCCTATGTGCGGATCATCTTTAGATTAGTTGTCAACTAATACAGTCACGGTTGGCCAGAGAGTGTTTATGAAGAGGAGGAACTCTCGGTGTAGGATGTTGATGATGATTCTCTTATCATATTCACTTTTTCTAGTTAAAATAATGGGAGACGTGAAGAATGTGAGAGTAGATTTGGATATCAACATCATTCATGAGTAGAAAATTTGTCCCTCGAGGATGGAAAAGGCGCGGATCGTCTCCCTTCACCACACCAAGCATTAAACGTCATTTTTATTCACTTACAAGTTTTGAAGGGAAAGACAGCTTACTTGGGGATGAGCTTCACTGTTGATCTGTGAGTTGTCATTTCAAAGTAATTGATGGCAAATGGTGGGGATAAACACTCCACACTTGAATAGTACCTTGAACCTCAGGAGCGACTGTTGGAGATGCAGGACGACCACTTCAACTTTCAAAAACTTCTCCTGGCCTCAAGAAGCAGTTGAGGCGCTAGTAACCAGCACGAGAAGGTCTTAAACAAGTGTTTCCGGGGAAATGGCGTCTAAGTTGGCTACCCTGCGATCGATTCCTCACCTTTTGTGCTGTGATTAATTGCAACTTGGTCAGATCAACAAAGCATTTTCTCTATGGAAACTTGTACTTTAGGTGGGTGCAGGAAATTCGGGGAAAATTGAAAATCTAGGAATAGTTTCATTACGATCGAACAGTGTTTCACGGCAGACAATTACATTCTATAAAGTAACAATCTGAAATTATCATCAGTTATAAATAAAAAATGTGGCCTATCTTTCAAGAAATAATATAAATAATTATTTAAGCCACCCACAACGTTTCGTCCATATTTGGACGCAAAATTATCGGCATGTGTGTATAGGTTTCTCGTTTGAAATTTTCAAGAGTAATTAGTGAAAATCATTTTATCCTTTGATATCCTCGTCTGTAATAATAAATTTACACGCTATGCGAGTGATTGTAAGGTGAGTTTGATACCGCCACTCGAATACGTCACGCTATGACGTCATGCATGAGTAATGTCTTTGCCTTGGGTCGTACCTTATATGAACTGATGGACCTACATTTATAAGGCAACGTCATGGGGACACGAGCTACGAATATAAATGATTATGGCTGGTTTCTAAATCTCCCAGTTTACATTAACTTGTCGCTATAAATGGTAATTCAATAACTTACGTATCAACCGCTCGGCTCCACATGTATTTATGATTTACATACTCAAATCAATAAATTCTTCTGCCACATTTTATAATATACTTCATGCCAAACATTATGTTTATATATCATTTTATACTAACGACATCTCTTCATCCGCTTCTCTTCCAGGAATACTCCTCTCTCCCTCTCCTCTCTGACGTACTGATTTTTTCCCCTTATTCTTTTACATGATGCCATTTTACAGTACATAAAAAGTTTATATATAGATATCTTTTGTATTTACACAATAATATGAAATAGAATGTAAATTATAGCACTAGTAAGATTAACCAAATAATTATCTTAAACAAATTACATAACTCTGTTAATACAAATTATGCAGCATAGTATCAGACAACAGTGGCAATAATAATAATAATAAAGTCAGAAATAATTGGAGCATAAAACTCAGTATAATTTTGAACCTACAACTAACTCGTCCGATGCTAAATGGAGATCCGAAAACGTGGGTCTTAACCGGAAAACCGGGGCTATTTCGACAAACAAAACGTATAAAAGTGGAAAGTCAGGAAGGATGGAATGTATTTAGGACAGTTTTGGCTCCCAACCTTCGTAAGAAGGATGAGGAGACAAGGAAATTAAGAATGATTTCCTTCAGTCTCTCCTAAAAAATAATAAGAAATAATAATAATAAATTAGTAAAACAGATGACTCTTGCACAATGTGAATATAAATAACTAGAATATGTTACATGCTAAACAAATTTTAAATATACATACATATTTTTTGTATCATTGTAATCATATATATATATATCCATGTAAAAAACTTATTCATGTATCAGCAAAAGAAAAATATTGTTAAAAACGACCTATTATTGAATCTAGGAAGCAGGTAAACTAAGTTATTATCAACAAAAAATAAGTACCAGCGGATTATCGACGAAAGCCGAGGTGAAGTACACTAGCTTTAATGAAGGCGTCATGGAGTCAGCGCGTCCCGTTCCTATACCACAGACAAACACAATACCGACTGTCCATGACCACCGTCCTACATATTATTGCTGGGTGACTTTTATAACGGCTGGGAGGATCATCTTCTTCATTTCTGTTAAGTAATCACTGGCCTGTATATGAAAGTATTAAGTGTTAGTTTATTCCCGTCGACCGACATAAAAACTGCCATTCGAGTCGACGATTGCAAGTAAGGAAACCGCAGCCGACATGTCAGCACTTATTTAATATGGTTTTAATCGCTGTTAGCGGTAAACTTTGACGTGAAGCCTATTAACATTTAACCGTCGGTATCGTACAGA
Organism: Eucriotettix oculatus; assembly: GCA_034510155.1. NCBI lineage: Eukaryota > Metazoa > Arthropoda > Insecta > Orthoptera > Tetrigidae > Eucriotettix > Eucriotettix oculatus. The sequence continues at coordinate 18,037,390 of CM067379.1, forward strand.
ATAGAGAATTGTTCTCTGCTTTCTCGAGAATTAGCTATCGAATCGAAAAACATTCGTCTTCATCGCATCTCTTGAACAATTGGTGAGGCAAAAGCGTGACAACTGTTCAGTCTTCGTCTCTTTGGTGACAAACGTGCTAACACTTCCAATATAACGTTTCTTCATTTAACTACAACAGTCAAAATTAAGATTTATATTAAAATAATCTTATTATTAAAGGAATTTTTATATAAGTCACGGTAACTAGTATATTATAATTTTTCAGACCATTCATTTTGTCGGGAAACTTTCGGTAAGATCATCATGAATTTTATTTTACAAAAATATTATTTTGTTAAAATTACTTAAACAGAATTTCATCTGTTCCGATCACATTTTGGCAATTATCTATTTAAATTTTGCCTGACTTCTAAGAGGATGTCTGGTTTCAGTTGAATGAGTTTTTTGAGAAATTATAATAATACTGCATCAATGACTAACGTCTGTTTAGTTAAAGTTATGTGTAATGCAAAAATAGACACTTAAAAATTATAATTAATAATGATCAATTAAAATCTGGAGTCCAGAAATTTATAGAAATTTATTTATTATACTTTTCTCGTCATCATTTATAGAAGCTTTTGGCTGTTTTTTGACATAGTCATCTATAGTTACATTTATGTCTTTAATTGAAGGAAGAGATACGAGAAGAACATAAATATAAATATAGATGACTATGAAAAAGACACCCGAAGTAAATTGACAAGAAGAGTATAATAAATTACTTTCTATACATTGCTGGACTCCAGCTTTTAATTAATCAGTAATAATCCATAGACCTGAAAAAATTTCCTACTGCATAATTAATAAGTTTATTTTAATTCATCGACGTTTTAAGTCCTGATATGGTCTTTGACCAAGGTTGAGAAACCAGTTAATAAATTTATTTTTGTCATCTTTGTTATTTTTATCCTTTTATGGTCTTTGAACGGTTACATCTATAAGTTTTAATATCTTTACTATCAAACTTCTGAGGCTAGAAACATGTCGAGTTAAATTATTTACATTTATACATTTATAATATTATAAACTGAGGGTATTTATAGGATACTTAAGGTTGAAAACATGTTATAACCAAATTTGTTTTTATATTGCAAAAATTACATATAATTTTGTCATGTTTCAAATAATTTCTTTTTAATTTGTAGTTGACCATGGTATATACCATTCAACATTTAATTAATTGCAATTATAATTAACATATATAGTTTTGGTTTGTTTATTCGTGTGACTGATTAAAACCAAGGGTTATTCATTATCTTCTGAATTAAAAATATCATTTCATATTAAATAATTCCTTGGAGATTGTAATGTAAAAAATTTTTTAATCCTAAGTGTACATTTAAATACATTCATTGGACGCAAAATATACTGGTACCTCTCCAGGTATTAAAATTTTAATATATATTTTATAAATAATTTCTTTAATTAATAATTTTGTTTCTGACACAAGGCAGTTTATTTAATGATAGCTGTCAGACATTTTTATTGTTATTATATTTGACATCTTTCTTTTAACTTGGAACTTTAAGCAGAGAAATGTAGATAAGCTTAAAATATGTCTATATAAACAACATTTATGCAATTACCAAATAGAGAAGCCGCTTGAGTTTTGTAATACTCAAAATGGCGTCGAATAGTGATCTGGATTCTCAACTATTGCAGTTTAACACTGTAGGACGGGGTGTGGGATTAAATTATAAGGGTAATTAAAAGATATTGGGAAATTTATTTACAAAATAACAACTAGGAAAACATTATTGAAGGAAATATTTACAGAATTTGGAGTTCGACGAAGAAATGAGATCTAATACAATCTCAGGATAGAAACCGTGGGGAATATCATTCGATTGGAAACCTGACAGCGTACCTCATGTGTAGGGTGGCGTCCGTCGCCTCTCCGCCAGCTTCTTTGTACGGCGCCTTCTTCAGCGTCGACTTTTGACCTTCTTCATATGTGTCCGGGACCAAGCGTCGGTTCCCGTCTGTCTCCTTCGAGTTCCACGAGCCGAATGATAATTCACACAGCCTCACTGCCGTGTGCAAAAGCTTCAAAATCGATCTTTAATAATCGATTTTTCTTTAAACCCCATTGGTTGAGGTAACCACGTGGTATTTAAAATCATCCCAGGGAATTACAGGCCGCACCAGTCCCGTCTTTCTGACGCCAATTCCAAGTTCCCAATCCTTGCTAACTTTATATTGAGAAATAATCAAATATCAACTATCATGCTACAACACAGAATTCTCTTTCGGAAACCTGTTGTATGTTAAGGCAATGAATTATTTATGTGCGCGTGAGTTACAGAAGGATATTTTGATTTGTTCATTGCAGTATTCGAATAGGAGTAACTGATCTTTGATGAAGCGTTTGGACCATGACTTCGCCGTACCAAAAACATTTCATTTTCGAGATTTGCGAACAATTAAATTTCTTAGAAACTCACGTCAGTAAGTTACAGGTTTATAAAGTTTGAAAAAAATTACTTTCTTCCAGCAGTGTATCCATTGCCCTTTCTCCTTGCCGGGTCCGATTCTCTTTGAAGGCTACTATCTTAGAGTGTATGATGTTATGGGATAAGAACTATCGAGGCTTTACTGAGAAGTAAGTCACCAAAACCCTCACGTGGCTTCCCGAAATTGTTGTTATTCTCTTTTATAACGAATTTCTCGGTTAGAGACCTAAATGTCTTAAGAAGGATTCAAGGTGAAAGAATTTCATTTCGGATTTTTATTGATCAGAAAACAATATTTTTTTAGTGTCGAGGCCTGAAGGAGAAAATTAAACGAGTGAATGTGTCGTATAATGTGGGACATTTACGATGTTCTTTATCGCCATGGACAACTGTTAAAACGTGGCTCAGGTGGACGCAGACCCGTGTAAGAGGATGTCGCCCACCGCTTTGCTGCTCCTGCTGCTGATATCTGCAGCAGGTATGACATCTTTTCGCTCCTTATCTTCTTTCTTTCTTTCTCCTTGAATTTTCTTCGCCTTCGTTTTTATTTAATCCATTTTTTACTATTTAACTTCAATCTTGGCAATATTTTCTCTTCTCTGTACCGTTCCCGTATTTTTACTCGACCTGCACTTCATTACTTCTTTTGTGAATAGATTGGCCATTAGTTTCTGTTTCTCTGCTTAGTTCAGCAGTTTTCTATCAGCCCTTTCCCAATGTTTACAGTTCTTCGGGTATTATCTTTCGTGTTTCCGTTATCAATCCTGTTAACACTTGATTTGATCTTTTTTTACTTAGCCTGTAGTTTTTCCTTTTGTTACATATAATATTTCGCGGTTCACAGGGTCGTTCCGTGACTGAAATATCTTAGTTGCGTGTTTTTAAATGCTTTCAGACTCTCATTCGTTTCTATTTTTAGAGCGTGGTTACTTGTCACCCACGTTGCGGCAGATCCTTCTGCTTCTTACCGTTACCAGGATTCATGATGATTGCAAACATCTCCATTTATAATAACAGATTGCCAAGAGCATGCGACATCAGAATTGGTGGTTCATCAAGGTTTTGTCCAATTGAATTGTAATTCAAGCAATTTTCAAACTGTCGGGTATCAACTTATGGTTTCAAATTAACGAGAACTTCGAAAGATTACGTAGAAATGTTTTTTTAGTGTTGGTACAATTTTTTATGCCTGCGGTTTCTTTGAAAGATGACTACAACAGGATCTTTGTCAATTGTTGTTTTCCAATAAGGTCCGGTCCATCGTGAAACGGAATAAAATAAGCTGTGTGTGAGGAATTAACGATATTATTGTTTTATTTGCCCTTTCAAATAAAAACAGAATTTCATTAATACGTCACACACAGCTGGGTTTATTTCATTTCAAAATGGATCCGCCCATATTGAAAATACCCTTATATGAGTTCGGAATTTCTGAAACACCCACAGATATTTTCTAAATTAAATTTCAAAATTTAAAATAAAATTAAGGTTCTTTCGTCCATTGTACTCAAGAACAAAAAATTTTGAAACCTGAGGAAGTCTCAAATGAGAGACGAACCGTCGCCTTTGTGAATAAATAGTGATACATTTCATGCTGACTTTTTGCCGTCTTTTTATTTATTGTAAATTTTAAAATCAGAAAACTATGTTGTAAAAAAGAAAGTTTCTTTATCTCAGAAAGAAAACTAATGTGCGATTCAAATACGACATCAGTTTTCCCCCTCCTTCACGTAAGGTTTCCGAGATATTGTAACTTCAAACACGGTAATAGTTTCTACGTTCTTTACTTCATGATATTTAAACATTCTCACTGACGTAGAAAATTAGCATTTTATGTCATATTTCGCCTGTGGAGGATCTCTCTGAATGGTGGGACAGCATGTTAGGATTCCAAGAAGTTACACACAGTATTTTGGAAAATGGGAAATGAGGAAAATTAATGTAATGTTGTCAAGGATCTTATAAAGACATGTGTCGTCACTTCCTTCATTCGCGCCGAGCGCTGGAATGATCTCTACGAGGAGATATCGACTGTGGAAAAGAGGCTGTTAAGGGAAATGGAATCGTTATATGCTGGCTGATTATTGTTAAACAATAATAAAGTGTAGCGCGATATTTATTTTATTAGTTGCAATGCAAAAATTAGCGAAGGATTGTAAGGTTGAGTGGCGCCAAGAAGTCGACTCAGAGAGGGGCTGGATCACGCACAAAACTGACCTGCGTTATTTTCGCAAATAGCCAGCGTGGTAAACAAACAATATTTTAAAATTACCACGTGGGAGGCGCGGCCAATGAGGTTTCGGGGGTAGATAAATCGACTGCAAAAGATCGACACAGCAGTGAGGCTCTGAACATTAAAAGCAAACGGTGGGAACCGATGAGCGGTCCTGGACCAGACAACTGCTGAAGAAGACGACGCCACATAGAAGCTGTAAAGAGGTACGCAGTCAATTTTCCAACCCAGGTCGTTTAGGGGGAATCGCCCACGGTATTAAACCTGTGTTAAGGAGATAAGATTGCTTCACCGAACCCTAAATTCCTTGTAAATATTTCCCCCAGTAATGTATTCCCTTTTACATTCTCCTTAGTAAATAAATATTCCTAAGATTTTTAATCACTACACAAGAGCGATGTTCTTACTTTCTAGATGAGCCAGAATGTTTAAATGTTGAGTATAAAATATTTAGCAACATTTGGTATTTTAAATGTACGTCTCTCTGAAACCATGCGCGATGGCGAAGATCCGTTTTCGTACTTGAAGGAGAAATTGTACTGTCAGAATCACAGGTGTAAGTTTCTGAGACAAGAAAAGAGTTGTCGTGTAATTAATTATATCGTATGATACCAGGTCAGGTCAGTTTGATGTCTGGTGTTGCGATGGTCTCGTTTCAAGTAGCCATTGAAAGCAGGAGACGAGTGAAGTCAGGTACTGTTAGTCTGTTGGAAGGATCTGGCTGGAACCCAGCTAGCACAAGTGACGAATTATTCTGTTTTGAGCAGTGAAAACTGCATGGTTCCCGCTAGAGTATCCCACAACCTCGAGTCATGGGGACTTTCACTGTGGAATACGGCAACATATGGCGTTATGGTAGAGTTTTCTCAAGAGGAGCGCCATGTCAACTTACACAATACAATGAATCCAAGCATTTTTTAAAGTAACTTCAGGGGAATTTGTCGAGGGACAAAATAATTCCTCGAGAGTTTTAGTCTGTCATCTTAGTTCTTGGAGACTACTAGCGATACGGAAAAGAGTTTTCATTTTGTATTACCAATGTACTGTCAGTAACTGATGATAAATATTTGGAGTGTGTTTTGGTTACAGGTACAGCTGTTGAAGCATATCCCTTAAATGAAGAGCTGTCCAAGACGGTGAACGAGGGCGAGGCCGTACAGAGCGGAAAGCTGACTGCTGGACCTTTGGAGGTCAGAAACTCGGAGAAGGCTGGAGGAGGAGTCGACGTAGGACGTGCAGCGCTCGAAAGGAAGGGGAGTAACGGCGCGTCGACGAGGTCCGACAAGGAGAACGACGTCGATGTCAGGTGCGACAAAGAAAAACGTATCAATACGAAAACGAAGAGAGAGGCAGAGAATCCAACAGTGAAGAGCGCAGCGGATAAAGCACCCACTGAAGAAGGAGCAGTTAGGGACAGAAATGTGAACGGCAAAGACAATTATAACGGTAATGTTGTGTCGAAGACCTCTCCAAGTAAAGACAAAGAGGGAAAGAATGCCGTAGTAAATAAAATTGGAAATAGCGAGGGCTCCAAAAGTGAAGTTGCTGCCCTATCTACAAATGGTGATAAAAATGTAAAGGCCAATGTCAAAGACCCGGTGGCGGTGCGCGATTTGAGTGGTGAAGCCGCGGAGGCAACACAGAACGCCGCAGAAGCAGAAGCAGATGCAGATGCAGAAGCAGAAGCAGATGCAGATGCAGAAGCAGAAACAAAGCAGAGTCCCGCAGAGAAGATGGAGAAGGTCGAGGAGGTGAGCGAGGATTCGAGTGAAGAGGCAGCCGTGGCCACCAAGACGACGTCGGTAGCAGAGTCGCGGTCCGCCACTCAGATGCTTGCGCGCCAGTCGGTGCCCATCAGCAGAGTCGCCTTCGAGTCGGACCTGGAGTCGCTGTCGCCGGAGCTGAGGGCGCTGCAGCAGGCCGGCAGTTTCTCGCAGCGGAAGAACATGCCGCCCGTTTCCGAGGTCATGGACGACATTCGCAAAAGGCCGATGGTCTCCCGTATAAAGTACGCCAAGGAGACCTTATTTCCTCCGATTGGGGGTCAGTCGTCGTCCACCGATCAGCTAAACCACGATATGCAGCTTTCGAAAGTGTCCGTGAACCCTTACAAGGGAACCTGGGAGCTCAATTCCGATCCGCTGGCGGTAAAGTTGATGAAGGGCGCGACGCCTGACTTGGAACACAGGATAGATCCCTCGACGGAGGAACAATTACAAAGTCCCGCCCCGAGAGGTGCGATGAACGTGTTAAAATCATTGATGGAAAAACTTCAGAAACTTGCAAACCAATTCATTAAAGCAATCCATTTTATTAGAAACTCTGATATGGTCCCAAATTTGTCAGACAAAAGGAACAGCACAGAGTTTAACGTGACTCCTGAACATCGAAATGTTGTCCCCCCTAATTCGACGGCTGTTTTGAGTCGAAAACTCAAGTCTCTTTCAAATGAATTGGCACTCGTCAAGAATATGAAGAAAATTATGGACGGCAAGGTCAACGGCGCGTATCCGTTAACTCAAAAACTCGAGTCACTTTCATCTGAATTGGCAGTCGACGAGGCCATTGAGAAATCGCTGGGTAATCCGGCCACCAATCTCAGGAGCAATCGGAATTATGATGAGAAGCACTCGGCTTGACGCCGGTGAGTAGGATCCGCGGCTGTCGACCCTTCCTTATTGTACCCTCTGACGTCATCGTTAATAAAGACAGCCTCCTCGACCACCCGCAATTTTATTATTACTCTTACTGTTTGTACAAACAAGCCCACTAATTGAACAAGAAAAATAATTTGTTCTTACAATTGTTTTAGTTTTTATCGAGGACATTTCCACTCGCTAACTACGTGTTTCAGAATTCCTATTACAGGGGTTTCGATAAGGAACCCATCTCCGGAAATGTACCAGACAAGGCCGTGGAGCACCACGGTCAGCAGCTTCCTCACTTCGAAGGTACCAGATTCTCGCAGCAGGTGAAGATGGACAAGACCGTGAAGAGAAATCGATTCGATATTCAAACGTATTTTACATCCAAATACTATATTTCCGGACATGGTTTCCTTATCTATTACGTCCTATCCCTCGACAACCCTCCCGACGTCTGTAATAGGAATTGTGAAACACCCTGTATAAGAAACAATATTGGTTTTTATCCTCCATAAACTAACCTCAACGAGAAAAAGGAATTTTTTTTGAGGGGGGGAGAAGTTTGTAATATCGTCATACATGGGTTTACAACGGTATTATAATAGTTTTATTTACAAAACCCAAGAAATTCCCTCAGTTATTTACAAAATGAACTATTTACATTTGCGACAGTGAGGCGCCACCTGAAAGAAAAAGAAAGAACATTACTAAGCAGTGAAACTACATGTGATGTGTGGTGGTAAGTACACGTGTGTAACGAGGTCTTTGTGATTCCCCGCGTACAACACAAACAATACAATAGTTCAACTATTCAACATTCATAAATTTACAGTCAAAATGTCGGCAAAGCATTACTTGTTTAAGTCATTTTACGACTTTCTGATTTTATTTATAACTAAATTTTTTATATTGATCCAAATTTCAATCTGTATTATTTTAATTATTTAAGTAAAAAATAAACATTTTATGTTTTAACGTAATAGTGTATATTTAAATTTATAACTGTTTCAAATTTGTTTTGACTGCAGAATTTCATTACTTATACTCGAAGAACTAAAAAATCTGGACGAAACGTCATAAAAGAGCTCAAATAAATTCTGTTTTTTCTGACATGTTGGCTGATTTCTTTATTAGTGAATACAATAATCTCATCATATTCGTTTTCCCTGGATATTATAAAGAAAATGACGTCACGACTTGCACATGCCAATTCTCTTCCCATTCTATTAAAGGGCAGTTGGGAGTTTCAGGATCACACCTCAGGTAGCCTGTGAGAGCTACAAGTCGCCAAAATTTCATCCAAATGCCAATTCCCTTCGTATGCTACTAAACGGGAATTCCCAGTCGAGCGAAGGCTTTCCCGGTGAATTTGATCCAAATATAATTCTCGGGTTTCTACCTGATGACGATGGCAGAGCTTGCCGTCGAAACGTTGTGTGTACAAACTTTTACCCGGGTTGAAACCCGTGAATTATATTGGAACCTTCATGTAGTTAACCAAAAAAGATAGTCACTTATTCGATGAAAAAAACGATCTTGAAGCGTGAGTTTACTTGATTCGCACGGGGTTGTGACAACATAAAATAAAGAAAAGTTTTTTCTTAGCTTACCTTGATAAGCTCTACTTGAATTAACTCAAGACTTAGTACTCTGTAAGATTTCTTTTATTAACGCACATACCAAAAAAGTCTTTCTGAAAAACAGTCAGTAGCAGAAAGTCTAGTTAACCTCCAGCGATGATTATACAAGTTCCCAAATATCACTAACTAACTTTCTTCTTCTTATTATTATTATTAAATTCTACCGAATGTAATAAACTTTATAGTAGAGTTTCCCAAACTTTTTCTGCAATGGAACACTTCGAAAAATCAGACATTTTAACGGAACCCTTGGCTTATTTCCTACTTGTAAAAAGTATTATCTAGTAATTATTTTTAAACATAAAAATATTAATAAAAACCACTTAATCGCTTTGATGATTTCTCCTTCGAATTGCATATCATGTTGATATCAGGCAAAATAGTTATGTTGAATGCCAACATCTGGTGTGTCTACTCTGTCTACTCTTCTGGCAAACTCGCCAAGAAATATTTGTTTCAAATGAAAGTCCCTGATTAAATCAATTAGATTTTCACAGTCACTTGCATTGAAGCTACTGGTTTAGCTGTCTCGAAAAATGGTTACTGAACCTTACTATTTTTCAGAAAATATTGCTAAAGAGTTGATTTCAAGATATTTGGGTGGGTGTTCTAAAAACATTCTGGAAACTTCATCACCTACTTTAAAATCTAATTCATATAAGGTTGGAAAACAATTAAAATTATTAGATTAAACTGATGAAATCCGATATTGCATTTTTTTAACAGAAGATGTAATTTTATCTCTTGTATTGAAAATTGTAATACTTGCTTGTTCCTTGCTTGTAATGATTAGTTAATTGCACTCTGTAAAAATACCATGAAGGGTTTCTTAAAAGTTCAACGAAACATTGTCCTGAATTTACTTCAAGAGAACCAACAACTCATTTCGAAGTTTAAAAAGTCGTAATAGTGCTTTGTGTGTTACTACTCCTTTCAGCGCACATAATTTTATTTAATCTGTATTGATGTGGTATTGTTTTTAACACTTTCGGGGATTCATTCATAACATTTTTTAAATTTGTGGAAATTTTTTGTCACCGGTATTTTTTCTAAAAACAATTTCAGATCCCCTATTCGCTCCACTGCTTGGTGAGTTTACCTAACTAGACATAATTAAAATGGCTTAGAACCAGCAAAATTTAATTAATATAATTTATCAAGTTGGTTTATTTGCTGGCCATATTTGCTCATTGTGAAATTAGATAAAATATTCCATTATAATTTTCTGACTTTAACTTTATAATAGATATTATCTGTATAACTGTGAGGTATCTCAGGATTCTAGTTTACAGAACACTTCCATTGTTAACCATGTTTCCTATTGTAGCGGAATAGGGTTTCTTTGTTTAGCAATCGATTCCAAAACACGCTATAACAAAGAAAGATGTGAGAAATTATTCCACTTTCTCCTGTCAGATGTAAACGGAGTTTTCGTGTAACTGATTAAGCGGTATTATAACAGGCTTCTTCTTCCTTCTTCCAATGGCTCAACAGCCCTCTTGAGGGCCTAGGCCTACCGGGGCGGCTGCGGACTGTCATCTGGCGTGACAGTGTGTCAATTCCCCAGCAGCCTTAATCCCACAAACATCCAAGCCACAGGACGTCGGCTATTATAATAGGCTATATATATAAAATCACTCGCAATGTGTTGCGGGATTCGCGGTTAGCAGCGCACGCTAGAGAACCAAATATAGTTGAATTGTTACCTAGTGCGTGGGCGGCAGCGGACAGCCCCTGAGGGGCGCCGCGTTGCGGAGGAGGTTGCGGACGCTGCGGAGGGGCAGCTTGAGGTGGTAGTAGGCCAGGTAGGGCAGCGGGTCCCACGGACAGAAGAGCGCCTCCTTGCGGCCCACCGCGTCCAGACTCCTGCCGGTGGGCGGCGGCGGCAGCCAGAAGCGTCCCGACGCCCGCAGACGCGCGGCGGCGTGACGACACGGCGACCACAGCAGCCGGGCCTGGTCCACGCTCTGGCACACGTAGGCCAGGGAGACGCCCACGCGGCTGCTCAGCACCGTCAGCTCGCCGGAGCCCTCCACCTCCACGAACCTAAAGGCCACTCAGATCTGTAATTGTAGTTCTAGGGGAATCAGAAGAAGACTTGGCATGAACGGAGTCCTCGAGAAAGAGTTCAATATGAGGATTAATGGAGTGTACTTTGGGAAACAGTGGAATAACAAAGGCTGTTACCGGCCTAGAAAGAAATAACAAAACCATCTTACGGCGCCGAATTATATTTCTAAAAACGACCACTTGTTCAAAATAAATTAAAAAGGGCAACGCACAGACGTAGCAAAATTTTCATTTGTAAATAGGTCAATACGCGATTGGAATTCCTTCCTTGCCTCCTGCAGAAATACTGACGACTTTTCCGGGTGGCGTAAATCAGTTCAGGAATAGGCTAAGAAAACTTAGAATCAATGAAGTGATAATAGTGAAGTGCAGTGAAGTGATTTCTGTGTGACTCCTGACTTCTGCACTTCAAAATTATTTCTTAGTGTTAATGGTATTTCCTTTTTGTAATGGTATTTGTGTTTCCTTTGTATATAGCTGCCACCGAGCAAATGCCCAATAGCAGCTAAGTAATAATAATAATAATAGATTGGGAAGGGATATTTTGACGGAAGTTAAGGAATTCTGCTACTTGGGAAGCGTAATAACTAGAAGAGGGAGAGGAATTTCCTTGCGGCTAATATAAGTATGAATATTAGGAAATCATTACTAATTTAGATCTAATTAATTCACTACTCCAAATCTTTTCTATAAAAGAGAAAGCTTTAGAAACGAGCCTAGTAATTTTGAAGGAAACATTCCATTTTAGACCAGATGATTTCTCAAAAGCCAAAATGAACCAGTACCGAAATATCTGTGATGAATTCTTAAGCAGTGATATTGACATCTCTTTGGAGGAGATAATGTTTGGTAAAGTCGTCAGCTGAGTAAAGGAATCAAGTCAGTCTCTCGGTATTACCCGTAACTAAATTCCTCTTTTTCGCGAAAGTCTTCCCTGCCTGTGCTATCCTACTCTAGTTATTACGCTTCCCAAGTAGCAGAATTCCTTAACTTCCTCCAAAATATCCCTTCTCAATCTAACAGCCTTTGTTATTCCACTGTTTCCCATACTACACTCCGTTACCTCGGTTTTCCCTCTATTACTCTTTCTGCAGGACCACGTTCATGCCATCTATTATGGTTTTCAGGTCTTCTTCTGATAGCAACTATTAAAGGAAACCTTGGAATGAAATTTGAACGAGCAGTTCAGTTAACTTGCAAACAAAATTAGAATTTATAATGAGGAACAATAATTTAAAATTGTATTTATTATGACAAAGTAAACCCACTTAATATACAAGAGAATTTTTAGAAGTTTCTCTGGTTTGAAACGCTTATGCTTGACCACTTATTGAATTCTGTATATTATTGGAAAAACTGCTTAGTTTCAGTATTAATATCTCTGGTATTGCTAATAATATTATGCATAGTACATGTTAAAATAATTGATGGTTCAACCAACGTTCTGCATTAAATTCGTGACATAATGTCGAATCTAATGGACATTCAAATAATCACCTTCGTCGACATAAGCGCAGTTAATTATTCTCTTCTCGTCAGGAAGGTTGTGGTAGCTATGTAGAAATGAAAATGCTTGCGCAGGATAGGTTAGCTTGGAGAATCGCATCAGACAGTCTAAAGTCAATGCCACAACAACAACATGGTCATATAAATCGTACATCTTCAAAACTCAAAAATTTAATTAATTACAATTTAAGATGACATGTAACGTTTCACCACTTTTTTGTGGAATTCATCAGTATATATATGAGAAGTTAACACTATAAAAATTAATCATACTTATTTCTACAGGAACTGCTTAATCTCCAAATATTACAAATACATTTATGATGCTTGCCCTGGTAGTGAGGAGGTTTCAGGAACATTCAACCTTCCATTCTCATCAAGAAGATAAAAGATAATTCATCAACAGAAAAATAAATCGATTTACTTCGATTTTTTGGGGGGGCGGTAACATATTACCTGAGGATGACCAGAAATTGGCAACTCCACTTTAACAGCATGGGAAGGGAATTGAAAAGGGGGCGATGGAAGAAAGAGCAAGGTACCCAAGGGCTGACTAGGGCTCCCCGGCTGTAGTTTCAGGATCCTACACGGTGTCTCACCTAAAAGAGATGCAGGGATACCCTAGAAAACATGCATCAGGTCGGTCGGGCTATTGGGTTCTATTCTGACGCACTTCTTTCTGAATAACGGGAGCCGCGTTTGCTGTGGGGTCGCAGCATTCCCCTCTCCGTATCTCCACAAGTTTCATGAGGCATTTGGCCGAATGATCCAATGGGATCAGTGGACATCTCTTTCCGAATGCCCAAGGTCTTCGACCGCAGAACATACACCTCCTACAATAGGTGTGTGAGAACCTCGAAAAAACCCAAAGGTGAGCCTCGCAGTCAATCTGGTGAGAAATATCTGTGAGATAAAGATCCCACAGGCATGAGGGGTTGACAACGGACCCCGGGCTATAGTTGAAGGATCCTACCCGGTATTCTACAAACAATTCAATACAACCGGCTTTCGCCATCGAGAAAGGAACGTGACAGGCAGGGAGACAAAAAGGAAAGAATTATTTTATAAAGCTACGTAAGAACCGTTAATGGTACTTCACACCTCCTACAAAGGATTTGACCTAAAGACTGAGCCGCAGCCGTACAGTTAGTTAGTTAGGTTGCTGACTCAAACGGATATCAACATTTCATCATGCAATTACTCGCCACCTCTGACAGTTGAATTTTTATTTGAAAACAAAAATAAGCCTTCCGAGTTTGTTATCTTATTTCCGTGTGTCTCTCATAGGCATCTGGGTTGGCCAATCAATTAGTGTAGAGTCTTTGGACTTTCCACTTAATTCCAAGGAGATGATCGGCCAGCAAAGGTCACGAACAGGAGGGCAAAGTCGACAGGATTTGTGCGGAGGCGGATGTCAGGACTCGACCAGATAAAACACAAACTGGGTCATTCCAGTTCTAGAGCACCTGCTGGCCTCATTCTCTTTCTCATTCTCTTGTTGATTTAAGTTGTCATGAGATGCGAGGACTATCAATAACTATAGAGACGAATTGATGTAGTACTTAAGGTTGGCATCGCTGTGTACACCTGACGGATAACAATTCTTTTCTTTATGACCTGAATATTGCATTTAACGAAGGCGTGTCCGCTAGAAGTTTACACATTAGATTTGAAACGTTCATAAATGAAGGCGAAAAACCAGATAAATATTTCCCTGAATGATGTTACAGTATGATGAAAGCTGTATGAAACACGGGAAATGGTTCGAATGGGGTAGAACAGTTCAAAATCTTCAGTGAGTAACGCGCAACGTCCTGGCCGGCCAGTTCAAATGTCAGCTCCTCCTCTTGAAACCCGCATTGACGAATTTATTCCCGAAGACTGACCTATTACTGTTGTAGATACAGCAAGAAAGGTTGCAGTAAGTGATGGCACCGTTCATGACGTCATCAGTAAGAAGCTCGAGTGCAGCATAACAACTAGTAGTTGGGTCCCGCAACAGTTAAAGGAACGACACAAGGCTGAAGAAGGTGTGTGCAGACTTGAAAGAACCCTATGGAAGGGAAGGTGACGCTTCTCTAAGCAATATTTTTAACTTGTGATGAACCTTGGGTCTAACGTTTTGAACCAGAGTCCAAAAGACGAAGCGTGGGATGTTAACACACCAGGTGACCTGTCCGAAAGAAATTGAGGGCGCAACCATCAGCGGGAAAAGTGATTTTGACAGTCTTTTGGGTTGCCCGAGGTGATTATTTTGGAAGATCAGTGTACAATAAACGTCAGGCATTCTGATGAACAAAGGAAAGCCAGCAATGAGAAAAAAAACTGCGGACCTCGCCCTAACACCGAACACTTGACCCAAGAAATAGGTTGTGAGGTGCTACCTCGGTCCGCTTTTCATTAGTTCGGTCCACTAAGTCACGCAGAAAAAAAGAAGATGCACTGGTTACGAGGAAACTCCGACCGGTAGAAGGTAGAAGTCCGTAAGGGCTGACTTCCCAGTGCTGAATTTTTATCCTCCTGGGCCCCAGGCCAATCATTTTAAAATAAGTGTGTAACAAGCCGCGAGGACTCTAGTCAGCTTTAAGGGCTGTTTGCTGATCCCAGTCGGCCAGCTGTTCCCCTCAAAACCTTGCGTCCCCACAAAAACCCAACCCTTGGTTACCTTGATCTACTTTCCAAATCCCTCATTTTCAGTGTCCATCCTATGTTATTAATGGGAGTTGCCTGTTCCAAGATCACCCTCTTGTAGCCTGTTAACCTAAATGGCCGAAAGTCAGAAATGTAAGGATTTTAATTAAATATAAGACGTTTCATCCCCAACTATCGGGACCTCTACAGTTATTTAATAAAAATGTTAACAGAAATTTAGTGGACCCGAGCCTTCAACGTAGAATGTTCCAGAACTATATTATTTTTGACAATTTTTTTAAAAAAGAAACAGCATTCTTTCCTTATGGATTACATGGAAGCACACGTGTAAAATGGCGATCTGTGAAGCTACTTTCAATGGTGATGACTGAAAAGTCGAAAACACTAGAATTGTCAAAGTTAGATAAGGATTTGAACTTCCCTACTGTTATTTTTTTTCTTTATAATGACTAATATTCCTTTACATTGATGTGTAAAAAGATGATCGAAACGTCAAAGATATTACAGGTTTCACACCCCGAAGATGAGGACAGAGCACGTGGTCATTTGATGATCCAGTTAAATATCCTCTGCGTCGCTGACATTCGTCCTGCTCACAGCTTTATTATGAGTAATATATTCAAAATAGTCGTAATGACCTCAGTGTTGTTGTAGTATTGAGTCCTTAGACTGGTCTGATGCTAACCCATTCTGCGCAAGCTTTTTCATTGACACATAGCTACCACATCCATTTCACTTCATTGTTGTAATTTCACGTTGCTGACGTAACGTCCGGGGCCGAAAATCGTCTTATAATATTTTATTAAATTTTTCTAGTTCTGACTTTCGGCCATTCTTTGTGCTTTATTTACATCATTAAGTCAGATTAATGTAAGTATTTTATTTATAGTGCAATTAATTTCGTTGACGATTGCCGCGAGAAAACGATCATGCGTTCGTCCTGCAATGTTCTTTATGAGATGATTTATGTACATCAATTAAATGAATAAATGGTACAGTCTTAGTACTTCAGAAACTTAATTAAAGTTTCACACATTGGCATCAACAACAATAATTCCGTTAATATGTAGAATAATACAAAAAAAACTAAATAGAATTACTAGATTTATGTAGTTAATATCTTTGAATGACCAAAGACTTTCCCGGTGTAGATACTACTGCAATAGATCTCGGGTTCCACCACTCATTTAATTGATGTCACATAAATTATCTCAATAAGTACATAAAGAACATTGGAGGACGAACTCGTGATCGTAAGTTGATCGTAACGCAGAGGGTTTTTAACTGTATTAAAACTGGATCATCAAATTAAATGTGCATTTAAAGATAGAATTCAAAGAATAGCCAAAATTCAAAATGAGAAGAATTTAAACGGTTTGTTACCAACTTTATATGTGGAACAGGCGATGAAGTAAAACGGAAAACGAATCATACCTCAAGGAGAAGAAATAAATTACCTACGTTTTTCCGTTGATATTGTAGTATTAGGGAAGTCAGAAGAAGACTTGTTGACCATAATAAATGGCATGAACGTGGTCCTGGAGAAAGAGTTCAATATGAGGATTAATTAAAGGAAAACCAAAGTGATAGAGTGTAGTATGGGAAACAGTGGAATAACAAAGACTGTCAGATAGGGAGGGGATATTTTGAAGTAAGTTAAGGTATTCTGTTACTTGGATAGAGTAATAACTTGAGTAGGACAGCACAGGAAAGAAAGAGGAATTTAATTACGGCTAATATAAGTATGAATATTAGTGTGCGAAACGTGGACGATAGGAGTTGGAGAAAGGAAAATAATAGAAACCTTTGAAATGTGGAGCTATATGAGAATCAGATGGGTGGATGGAATTACTGACGAATAAGTTCTCAGCAGAATAGGGGAAGAGTGAACAATATGGACGATTTGAAGGAAATGGCCGCGTTTTAAGACATGAGGGTCTGGTGAAATTAGTATTTGAGATAAGAACAGAAGAGGGATGCTGATTACGGAGGATGTATTAGCATTGCGGCAATGAAAAGGCTTGTTCAATAAGTCATCATGGAGTCAGGTCTTAGGACTGAATACCACAACAACAACGACAGTACAAAACAAAGATCAAGCCAAAGATGTGACTAACAAAGACTATTCAATAATGCATCATATATTGAATTTAACTGAGAAGTGCCATGATTTACATTTATAGAGCTTTTATTGGCTTTATTATAAACCATTTCAGAAATTAACTTTCTCATGTAAAATAACAGTAGAATCAAATTAAAAGACAATGTTTAGTTCTATGCTCAACGCCCCACTTTTTTTTAAAGAACACATAACCCGAAATATAGCCTAAATCAGCAAAAAAGACGTCTACAATCTTGGTCGTCATCAAAACAGTAATGTAGTAAAGTATTTTGCAAGTGTGCTGTAAGGAAAATATGTGTCAGTTCAAGTTTCGTTTGAGGTGAAATGAGCGCGATGAGAAGAGAAGAGGTCATCGTGACCTTGTGATAATCCCTGCGAAGGACAGTCCAATGATGTAAACATAAGCGTTGCGGGGAAACGCTTATAGAGAAATCCAAAAGTTGGATGTATTCATGACCTAATCTGTGGGTTCCGTCTGTAATACCTGTGAATTTAAATGTGGACCTAGTTCATGATATACTTCAGAATTATTTATCATGGTGGCAGGTATGAATATAAAATCTAGTAGTCATCAAGAGTGAATGGTACAGCTAACAAAGACGCTTCAGTAGTAGTTTATTGTCTTGGGAAGGACTTGCATACCAACAGCACTCGTCAGTTGAAGGAAGACGTTACCTGAAGGCGACGTGGCCTGTGACGTGTCCGAGGACGCGCTGACGGGCGAAGAAGGCGCTGAGCCAGACGTCGACGCCGCGGTGCTCCACGGGCCTGAGCGCCCCGTCGTCCAGGACCAGGCACGTGACGTTGGCCACGACGGCGGCGTCTCGCAGCGTGGTGCACGTGACGTAGTGGCGTCCCGGCGGGTCCCGCACGACCACCCAGGGCCGTCGCTGCGACATCTCGTAGGGCATGCGGAACTCGCGGCGCTGCGGGGGCAGCACGAGGCGCACGCGGTCGCGACAGCCCAGCGTCCCGACGCTCGCCATGAAGTGCCGGCCCGACGCCGGCACGCCCATCTCGTAGAGCCGCAGCACGTCGTCGCGACGGGCCACGGGGTAGTGCGGCGCCGCGTACAGGCCGGCGTCGGCGGCGCGTCGCAGCACCTCGCGGACGTCGTCCAGCAGCCACACCTCGCGGGCGCCGAGCCCGAACACGCCCACGCCCAGAGCCTCGAGGTGCGGCTTGGCGACGGCGTCGTAGTACGCCGTGCTCGTGGCGCTCACGGGCACGTACACGGAGACGCCCTCGCGCGCCGCCACGTCGCACAGCGCCCGCACGTAGCGTCGCGACGCCTCCTCGTCGCCCGCGGCGGGCGACGGCACGCCGTGGAAGCTACGCACCGCCGCGCTGAACCGGGCCAGAGGGAACAGGCCGTCGATTTCGACGGCGACGACGTCGACGCCGGACGTGTGCAGGTTCCTCGCGAGGTGGAGAGTCTGCACCGTGCTGCCGCCGCTCACCATCACCACGGGGCGTCGACGTTGACGCCGTCGCAGCAGCCGCCAAGGCGCCAGGCGTCGCAGCAGCCACAGCATGGCGGCGAGCCACACTCCCGGCCAGAACAGCAGCAGCTGGTTGCACGCCAGAGTCGCCAGCGTCGTGACGACGTGCATCAGGAAGTGGAGGATCCATCCCAAGGCTCGCAGCGGCAGCGGCGCCAGCCGTCGCTTCGCACGGGACGACGTCGAGGGCGAGGGCGACGGCGACGGCGAGGACACGGCCCCCTTGAGGCTGCGGCGAGGCAGCTGGGGCGACCACACGGGCCCCGGCGAGGGCGGCGAGACGCTGCCCAGACGCGACACGCTCTGGTCCTCCGCGCACGCGGGCATCCTGCAGCCGACTGACAGCCCACAGGCGCTCGCTATCTGCCGCGGTTCATGGGGTTATGAATGAGAGGGGCCCCTCAAGGATCAGGTGCGTAAACAAGAATCATTCTCTACAACATTAAAGATTCTTTATTTACTGCTCTGCGAGAACGTGGAATCTGTCTTTCACGATAATATAACGACATACAGAAAAAGGTTTTTTATTTAGCTGAATCGACGTTTCGTCGCCATATTTAAGACTTCCTCAGGTAATGTTAAATTTTTGTCATTTTGTCGCTGTCGAATGTGTGTGTTAATACAGTCCATTAAATTTACTAAAACTTTCTTAGTGTTGCTTATTTACAAGATTTCCAATCCGATTACGAATACATTTAACATTACCTGAGAAATATAGTGATGAAACGTCGATTCAATTAAATGATAACTATGTTCTTATCTGGCCATTAATTTGTTTCATTTATTACTTATTAATTTATTATTGCAGCAGTACATCTGGTACAATTCAAACGTTAATTATGATAATATGTGTACGTTTTAAAAGTGCAAACTATTTAATAAAATATATAAAATGGGAAAATCTCATCAAGGTTTATCCATTTAAACTCCTTCATAAAACTCATCAACTCTGTGTAAACAGTCTCTTGCAAGTAAGTACTAAATTCGGTACTTAAAAGTATATATTGGTAATTCTTTTATTTACAATGGCGGAAAGCATATATTAATTTCTGACAATTGCAGTAGAAAATCTTTTGTGTCTTACTTCTACTTCGAGGAAGTTCTAATCAGAATAAGGGAAGAGAGAACAATATGGAGGACTTTGACCAAGAGAAGGGATACAGTATGGCATGAAGGTCTTGTAAAATTAGCATTAGAGGAAAGTGAACAGAAGAGGGGGAGGCCAATGAAGTAATACGCTAAGCAGATTAAATTATTCGGTAGTTTTGCGGAAATGAAAAGACTTGATCAATTTAAGTTAGCATGGAGGGTTGCATGAGACGAGTCTTAGGACTAAATACCACAACAACAATTGGGACCCAAAATTGAGTCCTGAGGCACTCCATACTTCATGGGAAGATAACTTGAACTGAAGATATTAAGTAGTATCTTTTGGAACATATTGCTCAAGAAGGATTCGATTGATTGTATGTGATCTTTATTAAAGCCATAATATGTGATACTGAAAAGATTTATTCATGATCTTTACCCAAGCATATGTGACTGATGACTACCGTACAGGTTATTCTAAACCACAGGCCAGAATTTGTACCAATTAAACCCGACATGATGAAAGTTCGTGACGTCTCACTTATTTAGGATATCGTGAATATAATATTTTAACTCAAACACTTAATCAAGCGGTGTTCATAGATGAATCTCCGTCGTCTGCAGCTTCTTAATGACGTAACAGGTTTCTCGTGTGTATTGGGTGTAGTTTATTTATATCTCCTAGAATACTTGCCCTTTCTTTTGGTGGGAACCAGCTACTGAAATCGTACAACGCCCAGTTGCTTGCTCGAAGTTGACTTATCACCAATAACAAAACCAAATTCCTAACATTCACAAGTTTGAAATTAATTATGTACGGAAATTGATGTTAAGGGATTAAATAAAGTTTGAATTTGAAGGTCACAGATTTAAACGTAATTGGTAATAAGTTTATCCCCACTACAACGATCGGAATAAAAATTAAATGCACGACTCCACTAGTAGTACAGTCAAATTAAATGTTACTTTTTCAAATTGTTTGTTACTAAGTTATAATTTTCACAAATCACATATGAGCATGTATTTTTATAATTTTTAAGTAATGATTTGTAATATGTGGCTATTTTTTCTTTTACTGATTCCTTCATATGTGTTTTAAACAATAGTGATCGTCTGTCTTCGTTATCTCCTTTTCTTAAAATCAATTAGCCCTCGTAAATTTTCTAGATTAATCGAGTGGTGTTAATAGTTAGCACAAACTATTCATAATATTTAATTACTGAGATATTTTATATTAAAATTAATTATATTTATATTTTGATTGTGTTCTGTAAAATTTTAATAATTTGACTCACAGGTGATATTTGATATGTTGTCTGACAATAAAATATTCTATTGCAAATTCAATAATATATTGTCCAGAACAATATAACATGTATGACTTTTTACATAATCGAAGCTTTGATTTTCATTAAGCTGTATGGAAACTGAATATATATCATTTTTGTTTACTTAATCCAAAAGAATATAAAATCCAAAATCTTTCTTTTAATTTAAATTGTCCTATGCTTGTAGCAGTTCGACACAACCACGTATAATTATGTACATTATTTGAAACGTGATCGCTTTTAGTTCTTTTATCGTATTTTAAAAATTACCGAATTAATTCTTTTACAATTCTACCTCATGTTGACTTTGTTGCCGTTTTCATAAATTAGGCAAGTGTTGTCGTTCTTTCTAGTGACATGCATAATTATTTCTCCGGAGTAGTATGATCATATTTGGCGTGTGATATCTTTATGCTAGTCTTTGGTAAAGTGACTAATCTCGCTGAGTTGTACTTCGGATATATGTATCAGGTCAAATAGCTGTGTATGCAATTTTGACGGTACGGTCGAATTAACTTGGCCTCCGTTTCTGAATCGAGAATTTTGGACGTCTCAAATTATTACTAAACTTGAAGCAATATGAGTCTCCAGTGGACAATTATCGCCGCATTCTTGTATAGTGAAATTGTGGTTGTTCTGCTTTTGGTGTTGCCCGTTGCATCACCAAAAAGATGGCAAAAAATTTTCAAGTCTCGGTTTATGCAGAGCGTTACCTCGCAGGCTCAGATCTATTTCATTATTTTGTTGGCTGTGCTCGTTCTTTTCTTCCTGGACGCAATCCGCGAGATGAGGAAATATTCGCACCCGGATGAAAGCGCTCACACTCACTTGGATGCTGAAATGCAAGTGAACATGCGACTCTTCAGAGCCCAGAGGAATTTCTACATTTCCGGATTCGCCTTGTTTCTGTCGCTGGTCATCAGGAGACTCGTCTGCCTGATGTCGATGCAAGCAACTTTGTTGGCCCAAAGTGAAGCGGCCATGCAACAGGCTAAATCTGCTACCACTACAGCCCAGAGTCTGCTCGCCCAGAATCAAACCAGCGCCGCCCAGAACACGACCAATGAAGCCCACGATAAGGAGGTGACCCTCCTGAAGGAGAAACTATCCAAGGTTGAGAAGGCCCTCGAACTGGAGAAGAAGGACAAGGAGGCTTTGAAGTCTCAGGCTGAATCTGTCAGTGCGGAGTACGACAGGCTCACCGGAGAATATAAGAAGTTGCAAAATAAAGTTGATGCTGCTTCTGGTGAACCAAAGAAGGATGCTTAATTGCTAACACAAGACTTACATTATGCCTGTTGCATCTGCTTCAAATATTTCCATCAGATTCGTACTTACCATTAGTATATATTACTTCAAAACTCTTGGTTAGATTACTCCCTTCGTTTAAATGTGAAAACTGTTTGTAACTTGTGTTCTAACCCATTCATTCATGAATTGCTTTCATCAACTCCATTGTGGTTTATACATAGTATTCCATTCTTCATTGTCATTTCCTTGGACTGTGATTTGAAGTTTGTGATAAATTTGAATTTTTTTTGTAAATTATCTTAATTTGCTTCTATATTCTAAACATTATTGACTGAGACAGGCCTTCCAATTGAGTGATTAAGTTATTCATTTCATTATTGGATTATTAATGAACATTATTAGTCTAATGGAGCTTTTATTTTCCAGACTTTTAATGTATATATAAACTTCAGGTATGTTGAAAGTTAAATTTCTTATTAACAGTATTTATGGTGAAAGAACTATAACCTACTGTGTATATTTAATAAAAATTATTACACAATACTTGTTTTGTAACTTTAAAAACCTACATGAATGTAAATTTTTACAATTATAGAATATATTGGATAAATTTCATTATATTTAGTGCTGTCCTCTTATCTAAATTTAAAATACTATAATGTTACAAACTATCTTCATGATCCATTGTATAGATAAAGAACTGCTCTTCATGGTAGAGTTTCGTAAATAATACTGTTGGCAGTAAAGGAAATGAAATTAATATTTAGATGGTAGCATGAATTTTATCATATAATAAATGTTTTGACATCTAATATTCTTCAGGTGTGTGTGTTTGTGTGCGACTGCCATATTCATTAAAACAATCAATATGGGAAGGATAGCAAGAAAGGTGGTGGCTGAAATTGAAGCTTGGTTTCACACTCAGCAGGCGAGGGAAAGTTGTAATTTTCAGAGGAGTCTGCCTCCTTTAGGGGAAAAGAAGACGGAAGTGGCGGCTGGTGGTGGGCTTACCAGATATTTATATTTTTAAAAAAGTGTCCGTTTAAATTTAACGAATTTTGATAGTAAAGAATGGTAGAGGACAGCTAAATGACCTAAAAATAAGGGGAGCAATAACATGTCACATTTTGATCGAAATGTTGTATTCTACAAATGGCATAACCCGGGTGAAAACCTGAGAACTGTATATTGAGTAAGGTAGTACTTTACTGTCTTTTCTATCCAAATGAATGAATGATTGTCAAATTATTCTACCTTCCTACATATATATGTCAGGAAATGACCTTGTCATGTTAATTAAAACAATTAATAGGGAAAGGACAGAGAGATGGAAAGAACTGACTTACCTGAAGTAATTAAAGACAGAAAGTTAGGAAGACATTTCCAGTGATAGGCTAGCCGACGACTGAGCAGCAAAAAAGGGGGCAGTGCCTCCGAAAATTCAAGTACTCTAAACCTCGCAAGGTGTCTACCATCTATGAACCTCAGGTAAGTCACTTTCTTTCTATCTCTCTGTCCTTTTCCCATCATTAATTGTATGTGTGGATAGGAAAGAAGCAGAGAACAGATAGTAGGATTTGGCTGGATGGGATGCAGGAATCTAAGGTTCTTTTGTAAAGACTGGCAGCCAGCTGCTCTGAGGGGATAAAGTACTGTGGTAACATTAAATTTCTAATGAATGTGAATACTCTTGTATCCCCCTTTCCAGTAAATATAAGAATATATATTTATTACAGGTGGGTAGTATTTCAAGGTTGCGTCACCTCGTGCATAGAGTAGCGGGAGAGGTTATTTTGTGTGGAGAAAATGCAGACTCTTAACTATTAGACTGTGTGTAAGGGAGTATTTGATGTTCCTCTTAAGTTGAAGGACAGTAGTTGCTTCATTTGTATGATGAAGATGTGGGAACTTGAGATTTAAGGGAGATTATTAAAAGCTGATCACACCTCTACAGCTGTTATGTTATCTTAAAACTTCATGTTGTATTGGGTTGGATGAATTGAGAAAATAAAAGTAATTGTGAGCAATCTAAATACAATGTTATATGATGAAGATTAGTACATTAATACATTAACCACGGCAACAACAGAGCAGCTGAACTGAAGAAATGCTGTCTGTCATTCAAATCCACTATGACATGGAAAATGTAACTATTTGGTCAAATTTCTGTGAATTAGTACTCTTTTTGAATGTGCATGATGCACATAGATGAAGTGAACTTGAGGATTGTGGAATTCTGTTACATGTAGAGTTTTAAATATCACAGGTTCAAAGTTGATGTGGACAGGAAATTGTGGGCTGCTATCATCAGGACAAAGTTTTTCAAATTTTCAGAGGTGTTGGCCACCTTTCAATGCAGAGAATCGCACCGGTACAGATTACCACATTTACGTAGTAAAAGGTATTTGAGCTATTTCAGAAGTAGAAGATAAAAAAAATTGTGATATTAATGGGAAATATTACCAAAGAAAAGTTTCCTCAAATTAAGTTGTAGAAACAAAAAAATACAATATTAAAATAATGATTAAAACCCTTGGCTGTTTTTTTAAATTAATTTATTACAAAGGTAGCTTTTGGCAGGTTAAACTGCAATATTTATCCTAAATACAAGAACAATAGTACACAAATCAAACAATTACCTATCAGATACAATTATAATCTTGATTTTTTAAAATATATCACTTCACTCTCAATTACCTATTCAATATCAACATTAAATTACAAAATAGCTTTCTGACTTTGAAATTACAATTAATAAAAAAGTAGCCGGCATATATATTTATTACTATTTAATCAAATTGATTAAATAGTAATAAATATGCCGACTTATTGGCCGTCTTTTATTTATCAACATAAAATGTCAAACAACTCAATGCATAAAATACAATTATGACCGTAGAGAAGTTTATAAAATTAGATTGAATTATATGGAGAAGAAATATCTGCAAAACAAGAAAAGATTAATTTTGCAATGTTAGTGAAGGGCCATTACTAAATAATAACAAGAGCAATCAAAATCACAGCATGGGTTCTCTATAATGAAATAGCAAAGTATGACATTTATTGTAGACTCTTTTTATTCCTGAACTTGAAAAGGCCAAGTTTCATTAAATGATTCTTATGTATATTTTTGAATTGTCTGTTCTAAAAGTAATTGTTTAATTTGTCAAGAAAGTGCATCAAAATACAGATGAGTGATGGAAAAATTGGGGTTATGAACTAATAAATGTTAATTCTTAACAGCAGGTCTCAAGCAATGTACAGTAACGCTAGTTACCAACGTCAATTTCGAGAGTAATGATACGGCACCAAACATAACCCAAGAAAACGAAAACTGATATGAACACTATATGTCATGAAATAATTCAGATATAGGAAATCGTATAATAAAACACTTTGAAGAATTTTATAAAACCACGTACATATAAAGGAATGTCAATGGGGATCTAATCGTGATCAAGATCAACTTCACCAAATGGTAAATTATCTGTTTATAAACACTCCATTATACGATAAAATGAATAGGTGAACTTGACCAGCGAAGTAGGAACCAAATAATCTCATAATTCGCCGCATGTCGTTGGAGGGTAACGTCTAGCTGCCAATGTTGAAGTTTGATCAAAAGTATTTAGGATTGCCAACGATAATGCCGATGCAGTGAGTTCTTCTGAAGTGGCTGTTACATAGTAGCTCATGGATACTTTGGGTTCTGTGAAGGCTTTGATACCTGACAAAATCCTTTCATTTCTCCCTGAAGAAATAAACTCATCAGTCGCGTTTCTCCTACGAGAAGGGAGAAGAACAGGCGATAGGTTAGTTGAGATTGTTTAAAAATTTTAATGAATGTGACTCTTTTATTGTCAATGATGTCGACCTTTATTAGCCAATAAGACACGAAATCTTTCGGAAAAGTTATGATTAAGGTTATGTTACTCACGATTGAACTACAGAAATCCATTGCCTGGGAGAAAGTATCCTAGCTTATCACCTTTTTTAAACTCGGAATCTGAACAATTTTAGTATATAGTGTTTAATTGCTTTCATATAACCTATTAGCCATAATTGGAAGTTTCCCGAGATATTTTAATTTTAGAATTTTGCTCCATACAGTTCAACAATTTGAACCTCATTGTTAATATATTAGACAATAAAAACAGCCATCAGTTCACGCTTGAATCCCAGACTTATTTTCAGACTTTGTGTTCTAGCTATTTAAACCATGTCAAAAACTTTGTATCACATTTTTTTTGTTTGTAATTTGAAGTGCACTGTTTGAAGGTACCAGATAGAAGCTGTATTAGATTACACATGGGAGCAATTGAACACCGGGAAATGGTGTGAGGTTCCAGATTGGCAGAGACATGTATTTACTGTAGCAACACTTGTCAAGGTAATAACTAATAACTCTTACCTTTCTACTTCCCTATTAGATTCGGTAAATTGGTACCATTATAGAACTGTGACCTCGTGTTAATTTCTCTCCACAGGATAATAACCTAACAAAGGTACAAATAAGTACTAAAATGTTAATTTTTAATAATTTCCAAAGAGGAAAAAAAAAGTCTGAAAGTGGTCAAAAATTTTCTTATTAAGTGTTAACAACTTTCTGCAAATGTGAAATACAAATTTCATTATTCTTAAATAGCCCATGTGTGTTTGTGTTTTATCTCAGGTGGAACATCTGCTGAGAGAGGAACACCATGAAGTCCAAGAACTTATAACAGAACTTGTGGAGGTTGTGGACAGAGGCCTCCTTTTAGGGGTGTCTTTGCCTCCTCCTGCTCCCAGCCTAACTGAGATAGCAAGCATCCTCAATGCTGCCCTTTTCTTAGGTAACTCATTTTATAAGAAAGAGTATGTAAATTGAAATTGACAAGCATCTTAAACTTCACTTTCCCTCATAGGTGCACCACCATGTCATGTGACTCCAACTAAAGTATCTGTGTTGGAGATTGAAGGTGTCCGTGGTGAGCCCATACCAGTTCTTCAATGTCCATCATTAGAAAAGTTCTATCTCAACCACTTTGTGCCTCAGACACCTGTCAAACTAACAGGCATGTATTCTGTATTTCAAATTCACTGTACTTATAATTTAAAACAGTTATCTAGTTTAAAAAAAATTCTACATGACCCATTTGTCAATATGAAATCCACAATCCTTGTATATTTATTACATAAATTACCAAGAGATTTTGGTCAGTTTACCATACTGCCTGCGAAAAACAAGATATAAATATCTAATGATTGTGGACTTCTTATAGCTTTTGATTAAGTTATTTTTGTATTTTATATTGAAGTACAGTAATATTTAAGTACTGTTTTATATTTAAGTACAGTATATAATAAAGAGGAACTTTTTATTATCAGCACTTTCATCCAAAAAATTACTATAACAGTCAATTGACTATGATACTGAATGTAATTAAAAACACCCACTTTTTAAAATTATGAACTTGCCCATTTTACTTAGCTTGAACATGTGTACTGAGATGTTAATACACTAATATTTCTACATTTCTTAATACTTATCTCAGACAGTTTTCTTATCTTTGTACCAATTCATGGCATATTAAATGTAAAAATACAACAGTTAAATTCAAAAACATCTTAATAGCTGAAAGTCGCAAATATATCTATTACTAACTAACATTTATTTATGTTTTTCATTAATGTTAGGAAATATATTATTTGTTTTGGTAATATTGTCACAGACTGCATGGAACACTGGCCTGCCTTAACTCGTTGGACTGACCTGACATACCTCAAGTCCAAAGCTGGCGCTAGGACTGTGCCTGTGGAACTTGGACGTGACTACACCCACCCTGACTGGACGCAGCGCCTTATGACTCTGAGTACATTCTTGGATGAATATGTCCAAGGCTCAGCTCAGCATGTGTCACAGGTTGGGTACCTGGCCCAACATCCGCTCTTTGACCAGGTATTTACAGTTCAAGTCTTGTAGCATTGTGTCCCCCTTGTGCAATAGAGAAAGCAGATGGGGTAGAGGAATATTGTCTTTTGATGGGGAATTTCCCCATTCAAGCAAGCAATATTACTGTCATTCAAAATGTTTATTATATTCTTCCAAACAGTGGGGGGGGGGGGATGTCTTTTTACCACCCTATACTTCTCTCTTAACTTATGGATGAGTTTGTTGACATATAGGATATCCTGAACTGAACATATTTTCTAGCTCCAATGTTTTTAAATTGTTTTTTTACTACCAAATTTTGTTAAAATGGTATTGTGGTAAACTGAGTTTCAGCTTACCCCCACTACAAGTAGATACTGTGTGTCATGTTTACACACAACAATCTGAATCTCCTAAGGGATTTTGGTACTATTCATTGTCGTGCAATTCTCTCAAGCAAGAAAGTGCATTTTAATTTTTAAAAAAACAACAAAATATTGATGAAAAACCATAAATGTTTTCTTTTTTGACTTGATGAAACCAGCCATCACATGTCCATATCAAATATTTACATTCTATATTTTGTTTCTCAGTTTTCAGTCTTACTGTGCTCAAATTTCCTTTTATAGAAATAGTTATTTTGCATATTTGTTCTGTAACTGTTCACACATCTCCAAGGGTTATTACCTTATTGTTGTGTAGGCTATGTGTGTCTCCTGAAGCCAGGCATGTCAAAGGGTAGAGAACAGGAGAAGAGGAGCTCTCTGACCCTCCAAGTTGCATCCCATAAAGGAAACACTTCTGTCAATCCCGGAAGAAGCTGCTGAAAAAGGGACAACTTTTAGAAAGAAAGAAAAAAACAGATAAAGGATAAGGACTGGAGAATGTAGCTTCAGGATGAAAAGACTTCAAATAATAGGAAAGCCACTGTTTAGAATAAAAATGCACATTTGAGAATTCTAAAATTTAAAAACCCAAAAGAAACAGCAAAACTTGATTGTGCAAACATTACTGGATACGAAGAAATGCTTATCGGGTTTCCACCCGGGTAATATCGAAGAGCAGTGATTTTTCGCTGGCTGGAAGGTGATGGCAGTGAAAGCCATCAAAACGTTGCTGCTCAGCTGAAGACAACGGCAGTGAAAGCCGTCAAAACATCGCTGCTCTTTGTTGTTATTTCCTCATTAATTTAGCGGGAAAGCCTTCGATCATTACTGGAATGTGTGAAATTTCCATTATCTTATATTGTAAGTGTGCAACATATGCAAGCATGCATGAATTACAATGGAAATCTGTGGAGCGATTGCAGTATTAATGAAATTTAATTTATAGGTCTGTTAAAATTAGATTTTTAGATTCAGTTCTGCATCTATATAATTATGTAATTTTTTGCAATAGCTACATTTATTATTATATATTGTATCATAGTACTTCTGAGTACAATACAGTTCCAATTTTCTGCTCATTGCATGTACCTGGTTCACTTTTTTCAGATACCTGAATTACAGTCCGATATTCGAGTTCCTGAATACTGTTGCCTAAGCCTTGATGAGAAGGCAACGGATCCAATACCAGAGCCTGAGATGAATGCTTGGCTGGGTCCTGAGGGTACAGTTTCTCCTTTGCACTTTGACCCCAAGCATAATCTTCTAGCACAGGTTGTTGGAGATAAGAGGGTCCTGCTCTATCCACCTGAAAGTTCAGAGCTCCTATACCCACAGACGGGCACCATGTTGAGCAATACAGCACAGGTAGACCCGGAGACACCAGACTATGTGGCTTATCCCAATTTTACACAAGCTAGAGCTCTCGAGACCGTACTAGCCAAAGGAGAGATGCTTTATATTCCTCCTCGGTGGTGGCACCATGTGCGGTCTCTTTCTGTCAGTTTTTCAGTTAGCTTTTGGTGGGCTTAATGCAGCCATGCCGTCTTTAGAGTATGTATTTTTGGAAATTGTACTAAAATATTGTCACAAAAATAAAGTTTTCTAATTCATCTTACTTGAACTTCAGTTTTGTTTTGAGTGAATTACTTCCAGATATATTCTGTTCTTTATGAAAAGTATGTGGGGAAAAAAGACACTAATAATATGAACAGACTTGGTGCTTGTGAGACCATTCCTTTTGTAATAGTAATTACATAAAAAAATCATTATTTTGATGCAATTTGACCAGTACAACACATTGCTTAATTTTTAATAAAAGGAATGATCGAAGTTAAATATAAAAAGAAAGGGAAAGATTGAAGAACAGACGTGTCCCTCATAATTCTAATCTTTTTATTTATTCAAATTAGCTTAAAGCTAATTACATATACTCAGTTCTATTTTCCTACACAATACAAAACTTTTTCTAAAACCAAATTCACTATTTACATTTAATCAGTATTTTCTAACATTAAACTACTTTTAAATACATTTATATTTTTGGTGTAAACAGTTACTGGTAACTCATTGTTTAATACTAAACTTGATTAAAAATCGATTTTTTTGTACTTTTTAAATTTAAATGGGCCATACTGTACCGCTGAATTTCTTCTGGTAACTGTCCCTTATCTATTTTATGAATAAAACTAAATCATCATATAGAATTTAGTCCTTAACAGTTTTAATTTATTTACCATATCCTTAATCCTACTATGCTTGCTCTTGTTTAAAATAGCCCTTAATCATCTATTCCATATGACTTCTTGTTAAGCTCTCAATCGGACGGTAACGGGTGATGTCTAATTTTGAGGCATATGTATAATGGTACTGAAAAATTAGGACGACCGAAGTGTCATTTATATAAATAAAGGTCCTCGATTTTCCATTTAAATTGCTATTTATGAATTGTATTCGTTTATATTATAATTTAATTTGCCGAAACACTCTTGAGCGGACTTCCCAAATATGGATTACATTAAAAATAAATTTCAAACACGCTGAAGTTATTAATACAAATATAGTTCAGACATTTAACAATCTTCTCGGACGAAGGAATCGAGGAGTGAAAGAGATGAATTGCTAAATTTGGAAGTTTTGAACCATGCTTTTATATATATAAAAAATTGTAACATAGTTCCAATATTTAACATTTTGTAATGTTATCTTCTATTATGCTGATGATGTCTCAAAAGAGAGACGAAACGTCGTATTTATATTAATTAATAGTAATAAAATTATATTCTGAATTATTGGCTGTCTCTTTATTTATTGAAGTTTAATATAACTTTAAATACCACAGTGAATGAAAATATTTTCGTTGATATTCTTTAATTCAATGCACATTTTTTGTTTTAAAACACAGATTATATCAGAATAGGCAGCGAATTAAATGTCTTCGTTGTGTGGCGATGTCTTTCTGCTTAAGCTCACGGTCGAGGTTCTAACCTCTGTCGACGTCACAAGCAAGATGGACCGCCTAATCCAGCTGGTGAAGCAGCACCCGTGTCTATACGATGTGCATCACCCTAACTACATGAGCAAAGGCAGTAAAAAGGACAGCTGGGATCAGATAGGAAGAGACTGGAAGGTGCAAGGTGGGCTACCGTCTCGCGGATACGCCCTTAAGGCGACCTTCTAATTTAAATCCTCAAAAATTGATCGTAAATGTTTTTTTTTTCTTTATGTATTGATGCGAATGCCGCGATACTTTTCAAGAGACTGAATTTAGTAGGTTATTGCTGTAGTTCTCGGACTCGTGTATCAAGCTTTGATTCGTAAACCTTTTCCCCTGAAGACGAACAGAGTTGTTGGAAACGTTGGACATTTGAAGTGCGGTTGAATAAGTTGGCATGCTGGGAGGTAGTGGTGGGGGCGCCCCACTCCTTACTCAACGATGTGCAGCAGGTTTCAGTATTAGTTGGGTTATCATTTCGAGCATAGCGTTCCATTAGTCGTCATGCAGTAGGCAAATCAACACTTTAGATAGTCATGGCTATCGACGACTGTTGTAAATAAATAAA
The DNA here is from genome assembly GCA_034510155.1 of Eucriotettix oculatus. Classification (NCBI taxonomy): domain Eukaryota; kingdom Metazoa; phylum Arthropoda; class Insecta; order Orthoptera; family Tetrigidae; genus Eucriotettix; species Eucriotettix oculatus. Next base: position 18,069,780 of record CM067379.1, read on the forward strand.
ATTACTTCCCTGATCGGGCAAGCTGACAATGCCGAAAACTGCAGCTGAGCGCGTGAGGGCGTTTCGTGAGCGCGTCAGGGCGTTTCGTGAACTGATGAACGCAGACAACCCACCGAAACAAGCACCTAAAAGTGGAGCCCAGCGCGCTAGAGAATATAGAGCGAGACGGAAGGCGTTGAAAAACGCAGCTGCCGCAGGAGTGACGTTACAGATACCGACCGTCGATATTCTTCAGCCCACGCCGGAGTCTTCCACAAGTAATGATGCATCATAAACTCGTTACTTCAATTCTATTATTTGGATGAAGTCATGGGAACATTGGATGATTGCATAAATAACTGGATTCGTGTCTGTCCGGAGTTACGAAATCTGCAGGAGTTGAAATTGGCAATTCTGCAGCAGACGCCATAACCCTTGCGCCCTCCAACTTTCATTTGTCCCAAAATGAGAAATTAGTTGCGATGCGCCATATTGCCCGGAACGTGCGCCTTCAGATTTTCATTTGTTCTGGGCTTTCGCCCAACATTTCCGGTTGAAAGCAACGCAACAAAATGAAAATCCGCATTTATTTTGCAAACAAAATGAGATTGTTGAAATTGGAAATTTATGGAAAACGTTTGCAAAAATTTATCGTAAATAAATATTTTAAACTAAAAAATTGAATTTCTTAAAGTGTATTTAATTCGGGCACTAATTTATGCAATCTTCCAATATACACATTATTTTAAAAAAAATCGCATTTACACGTATTTCAATTATACAGTATCAATAATACAAATTTCCAATCCCTCTAAGTTTGAAGTTTTAATTTTTTCCTAATTTTCTCTTCAATACATGGAATCCCCAATCTGTTGCTGCTACCAATTTACAGAATTTAATAGCTGCTTTAGGTTTCAATTAAAAAAGAGAACGTAGTATCAGGCTCGAAACTACTATTTAGAGGACTAATGACATTTTTACGAGAACAATTTGCAGGACATGAGGATTAATAGAGGGTGGTGGAGTGCAGTACGGGAAATAGTGGAATAATAACAAACACTGTTAGATTGGGAAGGGGATATTTTGAAGGAGGTTAAGGAATTCTGCTACTTGGGCAGCGTAATAACTAGAGTGGGATAGCACAGGCGAAGAAGAGGACTTTACTTACGGATAATACAAGCGTTAATATTAGGAAAAAATGTTCGTATGGAGTGTGCCGATGTATGGATGCTAAACGTGGACGATAGGAGTTGCAGAAACGAAAACAATAGAAGTTTTGAAATGCGGTACTGTAGGAGAATGAGATTGGTGGTTAGGGTAACTAACCAGGAAGTTCTAAGCAGAACACGGGAAGCGCGAACAATATGGATGACGTTAACCAAGAGAAGGGATAGATTACTAGGCCACGTTTTGAGACATGAAGGTCTTGTAAAATTGGCATTAGAGGGAAGTGTGTGGGGTAAGAACAGAGGAGGGAGGTCAAGGATGGAATACGCCAAGGGAGGGTGTGGTAGCTATGCGGAAATGAAAAATCGCAGGATAGGTCATCATGGATGGTTGCATGAGACCCGTCTTAGGACTGAATATCGCAACAACAGATTGTAGTTTTCATATTGTGTGAATTTTTTTCCTTCAGTTCAACGTCTCCAAATTTGCTCCCTTTTCTCAGAGTTCCGTGATGTCACGTTTCATCTCTCTCTCGATACTGAACTTAGTATTTAGAGGCGTAGAGAGAGGTTCAGCCCGCCCTCCCCCCCTTAATTGGTTAAAGCAGTATGGCTCGAACAAAATTTACTTTTTGGCAAGAAGAAATTATTTATTTAGACAAAATGGACGGTTTCTGCGTTAGGAAACACGATGCTGCCACGCACACGAAGTTAAAGTGGACTTTTCCAATGTAACCACTTCGCTTGACTCTCTATAGCTTTATCCGGAAATAATTTTAAGTTCCAGGATTCGAAGTGGCCGTAGAAATCCAGTACGTAGATTTCGTAACTGTCGGAAAGTTTCCCCCTAATGTTGATCTGTCGTCAGGTCTGTCGCCAAAGGAAGAGTGGAGGAAACTGCGGGACTGCCACCGCGACGCGCTGAGGAGGCAGCGGCTGTCTTCAGGATCCGTCCCCAAGCAGTGGAAGTACATGGAGAAGATGTCTTTCCTGTTGCCTCACATGGGCGTCCGTCCTCGCTACGACATGCCTTCCATCAAGCCTATGGCGATAGCCACGACTAATGACAACACCGTGGACTGCGCGCCTCCGCCCCCCGCCCTTACCGCAGCACCAACGCCAACCGCAGATCAACAGATGGACGACGAAGACGACATGGACTCTTTCTTCGAGTTCGTGTGCCAGGCGGCCAAAAAGTTACCAGGGAAATATAGGAAGCAGCTCCGAGAAGCCGTGTCGGAGGCCCTGAGGAACGCGGAGAACAGCTGGGAGATGGAAGAGTGTCTGCCACCCCCAGAAGCAGTGACTTTACCCCCTCCATCTAGCCCCCAAAATTTTAAGGAGGAACCTACCTGGGACGAGTGAAGTGCACGTGTGAAAGTAAAGCGATCCGACGTCAACGAAGTTTGCTTTCAAATTTTGACAAATCTACACGGGACAATTTCACAACGCGAACTGCTACTTTGTAATGGACAACGTCGGTTGATGTTTGTACATATGTATATTGTGATAGAAATTAATTTTTTAGACTTTCAGAATTGTTTATTCATTTTTATGTTATCCTTAATTCATTCTGGAGATAGAAATTTAAGCTCCGTATCATCAATAGTGTCTTTGGAAAGGTGCCACAGTGAATGTGCTTTTCAAAGGTTTTGGTAATGTACTAGTCTCGTTTAATTTTCTTGTAATTTTAATGTAACAGAATTAATCTTGTCAATAATTTTTAATTACAAGTCTGTAAACCACAGCAACTTACAAATTTTCCCTACACATGTGGTACAGTTCATAGAACGTAGTCCAATCTGCCAGAATAAGAATTGGCAAATGAAATTATGGTTTTAGGACAAATTTTCCCTATATTTTTTTTCTGAAATGATGTTCTAGTCTTATTTTATTCGCAACAATTTAACAAGCTCGTGAGTCAAGAACTTTGGGACTTTCCTTTGATATAACAGGCTTATATATGTGAAGGAATATTTTGAATGAAGTTAAGGAATTCTGCCACTTGGGAAGCATAACAACTAGGCTACACAGAAAGAGGAATTTACTCATGGATAATGCAAGTGTGAATATTACAAAATTATTGTTAAAAATGTTGGGAGAGCGATGTTATATGGGCGCAAAATGTGAACTGTAGAGTTGCAGAAAGGAAAATAATAGAAGCCTTTGAAATGAATCACTAATGAGAAAGTTGAAAGCAGAATAGGGGAAGAGAAAAATATGGAGGATTTTGACCAAGAGAAGGGATAGATTAATAGGCCATGTTTTAAGACACAAGGGTCTTGTAAAATTAGCATTAGAAGGAAGTGTGGGGAATAAGAAAAGGACAAAAATAGAAAATGCTAAGCAGATTAGGGAGGATGTAGTACTTTTGCAGAAAAGAAGAGGCTTGCATCAGATCAGTCTAAGGACTGAATACCACAACATTCTTCACTAGTTTTAATGTATGAACATTATGAATCTATTAAAAATTTAGTTTTAGAGTACTATTGTGACACCGTTTATTGGGAAACCTGAACTGATAATTTATCTGCCCATTGTGTTCATTTTAAAACTTTCAGATGTCTTATAACCATAGTGATACATTCAAAATCAAATTGGTGTATCTAAGCTTGTCTTATTCACCTTAGAGTTGGGAACAATTTGACAAGGTGTACCACAGTAATTTTAGTTAAATATTTTTAATAATCTTAGATAAAAATAAAGTGTACAGTTGCAATAGGAGATGGACAAAATGCAAAGCTAAATTTTGTTGAAAGCAGCAATATCCACAGACTGCACATAATCTTCAAAGGCTTGGATTTCTTCAGTCAGCACATCCACAGAGATTTTCTCATCCTCTACAACACACATGATTTGCAGCTTGTTGATTCCATATCCTACTGGCACCAGTTTTGCTGCAAAATGATTTCAAATGTGAGCAATAAAACCTACCATTTTAAAAAGTAAAATTATAACTTCTACACAGCATTACATTTCTTGTTAAATAATTAACATGGCGCATGGTATTTAAGCATATATGTTATGTATAATTATCAATGAATCTGGAAGAAAAATGCACACCAATCTAATCTTTCTGAAAGTTTCACTTAAAAATCTTCCCACTCCAAGATGCTCATAACAGAGCCTTTCAAGACTGTGGTAAATTTATTTCATACTAGGAATACATTTCCTAAATAGAATCTACTTCATAAAAACAAATGTAACAGAAAAATTTCTTTAGTGAACGACAGTACACAGATCAATAATGAAGTTATATGTAACACTAATTGTATATTTAAGCAAAGAACTTATAATCCTGAAGTTGATTCAATTTTACTAACTTATTACCAATCTTCTGGAATAGACTAAATTTGGGTTAAAGGTATATTTAGAAAAAGGAGGTTTAAAAACTTAAAAAAATATATATGAATCAGACTGCTTAAATCATAGATTCTTATTTTTATTTATCTTGCATCCAGTCCTGCATTGTGCTGTACTAAGGATACTTACACGCTCCCCAGACAAGGCCATCCATTGCTATCGATCTAACTTTCTCCTCCATTAGCTTCATATCTGTCTCATCATCCCATGGCTTTACATCTAGCAGGATACTTGATTTAGCTATAAGGGCAGGTTTCTTAGACTTCTTATCAGCATAAGCTTTCACCCTCTCCTCTCTAATCTTTGCAGCCTCCTGGTCCTGTAAAATCAGTTAGTGTGAATTATAACTAATTGAAGAAATATGCAGCACTTAAATGTATCCCACACATAATGTGATCTGTACAACTGCATTGTAAAATCAAAGGTGAATCCGGGCACATTTAATAAATACTACCCGAAACTTCTACATTTATCTGACTACATGATTAAACAGAGACAAGTCAATTTTCTGATACAAGGTTCAGAAATAAAATTTTAAAAACATAATTCAATATTTAGAACAACGAATAAATAACCGTTCTTGACTTAGATAAAAATAGTAGTCAATTATTGCGTTCCTAATATGATAAATACTTCAAGAGTCTGCATACTTACATCATCATCGGAACCAAACAAATCCACATCATCGTCGTCGTCGTCTTTAGCTGCGGGAGCGCTGCCGTTTTGGACAGTTGAGGAAAAGGCATTCGGAAGTTTTTTCTGACCTGGAAACTTTTTGCTATCAGCCCCAAATGATTTAATATGATTGTACCAACGAAGAACGTTGGGAGTAACGGCACCGGGGGTTTTTCCTAACCCTTCGAAGACGCAAACGTCAGCTTGGCTGGGTTGATATCTATGTACATAAGAAGCACATGTCGTTAATATATTAATACAGATCAGGAAATGACTCTGAAATTAACGCTTTCTCAGATTCAAAAATGGGCTCCACGTGTTATAACCTAAACATTTGTAACATCGAAAAACCTTACCCTTCAACGTAACTGCGATCTGCAAGGTACGCGTCGAGGGATTTGACACCCTGTTCGGTTTTCAGGTCACCGACAGTCATTGTTTACTGATATAGTCCACGAAAATTCCACACCAAATATAAATACTTCTTTCGACTTTTAACGTCGCAGATGGAAGGAGGGGGAAATTGTGGAGGTCCAACACAAGTATTGTTCAACATAAACGGATAAGTTTTGGACCAGGATATAGCTTAAAATTTTTCCTTATTTAGAAATGATATTATTAAACTTTCACAATAAATTATTTAATGACATCTTAGTTTAACTATTATATAAATAACTCAATTGAAACTTTTTGTTGTACAGTGCTGCCTCTTTAAGCAGTACCCGAAACTAATCGGCCAATGCAGTGGTTTGGATAAGTCGTCAATGAATTAGGGTAATGATTTAAATACATGAAAGAAACTGAATAACCTTAACTATTATGTCAGACTTTTGTGCTGGGAACGTTTGTCAGAAAATTTATGGTCACTGGGAACGTTAAATTCTCACTGTGTGGTTGGATTCTTATTTTACGTGTTATTAATTAACAGCTGATCTGTTAAAGGAATTTTTGTGACTTTACTTTTAATATTAATTTTTAATCATTTACCGTCTTAATTGCTTAGGATATCGAACATCAGCATGTTTCGAGTTCCGTTTGCAAAGGGTCTGGGGCTACCTTTGCAGCAGGTATCCCTTTGCGTTAGGGGAACTGCAACTAAAACTCCAGAAAAACTGGAAGTATTCATCGATGACAAGAGGGTGCTTGTCGATCCAGGGACGACAGTTTTGCAGGTGAGGTTTTTGTTAAGTTCAATTCGGTAGGATAATACGGTATCCATCATTCGTATATCCAAAGCATTTATATGAATTTATTAGTTACACTTAACGAGAAATAGTATTTTCATTGTTCTAAACGGATATTATTAAATTTAAATATGTTTGCTTAGTTTGACCGGTTGCAGTTACATGAAATTATAAATAATGTAAACCATAATATAAGAGAGTTATAGACAGTATTTCAGTTATAAAAAATGTATATAGAGTTCTCAGGTTTATATCCAGTTTATATCGCTTGTAATGTTTTGATAGCTCCCTCTGCCATCGTCTTCAGGTAACCGATTATTGTATAATGGCCTAAAGTCATAATTTAATAAAATTTAAATTTACTTCGCACCAAATGTTTAGCCCAGTGCTTCACACTGACCCCCCTCAAAACCCTACCTCCCGACTCATCAGAAGCTGAACTCCATCTGTGGGAACTTTCATTCCAGCATGTCCTACAGTCTAGACAAAGCCCTGGACTCAATATCCTATAACTTTATCTCCAACCTTTCCCCCCCCCCCCCAAAGCACGAGTTCATTGAATTGTACATACAATAAAACCATCTGTGTGTGTGTTTATACCTTTGCCTTTATTTGTTTGAATGGTGGTTGTAGTATGTATGTTATGAAGTGGTATCAATATTTAAATATTGACAACTCTAGGGTGGATGTGTCTGTAATGAAATGTGGTGTCAAGATGGTGGGGTGTCCAGATATGCATCTCCCATCCCCCATCCAGCCCTTGCCTCTTCCCAGGCCCTTAAAGAAATAAAGTTGGTGACCTGGTGGGGGTGCAATTGTTTACGACCCATAGTTAGCAGAGCAGCAAATTTTGTCTGCTCTCAGATCGTTGTCTGCCTAGCCGATCACTTGAATGGTCTTCCCTAACCTTCTGATGTAATGGGGCGCGGTTGCCTCCCGAAAAATCAAGTTTCTCCAAACTCACAAGGTGTCTACCATCTATGAACCTCAGGTAAGTCATCTTCTTTCTATCTCTCTGTCCTTTCGCCATTAATTATATATATATATATATAAAGATTTTTCTTCAGGCTTGAAAAGAAAACAATTGTATTGTTTACTGAATGTGATTAATGCTATGATGCACCACCACATCACAAATAAGAGCTCTGATTGATGCTAAATTTTTCTTTCTCTTGGAGAACTTGCTCCAAAAACACTAGCAGTTAAATTGTTAAACTCTTAGTTAGGAAGTTGCTGTTGTCTACCTTTATTATGAGAATGTTATCAATCTTCCCACACAATCAGTTCTTTAATTCTACCCCAAATTCCTTCCTAAGAGATTTCATCTGCAAAGACTTTACTGAAAACTTGTAGGCTATGTCATTCACATCTTGTAACACATGGTATTTATTTATGAAGAGAATGATATTATTGAATAGACTTACTTTTATAGTTTAAAGAATTATATGATATATATATTTTTTTTCATGAAATATATACATACAAATTTATCAATGTTAAATGTTGGTTCATAAATTTTGGTCTATTGTACGTGTGTGCAGGCTGCTGCAATGGTTGGAGTTGAAATACCTCGCTTCTGCTATCACGAACGTTTATCTGTGGCTGGAAATTGTCGCATGTGTCTTGTAGAGGTGGAGAAATCCCCTAAGGTAAGTTAACTCTTGTCTAAAAATTGAGTATATAACAGTAAATTTGAGAAAATTAACATTATACACTGTTCCCTATGTTTCAGTGAAATGACAAAATAATTATACCATATTTTTTTGTTGCTTCATCTCTATAAATAATAATATATTTTAAGAATTGTATAATTTGGATCTATGGCTTCATTCTATTTTTGAATAAGCTTTCAAATTTATTTTTTATTACTGGTTCTAATTCAATTATACAAGTGACCAGAAGCATTGTTACACTTTGTGCTTTAAAATAATCGTATCACATCCTTGCTAAGCTATCTTGCCATATAAATTTTTTAGAAAAAGGCTCAAATTATCAATTGTTTTCATCTTGCAGATCAACAGCTCATTCAACATGTCATACCATATCTGAAATCTAGATTCAATCACTCAATTTTTGATTCATCAATCCAGAAATAAGTCATTTATAATTGTTTGATTTGTGTGGTAATATTTTTGACTATTTTACAAATTCTCAAAAAGAAACGATGTAATGTGAATAATTTTCATTAGTGTTCTGTGCATATTATTCTGTCAAGTCCCTTTCATTTTTAAATGGCCAGGAATTTTATTGCAGTCTGATTACTAGTTTGGTTTTCAATGTGAGAAACCCTCTCCCTACCTACCTCCCTCACCTCTTCCTCTCCACCCCCTCTCCCGTATCTCTCTCTTTTCTCCAGTGGTAAGTCCCCCTACCCTATTTCCCTGTTTCTTTCCCTTACTAAAGTCTTTTTGCATCATTTCCGCTAACAAACTTAAAGTTACAATGTAGCTTTGAGGATTAGGTTTATCTTTTTATGCTAAATAGACCAGGAAAATTTTGTTGAATTATTAAAGTCCTTATTTTTAATAATAGTGACATTTAAAAATTATGTTCTAGCCAGTGGCTGCATGTGCGATGCCAGTAATGAAAGGTTGGCGAATAAAGACCAACTCTGACATGACACGCAAGGCCCGTGAAGGTGTCATGGAGTTTTTGTTGGTGAACCACCCTTTGGACTGTCCAATTTGTGATCAAGGTGGTGAATGTGATCTCCAAGATCAGAGCATGGCATTTGGAAGTGACAGGAGTCGCTTTGTTGATATAAACTTTTCTGGTAAAAGGTGAGACGTTATTGCAAATGAAAATACACTTTTTGTATATATTGCCCTGTTTTTTTGATTGATTTTGAAATAATTTTGTTTATGGCAACTATATTATTTCTTACTTGTAGGGCTGTTGAAGACAAGGATATTGGGCCTTTGATAAAGACTATAATGACTAGGTGCATCCATTGTACAAGGTGCATTCGCTTTGCATCTGAGGTGGCTGGTGTAGATGACTTGGGCACCACAGGACGAGGAAGTGACATGCAAGTGAGTAAAATCTTGAATTGAAGTTTAACTTTAGTATACACTATTACATTTTTTAAACTCTGTGTAATTGTCAAATATAATTCTCTTACATTAATGCAACATTTTAAAGTTGTGGAAATACATAAATAACTTTGTATAGTTTTAACAATTGTGCTGCATAGTGAATTATGGTCCGAAAATCATAGTTTTCATAATATGAATTGGATTATGCACTTTAACTGTTAATAAATATTATAATAAAAGTATTTACAATAACCTGAATAATTTATTTTTATAAAATTGTTTGTTACCTACAGATAGGCACTTATGTTGAGAAGTTTTTCCTGTCTGAGTTATCTGGAAATGTAATTGACTTGTGTCCTGTGGGTGCATTGACATCAAAGCCGTATTCCTTCACTGCACGTCCATGGGAAACAAGGAAGACTGAAAGCGTAGATGTTCTCGATGCTTTAGGTAGTAACATTGTCGTTACAACAAGGACTGGCGAAGTTTTGAGGATACTTCCTAGGGAGAATGAGGTAAATTGTGTTATGTTAGTTTGGTTGACATTCATATTTCTGACTCATTTTATGTTGATATCATTTTGACACCCAGTGATCATAACATGGAAAATATTTTATTATTTCTACAACCTCCTTCTCACAAATATACTTATCAATGTTCACATTTATTTTAAAACTCCTTTTTTATGCTTATTGGTTTATCTTAGAAATTTATGTGGTCATACGACTTTTTATCTTCCAACATAGGACATAAATGAGGAATGGTTGTCTGACAAAGCCAGGTTTGCTTGTGATGGTCTGAAGCGCCAAAGACTTGTGACACCTATGCTGAAGAATTCCAGTGGAGAACTAGTGCCCGTGGACTGGGAGAATGCACTCATCACAGTCTGCAAGACACTGAAGAATGCTGGGGACAGTGTGGCTGCAATTGCTGGAGGGATGGCTGATGCTGAGGTAAAATTTTGTGTAGTATGGGAGCTGTTCTGGTGTTTAGCAAACGAGAGTAGAGAAGTAGACTAATGTTGCCACTTCATTTTACTTCAACCTGGACAAACCCTTATTTCAGCTGCATGGATGTTATAATATGTGACAATGCCACAATTTTGACAGTTTCAATGTCAAGTATGCTTCCATTAAAAAAGAGCTATATAAACAAAGATTGTTGTACATTGCCTGTGAAAGATAATGCATTGCCACAGAAATTACCAAATTAGTATTTTTGCATTGTGTTAAACTTCATTTGAATAAGGGAATGTGTGAAGGAGGTTTTAGCTGAATAGTTTAATATTTAATTGTACAGTCTATGCATTTATCTAAATCACACAGATGTTAATCACTAATCTCCTCCACCCTTTTTTAATACTACTATATTTTGCGTCTGATGGTCAAATGTATCTCAACTGTGTCAAACATTTGTTTGACCCTGAAATCAAGGGTGTTTAAAAATAAATTTATGGCATTTCAATCTGGTGTTCTGCTTATGGATTAACTATGAAATAGTGTGCAGTTCTTTGTGCTTATAGATGCCAGAAATGATGACAAAAAGTGATTAATCTGTTCTTCAGAATTGTAAAATATGTAAGAATCTTAAATTTCTAGAGTTAAAGTACTCAGCAAGGTTGTTATGAGACAAACAGCATTGAATATATTGCCAGTATTTTGAATATCAATATTTTTCTTCTAAATTAAACAAAGTGGAATTTTTGTTCTGTTATGTGATATAATTAATGACAGTTAATTTGAATGTGAACACTAAATTCTTTGCACATGTTCCTATTACTAATTTTGAATTAAAATTATGTAATAGTAATATTAACATTTTTACAGTCTGCATTGAAAATTCATGTTCTAATTTAGATTTTATTGTATCAAGAGTACCAGCAATATTCTGATAATGTGATATTTCTTAATTACAATTTTTTTTCCATTTAAACTTTAATTTGCATAACAAAAATTAACAACAAACTTTATAACTAGCTGTTTTACATTAACTATTTGAACATTCCACAGACTTGATAGAATTTTGTTTATGTTGTGTGCAGAGTTAATTATGATGACTTGCTTTAGAGTCAGATTGGAAACAGCTGTACTTGTTTTGTAGCAAGTTGTAGGCAAACCCTCTTATATAACTTGTTGTAGCAGCCTAAGTATAGATGTTGCTTGACCTATTTTCACCTTGAAGAAATTTTATTATTTGTTAGAAGCTCAAATTTAGTTTTCATATTCATAGTGCATTATAAGGCAGCATTTAGCACATTTTCAGTTACAAAAATTGAGATCAAAAGCTACAACACTTGCCAGTATTTCAAAGTACAGCAACTGACTATTATTTAACATTTTCAAATTTGATTAGTTTTAAAATAACTGTTATGTTTTTAGTAATATTTCAAATTGGATTTTATAATTTTTCCTCCTCTTTTTACATTACACACACAAGTCAAATTGAATTTCTTTCAAAATCCATAAAATTCTAATACTATTTTTACGTACTTCAGATAATATTTCACAATAATATTTGAAGAAATATTCACAGTATACCAGATAAACATTGTTTATACCTCCATTTATTTCCACCTTATCAATCATAATTTATGAAGAAGTCTTCTTTTTCTCAATTATTTTGAACAAGTTATGTAATCATTTATAACATATATATATTGAATAATTTGTTTTATTCTGAACTTATTCATGCTCCAAGACTTGTCCTCCACCACAAATAATACTGATATTTGAACCATACATAATTTGTAATTACACATTCAATTAATTTTAGATTTTCAATTCTTATCATCGTGCTTCATTTCATAAATTGTAAAGTTTGTATTTGTGAAAGTACATATCTGTTTTAACGTTTAACAGGCCCTTGTTGCCCTGAAAGATCTCCTGAACAGTCTGGGGTCTGAGGCACTGTGTACAGAACACACCTTTCCTCAAGATGGATCAGGAACCGACCTTCGATCCAGCTACATCCTCAACACTACTATTGCAGGTTGGAATATTAACCCTTTGGACTAACATTTTCAAACTTTTGCTTAGTATTATATTATGTTTGTGAATTTCTTCTTATCAGGAATTGAAGAAGCTGATCAAATTTTGTTGATTGGCACTAACCCAAGGTTTGAAGCTCCTCTTCTCAACTCTCGTATCCGGAAGGTTTACCTGCATAAAGAAGCAGGAGTTGCGTTGGTTGGACCCAAAGTGAACTTAACTTATGAGTATGATGTAGGTTAATGCTTATTTTAATTATTGGCTACAATATGTTAAAAAATATCCACTTTTTTGAGCTATCAATGTGACTTTTGCTTTATCAGGCTGTATTTAGAATAAAAAAGTTTATATTTTAAAATAATAATTCAAGAACTTGCAGGCTTTTCATTTTAAATTTTATTATGATCTACAATTTGTTTCCAGCATATTGGGGACTGTGACCAATTGTTGAAGGACCTGGTGGATGGTAAGCACCCTTACTGGAAGAAGCTGTGTGGAGCAAAGCGTCCTATGATTATTTTAGGTTCAGACCAACTAGAGCGCCCAGACGGTGCAGCAATCCTTGCGCTGGTGCAGCAACTAGCACGGAACACGACGACAGCTGCTAAGGTTATTTATTTCTCTTACATGTGTCTATATAAAAAGAGGAAATTATTTATTGACTACCTGAACTCCCCCACCCCCATACACACACTTTTCCATTACTCCAAACTACCTTATATATAGCAAGGAAAGATAAGTTGGGAAAGTCAAAATAATTAATTCATTTGGATGGAAAAGGGAGACACAAACCTTGCCCTAAATTGATAGTAGGGATTGACTGGCAGTAATTCTGGAAAATGTCAATTTTGGAAATCCTAAGCTCCTTTTGGATGGAAAAGGGAGACACAAACCTTGCCCTAAATTGATAGTAGGGATTGACTGGCAGTAATTCTGGAAAATGTCAATTTTGGAAATCCTAAGCTCCTTTTTTTCAGACAGTGAATGTCTGAATGGCATGACAGTCAGATGCTTAGTTATGGATTCAAACTTAGGTGTGACAGCCATTAGATGCCAACATTAGACACCCAACTTTAAGTAGTGATTTTGTGAGACTGGTTGCTACATGAGATTTTCCATCCTCATTAATGAGTTTGAGACAATCATTTCTAATATTGGTCTGAAAAGAAGACTTGAGTGTCATGTTTGGTTTCATTAAGACACCCAATTTTAACATTATTCTATCTCTTGTATGTTGCAGACACCAGCAGGGTGGAAGGTCTTGAATGTGCTCCACCGTGTGGCATCCCAAGTGGCAGCCCTGGACGTTGGTTACCAGCCTGGTGTCGCGGCTATCCGCAACAAGCCACCTAAGGTGCTCTTCTTGCTGGGAGCTGATGAGGGCGTTATCACTAGAGCAGATTTGCCCAAAGATGCTTTCATTGTTTACCAAGGTAAGAAAAAATTCAGATAAACATTCAGCACTAGACTTGATAACTTTAACCTATTTCCAAATGAACCAAAATTAAAGTGTTGTTGGAAAGAAGAAAATTTGATCCTCCTTTATTTGGCACGAATAAGAGGTAAGTTCTAAGCAAATTTATGAAAGCGAAATATTTAACCATACTTCCAAATTTAGGACACCACGGAGACATGGGCGCTTCGATGGCAGATGCTGTCCTTCCTGGAGCTGCATACACAGAGAAGCAGGCCTCATATGTCAACACTGAGGGGAGGGCCCAGCAGACATTGGTGGCCGTCAGCCCTCCTGGACTTGCACGGGAAGACTGGAAAATCATTCGTGCCATGTCAGAGGTAAGCAGTAATTTTTATATACTGGTGAATTTGATTTCTTAAGATGCTGTTTGTTTCAATAATCTCTAGGAGTTCATTGCTTTTGTCAAACATTTTCTTGGATCATCCACAGTTTATCTTGATCACTAAGGGATTGTCACAAAATGTCTTGGCAACTTTTTTAAAAATCCATATTATATTGTTGTATATCTTTTCGCCAAATTTCTCTTGACTAGATCAAGTCAGTGCTTAGTAATTCACATGTAAATTTTTTAAATTCTCATTTTAATAAAGATTCCTCAATGATTTTTCTTTAATATAGGTAGTGTATCACATATTTCATTATTATTGTTACTTAATTTTGGAAAAGTATTTACAATTCATTATATTCAGAGCTTCCTCCTATCTTCAAACCAAAGACTTTGTCATTTGCTTGATTTGACACAAGTCAATATGAAGTTTAGAGAATTTGTTTCATAATTATGTAATTATTACACAATAAATCAAATCTCTGACCTACGTCAAATTTGTCTACAGTTTGTTGGGAAAATAACTGTAGTTTACATTTTATGAATCTTAAGTACTTTGTATCTTTATTTTACCTTATAGTAAACAGTCACATCAAATATTTATTATTATTACATGTTTAGTGTATTATTCAGGAGATTTCAGCTTTTTACCATAGTTTCAATTTATTTTGTTTGTGATGGTTTAATCTTTAAATAACCTACTCTCATAAAATAGTTGAATTGATCAACATACTAAAGTAACTATATGTTCATTGCTATTCTGTTTGGTATCTTTTCCAGATTCTGGGGAAAAGGCTACCCTATGACAATTTGAATGAAATTCGACAGCGACTCAATGACGTTTCCCCGAACCTTGTGCGGTATGGCAGTGTGGAAGATGCAAACTACTTCGTTCAGGCCCTGGAACTCTCCAAGGTAACTTGTTTTCATTTTACTAGTTGTATTATAATCTTTTCTGATGTTTAAGTCTATTTACAGAAGAGTATAAAATATGTTCACATTTCCAGCTGTTTTGTGCCAAATAAGATTCATAGCTTTATAATATAATGCAACAATATCTGAATTACTTTAACTTATCTTGACTGTTCTCCTTGGGTTTCTACCCACCTAAAAACATGTCCCTCAAAACATTTATGCTTCTATTCTATTCTGTTGCAACATTTGTTTAACAATAGTATCAGTCATGCAGATCCATTCCTGTTTAATTAATTTTTTCATTATCTTCATTCTTAAATTAATTGAGAAAATTAAAATTCCTTCCTGCTTATATTATTAGTTCGCATGAAATTATTCTGCATATGTTCTGGTTTAATTTAGTTGAATATTTGTAAATTGTTTGCTTATTCATAAATCAAATATTCATTGACTTGGTAAAGAGAGAACATATTTTAAGCATTCTAAAATTAAATTATTTTACTGACATTTTTGGCCATAACCATTGGAGCAGATGGACTGCAACTCTAAATTCTTCACATGTAAATACTTCAATACATTTAATAATGTTTTCTGCTGAGGGAATCAAGAAGTAAATTACATGAATTACTAAATTTTATGCCTGAGGAAGTCTCAAATATGATGACTTATTGGCTGTGTTTTTATTCATTGTTAACTGAAAGTTTTTAAACATGATTGATTTGGGTCAAGATTCTTCAAAAACACTGTTTCACATAAGTGATCACAAAGTTTAGCCTAGGAAAATACATACTTTTAAAAAGTTGTTCCATGTAACTTCTAGTAGACTTTTTGCACATTTGAGTCTCGCAGGCAAGTTCATAATATTATCTGAATAGTAGTCATTATTAATACCTAAGTATGCCTTTAGTGTTGAAGGTGGTGTTTGATAATAGTATGAATCTTGTTCCAGAGCGTGACTTCAAAACTTAGTGGCTCTCCACTGGACGTGAAGCAGAAAGTCTTGGAAGACTTCTTCATGACGGATCCCATCAGCCGTGCGTCACCAACCATGGCCAAGTGCGTGCAGGCGGCTCTCAAACAGAAGCAGTCAAAGTACTAAAACTCGAAAGGAACTAGAAGAGAGTAATTTATTTTGATATTCAAATGTGGAATTCCACTCTTGAACACTATTCGTGGATGTTTACTCCTGACTTAACTGGATTAGAAAGCTTAATAATGGCATTTACACAGGTTAACTTTTCCTTTGAGTTTGTATAGTGTTGTAAATAGTTTGCAGTAGTGAAATTATTTCCCTGGATCATTTGGACCTAATCTATTTTGTAAATTGATAATATTTCACTATATTTAGTGATTTTAAGTCATTGAAGAAATTACAATTTTATGTGAGCACTGTAAATATCCAAATGTAATAAAGAACAGCTGATATATCTATCTATTGTAATTAATTTCCTGTAATATTGTTGGGGGTAATTCTTTTGGACTACAGCAAGGATTTCAAGTTTTTTACAGCTCCAAATTAACCCTTTAGTAGTCACATGATTTCTACCATATTTCCAGCATATATTTGAGCCACGCTGAACAGGAATATACTAGTCTTTCCCACCTGGAACCCTGCGTACCTTCTCGTAGAATGGGCTATGTTCTAGGAGAAAGTAAATCTGTAATACTGTTAGGCAATTCTGAAATAGCAGTGGCTGTTCACAGCCGAGAAATGAAGGGTTAAAAGTGAAGAACGAAATATCTGGACAGATTGAAATCTTAGGTAAGCTGCCACAAATTTTCATCTATGACTTTTTTGGAAATACCATGAAGCATTTGGCAATTTCCTGACAGACAATTGTACCATCATAAATGTATAATTTTAATGAAGTGCAACATGTACTTCAAGTCTTTGGCATACCATTACTTTTCATTATGCACGTGTCTTCCTATTTTCTGCTGCGTCATGGTTAATACGTTGTCTATCTTTGCTGGATTGAGTGCCTTGACGTTGCTAGGCGACCGCGCAGTGTTTACAAGATGCACTGGGGTTGGACGACGGCGCTAGATCTGCAGGCGAAGGCGGCGGAGCTGGGAGGCGGTTTGCCCGCGGACGCGGAGGTGAGCGTCCTGCTGCTGGGCTGCGGCGACGCCCGCCACGTGCTGAGGACGCTGGCGCAGAGCTACCGTCACCCGGACACTCGCAGCGTCGTCCTGTACGTGTTCGAGGACCGCGTCGAGCTGCTCGCCCGTCAGCTCCTGCAGATCACCTTGGCTCTGGAACGACGCCCCGCGCCGGAGAAGGCGCGTCTCTTCATGGAGCTGTACGGCAACGCGTTCCTGCGGCCCTCCACCGCCAAGTACCTGGTCCAGAAGAGCAGAGTCCTGACCCGCTCTCTGGACGACGCGCAGCGTCTCCCGGCTCTCTTGCGTCTGGATCTGCTCAAGCACCGCCTGCTGGACGCCGTCGAGGACGTGCTGGCTTTCTGGAAGACGCCGGGCGACTTCGACATGGGCGCCGAGTGGGACGCTCGTCTGCGACGCCTGTTGGGGACGCGCTACGACGCCAAGGCGGGCGTCTTCGACTGGGACTACTACATGCGGCTGAAAGACGCCGACGGCGCCGAGCGCGTGGCGGCGGGCGAGTACAAGCAGTTCCGCAACAACGGCGTCGCCTTCAGCTGGCTGGAGACGGAGGCGGCGGTCAGCAACCCCACGCTGGCGGCGTCGGTGACGCGCGAAGGCCGACGTCTGCGCCACGACGGCTACCGCGGAGACGTGCGGACGGGCCCCTTCTTCGCGTTCGGCGTCGCGACGGAGCAGAGCGGCTTCGACCGCCGAGCCAACGGACAGCTCGTGGCTGGGTCCACGGACCTCACCGACGTCAACCTGCGCCAGATGTTTCACGAGCTGGAATACCGGCGTCCCTACGAGCATCGCCACGAAGACGACGATCGGCATCGCGGTGGCGTCGTCATCACGGAGATCACCACGGTGCTGGCGTCCTCTGACGTCGACGCCTCCGGGGATCCTGACGCCGACGGGTCGGTGGCGGACCTCATGGACGCCCCACGGAACTGCTCCGTGTTCCTGTGCTCGGATCCGGACGTGGCGTCGTTGCTGAGCAAGGCGTCCCTGCGAGGGCGCTGCGGCGTCGCCGTGGTGGGGGCGGCCTTGAGACACGCGCTCGTCCCGGACCTGCGCCGCGTGCTGAGCGACGACGCCCTGGTGATGGTCGAGGGACGGAAGTACGAGGTGGCGGACGGCAAGCGCGGCGACGCCGCCAAAGAACTGGAAGACACGCTGCGAGCCAAGGCCGACGCTTGCGGACTCAAGTGGCTGCGGGATTTCGACGGCTGCAAGGACGAGTACGCGCTACTGCGGGTTGCGTAGAGCCACTATGTATTTTCAATAAACCTGCGATCATTACCGATCTGCCTTCTTTGTGCTTCAAAATATAGTTATGGTGCTTATCTTTCTCCTTCGACTTGGCCTTAATCTTTTCCCGTCACACGAAATACCAGGCCTGTACCGATATCTAATTAAAAACATTATTATTTTCCAGGTTATTCATTATGTTCGTAAAATCAAAGATTTGCTGTGATCGTTGTCGGTCTCAACCACGGCCTTCGTTTAACAGCCTAATCCTCTTCCTCGCCATTCCATCTCTAATCGTCCCCGTTCCTTCCCCCCGCGTCTCTCTTCATAATTAGTGGAGGTAATTTTATAAAATATCTGGAAAATGTTTGTCATTTTGAAAATAAATATCAGTACTCTCAAATTTTATGCCACTTGAGAGAGGTTTCCGTGTAATTTGAAAACCGACGTCATCAGGAATAAACATCTCAAAATCCCCAGAAATATTTACTTGCAGTCCGTAAAATTGGTGTCAATATGATTTATTCCTTAACACTGATTTTCTGTTAAAATAAAAGTCAACTACTTTGAATCCATATCACACAACGCAAAGAGATTAGGATCAGTAAGTGGAATCACTGAGAAACATTTTATTCCTTATTCGTGGCGGTTTACAAAAAAAGAAAGTTCAATTCCAAATCGCAAATAAAATAATGTTTTTGAAAAGATAATACAGAGAACTTTAATCGTGTAACCCTTAAAGCATTTGGAACATTTAGGCCCATTTAATTAGACAAGGGAACCATTAATAGTTATGGCCAATGGTGGCAGAGGAACGACAGTAAATACATCTGTTTATAAGTTGTGTTCTTAACTGCATTAGGTTTCTTAAAACAGTGCCCAAGTAGAGATGTTTAACGATGAAAGTTGACCAACGGAAGTCGCAGCTCCAAGTAGTGAAAACTCTGTTGTCCATGCGTGTTTGTGCTCTCTAGTGAGCGTGTAATGACTTTAAACTATATACTTTTTATTTAATTTATTTGTGTATTAATTGTAATTAATTATGTATCTTATTTTGTTATTAAAATTATTTGTTATTTGTAGTGCACGACGTATTCTATTTTCTCAACCGAGGACTAATGGAAACAATAAATCTAAAATCTATTAGTTTTTCTAAACTGTTTCGTCTGATCCCGTCCGCCATATTGATGGCCGTGTAAATTGCACAGATGGTGGCTAGATATTTTAACACAGGACAAGCTATCCACTTTGTTGGTATAAACAAGATAACTGAACTGTCTTTGGTTCTTGGAAGAAGTGGACTGTGCGCTGAAATCGATTGTAGGAGTTCTTTCTCATGAATTTGCTACTTCAAAGTGAATGCTGTCATATCCTGACAGTCAATAGTGAAATTAGAATTAGAGTGTCATTTGCGTGGAGGACGAACCTAATGATTTTGGTTGTTCCGCTTGTCATCTACGATGGTGCTGCCGCTTGCGGCGGCGTCCGCGACTGACAAGGCCCGTCCCCTGTAACAGGAAGGAGCTGAGCTGATGCCGAGCAACATGTCACGGCGGTGTGGAGGTCGCCACGTTCCAACCTTACCTGATTCACCCCCGACGGCATCCACTGCGATTCACCGCCGCTTCCCAGTCCAGAAACCTCGCGACGACCGCGTCTTCTCGCAAAAGGTGCCGCAGCAGATGTTAGAGTGTAAAGGGAACCCTGAAATAATAAGGGGACCACGACACCGGACTCCAACGTCACCAAACTTTACCAGAAATACCAACTATTTATATTGTAATACAACCTAACATATACAAAACAAATTTATAAACGAAAGTTATACAGACTAAATGACCTAAATGATGAAAAAACTAGAAGAAAATATGCAGGTATGTGCCCTCTCATGGAAGCAATGGATTATAAAAAAAAATGTAAAATTGAGATAGTAAATCCTGGTTCATACATTTACCGTGTAAATGGCCGTAGAGAAGAAAGCTTCTTCAAATTTATAATTAAAATGAATTGTACATTTCTTAACATACGTTGAATTTGAGGAGTAAAATTAGGTATAGACTGGTTACTTAAAATACGAAAAAGGTCTTAAAAACACCAACCAAATAAGTATAAGAAAAAGTGAATAAATAAATAAGACGAATGAATATCAAATACAGCCAACTTACATGAAGTGAGATTACCTTCAACTCTTAGAATCGGAAACATATATTTAAATTTATATGGTATTCACGGTCACGGGAGAATATCAGTAGATACAAAGAAAATAGGATAGTATGAATGAAGAGAAACACTCGTTGAACAGTTATTGTTGTATTGGTTTTTAAAGTAATTTATTGTCTGTTTATTTAGAGTGGAAATTTTAAGAAAGAAGTAAGAAGAGGTTACGATCTTTGATTTGGCACAGAGGTGTGGAGTTTCTGTGACTGATACAGCACGGAAATTTGATTGTTGTTAAGTGTAACTATATTGTAACGTGTAAATAGTGTTGTGGATAGAAATACACGCGTATTAGAAAATTTAGCATTAAAAAGAAGTAAGGAAGGCTTCCACATATGTACAGAGGAATCGACATTTATATCGTGCACTGCGGCTAACGTTACTCTGGTATAACGCATCCTGGATTGAAGTGAGTATTTCTAGAAATTATAATATTTTAGTGACTCTCTTTTCTTTAAAGGTTGTTATTGATCTAAGAATATTACACTTGGAACGAATAACAAATTTTTATTTGGAAAACAGTTTGTCTCTTGGTAAGTATACGTAAGCTAGTCCAACAGAAATTTAAAAACACGAAAGTATTATACCTGCAATATTGGTCTGGTTTGAAGAATGTTCAGTATCTTTGTTGTTGGATAGGTTAACGTAGACTTAGTCAAAGAGTATCTCAAATAATTTAAGATACTCTTTGTACATAGCTACAGCTGATGATAATTAATTATTTATGTTACGGCAAATGCAAAGAGAAATTAAGCGAGAATATTTATATTAGGGACGAGAAAACTGTCTTATTTATTATTAATATTAGTGTTGTTACTGTGCCTAAAGTAACATTACAGGATATTGCTCGTATCAAACGAAAATAATGCAACTTTGACGAGATTCTGTATGTATTCAAAGGAACAAAGCACACATTAATAATTCTAGAGTTTCTCTATATATACATTCGTTTAGTTCACGGGGAAAAAATATATACAATGCAAAGAAAATAACAATAAAGGTAACTGTTAGTATACATGTACTACAATAATATAATGAAATATACAAAGACGTTAAGTGTCCAATGTTATTTAGACTTCACAAATTCCTTTTGAAAGTTAGTGAAGAATGGTTTTGTTGCTCAAAAAGGTCAGTTTCATGACGAGGAATTTACCTGCAGAATGCTGAGGACTGCGATGTAGGCCAGGAAGGCCATGGCGATGTCCTTGCTGCTGAAACCCACGTCCTTGTCTTCTTCGAGTCTGCACGAATAAGGATAAACCACAATTTGTGCTTGCGGACGAAGAAAAGCGAGGGGAGGGACTCACTCACCTGTGTCCAGTGAAGTGTTCGAGGGGCTCTTCAGGCTGAGGTCCGTAGTGTACCAGAGGGTGTGAGTAAGAGTAAGGAGCCAAGGCCTTCCTCAGCTGCAGCGTGGACGCGGCGTCCGTCCTCTCACCAGACCCGTCTGCGACAAACACACCAACAGAAGAAGGGGATAAATGATGGCGTTCAGTGTAGGTGTTTAAGACGAGACACGTAATGGCGAACTATCTGTATAAGGTAGATTACTGTTAACTATAAAATATATTTTTTCAGGTCAAATATTCAGGTACCTGGCAATGTGCAACCCACAACAAAACCAGGCTGAACCGATTAATAAAACGTAAGGAACAGAGTAAATATGATAGCACATTTACACTTGCAAATTTATTTCTGGTTGTTTCGGGAGTTCAGTTCAGTATGTTCTTACCTAGTGGCAGCACTGCAGGGGGAGGTTCTGGTGTGTTGTCGGCCATGGAGACGGGAATCCCCGAAGTCACGAGAGCGAAGGCGAAGAGTACCAGGGAGGAGGACGCCATGGGAGAGAAACTGCGGACAAGGCGTCAATGTAACAAGACATTGCATTGCATTCTTTCTCCTAAGTGATTGCTTTGGAAGCGTTTCACATCGCAGCTCTTACTTGTACTCAAATAGCTTATTACTTACCGAATTGTGCTATGATAATAGTTTTACTTAGGACAAATTGCCATTCTTCTCGCCCCAAGGAATGACGTTTCTCACGTAGTTCTTTGAGCTGAGGACGCGTCAACTTCACAGGTAGAACGTGGAGATGTTCACCGAGTCGTAATCAGACCTGCATGAATTGTTCGGGGAGACTGGGAGAGACGACCCGGGACTCTCCTTTATAAGAAATGACTGTGTCGCTGAAAGTGGGATTATTTTCTCAAGCTTGGAGCGGGAAATGAACCAAGTCCAACTGGCCGTGGAAGACGCACTCTGGAAAACACGCAGAAAAGTCACGGACGTGCTCTGATGCCACGGTTATTCACACATTAAACATTCCATTGTCAGACGAACGATGCTTCATATGAAAAATGACCGTAATACCGTGTTTCATCAAAGGAAATTGACATGAAATATGTGTTTAGAAGGAGGACAGTATTCTGGCATGGGGATATAAGGAGCACTGAAGTACTCCATCTTAAGATGACAAAGCATTCCCGTCCTCTTACATTAAAACTATGAAGTTATCTTGTTTACTAAGAGATACCCATACCATTCCCAAATAAAGTGTTATTAAAGTAAAAAAATACAGTTATCCTACAATCCTTTACTTTTCGGCAACATATATAGATATGCAGTATCATAAAGAGCAAATGAAAATTCACTGAAATATGTTAAGACAGGCAGGCAAGCGTTTTATTTCCATATACAAGAATTATATGAAGGCCTCTTTTTTTAATAGAGGGGAAAACTCCAGTTTCGATCATTTTGAGTCTTGAACGTAAACGAATGAAACAAATGAGACAAGAAATATTGGTTACTATTCTCACACCCTTCCGAATGACGGGAGACGAGTCTGCTGTAGGTACCCAACATTCCCTTCTCGGTGTCTCCACAAGATTTAGGAGGCAGCTGGCTGACTGATCCAATGGGATCAGCGGACAACTCTTACGGTATGCCCAAGTTCTTCGACCCCAGTACATACACCTCCTAACATAAGTGAAGGTACCTCGGACTGTGAAAATCTTTTTTTTAAAAAAAAAAACAGTACGAGGCATCCCCAACGCAGTCAGGTGAGCCCCACGAGGTATCCCTTATCTTCCATTCGGAGAAGTATATTTACGTATATTGTTGTTAAACTTTGATAAGTTAACTGCAAGAGGTGTTCCATTGTTATAATAATGTAGAACTGAGTTGAATTGATATAGAAATATGGATAATAGCCTTTTTTTAAAGAAAAAGGACAATGAATTGTACCACTATTAAAATAAGACCTTAATATGTAAACTGCAAATCATTTTATTACATATTCGTAGATATCGTATCCCAGTAATTGTTTTAAGTTCTGCCTTGGGACCGGTTGATAAATTGAATAAAGAGTTGACGTGGTGCTTTCGGCCATTGACGTGATTGGCACTGATTAGTCCCTGCGAAAGGCTGATACTATTTGTTTTGACTTTACTGAAAACTGCAAAATTTGAAAATTAGTTTAAATAGTGGAGGATAATCGTCAACTAGTATTAGGTGTTTCAAAATACTTACAGAATGCAAAACTCCGAAAAAATTAACATTGGCCGAATTATCACTATAAATCAGTGTTAATTTTTGAAATGTGGCTAGTTTGGAAGACAGACGTATAAGCCATTGCCAATAAATATTAAGCGTCTCATCTAACACTTGTTTGACATTAACAACATATTATTTACTCAATCAAACGAAAAGTGTCGCATATAACGTAAACAGAAATTAGTTATTGTTACAATTTTTTTTAAAAAAAATTAGCTTAGTATTAAACCAGCTAGGTACAAACTTAACAGGTCTTGAATTACAATATTAATAGCCAAGTTAACCCATTCAAATAGTAAAAAATACAATTAAATAAAAAATTTAGGACATGAAAAATAGTACGTCCTATTCCCGCTCTGGAACCTCTTCAGGAGAACATAAACAATAATTTAAATAATTTATCTCGTGAGTTTATCAAAAGATGAAATAAAAAATTCCAACTAATTTTGCTGTACACGTGTTGCAGTCGAAATGCTTATTTATATTAAACTAATCTTTGGGGATTGTTAGTATCTTTGGAGGACCAGAGTTAATGCTTGCCACCGTCCAGAGATGGCGCGTCTAGCGCAGTCAGGGAGGGCAAATCTGTCTATCGACCCCGTCTGCACTCTCCCTTTCCCAGCCCTTCACACCGCAGAAAACCCTTAACCCGATCACGTCACGTCCTGGCCAGGTTAAAACTGTGACGTCACCGTTTAAGCGTACACATAATACCCTCGGAAATCCACAGAAATGTTCTGTCGGCAATGGTCGCTATTTATTAAACATAATCCTGTAAAAAAAATTACGGTTTATTGGAAGAATCACGAATATTAATAGAGGAAAATTATCTTATTCTTTATCTATCTGTTATCTTTCCATGATTATAATTTATTTCTTCTACTTTGCTTTTAACATATCTATTCGCTTGCTTAAACATATTTTGCTGTTACCACAATTTTTGATTTTCCTGATTTGTGGTTAATCCTCGTACGTTGAAAAAAAGCAAATTAATATTTTTTAGTATATAATGCCCATAAATTATATTTGTTTACTCTGAGCTGCTAGTCATATTTACATGGTGTTAGAGCGGCTGAGAAGGGAAGCGACTTACGTTGAATAGCCTCTGCAAACTCTGTGTAAAGGGATGAAGCAGGGATTCAGGAAGGAAGGAAGCGGTAAAGCATGAAGAGGAGGGAAGTCTCTTCAGCAAATCTCGCGTAGGAAGCGGAAGGACACGAGGGAACGAAGAAAAGGTAAAAAAAGAGGCAAAGACGCGAAGTGGGCCACCGCAGAACTGAAAGTCCCCTCGTGGCAAACGACCTGCTCGTTAAATAGACAGAGGACGAGCAAATATAATCAGACGATAGACTTCTTACTTTCAAGCTCCGGAAAGTTTCCCTTTTTAGGAAAGTGTTCATTAAACTACAGTATGAAATGTTACAGAAACTATTAACTGTCAAATAAAGGTGAGAGCATAAAACATACTTTAACAGTCAAATCGATAATTTGAGTATCCACCATTTTCCATCCAAAACTGTTCGTGCCGTGTAATAACGTGCACGTTTTATAGTCGTCGATAAAATGGGCTATAAATCTGAAACGTCCCGTGAACACTCTAAACGTTACAGCTAGAAATATTAATTATTTAGGTTCTTATAAAAACTACGGAGCCAATGTATTAGTCTAATAAGTGAATATAGCCCATGCAGATTTGATGGTTACGAATAATTAAATACTGGTGACGAGTTCTTTCCTTCTTTTCAGACGGTTAATTCCTCCCAGTTTTGGGCCAAGTCTCTATGGCCTTTGCTCTTTTGTCCATTATTTTATTGATCCCTCTCCTCCCCTGCTTCATCTGTTTTCGTGACTGAACTCAATGTAAGTTCTCCTGCTGAAACTTTCCTCTTCAGTTCTTCAGCTACCGTATAAAACGTAGCTAAAATAGTAAATGTGTTTAATCGATGCCTGAAACATGAGGCATGAATAGTACATTAAGTTTCAGGATCGCTAATTATTTACTCCTGATCCGTTCAGATAGTCAGTGTTTTCGGGTTACCATTGTTGGCGAATAGTATATACTCTGAAAGATTAAAGTATAAGCATGTAGAAGCCCGAAAGTTGAGGTAATGTCTGCGGTTGCTTGTGCAAGAGAATCTTTAGAGAAAAAAAAGAAGATCGGCGCGCGGGCGGTTCGTTGTGATCAGTTTCATGACTAGCGGCA
The DNA here is from genome assembly GCA_034510155.1 of Eucriotettix oculatus. Lineage (NCBI taxonomy): Eukaryota > Metazoa > Arthropoda > Insecta > Orthoptera > Tetrigidae > Eucriotettix > Eucriotettix oculatus. The sequence continues at coordinate 18,096,215 of CM067379.1, forward strand.
ATTGTAAGTAATGTAATAAAACTTCACTTTTTACCATACATACAATCAAAATCAATGACAAAACTATGTAAAATGCTTATTTATATAATTAAGAATGATTAAAAACGCATTGGGGTTCAAATCATCAATATTATTGTTTAATTTGAGATGTATTACACTGATCAAATCATAGCGGGAGTTTCTTATAAATCAATTTGTTTATGGAGCTTACTGTACTGACTTCTGTATGACTGAACTGATTTTCATAATTTTAATAAAGGTTTCCTCAGCCATGCAGAGTAGCTTGCTTGTTAGGTTCCCATGCCAACGAAAATAAACTTAATTAAGCAAATAAAAAAGACGCCCAATAAGACAGCATATGAATTTATTACTATTTAATTAACAAAAATATGACGTTTCCTCTCCCTTTCGTGACTTCCTCGGGCATAAAATTTAACAATTCACGTCATTCACTGCTGGACCCTCATCCGAAAAGATTATTAAATGTATTGTATTTCGGCTGCAGGAGTCAAGATGTAAATGACATGAACTGCTAAATTTTATAACTCAGAAAATCTCAAAAGAGAGACGAAACGTCGTATGTGGATTAACTAAATATTAATGAAATTAATTGATGACTTATTAGCCGTCTATTTGTTGTTTATTATTATTTTACTTTAACTATAGATTTATATCATATTTTAATTCAGTTCTATGAATTAACAGCAAATATTTATATTTATTATGTCACTTCTCATGACGATTCAAAGGAATCCTTTTATGATTAAAATGAATATTTCAATTGGCTAACATTATTTTCAAGTATTTCACATTATATTTCTGCCAATCGGGTTGCACTTGCCGCCTCACACATTCTCTCCGTCAAGTAATTAGTTTCAGTGAGAATAGTGTTCGTTGTACTCTTGCGTCATCTTCGGTTTCTTTCTGACAGAATGGAAATAGTTTTCAATTCGTTCTTGCATGCATGAGACTAAACTAATTGTCCTGTGTTGTTAGCATCTATCAGCCCCAGTGCTCTTCAGTATGGGTATAATTATGTTTTTATTATAATTTTCTGATATTCTTCTGTTTCGTGGATTTCGTAAACTATCCTGAACAGCCATTATATTAATCTTCATCAACTCCGCTGGAATGTTATCAATTCCTGACGCTTTACAATTGCTCAGGTCTGTCAAACTCCGACCTTGAAATATTATCCCACAACTGTTCATCATCCACCTCCTCTTCTTCTTCTATTACTAACTGATCTACATTCCCACCGTGATGCATCTCTTCTAGATATTCGTTCTATATTTCCGCCTTTTATTCTTTATCTAGAATTGTCTTTCCATCCGCTCTCTTGATGTTTTTGCTAATATTTTTCCTCTCTCCGAATGTGCCTTTGATTTTCCTATAAGGTGCGTCTTTTTTTCCTGTCACCATGAAATCTTCAACCGTTTTTTATTTCTCTTGGTGCCAAGCCTCTTTGGCTGCTTTTCGCCTCTTGTATACCTCATTGTTCAGGCATCTTTACTATTTTCATCTCTTGTGTTTTTATATTTATGCCTTTCATCTTTGGTATTCTTCCTCTTTTTTCGTAGGCTGCTCCAGTCAATTTTTCTTTCAAGAGTGCCCATATCTCTTCTATATTGTTCCTTTCTCCTTTTTCCATTAATCTATTATTGATTTCTTCTTTGAAACTCTGAAGCACCTCTTGTTGTTTCAGTTTTTCTAATTCCCATCTCTTTGCCACAATTTCTTTCTTGAGTTTATTCATTTTCAGCCTGCATTTCATAATCTACAGATTATGGTCGGAGTTCGCATCTGCAGTCCATCACGTGATTCCTATATCTCTCTCTGTCTTACCATAGCATGGTGTAACTGGTACCTGCCCGTGTCCCCCGGCTTCTTCCGTGTGTAGAGTCTTCTTTCAAGATTCTTGAACCAGGTATTTGTGAATCTTGATACACAATAAAATGTTATCAGAAAGTACTCTGGGGATTTAAATATTATTGTCCGCTGCCTTAAAATTATGCCACGTTTAGAAGAACCTTTTTAACCGCTAATGGCGTTTCGTTTTCCAGTTCCCTGTTAGTAGGAGCTGCTGCCCTGATGCAATTACCGTGGAGAAGGGAGCCTTTTGTGGCTCTAATTGCTTCTCCTCTATTAATTAGCGCGTCTGTCTGGAGGGACGAGGTGGGCCCTTTGTTCCCCCTTTATCAAGAAACTCTGTTCCATCTGCGAGGTCAGGTAGCAGGCAGCTTCTGTCGGCCGACAGCGGAAACTGCAGGCAGATAAGGATACAAATGTGAGTCATGGGAGAAGGAATTCCATCAACCAATGAAAAGTCAAACTGCTGAATAATTGGAAGACGTAAAAACACGGATTTTCATCTCGAGAACTTTGTCAATTTCAATAAATAATATTCCGCGGAAGGGCGCGAAAAAAAAGTCCTCGAAATATTAAGTTAAAAATATTTATTTAACCATTAAAATGATTGAAAGTTTCTGATATTAAAGACGGTTGTTAAAGAAATAATTTTAACTTTATATTTATATAGATAGGAAGTGAAAATCAGCCAAATAATATTGGCCACAAGAGAAATGCAAAGCGGTTGAAGATATCATGGTGAAAAGGAAAATAGACGCAGCTTATCAAAGAAACATTCGGCGAGAGGAAAAATATTAGCAAGAACATCAGGAAAGCAGATGGGAAGCCAATTATGGGTAAAGAAGAAAAGCAGAAGGAATATCTAGAAGAGCTGTATCAGTCAGTAATAGAATGATGAAGAGTTGGGGGACAAAATTTTAAGGTCAGAGTCTGATAGGGCGCTGAACGGCCTGAGTTATGGTCAATCGCCAGGAATTGATAACATTCCAGCAGAGTTGATAAGAGCATCGGGCGAAGAAGCAATATCATGGCTATTGAGGATATTTCTCGAAATGTATGACTACGACCGAAAGAAAAATAATCATTTCAGTCGATTGAGATAAAAGATGATCATTAATAACAGTTAACAGTACTTTGTCACTATCGATTAATCAGTAATATTTAAATTATATTTTTAAGAAGTTTCATATCTCATTCAATTAATAAATTATCAAGTCGTCTTGGCGTTAGACGAAATTTCAATAATGCACCTTCACAATAAGAAATTAAATATGGGTTCATGTTGTGATTAGTGTTACTTATTCTCCTCTTTGTACTTATTTGAATTATTTATTACAAAATAATGTACCAATATTAATAATAATAATACTAAATGACGTACACAAAATCAAGTATAAATGCAAATAGAAACGTAAACACGCAGCACGTTCCGAGTGACGTGCACAACAGCAAAGACATTAGTCTGCAAACAAAGGAATTGAGAAACAAGTGTAGGAAAGCAAAGATATTACAATAGAAGCAAAGGAAATTAATATCTGACTGTTGTTATTTGATAATGAATTATGTGGAGCAATAGTTTCCAGGATAAATCCAATTCCCGGTTCTTGAAGCGTAACATCCAAGATTCTGTACGTGTTTTAGAACTCTTCATACTTCTGCAGGCTTCAAGGAGGAAGAACGCTAAATATTTCAACGGTTGACCCCAAAAGTTAAGTTGGAAAAGATGATGAATAAAAGATAGCGGCTTTCTGGCGACGCGAAGATGAAAATGCAGATCTTGCGGTGGTGGCAAATGATGTTTCTCCTCTGTCAGTGACCCGTGTACCAACAGTAGCGTGGGGACTGTCTCTTGCAATCTCGTAATTAATCTTTTAATAGAGACCAAACAAGCCTATAGTAATAAATTTTTCATTTCCTTAGTCGCGGGAAGGAGAATTAATAATAATTAGGATATTTTCCACACTAACTTCTGGTGTATTTTAGTACATTAAAATACATGCTTGCGGTTTTATCGATACTCGTGAACACGCAAGCAACAGATCGTCAGGGAAACAGTTATATATATATATATATATTCAGCTATGACGATGACTTTTAACATTACGTGTTAATGCGAATAAAATCGGGACACTTCAAGTAAATAATTTTTTATTTCTACTGAATAAATAAAGATAGCAGAGAGGCGAGGATGGAAAGGTGTGGCAATGAAATAATAAGAACAATATCCATGTTGTGGAGGTATTCAATCCTAAGACTGGTATGATGCACCCCTCCATGCTAACCTATCTTGCACAATCATTTTCATTTCCGCATAACATCCTCCCTAAACTGCTTAGCGCATTCCACCCTTGACCTCCCTCTTCTATTCACTTCCCTCTACACTTAACCTCAAAGAGATTGAAATTGGTAACGTGGGAATTTATTATGCTAATGTTTTAAATATGATTAATAATAAGGGTAAATTGTAAGGTAATTGTAAAGAAATCGATCTTAAGGAAGAGTCGGAACTGTTAATGATTGAGTTTTTATTTAAGATCTTTGATGTTAAGTGTAAATATGACGTAGAAGAGTAGTTTTTAACTACTTCGATCTGGGAGTTTGGTACGAATGTTCAGTTTGCGACGTGTACTCGATGCGTACAAAAACTGTAGTGTTTTAAGTTTAAAATATAACCATAATGCTCAGGTATGCTAACTATATGAGGGTTAAGTGATCTTATTGTATAATTTTAGTGTATGACTGATTGTTTCATAAATAGTTTCAGATGAGGATGACGGAAGTCGAAAGGTACTGCAGATAATTGTACCGTTGGACTTATTGGTTTATTAAAGATTATTAACAGAACCTAGTCCTTTAAATATCCAATTTAGTAATAAAACTTAGCACGAAATGACGGATTAGATTAGACTTTTCAGCGATGATAATATCTCAATAGACCAATCGTCAAGAACCAGTAGGCTGTGCTGGAGGACGATCTCTGACCAGAGAACTATCGTGATGTATCGCCGGTCACTGCTACGCACGCAATAAAATCTCCTGTGGCACATACGCAAAACTTTATTTGTAATAATTATTGCTTATTTATTATTGTGTGTATAAAATTAGTAAAGAATGGGGACTTTCGTTAATTTTAAGAAAAAGAACGGGGAAATTTTGTGTTTAGGATTCTGAGGATTGCTGATCCAAGAGATCTGAAGCTGACTTTTAAATATATATATATATATATATATATATTTGTGCCTTTCGCAGTATCTGAGGGAACCAGAGTTCCGGGGATTTGCTAATGGGTTTGCGACGGCGCCACCTTCGTATCGATCGCGCCGTCCCGAAGCTCGGCGTCACCACGGCGTCCACAAAGAACAAGTCGTAAAGCACGCCATCCACGTCCATCCATGCCGAGAATCTGCTAGACGAACATGCACTGAAAAGGAGGTAAACAAGGAAAATTATACAAATATTTTAAGCAATAAACGGCTGCCTTATACTTGACTGCAATGAAAGCGATGGCTAAGGATATTTATGAATCTATGTCACATGTATACTGAAAGAACACGGAGCCGAATGTATCGAAGATGGAAAAATAATTGCATGTAACCACTTAGAAAACATTGCTCAAAATTCAATCAATCATCGAAATGGTGAAATTGGGGTTGAACGGACGAAGTGACATTTAGACTAAATATGTCAAAGTATTTTTTTTATTATTATTAATTGTTGTCCCAAACTGTTGACCATGTTTTTATGCCCCAAATATTTTCGAGATAAAAACAAGAGTCAATTCCCTAAGCGACGTGGAGTAACGTTTCCACCACGAAAGTGACGTCACTGTGTCCTATTATAAACTATAAATTACATAGAAATTGCGAATAATGAAATGAGAGGAGTGAGAAGAAACAGACACTTTTAGAACAGAGAAAAAACGATCACTAAAACTACTGATTTCTTCCAAAAAAAAACCCACAATTTTCTACAATGAAATTAAGAAGACTGTGAACCACCAGTGGAGATGCACACAATTCCCGCCTGGAATGGTTAGCAATCGTGAACCCTCTGCTGGTGTCATGGCGGAGGCAGTCAAAAAGGATGTGCGGCAGAGTCAGGGCGATGTTACACTCAAGCACAAAGGCTGAGGTGACCTAGAAAAGAGAAACGAATGCGTAAGGCGGTAGTGGAAATATCTCAGTCTTGCAACAACGATCTACTGTCTTTTCGATGTATCAAGTGGATAGGTTATCCCTTTGAAGGACTTCATTTCATTATCGAGGATTCCTACGTTTTCCCTTCTTCTATTATTAATCCAAATTTCTCTCAGAATGCTGATGAACCCGACCATTAGGTCTTTCCTTGAACAGGTAGGATGGTCCAAGCGGTTAATTTGCCTCCTCCTTAACGACTTTGTCAGCAAGCTTGTTTCCCAAGATTCTCGCATGAGCCGGGATCTATCAGATGGTGATTTCTTGGTTGTTTCTTTTTATCTCCCAAGGAAGGTTCCTGATTTCATTGACGGAACCACTTCTACACTTGATGTGGTTTAAAATCTAAGGAACTCAGAGAACTCAAATTAAATTCCTTCTTTGTATTCCACAAACGGCTTATAATTATTTTATTAAGATGAGTTGTTCCGGTGCTATGAATGTTTCATTTTATGTTTATATAATGCGATACTAGTTACGAAACCTTCACCCCAAATTCGGAATGTGTCACGCCAGATGACAGTCCGCAGCCAAACCCCGAAGAGGGCTGTCGAACATTGGAAGAAGAAGTTACGAAACCTGCGATAATAGAGAGTTGTAGGATCTTTGGTTATGTGTGTTTTCTGTGTATTATCCTCTCAGACTGTTTCGTCAATACACAAAAAGCTTTCTTGTAATTTAAAAAATATCGCTTGCAGTACACGAAAGATGTTGCGAGGTAATGCGAAATTTTCTAATTTGGAGGAAAGAGTTAAATCCACGGTACAATACTTCAAGTTTTCATTAATCTTAATTTTTTTGACGAATATTCTAATTAAGTTATTTATTGAAATAAGTAATGACACGTCACACAAAATATAAATAGCAATACCAACGAAGTGTCATAAAATGGTGTTCTAATTTTTCGTATAATTTGTGACATTTAAAGCCCTAGGAATACAACAGATATGTAGCTTTACGCTCATCAGTCCTGTGAAATAATTTTTTTCCATCATTGAACATTTAAATTTATAATTTGTTGACATTTTTTATCTGTTGTATGTTTACGTCCTTTCACTGGGACTAAATTTATCTGAAGAAGTCTGAAAATGTAGAACTACCGTTGTATACATTGCATTGAATAATAGAAGTAAATCTGAATAAAATGTTCTCGGGTTTCCACCTGGGGCAAACAGAGATCATAGCGACGTTTCGACGTCAAGTTCGGGGGTATATATATATATATATATATATATATATATATATATACTGCGTGTGCCCTTGAGTTGGCCATCGGAAGAGATCAGATGAAATTGCCGATCCCGACACTTCGCTTGAAGATGACGGCAGTGCTTTCGTCCGTCGAACCGTCGCGCTATGATCGCAGTTTGACCCGGGTGGAAACCCGAGAACATTTTCTTCAACAAATACACCTCGAAAACCTTCGTTCTTTGAGAAGTAATTCTGATTTTTCATCATTAGATGTTTCTTTTTAAATGTCAGAATAATTTAAATATTGCATAATATTTTTTATTCTACAGTAAAACGTTTCGAAAGAATTTTTCCCTAACCTAATTATTTTTATTGGTTTCTTCACTTTCCTTGTTCAATATATTAAGACAAAATAATTGGTTGGGCCACACCCTCAGGAGGAAATCTACCGAAATGTTGTACATTTAAGTAAAATAATTTTTTCCAACTTAATTTTGTCCGCTAATGACATGTTTAACAGTGGATTCAGTGTTTAGAAGGACCTGAACTGCGGATTGAGACATTCTCCCTATCCCTAATAAGTTTCGTAATTTCGGTAGCGCTCTGTAACAAAACGTTACGACGCATTAAGTTATTTAAGTGCGATGAGACAGATCCTGGCGATGCGTCGCCCTGGCAACCGGGAGGAGGAGGAGGGACGCCTCATCGTTACCATGGAAACGGAAATAAAAAAGGGAAAGGAAAAGGTCTCGCGCATGGCGGGGCGCCAAAGGTGAAGGTGAAACAGCGGTGAAGAACAAAGGGGAAATGTTGGGAATATCATCATCTACAGCAGGGAAATCACCTGACGTCTTTATTTTCTCACTAAGGCTTCACTTCAAAACCGAGCATACAGGCTGGGATAGAAAATATCGAACGAACAGGGAATCGAACGCTTAGCCAGTTGTAAACATTCTCGTACGTCTTATTAGACGCACCTCACACAGCGAGAAAGTTTAGAACCGTATCGGGGACGACGACGATGCAGTCAACCTCATACAACACAAAGGGAAGTTATTTACATACAAAGTAAATAATCGAGGTCCGTGTGGGACTCGACAAGTTTGCCAGTCGGAAAAGGAAATATTACCACCGCTTGCTTCCTAACAGTTTAATACGAAGGGAACAAAACAAATGCGTTCCTTCGAATACCACCGAGTTTGAGTTTACGTATTATATCCAATAAGTGAATCGGTTTTCACATATGTCAACATCCCCGTCACTCTCATTATGAACGAGAGAGTTGCGAATTGAAATAAAGTTGTACGGGGAGGGTTTATTTATAAATCAAACAATAAGACACGGTCTCGGGGTGAAAGGCTGTGAGTAACGCTCGGTTATCCACGGAAACGGTCGGCTTTCTCTCGTTGCAAAGAATACACTTCAAACCATAACAACAATTACGTTAATGTGACTCAATACCTTTATAACCATAACATATTAAATAAAATACATAAAAGTGCTTTTTCGGGCTCATCGAATTAAATATCAATCGTTTCCTTCCAATACTGCCGTCTATAGAACAAAGGCAGTAAGTCCAAAACAATTCTTCTGCGAAATCATAGGATAAATTTTTTTGAGCTTCGACATTTACATTAACCCCTTATCTCTTTAAAAATGGTTTTATCCGTACCAAGAAATATGAATTTGTCTTTGTAAATTAATTATAATACATTTATCAAGGGAAAAAATATTCTAAAGACGAAAATTTTTATTATTGCCTTTCTACTTTGGCCGGCAGAATAAAACTAGCAATTATAATTCAATAAATTGTAAATGGAGGATCGGATGGAAAGGAGAAGTGGGTAATGAGCGACTGCCTAGATTCAGGGCTGGAATAGGATAGAAATAATCAAGCGAGTTCATAGAGGAATCGGGCTGGGAAGAAGAAACGAATGGTTAAGGAAGCCAGCTTGTGAGTTATGCGAGTTACAGGGTATTCCCTTAAACCAGTCATCAAGAGATTACTGTAGCGGGCTGATGTGAACGACTTCCCCGGCATCGCTGGGCTAATCTTCTTAGCGTATTCCATCCTTTCTCTCCCTCTTGTGTCCACTTCCCTCAATACCGAGAGACTGTCTTGATTCCTTTACTCAGCTGACAACCTTACCAAACAATCTCCTCCAAAGAGATGTCAATATCACTGCTTAAGAATTCATCGCTGATATATCGGTACTGGTTCATTTTCCATTTGAGAAATCCCTGTATATCTGGTCGAAATTGGAATGTTTTCCTTAAAAATTACCAGGCTCCTTTCTAAAGCTTTCTCTTTTATAGAAAAGTAGTGAATTAATTGGATCTAAACCAGCTTGTGAATCTCTTAAAGATAGGAATGACCTTAGCTTTTTAAGGACGTTTTAACCATGATCTGTGTTGGCAACGAATCTGTATTGCTTTCATATTCCTGCAATTTCGTGTTGCATCGCTCGCTTTTACCCAGGAATAGAAATAACGGCGCAGAACTGCTAAATGTCACGAGTGTAAGGGCAGTGTTCCGTGACTAGTTACAATATTTAGATTTTATTTTACTTATTCTTCTGATAAACTCTCATGCTCGTTCAACGTCCGAGGCGTTCTAATTTCAGAAAGGAAAAAGAGGTTAGCAATGTGACGGCTTTCAGAATTAATGGCAGGGCAATTTGACCAACTAAAGTATTTAAAATATTTTAGTTGTTGTCCTACCACTGGTCTGATTCAACCCCTCATGCTAACTTATCTTGCGCTAGCCTTATCATTGACTCATATCTAGCACATCCAAAATCCTCCCTAATCTGCATATTCCATCCTTAGCCTCCTTCTTCTGTTCTATTTCCCTCAAATCCTTATTTTACTAGATCCTCATGTCTCAAAGCGTGACCTGTTAATCTATCCCTTCTTTAGGTCAACGTCCTCCATATTGTTCTCTTTTCCCCAATTCTGCTTAAAACTTCTTAGTGATTCTATCCACACATCCCATTCTCCTAAATCATCACGTTTCAAAGTCTTCTATTCTTTTCCTTTCTGCAACTCCTACCGTCCACGTTTCGCACCCATGTAACGCCACATTCCATACCAAAATATTTCGTAATGATTTCATAATATTCATACTTATATTACCCGTAAGGAAATTCCTCTTCCTCGTCTGTGCTATCCTACTATAGTTATTATGCTTCCCAAGTAGCAGAATTCTTTAACTCCCTTCAAAATATCCCTTCCCAATCTAACAGCCTGTATTATTCCACTGTTTCGATAACCTTGTTTTTCCCTCTATTAATCTTCATATTGTACACTTCCTCCAGGAATGCAATTTATTACGGTTTCCAAGTCCGTAATACTACAAAGTGTTTAGTAGCAAATGTTAATAGCATTAAACAGAGGATACGTATTTACAATAAAACCACTTTTTTCAATCAAGTTTCATTTAATATTAAATAAATGTTGAGACAAACCCAACATAAATATTATTATACTATAATAAGGCCTGTTGCGGTGTATGCGAGTGAAACCTGGGCATTGATAGAAGCTGAAAGGAAAATGCTGCAAGGAATATATAAAGACCAACCAGAGACGACACATGAATAGTAAAATAAGACGAAGAACTCGACAAAATAATTAAACGTAATAATTTTATCAGCTCCATAATTTTTGAGAGGTTAAATTGATTGGGTAAATATGGACTACTTAAAATGATACCTAAGTTTATAGCACCAGTGGATATGCTAAAAGATAGGAAAACCACAATACATATGAAGAAGAAGATTTGAGAGTTGAGAAAATTAAAAACTGTAGGGCTTGTAACGAGAATGATGGTAGATAGTTGACAAGGCTATGAAGTAGCGCCTGGTGAAGAAGGAAATTCAAAATAATATCAATAGATTGTAATGTTAAATAAACAATTTGTATAGCCTCATGCAGCAGCTTGTTTCTTCGCCAGGAAGCATTTTAACGTTGCAAGAAAATCGACCGCAAAAGGTTGTCGTCAATTTTATGAAAATAATAATATTGGATTTCGAAATTCGATCTGAGAAGAAGGGACGGGACCAGCGTCTGTTGTGACGTCACCCGCAGTGACGTAACTCCACGTCGTTACCATGGCGACGGAGTCTGCAATGCGGAGATGGACGATGCACAACTGCCGACTGTCGACGATCCCGTGGCGGCACCAGAGGCACCACACTGACACCCAATTTACCATCAAACTGGAGGAGGCGTTGGCATTTCACGGATTCCAAAACGAACTCGAATGGACAGTTTGCATTCAAAAGGGATTTTTATGAATGTTAGAAAAATATTATGACCTCAGGCCTGACGGTCGCCAAGGAAACTGTCTCACATTAAAATGATATCTCACCGTGGCAGTGCAATGATAAATTTATTCAAAGATCAAATTCATGAGCTACATTCTGCTAGAACCTGCCTCACAACACCGTGGTCCCGGGTTTGAATCCTGGATGTTTGTGACGTCAGGTTCACGGAGACAAAGTATCACTCCATGTCCGGAATGTGACATGGAGTCCGCAGTTGACCTGGTAGGCCAAGACCCTCAATAGGCTACAGATTCAACAAAGAAGAGGAACGTTGCAATAAAAGAAATGGAACTTTACTCGAAATAAGTGACTACCCGTATTAAGTAAAAGAAATTACACCACTGAAGTGATAAACAATTTATATGGTCCTGTTGTTGTGGGATTGAGTCCTATGACTGGTCTGATGTAATCCTCCATACCAATCTATCTTGCGCATGCCTTTTCATTTCCGCGTAAATATCACATCCCACATCCTCCCTAATCTTCTTAGCGCATTCCCTCTTCTAATGAATTCCCCCTGATGCCAATTTTACGAGACCCTCATGTCTCAAAACGTGCCTATTAATCTATCCCTTCTCTTGGTCAGGTCTTCCACATTGTTCCCTCTTCCCCTATTCTGCTTTGAACATCCTGATTAGTTACCCTATCCACCCATGTAGCACCGCATTTCAAAGGCTTCCATTCTCCTCCTTTCTGCAACTCCTACCATCCACGTTTCGCCCCCATATAACGCCACGCTCCATAGGATAATGTTTAGCAACCACTTGCATTAGCCGTTAGTAAATTCCTCTTCCTTGCCCTGTGCTATCCTACTCTATTTATTATGCTTCCCAAGTAGCAGAATTCGTTAATTTCCTTCAAAATATCCCTTCCCAATACAACAGCCTTTGCTATTCCACTGTTTCACATACTACACTCCATCACCTTGGTTTTCCTTCTATTAATCGTCATATTGAACTCTTTCTCCAGGACCACGTTCATGCTATTGTTTATGGTTTTCAGCTTACGACAGCGATTGTTATGTTTTAAGAATTATGCGGGTCAGTTTTTCATTATATGTCTTCCTGATGGGTTTCATATGGTTCACAGATTAGTTTGAGAGAATAAGTTCTGTGTCAGGGAGGAAGTACTTGAACGGACCTTGCATTACAGACTTTGAAACTGTTCTACTCTTAAGACGAGAATGCGAGAACGTTTCTCCTCAATTGATAAAGCATAAATTTACAATGAACTTCGGAGCAAATAATAGTAAATTTCTTATGAAGTTCTAAAAATAATTACATTTATTTGGAGAAGCGGCGTGAGGTAAAACCCGAGCCGAAGGTTAGAGTAAAATGTCAGCGGCGTGAGATTTGTGTTTGTGCGCTTCCTCGCCTTGTTTATGTGCGACAAGGTCCATTAGCAAAGGGGGAAGGTGCGGAAATGCGCTCCCCTAATACCAGACAAGCACCTGGAGGATTCCCACAGACCAGCAAATCCACTCCGGGTTCCCACACATTCACCGCTGCGTACAATGTAACTAGGGTTCCTCAAGTGCGTCATTTTCAAGACGAGTTAAGGCTCAAATAGTCAGCAAGGAGTAAGTAACGTTCAATATATTTCATTACACTTGGATTATTAATATTTTTAAAGGAACAGGAGAAATATTATTTAAGTTGGATAATAAAAAATTATTTACGTTAAGATTAAAACAAATTAAGGTATTAAAACAAATGAATGGGAATGGAAATTTAGGGTCCACTAAATACGACGGCTAGCTGAAATTAACTTTTAGCAAGAGACTCATTTTATTTATAGGTCGTTTATGTGGGCATTATTGTGCGTCATAAAAGTAGCCATACGCTATTTCGATATATTGGTACTGGCACACCTGATTTTCTGTGCTAGGAAGAGGATGCTCCCTTTGTCGACACCTGTACTTGAGGTCCACCTTCCATGGATTTTGATCGCACCTACAGCTTCGTTTGTGGTCTCTGGTAATTGAGTCTACGGGTTTCCTCTTGCGTCTGCTTGGAGTTAGCCTCTGTGTAGCGACTCCTTCCTTTCTTCCTTCTTTTACGCCGGCAGAATTAGTCGTTGCTGTCTCTTTGTTATTATGGCCAGAATGACTTGTTGGGTCTCGTGGTCCATTTGCTGCACTATCTACTCGAGACAGACTCCATCTTCTCTACCTTTTGTTTATTTGCATTATTAAACTCCATTGAATTACTGCTAATATTTTCACTCTGAGATGCTTTAGGCTCTGTTAAGTTGGTGTGATTGATTTCTGGAGTAAATTAAAGTACTGGTTGTATTTGTATAGGAAGGCGTTACGAGGTTAGGGCAACGCCGGGCACTCTACTAGTAAAAAATGCCTTCCCTCTGCACGGTCTGCGCCTGCTGCCACCCTTAACTGAACAATTTCGGTAAAGACGCATAGTTGCCCACGTTAACAGTAGAAATAACTTATCATGTCAGAAAGTTTTGTGTATTTGCCCTTCCTGTGTGCGAGTGAGTTTCCATGGCTTCTTCTTCACCTTGCTCGTTACGAGGAAGGACACGCCTCTTATTTATAGCTCCGCGTCCATTTTCCCCCCACTCATCCGTAACAACGACCGCTCACCATCGGAAAAGTGTTTTCCTGTGCCTACGTCTACTTTTATTATCTATATTACAAAAAAAAACAGATCAACGTAGAGAAATATTCCGCCACAAAAATCCGCAAAATAGGATTAAACAAACAATAAATTACACCAGAAGTCCAACAATACGAGGCAACAAGTAACACTTCAACTTTTTTGTGATGTCTTTTTTTTGACACTGTTACGGGAGAAAACCCTGAAGACGGGTAAAAAACCATGCCGAAACGATGTTACGAGTAAATTTATATAATAAAGTCTGTACAAGGTCATCAATTTGTTTAATTGTATACAACAGCCGTTAAATTTAAACGGTCGATAAATAGGGTTTTAGTAGTGTTGAGGTTTTCCATATTTTCTTTTTTTTTAGTCCGCGTGTTACGAGAATAGCAGCTGAACATATTTGCATTTATTGTTGGTCTACAATTTTCTGTCAGATACATAATAACACTACTTATACATAAGACTCCTAATCTAAAAATAACCATTGTTCTTTAAAATATGTCGACCCCCTTGAAAGAAAGGAAAGAGAAACAATGCAAGAATTATATCAACTTAACATTTCACTTTGGCTGTAACATTTAAATTCGATTATACGTTTATATGATTCAAAATAACCACTTCGCTTCCCCCCTTTTTCTGAGATTTCTCCTGCATTTATTTTCCCTGATGAGGATTCCCCCCAAACACTCCCTCAGGTAAATTATTCGAGTCGCTGTTGGTCTATTTAGGAATGAGAATTTGTCAACATCAGCTTTCTACTTTGAATTGACGATCACGTCTACCTATATAACAGCAGCTAATAACAATCCATGGTCCATGCCCCTTCAAATAGCAAATGTAGCCTTGCTTTCTCCCTCCTTTCTGGCAATAATTCCCATCCTAGTCGTTCCACCTTTACGTTACTATGACCCGGCCCCTACTTGCACAAAATTAGCAGCCCTCTTCTCAACTTTTTCTAATGATTATATTTGTTTTTTTCCCTATCCCAACAAACCGACCCGCCGTATTCCAAAATTGTTCTAAGGTTAAATATGTCGCCTCCTTTGGATTTGTACTTCCCTTTTTTTTAATTAGCCACTTTGCAACGTTATATAATATAAATATATTCTCTGTAGCTTTTTTATTTTAATTTTTTTAATCTTCGGCAAGAATAATAATTTACGTATTCATATACTTATCTGCACAGGATCGCCATTGTCCTCTCAGGGTCTACGTGGCGTTTGCATCCCAATCTTGTGTTACTTTAAAACCTTTTTTTAGTGAAACACAAAACTAATTATTGAATAATTAAAACCTTTATTTTAATTACTAATTGAATACAGCTTTCGTAAACAAACCAAAGATCACCCTCCACACCCAAAACCAACGAATACAAAAACTTTAATAACCAGAGAATAAACATTAATGTATTAGTATGACGTCAACTTGCGTGTTACAACTTTGTCAGTATTTTTATAATTTAAATGTGACATGTTACGACGTTTGTCTCTCATTTGAGACTTCTTCAGGTAATAAAAAAAATTACAAATTGATCACATTAATATGAGTTTTTTCAAAATAATATACATGGTTTTTACACTTACTCAATTTAGCTGAACGTGGAACCTCAATTCACAAATTTACAAATTGGTTACAATTGAGTAGTAACATATTACTGAAAATTAATTATTTATTACATATATAATTGCCTTATTTTAAGTTCCTCATTATGAAATGTAAGGAATTTCATACTTTTCCTCACACCCCAAGTCTGTTCTTGAAATATATTCTTAGATATTTGTAGCTCGTTTCCCTTGAAATTAGTTCCCCGTGTATATATTCAACATATCTATAGCTACTAAAATTTACTAGCTCAAACTTAAAAAAATCTTTATCAAACTTTTCAAGCGTGAGGAAACGGGAAAATGAATTAAAACCCCGTCTCACAAGAAGATGGAGATGATGTCAACAAGGTCGAATATTACTTCAAACCGTCTTCAACAATAACTTATTTAACAGTAACATTGATGGTACATGACAGAAAAAGGTTATTTGTTAACTATCTTTACATCATTTCTACCCCGTGTACTATTTGAAAAGTATAGAAGCTTTTGAAATGTGGTGCTATAGGAGAATGAGATGGGTGGATAGAATCACTAACCAAGAAGTTGTAAGCAGAATAAGTGAAGAGATAAAAATATGGAGGAAGTTGACCAAGAGAAGGGATACAGTAATAAGCCACGTTTTGAGACATAATGGTCTTGTAGAATTAGCATTAGAGGGAAGTGTGTTAAATAAGAAGAGAAGGAGGAGGCAAAGGATAAAATTCGCTAAGTAGATTAGTGAGGATGTGAAAGGGAAGGCTTGCGGAAGATCGGTTAGCGTCGAGGGTTGCAGCAGAGCAATCTTAGGACTGAAAACCACAACAACAACCGTGTCAAAGTGTTTGATTGCGAAAACCACGTATTTGAACCCTGAGAGGGTGTGTACAAGTAATATTACGAATACGTGACGCGATGACGTCAGCAGAGTTGGTTTAGAATAGCAACGAGCCTGGCACACAGTAAACAGTTATAAGTCTTTCTCGCTGATATTTTCTTCATTATATATTTATTTTGGTAATGGTCGCTGACCTATGTCCTGCGAGGTAGGCCACCCAGGGGCGAGGGTTGCGCTGCGGGTGGAGGCTGCGCAGGGGCCGGGCCACGTAATTGATTTTCTCCTCGGGCGCGTGTTTGGGGCGCCGTGGACCGAGCGTCGCCATGGCGACCGCACGGGGACGAACGCGTGTAGCGTGTAGCGTGGAAGGGACGCAAACACACCTGACAAGTGCGCGGCGGCATAAAGGGGAACGGTGACAAATTGCAACTCATACCAATTACACTACTTGAAATCATTATGGCTGGCGATTAAGATATGAACTTTGCCATCTTTTTGAAACGCAACGGAAATACAACGTTTCTTGGAAGGACACGACTCGAAAAGGCGTGAAAAAGGAAAGGAACAATCAATAGATTTTTGGAGAGTGCAAAATGTGAAGCAGGTGGACGTGAAGCATAGCTTCTGAAAAGTTTATAGCGAGGGCGGAGGAAACGGGGTCACGTCAATAACCAGGAACAAGGTAACGCCATTACGAGCCTGACAAATTAACAGGTGCGAGGATGACGTCACGGGCGGACCGTAGCCAAGCTGTAACAAATAACGCAGTTAGGACGATGAGAGTGGAAAGGCTGAATTGTTACCTGAAAACGAATAAACTTCTTATAACTCCAAATTCCACAACAAGATTATTATTTTTGTTATTAGCCCGCGGAGGCGAGATGACTTCCAGCAAAGGGAACTTGAGAATCCAGCCAAAGCCTTCGGTCGGTCGTCTTAGCTACAGATTATGGAAGATGAGAATGAGAAGTGACTACAACGCTCGCCGGTCATCTCTCCCACTTCGGGAGGACGAGAAACCGAATCAACATAGTCAACGAACTAATATGACATATTGTAACATTTGAAATGTACACGTTGTAAATGATGGGAGGGAGACGAAATTAATTATTTAATGAATTTAAATTTTGGATTTAATATTAATGAAAAACATAATAATTTTAAATGGGATCCTGTGCGAAGATTACAAGTACATATCTTCCCCCTCCAAGGGATAAAACTATCTCACGTGACGATTGTCTGCTAATCATCGTGAGTTCTGCGACAAGGGCGGGAGAATTTTTTGATGATCCTTACCGTTAACGAATCAGTCAGGCATATCTATGCAGCCGCCAAGTCGACTCCCGGAAAACCCCCTTTTTCCTGGCCAGAAATTTTACTTAATCTAAGATTTGGCACTGCGCTACAACATCTTTGATAATCGTCTGGAGACTCACGTGAAGCGGATGTAACCACTTACAATTGAATTATTAATTAACATATTGCACTCTCGGCTCTATACTTTCAATGTAATGTTATTTCGTTTCACCTTGTACGATCGCGAAGAGAATTATTATTTTTTCTTATGTGGCCGACCTCTTGAGATCCAGTGGCTAGCGTCGCTGCTTCACTACCCAGGGGTCCCGGGTTCGAATCCTAGCACAAACTTGGACGTTTGTGACGTCACCGTCACGGAGACTAGGGATTAAGACTGCTGGAGAATCGATACGCTGATCACTCCAAATTCGGAATGTGTCATGGAAGACGACAGTCCGCAGTCGACCCGGTAGGCCGAGGTCCTCGATGGGCTGCAGAGCCAAGGAAGTAGTAAAATAAGAAGTAAACGGAGTCGTACGCGACATTTAGTTCAAAATTATAACCTAATACTTTAACTATATATACATAGAAAATTAATATTTATGTTTAAAATTTATTTTTAAAATCATATTATCTGATGAAGTTTACTAATCTGGACGAAACGTCGTGTGACAGGCTGGTTGACGTCACGTTAATGTATTAATATTTATTAATTTAAAGTCACTGTTTTCACGAACTTCATTGTAAAAAGTGAAGTGAAAGGTTGGTAGTTCTAAAAATTTTGTTCTTTGGTTAAGTTCTTTGATTATTCTTGTTTTTGTCTGTGTAAATATTCGTCTTAAAAGACCAAAGTAAAAATAGGAAGTGAGGGGAAAGAACGTCAGAGACTTTCATTAAAATACGAATGATTGATTGATTTACTCATTACATTGACGCAGACACCTGTATTGGAGTTCCTCTTTAGAGGAAGGAATAAGAAAAATAACTGAAACGTGTCTTAGGTGATAGAGCGGATTGTCTCAAAGAGAAACGCTGCTCCAATTAGTCTTTTCCTCACACTCACGACGCATGTAACCGTGGGCTGGAGAAGAAGCCTTAGAATTAGCTTTGTCAGAATCGCCTAAGTTTTTCAACTGAAGCGGCGCCTGCAGAGAGAAGGAGAATGGCGGCTTTTATTCCTGGAGCTCCCTCGGGCTACATGTTACAACCCCTGGCCTCTCTCTCTCTCTCTCTCCCCGCCCCTCCTTCTTTTTTGTATTCCGTTCGCCGAAAGGAGTTTTTTTCTTCTCCTTCCTCCTTCTTTCAGCCAAGAAAAGCGATAAATTTTCCGGAAAGTGTCGTCGTTCTCCCTCCTCGTCCACCATCATCCCTGGATGCTGTTTGGTGGTTCCAGTCCCCCTTTTATTTCCACTGGAACTCCAACCAATGACCTTACCTCTCGCTTAAAATGTACAAATAAAAAGAGTTTGGCTGATGCATGTAGAGCGACGCCTTCACTGGGAACATGCTGACTTTCCTCCTAAAACTCTCGCCATTGACGTGTTCGCTCCGTCACTCTGCTTTATTCTTATTATTATTTTCTTTTGGTAACAGGCTAGATGAGGGTGATCCTGAAACAGGCAACTCCCCTTTAATAGCATCGGAAGGGAATTGAAAACGCGGGTGTGTGGAAGGTAGAGTAAGGTAGCCAAGGTGTTTCAGCTAAAGAGATGCAGGGAAAACCCTAGAAAACCTGCATCAGGTAGGTCGGGCTATTGGGAACTATTCTCACGCCCTTTCCAATGACGGGAGACGAGTCTGCAGTAGGATCCAATGCGATCAGCGAACAACTCTTACCGTATGTCTAAGTTTTCGACCCCAATACATGCACCTCCTAAAATAGGTGACGGCGCCTCGGTATGTGGGAACTTTGGAAAAACGAGAGTACGAGGCATTCCCAAAGGTGAGCCCCGCAGTCAATCTGGTTATGAAATGCCTGCGAGAGGAAACTTCCACCGTCTTTTTTGTCTTTTGCTCTTGGACATTTTTTGGGGATTAACAGGCTATAAGAGGGTGATCGCGAAACAGGCAACTGCCATTTAATAGCATAGGAACTGAATTGTAAAGGGGGGATGTGGAAGGTTGAGCAAGGTAGCACGTCACTTTATAGCTGTGAGAATCTTGATAAAAAAAAGTCCCCAGCAAGTGTCCTCGCTCAGAGTCTCCCACCCGGGAACGATCTTTCTCTACCTTGTCTCTTCTTTTATTCGAACAAAAACTGCAAATTTCCTTGACAATAAAACTGAGAGACGGCCCAAGTAAATTATGTCCCATGAAATATACAGGTTCCGGGGACAGCTGCATGAAACTTTACGTAGATTCTATTACCGCGAAGAGGGAAACGCTGCGTATCAACTGCAAGGTAAAGACGCTTTGAATATTTGATAAGACTGTCTGTGTTCCTGCTCCCGCATCTTCATCTATATCCTTCACTACAACCTTCTTACAGCCTGTTTACAAGACGACATTTCTATATGACTTTGTACACTGTACGTATATTTTTTCTAAATATCTTCAACTATTACTGCAATAACGCTGATTACACGTGGAGCTAAGCTAATACTGTGACGCAGACTGTAAAGGAAGGCAAGCAGCCAATCAGAGCCCGCTGTTACGTCACAGCCTGCCACACCAATCAGCGATTACAATGCAAACGTCTGGCAGCAACCACAACCCCTTATTGGACACTGACTTTACGGGACCAACAGTTATTTGACACACATAAATTTAAACGGCTAAAACGTTACTAACTATGTTAAATGAAATTAAGAAACATAAATTCTAAAGCCTAGGAAGTTTTTATTTAATTCCTACAGCGTTTCATCCTGACATTTAGTACTCCATCAGGTAAATTTTTTCAGGTCTCCTAATTTTGAAGTACATAGATGGACAATAATTTATACAGAGGTTATAATATATGTAGTTTTCGTCCTTGGCTGTATCCAAGGACAGTTAAATCCTAAAATAAACCATTTCTTTTCGGGTGTATTGCAGTAATGAATTTTATTTACATATTTTGACATATAATTTTTGTCAAAATTTTTGTTTACCTACATTCTTGAAAACCAAAGAACAACTGATCAAGTCCCAAATGTGAAAACGAAGCGTTAAAAGGAATTCTGTGAAGACTTTGTTTGCCCATAAGTTGGTAAATAATCTTTGACTTGGGTTGAAACCCGAGAACTGTATTCGAGATTAGTATAACAAATGTAGTGACATTTGAATTAATTACTGAACTGATATACTGTCTACTCCTGCGTCTAACCTAAGGCGTCATTGCTAATTGCTTCCTTCCATGGTCTTCCATTGAATTTGTCTATTTGATGACGTGGAAGGCGCTACGCTAGTAAATTGTAATAATAATGCCGTGACCTTTGTGCATCCCCCGTGACCTTTGACAGAGGCCATCCACGTGCAACGTCTGTCTCTGCGTTTCTCCAACCTTTATTGTATCTGTTCGCCACGTGGCGTCGCCTCAACAAAACGAACTCAATCCCAATCCCGAAAGTTTTAATTGGAAATTAGCTTTCGCGGAACTGCACTTGGAGACGCTCCGGGGTCGACAAATCCTTGAGCAGGTCCAGAAAGGTGTCGAACATGGTTCCAAGATTCTGGGCGGGTTCAGACCAACGCGGATAAACAGCCGAAAGTTGACACTCTTAATAACCAAAGGATAAAATATCGTCAAAGGTACTAAAGTACTAAAGTTTCGAAAAAATTAACACGATTCCTGAAAATTTTGTGATTAAGTATACCAAAACATAATAAGTATAAAACGTCAATTTATTTTAACTTGTTATTATAAATATTTAGAAGAAAGGGCAAGAAGAATAAAGAACAAATCCAGAAAGTAGTAAGACAAGGATGCAGTCTGTCGCCAATGCTCTTTAATTTATAATCAGAACAGGAGATAAAAGAAAGTTAAAACATGAATATGGAAAGGGAATCATACTGCAAAGAGAACAAATAAAAACCATATGGTTTGTTGATGGTATTGTAGTATTAGGGGAGTCGGAAGACAGACTTATAAAATAAAATAAATGTAATGAACTTGGTCCCGGAGGAAGAGTATGACATGAGGATTAATAGAGGGAATATAAAGGTGATGCAGTGTAGTATAGGAAATAGTGGAATAACAAAGGGATATTTTGAAGGAAGTTAAGGAATTCTGCTACTTGGGCAGGATAGCACAGGCAAGGAAGAGGAATTTACGGCTAATATAAATGTGAATATTAGTAAATAATTGCTAAAAATGTTGGTATGGAGAGTGACGTTTTATGGACGCGAAACGTCGGAGGTAGGAGTTGCAGAAAGGAAGAGAATAGAAGCTTTCAAAATGTGGTGCTATTGGAGACTGAGATGGATAGAATTACTAACGAGGAAGTGCTAAGTACAATAGGGGAAGAGAGATCAAAAATTATTTTTTTATTATTTCATCAGAGACGTAAATGACGTTTCGTCCCAATATAAATTATTACTGTTGAGCACAGACGCACCGTGATTTTGTCTGAACTTGGCATTAATTAACGAAGAAATTAAAAGACCCGGTCCTGTACTTGGAACATACGGAAGGATACTGTAATGCTCCAGTAATCCAGAGGAAGATCAATCCACCCTACGAATCTAAAGCCTGACCCGAACACATTCCTGTGGTGTAGTGGTTAGCGCCGCCGCTTCACAACACAGAGGTCCTGGGATGTTTATGCCATTATGGAGATTGGGATTAAGGCTGTTCGAGAGTAGATACGCTGACCCCGTGTCACTAATAAAATCGGAATATATCGTGTAAGATGACAGTCCGCAGTCGACCCGGCATGTCTAGGCCCTAAACGGGCTGCAGAGCAAGGCAAGAAGAGAAGAAACATTGAAAATTTTCTCAACGGACGATTCCTCTCAAACAGTATAGAAATAAATAGGGGCATATTATTTTGTTAAGTGAAATATTAATATATTAAGAATTAACTTCCGTTTATAATTTTAAAAAAGAACAATTTACATTCTACAAAACAACTTTACATCAATATTTCTCATTTTCAAAACTTTAAGCCGGCAATTCTGTATTTTTTAAACACTACAGACGTATTTACAAAAAAATGAATACAAATTAATTTCTTAACAGTAACAATTATCGATCTCTAAACTGAGGGTGGTATGATATGGGCCTTCTCATAGAGTGTAGTATAGCAAATATGTATTTACCATGTCAGCTTAGTGAACCTTCGTGCGCTTTCCTCGTTGCAATTTCCTCCTATTTGGGTCGTACATGATCGCGCTTCACAGCCGCCACTGGTTCAGGACAATTTCATTGTTATCCTCGTCTCCTCTGATAATGAAATTATATGCTCGTCTCCAAAGACTGCCTTCAATCTGATCTGATCAACCGCTCTCGTCTCCCAATCTCCCTTGCCTGATTTGCAATCATCTGTCCCGTAATCCGTGTCATCTCCTCGTCCGCAAAGGTTTTTGATACTTCTTCCCCACTTCTTTAATTCATATCCCGAAGGTGACAGGGATGGATATTAACCAATCACACTGATCGTTACTCTTCACTGGGAAGAAAAGTTTTCCCCTCTCCCCCACGGTTTTTGGGGAAATCCACGCTTCATTCCCAGCCTCCTTCCATCGCATTCCGAATGTCTCGCTCAAATGGTGTCTCCTTTCTTTTGACTCCGCACCGAGCAGATGTGTTTGACCGTTCTATTTATTTATTGCAATGTAATTGTAGTGTCAGCCTTAATGTACTAGTTGCATTGAAGTGTGTCCGTGGTCCTGCAGGAAGATTGCGTAGAAGAGTGTTATTTTTCAGTTGCGGACATTGATCGACGAGCAGGCACAACCTCCCTGACCTACAAAGGGCGACACGTGCCGCCATCGGGGCGAAAGGGCGCAGCAAACAAGCAAATCACACGCATCGTAGCCGGGGAAAAACTCTCACCTGCTCTCTTGTGATAATCTCGCCACACGACGGCAGTGGGATTGCTTGCGGAATTCTAGAGATGCGGCAGACTGCTTGTTGAATATCAACCTAAAATTAAAAAAATATATATTAAATTTAATATCCTAGAGGGTGAAATGTGTTAAATAACACAAGACGAGACAATATTATAAAATTATGACAGAATACAAATTTAGAAAATAAAAAAAGCCCTTGTGATCCTTGTCAATAATTAAGCCCCACTGAAATATTATGAACAAGGGTAGTTCAAAACTAAGAACAGCCCAAAGTTGTTTTTCATTTACAAACAGTTTATTGGATTTTTGTAAATACTTCTTTTCCTTCTTTGATGATGTTTTTTTTGTCATTTTTGCTTATTAAGAATGAAACTAAATTTTCTAAGTTTAATTTATCTTACAGTAAATAAAAAACGGCTATTAACTCAGAATATAAATTTTTACAATTTAATTAATATAAATACGGCATTTCGTCTCCCTCTTTAGACTTCATCAGGCATTAAATGTAGCCTTGACTCCCTCTGCCGAAATGATTATTAAATATATTAAAGTCAGCTAAAATTTATGCAGGTTTTCTAAGTTTTCTATGTGAAACAGCGGGTAGTATTCTTAACCTATAGTCAACCCTTGCCTACCTTTCTATACCTTTCATACTCCCCCCCTTATTTTGTCAATTCCCTTCCTAAAGTTGAGTTGCCAGTTTCAGAATCACCCTAACGTATCCAAAAATAAACAAGGGATGCCTGTGGGAGATTTCTCTCGCAGGTATTTCTCCACAGATTGATTGCGAGGCTGACCTATCGGAATGCCTCGAACTATCTCCGGTTTTCTCAAGGTTCTCACATGCCGAAGCACCTTAATCTATTATAGCAGGTGTATGTACTGGGATCGATGACCTTGGGCATACAGTAAGATTTGTCCCCTGAACGCATTGGACCAGACGCCGAACTGCCTCCTAAAACTGGTGGAGGCAAGTAGAAGGGAATGCTGCGAACCCATAGCAAACCTATCTCATGTCATTGGGAAGGGTCTTATAATAATACGCAATAGCCGCACCTACCTGATGCAGATTTTTTTGGTTTTTTTCCAGCATCTCTTTTCGGTGAAACACCTTGAAGGATTGAAATGCCCTTCCTATGCTATCACAGGAGATTTGCCTGATTCAGGATCACCCTCAAGTATCGTGTTACTCTCCTCCCCCCCCCCCACCCAAAAAGAAAGGCTTGTCAGCGTCAATAGAGACTGATTGAAATACCCGTGATGTTATGATACATGAATATCAATTAAAAATTTACAAAATTATTGTTAGATAGTATAAGAATCAACAACCCGTATAAAAGAAAATGTAATAAAATATTGAACAGAAGAAAAATTTAGAAAAAAAATAGATTGCCCTTGTGATCCTTGTCAATCATCAAGCCAGACTAAAATATAATGAACAATGATAGTGGCATACAAAACAAAGCTTGCCCCAAAGACTATTTAATATATTGTTTTTCATTTACAGACTATTTTGTAAATATTTTTTTCCTTTTTTTTTGTTTTGTCTTTATTTGCCTATTCGTTACGAAACAAACAGAAATTAAATTGAAATGCTGATATAATGTTTGTCATCGTTTGTTTTGCCCTGTGTCTGTTGGCTTGGGATGGGGGCGGAGACGTTGCGTTGCGCTGGCGCGGACGCGGACGCGGACGCTATCGACCAGCCGCCGGGGCGTCGGGGGCGTCGGGAGCGTCAGTGCTCCGCAAGTGTGCGAGCGGAGCGGACATGCGAGCGAGCAGCAGCAGCAGCAGCTAAGCCAAAGCCATCATGGGCACCGTGCTCAGCTTCAGCCCCCGGGAGCGTCGCCCCTGCGTCGGAGGCGGGGGCGGCGGCGGCGGTGGGGGCGCGGAACTCACGCTCAACAACCTGAGCTACGAGCAGCTCAACAACGCCAAGAACAGCGCGTCCTCGGCGGCCTCCCACATCAACATCAACAACGACAACGCGCGCATCATCAGCGAGAAGAACGCGCTGGACAAGAACTTCAAGAAGCACTCGCTCTTCATCAACGCGCTCAGCTGGAAGCGCTTCTCCACGGCCAACAACAACAAGAAGAAGCTCGACAACAAGAACAAGAACCTGACGGCCTTCCGACAGCCGCTCGTCGTCGACAAGAACAAGAACCTCGCGGCCATCTCTTGCTACTACGCCCCCGCCGCCCCCGACGCCGTCTCCGCAGATGTCGTCAGAGCCAACAACGTCAACAACAACAACAGCCAGGCGGCGCACCGCGACAAGCTGGCCCCCAAGGCGGCGCTGCTGGGCGCCCCGACGCCGCAGCCCCCGCAGGTCCAGCTCCAGCAGCCGCCCCCGCAGCAGCAGCAGCAAGCCCCCGCCCCCGCGCCCAAGAAGACGGTCATCCAGGCGTCCACGTCCGAGCTGCTCAAGTGCCTGGGCATCTACCTGCACAACAAGTGCTACCGTCTCAAGGACTTCCAGGCGGGCGACGCCGTCATGTGGCTCCGCGCCGTGGACCGCAGCCTCCTCCTCCAGGGATGGCAGGTCAGTAGCATTCCATCGCCTAAATTACTACGCCATAGCTGAGGAATTACCTTCAACTCAGACAGTCGCTGCTCACAGCCACGCGATTCGTGATCGTGGCCCGGGATCAATACCGGACGGTCTAAAGTTACACCACGTGGTGGTGCAATCATCTGCAAGTCCGTCCGTTATCTGGCAGAGGAATTTGTCAGGCGAGGTTCTTGTTGACTTGCTTTAACGTCTGCCCTGGGTTGTTTGCTGCATCGTGTTGACTTAAGCAACGGCATCGGACAAATCACAACTTGTGCGCGAGGCTCAGGATCCAGTCTTCTTCAACCTCACATCCGCAATAAACACGCGAATAAATCATAAAAACAAATATTACACTTACCTATTATAACTTACATTCCTGTTTCTTTATCGGATGTAAACAAGAATTATCTGCAATCTGTCAGAAAATATTTTAGGATCATCCGTTTGCAAATCGTTTCAGTCCCGTCACGCTGTAGTCTTTACAAGTAGCAGAGATGTTTGCAATCCGGTCCCTTCATTTTTTAGATTATTACAGAGTCTTATTTGGAGTTCTTCCAGGAATTTTGATCAATTTTTCTTACTAATCCTGAGGGATTCTTGTAGGAAAGTCGCTGTCAGTAATTCTTTCACCTTGGTCGGCACGTTATATTCTACTTAAATCCGTGGGGGGGGGGGGGACGTTACCGGTGTCTCTTATCCTTAGAAATTACATTAAGAAACAAACCACAGAGAGTTTAAATAAATTCTTACAAGTTTAGTCCCCACATTTGGGACATCATCAGGTAAATTTCCTCAGGTTGTTAAAAAAATATTAGGAAGTGTGTTGTTGCGGTATTTAGTCCTAAGACTGGCCTCATGCAACCGTCCATCCTAATCTATTTTGCGCAAGCCTTTTTATTTCCGAATGACTACCTCATCCCACATCGTCCCTAATTCTATCCTTGGCTACCGTCTTCTGTTCACTTGCCTCTAATAATAAGTATATAAGACCCTCATATCTCAAAACGTGGCCTACCAATGTATCCCTTCTCTTGGTCAACGTCCTCTTGATTCCCCTATTCTGCTTAGAACTTCCTGGTTAGTCACCCTATCCACCCATCTCATTCTCCTATTGCACCACATTTCAAAGGCTTCTATTCTTTTCCCTTCCGCAACTTCTATCTTCCGCGTTTCGCACCCATATAACGCCACACTCCATACGAACAGTTTTAGCAATGATTTCTTAATATTCACAATTAATAATTAGAAAGAATGATGAAAAATTCTTTTTTGTAGTAATATCCCCTAAAAATTTACCTGACCAAGTCCAAAAAGTGAGGGCGAAACGTTGTAGGAATTAAATTAAATACTGGTGTGTCTTTTGATTTGGTCTTTAACATAACGTCTGTTAATTTATTTCTAAAAACGGATATTGCGTTATAAATTATTTACTCATTTATTTTTACTTTTTTTAGGCATAAGCGAGGGTAATTATTTTTAGTTTATATTTGGCGAAAAGTTTTTGATTACACTTGTTATTTATAACTTTATTTACTATTTTGTTGTTGTGTGGTAAACGGGTGATGTTACTCTAGTTAAGTAAACCTTCAAACCGATGAGTGATCAACATAGATCCTAATCATGACTCGGGATTTCAGAATTGAACTAAGTGATTTTCACAACTCCGAAGTAGACACAAAGCTCGGTTGTTTTCAGTAAATATTATGAAACACCCCCCTAACTCCCCGTACAATACAGAAAGTTCATGACTACTGCCCTTATGGTCGGGCGTGGTGAGGTTCGGCAGTGGGGAAGGCTATTTTTTGAAAAAAAAACTTAAAAAACGGATAGATTTTTGCTTTGAATAAAGAATTTTTAGGCTCAGTGGGATTGATGCCGTTTCTCCCGACAGAACATTCTAATAATTTAATAAGACCTCACTGTCTGCAAGAACTCAGCGTGCGTAGCGTACCTTAGGAATTAATTTTAAGCAAATATAACAATGTGTTCTTTTCAGAAACCTCATCTGTCTGTCGTGGAATGGCGGCGTACTGTGTTTTGTAGCCAAATGGAATTTTTCATGAAATGAGTGGGTCAGCAATGATTCATTATGAACGCGCGGACCCGAGCTGGCCCACGGTACTAATGATTATGGCGTCCCGTAATCTAATAAAACAAAATCATTACTTAAAGATCTCATTAAATTCTTCACTTCTGCTTGGCACTAGTCTTGATAAGTTCCCATAGTTTTCTTTTTCCGTCACTGGTGGACACGCCTTTTTATTTTGATCAGGTCGTAGACGGGATTTGTTATGATGGCGTCATCATCATGGAAGGAGGGGAAGGGGATTTCTGTTCACCTGATGGTTGCGAGGGATGGATTTTGCAGGGGCTGTAGGGGTGGAATTCTGCGCACTTCACCAACATCGTGACCGTATTGATTCCGACGCCAACGCAGACAGGCAGACCAACCCCACGGGCAGAAACACCCCAGACACGCACGCCCGAAACGCGGAACAAATTATAATTCGCTACTTTTAGCTGATTTCATTATTTTGTCTTATACTAGCGTCATCACAGGAGGAGAGGAGTGGGGGGGGGAGGTAGTACTTGGAAAGGCAATCACTCAAAAATATATTTCAAGTGTTTTTTGTTTTCAGGCGAAACTATATCATTCCTGTTCTAAATTAATCTTCTAATAATAATAATATTTCATGCATATTTATTTATTAATTAGGTGTAATATAATTATATAGTTAAGTATATTTTAAATATGGTCCTTACGACCAGATTATTAATTATTGTATGACCAACTGTAGGTTAAATAAATACAAACAAATCAAACAACTGTTCAAAATAAAAAAGGCGTGTCTACCAACGACGCATATCTTCAGCAAGGAACCTAGGAAGAGGGAACTATGGGAACTTAATCAAGACGTTTGTCATGCAGGTCAAGTCCACTGAAGTGACGAATTTAATAAGAAATGGAAGTAATGTCGTTAAAATGATAAAACAAATCAAATGGCGGGCAATGATTCTTAATGATATAGGAGAATGAGATGGGTGGATTGAATCACTAACGAGGAAGTTGTAAGGAGAATATGGGAAGAGGGAACAGTATGGAGGACGTTGGCTGAGCTAAGGTATAGATTAATAGGCCACGTTTTGAAACATGAGGGTCTTGTAAAAATAGCATTAGAGGGAAGTGAACAGTAGAGGGAGACAAAGGTTGGAATACGCTAAGCAGAATATGGAGGGTGTTACTGGGAAATGTAAAGGCTTGCGTAGGATAGGTTAACATGGAGGGTTGAATCAGACCAGTCTCAGGACTGAATACCACAACAACAACAATTATTCAGTTTTTAAATACTTTTCCGAGCCAATTTTTTAATGACCCGGTACCCAAGGATTAAAAAAGTTATTTCGGTTAGATAGTTTTAATTAAAAAATTAAGTCTTCGGTGTGGGAGCGTTTAGCAAAAGAAAATAATCGAAACGCAGAGGGACTTACAGTAGAAAGGAAGGTTGATATATTGTTACAGAGAAACAAAAAATACCAAATTGTGCATGGAAATTCACCCGCCACGTTCAGGTCTGGCACAATACCAGACTAACTGTAAACACAAACAAGGCAATCCAAAGTCCCGATGAGATTTCATCAGTGATTCACCAGAGGTTGCACACATAAATGAGGAACATATTCTAAGACATTTACAGGTCATGTCTGCAACCGAAGGAAGAAGATAACGATATAGATACGAGTATAGTCAGTCATTCGAACTGAGATAAATATGAATATAACAGTGTTTAATGAGGGCTGACGATTTGCAAAAAAAAAATTATGTAGGAGTCAAAGAAGGCGGGGAATCGGAAATACAATCTAACGTAGCAAAACCATTCAGACAATATTTCTAAAGCCGACTCTGTGGCCTAGTGGCTAGCGTCACAGACACACATTGTAAAGGCCCCGGTTTCGATTCCTGGCAAGGGTCTGGGTGTTCCTGGCTGAGTATACCCGACAGAGAAAAAGAAAAAGCAACTTTTAAAAGTAAAGTACAAAGAAAATAAATCAAACGCTGAAGAACCCAGGAAAAGTCCGTCAGCGGAATGAATAAATAATACAATAAGGAGGTACCTTGAAATTAGATTAGATAATACGAGCAGCACGTTATACATTGATCTAAGAATGGAACGCAGCTCAGGAGTCCACGTGCCTAATTCCTTTAGAAATAAATATAATTCTCAAGAAGAAATTGACTAATGTTCAGAGATTTCTGTGTTTTGTAATTATATTAGCAGCCATTTTGGTGATGATAACAGTTTAATTGAAAAGCATGTAAACAATAATGCTGGAAAAATCTTCGAGATGACAAAGACATGAGTGGATATATACTCCGTGAAATCAGTAACGTGTAGTAGGCCTTTTAATAATTTATAATTTTCCAACCAATTAAAATGTCCTCAAATATTTTCAAATTTAATTTATTGCATCATTCATTAGTAAAAAAAGGTAACAAAATTTTGGGCCATTAGCAATCCTCAATTAGCAAATAATATACAAAAACAGCCGATTTACAGCAATTAATGTATGAATATTCATAAGTGGAATGGAAGGATATCCTTTGCGCCTCCAAAGACCATGGGAAGCCTTGCTCTCGGCAGCGAAGCTTCTTTGGATTTGGTATTAAGAAGACAATAGCTACGAGTTTCCCATGTTGGTGCTGATTTGTTTATCCGAGTGTAAAACAGAGTTACGATCACTGAGTAAACATCTCCAACCCACTAGCCTTTACGATATCACACGGCTATTTATTGGCCGATGACGCGTAAAGTTCAACAGATTAAGAAGAAAACGGCCGCCATTTTCTCTATAGACTGAGTGAGTAAAACCCTTGGCACTTGTCTCCCGGAATCCAGAGGTGGAGTCACTCGCTGGTGATTCATTCGGCTCTCCATTCCAGAGGGGAGGGGTGATTTTTACAAAACACCCCTGGCGTATGCATGGTAATGAGTGTAAGGGTGCAGCCACGCGGGGAAAGGGGAACAGAGGCTGAACGAGCCTCTCGGTATTTACAATCTATCAAATATTTCAAACTGATTCACGTCACCCGAGATTAGATTCCAGCCTTTGTCTCGTCTCGTCCCTCAGTTTTCCGTCACAATAACAACACAACGAAAGTTCAGACTAGAGAAGTTCTGATATATTAAAAATCGGAATAACTTAGTTTGTGTAAATATTGGGTTGCTGAAGTGTAAAACAAGGGTTGATATGCAGAAAATTCTATAGATCATATTTGTAGTTTTGGGTGGAACACGATAACTTGACGTGGATTGACGAGGCATTAATTAAATATAACGATTTGGAAATAAAAATAATTCAGCGATGGGAAACGTACTTTCGTTAAATACTCTTACCACAGGGCAACATAAGGTAATATAATGTATCGGCACTAAGGATAATAAGCCTACAGAAATATGTCAACAAATATTAAACAGAATGAATCAGACTTATTATGTTTCGTTTACAAATTTTGGTTTTGCTCAGGTAAGCTCATACAAAATCTGATTCCTACTGGTGAAATAAAAAATTACACCAAATTAATAATATTTCGTAAAATATCATTTTTTCGATTTTTAATAAAATTATTGATTGTATATCAAATAAAATTTTTAAATGGGTAAAAATATATAGGAATTAAACACTAGAGATAATTTTACTTCATGAACAGTATTAATATCCTTCAATATTTAAGTCTGTATTGCTTATATTTTAATTAAAAACTTAACTATTTATATTTTAAAGAAATATTACCAATGCTAATTTATAATTTGGTACAGAAAAATTTGTTGTCTGTAATTAACTTAAGAAATCTGATAGCGCATGTCTTTACCTGAAGATGTCCCAAATTGGGAAACGTTGTTGGCGTGTTCAATTATGTATATATATATATATATATATATATATACACGTTATTGCTTATTTGATGTTTCTTTGTTTACTTCATAAATGTATTCTACCTTTTTCTACATACTTTACCCTTCGACTTTAGTGGTTTCTATATGTAAATTTAAGTATAGTCGAGGGTAAAGTAAGTACAAGAAGGAAGAATTAGGGTGAACAATGGGAAACGACTGGCGTTTTTCAATGTTAGATATAGAATGCGTCGAAACAGAAAAACCACGAAAGTAAGCTGCGGGCATCGCGGGTGATTAATTTATGATTTAATAAATGATTTTCAATTTATCAACCATGTGAGTGAACAACTAATCATCAACACAGACAATTAGACGGGTATATTTATAATATTAAACACATTAGATACATTACAACGTTTCGTCTAGAATTTTGGCTGCCATTTTTAACCAAAAACGATGAAAATGAAGAGAAAGAGTTTTTAACAACCAAAACCGGAAGGAATGCAACAAAAAATAATTATTATTTCAGAGATGACCAAAGAACCAATTACCTTTCCTCTGTTCCACTTGGTATGGATTGACTCCTTAATATTGTATCATTTAAATCGTCTTGTTGCCTATGTGAGCTTCAACATATCATTAACTAATACCATATGAAGATCGTTGATCTCTGTGCGATATTTAAGTGTGTTGGCTTTATTATTCTTCTGTAGCTGACATTCCTTGGAATTTTAGCGCCACAGATCATAGAAACGAACGATATCCCTGGGATCGTCATAGTAACGGCGAGATAAACAACCATACGACCATAAAAATATATTTATTATACAACATGTTAGTTGTAGCCTACGCGACCAATGGCTATCTATACTTCTCGCATTTCGAGGGGTTTCAGGAGATTCGGTGAAACTTATGACAGTTGTTTCACTGCTGATTGAGATTGACGATGAATCAGTCCATTTACGGCGGGCGGGGGTTGCGGTGGAGGGAGAAGGAAGGGCGAGCGAGGAGGGTGCGCGTGTCTAGACCTCGACGAGGGAGGGTTCCTCCCCTAATGACGTAATGAAATCCGTGTCTGGTCAACGACCTCAAGCAAACCCTCCTGCGACCACGATCCGTCTCACTCCGTCTACGCAGGAAATTGGCAGATGCGCGTCGATTCACCACCAATTTTATTGGCAACGCCCCTTTCACAGCCAACGTCTCCAAATACAATGTTGTTTATAAACTATGACCGGAACATAAATATCTCGATTATCTCACTAATATCAATTGGCGTTTCGGCAATTCGTTGACAAATGGCCACTACAGCCTGTTTTCGTAAAACAAGATTTTCCAAAATTAAAAATATTCAACATCCGGATAAAGTCCTTGCGGTCTGCGCAGATAGCGCGGCCATTTGCAAAGTAGAAGGGACCCTGAGTCTAACTACACACGCTCAAGTCTACACTGCTGACGCTACCAAAACGAAACCATTTGTACTGTTCAATGCTTCATTTATATATACTTGTAACAATTTATTTTAATCTATTTATTCCCTGGGTCTTCTAAGTCCCTCCGTTCAATCTTAATCAACCAGAACAATATCCATTCCACTACTTCTGTTGAAGTACATATTCAAACGGACCAATTCATGGTATATATTTAAATAGGAATAAGTCATTATTATTATTATTACACGAGAGTGCCATAAAACATTATATTTGTTAGATCTCCATAGGTTTTTAAATACACTCACTAAATAAATTGTAACTCAGTTACTGTAATTAAAAACAACATAATAATAACAGTTTTATTGTATGCATCCGAGACAAAACAGAACGATAGTAGATTGAATGCATTTAAGCGTCAAAATTTAAGAAGGATATTTTTATCAATCAATGATAATGGAGGGTGGAAGGAGAAGGTTCAATTTTTAGATCTATGACCTGTACAAAGATATTGGCTTGGTGCGAAAAATAAAAATCAATAGGTTGAGTTTGGCAAGCCACGTGACTCGGGTGGACCAAAATAAGCTAGTAAAACGTATCGTGAGAGGAAAATCCAGTAGGAAGGAAAGTGGGACGACCAAGGATCAGATGGTTGGATTGTGTGGAAAGAGATGTGAAAATTATCGGGGTCAGGAATTGGGAGAATAAATCAAACGATAGGAACCAATGGCGTGACATACTCAGGCAGGTCAAGACTCGACCAGGGCTGTAGGCACAATGATGAATAAATGAATTCGTATAATATTTTATAAACGCTCCTCAGTGATTAATAAATAAATAAATTGGACGAGATGAAGGCATAAGTACTCACAATGATAAAAGGTTTAATGTTAATAAATATATACATATAGGCCTTTGTAAACTTTATATGTTCCTTAAAAATATATAATTTGATTTTTAGACTTCTATAAACAATTTTCCGGGCGACAAATCCTAGCTTTGAATTTAAAAAATAGAGTTTCAAACTATCTATGGGGTTGTTAAACATAAATTCCTAATTTTAAAAATCAGCCACAGTTAACTGTATGTTCTTTAAGTTTAATAGCAGTCAGCATTTTTCTAATTTCTGTTAGGAAAGCGAGAGTTTGCAGGTCGTCGTGGCGGTCGCCATGGCAACGGCAACTCGATTGATTCGCGAAGCCTGAGAGGCCGGCTCTTGCATCAGTTCTAAAAAGAAATAAGACTTGTACTACAGCGTTCTTCTTATCCTACTCTATCCATCCCTCCAATTCCTTACTATTCACGTCCGCTCGTACGCAATTCCTCCATCTTGTTCTCGGTGTGCCTCTTACATCTGGGCTGTTACTGTCCTTGTGTAATGTGCACCAACCATCTGTGTCTTCCTTGTACAGTTCATAATTCTCACTACAATATCAGTTTTCAATTGCCCGTAAAAAAATCCTCCTTAAGGATCTTCCTCTCGAATACTGCTACTTTTTTAAAAGTATAATTATTTTGAGACCCATGTTCGTGTGCCATATGTTACACTTATGCAGCTACAAAAATATGGAAGAAAATCGGTATACTTAACAAGTTGCAAGATGGTTACGACGACGGGTGAAGAAACGGATTTCTATCACAATTAAATGTCACCCGCCCCCCCATTCTGACATGTTCAGATTAAAGTCATTTTTCAATGATAGACGCCTCACCCTTTTTCTTCAAATAAAACCACGCAATTTGTGCATTTCCTCAGAAAAACGAGATAATTGCTTTGTTATATAAGCGTTTTTCAGTAAAGCCTGGTCGAATTTGAAATTAAATAAAACAAGCTGTATGTCAGGAATTAACGAAATTCTTTTTACATTTGAAAGTCGACACAGAATCGTCGACCCGCCCTCACTCACAACCCCTAGACTTATTTTTGTTCTTCCTCCCAAAAACATATATTTCTTCTTTCTCATATCATTACTCATTACATCAATTGTCTTTTCCTCACACGATTTTTCCCTGTTTTAAATCATTCATACAAGAAACGGGTTCGTGTATCATTTTCCTGAAAAAGTCGCGAAATTGTGGACGAAACGTAGTTTCTAATTTGTTTCAAAAATATAAATGAATTGTGAATTATTGGATGTCTTACTACTTTTAATTGAGATATTAACATTGTCTCGTCCCCCTGGCTGTGGCAGAAGCCTCACCTGTGCCGCCTTAGTCCACGCATGGTTTCCTCTAACACACTCACGTCACCGTCCTACACTCACATCACCTCATATTACAGACTCCATATAATACCACCTAATTTCTAAGCGTTTCTTAACGGATGCCTGTGGAAGTTTTCTCTCGCGTGTACTTCTCCCCAGATTGATTGACTCGGTCTCTCTCTGGTTTTTTCTTTCAAAGTTATCACATTCCGAGGCCGTTCACCAATTTTAGGAGGTGTATGTACTGCGGTCGAATACCTTGGACATACGATAAGACCTGTCCGCTGACCTCACCCGTTGGACCAGTCGGCCAGCTGCCTCCTAAATCGGATGAAGACACGGAGAAGGAAATGCTGCGAACCCACAGCAAACTCATCTCCCGTCATTCAGAAGGGCGTGAGAATAATACCCACTAGCCCGACGCACCTGATGCAGGATTTCTAGGATTTTCCTTGCATCTCTTTTAGGTGTAACACAGGGTAGGATCTCGGGACCACTCGTCTATCCTTGCCAACCTTGCTCTACCTTCCACATCCCCCCTTTTCAGTTCACTACCTGTAATATTAAAGGGGAGTTCCCTGTTTCAGGATGTTTTTTTCAACTGTTTTCATTTCTCGGAATAACCTCGATACACTGCGCTCAGAACTTGTACAACTTTTTCAATCAGTTCGGAAGATACTCAATATAGGTGATTTTTTACGAAGGAAATGATTATTTTCACCCCACATTACCAAAAATTTATTCTCTACTTCCCAATTATTGATGTTCACGGAACTTTCGGGAGTTAAATTGCTCTACGTTTCATAACCTTGGAAGTATTAGTGGGCTAAGAAATAAAAATGTTAAAACAAAAATTGGCCACTATTAAATTAATTTAGAGACAATACGTCAGTAGCACAAAGTTACCTTTTTGAACGGATGCAAACATATATCTTAATTTAAAAAAATACAGTAATACAATTAATCTGACTTAATATAGTAGATATTAACGCCTGTAAGCTAAATTTATGTTTAAATAACGCCGAAAACAGACAATTAGTAAAATATTGAAAATAATACATGTTTTGGGCATGATATGGAGTCTCTTCAGATTGATCAGAACCTAAACATGTCGTTGTATTAAATTATTTTGGTTTCCTAATTGTTTGGTTTTCGTCTCATTTAAACATTATTCTGACTTAATATCTATACCAATAAATAAAATGGAAGTGTCTGTGTGTATGTTTGTTCAGAATACGGTTTAAAATCTGGAGATTTAACTTAAATATTCGTGCATACTTAATTTCAATATATTGCACGAGATATTTTATACGCGCTTTAGTCTCCAAAGTGAATGCGGGTTACCTATACTCTTGATCTGTTTATGCCCCGAAGCACTCCATCTACTGTAGCAGCAGAATTGGCGCCGTTATTAACCTATTGTTGGCAGAGAGATAACTCCCTCAGAAAAAATAAACTTCTTTGGATCAATGTATACGTAAATTGGTTTTATTAGTCGCGTCAGGTTACATTTTAATATTTAGTAATTGAAGGGCTAAATAAAAAAAACTATTCTTCCGCGAATAAAGTTATAGGGGTTAGCTAGTTACTAAATAAAATTCGGAAATGGTCAGAGTCAGAAATGGAATAATTTTGTTCGTATACGTTTCGTTCCCACAACTTTAGGAACCTCCTCAGTTCATAAATTAAAATATTACGAAATTGCATCTTACTGCTAAAACGTCAAGGACCGAAATGTAGATGAGGTTCCCTTAAGTTGGGGGAAGAAACGTATTGTAATTAAATTATTCAATTTCTGACTTTTGGCCATTCTTTGTATTTTATTTAAAAACTAGAGGTTTTATTGTGTACATATTTTTCCTGAATTTACTATAAATTGAATAATTTATATTTTAACGAAATTATAATGTAATTAGTTTTAGAAACATATTTGACTATTTTTAAGACGAGACGAAATTGGAACAAGAAACGTTGTAACGTATCTAATGCGTTGAATGATTCAGTGGTTTTCTGACTTGTTGGCTCTTTTGATGTTTACTTGCTAATTTTATGAAACTCAGAGTCATCGAAGTATTGGAAAAGTCTGTTGTGATATCCGCCCCTTGTAGAGTCTACAAATAGTTCCTCTGTCCGCGTACAAATCACATTTGCCAGTCCGTTTCCTTTGTGTGCGTCACTGCACGACTTCACGTGCGCGCGTGTCTCTACACGTGTTGTCTGCCATTTTGTCCTGCACTGCGGGTCTTCCCCTGCGGGACAGATTACAAAACACGGCTGAAGGAAGAGAGGGAGGGAGGGAAGGAATCTGCAGAGTTTCCCCCTCCCACGCAATCCCGCCTCAACAATTAAGCAGACCCGCACAAGTGTCCCACACAAAACCCTAGTGCATATGTAAAACAAAGGTTTGTTGTTCTGATATTCCGTCCTAAGGCAGGTCGGATGCAACCCTCCGTGCTAATCTATCTTGCGCAAGCCTTTTCATTTCCGCATAACTACCACATCCTCCATAATCTGCTTAGTTCATTCCATCCATGATCTCTCTCTCTCTCTCTCTCTCTCTCTCTCTCTCTCTCTCTCTCTCTCTCTTCTGTTCACTTCCCCCTCCAATGTCTCAAAACGTGGCCTGTTAACGTATCCCTTCTCTTGGTCAACGTCCTCCATATTGTCGCTCTTCCCCTATTCCGCTTAGAACTTCCTCGTTACTGATTTTATCCACCCATCTCATTCTCCTATAGCGCCACATTTTAAAGGCTTCTATTGTTTTCCTTTCTGCAACTCGCACCCATATAACGACACACTCCATAATAACATTTCTGCAATCATTTCTAATATTCACACTTCTATTAGCAGTAAGTAAATTCCTCTTCCTTGCCTGTGCTATCCTACTCCAGTTATTATGCTTATCAAAAAGCATAATTCCTTCAAAATCTCGCTTCCAAATCTAACAGTCTTTGTTATTCCACTGTTTTCCACACTACACTCCATCACCTTGATTTTCCCTCTATTAATCCTCATATTAAACTCTTTCTCCAAGACGTTCATGCTATGTATTATGTTTTCCAAATCTTCTCCTGATTCCCCTAATAATTTCCTCATTTTCACCTGCAAAAATCACTTCGCACAAACGTACTGTCTACCTGCCATCCACGAGAAATTCCCAGAAGTCGTGACGTGAAGATTCGGAAACAAGCGAGGGGCGATTAACAGGTTCATCTTAATAAGCGAGGTCTTTGGTACCCGTCGTTACCCCACAGTAATTAACCCTGATGTTGTTGTGGTATCCAGTCGAAGGACTATTCTGCGCAAGCCATTCCCTCTCCTCCTCTTATCGTATTCCAACCCTTGCCTCCCTCTTCTGCTCTTACCCCACACACTTTTATCTAATGCTAATTTTACATGACTCAAGTCTCAAAAAGTGGCCTATTAATCTATCCGTTTTAAGTTTTCCAAATTGCTCTCTCTTCCACTATTCTGCTTAGAACTTTCTATCCGCACTTCTAATTTTTCTGTAGCACAACATTTAGAAAACTTCTATCCTTTTTCTTTATGCAACTCCTGTCGTCCACGTTTCGCATTCATACAACGCCGCACTCCATACCAACAATTCAAGTAATGGTTTCCTAATATTCTCACTTGTATTAAGTCTATAAAGGACATAAAATGAGGGAGGCTGGTCCCAAGTGAGCTTCGACACTGGTCAGTAGATGAATGACGCAGTACATAATCATTAAATTATGCCTCATTTTCTGGGAACTTTCAGTCGCACTCTGTTCTCTTCAAACCCTCTCCACTGTTGACCAATACAAATGCGTAATACATTTATAGATTAGTAAATTATAATGAGAAGTGTTTCTTTTTTGGTTTATTTTGAAAGTTTTTATTTTTCCTATTTTCTTATTTGCCATCTCCGAAAGTAGACTGTTAAAGAAATGAGGATATACATGTCAGCCAAGTGTAAAGCATGCCTGTGATGTTCCTATGGCCGTGGCGTCGCCCTGACTAGAAACACGCCGCGTCTGGATCAATAGCATCCACTG
Organism: Eucriotettix oculatus; assembly: GCA_034510155.1. NCBI lineage: Eukaryota > Metazoa > Arthropoda > Insecta > Orthoptera > Tetrigidae > Eucriotettix > Eucriotettix oculatus. The sequence continues at coordinate 18,136,241 of CM067379.1, forward strand.
CAATCGGGAACAGAGTCCCGACAAAGCGCCACTTGAAGAATAAGAATGTATCTTCCTCAAGTCTACCCCTTCTGGAAATAACAAATACCTAGAAACTCCTGTTAGTTGACCTCCAGCGGACTTCAGCTCATTACGCTGAATATTTCTAAAAGCCGTTTCTTTCAGCAAATGCCAATATTTTCATTCTGGTAGCCATTTTTCTGGCTCAATATAGTGAATTCTGAAACATTTACAAACTTTAATTTCTTCCAGGCATATGTTTGAAAAAAAAATATATCCATCTAAACGTATCGAACCGTTTCGGAGGATTACCGTAAGACACAAACGTATAGAAACAGCTGAATAAAATTTTCAATACAAAGAATAACTCAATCATATTGAAAATAATCTGACATTTTAACATTTAAGTGATAATAAAATTTTTAATTCGTGTAATTATATTATCTTTGTTCACTTCAGTTTTAGTATTCGTTAGCTCAGAGAGTGTATGCATGTCGAAATTTAAATAGTTGCCTTTAAGGGACACGGGGACTGAATTTAGGCCAAAATCTGAAGAAAAAAATCTATTTTCTAACTTTTTTCATATTAATATGCCTATAAATTAAGTAAACTGAAAAAAGAAGCGGCCAAACAAAAGAAGAAACGTGTAATATATGTCGTCAGGATAATTTGAATTAATATGTTTGATTCTAATTCAATTAATTATTGCTGTTTTTCAGAAAAACACCCAAGCTTCGTGATTTCTGGTATACGTCACAAATATTAAAATATTGACTTAATTCTTTTTGTACCTATGCTACATGCTAATACCTTCAAATGCAGGCATTAGCTTTTTTAATTAAGTAGTTATAATTTTCAAATTGCTGAAAAGTGTGAAGCTCTTAGTAAAAAAACTATTTTCTCCTCACAGTTTTATTCAATTTATAAAAATAATACTGACAATTGATAACAATGGACAATCCTACATATAAATGTAAAGAAAGCAAAAATATATTCAAGTACGTAACTCAAGGAACATTTTCCAAAACGCCAAATTTTGAAAATAATTTTCTAAATATCATAACATAAATCAAGTTAACAAAAACAAGATTTTGTACATTGCTAACCATGTTCGTTAGCACAGTTAAAATTTTAGCTCCGTATTAATTCATTTACAGGAATTTCAAATTTCAGTCCCCCCGTGACCCTCAAGTTAACGAATACATGTTTTATGTTTTACTGCCACAAAATGTTGTTATTTTATTTTGAAACTCTACGGTTGTTATTTTTTTCCCTTAGTAAATATAAAATTTCCTATAATTGTTTCAGTACGTCACGCCTGTAAATTGTGATATTCTTTGTATTTGTAAATTTGACAACTATTGCACCTGAAGAGGCTCTAATTTGACACTCTAATTTTTTTCTTATTAAATTTAATTTTATTTCTGTTATCTCGTAATTTCCGTCGTAAGCATACAGGTGTGGAGAGACACATGAATTGTTCTCCTTGCATCAAGAGATCCCATAACGACACCTCCATTTTTCGTTCGCCTGTAGTAGACAATTTCCGCGTTTAATTCCCGTTCTCCTTCACTGCCTTTGCCTTCTTAGTTTCCTGTTATTGCAGTGTTTTACCCCTAGTGTAACATGTCGTTGGTATTGCATTTATCTGTAAGCCCCATTTCACATATTCATCATTCAATTTTCATAGTATGCGTCATCTTCGGCGAATATGACCTGATCGGCAGCAAAATTGAAAGTATACAAGGTTTCTACATTAATCTATTATTTATTCACTGTAAATTTATGAGATTGTCTGTGTCTGTTGTTGCGGAAATAAATTAGTAGAAAATTGTCTCCGTAGGCAATTCCCAAGATTATTTCTTTGTTTTTAATAAATGATTATTTTATAATCTGCTGGTTGATTAATGTTGGTTCTCTTGGCCCATTTACGGTAGGTTTCCTCCCCCACTGTTGAGGCTCGTGGACTTGCCTCGCATGGCATAGTCTGGCCTGCCCGTGTCTTATATCGATTAGCCTCAAGGGTTTCCTGCTGGGACCAGATCCTTCACCTGCTTCCTCCGCAATTTCTCTGTTCTCCTCGTTTTCTACTTAGGTTCCATCGGCCAATCTATACCAATAAATAAAATTGAAGTGTCTGTCTGTCTGTGTGTCCGTATGTTTGTCTCGAATAGGCTCCGAAACGGTTCAACGGATTTCAATGAAAATTTGGGGGTGTAAAAACAGGAAATAGAAGTTTAATATTCGTGCATATTTCATTTCGATATCATATTAATATAATATGATATTAATATTTATTCTACGGGAAGGTTTCTTGAGAAACGTGTGTTTGTTCTCCAGAAAGTAGATGGGGGTTGCCTATACTCTGGATCTGATTTGCTCAGAAACGGCTAAACGGATTTCATTGAAAATTACAGGGATTGAAATAGGAACTTAAACTTAACGTTTCGAGTATGTTTCATTTCAGTATTTTGCAGCGTTAAGAAGATATTAATGTAAATATTTATAAATCCATTGAATTTCCGCGCGAAAAACGGCGTGAAAACCAACTGCGAGTAAAAAGTCCTAATAGACGTTCCTATAACATTCATCCCGCTTGCTGTGTTATTATAATCGTAATTTTGGCAGCATAAGAGAGAAAAGGGGAGGGCGAGAATTCAAACTCCATATATTGCTGAAAACGTGTGAAAGTGGACCTGTTCAAAACCAACTGCGAGTTATAAGGTTTGCCGCGAAGGGATCATATATAAATGATACAGTACTTTCCTTTTTTAGGGCGAAAGAATAACAGCTGTTTCCGCGCGAACGAAATCGCAGATATAGCTAGTTAAACTTATTTTTAAAACCGTCCGAAGTGATTCATTGAACACTCATCGGATATCCTGATAAGCTCAGAAAATTATGCAGAGGAAGACCCGTAGTACTCTCTTCATAGGTTTACTGAATTTTTTTCTGAAAGGAGAGATGTTTGATACTTGTCGAGGGGGGGGGGGAGATTGAACGTCCTTGATTGGAGCGGCGATGACAGATTCTTCTTCGTGGAGTATTTGAGGTGATCCATCAATCACACAACGCCACTTGCGTGTGGAACGAGGCCTGGTCCAATTTTACCCCGCTGGTCGATGGCGAACACCTGCATCGATCTCACACAACAACACTGCAGCGGCGTAGCAGAAACTCTCTGGATATTCCACCGACACTCACTCACTCCGTCCTCAATACACTCTATCCAATTTTCTTAAGCTGATTCTTTGCAAACAGATAGTGTTGATTATTGTGAAGAATCATATAGTCTTTGCAATCGATTCAAAGACACCACTTTCGATTCTCGAATCTAAAATTTCTTACTCTCTTTACGTTCAATCATCACACAGCACTCATTTACAAGAAGGCAGGAAAACGAAACCGTTTGACTTATTTCTGTTAAGTGAACTTCCACTACCAGGTCTGAATTCACTGTGAAAGATGCAAACGGAATTAGTGAAGGCAGAGTCTTCAGCGCAGGTTCATATATATCACGATACGAAAGGATAAAATATAGGAAAGTAACTTTGTTTGCCCCCATCTGTGTTCCTCTACCATTCCCTCGATTGCCTTGTAATTTTGTTGAATTGTACTGCTCACCGCAGGATTGTTTCTGTGGAGCATTCGAAGATTTGGTTGGTCTGTTCATTCCATTCTTTCAGACTAAATTACCCTCCCCCTTGAAACACTTGCGAAACGTTTCATCACACGACGAATTAGTTTAAGCAGTTTGTTATAGTCGGCTACCGAGTCGTTACAACGCTCTTGAAGTATGCTTAAGAATATCCATAATTTAACATAGGTAAGTAGAAACATTTTTCATCCTATCGAGGCACCGGGAAAGCCCATGGTGGCCAACTTTCACCGGGATTATTCTTCTCTTACTGACTTTATCTGGTGAATTTTTACTCCGTTAAGGTACCGGGTGTGTGTTTTGGCATTCCTTTAATGGACCCTTAAGATGCAAGTGCTATTTGTTACTGCTTTTTTGTTCGGCGTGGTTTGGGCTCTGTTAATTGGATAATTTTAAACTCCTTTGGTGATAACTTGATATATCAGGAGAGTTCTTGACTAGGTTTTCGACGCCATTTTAAGTCGCGTGTTGACCAAGAAATTAGTGAGGAATTTATTCTTTTCCGGGATACGTACTGAACCCTTGAATGTAAACCTGGTCTGTTTTACGTTTTGAAGTATAATCTATATGTCTGTTTATTCCTCGAGTTTACAAAGGCTCCAATCAACACGTACGATCGATACAGAGGGTTTGTCTTTTTAAATTGGTCCTCAGAGTTGATGATTATTGGGACCAGACAATAGAGACGGGGGATATGAGACAAGTACATTGAAAGAGAGAAGAGAGACAGACGATCACAGAGATTGCCAATTAAAACAGAACAAGGAGGCACGTTTCCAACATCTCCTCTCGCTCTCTCCTCTGCTTTGCTCTGGTGGCTTACGTCATCAGCGATCCAAGGCAGGAAAGACCTTAACGATAAGCGCGTAAAAATGATAAGAGGAAAAGTGTGACATCACCCCTCGACTGTAAAGGACATCAGTCCTGTATGAGAGCGACACATTACAGCCGCTCTGTCTGCGTATTTATAGCGGCGCAGATCAATATGTTGGGGAGTCGTTCCACATTAATATCCACCACCAACATATAAGCGGCGCGACTTTTAGGAATTAATTAACTAATTTAATAAAAGCGTTTCTCCAACACCAGAGTAACACTGATTTGATGATGACTTTAAAATCCATCGCTTTCATTGTAATTAATTGTTGTGTCGCGCACAGGAAGATGTTTAGGGGAAATACTGTTGTAAAGAAGACGGTTCGAATTGGTGATACCTAAGTTACGTGATCCTTCACTCGGCTGAAGAGCGGCAACTCTGACGTGCCAACAGAGAAACAAGATGGCGAAAAGCGACACGGGAAGTGAAACTGGGTACCTTAAAATTTATAGAAGGGTTTGAAACCGAACAGATTATGTGGAATTTTAAGCATAAAAATTGAAAAGACAAGCGTTCCAGACACGACGCAGTCAATCGAATTCGCGTTTCTTTAAATCCCGCGGGACATTACAAATGAAATGAAAAATATTTTTTCATCTTAGAAACTGCATGTTTTCTTATATTGTCAGCATTTCAAATTACTTACATTGAGGGATGATATACTATAATAGATTGTCAAAGGAAATGAATGAAATGAAATTTTGCATTTGTTTAAGATCGGAAAACAGGCTGACGACCTCTGAGCAATATGTGTTTTTGTTCGCAGGACGTGGCGTTCATCAACCCGGCCAACGTGGTGTTCGTGTACATGCTGGTGCGCGACCTGGTGGGCGAGGAGTCGCTGTCCTGCGAGCACGAGCTGCAGGCCGTGGTGCTGACGTGCCTCTACCTGTCCTACTCGTACATGGGCAACGAGATCAGCTACCCTCTGAAGCCCTTCCTGGTGGACGGCGACAAGGACCGCTTCTGGGACCGTTGTCTGCTCATCGTGAACCGCCTCAGCCGCAACATGCTGCGCATCAACGCCGAGCCCGGCTTCTTCACCGAGATCTTCACGGAGCTCAAGGCGTGCGGCGTCCAGGCCCACGCCCACGGGCACGCGGTCGAGCCGCCCCCGCCGCCTCCTCCGCCCCCGCCGCCGCCGCCGCCCCCGCCGCCGCACCACCCGGCGACCGCTTGACCTTCCGTGGCCGCGGTCGTGGTGCGGGGCGGACGCTTCGCCACCTCCCTGTGACGCGGGCCCGCCCCCGGGGGCGGCACGGCCCTCTAGGGGCTTCCACGCTGTGTGATACTCTCCCCAGGACTAACCTCTTTCATCTCTCTCTTTTATATCTAGCAAAATTTAAAAAAAAACAGCTGCATCCGCGGTTCTGGCCGAGACGTTTCCGTGCACGGCGACGGCCAAAACTCGCCCGAAATCGACTCACGAGCTCGCAACCTGGCGTTCACACTCACTCCAACCGCAAGAAAAGGAAAAAATATAGATGGCTCGACAATCCGGTCGATTAAGTTTGCCAACTATTCCTCCCTTGACGCAGAACATCATTATGACGAAGACGTCGCCACCTTGATTGTGAATAGCGCCAGTTCGTGACCGTGGGGAGTCGTCGATGGAAACTCAGGAGTCGTGCACCTTCACGGATACGACAATTAAATCCGCGAACTCGCCGGTTGGTCCGTCTGGTTCGCAGCGGCAAGTTGGCGAAATTAAAATTGGCCCAGTCTTTCATAAACTACTAGGTAACTGTCCACAGAATCTTACGTTCACCGACGTGTGAATCCTGACAACTCAGTTCGCGGCGGAAAGAACCGCGGTCACTTTCAAGTATGTTAAGCTGTTAGGCGGATAGACACGACATCGCGAACTTAATTGTCAGTCGTTAAGTGAACCTCAGGAGACGTCCGATGGACCGTAGGCAGGGTTGATAGGATGTAGAACTTGCGAGATAATGAAGTCTCCGGAGGCGTCCAACGACTCACTCACACACACTAACTCGGGAAAAAATTGTTGGTTATTGTTCGTAGCGTAAATTAATATTTTTCTAAGTAAAATAAAAAAAATGTTTATTGACTTTAGTTCGCTGAAATGCAGAAGCTATTGTAGGCCGGAATTCATATAGCTCAAAAGAAGGAAAAAAAAAAGGAAAAGAAAAGAGTAATGTTGTCGTTGGACGATGTAGCCTTGTGTTTGGTCTCTCTCACGACGTAGTCTTGTTAGCGGTGGCGATCCTCCCCAGCTTCTCGTGGACTCCTCAGAGTCACGCTTTCACTTCTTAACACGTTGCTTAAAATACTTATATTACTAGAAGACACGTCAAGCACACATACTGTTATCCTGAGCTGTAACAAGTGACTGTCTGTCGTCGTTCATACTTTTACACTCTTTGAAATTCCTAGGCATTGTTCTTTGCTGTTGATTATATAAAGTGTATCTAAATTCGCCCCCCTCCCCCCCCCCAAGCAATACTCCTCCCCCTTTTATTAATAAAATTTAATAAGTAGTGAATCTCTGTAGTGGCTGAAACGAGATGAGCTGAAGTTAGTTCAGCGATGTGGAGGAAGTCTTAAAAAATTCCTATACTTTGGGGTTGACTCTTTTAACAGTGCACTTAAAATCCCTTGGTCATTATTCTTCCTGCAGCCTTTCTTTAAAGAAATTACTTTTCATGCTACGCCTCGCGTTTTAGGAAACGTGACTGAGAAGAAACGGGTCCGACTTCTCCCAAACGAATGATGAACAGACTGTTTCAAAATTCCTGTTACAGACTGCTAGGGGATGAAATGAATGCGTGTCAAAATTCTTAAATATGTAAATTTATTGGCAATATGAATATTTATCACATTCTTTGAACCAATTTCTTGACAAGTCCTTGATGCATTTGTCCTGATGAACTATTCATCCAGTGATGCATCCTCTATACCCCAAAATAGGTAGGTTTTTTTGGTTAAAATTCTACACGAGGGTGACAACTCCCCTTTAATAGCATAGGAAGGGAATTGAAAAGAAAAGGGGGTATGTGGATGGTAGAGCAGGGTAGCCAATGGTTGACTAGGGCCCCCGGGATATAATATAAGGTATTTCTCTGTACTGTTTATTGGTTTTAACAGTTCTTCTGTGTGTTTGGATGTTTGTACGTGATGATCAAAACGTCCCAGCTCAACATGTCATTGTTATCTTGAGACGTGTATTCTACTACCCTGTACGATGAGATTTGAAATCCATTTTCGTACGGGAGATCATTATGAAAAATTTATTTACCAAGTTCCCTCCCTCTACAACCCCTAGTAATAGGAATTCTGCAGCAGCCTGTCCACAACCACAAATCTGTAATAATATCTGATTCTGCTATCAACTGATCATCATCATCTACAAAATCGGCATCTGCAATTCTGTCTAAATGGAATTCTCTGCACTTTCTTCCAGAGTTGTTGTTAGTATAGACCACTGATGGTGGCTCACTTCTCCCACAAGCCTTTCAACATATTAGTTCCGTGGAAATTAGCGAACTTGGCTCACAGGCCTTTTCTAACCACTTTAATCTTCCTCCAAGGTAACTTTTAAGCAGTAATTTATCCGCAGGGTGTGAATATGAAACTTAAGCTGCAATCACAAACAAAGCGTACTGAATATTCTAACGGGATGTGCAAGGAGAAACGATTTCCACGACGAAGCTGGACTGGACGACGCCACCTTCACCATTGAGAGGGCAAGTTTGTTACTTTCTTTTTACAGGGGGCCGGGAGTGTGCAATATTTAAATAAAAAAGAAGGGCCAAGAGCCGCTTTTTGTACATAGTAGCAGAATTGTCTCAACTCTTTGTCACTCTCGAGACTGAGAGGAAGACGGAGAATTTTGTTTTCTTTTAAATATATAAATATATACATACATGATAGTGTAAACATAGTAATACATAATTGAGGAAGTGGTAAAGAGAATAGAAACGTGTCACGGTCTGTGATAAAGTGACTCTGTCGTGCGATGGCTAAGTGTGTGTTGTGGTTTTACCTTGAGCTCCGTACTTTGCTTGTGTGTGTCTCTCCCTACATTCCGTCGATGATGGACAAGATGACAACCACGGGGGTGTAGTGAGACCCCTAACATAGTTTTTATTCCGCAGGGGAGTGATTTGATGTGTTAATGCAATGCAGATGAATTGATCAATGTAAAGAAATTCTCGTGTAATGAACTGTCCCTTTCGTCCTCTTCCCAGAAACCAGCAGCGGACGGAGAAAGAAAAAAAAGGTTGTTTTGTGCGGGGGATTGCTCAAATGATTCGTCCCCCTTCCTCTTCCTCCTTCTACTACTTTACAGACTCAAAGTGGGACAGTTGCTGAACTGCTTTACATCCCTCAACCTCAACAATAATGTTTCTCATTTGGTTCTGTCGTAACCTATTCGGAAAAAAATAAAACTAAAAGTGAAGCCGATACCTAGCATTGTAATGTTTCAGTTACTTAATTATGTTTCACATGAAATCTGTAATTAATGTAACAAGTGTTTAATAAGATGACTTCAAGTCAAAGCCCCGTACGTGTTTTAATATCGTTTCTCTTTCCTCTTGTCCTAAACCTTAATCTTTGTCACTCACAGAAGTATTCCTCACCTTTCGCATGTAACGACACTGAGATTCATCCAAAGATGCTGAGTAAACATTAGATATAAACAGAATTACTACGAAAAGGGAAATCGTGATTTCATAAAGTACAATAAGTGGCATAATCTTTTTAGCTACCTGACAATTTACCTACTTAGACATAAATATTTGTGGAAAAATAAATTAAATGAACGGCCATTTCACAGGTAAAATACGTTTTCATTTTATTCATGAAACCTATAATTGGGAATGAGCGAAGTACCCGTGGGAGATTTCTCACGGAAGCATTTCTCCCCAGATTGATTGCGGGACTCAACTATTTAAGGAGGTCCAAGAAGGAAAAGAGATAGCCTGTGGTTTTCTCCCCACGTTGACTGCGGGGATCACCTTTGGGAATGCCTCGTACTCTCTGTTTTTTCAAAGTTCTCACACCTATTTTAGGAGGTTACCTACTGGGGTCGAAGACCTTGGACATACGGTAAGAATTGACCTAAATAACTCTTCCTCCGACACATATCTCAGAAATCTCTCATCATGACCAGACAGCCACGTACCACGTTACAGGATTAACGTTTAAACTATTAAAACTTAAAAAAAAATCATGGCATGAAAATAATGAACATTGAAATGATTCAACTATTCGTTCTGATATCCCGGTCAAAATTACTGTAATACAATTTGTTTTATTGTGTTCGAATGGATGAAAGACACTTCTAAGCTCAAATAAGTTACTCGTTGATAGGAAGTACTTTTGAAAGAGAGGATCTTTGGTTAGGCGCTGATCTATGAGACACGCTGAATTTTGCAAAGATTTTCATTATGGGATACTCTTTGACTAGTAAAAGAAAATATCTGTCGTGATTTATAACTTTGTGGTTCAAATGCATACAGGTACGAAACATTTTATTGTAGTTTAAGTTAATTTTGTGAAAAGGATATTAGTTCTTACAACGATTTGCAAGTTAGAGCAAATATGTTACGAGTCGACTAGTTAAATTTTATGTTAAACTCTACTCCCACTGTTATTAAGCCGTGACAAGGTTTTATTAAAGGGATACACTGAGAGTTTCTTGTTTAATTATATTAACAGTGTGTCCGACTTAACAGTACGTTCATTGCAATTTATATTCTCATAAGCACACAATTGAATGTAGCCGTCATAAGCAACATATTCTGGACATCAAATAAGTCGTTTGTGGAAGTCGGTAACCTTTTTTCTTTTAATAGCAAAATAATATCAAACTACTTATTATTCATGAGGAAAATAGACTTATTCTTCATAGCATATGTTATAATCAGCAATTCTTCAACTTTTTAGAGAAAGACATGCTTTACTGGGCTTCAATTGAGCATTCCCACTAACTTAGATTATTCTTCAACTTTGTATGTGGTAATCGATCTCAGACGAAAGATATGAATAGGATGTGACGTAGACTGTTTTAAAAAAATGACGTCATAATGACTAAAAAGTACCGCCAATTTGTCATCAATTTTTTTTTCATACTTCGTTAATATTACGTTCCGTCAATATTTATTGAATTCATCAGGTAACTAGACGAAAAAAGACACAACTAAAAATTGATATTATTTTCACATATATATATATATAATATTTAGTTTAATAATAAAATATAATTTTCAATTAATTAAATAGCAGAGAAACATTTTACCTGAAAGTATTACACAAGTGTCGTGGGACTGCGTCCAACGACGGTTGTGGCCGAAATAGTACTTATATCGATGAGTTTTAACAAAGGCAAATGATAGTGTTTAATGACAGTGTTTAATATGTTATGTAAATTACTCTTGTCACTTTTTACATTGATATGCAGCATTTCGATCTTTATTCTTGAGAAGTAATTAATTTCCGCGTCAAAAACATGCACATTTTGAAAAACGAAATTGTGTTTTTTTAAAGGTATATGTGCTTGGACATGCGGGAAGGGAATCATCCTACAAGGAGAACAAACAAAAACCCTAAGGTTTGCTGACGCTATTGTAGTATTAGGGGAGTTAGAAGAAAACTTCGAAACCATAGTAAATGGCATGAACGTGATCCTGGACGAAAAGAACAACATGTGGATTAGTAGATGGAAACCCCAGGTGATGGAGTGTAGTATGGGAAACAGTGAAAAAACAACGGCTGTTAGATTGGGAAGGGATATTTTGAATGAAGTTAAGTTATTCTGCTACTTGAGAAACATAATAAGTAGAGTAGGATAGCACAGGAAAGGAAGAGGAATTTATTTACGGCTAATTTAAGTGTGAATGTTAGGAAATGATTATTAAAAATGTGGCGTTATATGAGTGCGAAACGTGAACGATAGGAGTTTCACACAGTGAAACAATGTAAGCCTTTGAAAAGCGGTGCCGTATCAAGTTGTAAGCACAATAGGAGAAGAGCGAACCAGATGGAACACGTTTGACCAAGAGAAGGGACAGATCACTTTTTTGAGACATGAGGGTCTTGTAAAATTAGCATTAGAGGGAAGTATGCGGTGTGAGAACAGAAGAGGGAGGCCAAGGATGAAATGAGGTAAGCAGATTAGAAAGGACGTATGATGTGGTAGCTATATAGAAATGGAAACGCTTGCACAGAATAGATTAGCATGGAGTGTTGCATCAGACCAGTCTAAGGACTGAATACCACAACAACAATCTAAACAAATAATTTTGTAAATAACATTGTTTTTTCAGAAGTTAACTTTGTCTTAAAGATTCTTTTACAAAATTTTAATTTTGTATGGATTTACAAAGGGCCGTAATTATTAAGTCCATTCATTTATATTGTATCTTTACAATGTAAGGTAAAAAAACTATGAAACTCATTTTTCTGTTTAAACTTTTTCAACTGGTTAATTCCACACACATACGGGCAAAACGTCGTAATTATACTAACTAAATACTAATTTAAAAAATTTCTGACAAATTGGCTATTTTTATTTCGTATACGTAATGAATGGAATACTGGAGACCGAACTTGGAACTTTGGAAATTACTGACGTTGCATTAATAACTCCAACTCACATCAGTAGTTAACTGAAATAATTTACTATTATGGATAAACGAATAGAAAGTTCAGAGAAATCCTCGCCCGCGCCATTTATGCCAACATACAATCACAATTGACGTACACGTGTAATTTTCCTTTAAACTTGGATATATATATACTCATAATCTGAAAAGTTTTATTTATTTGTTTTATTGCTTCACAAACAAATTTTGTTTTTCCGTAATACGCGTTGTAGGTACCCCAAGAACCCGTGGCCTGCATTAGTTAAGAGGTCGCCTCCGTCTTACACGATCAAGCATAGAGAAGACTAGAACCGGCCCCGGATGACTTCCTTACCATTAGGGGCCAAGGTAATGGCGTGGAAAGGCTTCTTCACAGCAATCTTATTACCTGACGGGAGGGAGACAAACCACAAACATAAATCCATTACGACAGGGAAATAGATTCTTCATCCTCGCGACGGTAACTTGCTCGACCGTGCAAGCTCTCAAATTGACTGTGATAGAGCCTGCTGCTTCTTTATACATTGTCATCCACACTGAGTTTATCTTCTTCGTTCGTTGTAAAGGCTGAAACGAAGCCTAAATGTAAAGTAACATGCCCATGCTTCCATACATTATGTTCACCACAGGAGGCTTTTACTCTAACCTAACTAGTTACGCGGAAGAAAGATTAGGTCCGTAATGAAGGAGGCAAATGTGGAATATTTTGGTTAAATCACATTTCAAGAATTATATTTTACAGATTTTAATCCAAAATAAACAATATAGTTTATACGAAAAGCACAACGAATGAGTGAGCCGCCATCTCTCTTCTCTCTCAGAAACCTTTTCCGAACTTCTAAAGGTCGTCTTATGTCGTTACTTCTTCTTCTTCTCTTTGTTTTTCCGTTTCTCTTCCCTCCTTTTCATTTTATCGGTTTGGCTCTTGACCAGTCTGTACAGCAGGAAAACTGTAACATTAAAAAAGTAATTTATTGTTCTCGTACAGTCGTCCTTTATTTCTAAACGCATCGTTTAAAGATATTTGAATAACTCCTAAATTAAAATTCAACGGTTGTAGAAAAAATGTGGAAGAATCTAAAAGTCTGTATAAAATGAATAAAATTAATGAAACTAAAATTTTATTCCAATGTGATAAGGCATTAAGTAAATCTCCTGAATGTGGAATTCATAATCTTCGATGCACATTATTTTACAGTTTCTTTTTAAAGCAAGCAAAATGGACCTTTTCGAACAGAAATTGAGGTTATATTTGGATGACTAAGATGACACGTGATTGAAAATATGTATCGCTTCCGTGTTGTTATATTAAAGTTTCCCAAGTTTTTATCTGGAAACTTGGAAATACATTAACGATCTTTTCTTTTAAAGTGCTAGTTTTCAGTTAGTATTACTGTAAAAAAAATAGAACAGTTTTTGTAAAAACAATTTTGTAAGTTTGTTAAGATAAAGCCTGTTAAAGATGTACAAGAAAACAAGCCAATTACGTCCTAAATAATTATTAAAAATTTATTAATAGTTGTTTAAAGATCTAGAAGAGAAGTCGATACTGAGGGCCTGGGCGGACTGTCATCGTGCATTGCACGTTGTGCCACGTGGTCAGCGTAAGGTAGTTACCGAAAACGCCGAGGAGGAAGATTATGGCGACGAGCAGCAACCCCCAGGAGGAGGCGAGGAAGCCCCACGTGGAAGATGGCGCCCCCAAGCGCGACAGCTGCGACTGGACTACCTCTTTGATGACCTGGGTCCTCTCCTCGGCGGACATGTCCTTCAGGCGACCCAGTAAACTCTCGAAGTGGCTCTTGAAGGGCGACTCTTCCGATGCCATCGTCGCGTCTGGAAGCACTTCAAAAATAACAACTTTTCATATTTCCAATAAACACCATGCAGGAAAAGGTCCAGACGTGATGCTCATCTACAGAATTGAAATGAGATTATTATATCAATTGATAAAAAAAAGGATCGACTCGTTCTGCAATAAATATATTACTAAACTAAGTTAGTGGGAATGCTTAATTTAAGCCCAGTAAAGCATATAGTTAATTTTTTTTAGAATAAAGACAAGAATGGAAAAATGTCAACCGGACTAAGGAATCGAACCAAGGACCTTGCGATATCCAGCATTGGTAGAGCGTGCGGCTGGATATCGCAAGGTCCTGGGTTCGATTCCTTGGTCCGGTTGACATTTTTCCATTCTTGTCTTTCTTCTAAAAATAAAAAAAAATATTTTACATTTTGGATCTGTTTCAAACCCACGAGGTTCAAGTCTCGCAATCCTTCACCACGGATGGGAGACTTGACTCAAAGACCAGTAGAGACAGAAAGTCTGTATCTTTAATTAATATATCAAATATTTATTTATAAACCATTAAAATGTACCGAATTACAATTTTTTCTCAAAACCTTCTTAAAAAGAAACATTCAAGAAATCGCTAAAGATTACTCTTGATCTAAAAGTTATCCACTCGAGACTCTTTCTTTATGAACATTGATAAATTCATTTCACTTTCTTATTATTTCGGATTTAATTAATACGATAATTTCCATTCCGTGTCATAACAATCTGTATAATTAAAAACGCAAATGTTCGTTTCTTCAAAATCTTTAGTTTCAGAAGTGTTTTCAACGATTGCTTTACAATTTTTACACGGTGTTGCGTTTAAATCCGCTTTTGTTTCTATATTTTGTCACATATATGCCATACTTTTTTTTAACAAAAAGGGCGCGATTCCTTGGACGTAAACTCAACATACGCTATTCACTATCCATTTAGCATTTGCAAATTTTCGATTTCATTTCAACGTTTCCGATTTCGTTGTAAGTGAACATATTAGAAACGTGAGTTTTCTCTTTTTCTTCTATTCCATATAATCAGATTGAGCAACAGCGACCCTTAATGATAAAAATGAAGCCCCAATAGTTACTAATTTGACAGTTATACTTATTTCTTTATTTAATAATAACTACGAAAAGTTGTTTAAATATATATTTTAAAAATGCTTAAGCTAAATTCCCTTAAAATTTATTGAACGAGCGGTGTGAATCTTTCCCTGAACGACTTCTTCCGATACGATCTCTAATCAAGAATGCTTTTGCCCAACTCTCCGACTCTTCCATCCATGTGGTTCTGAATTATCACAACTGCTTCAGAATTCATTTACTTCCACGACAAAAATAATCTCCGTCCAATAAACCAATTGTTGTAAGTGCAAAAACATTTTTTCTCTTTTGATTATTATTCCCGCCACCTGTTATCAACGCAATGGAACTACATCGTCATTACAGCGCCGCTAGAGCTATCTTGAGGCTAGAGAGTGAACTACCAAGTAACGAGCGATTTGTTATAATTGAGCTTTTTGTAATTTGACCTTTCGACCAAATACTTTACCCCAAGAAACGCGTACATCATACAATTTTCTTGAAAGATTACTTCGAATTGAAGCTCAGAACCCCATGAAACTGAATTTATAAGATCAGAATGGAAGAATCTCGTTCCTAGCTGGGAGTGGAAGAGGTACGGTACATCGTGCTATTTTTAATAATTCTAAATCTTCTAATTACAATTTTATGTGTGACTATTTGGCTGAGTTATTTATTTAATATGAAATTAAAATTTTCTCTGGTTTACAACCAAGGTTTCGATGGCAGAGTCTGCCAACACTGTCAGGTGAATTGCGGCTACTAGTCTTACTATGATTACTTGCGGTTACACAATTTCAATCACCGAGTCACCTGAATGTTGCTGTTGTCTTCCCATTGGTTAATTCATTTAAAGGTTTATAATTCTAATAAATAATAATTAATTATATTCTCCAGAGATTAATTCAGTTTCAATAAAGACTTAACTTAGTTGGAAACACGAGCTTGTTTAATACAAATTTACTCCGAGGAAAGTCATCGGTCTTAAGAATATTTCGAGGAGATTTGGTAAACAGATATTTGTACACAATGGATATTAAATTAAAAGGAAATATAAATGTCTTTGCGTATCACAAAGAGAAGAATTTCCAAAGTAATTAACTTTTTATTTCTCATTGGTTAAAGAGAGAGAACCGCTGGGTTATGACGAGTAAGAGCTTTGGATATGTTTTGAATTTTTCGTATTCGTTCGAAATGAAAATGTAATAACAAATAAATGAATTAACTGCTTGAAAATGTGTTCCTGCTGTTCT
This sequence comes from Eucriotettix oculatus, assembly GCA_034510155.1. Classification (NCBI taxonomy): domain Eukaryota; kingdom Metazoa; phylum Arthropoda; class Insecta; order Orthoptera; family Tetrigidae; genus Eucriotettix; species Eucriotettix oculatus. The sequence goes on from CM067379.1 coordinate 18,152,558, forward strand.
TAAACACTCCAAGAAACCTAGCACTCAAAGTCCGTACAAGGTTAGTATTTATTTCAGTATTGGTGTTGAGTCAATGTTACCAAAAATCTTTAAAGTGAGAAATAGAATAATTTTAAATAAATATTCAGTCGCTAACTTTCGGTTCATTAATTAAAACGTTAACAAATACAAATCCTGTTACTACCGCAGCATTCCAGGGGACCTCCAAATTTCCGATATTTAAAAATCAAATGTAAAGAAGATAGATAAATAATTAGTGCTAACGAGCAGAAAAATGGATATTACCAGTAATTTATTTTGTAAATTGATAATTGTAAATAATATGTATATAATTGTATAATAAAATGTAAATAGTTACTTGTCACTGTGGTCGCTAATGACCGGTAGTCGATGAGACGGTCATAAATATTCTTTGTTTAAAAAGTTTTCATTTATGAACTGAAGAGGTTCACAAAGTTAGGGACTATAACTTAATCAAAATTCAGGTTTTTTTCTTACTTTTGGGCATTCGTTGTATTTATTTATAATATTAAGTTAAATGATAATATAGTGATATAATATTAATTTAAATCTTACGACCTGTATTTTCAGACAGTTTTTGCTTTTAATTAAACGTCGTTTCTTCAGGTTTTATTCACTAAAATATTAATGTTACATCCAATGAGTTGTTAAAATTTAACATATTATAAAAGAGCAATTTTTTATATAAAAAGAGAGGTCCGAGGCAGCACGGAGACACTTATTTAGCCACAGTTCACACAAGGTAAAAAAAGACCTGAAGAAGGAGCGAATATGTACCGAAGCTTCACTTAATTGAAAATAAAAACTGTCTGAAAAAATGATCGTAAAATTATTTGATTTAAATATTTTAACATCATAAATTAATTGATTGAATATTAAGTTGGATTGATATCTTTAATTTATTTACAAAAACGTTGAAATATATGAGGAGCAGAAGCGCATAAAATAGTATCATTGAGACCGAGGGAGGCTAAAATATCAATTAACTATAATTATAGATGACAGTGCAGCAGCGGACTGAAAGCCATGTCTCAGAGTGAATCACAGGAGTTGGTTATCCTTGATCATCTCAGCAAGTTGAAGTTATTTATCACCTGTTATGTATCACCTGATTGACATAATCGAAATCAACTCACACACTCGACCTTATCGCGAGGATTTCTAATCTATATTATGGTTTGATTTCAACAAAGTCTGAAGGTTCAGTCGCTTCTTCAACATTCAAAATATATACCTCGGCGATTGCTTCCGAATATTATGATCTTGTTGTAACTACCAGTTATTCCTTGTTAGTTTTACACGTCAAAATCCTAATTCAGACACTAATGCACGCAGACCTTTATTTTTACTTAAAACCTCTTCGTGATTGTTTATTGTCAACATTGTCGTAAAGACTTCACAACAGCAGCGTTCTTTCTTCTCCGTGTAGTTCACGCCATGCTCACGTAACAAATTACATGAAATTTATTTCTGAAAGAACCTTTTATTTTACAAATGCAAGCACGTGAAAAGCCAAAGAACAACCTTTAGTATAGAGACGGAGAAGAACACGTGGAAGAATTTAGAAAAGTAATGCGCTCAGGTAAGAAACTATTACAACTAAAATAATTAGATTTTAGAAACATACTCCACATAACAGCCACAGAAGCAATAACATTTCTATTCCACTTTGTTAACAAAGGAGGGGGAGGGAAAAAGTAGTCATGGAATTCGTATATAAAAACAAATTAGAAAAGAGACTTCACTTCGACAGTCGACGTTGACGTGAATTCCTTTTTTTGTGGAAAAAAGGAAGAGCTGTGAAAGTGTGAAAAATTGTGTTCAAAACGCAATAACTACTTCTAAAAGGTTACTAGTGTCTAAAAGTATTCGCCAGAATAAATGTAGAGAAATGTTCGCGTGGAAAGCTTAAAAGGAAAAAAAAAACAGAGTGAAATATATAGGAATAGAAAGGGGAGACGATAACGTGGCGTGAAAAGAGAAGGCAGACAGCTAAGAAGGGTGTCTGGGACTTTTCTCTCGTAGGTGTTCTCTCTCACAGGAAACTCGTCCCCAGTCATAATAGAGGGAAACTACCTGATGCAGGTTTTCTAGGGTTTTCCCTGTATCTCTTTAGGTGAAACACCGGGTAGGATCCTTAAACTATAGCCGGGGCCCTAGTCAACCCTTGGCTACATTCCTCTACCTTCCATGTCCCTTCCCATGCTAATAAAGGGGATTTCCTGTTCCAGGACCACTAACCTGCATAATTGTTGGTTTATATGTTGAAATAGCCTAAGGGTTTTTAATTGATTTTACTTTATTTGTAGAACGTTACCAAAAAGACAACAAGAAACAAAAGAAGGAGGCCAAGCAATAGCATTTTAAAAGGTACTACAACTCGAAACTATTAGCAAAATTCTGTTAATTTACTGCATTTCTAGAATGCAACAGAAAACAAAAGGAGATATACATCATTAGTGAATCAATTAAGTTAGATATATATAGTAGACATAAAGAGTAGGATAGCACAGACAAGGAAGGCTTTCGCGAAAAAGAGGGATTTACTGACGGGTAATATCAGTGTTAATGTTTGGAAATCGTTGCTAAAAACGTTCGTATGGAGTATGGCGTTATATGGGTGCGAAACGTGGACGATAGGAGTTGGGGAAAGGAAAAGAATAGAAGCCTTTTAAATGTGGTGCTATAGACGAATGTTGAAAATCAGATGGGTGGATAGAAGTTCTAAACAGAATAGGGGAAAAGAGAACAATATGGAAGACGTTGACTAAGAGAAGGAATAGTTAATTGGTCGCATTTTAAGACACGAGGGTTTTGTAAATTTAGCATTACAGGGAAGTGTGTGGGGTAAGAACAGAAGAGGGAGACCAAAGATGAAATACGCTAAGCAGATTAGGGAGGATATGGGTTGTGCTAGTTATAAGGAACTGAAAAGGCTTGCGAAATATAGGTTAGCATGAAGGATTGCATCAGACCAGTCTTAGGGCTGAATACCACAACATCAACATATATAACTAATTAAATAAAATAAATTAAGGGCAAGTTTTAGAGAGAGGGGATGTTCTTATTTAGATTAAACGACGTTTCGCCATCACATTTCGTTTGAAGCTGACCTTGGAGGCGGTCGGCTACGAGTTTTTACACTTTTGACATCTTTTCATCAAAATGTAACACCTGAAGAAGTCCAAAATGTGGTGACGAAACGTCGTTTAATTCAGATAAGAACTGTCTTTCTAAAACTTGCCTTTAATTTATTTAATAAATTACATAAAAATTACCTTATCGAATAAAACAAAGACTAGTTCCGCAAAATAAAAAGTAATGGACACACAATTTGGTAGATTTTACAATAGGTTACAAGTTGTTTGTAAATTTTCTTCAGCAGTAGCACAAAATTGTTTTTTCTTGCGTTTCAATACTACGCGTATTTGTTAAAAATTATCGTCTAATTAAAATAGAATATTTTTTAAAAACCTAAAGATAACGGAGAGTGATTGACAGACACGTTGTATGCGTTTGATTTAAACTAAGCATTAAATATTAATTAGCCATTTACTCTGACTTTTCAGACTGAATTATCAAAATATATTGAAGCCAGGTTCTCGGGTATATACACAGATGTTGCACCAAGTCTTCTATAAATTTTATAAAATAATTCCCCAAATAAATAATATTTTGACTGAACATTCACTTAAAATCAGTTATCTTTGGCGGGCCCTGGTGGCTGCGTTCATCTCTCTAGCTACACGTCACCACGCGAGGAATTGTCTCTGTCCAGAGATTCTGCTATCAAACACGACTATCCGGTCGCAATGAGCTAGCATCGCAGTTAGACTTCTACGGCTTTACGTTAAATTACTATTTAAGTAAGGAACGCAAACTTTATTCTTAATAATATCGATTCGTACGTTGAGGATAATTAAGTGAAGTTTCGACAAGAAGAAAAAGGTATTTCCCGTATTTAGCGTGCGGTTTCTTCCTCATACTCATAGAGTAACTAGTGAAGAAGCGAAGAAAAGGTGTCCCAGAGACAGTATCTTAGGGATACATGTGAGTATAGCTTCCCGCGGATAACCAGTTGCATGGAGGAATCAGAGACTAGATGTATGTGGAGTCTCTTCCTTACCAGAGAGTCGAGCCTGCGATGGTCTCTCACACCTGGGCTTAACTGACCGGCCGAGGCACTCTTATCGGCCTGTTTGCTTATCGCCACGAAAGGCAACGACGGGCTGCTTTTGTCTTAGATAATGCCTGAAGAAGTAAATAAAGACACGTCGACCAACCAAAATGTGTCTGGCGGCAGGTCAGCCACGCCAATATATAGCGACAATACTGAGTAGCCAGACACTTTAAAAAAATTGTATAACGAAACAAGTAACACAGTACATTAAAATCAAACTTCGACTTTTTTTTTGGACTTGAACCCGGCAAGTTACGTCCAAAACCCGGCGACAGGGGCGCCACCGACCGTAGTTGCAGAAATTCTGTATTTGTGGCTTATGCGAAACCTTGAAATTCACTTCTAAACAAGTTCACGTCCCTCCATATTTCCACAATTGTGTACGTGATTACCTGAAAAAGACGTTTCCGTGTTGTGGCTCTCACCTGGCGCTACTCCAGTGATCACCACGGTGGCTTAACTTGACGCCTTGCCTTTCTATCTTGTGTCGTTCCACCTCTACAACAAAACCTCGACAAACCTTGCTTATTCCAGATGTGCTGTGCTGGGACTGGTCTGCGGAGTATTGGACTACCGAGTAAATTCGTGCCGTGTGACGAAGGGTGGACGCACAGATCATTTATAAACATTCTGAAAAGATTTTGAGACTTTGTCCGTCAAGCACAGTATCATGTGGCACGCCATTTCTTAATGTTTCACATGAATTGGGAAATACAATTCCAATATAAGTCATTTCACGATTCGGTGACGTTTCGTGGACCACACACACTCTTCCACTCTATAGATTTGGGAAATCAGAGTGTACGTGATCAAGCCCGTCACATTCGACGATCAGAGAATAATACCATTAATATGGAAATGAACCACGAGGGGAAGAAATAAAAACGCTAAGGTTTACGAATGATATTCTGGTAAGAAGACTTGGGAAACATAATAAATGGCATGGACGAGATCCTGGAGGAAGAGTTCAACTTGGGTATTAAAAAAGGGAAAACCAATGTGATGGAGTTTAGTATGAGAAACAGTGGAATAACAAAGGCTGTTAGATTGGGAAGGGATATTTTGACAGATGTTAAAGGAATTCTGATACTTGGGAAGGATAATAAGTAGAGTAGGATAGCACAGGTAAGGAAGAGTAATTTACTTACGGGTTATATAAGTATGAATATTAGGAAAACATAATTAAAAATGTTAGTATAGTGTGTGGGATAGATTAATAGGTCACGTTTTAAGACATGAGGGTCTTGTAAAGTTAGCATTAGAGAGAAGTGTGTGGGGTAATAACTGACTGGAGAGGCAAATGATGGAATACGCTAACCAGATTTGGGAGGATGTGGTAGTTATATGGAAATGAAAACGTTTACGCAGGATTTGTTAACACTACAACCGATTAATGTTTGCGCAGTTCAAAAGTGTAGTAAATAATTATTTAATCTAAAACTTTTTATTCTATAAATGAAACAGCGTCCATTTTCGCACCTATATAACACCACGCCCATAACATTTTTAGCAATGACTTCCTAATATTCATACTTATATGAGCCGTTAGTAATTTCCTCTTCCTTGCCTGTGCTATGCTACTCTAGTTATTATGCTGCCTAAGTAGCATATTCCTACCTTGGCTTCCCTCTTCTGCTGTTACCCCACACACTCCACCTAATTTATTTATTAATTTTACAAGTCACTCATGACTCGAAATGTGGTCTATTAATTTATCCCTTTTCTTGGTCAATTTCTTCTCTCTCCTCTTATTCTTCTTAGAACTTCCTGATTATTGATTTTATCCACCCATCTCATTCTTCAATAGCACCACATTTCAAACACATATATTTTTCCTGTCTGCAACTCCTATCATCCACGTTTCGCACCCATATTAATGCCACACACCACACGAACATTTTTAGTAATCATTTCCTAACATTCGTACTTATATTAGCTGTTTGCCTGTTATTACGCTGCTTAGGTAGAAGAATTCCTTAACTTCCTTCAACATATCCCTTCCAATCTAACAGTTTTTGTTATGCCACTCCATTACCTTGGGTTTCCTTCTATTAATCTTCATGTTGAACTTTCTCCAGGATTATTATGGTTTCCAAGTCTTTTTTTTTACGCTCCTAATTCTACAATATCATCCGCAAAGGATAGGGTTGCAGTATAATTCCTTTTCCATATTTTGTTTTAACTTTCTTCATCGCGTGTTCTATATATAAGTTAATGAAAATGGGCGACAGACTGCATAACTGTCTTACTCCTTTCGTGTTTCTGCTTTAATAATAAAATTTTACTAATTTGAGACGTTATTTAAATATGTCGTAGTTTATTAAAATAGGATTAAAAAATGTGAACACAAAAATGTTCTATATTGTAACTTTTTTTGTTAAATAATGAACAGATCAGTTAATGTTCCTTTTTGTTGTGTGTATAGAACTATAATAGTTTTATTAACATTCGTGTTCACAGGTATGCGCCCTCCTTTAATCCTGCCTAATTTAAATGTAGCCTCTAAAGGTTTGTATTGCACCGTGTAAGGGTCATACTTATGATAATAAAGCATGCAACACATACCTACAATCAAGATATGAATATGATATTCACGTCCATAGTCGGTCAGTCACCTGTATGGTGTCCCTGCGAAGGAAGACGACTGCTGTCCTGGCCTCCACACGCATGCAGAGTCGGCGAGACACTCACTACGGTCAGCAGGAACGTCACGTCAGGTCAGCAGAGGAAAAGCGGACTACTGATTAACTATTTAGAGCGTTCCAGTCTACAATGTAATGAAGAGGCACGATACTGTCAACAAGCTTAACTGAGTGTCAGATAACCTTAATTAGTGCCTGCTAATCACAACTACAGAAAGAGGCGGCGCTTCCTTACAAACTGAATTTCACAAATTTTTAAATACCAACCGAGTAAGGGGAGGGTCGCCAAGACCGGGATTCCAAATTCGGAATGTCATGCGAGACGACAGTCCGTAGTCGACCCGGTAAGCCAAGGCCCTCAGTGAGCTGTAGAGTCAAAAGAAGAGTAAGGGGTCAGGCTCCTACAACTTGAGATGATGAGCCCTGAAACTCGGATATGTTCGACGACTTTTCTAAACCTGTGTGAGTTCCAGAAGGCTTCTATAATCATAACACCATTAATCACTAAACTAAAAAAAAACATTACAATGGCATTGGACATCAATACAAGAAGGTTAATAACTAATTGCCCAGATAAAAAAATGTTACTCATAAGTAAAAATATTCAAATACTCAGGACAGAATTTAGACTTACAAATAACTTCAGATATTCTATGTGAGTGACTGAAATACAATTTAGTAGAAAGTAAGGCAAGAAAAGGAAGCAAATCAAGAAAGGAGTAAGACAAGGATGCAGTCCTTATATAGCTTTATATAGAACAGGCGATGAAGAAATTTAAAAATGAATATGAACAGGGAATAAAACCTTAAGCAGAAGAAATAAAAACCAAAAAGTTTGTTGATGATATTTTGGTATTAGGGGAGTCACAAGAAGACTTGGGCAAAGAGTACATTATGAGGATTAATAGAAGGGAAATCAAGGTGATGGAATGTGTTATGAGAAATAGTGGAATAGGGAAGGGTGTTAGATTCAGAAGGGATATTTTGAAGAGAGTTAAGGAATTCTTCTACCTAAGCAGTGTAATAACAGGCAAACAGCTAATATAAGTAAGAATATTAGGAAATGATTACTAAAAATGTTCATGTGGCATTAATATGGGTGTGAAACGTGGATTATAGGAGTTGCAGACAGGAAAAATATATAAGTGTTTAAAATGTGGTGCTATTGAATAATGAGATGGGTGGATAAAATCAATAATCAGAAAGTTCTAAGAAGAATAAGAGAAGAGAGAAGAAATTGAAGGACTTTGGCCAAGAAAAGGGATAAATTAATAGACCACATTTCGAGCCATGAGTGACTTGTAAAATTAACATTAGGTGGAAGTGTGGGGTAACAACAGAAGAGGGAGGAATATGCTAACCAGATTAGGGAGGTTGTGGTAGCTATGTATAAACGAGAAGGCTTGCACAGGATAGGTTACCATGGAGGGTTGCATCAGACCAGTCTTGGGATTGATACCACACGAACAGAAAGTAACACACCGGTGTCACTGTAGGGTCTAGATGGAGAATAATTACATCTTTGATTTGGAATGATATATTACAAGGTATTCATAATTAGGTAATGAAGCTTACCTCTGCGCAACTTTACAGAATTGGTGAATTCGATATTTGTAAGTTGTCCTCTACAGATCGAATACTGGGTGTGCCAGAGGACTCCGGATACCTCGACGCCGTGTCAAATTGCAAACGGTATCACTCAGTCTGGTTTAGACTCCAAGTGCTGATCTACATATGGATGTGCACACGGCCTTTGAGTGCATAAAGCTGTTGCATGCATAATGGCTACAATATCAAATTTAAAACTGGTAGGACATGTTTTCCACGGTTCATTTGGACACTGACAAATAGACAGGATACATATGGTATTTCAGACCACAAACACAACATCCTTCTGAACAAGACAACGTGAATTTTAAAATATTACTAAACACCTTAACAGAGGTGTGTGCCTGCATGTCATTGCAATATGTAAGGTCCTGAACTAACAGCAGATAACTAATACCAAAATAATATTCTGCATGTATAAAGTTAAAAGAAAGAAAAACAGAATAATTATATCAACTTTCTGTGATCAACTTGTGACAGTATATGTATCACTGGAAAACTTTCGAGGTTATCATAATTTTTAAACGTACAAAATCCCAAGTTAAAGCAATACACATTGTAGGTATTCCAATAGGAATAGAAATCAGTTTCAGTTTAAATCCCTATATTTCTGTACAAAGCAATGCACGGATTTAGTCTAATCCATAATATATAGAATAGATTTAATGAATTTTCATAGCTTTCTATTTCTTAAATTATCCAAACATTTAAATGTTTCTATTAAAGCACATTTCTTTATTATTCCCATATAATGTTGGTTGGGTTCCTTGTCACTGGTAAAAAATAAGCAGCTCACACAAAATACTAAGAATTTAAGACTATCAAAAAAGGTTTTATCAAAATTCCTAATTAATATTTAATCATTTTCAAAGGTGAAAAGCATATGAGAGTTGCAGCAATCACACATACATAACTTGGTATCATTGGGAACATCTATGTAAATTTTAACACACATCAGCTTACCTGGAAAAATCTCTTGCAGAAATTGAACAAACTACATTTATTTCTGTAGGCGAAAAATATTTGTACACATTCCTACAAATTTCCATAAATAAATAATTTGAAACAGACCACTTTGACAACTGACAACATGTGTCAACTATACTGTAAAGTAACGTGTATCGTAAGTTTTTATCGATTATATGTCCTGTTGTCCATTTGTTAAACGCCAACAAAACTTAATATTAAATCTTAGTTTTCACCAAATATATTGTTTCCCAATCCCAATAATCATTACTAAAAATGTTTGTATGGAATGTCATTAAATGGGTGCGAAACATAGACGATAGGAGTTTCAGAAAGGATAAGAATAGAAGCTGTCGAATTATGCTTCTATAGGAGAATGAGATGTATGGGAAGGGAGAACAATTTTGAGAATTAATTGGTCACTTTTTTAATTAAAGTTATAAGCGCAGTAGAGGGAGGCTAAGGAGGATGTGGCAGCTATGTTGAAACGTAAAGGCTTGCTCAGCATAGGTTAACATGGAGGGTTGCATCAGACCAGTCTTAAAACTGTTGGCCATAATTTATTGGGGTTGTGAATGTTGAGGTAGAGTACCCAAATTTTGTAAATACATACTTTAATGAAACAATCACCAGGACAGTCTCGGGAAAACTGTGTTTAGAACATTTTAAGAAACTTTCAACCTTGTGCAAGTTTCATCTTATTAGCTAACACGCTCAGTACCTCGTCAGTAACAATAAGTATTTTAAAACACAGTTAAATCTTCATAAATTTGTAGTGTCATGTCACTGTCTTGACTGTCAATGTCATTGAAACAATCACTTTAATTTAAGTTATAATCCATAATTAAGCAGAAAATCATCTGCTTAATTAATTTTCTGATAAGTAGTTTTTCAATGCCACAGTAACCATTAAACAGCGAAGCATTAGTAATTTGAAATGGCCGAATTTGTAATAAAATAAATGGGAACATATTGTAATTAAAAAGAAAAGATATTGATAAACATAACTATTTATTAATAAAGAAGAAAGATCTACAGCCTCTCAGACACCCTGCTTGCCACATTCCTCAACTGCCCGTACACCTTTGAGGGAGGGCTGCCCAAGATGAGGTTGCAGAGGGCTCTCCTCGCGACCTGAATATTCTGGAAAGAACCCAGGATGTGGATCTTTGTCTCTGCCAACACGATCCTCGTCTTGGTAACATTTTCAATCGTGAACTTTGTCCGCCCTCCTTTACCTGCCAGGCGTCCGATGGCACGGGAAGAATGGTCACCTTTCAGGGACTTTACGTCGCGGATCTCAAACGAGTCTATGAAGAGATCATCCAGCCTGAGGAGTGCCAGAGCGTCTTCAACCTCGAAGCCCAGGATGAACGCCCTCACAAAGTCTGCAGCCTTTTGCAGGTTGGCCACATCCTCTGTTTCAGGGCAAGTTCTTAGTTCCACGTGTCTTGATTTCAGGTTAAATCTGATCTGCAGATGCAGGTGCTGTACTACAGGATTAAAAATCTTCATCCAATTCTCCTTGAGAGGTGTATACCTGTGAGCTGGAACAGGGACTTTACGCACTTCAACTCCATCACCCAAGTTTTTAACCCTTTTGGCTGCCCTATGAGCTGGCTTCCTCTTTCCTTCAATGCCCCGATCTACTTCCATAACACTCTCCCCCTGTGCTGTACGCTTGGTTGCTTGCTTGGTTTCTGTAACATTGACACAATTACCATGACAATTTTATGAAATAAATCAACATTAAAAAACAAAAGAGAATAAGTCAGTTCCATACCAGCCCAAAATTAAGCAGAATGCAAACTTCAACCTATTTACTACATCAAATACACTCTATAATGGTACAAATAAATATAATTATTGAATGTAAGAAATTTCATTAATGAACGTTACAGAGTCAACGTTTTATGATATGAGCAATTGTACAACATAGTGGATTTCAGCAACAAAATTTTGAATTATAAATCGATACATTTAGAGAACATGTTTTGAATTTTCAATTTAGTTTAAAATATTGTCTTTACTTTGAAGTGGACTCATTTCAATTAAAATATTAATAATAAAGGCTTCCTGTTAACATTGGCACTTCAGTATATATCTATATTTTGCTTTACTAATATCTAACGTGTGAATAACGAAAAATGCTGTGCGAATGTAGCAGGACTAACATTCGTCAGAATAAGATACTAACCCATTGAAACTTACTAACTGGTACAAAACCGAAGTTGTTGGTTATAAAAATCAATTTCAGCAATGTTAGAAGATAAAAGTAAATATTACCTTCCATGATTAGTCCCATACAGTTGATTGCTCCTAATTGTAACGCGAGTTACTTGACGTTCAGTTTTAACCTAAACATGCTCGCACGTGCATTTTCCAAAGAATTTGAAGCTTATTGTAAAGACATTTTCAACGCATCTACTGCATGTCTTTGCTGACCAAAGAGATATATAAACATCATAGAGAGGCTACATACGAGGACGTTACAGCGCCCTGGGTGGCAGCAACTAACAACAGGGACAATCACAATGTCTACGGTCAAGAACTTTGACCTATGTACTGTGTTAAATGACTGAGGTTGAATAATCGTGTATTTTTGTGATTAAAATATATTGTTTTTCATCCGAAATCATGCCAAATGTGTGTTCAGCGTACAATTGTACTAATCGTAGTTCAAAAACAACTGGAATATCGTATTTTAAGTAAATATCATCATATTTTCACTTTTGACAGCACGTGTTTGTAACTTCGATATTTACCAAATTTCTGATCTTCGTGGTGCTCTAGAATGCAAGCCAGCTCTTGTTCTTTTTATGAAAGTAGTTCTCTGTACTGTAATTAATGAATGTGTTTTATTTCGTTTAACCTTGATCCCTATCAACTTTCAACTATATTTAATGTCAGTCTAGATGCATTTAGATGTTACTTGTACAACGTACAATTGTAAAAAAAATTAAAATTTTAGATATTGGGAGTAATCTTTATTATAGACTGATGAGCGAGATGCTTCATATCTCATCTAATAATTCGGCATTAATATCAGAAATGACTGATTTAAAACAAAAATTATAAATTAACTATTATAAAGTTTCCTGTTCATTAACTGTCAATGTTTACATGTTGTATTTAGCATTGAGATGATGTTAATGAGCCTATCCGTGTTAACTTTAATTTCGGCACTTTCCTTGTGTGACAACAGAAATAATTTACAATTTTTAAGTGATGTGTTATATATATTATATGTAATGAAACACTTTCTAGCTGGTTTCCGCTCATTTGTAACTTTAATACATATGTATATATAGTTTTTAAATATTGATTTACGAGATACGCTTCCTGCACGTATTCCTAAGTCCAGGACAGGACACGCCCACCTTACCATTCAAAAAATGGCGCCTGAGCCTTCAATTTGCTTCAAATATGGCGGCGCCTTGTCCAGTCTATGTTGTTTATATATGTCTTTGATTTGTACCATGTCATTGGTTTATACTTGTTTGATGATAACCATGGATCCAGGTGCAGGGGATATGTTGTTATTTCCGTGTGTCAATCGAATGGGTGATGAGCCTTTGACGTGGTAAGAACGAACTTGATGGACCGATTCAGTTATGCAGGCTCAAGTAATTAAGGTACGTCTACGGCCAACGCTTCTTTTAAATTAAAGGTTTCAAAAGCTATGATAGAAATGATTTCTAAATTCAAACATAGACTTTAAGCTTACAATAAATAGAAATACCTCTCATTCAATACAATTAATAATCTTTTCTGACGAGCGAGTCGACAAGTGAAGGACACGAGTCTGATGAAGGGAGAATTAAATGCAAGAAGGCAGGCAGGGATCAATGAAACAAACCGTAGCGTAATACTGTGGCTGTATTATTTATAAATACTATATACAGGATAAGTTACTGTACAAGGGAGGGTGAAGGGGGAGGGGTTGTGGTCGGTCAGAGGACGAGCTTGTCCGAGAGGGCGTCGAGGATCCACGCGGTGAAGTGGGAGACCCTGGTGTAGACGCCGGGGCGGCCCTTCTTGGCGCAGCCGTCGCCCCACGAGACGACGCCCGTCAGCACGAAGCGGCCGCCCTCCTCGCAGGCCAGAGGGCCCCCCGAGTCGCCCCCGCAGGCGTCGACGCCGCCGTCCAGCAGCCCCGCGCACAGCATGCTGTCCAGGATGGACTGGTGCCGCCCCCCGTACACGTCCTTGCCGCGGCACGTCTCCTGGGCCAGCAGCGGCACCGCGGCGGCCTGCAGCACCTGGGGCAGCTGGTCGGGACGCTCCTCCGCCACGGCGCCCCAGCCCGTCACCGTGCACCACGACGACGACGAGTCGCCGCCCCCGCTCCGCCCCACGGGCGCCGGCAGGCAGATGGGACGCACGTGAGAGTTGAAGCGGATGCCCGGCGCCGCGACGCCCAGCAGGGCGATGTCGTTACTGTACGACCCCTCTGTGGGCGGAGAGAGAGAGAGATACGATTACCTTTCCTTCATTCAGGGCGGTTATACAAGATTCTATCCGTGAAGTTTGAGACTAATCTCCAATGCGACGAGGCGGATCGTCGAAAAAGATTGTGTGTCAATGGTGCAACACATTATATAATTCGGGAAAAGAAAAGATGAATTGAAGTCGGAGACAAACATGAGAGTCTGCATATTTCGGATAAGGAGGATACACTTTTCAAGAGGGAGGAAGACTGGAAGAGTGGAACTTCAATAGCTGTTATATTGGGAAGGAATATTTTGAAGCAAGTTAAGGAATTATGCTACTTGCGCAGCATAATTAGTAGAGTAGAATAGCACAGGAATTTAAATACGGCTAATATAAGTGTGAATATTAGGAAATAATTATTAAAAATGTTGGTATGTAGTGTGGCGTTATGTGGGTGCGAAACGTGGACGCTAGGAGGTGGGGAAAGGAAAATAATAGAAACTTTCGAAATTTGGTGCTATAGGAGAATGAGATGGGTGGATATGGTAACTAACTAGGAAGTTATAAACAGAATAGGGGAGAAGAGAATAATATGAAAGGCTTTAACCAAGAGAAGGGATAGATTAAAAGGCCACGTTTAGAGAAATGAGGATGTTGCTAAATTTAGCATTAGAGGGAAGTGTGTGGTGTAAGATCAGAAGAGGGAGGCCCAAGATGAATTGCACTCAGCAGATTATGGAGGATGTGGGATGTGTCTAGCATGAGACCATTCTTAGCATTGAATAACATATTCGAAACGAATGTAATTTTAGGAATAAGTGACACATAATGGCAGTATTTTATGGATATGATATGACAAATCGGATGAAATCTCGACGGTTAATCGACCGGGTCAGACTTTTAAAATCACACAACGTTTCTGCAGACATTCTGTCGCCGTCATCAGTCTGTAGATGCATATAGCCTGATGACCCGGTTGATTAACCGTCGAGATTTCATCCGATTTATTCACCCGCAAAGTCTATGATAAATGTTTTGTATCTTAAAAATGACCTTCGACTGCTGTGTTTTAAATCAACTTGACAAATGAACGAGTACTGTTTCTGTTTTTAAAATACAAATTGTCAAATAATGAAAAAAAAATTTAAGCCTTAAACCTAAATCCAAAAATAACACTGCACTATGCACCCACGTAAATAACATCAATCATGTAATGAAATTTGAGGATGCAATAATCCTCCATAAAAATAGACTAAGATCAAAACTTAGATTTACGGAAGCGCAATATATTAATTTAAATAGAAAATGGAAAAAAAGTTTTATATCATAGTTTTAAACAAATTTCCATATTTATATAAAAATTTGTAATGTTTCAAATATTGTAATTTATTTTGTAGATGAATATGGAATTGCCGAAAGCTTCTTCCGAATAAAGTTTGGAAATCAAAATCGAAATATACTTTTGGTTTATTGAAGTGAAATTAAAATTATGGCAATATAATATTAAAACCTAGATATATGACGATAACATATTACCGATGTTTGTGGACTTGTGGGTTGACTCGTGTAACGGTCAGTCGTTGATGACATAATGATAATAATAATGGTTTGCTCACGCTTGCGGTAGTCGGGGTGCGTGAGGACCTTGTCGACGCGGAAGACCTGCTCGAACTGGTCGTGGCCGCTGAGGCGGTGCTTGCCCACGACGACGCGCATCTCCGCGGCGCTCCTGGAGAAGACGCAGTGCGCCGCCGTCACGACGACGCGCTCCGACACGACGGCGCCGCCGCAGTTGTGCTCGAAGCGGGGGCCGTTGCGCGTCTGGATGTCCACCTGCGCCCGACATGAAAGGGGACTCGTCAATCAGTGGTTCTCCAGAAAAAAATTGAGCTCAGAAAAGCTGATTAACATACATAAATAAATTAATAATTAAAATTCTAATGATAATGAATTATTTATTTCGTTTCCAAACCCATGCAATAAGGGAATTCTGCTACTTGGGAAGCGTAATAACTACGGATGGTAGAAGTAAAGAATAGGATAGCACAGGCCAGGAAGGCTTTCTCTAAAAAGAGTAATTTACTTACGGGTAATATAAGTGTGAATATTAGGAAATCGTCGCTAAAAATGTTCGTATGGAGCGTGGCGTTATATGGGTGCGAAACGTGGACGGTAGGAGTTGGGGAAAGGAAAACAATAGAATCCTCTGAAATGTGGTGCTATAGACGAATGCTGAAAATCAGATGGGTGGATAGAGTAACTAACCAGGAAGTACTAAACCGAATAGGAGAAATGCGAACAATATGGAGGACGTTGAACAAGAGAAGGGATAGATTAATAGGCCACTTTTAAGGCATAAGGACCCTATTAAAATTCGAATTATGGGGAAATGTGTGGGGAAAGAACAGAAGAGTGAGGTCAAGGATAGAATACGCTAAGCAGATTGGGGAGTTATGAGGAAATGAATAGGCTTGCGCCTGATAGGTTAGCATTGAGGTTGCATCAAACCAGTCTTCGTACTCAATACCACAACAACATGTATAATAGTACAACAAATGGCATGAACGTGGTCCTGGAGAGGGAAACCCAAGAGTATGGTGAAACAGGGTAATAACAAAGGTTGTTAGTTTGGGAAGGGATATTTTAAAGGAAGTTAAGGAATTCTGATACTTGAACAGCGTAGTAACTAGAGTAGTATAGGAAATCTAAAAAGCAGATGTAAGGAAAAATATAATTTACACAAATTTATTTTGGTAATTCGCTTCTCTGAAAGGATCGGCAATTCAACAACAGGAAAGAAGAGAGTATTAGGACGTTTCTGAAAGGCAGTTAAATATAAAGAGGAAGCACACGTGGAGCTGCTCTGACCTGCCAGGGGAAGGCCCCGTAGACGCTGTCGGCGCCGCCCACGATCTTGGCCAGCGTGCTCGCGCGATGCGTCGTCACGTTCCTTGTCCCGCAGCTCACGTCCGCGGAGGCGGCGGCGTTGTGGAAGGGGAACTTGGGGTAGCCTCCGCTGCGGCGCCATCGCGCGGCCCCCGCAGAGGCGTCGGGGGCGGACACCAGCAGCATCAGCAGCAGCCAGGAGGTCCACAGGGGCAGCATCTTACAGGCCTCCGCACCTGCCAACAACACACGACGCTCAGGCCTCCACACTCATCACTAGGCGTGGGCCTAACTTAGTAAATTGGACTAAATAGCGAATTAGTTAGTCGATTAATTGTTTTCCCATTGAAAATTATCTCATAATTCGCTTCCCTAACCCTCGGTGTCATTAAGAAGCCTTTGTAAGAATATCAAACACATTTAATTTTATTTTTCTGATCTGGTGTCTATCTCCTAAAAAATCCCCATTTTGATTTTTGTGTATTACAACGCCATCTGTGACCGAAATTACTCGAACCTTAGATCAAATTTGAGTAATTTCTTTTGAGAAATCCGAATCTGCAATAAAAAATGGGGGTTCTTATTTAAGTTGTTTAACTCTTCCCACCCCCCAAAGGGGTGGGGGTCGATCGTCATATCATCATATGTCACCCTTTGAGACCAGCATATACACACTTTTTTTGATCCGATGTGTGTTTCTCGAGATATTTCAATGCCTTCTGATATATTGAACACCCTGTATATATAGAAGAATATCGATAGAGGCAGAAGAATAGCATGGGAAAGGAATTTAATATTGAAAGGGAGACAATGGAATTCCAGACGGACAGTTGCTGCTATTTATTATTTATAAAGGAACCATGCAAGAGAGGTTGGATTCAAAAATACTACTTAACATTCTCCTTCTCAATTCAATTCTGAATTATTTATCAATAATCTTTACAGTGAAAGTTTTTTCCCTTTAGCGGTTCCTGTAATTATTAGCTGGGCATAAATTTTCAAAAACATACAACACAATGTCCATAGCCTCGTTATGTTTGAACTGTTATATGCCCCTGACGGTCAGACAAGCAAACGAACCGTCGTGTGTCACGGACTGCGTAGTCCTTGACTCAAGGCGAGAGAATGGTTTTCGTCTTTCTTCTTGTAATCAAGTTACATGATTTGCAAGAAATAAATTAATATGGATATAAAATCTGGATCAGTATGAATTTTATTTTGAGTTCATATATGAGTCATTAATTGACTTTAATAATCATTTAAGTAGACAGTAAAATTATAATAATTATTTAAATTTACCTTTAAAATCATGTCTCTGTACTGATGTTGTTCCTCATCAGCTTGACAATGAAGATATTTCACCTCAGAGGTATAACTTTAAAGTCACTTGAGCACGATCTCTGACTGTGCTCTAGTGTATGTTACAGGTGTAATGTCGTTATTGTCAATCTGACGAGGGACAACATCAGTACGGAGACATGTTTGTAAAGGTAAATTTAAATAATTATTGTAATTTTAGTGTCTGTTTCTGTCCATATTAATAATTTTGTGTTAAAGTGTAGTTTAGTACTGAGTGAATGTCAAAGTACTTAGCACTTTGATACGGAAGCTAACTCTGTGGCATGAATATCTGTGGCATGAATACCTGTCACATAAACATTGCATTAAGGTTTCTGTCTCAGCTGAATGTCTCGAATGTGTCTCCTCATTCTTTGTACTCGATTAATCCAGACAGTTGTGACCGTAAAATAACTAGTCACACTGCTTTTTATGATTCGTGTTTAATCGCATTTATTTATCGGAAACTGATCGCTTGTAATCACTTCGCGGAAAAATGAAAAGTGACCTCTTTCACCTTCATTGATTTGCATGTGTTACTCTCTCCTTACGTAAAAGGAAAATAAATATTCCTACGAGCTGTTAGAAGTAATATGTATTCTATTGTTTTTAATATTAATACAGGCAGTTTGTTGATAAAACTAACTCACAAAGATAAATTAAAGAATAAAAAATTTAAATACCTCAAGTCCTTTTTCACAGAATAAGCACCTAACGTTTCAGGGTTTCTATCTTCCTTTAGAACACATTTGTATTTCTAGGGAAATACATTTAGGTATACTTAGCCGCACACTTATTTCTGTCCTGACCGGTTCGTATAGCTTCGTATAGTGCTCCAAGTCTTGCCTTTTTCCTCCTATCACCCAGTGGTTACCATTTACTTTCGTCGCCATACAAAACCCACATGGGTACAAATACCGACTGAAATGCTGATGACTTGTCAGTAAACCACACCACAACGTTACACTGCCTTTCCCTTATGTGCCTTAGAATTCGGTTTTAACCAATAACAAATGAGAATAATTACAAAATCAGTCACAAACACAACCAACATGGTACATTCGGATGCTATAAGCACTACGTTGAAGGCAGACGAACACAAGGAACAGCGGGAGTCGGGGATGATGCTGGAGGTTAGTAAATAGGGGTGGGACATTGCAACTGGTCAAGGAAGAAGTCCTGGCAGCCATCTTGACCAAGTTTGGACTCCATCTTGTGAACGAACTCTTGTTTTGGCGTCTTGCATACCTGACTTTATAATGTTTGCAGCATTTGGACAGAAAGTAATTTACAAAACTCCTCGCTTGTAATGGTATATATTCGTAAACTAGGTGAATTTAGCTGCATATCAGGTTTAAATCTACTTGTATTAAGGCTTGGTGAAAAACCTTAAACCCAGACTAGAGTGCGGGGCGGAACAGAATTCTAATGTATAAGGCCAAATGTTGTGTGTTTCTCAAGAAAAAGAAAAGAAAAACTAGCAGAGTCAACTTATCAGAATGAGTTACAGGATGCTGTGCCCAAAAATAATAGATTAAGAAAGGAAAGGAACAGAAATAAAAGGAAAATCTTAAGCAAAGACTGTATAGACAAAAAATCTATTTACGAAAGGAAAAATTGAAGTAACGATTCCACTGTACGCAACATAAACACAAAATGTGTTAAATTTTTTCTATAATTTAATTTAATTTTACTGCACTAATTGTTTATACAAAAAAATATCCGGTAATGGAGCAGAACAGAAAATTTGTATATTTTTTTAAAAATACATAAAAAATTTAAATTTGTTATCTTAAGTTATCTTAATATTAGACAACGTAGATGATAGAATAAACTAATGTTTAATACCACAATGAAGGGATTTTATTCATATATAATTTAATAAAAATTGTTAAACAATAAGCGTACTTACTAAGCCCAACTTACTAAGGACCTAAATGAGGCTGTTCCCTTATTGACAATCCTGGTCCAGGGGAGAATACTTGGCATTTACAAAAATGAGACAAAAAATAACATTGTCCATTTGCGACGTCATCGCAAAGCGTTTCTATACGGAAATATTTGCCATAAATGCTGAAAATGTCCACCGCCACAGGTAATACACGCTTCGTAGCGAACACTTCGTCAACTAGAGTAGGACAGCACAGGCAAGGGGGACTTTTCGCAAGACAAACGGAATTTATTTACGGTTAATGTAAGGAAATCATTATTAACAATATTATTATGGAGTGTGGCGTTGTATGGGTGGACGATAGGAGTTGCAGACAGGAACAGAATAGAAGCTTTTGAAATGTGGTGCTCTAGAAGAATGAGATGGCGGTGGATAGAATCACGAACGAATAGGGGAAGAGAGAAAAATGTGGAGGACTTCGACCAACAGAAGGGAGGCACGAGGGTCTTGCAAAATTAGCATTGGAGGGAAGTTAACGGAAGGTGGAGGCAAAGGATTATGAAGGACTTGGTAGGTATGCGGAAATGAAAAGGCTTGCACAATATTGGTTAGCACGGAGGGTTGCAGGAGACCAGTTTTAGGACTGAATACAACAAGCAACAACACGCCGCTCCATAAGTCCAACTAATATGTGTCCTACTGTTCTCTGAACCTTGCACGCGAATTACTTAAAATATTATATTTAATACGTGGAAGGGCATACTCCGTTTAAAATACTACTTCTTTTTCCATTTCATTTCACTCAATTTTTTAATACTAACTTTTATGTTCTTAGTCGATTGCTCATATCGATTAGGACTATCGATGTTGAAGTCCCCGCCATGTGTGAGATACCTTTTGTTGAGATGTTTTTGTTGCATATACGTAACAATAATTCCATAGAATCTACAATTTACTGAATTTAAACAGAACGTGTCACCTATTTTTGATGCAGACATTACTTTTTAAAACTATTTACTGAAATATCTTTCAAATGCAAAGATTCTATGTTGTACAAAACTTGTATTCTAACTTAAATGAACTTTAATTAAACCTCTATTTGATAATAGAGGACTGAGATGGTGACGGGTGGAAGGGTTGTCAGAGAGCCCTGCAAGGCGGGCGAGTGACACGTGCATTGTGGTAACGAGGCCGCCCGGTGAAATGGAGTCTCCGGGTTTCCCTTTCTGTGACACGCGAGTTTTACTTCGCCACGCGAATCTAAAGGCCGTTTAAGCCCTTTCACGCATTTTACTTACGACGCCCCGTCCACTCAACTCAGGCGGCTCTATTAAAACCGCTTCCATTATAAATATATATTTTTTAAAATTTCAAAGCCTCGTGTGAGGACTTAGAGAAAAAGTAATCTGTGTAAACCGGAACGCATTCCAAATTGAGTGGCTATTGTAATTAAGATGTGACATCTTAAAACACACTATAGAATGTAGGCGATGTGAAGAAGAGGAAGGAACACTTTCGTCCGCGTCATGACCCAGGACCTTTGAGGTTCGCCCCCCTTTGGAATCTCGTGCGACTCAAAATCGTGACGCATTTCCTCGTGCATTTCACAGTAATGTTGAGCAAGCGGCGTATTGCCAAAGGTTGAGCTTGTCGACTGCTCCTCAACAAGACATTTGCAGGCACGTGTGTGTTTGTTTCACGCGCTTCAGACGAGGACAAGACCAACGCGGAAAGGGTTTACTTAGCCTCATTTCACCAAACTTGACGCCATCCAGAGACCCGTGTCATGAAAAACACATCAAATTCAACTCCCTGGAAGATTAAACAAGGACGGTGGGGGGATTTTATGAGGAAAGAGCAACGAATTGAAATAACGGTTCAAGTTCAACGTTCGCTTTGTACACACCCGACACGTGCTGAAGATTCAAAGAACAAGAGGAACGCTGCTGAAATCTATACAAAGTTGGAAAATGTACAACAGAATGATACAAGACATTGTTTTTAGAAGAAGTAAAAGTTAAAATCATTCCATTACTTTTGGCAATACAGTCAAAGCAGATAAGGAAGCGTTTTATATTTTAAAAAAAGATTAATCTTCAAAATGTTCGTCAATAATTACAACAAATGTTCACATTACAAAAACCATCTATGATAATCTTTTTGAGTGTCTATAATCTGTGGCTGGCAAAGATCACAAGTATTCGTCGAAACGTCCGCTCACTTCCAAAATTGTATTATTGTCGAAATTAGGTAACCGGTAGAGTTATATTGCCCCACGTGTACGCCCCTCACTCGTGACGTCACGGTCTGTATTCAATGGCGGGAAACTGTGACGTATTACCTTTGGGGAACAGTTTTCGCCTTTATTTAGACTATTTCCCAAACGTAATACGTCACAGTTTCCCGCCATTGAACAAACACGTTAACAGACCGTGACGTCATTAGTTGTGCACCAATCACGAGTTAGGGGCGTATACGTGGGGGGGGGGACTTCAACAGTCAAGCGTAGGGCTGAAGAGCCACGCGACTCTTCACTCCTGTTACACGAAACCTTTCAAATATACATTTATTTTCATCTACATTGAATATATCACTTCACCATGTGGATTTATTTATTCAAATATTTATAATTCGCCAAAGGATTCCCCTCCCCCAAGACTCGGCAAAAGAAGATGTTATGACGTCAGTGGTGTACGTAGTGTTCACTTGCATCGAAGGTGTGGGAATAAGTGGGTAACAGGGTTGTTAATAGGAGTGGTGTAGGCATTGCTGAATAGTGATTGCGTTCGTCTGTAACTGATTTAATTAACTGAACAGAACACGTCGAAGTGGATGGTGACAGACCTACTTTTAAAACAGATTGACATCAGGAAATAACGTGTATGAGGATTAAAATGCAAGAAAATTTCAGAAAAAACACAAATGAAATAAATTAATAGTCAAAATAGAGTTATACCAGGAAATATCCTGATCGCAAAACCTAATTAACAGAGCCGTTCATTCACCATTTCCTTATCTAAATTTAAAACTAAATGAGCATAATTTTAAATGCATGTTTACATTCCCGACATGTAGATACACGGAAAACATTATTTAAGATATGTCTTGAATTTTTCTAACCTACTGACTGGGGATTGTGAAAAAATAGATTCCATGATTTTTATGAAAAATAAGTAGAGAATTTCTCTGAAAATTTTGATGAAGGCGGAAAAAAACAAGCAGAAGCTGAACAATTTGAAATTTGGCGACACGGACACTAATTTTGAGGAAATCGAATGGTAATGAACGCAGGTGTTAATTAGGGACATTGTACGTGAGAGGGTAACAGAGGCTAGGAAGTGCGACGGGGGGACCAGCATGTGCGGTGCGTGGGAGGCGTGGGCGTCGCAGTGAAAGGCGACGCCGAGGAGAAAGCCGCGTCCACCCGTCAAAGCTGTCACTTTCTCCTCGAGGTACTCACGTCCTTCGCAGATTCCGAGTCGTCGTTCCGAGGGACGCCAATAAATACTGGTGATGGACGCGGCCGCCGCCAATATTTTATACGGAAGGCTCGTCTGCTCGTGCGGGGAGGGAGAGGCTCTGGCCTCGTTAGCCGCCATTGGTCGCCAAGCTGTCTGCACTGTGTGGAGGGGGGGCTATAAACAAACGCTTACGCAACGACTACATTACACACATTAACCTGCCACCCTGCGCAAGCCTTTTCATAAACGTATTCCATCACTTTCCTCTCATGCTATCCCTTCTCTTGATCAACGTCTTCCGTATTCGTCTCCCTTCCCGTCTCAATAATACACAGCACCACATTTCGAAAGTTCCTATTCTTTTCCTTTCTGCGTCTCCTGTCGTCCACGTTTCGCACCCATATAACGCCACACTCCATACCAACATTTTTCGCAATTATTTACTAATATTCACACTTATATTAGCCGTAAGTAAATTCCTCTCCCTTGCCTGCGCTATCCTACTCTGTTTATTATCCTGCCCAAGTAGCAAAATTCCTTAACTTCCTTCAAAATATCCCTTGCCAATCTAACAGCCACTGTTTCCAATACTACACTCCATCACCTTGGTTTTCCCCCTATTAATCTTCATATCATACTCTTTCTCAGGGACCACGTTCATGCCATTTATTTTGTTTTCCAAGTCTGTCTTCCGTCTCCCCTAATACTACAATACCATCAGCAAACCATATGGTTTTTATTTGTTCTCCTTGCAGTATGATTCCCTTTCCATATTAATTTTTTTTAACTTTCTTTATCTCCTGTTCTTAGTATAAATTAAAGAGCCTGGGCGACAGACTGCATCCTTACCTTAGTCCTTTCTTTGTTTTATTGATCTTAAATTCTAATTACTGCTGACTGTCTTCTGTAGAGGTTATGTATAAGCCTTCTTTCTCATATCCCCTTCAAAATCCTTAATAGTGTGTTCCAGTTCACATTCTAAATCTACAAATGCCATTAACATAGGCCTTTTTTTCTTGCCCTGTCTTCTAAAATTAGACGCAAAGCCAATATTGCATCTTTAGCCCCTACATTCTTTCTAAAACCGAACTGATCTTCTCCTAACTCGCATTCTATATGACATTCCATCCTCGTATATGCTATTTTCGTTAATATTTTTCCTGTATGAGGTACTAAATTAACCTTAGACGTCTGTATTTTAGTATCACCAAGACTACGGCCATCTGCGGGGTGAAACAAAAGTTATTACTAAAGCCTGTCAGTACTGTCTTATATTTAGCTTAGAATTATGATGGAAACCCATAGAATGTTAGAAGTAAAGTAGAATTAAACAAAACTAGGGCTGAGTTAGATTAAAAACAAGACAGTATATTTATTAAAGGCATAGAAGAATTTAAGGAGATTCCTATAGAAATTAGGGAATGTAAGACTGTTAGTAAATTTAAGGATTGTTTATTTTAACATTTGATTTTATGAAATGTAAACTGTAGTAGTGAGTAGCATTTCTTTGCTAAATAAATTCTTTATTATTATTTCCTAGTATATAAAAAGGATTCTAACCATTATAATTCAATTTGAGATACTAAACTAGGACAAGGGGGCGCAGGCCGCCTAATTAAGTTACCCAATCATATTTCAAACACATGACTTTACCTGGACTGATGTCATCCTTGAGGTTGAGCCCGATTATAGCGTCACATTAGAAGTAATAATAGTTATTAACGTCTGTAAGTTTAAATGAAGCCAAAATCTTTTGTAAAGTAAGAATTTAGTGTATTGATTCTTGAGTTCAACCTTAAGAGGGTCCAGGTCAGGACCGAAACAGGTTGATGATGTATTAAATTATTTTGTATTTAAAGATTTACTAGGTGTCTGTTTTTGGCATCATTTAAACAATTATAGCAATTATACTGTTGACGTTGAAAGTGAAACGGAGTCACTAAATAAAATCTATGATCTTCATCTCGGCACCTAACATCTCTGATACTTGGTCTTTGGACTTGACGATATTAATATTGGCTTTGCGCTAAATAAAATCTATGATCTTCATAAAATCTTCAGGAAATTTCCTTAGTTTGTGGTGAATCTGATAAGTAAATTGTAGGCGAGCCTCGTTTCGGTTTACAGGAATGACGGTCCTTGGACGTCGACTCGGATTAGCTCTGTGGCAGAAAAGTCCGGGGTTCGAGTTCCATTCTTGTCTTTCTTCCGAAATAGGATAATTTAATAACAGTTTTTCTGGTAAATAGAAAGAACAGACATTCCAAGTTTGAAGCTGATCTCGCTGTCAGTGCCAACAACTGCAGTCCACGAAACGAACATCACTCTCTCCAACAGGAACATCATTCTCCACTTTTGAAAATTGGCGCGTCAAAGGTATTACTATCCTCATATCTACTCCAGCCGTGAAGTTAAGATGATACAAAATGTGCTCGAGTCACATGGCGAAACTCAACTCGTCGGACAAATAGAAATTGGCACTTGGAGTGCAAAAGGTTGGCCACCCCTGATGTAGATGTAAACCTTGCTGCTTTATTTTGATGTCGTACCCAGGATAGGGATTAAGAAGACATTGATTGAAGAGTTCTGGCACATTATTACGTGGAAGACGTAATTGGAACAATTAATAACAGATTTTTTTTGGTAACACAATTTTATAAGTTTGAGAAAATGAGGCCTGTTATAGATGTACCAGAAAACAGACTAATTATATACTAAATAATTAATAGTAAAATGATTTTAAATCAACTCTTATTGATTCTTTAGGTCGATCGCCCAACGTTTCCTCAACCTTTTACTTGTTCTGTCCTCCAGGAGTGGAACTGAACAGCATACTAACCCACAGAAATGTATTTCTGATTGCTAATTGAAACATTTTTGCATTATTTTTTATCCATCCAAAGAGTCGACGAAGAATGAGAACCGGGGAAAGGCAATTCGCGTAATATAAAAATCTCAATTTTGGTGCCTCAAATTCACCGAAGTGTACCGTCTGTTACAATGCTGCAAATCTTTGGACAACCGTAGCCTTGTGATGTGGCAGTTTTACTTATCCCAGCAGGATTCTTTGAAAAACACGAAGAAAAAAATTATTTATTTAAATTTTCATTTTCCGTAACCTACACACCTTTGAAACGAATTCTCTAACAACTGCCGCAGTATTGAAGCTGAAAAGTGGCACTTTTGAAACGACGTCGACTCCCGACAGGATCTCAGCCAAAAGAAAAAAATGTATATGTCGAACTGAGATTCGTAGGACAAACATTTTAGTCAAAATCGGAAAGGTCGCGCGGGGGATGGAATGACCCCCAAAAGTCGAACGGAAGCTACGCGAGACAGTCTCTTTTTTTTTTTTCGGCCACAGTTCAAATATAAAGGACAAGCAAATACAATCGTCTGCGGTTTTTAATACTTTCTTCAGAAAAATATGTTTTTTCAGCTTCATTATTTCTGTAACCAAAAATCTTCAATGCGTCACAAATATTAAGATATTGTCTTCATTCTTTTCGCACATAATCTACATGCCAATACCTTTAAATGCAAGTATTAGTTTTCTAATTGTTCAGGTAGTTTAGCTGAAACATATTTTCAAAATTATGAAAATTGCCAAGTTTTGAGTAACCGTATGAAGTTCTCTGTGAAAAATTATTTTCACCCCACACTTTTATTTAATTTAAAAAATAATACTGACAATTGATAACAATGTTTAATCTTACATATTAATGTAAAAAAGCTCAAATATATGTAAGGAACATTTTCAAAACTTTCAAATTTTGAAAATATTTTTCAAAATATCTCAACAAAAAAAACAGATTAACAGAAACAATATTTCGTACATTTCTACATGTGGGTGTTATCACAGTTAAAAATTTCAGCTCAGTAGTTGTACAGGAATTTCAAATTTTAGTCCCCCCGTGATGTGTGTGTGGAGGCGGAGAAAATAATTACAATTATTATTTGTGGATAAAAGAATCTTGACAATAATGATTAGTATGTTGAGAGGGAAAGGTACCTTGAGTTGTTGCACGTTTCGTCCTTGAGCGGAATCGCGATTCTGGTATCGTCGTATTGACACGGATAGCGTGAAATTTCGAACGCCAGTGGGTTACGTCAGTCAGTGCAGCCTGCATCACATTAGCATCAGGGCCTGCCTGCCTGCGTAGTAACCTATATCGTATGCAACCTACATTCCCTCCGCTCTCCGCAAAAGTGAAAACACTCTTCTTCCGGCCATCTGCCTCCCTCCCTCTGTCCTCGCCTCGAAACGTCAACAACTCTCTTTACCTTAAACTGGAGAGACCAAGCGTGATGGCAATTCTCTCACGAGTCGAAGGAAAACATTGCCCGCGGTCCAAGTCAACCGGTTGCGATCATTTAGCACCTCAATGTCTCCAAAGTGAACTCCTCAAGTTCGAAACGTCGACAACACAACCAAATATCAACAGTACAGCGACTGGAACTTCATTTTTTAAATTTATTTATTGAAATAGCAATCAGAATAACAGGTTCTGTAAGCTCCAGTGATGAGACCCCTCTTATCCCCAACTTTGACTTCAATTGGGCCAGCATCGTTTTAATTTACTGTGGTTTCTGTATTGCAAATAATGGTTCAGAAATAGCTGTTCGATGTGGAAGTCGTCAGGCAGGCCTGAAAGCGGCGCTGCATGGAATTCATTTCGTTCTGGGAGATTCCCTGCCGGCGGTTCCTGAGGTAGATGGCGCTGAACGGAAGCGATCCTGCTGAAAGTCGTCACTTAATTACGGACACCTGTCCTAGTAAAGCCTTCCAATAAAATGTGTTGCTTTTTGTCTGCACCATAGCTCGCAACAACGGCATGTGAGACCATCTTGCACTCGTTCCTCTGCGATTCCGACTTTTAATAAGAGGGTTGCTATGGTATTTCACATTCTTGGCCCTCTCCGTTGTATAACAACCTGGATGCCTACGTCCTGATGTCGAGTTTGATTGTTCACATATCATGACTCCGATTGTGCCCTCTGTATTATGGCAGTGTTGGACTTGCTAGCAACGCCACAGGGCTACATTCCATATAGGGATGATAATTATATATATATATTATTGTATAGTTATTTTGTTCTCTAACGAGTAGCCAGTATACTTCTCCACAAACTTCATTTGACAATCATATTCTTACAAGTGCCTGGACTCGACACCGCACACTGCTTCTCGAGACGAGACAACTCAGCAACTACGGTTCATCGTGGACAAGAATAAGAAGAGACACCTACCTGTCACAGCACCCAACTTCAACTAAACCAACCGACCTCCTGTGGTCCAGTGGCTAGCGTCGCTCACGGAGACTAAGACTGCTGGAGAGCCGACACGCTGACCACATTAGTCATGTGACAGTCCGTAGTTGCCCTGGTAGGCCAAGGCCCTTAATGGACTGCAGAGCCAACCAAGAAGTTTCTCATTCACCAACTGTAGTAAACAGAGATAATTTGTTTTCCAATGAAAAACTCTGTGGAAGAAACTGTGAATGAAAGAGGAAGGACACCTTTACAGGTCCTGGCAAACGGAGGACAGCCAAGGACATCTTGGCAAAGTTCAACAACTTTTCTCAGCGATCATTTTCTTCCACGAGATGGAAACTCTCGGTAAACTGGTAACGAAAAATTAACGTTCCAGTAATGTGTGTTGAATTTTTTGCAGTTCCTCGGCCATTGCAGTATTGAGCGCCATCGCTGAGAAACAGTTCGGCTGACTGTCAGGCAGTTTGCCCTTGGCCCGGCCATTTACAGCTGATGAGCCATCCGTGCCGAGCGACGCAAGATGGTGAACAATCCTTTCCTTCACCACCACAGTAAACATTGCCGACAAGGATAAATGAACTAGGGTATCATTAAGTAAATAACATGATACTGGCCAAAACATTTTTCACAAATTTAAACTACCATTTAATAAAACGCTTCACCCAAAATGTTCACACACATTAAGTTTCATATAGAAAAAATAACGGTTATATGATCAATTTCATTATTTATTTCTACATACAACTCAAGTGGTCTCTGAGCTAAGGGACGAAACTTTTTAATGACAATTTAAATAAATTTGTAATAAATAACTGACTTTTGGCCGGTGTACTGTACCTTGGCACCATAATAGCTAGGGATGGTAGAAGTAAAGAGTAGTATAGCAGAAGGAAGGAACATGAATTTCTTACGGATAATATGAGTGAACATTAGGAAATGTTGCTAAAAAAAGTTCGTATGGAGTTATATGGGTGCGAAACGTGGACGTTGCGGTAAGGAAAAGAATAAATGCCTTTGAAATGTGGTGCCATAGAAGAAAGAGATGGGTGGATAGGGTAACTAACTTACTAGGAAGTTCCAAGCACAATACGGGAAGAGACGTTGACCAAGGGAAGGGATATATTAATAGGCCACGTTTTAAGACATGGGAGGAAAGTGGGTGAGGTAAGAACAGAAGAGAGAGATCGAGGATGGAATAATCTAAGCGGATTAAGGAGGATGTGCTCGTTGTGGGGAAATGAAAAGGCTAGCGCAAGATAGGTTAGCATGAAGGGTTGCATCAGACCAGACTTAGGAACACTGTAACTTATTTTTGATAAGTGTGTACCAAATTATAAAGCTTCTGAACCAATTTGTCTAACAGCGTAATTAAAATGAACTCAATAGTTTTGACTTTAAAATTTACACAAAACAAAAAGACGGCCAATAAGTCAGTATTTATTCAAAAGCGACGTTTCGTCTCCTGTTTTTGAGATTTCCTCGGGTGTAAAATTTAGCAAGTTATATTTAACCATCAGGGACTGGAGCTGGTCCTTGCGAGACACTAAATTCCTCACATGTGCATTCAATAATCTTTTCGGCTGACGGAGTCAAGGAATAAATATTATGAATTGCTAAATTTTACGCCTGAGGAAGTTTCAAAAAGGAGACGAAACGTCGCAGTTGAATAAATAGTGATCAATTTATATGTTGACTTATTAGCAGTCGTTTTAGTTATTGTAAAATTACCATATTAATATTAAGACTATTTAAATTCTGTAATTTACGAGTTAAAGAAGATGTTAACATAAGAAGGGTAAAGAAATCCTTGGAAGACGCCAGTCAAATCTAGTTCACACTTCATGGGGCTGATATATTTCAGTGCACACAGAGACGAATTTCTTTGAACTATTGTTGAGGTCTACCAATATCGTCCTACTTGAAAATTGGTTTCCACGGAAAGGCGGATGTTAAGTGTCGAAACTGGAAGGTTTTTTTCCTCCCGAAGTTTTGTAAATGGAGTTGCGAAACGTTTCCTTTCCGTGAAGGAATTGCCCGAGAAAGAAAGAAAGCAATTCACCATATTCTGTTAAGGCGGTCAGGCAGACCGTGGACATTTCCCACTTATGCCATTAGAAAATATCGTATCGACGGCAACTTCAAACTATTTACGTTTGTTGTGACTTGCACGAACTGAAAACATAGAGGATTCAATTAGAACAGCAGACGAGTAGTTTTGGCATACGGTTCGCTTGGAGCGCCTAACACAGTTAAACTCGCGCTATCAGGGGGGATAGTGTCCAGAGTTGCGAAAAGAGGTGCGGGTACAACAGAGTTCTTGCACCGGTTTTTTCCAGTTCCCACAGTCGGGGGGACGCGGACGCGATTACCGAAACTATTCCTGCCTGACTTCTTCTTCACAGCCTTCCTTCTAAATACGTCACCAGCGACGACAAGGTTGCAATTCTCATTCACGTCCCATTTCCCTTCCAAACCTCTGAAAGCAACTTTCCTGGTCCTGGAGGAAGAGCTCAATATGACGATTAATAAAGGGAAAGCCAAGGTGAAACACTGGAATAACAAAGGGCGTTAAATTAAGAAAGGGACATTTTGAAGGAAATCTGCTCGTTGGGCAGCGTCGTAACTAGAGGAGGATAGCACGGGCTAGGAGTTTACTAATACAAGTGTGAATATTAGCAAATCATCGCTAAAATGTTGGTATGGAGATTGGCGTTATATGGGTGCGAAACGTGAACGGCAGCAGAAAGGAAAGGCCTTTGAAATGTGGAGCTATGGGAAGATGAGACGGTGGATGGGCTAACCAACAGAATAGGGGAAGAGGGAACAACGTGCAGGACTTTGAAGGAATACACGATTTGAAACGCGAGGCAATTAGAGGGAAGCGCGTGGGGAGGGAGGCCAAGCAATTTTTCATGCAATAGAATTTAATTGCCAGTGATTCCGTTTGTCGCGTGCTTCTGGCCTGTGAATGAGATGACGAGCTTAACCCACATTTGACAGGCAAGTCGTTACATCTGGTCATGACTCGGAAACCTTGCTTCACTAACAACGGGGCCATGGGGGCGACGCTTTCGTCACAAACACAGACTCCATGAATTATTAATCGAAACGAATGCACGGCCCAGATAGTGGGATGCGCTCGTTGAGATGAGACGGGAGCGGTTGAGGAAAATAAGTAAAGCAGCCAATGTTAACTTACAATGTGTATGTATTAACAGCATTTAGTATGTACAGCCTGACAAACTACAGAAGAACAGGTTCACAAACAGTTCCTAAAGGCAGGATTTCCTTCTACTCTAAAAATCCCCTACCTTAGTGATGCACAAATAATGTACATTTAAATAAATCTCGTTAAGTATTTCATCTCATAAAAATAACTATCATAAGAAATGTACAGAGTAGAGAAAACTTAGATAAATATAGCTTACAGCCAAATACTTTTTTCGTGTATACCTAATATCACTTTTACCCATATAAATATTAACATAGACAGCACGACGAAGCTATTTTTTGTTTGGACTCTAGACGACCCGGCGGCCCGACTAATCTCGACAAAAGTCGACCTTGATTGCCGATTAATTTAAACCAAAAAAGCGAGATTAACTCTAGCCCCTTTCCTCTCTAAAACCACTTTAAGCTGAAAAATTTGTACCATCTTAACCAGAAAACTTTGGAAGGGTCAGGTCCGGCCGGACACACCGGCGCTCGCTCGATCACTCGCTCATCCACCCACTCACGCACGCACGCACACACATACGACACTCACGCCTGTCGCTTCTACGTACACCGTCTCTCTCTCTCTCGCTCTGCCCCCTATGTACACCTACTCTCGTCCAATTATCACTAATCACAGTCTTAATGGATCACTGTCCCCACTAATGGAACAGTTTTAAATATTAAACTCTATACAAATGAAACTGACCGTATGACGGCTCGTAAAGATTCGAGTGTATGGACACGTGCACGCATGGGAAAACTTGCCCGGACGGCGGAGGAAGGAACAGTGACCGCCTCTGAGATTCATAATCCTCTTCCGACCACCAAGAAGTAAAATTAAACACAAGCCGTCCGATTCAATTGTGATACCGTTTAAGAAACAATTAAAACTTCTTTGGTCAATCCGGAGGTTCAAGTAAATAAAAATATTTAACATTTTGTCGTCGTCCGAGAAAGATGGCTGAAGAACATCAGATTTGAATAATTCAGCAACACGCAACGGTTACAAAAGAAATTACACATCATAAAATTACGAAGAACACAATAGAGGGGAAAAATTACTATTAGATACAGTTTCCACGGAATAAAAATAACTACACACTATTAACAGTCAAATTCTTTGGTGCTACAGCGATAATTTAACGGTGATTGAAAGGATCCCTCTGCAATCGAGAACAGGGTTAACAAGCAGCGAAGGAGAGCGGCAGGAAATTATCACAAATCATAACTGAGAATACTGACAAACTTACAAGTTTTCCCATTTCCCGTTACACGGTCCCCTTGATCGCCACCTTCCTCATAACACAACCGAATCCGTAAAACATTTTTACAAAGCGAGGAAACAATGATCACTGTACAAATATAATACAACGGTCAAATCACTGTACACCATGATATTCAATCTTTAGACACAAGGTAACGTATCAAACGTGTCGATAAATACAATATAACTAGTTAAACACTAATATCGGTGATTAATACTTGGAGAACAAGTCAAACTTTTCTAACTGTACAAACTACATTGTACAAATGAGTGTGAAGAAAAAATAATACACAATAAAAATATTTGACCGATGTCTCAAGTGCGGTGCATTTACACAACTTTCACTATACACGTTCATTTCAAATTGTCAACCATATTTTTTTTCGATGAAAAACAACGTAAATACTTCTATTAAAGTAAATATTAAACTTTCTATGTACAAAAATGACGCTACTTATGGACACATTTATACAACACAATAATCGTCCGGTAGCCCGTTGGTTCTACCGGCGCATGGTTCCGTTGAGCGGCTGCATCAGGCTGCTGTTGATGTACCCGTAGGTGGTGTACATGGTGTTCTGCTGGGCGGCCCTCTGGATCGCGGCGGGATCCTGGTACTGAGGCTGCGCCATCACCCCCATCTGCATGGGGATCTGCGCCTGGTTGATGAAGCTCGCGGCGGCCGTGTTGGTGATGTAGCCCGCCACGGTCCCCGGCGCCTGCTGCGTCGGCATGCGGTATCCGTTGATGGTCCCGTAGCCCGTCACGAGGTTGGGGTCGATGGCCACGTTGGGCCCCACCCTGGTGGGCGCCGCCTGCATCTGCTGCACCGTCGCGACGCCGGTGCTGACGGGAGCGCGGGACGTCCGGCCGCTACCCGGAGGAGCCACGGCGGCCCCGAGGTTGTTCACGTTCACGTTTGGCGCGTGATACTTGTAGTAGTTCGCGGCGGCCAGCGTCATCTGCGTCGGTATGTTGTGGATGCCGGTAGGGGGCGTCGACAGATTCCTCGTGGCTTGTTGCTGCATGATCTGGTGGGCTGCTGAGGGCGGCGGGGTCATGGTGGCGTGTGGGTGGTGTGACGGCACGGGAGGGGGTGGGGTCAAGTTCATGGAAGGTGGCGGCGTCATATTAGAGCACGGCGTAGGAGGAATCATGTCCAGGCCGTTGGTGAGCTGTTGGAGCTTGGCGAGACTGCAAGAGGAACCGGGATTTCCCTGAGGGTTTCCACCTGTGCCGGCCATCTGCGGTGTCGGTGTCGGAGCCGGGGTCGGCGTAGGAGTCGGCGTGGGTACAGGTCCCGGCGTGTGTGAGTGAGGGTGGGCTGCTGCGGTCTGAATGTAAAAGTTGGTGGCAAAGTTTGCCGCGGTAGACACGGCACACGCCGGGGCGGCTCTGTGTGCCGCGACGCCGACACCCACGCCCTGCTGAGTGGCGGCTACACGGTGCTGGATGACTGTGGTCATAGGCATGCTCACGAATGTTCCCGCAGCACCCGGCTGGAAGGCTTGAGAGCTGACGGTCATCTGCGGCACTCCTATGTAGTTGCCCTGCGAGGAAATGATGTTGTGATGTGGGTGATAGGTCTGGTGGATGGCCTGCAGCGAGAGCTGTTGCTGCGGCGTGGGCTGCTGCTGAATCGCAGACATGTGGTGCACGGAAGGTGGCGTGGAACGCTGCCTCTGTTGCTGTTGCTGCTGTTGATGTTGTTGCTGTTGGTGTTGCTGATGTTGCTGCTGCTGGTGATGTTGTTGCTGTTGTTGTAACACATGTTGTTGCATCACGTGCTGCTGCTGTTGCTGCTGAAGCGACGGGGGTGTCGACCTGTGCTGTTGGACGGGCTTGTGCTGGGCGCTGGATTTGGCACGGTGATGTTGCACGTGGCGCGGCTTGGGCTGGGGTTGTGGTTGGGGCTGGGGTTGCTGGTGCAGCGAAAGATGCTGCTGCTGCTGCTGTTGTTGTTGTTGTTGCTGCTGCTGCTGTTGGTGGTGGTGGTGATGGTGATGCTGATGCAAAGGTTGCACCGGAACGACGTGAGGTTGCACACAGTCTGTATAAGTTTGCTGGCACTGAGTCTGAGTAGTTTGAGGTAGGACGGAAGGAGGTCGTGGCGTTTCTACGGAGTTCTGTGACGCCATGTCGTTAGACGATATGGACGTGGGAGACTCCAACCCCAGCTGGCCGACGTCCAGATCGCATTGACCGTAACCGTGGAGAGAGTGCACCGAGTTTGTCGTGGAATCGGGTGTGTACACACCCATGCTAGGGATTTCTGGCTGTGACGGCGTGGGCGTCGTCTGTTTAGCTGAACCTGGATTGATAGGTGTCGCTGGCTGCACCGCTTCTACGCTACTGTCTAGCCTGGGAGTTGTGTTCCCGCTGGGCACTTCAACCACCTCACACTGCTGGTGAGCCACCTGCCTATCCTCAACTGAGGGTGGTTCAGTGTGAGTGTGGCGCTCACTCTGTGGTGGAACAGAAAGGGTATGTCCCACGTCCAGCACGCCGTCACTGCTGTCCTCCGCAGCTACTCCCGTTTGCGTTGATGTGGAGCTATGTTCCTTCTCCTCCAAGATCACTACTGCTGGGGGTGAGATAGGGGGCTGAACATTCTCCTGGTAATCAACCTTGGGAGTCTTGGTCTCTTTGTCAGCATGGATCGGAACTTCGTGTTCTTCTTGTCTGACAGTAGTGGTTTCACTTTCTTCCAGCCCAGTATTGCTTTCAGAGAGCTTTTCTGTGTACATTTCATTACTACATGCAGTTTCTATTTTGTCAACATCTTCTCGTTCCACATTCTCATCCACGCCAGTCAGGTCAACAGTAGGTGTCGGTTCTCTATGTTGCGTTGCCGAATCTACTTCGGAAGCTTCTTTGCCATCCTTGTCCACAAGTATTACCTCCTGCTCCTTCTCAACTCCTTCGTTACCACCACCCAAAATGCTCTTTTCAGAATCAGGTTCAACAACCTCAACACTAGTTGGTTCTGTGAGAATGTCCTTTTGATCTTCCATTGTTTGATCCTCAGGTTCAGAAACAATTCTTGGTATTTTATCCTGAAAATAAAAAAAATAAATTATTTTCATATTCTAAATAGTTCTTTTGTTATGAGCAACTGTTACAAGTGTCAAAATAAGGAAAGAATATATTAAATGTCTTAATTTCATTAAAAAATAATAACATTTTCTTATCACACATACTATGAGTATGATTTGTTTTCTTTATAATTTGACTTGTGAATGCCATCAATATAACTGTTCCTCAGATCATGATCTATTCTATTGTAAATGATTCAAACAGGAGCATTTTGGCCTTCAAGGAAAATTATACAGTAAATAGAGGAACTACTACAATGTATTTGTGTGTTGAATAATGGGTGCCTGTAGCAATTCCACGTCAAGTGGCACCACTTTGGCAAATACTGTTCATGACCCAAGACCTCATGTATGTGTGTGTGTGTGTATATATATATATACATATACACATTTATCTTTTAAACAAAACTCAAAAGCCAGATCAATTGCCAAGACATAATTTAAAAACTATTATCTCAACAATATTACTGAAACAAACAATTTCATCCTCATAAACAAATTTCATAAATGGACCCCGGCATCCAGTTCAATACATATTCAAAGAGAACAAGAGTTATTGCACATCTTTATCCATATAATTACCTTTTCCTGAAACATTCTAAAATCTAAACACACAAGTATTTTCATATTAATTGCAATCATTAAGGACACCAGTAAATAGCTTACTGACAACACGCATCACTTCACTCTTCACTCTGATAAGCAAACTGGTTAAGATGAAGATCATAGACTAACGTTACATGTTGTGTGGAATAAAAGCATGTCAAATGTCATTTTGCAGACTAAGGGGTCAGTAATTGTAGAAAGTGTTGAGAGATATGATGGATTATTCAATGTTTCTCAAACTGTTTCATACCATGCCACACCTTTAAAAATTTATACTAAAAAACTGAATTATTCCCTAAAAACAACTTTTTCAGAAAAAACTTCTGGTTTTAGAAAGAAGTGGTTCGTAAATTTTTAAAAAATAACAGGCTACTAAAGCCTAAGTCAAAATAATTTTTCTGTAATGTTTTAATTTTTAGTCATCATTATTTAATTGTTAGATAATTTTAACATTCATTGTGAGGCCACTTCTCGAATGATGAGACCCTAGTATTTTATATTGGGCTCAAATTTAGTCAGCTTCAATCTCGTCTCCAAAATTCAGTTGGGCATAGTGATGTGCATTGTACAAGCCTTAGCGATCGTCCAATACAATACATACTATTCCTTCATTAGGCAAAGTAATCTATTATGTTCCTTGCATATATATGACCTCATGAGGTCAAAAACATTTAGATTTATTGACAGCGCAAAAATATTCTGATCCCAAGGACAGTTTTGTTGTTTCTTTTATTATGATAACAGTATTTCAATGAGAAGTATTTAAAACAGATATTAATAACCCCAGAAAGACACTAAATTATACTACAGGCCAATAAATATTGTGGAGGTGGCTGTATTTGAAATGCAGTAAAATGTATAGTGTTTGACCGACTTCAGGTGCACATAGCTGCAATGCTAGTAATAAAGTTAGTAATTGTAGCATTTGTAATTGCAAGTTGTTTCCCTCGAAGTAAATAATTAATGAACATCGAGGTCATTTTAGTATCTATAATACATCAGACATATCATACAGTGTACCACCTGAAAATCATTCAGACACAAACACTAAATTAGTTAATTTTATATATATATATATATTGACTAGCCGATCTCTGGAAATGTCTTCCTAACTTTCTGATGAAGGGGGCGGTGCCTCCGAAAATTCAAGTACTCTAATCCTCACAAGGTGTCTACCAACTATGAACCTCAGGTAAGTCACCTTCTTTCTATCTCTCTGTCCTTTCTCTATTAATTGTTTTAATTAACATGACAATGTCATTTCCTGACTCATATATATATATATATATAGTGAACCAAAATATGGCTAAATAACAAAAGAAAAACTCTCTTTGAGAAATGACTACAAAAAAATTTAATATATCTCAAGTCTATTGTAATGCACCAAGCCTACTTACGTCATCAGGTTCTGTAGTTTTATGAATGACTTCTGTTTCTGCAGAACTGTCCTGAGCTTTAGTTTCCACTTGTGATTGTCCATTCTCAATAACTTCACGAGGCTCATCCAAAGTAGATTTCTCTTCCTCGATATTGACTTCAGTCTTGTTCAAATCACTTTTGTCCTCTACCTGTTCTTGTTCACCACTTAAGTCCTCCTCACTTTCCTCACCCTTCCTGGTGACTGTCTCTCCTTCATCCTCAGATATTTCATCAGCAACATTATTACTCCTGGCTGCAGTTCCTAATTTCTCTTCCCCTTGTTCACCTTCTGCTTCAGACAAGCCATCCACAACTGTCGGCTGAGTTTCAGAAACTGGTTCAACAGATTCAACTGTGTCGGAATCCTTTGTATGGACATTTTTGAAGTTGCGTTTAATTAATCGCTGTAATTAAATCAAAAACCGTGTACATGCATAAGTCAACAAGCCGGTTAAATTCAGATTTTAAACAAAACATTAAAGTAGAAGAGTTTAAATGCTCTGTGACTAATTACCTTACGCATCAACTTGGACATTTTACGTGGTTTGGGTGGAGGGACATAATTGCGCCGAGACCGACCCTTTTTCCAGCCTCGCTTCTTCTTTACTGGAGGATCCGAGGTGGCTTGTGGTGACAGTGGTGGTGCTACCAATGGTTCCCTCGCTGTACCCACATGGTCCAGCTGTACTTCAGGTTTCAACTCAGGCATTGGACAATCCTCTGGGTCCTCACTTGGAGACCTTCAAAAACAATGATCATTCATAAAAAATGTTAAAATTATACAAATACACAATTATAGTGAAACATGCATCAACTAAATAATTGAGATATGGTTCAGAACCAATTGTTGAATTTAAAAAGGATGTCATGATGAAGAAAGATTTGTAAAGATAAATGTAAATGAACTAATTTCAATAATTTATTAAAACAGTATTGTACAGAGTACAGTAGCAGCAGCTTTTGCCACTAGAGGGTGAAGATGGTTTCATTTGAGCAAGTGGATTGAAAAGTTTTTCACCCCTACTCTTTAGCGTCAATAATTTCTCCAACAGAGGAGGAGTATTTTCTACAAATGCTTATTTTCTGTGATTTGATTGTTGCCATGTAATGAGTATTCCAAGATAGTTGCTGGATGGCAATTGACTGTTATGTGGGTAAGCATGTGCAGAGAAAATGGAAATGTGGAAAAGAGAAGATCTTGGGAAGAACAGGCTGGGTTCAGAAGTAGAAAGTCACCCTTTGAATTTCTAATTGTTCACCATGGCCATACCATCATTTCAAGTTTGATGTTGTGCAAGAAGACCCTGAACGTGATTTTCCTTGAAACTTCCGCTTATGACACAATCAGTCATTTCATCTGTCAGGATGATCAACCAAACAAAAGTGAAACTCTAATGGAATGTTGGAAATCCAAGAGCACTTCGAGAGGTTCCTTCTTTGTGAACTGTCTAATGTAAAGAGAAGAGGTTTCTGATAAAGTGATGTGACTGATACGTGAACATGGTCAAAGATTTTATCTGCCAAATCTTAACGAAATGTTGGAAATGTGTTGCCTCAGTATGATGCAACTACAGCAAAAACTGGCACTTGATCTCTTGGAAAAGGCAATCTTCAGAACAAACACACATACTCGATTTAACCCCTTGCAACTTGTTTTCATGGAGCTTTCTCAATTACGTGATTTTCCGATGGATGGTACTTGTCAAATACATTTTTAAAAAGTGAAAATTTATAATTTTCAATGTTGCAGAAGAATGATAAAATAATAACTAAAATTATTATTATAATATCTTAAGTCTTATTCAGGCTTAAAATCAGCCTGTAGAAAACAACTCATGATTCAATCTATCTTCACTTCTCAATTCTAAAACAGCATTACAATTTGTACCGTGCCCATTAAGAAATTTGTAGGCAAATATAGAATCAGTCACTATAGGAATATATTTTATAAATCTAATAAATATATACTGTCTGTATTTATTATTGAAAAACAGACAAAAAGAACTCCCAAAATACATGTAATCTTATCAATATGAAAGATTATGTAATATTTAAAATTTAATACGAGCAGCAATATTCCTCCTACCCACCATTATTATTAAGCACAACCAATACAGCCTCCACATAAGTTTAGATCTTACATTCAGTTGTCATAATATACTGAATCATCTAATAGTCTAATTACCATGTCATTATTACTACATAATTAAGTTTAAATTAATTTTTTTATTGGGCAGAGACTTTGTTATTTCAAAGGCATCCTGAAACCTTTCCTAGCATCTCACCTATTACAACAGTACTGTTGACACATTCCAAACGCATAATAACAGAATTAAATATGTGCACCACAATAACATGGTGAAACGAAGATTTGATAAATATACTGAGATTTATAAACAATTTGATATCACCGAGTCATTACAAGTAAAATTCTCATTACTATATATATGAAAACCAATCATTCGTACAATATGAAATGTTGATTTTAACTCACTTTGTAGTTTCTTCTAGTCGAAGCCTCTTCTCCCGTCTCTGAGACCACCTTTCCCGTTTTGGTTCTGCTTTCCTTGCGCTCTGTGGCGTGACTTGAGACTGCCTCCGTGTTCGCTGAATTGTGGTTGACCGACTATCAGTCAGTTCATGACTCAACTTCTCTTCAGTGTTCGGTTCTAGAAGGGCATGACACAAATTTTAAATACAGCAAAAATATTTAGACAAACTTCAACCATTCATATTTTTAAAATAAAAACCATAAGTGGAATTTTAATTTAGGAATAATTGAACACTCACCTGCAACAATCTGTGATAATCTAGATTCTCTGAGTGAGGACTTCCGCCTCACATTTCTAACAGGAGACTCAAACTCCAGCCTCCTGCTCCTTTTCAATGTGCTACCTTCATCTGTATCTCCACTAGCCTGGTCTTCTGCGAGCTTGCCATTTGCCTTTGGTTTTGTAGGGGTTTCCTCCCTCTGTTGTTGTCGTGTTCCAACTTTGGACTTTTTTGTGGGATCTTCATATGACACTCCAGAAGGTTTTAATCTGCAACTCAAGTCACCAGTTAAACTTTTAAGGTTAGACCTGGACTTTGGTGATGATTCTTGATTTAAGTCAGACTTTGATTTGGTGATCTTTGTCCTCCCAGAGTCATCAGAAAGTTGTCTGGAATTTGCCTTTTGTTTGCTTTCATCCATAGATGCCTGATGTTTAGTTGGTTTAGATTTAGTTGAAATTTCATCTGCTGTTATACATTTTGAATTTACTTTGGATTTAGAAGGGCTATCTTCTATTCGTTTTTGGTCTTTGGTATTAGTTTCATCAACAAGTGTATCTTGCTTAGTGAGAGAGAGTTTTCCAGCCTTCACTAGCGACTCTGTTTTAAACTTTTTCCGCTCACTAGGCCCTTCAGGTACCTCCAAGTTATCAACATCATTAAACCTGTGGGAAGAGTCCTGCCGTTTCCTCTTCCCAGGTTTAATCTCTGCCGATTTTTCAGGTATCTCTAACTGAGGTGTAGGCTTTTGTTTGGGTGGTCTTCCAACTTTTCTTCGAGGGGGTGTCTTCACAACCACTTCTTCTTCGACAGGCTCGGGCTGTGTCTCATCTGGTGTTGGGCTGGGACTAAACCGAACTTGAGTCTTTCTCTTCCTACCCCTCTTGCTCTGGCTTCTAAGTTGTTCCTCGTCTACACTCTCTTTAATCTTACTCTGCTCAACTTTTAGGGCACCTTCTGATTTAATGTCTGCTTCTACACTACTCTCTTCAGTCTTTGTGATTTCCTCCACTTTACTATCAGACACAACATCATCCTCTGTTTCCTGAGCCTCTTTCTGATCCACATCCTGTGAAAATGTGTCCATAATTAGTCAATGTTCAAAACAAGATCTTTAGAGAACAAATTTAATACAATATTTGTGAAAAAGAAAAGATAGATGATAAACTCAAAATAAAATCATAAAAAGAATCAAGCATGTAAAATCAAAATTATTTTCTGAAATTTTAACATACTGAACACAAACGTACAGAAAACTCTTAGAGTTTAGATAGTCTGAAAGAGATATCTCAAACAAACACTATTAATTAGCATGATAATAAATAACTTTGGAATACACATAATATATTTTAGTATACTATATCAAATATACAAAAATGTTGGGATTGTTGGGAGAGCAAGATCCTTCCATTTCAGTCAAAACTTAAAATAAATTTTACAAACATGTAAAAAAATTAATTTAATTGCATTAAATAAAACAGGAATAATGCTCAATGGTAGAAGAATAATAAACAGTTGTATGAAATTGTTTTAGAAAAAGGAGAAAATGAAGATACACAAAGTAGAAAGCGTGGAAGGAAAGTATGCAGTAAAAAGACACATTTGAATAGCACACTGATAATATTAGAATATTATTTTGTAAACGGCATATTAAATAATTCATAGCCACTGATTTTTAATTCTTATAAATACTGTTGACACAAAGAACTAAATGATAAATTTGGGGAGCACTTTCTTGGAAATGTGTAACAAACTCGAGTGAAGGAAGTTTTGCAGTGTTTTAGCGTAACAGACTGAAAATTTACAGAAAAATGTGCTTTAAATAGAGCACAAGCTTGCAGAGCAAACATATATAGATCAAAGATAATCATCCAAACACCTGCAGCAACACCTGTAAATCAAGATCATCGTCGAGATAGAATGAGATAGTCACATGCCCTACGTGAGTAAGCTAACAACAAAATATTTATTACCTAAAGCTGTATAGAGCCCTCTCAATAGTTCTTTTCACTGGTTATCATTCAAGCTAAAATCTCCCACCATACCCTGATGATTGTTTCTATGATAAATAATTATGAAGCAAACTAGCATTCCTTTTTAATCAATTAATTAATCTATTATAGTTAATATTCATACAACAATCAAAAATTAATTCTTGACATAATTGGCACATCCAACATTTTAGGTTTTTTTTTATTTCTACAAGATAACCAAAATCAGTGCTTATAGTTTAATTGTAAGTACTTTTTTATTAGTAAACAAAGATTTAATTTTTTTTAAACTGTATCCAGCATCATTACTCTCTCATTAATACAACACAATATGTAACAGCATTTAAGCTGTTCTATCAAATTAATTTTCTACTAACCTTATGGTTTTTTAATTACTGTTCATTGTTGTATCTTGCTAACAATATCCAAACTTTTTGTTATTTCTGTGGCTTAAGATTTTGTACACTAAACTTTGTGTTTATGTATTGTGTGTGCAAATCACATTTTCAGTGTGTTACTGTATGAATTACTATTTTGGGATTGAAGTAATTACTGTTTTTCAGATTCAATTTCGATTTGTATGCTGTTAAGATCAGGGAAAATACAAAAAAAAATGAGTACAACAGAATCAAGCAAGGTTTTTTAAGAAACAGAAGGTGACATGAACAGACACATTTAAAACAGCTGTTCAGAATGAAGTACAAATTTGAAAGGTGAAGACTGAAGCAGCCAAAATTTATGACAGATTCAGGAAGATAATTGATCACAAGCTGGGGAAATGACGTTAGTATCAAGAGTTTAAATAGAATTAAAAGCGGATAGTGTTGTATTTAAGGAAAAAAATTGCAGAAATGAAAGCTGATTGCTGAATTAATAGAAACAATTAATAAAGCTAAGGCAGAAACTAAATCTGACAATGCTCCATTGATGGCAAAAATTGGCGAAAAGTTGACAGCTGAAATCACGGCACTAACTAAAATGCCTGATGACAAGAAAAGCACAGAGTGGAGATAATAGACGCTGGGGAAAAGAGTAACGTGGTGTTAGAAGATAAAATAAACATGCTGGTTACAGGGGCGATAAAGCAAATAGTTTTATAACAATATTTAAACATCTAATAAACCACCTGAAGTTAACAACATTATTACTCTGCGACAAAATTCAAGTGCACCCCAGAAAAGAAATAAATCCAAACTCCAATACTCACTTCTTTCTCTTCATCTCTGACAGGTACTGTTGTTACAAGTGGTGTCCATCGCAGACACTCTGGGTCAAGAGGAATGCGTGTGCGGGATGCTT
This sequence comes from Eucriotettix oculatus, assembly GCA_034510155.1. NCBI lineage: Eukaryota > Metazoa > Arthropoda > Insecta > Orthoptera > Tetrigidae > Eucriotettix > Eucriotettix oculatus. Next base: position 18,196,921 of record CM067379.1, read on the forward strand.
GAACTCTGGCAGCATGATTGTCAACTTGCTTCCAATCCACAACAAGGGCCAGCCCGCCATCTGGATATTGTCGGATCATGCCCAAGAGCTGCAGAGTAGCTGCAACATCATGACTATACATTCCAGTCTCTTGGCACACTGCCTCAACAGAAAATTCATCATCACGGTGCTCATGTAGGTACTCCAAAATAACAGACTTCCAGTATGCATGGTACGAAACTCGTCCCAGATCAGAAAGAGGTTTCTCTGGTGTTCCGGGTTGACCCTCTTGTTTTGATAATAAGTAACCTAACAAATAAGAAAACAATTAAATATTTACCTACAACACAATAACTTGAATTATAAATTTTTATTGAATACCATAATATTTTAATCCCTTTGAAGTAATATTAATTTAACATTACAGACAGCTTTCACAACCAATGCTCAGACTAACAACTTAACCCCTAAATACCAATGAAGCCTATTACAGAATGAGACTTACAATCGTATACATTCCCTTTTATATACCACAAACTAGATGATTACATATCTGCGCAGAATATGAGCATATATTATTCTTCCTTCAATTCTAATTAACATACATGCTTTCGGAGATGTGTTTTAACGAGTCAATTAATTTACACATATACATATTTTGTTACAAGCAATTATTCTGACAAAATGATAGGCATACAACATTTTGAAGCACTTTTGATGATCATATAATACACGAGTATTTCAATAAGAAGTGTGTTGTAATACAGTAAGAACCTAATTATTTTCTGATTTTACTTCTACAAAATCATTAAATATTTTATGTAAATATTGCGTTCATACAATCAACACATTCCATGGCATTTTTTGTTATAAATTGTTGGCTCTAATAAGCAGTATGTAGATTATTTTTGCAAATTAAAATAAGCTTGCTACTTAATTTCAACTGTGTGTGTTATAAAAAAACTGTAATATGCAAACTATATTTCCCAGCATGTTTCAACGGTAGTACTTAACATTATTTTATCATGACTGAGATGTAAACATTTACTTAATCAATTTTGCTTCACTTTACATTTAATAAACTATCCAGAAATATGTACACTTACTGAAATGAATGAGGAATCTGCCAAATCCTTGTCTTTGATACTGAGGCATTGTCATGATACAAGACACATTATACTTCTGCTGACAGTGTTTTTCTTTTGAAAAATATCCAACAAGGTGACATCCCTTAATGGAAAAAGAATTAAAATTGTTAAACAAGTTTCTTACAGGACTTGAGATAGTAAACTATCAAAAATATATTTCAGATTTTAGATTAAAGATAAAACAGAAATAATAGACAGTTGGGGGAAAGACATTTACAACAACCAGAAATTAAAAATCAAATTAGAAACTATCCGAATAAAAATTCTGTTTATATCATATCTATTTAGAGCATGTCAATTATTCAACAATACAACTGAAATGGAAATATAGATTCCACAAAATTCCCAAATAAATTTATTAATAGTTTAAACATCAGCTACAATTCAAACTACCACAGGTGAAAAATATATACCTTTTTGTCATTCTTCGTCAACACATAAAACAGAAATGGCTCCACATCATAGTACAAGGTTTTGTGGTCAAGAAATAATTTTGCAAGCAAGCATAGATTTTGACAGTAAATTTTATTGACATTACCGTCAACCTGAAAGGAATTATTCAATCAGTAAAAAAATTTACATTTTTTATAAATATGAAATTAGAACATTATAAAAAAAACATGGAATACTGCAGTTAAAATGGCGAGTGATGAAATGTGCCATTTTAACAAAGTGAGCCAATGTCATAAGAGCCCGAGAATAGCAGACCAGTTCACCTAGATAATTACTCTATTAACTATGTTTCAGCTTAAGTCAGCTACCAGAGCCTTTAATGGCCTAATTTCCTGGTTGAAACAGACGGTAAAATAAAAACAATATAATGTCACTCTAAAATATGTCCATTGTTAGGAAATAAAGAACAGTAAATTTTGGTCTCAGGATAACTGAGACAGCAATATGTTCCATTTTAAATTAATCAAATAAATAAGATACGGAAAATAATTTTCACAAACAGACATACACCCTTTTTTCATTAATAATTCAATGAATTTTCCAAGGTTCAAAATCTGGTACCAGTGTTTATCAGGAACTAGTTTATATACAAAGGTATCCTTGCATACCAAAAATACTCACCTCAAACACAGATATATCTTTGTGCCGATATATTTCAGTGGCTGGTGGGTGCCTCCAGGTACATTTATCCTGGTGCCGTTGTAGGACTGACTTGCTCTTGGTATACTTCAAACAAAACTCGCACAGGAATAACTTTGGCAATCTGTAATACAAACAAAATGTTCACAGGACACAAGTTATGAAGTCTAAAAACAGGTATCAGATGATTCAAAATTATACCAACAAATAATTGGTGAGAATCATCCACCTGCAATTGAAAGGAAAATTTCACTTGTGAACTATTAGTTCTTTTGAAATAATAATAATGCGGGGTTATGATTTTTTGGAGGCAACTGCCCGGTTCATAAGAAGATAAGAACATTATGATGATGGCCAGATGTCAACAGCTAGCCATAATTCGGAATGTTATTTCTTATATTCTGATGACTGGGGCAGTTGCAAGTACAAACAGAGTGTACTTCCCACTTACAGCCCAGAAAATGATATAACATTTAAAAATTATACATGCATAGTTTTTTACCTGGCATATTCTTGTGGATAAGGGGATGAATACCATGTTTGGATCTCATACTGGCCAAACTCAATAGCTGCTGGACACCTCTGTTGTGCAGAAGCCGTGGAGGGAGAGACAAGCCCAGCTGAAGTCATCACACTCTCTGTTATAGGCAGCATAACGGGTGTCACCTAAAACAGTTCCACCAGTTGCATACAGAACTCCACAATATCACAGAAATAAAGGGGCCTGTAATAATTTCAACTTACAGAATTAGCTCGGTCACGAGTCTCTTTGTACAAGTTGACATCCTTCAGTGTTACACCAGGAGGTAGAGTTTTAGCTTCCATAGGTTCTGAAACAATGCATTAATTCAAAGCTGTAAAAAGTGATAGGAAAACAAAATTAAAGAATCTGTCTTAGGCTGTAGTATAACTTAGGAACACAGGTAATGAAAAGTGGCCAACAAGAAAGTTGTGCAGAGAAAAGAAAAATGAACAAGAAAAAGACTTTTTGTTCCATGTGAAAAAAATGATGCCCTTTTACAAGTAACATTATTTATTGGAACATAAAAACCTGAGGAAATATCATAAATACACATCCGTAACAAACCTATTTTATTATATAATTTTTCATTAATTTAAACTATTGAAATAATTACTCCAGATTTGGAAACTCAAACCTATTGAACTCTGATAAAGCACTGTGGGAAAACCCAACGATCAGCATTAACATTAAGGCATAAAAGCAAATTATTAATCTTGCAAAAGTGAATCAACTATTATTTTGAAGATGCCAAAAATAGTGTGCACAGTTGTTTAAGATGTTAAATTAACCAGGAATTATAATTCTTAGAATTAAAAATAGGCACCTCCAGTATTAGCATTTACACAAATTGCTCAAATCTGAGAAAGAATTCAAAGTAATGAAAATTTGTTCATTTTTAATAATGCATGCAGGAAAGTAAAATTGATTGAAAACAGATCAAAGGAATAAATGAATAGCATTTTTTCTCTCAAATAGGAATTAATAACAAAATTTTAAACCTGTTCAATTTATATACATATTTACTTGAATGAAACATTTCCAAAGATATATACAACAATAAAAATATTTCTCCAAACATTCCAACAGCTGGCAATTCATAAAAAAAAATAGATGAAATTGCCAAAGGTATAACTTTCAAATACAAAAATTTAAGTCTGAGCAAAAACTTCAGAACTATTTGAAAACTAAATGAAAAAGAAATGAGTATGAAATATAACTGCATTATAGTTCATTCTTTCCTAGAAATTTATTCTCCCTGTCACACCAAGACGACAAATTTCTCGTGAAAAACTTGCATATTTTCATCAAAGTGAAACTAAATCTTCCACGGAAAGGTGCTATAGATGCTGCACATCTTACTTCGAGACGCACAAGAAACGTTAACAAAATGAAAACTGGTATAAGACATAAAAGGACTGAGGGAACCTCACAAGAAACGAGTCACATTAAAAATCTTTCAATCAACTAGACGTTTGGTTTGTCAAACATTATGAAAATACAAGAATTCTTTCTCAAATGTTGAATTTTATAAAAAACAAAATATACTAAACAAACTGTCATGAATTATAAAGCGTTCAATATAAGCATAGTAACAAAGCGTGGCAGAAAACCACAAAAGTTTCACATATAAACCCACCACCTAACCCTGTAACCTGAAAGTATACCAGATCGACAACATTTAGAAACAAATAATTAAAATGTAGGATTAAGACGGGGAATTTAGTCGGTTATGTATTCCTACCACCACTAGTCTATCTTAAAAAAAACATTCTCTGCAAAGGACCACGCTTACAAGCAACAAACTTAAATCATTATAACACCTGACAATAAGAAATCAACAACATAAAAATTGAAGAAATACGTTTTTCGTTAAGCAACATGCAAATAAACTATCTTCGCGCATTCTTAACGTAGGAAAAGAAAGGGGTAGCACAAAAAATTTAAAAGCAAACAAAACACATCCATCACAGGGGAAGAATTAAAATCCATTTACTTGTTCGGCTTGATTAAAGGTGGACGATACGTGCGCGTGCAGTGTGCAGAAACGACTAGGCAACGGCGATCACAGAGGTGCAATTAGTAGTGTTAGGTTAGCTAGCCTACGAGAGCCCGGCCGGCGGTCCCTCACGACGTCGTAGCAGCAGCACCAAAGTTCCCCTCCCCCCTGTCCGTTCCAGCTCGCGACCAACCACCCTCCCAACCTGGATCACCCGCCCGGTTCCTTTTGGGAAGGAGTTCGGTGCCCGAGATGCCACCGCACACCGCGACGCGCCAGGGCGTCGACCGGACACACGCACGCAGATTCTCTCCGTTCCGTAGAAGACCATTCATTCTTTGCAGGAAGGGATGCACCGCTAAAATGGGATTTCTCCAAGCAAGTAAGTATAAAGGGGAGAGTGAGTGAATCACAAGAAGCAGGAGGCTAAATAAACCCGCACTGGGATCGGCGGGTTCCTTACCCGTCTTTTTGCGTGGCGGCACGACGGATGTGGATGGCACCGGTACCGGATGGTGGTATCTGTGGTGGTAGCGATGGTGGGTCTGGGTGGCTTCCTCGATTAGGTGGCGTTTTTTGAGTTCGGGATCGTCCGGAAGGGAACGGAAGGGGGACCGGGGGTACGCGGGGTTTACCGGGGGGCGTCCCACCGTCAGGTAGCCGAACGGTCCCAGGTTTACGCCCCCGAAGAAGGGACCCTCGCCCTTCAGCATCCTCCTCCTCTCCTGTTCCAATCTCTTGCTGTTAACCGCGGTTTTCACGAGGCGAGACGGCGTCATGTACTCCCGCGCGGGGGGTTGCGGATTCGTGTTGAGCGAGGGAGCCGGGCGGGTCACCTTCCTGCCCTGCGAGCCAGCGGAGGGCGGGACGGGGATCTTCGCGGGTGGGACCTTCGGTTTGGCGACGGTTTTCGCGGCCCGCTCGCCTTCGACGGCGTCCCTCGCAGGCCGGACGCGCTCGGGTGGCAACACCGGCCGCCGCGGCGTCTCCACCGGGTCGGGAACGACCACTGCCGGAGTGGAGGTGGAATCGCCATCGGCGTTTCGACAGTGGGCTTTCGACGGCTGCTGCGTCTTTTTTTCCTCTTTCTCCCTCTTCCGTCTGCTCAAACTGTAGTTGACGCTGCCTATCGTCCTGGTCCTGTTGTGCGAGGGCGCGGTAAATAAGTGACTCAACCCATCAAATAAACCTTTCAGCTGACCGAAACCGGGTTGAAGCTTCAATGCACTCACACCGTCCGAGAAGACCTTCTCAGACCGTCGCCCGGGGACGAAGCACTCGGGACCGCCGGACGCCTTCTTTTGCGCGCTCGTCGCCGTCGCCGCGGCCGCAGCCGCCGCGAACCCCCAGGGCGGACTCTTGGAAGAGGCCGGGACCGGTGCGGGGGCGGGAGAGGGTTCGAACGGAGAAGGAACGGGCGGGCTCGCTTCCGCCCCAGAGTCGCTGCTGGAGCCGCTGCCACTGAGTACGCTACCGCCCCCCGCGCTGCACACTGCACCGGTTTGACCGCCCGCCCTCCGCCTGTACTTGTGGTCCGCGTAAAAAGCGCTCAGACGGAAGAATTTCTGCTTCTCTTTAGAGATACGGTCGCTCTTCTCTTCGAGCCTAGCGTCACGGTCCCCGCGCCCCGAGGATGGGTGTGGACCACCACCGCAGCCACCGGACGGTTGAGAGAGGAAGGAAGAGGAGTGACGGCCGACGGCGGCCGTGTCATTACCCTCCTCCGAGCCGGAACTCGTCTCGTTGACGTGTGTCGCTACGGACACTCGCTTCCCTTTCTTTCCGGGGGTGGAAGTGGGGCTCGCCGAATCCTTCGGCAAACGCACGCCGGCCATCAACCTGCGAACAAAACGACAAATGTCAACGTTACAATTACTGCGGTAAGACGCCAAACCGCAACGAAATCGTGCCAGGTCATTGAGGAAAACTAAGTACACCCTTTGGTTTTAAATGGAGAGTGAATACCGTCTCTTCTTCTTACAGAATTTCCTGTGTTTCGTTCGTAAAACTGTATGTATTATGTCAAATACACAAAATACATTTTCTTGCGTCTCACGCTGAAAGAACTAAAATAAAACCAATCTAAAACAGTCCCAATGACATTATTTCATATTTAGCACACAATAGAGCTATTAACCCTAGTTCACAATCATTCTAAAATACAAATAACTAATGAATATGTATTAAAAGTATCAGTACGCGTCTGCTGTCTCTTTCATTAATTCTACATTGACATTTTGAATTAAAAACATGAAATTGTAAAACGTATTTTACGCATTAATGTTAAACATTAACACATTTGTAATAAAATTACAAGTGTACCCTGGCCACCTCTGTGGTCTAGTAGTCTAGTGGCTAACGTCAGTCTCGGGTTCGATTTCTGGCAAGGGCCTGGGTGTTTGAAGTACCCTGACTGAGTATACCCGACAGAGAAAAGGAAAATTAGACACCTAAATAGTAACCGCTAATGACCTCGATGTTGGTGGGACTATAATAACAGAATTTAAAATAAATAAAATGTACCACCGATTAATCGATAGCACTAATGTAACACATTGCCGACCAATCGAGAAAGGCAGCAAGTCGAACAAAAATGCTTTTCTTAAATCAAGGGATACAGGTTTTTGAGCTTTTAATTATAATACATTTATCTGTGAAATATTTTCAAAGGTCGAAAATTTTTAGTTACTGCCTCTTTAGTTTGGACGGCATCACAGGACATGAGATGTTTTCAACGTGACACTTGTACGGCCACTTGTCACAGCAGACATGTATGGATACTTTCAATATAAATTCATTACTTTTGTTGGCGTGTAGAACGATTTTTAATTGTTAATTACGTGTACTTTTTTCAAAATTTCGTGAAAGCACTGACCTGTAGTTCTTGACGGACTTGTCGCGCACCTTGGCGTGGTCGGCGAGGCATCGCTTGCAGCGCCAGGGCGCCTTGGGGCGGCGCTCGGGGGGCGGGTCGAGGCAGGCGAGGTGGAAGGCCCTGTCGCAGGCGCCGCAGCCCACGAGGCACGTCTGGTCGCGGGACGTGAGGCACTGGGCGCACGTGCGACAGTCCTCGCACAGCCAGCGGCTGCCCGCGGCCAGCACGGCGCCCAGCTCGGGAGCGAGGCAGCTCAGGTGCACGCAGCTGCCGCAGCCCTCGCACGACAGCAGCTCCTCCGCGCGCCCCGACCTGTTGCGCGCCTCCGTGCCCAGGCATTCCCCGCAGATGGGCAACGGCGCCGACGGCTGAAACACGTTACATATAAGGAAAACCAAAGTGTATAGTATGGGTGAGAGGGATATATTAAAGAAAGTTGAGGAATTTTACTTGGGCAGCATAAGAACTAGGTTAGGATAGCACAGACAAGGAACAGGAATTTACTTACGGCTAATATAAGTGTGAATATTAGGAAATCATTGCTAAAAACTGAAGATCGAAGGCTTTCCCGGAGAAGACAATAAAGAAACGTTTCTCGGGTTTGTGTGGAGTGCGGCTTTTATATGGATGTGAAATGTGGACGGTAGGAGTTGCAGAAAGCAAAAGAATAAAAGCCTTTGAAATGTGCTGCTATATGAGAATGAGATGGGTGCATAGAGTAACTAACCAGGAAATTCTAAGTAGAATAAGGGAAGAGATAACAATATGGAGGACGTTGAACAAGAGAAGGGATAGATTAATAGGCCACATTTTAAGGCATAAGGACCCTATTAAAATTAGCATTATGGCGAAATGTGTGGGGAAAGAACAGAAGAGTGAGGTCAAGGATAAAATGTCCTGTTGTTCTTTTTGTGGAACATTAGAGAGACACGAAGACGACGTTTTTTGCACATCTAGAGAGGGAGGGAGATATAGAGCAATGCACACAATCTCACGGGCTGTGTGACATGTGGCACCGTCTAGTTAGATGGCAGTTGCCAGATGATCCCAAATGGCAGGTTATTACCACAGTTCAACACATGTTTTATGAATAAAGAGTTCTCGAGTTACAGCCCGGGTCATATTACAATTCAAAACCGACGTTTCGATTAATGACTCCTCCATCTTCAATGAGTTATTCGTCGAAACGTCGGTTTTATATTCTAATATGACCCTGGTTGTAACGCTAGTACTCTTTATTCAACAAATTCACCGGTAAAACCTACGACCTTCAAGTGGCGAACAATTTACCAAACTGTAATGAGTCCCAACCCTGGCTCGTACCAGTAGCAGAACAACACGGTTTCTGCTTCATAATGACGTAGGTACTGACGTCACCAAGTCCGCCGACGACGTCACAGGCAATCCGACTGGCCTACGTCGTCGTCCTCCTCCTCCTCACACTGGTAGAATCTTCACCAAACGTAACGTGCGTTCAGAACTGCATACGATGAAAGTCACCTATTTTTACGGCGGGAGACATTAAATCGACTTCTATTTTTAATATTTTTTAATTATCGTTCATTTACATTTCGATATCCTTTTGTCGTTTTTATACGTCACGGGGTTCGTAATCGCAAAACAGAGATTTTGAATTCCTTTCCAATCAGTGACTTTAGGTCGAATCGTTAAGGCAGGAAACCGTAAAATAGAGAACATCCATTGTCAAAACCAGTAAATTAGTTTGCAGTGTTGTAGTTTGCTCAGTCCCAAAATGACGTACTACTACTCTACAATGTTCAAATAAATGCTAAGTCAAAGAGCCTCAAAGTTTTATAAATTTCCTAATCTAAAATAACGCAATAAAGGCAAGAATTTAAAATATGTAATACCAAAAACCGTGCCAAGAGAATAACGTTGCCCGTTATTGTTCCAAAAACATTCTACAGGTAAACACTACCATTATTTCGGTTTTGTAATCAAACAAGCAAGAATAACATGCTAGTTATTATTATAGGGAAAGTTGAAGCTTTACATATTCTACAGAGTTAGAATTTAACCACGTTTTAAAATTTGTCTCGAAAACAAAGTAGACAACGTATGCGTGAAAGTGATTTTCCCACATTCACGTGTCATTAACGTTGAAATTATACATCGCCCTTTATATCTCCCCATTCTCCTTCTACACATGAGTTCTGAAATTATGGTGACATGAAGTTTAAGAAAACCCCAACTGAAAGTTAGTACTTGCACAAGCGATGGCAGTGTTATATACAACCAACCACCTGTTCCATCAGTTCGGAATCCACTTAAACACGAGTAGAGGCGTTCTGAAGCCTTGCAGGTCATTACACACTACCAACAGAAATAATCCCTTCTAAACCTTTTACGCTGAAGAATGATATAAAATAGCCTTATTCTTAACAGACAACTACCAATATTGACCTGACAAACACGTTTCCTCTACCAATTGGTAGACCTTATCAAGTGAACAACAAGAACGTCCACCAGTCGGTAGAGGAAACGTTGTGTTTCTTCGCTAATTATTTGTAGTTGGCTGTGAGATTTTGGCCATTTTTATATCATTCGTATATATTAATGTACAGACTTAACTTATGTTACGCTTAAATTCACGATATGAAAACAGAAATCGCAGGTAAAGTAAAATTAAATAACATGACATTAAGAACGTGGGAAGGTTTCAATACGAATGCCACTCGCATCCTTTTCACCTTGGGGTAAGTTCCATAGCACACAACTCTCACACTGTAATACCAATTTACTATTTATTTCTGTTTGCTTGTTTGAGTCGTGCTTTAACAGCAACCTCTTATTCTATATTACAAATCCGGTGTTGTCTGTCTACAAAGTATAATGTTTGCTGTTTGAGCCTTCTTTTGAGATTTTTCTCCAGCATTGCTACAAGGAGTACAACGGAAGACACACAACGTGTATTTAACATTTTCTTTGACTAACAGAAATACAAAATTTTATTTTGCAAAATATAAATTAATTCCGATCTATTCAGAGGTGTATCTTGAAATTCATACCACTTAAAATGATTACAGGGCTCCTTGACGCTCTCACTTCGCGCCTGTTTCCATAGCTGTAGGAGGAACTGCTAAGATAATGCCAAAAGCTTCGGAGGGGGAGGGAGCAGTGTTTGCCGTTGCTATAGTAACACGACCACGTGATGTAAGCAACGCAAGTACGCATTACCATACGAATATAAATTCATTGACATATGGCTCCCTCAAAGTTACTTTCATTCGTGGAAAACACGATTGTCGGCATGAGTACAGATTTCTTGCATCCCTCGGTACAACTTTACTCGATCATTTCCCCGGGTCTTTATTTATAGCAGCCCCGATACAGGACTTAATTCGACAATAAGGCGTAATGAATAATAAAATCAATCAAAACTATTACGTATTTTGAAGATGACAGGAATAAAATAACGAGAAAGAAGAGTTATCCATGATTCCTACAGACGACAGTCAGCAGTAATTAGAATTGAAAGGTAAGAAACGAAATCAGAAATAAAAAAGGAGTAAGAAAGGATTAATTCTGTCGCCCGTGCTCTTTAAGTTATATATAGAACAGTCGATGAAGAAAGTTAAAACTCAGGATGAAAAGGGAATAAATATGGAAGGCGAAGAAATAAAAAACTTAAGGTTTGCTGATCATATTAGGGGAGTCAGAAGAAAACTTGGACATCGTAATAAATGGCATGAACGTGATCCTGGAGGAAGAGTACAACATGAGGATTAATAGAGGGAAAACCAAGATGACCGAGTGTAGTATGGGAAATAATGAAATAACAAAGGGTGTTAGATTGGGAAGGGACATTTTCAAGGAAGTTAAGGAATTCTGCTACTTGAGCGGCATAATAACTAGACTAGGATAGCACAGACAAGGAAGAGGAATTTGTTAATATAAGCATGAATATTAGGAAATCGTTACTAAAAATGTTGGTAAGGAGTGTGGCGTTATGTGGGTGCGAAACGTGGACGATAAGAATTGCAGAAAGGAAGCAGAATAGGGGAAGAGGGAACAATTTTGAGAACGTTGACCAAGAGAAGGAATATATAAACAGGCCACGTTTTGAGACTTGAGGATCTGGGAAAATTAGCATTAGAGAGAAGTGTGTGGGGTAAGAACATACGAGGGGGGCCAAGAATAGTATACTCTAAGCAGATTATGGAGGATATGGTAGCTATATACAAATAAAAAGGCGTGCACAGGATAGGTTAGCAAGGAGGGTTGCATCAGACCATTCTTAGAACTGAATACCACAAAAACAATCTAACAAGGAATCTAAAAAAAACCTTTTCGTTTAATTCTCCAGGGGGTTAAGAGAGACGAAAATAGTTGAATCTATTCAAAATATTGACAGAGTAAAAAAATATACTCCCGTTACAATAAAAAAAAATAATTGCAGATACTTTAGGAGAAAGAAAATTAACCTCGTTACGATTCGATAGTGAAAGGTGTTGTCGATTCGAAGCCCTGTAGGTGCGTGGAGTTTCTCACCTATCTAGTGTTTGCTCCTGGATCGTAAGTAACAGGGTTACAAAGATGGATTGAAATACCCCCAATTGTAAACAGAACCTCCTAAAGGCTCAACAAACACTTAACGGGCATGTTGAATGTCGGAATTGAACTCTGCGATTTCGTGTAATTGTCTCACCACTATATCCATCCCCTAACCCCAATCTGGAGTTGATGTGCGACTTTATTTTCATGTTAAATGCCAGAAAATAATGGTCTTCCAAAACCCCGGAATATTGTTTATATTTATGAAACGCTTCCCTTGCCGATAACATTTGAAATTATACACAAGATTCGACAGAAAAGTCATCAATCTCACTGAGCTCGAAAAGATTTTATTCGATGCAAATATAGACAGTGACAGTATCAGGTTGATCAAGGCGTTATACATAGATAGCAAACGTCTGTTTCACTCTTTCCACCCCCCACTTTTACTACAACATAACTAGAATTTTTGATATCAGAAATGAATCGAGTTCTCAGTTTCGCGGTATTTTTATTTAACGCCTGTCCACCCAAACCCGTCCCGTGCTGATTGGGATTGAAATTATACATGGAAGAATTATTATAAAAGTATAAAAGTTACACTATCAAAGTAATTCACCCCGAAAAATATTTATTCAACGCAAATATCGCCCGTTTATGTATGGTTTAACATTTTCTTCCCAGCCCCCGCCCAGACGTGTGGAAGTCGTGTCTTACCCCAGCGTGTGAGATTCCGCGCCGCAATAAAGGGCACAAAATTAGGTTGAAATTGTTTTACTTGTTTGAATTACACCTTATCCGGCATATTGGATGACCAAAATCAATAGTTTTCTAATTATTTTTATATGACGCTACTACACTTTTGCCTGTAGGGATACTCCCCTCAAATGCTGAATGGGATTAGAAATTATACACAAATAACGTCGGAAGAAACGCTATCAAAGTAATTCACCTCAAAAAAGATTTTTTCCCTCCCAAATAGTCAGTTTTTTCATATTTTAAAATTGCCGCTACCACTCCTCCTCCACACTCGCCTCTGGTGTCTTACACCGACAGTGTTTACTTCTGGCTACTAATGAATACCTAGTCTTGTTACAATCCACTTCCACGCGTTTAAATTCGTATAAACAAGTACTAACAAACTTACATCAATAGGCTTCCTTACTCAAATGAAAAATTTGTTAATTTTTTTCAAATTTAGGCACGGTATCTGCTATAGCCCACGAGTTGGGTGCCGTGAGGGACTCTACAAGCGGTCGTCAACCGATGGGACCATGTAACTCTAATATTGCAAATGTTCACCTCCTAGATCCTCCTCGAGGAGTACACATTGTACCTCTTTCATGCAACTCCTCGTTGTCGCCTGTGGTCTTTGTAATACGAGGCTTGGCAGTGGACCTGCACTGTACTTGACATTACAATTTCAAACCTACACCGACGACTCTTTGACATCAATGTCATTCATCTTCTAGGCTTCCGCTATCGCAGACAACTCAGGCTGTCGGCTTTCCTTCCTTCGTTGGCCCTTTTTTTATTATTTTTTTTGCTGGACTCCTCTGATCAGAGTCTTCAGATTAAAATCTTCATTTCTTCTCAAAAGTAAAATATTAAGGTAGTAATCCTTCATCTTCTGCACATACCCCTCAATAGCCTACCGTTACAACAACACATATTTCAATTACCCTCCATAGATTCCCGATCACTATTCATGAAAATTGGGAAATCTTTATTAAAAATGTTTGTACAGAGTGTGGCGTTATAAGGGTGCGAAACGTGAACGGTCGGAGTTGCAGAGAGGAAAATAATAGAAGCCTTTTGAAATGTGGTGCAATAGGTGAATGAGGTGGGTGGATAGAGTACCTAAGGATGAAGTTAGAAGTCGAATGAGAGAAGAGAGACGTTGGCCAAGAGAAGGGATAGATTAATAGGCCAAGTTTTGAGGCATGAGGGTCTTGTAAAAATTAGCATTAGAGATAAGTGTGTGAGGTAAGAACGGGATTTGAAATACGCTAAACAGATTAGGGTGGATGTGGTATATGTGTAAATATGTAAAGGCTTGCGCAGGATACCTTAGCATCAGACCAGTCTTAGGACTGAATACCACAACATTACTGTTGTTGCTCACTTCGATTCTATTTTCTGTCGCCTACATATTCGCCATTTTAGAATAAAATATTGATAAAGAATAACGCAAATAATGGCAGTGCGTTAAAGTAATGTATTGGTCGACGAGAATTAGTGCACTGACTGTTTGTGGCAGTGAGTTGAGAACTCGCGTCTATAATGCCTAGCTTATATTATTTTACTTCGTCGCCTTGTCCCAACATTTATCCTTCCTTGATGAATGTTTCACGAGTGCACAAATTAGTTTCGAGTGAACTCCGAATGCCTAGGCTAGTCCGACCTTGTGTCAGGTCAGCGCCCTATTAATAGTTAGGTAGGTAGGGACAGCCTAGGTCCCGCTGACGCTCGATAGCGCGTGACGTCACGAGCCTGCGCGTCGCGGCGCCCTCGAGATCAATACAGGCAGGCAGGCACCTCTGTTTACATCCACATCGATCCCAGGGGCGGCGCCCCCGGGGAAGGAGGACATGACGAGGAAGACGAGCCACTTCACTCAACAGGGAACACACAAAGGCGGTCGGGTCGGTATCACATACGACCGAAGGTCCCACACACTAAATGCAATCATAACGCTGATGAAGGAACTCCTCAAAACCTGTTTAATACTCGGCTGTGCACACTCGGGGAAAGAATTCGATAAACGTTCACGTAGCACAATGTGTCATTGTGTAAGCGGTATGAACTCTATGAATGGCAGCAACCAACGGAAGGCGAGAGGGAAATGAGTATTATTAATGGAGATATATTACGTCCTGTTTTTTGTACTTGAAAAGAATGTAAAGGGTAAGGTAAACAAAGGAATAAGAGGGGACGAAGAGAATAGTGGAAGTCCGATTGTGAGACCGATTCATACCAATCCAGATCGGGGTAATAATGCAAAAGTTCCGAAAAGAGACGTGTCACCGTACACGGAGAAAAATCCTGAATTTAGACGCATTGCCTGCGAGTATCCAACATGGCGAGAGACAAAAAACTGTGACAGGAACGCATGGATTACTTATTGGTTGAGGCGTGTTGCAGATCATGAGACGAGCACCTTAGACAGGAGGGGACGAGGACTGACCGGATCAATAGGACGACCGCGCCCTGGTCAGTGCGACGCCCAGCAGAGTGGGCGTGGCAACGCGTAGCAGAGACGACGCCGGGTGCGGTGACTCACGGGGGGAACAGTTACGCCTACTTTGTCGCTTAGAGAGGTTAATAAACGTTATACTAAAATGAACACTACTTGTGCGTTGTAACTTGTTTCCACGAACAACAGTCGAGATTAAAAGTCATCAACTATACTACTTCAGTAACTATGGGGCTATATTTGTGTATACGTTGAATCGAATGAACATTGAATGTTGTTTAACCAAACGGTTTCTATTCACTCAAGCAACCATATTCTCCTGAAGGAGAAATAAGACGAGGCAAAATATTTTTTATTATTATTGTCAGCGTATAATACAACCAAAGAGAAGAATGGTTTCCGGTGATCCAATTTCCCTTCCCCGCGCGATTGAGACCGTAGAAGTAAACAGTACTTGCATATCAGTAGGGTTAACATTCAGGACACCTGATAAAGTGTGAAACACTGAAGCCAGATTATCACCGACTTAAGTCGTACATCTCTGTACTAAAGGAATGACACAAAACTCGAAGAGTCGATTGGAAATAAACACGACACGTTATAATCAAAAAATTAATAACCTTTAACAAATGTTATTCTTTTAAATTTTCGGAATATTTTTTCTTCCCATGAGGAAATTTTACAGAAAATTAAACCATGGAAGGTGAAGTTAAAATTTTTTTTTAATTATACGGAAAATTAAATCAACAATATCAAAACATATAAGGACATCATTATACACCTCCGTCCACCTATTACACATTAAAACGGGGGCTGAATTTTATCCAAAATATGCCGAGCTTGCTGTATTTATTAGAACAAAACGCTTGGAAGCATAGGGTACTTCATTATTACATTAGCTAAGGAAAGTCCTAAATCAAGGGGAACTATTTACACGTGAAAATTAAACTTTGATCTAATTGGAACCATATTAAACAAGTTATTTGGAAAGCCGAGAACTGAAACGAGAACGTATCGAGACCCCAAACATAACAACAAACACCAAAATAAGAAGAAATATTGAATGGACAAGTACAGAGTTTAAAAAAGGAACTTCTGAACCTACAAGAAGAAATATCAGAAGCAAATTAATCTTCACATGATTGCATAAGACATTTCTGGTAAACAATTCTAATTAAAGTTCTCAAAATCGTGTTGACATGCCGTTATGTCTTTCATATGACATATCCAATCCTAATTTATTACGTTATCAAAGGAATAAGAAAACGGAATCAGAAGATATAAAAAAACTGCGGTTTGCCGATGATATTGTAGTATTTGGGAAGTCAGAAGAAAGACTTGGAAAACATAATAAACGGCATTAACGTGGTCCTGGAGAAATAGTTCAATACGAGGATTACTGGAGCGAAAACCAAGGTGATGGAGAAACAGCGCAATAACAATCATTACTAAATATGTTCGTATGGAATGTGCCGATATATGGGTGCGTAACGTGGACGGTAGAAGCTTTTGAAATATGGTGCTATAGAAGAATGAAATGGGTGGATAGAATCACTAACGAGGAAGTTATAAACAGAATAGTGTACGAGGGAACAGCATGGAAGATGTTGACCAAGAAAAGGGATAGATTAATAGGCCAAGTTTTAAGACACGACGGTCTTGTAAAATTAGGGAAGTGTGTAGGGAGGCGAAGCAGATCAGGGAGGATGTGTCATGTAGCAGATATGCAGAAATAAAAAGGCTTGCGTTAGCATGGAGGGTTGCATCAGACCAGTTTTACAACTGAATACCACAACAAATGTACCAACACAAAATCTCTCTTGAATTAAATTGTAAATTTGGTCCAATTTACAATTTGTTACAACTCGTTTTTTTTATTTTTCTTGTCTCTAGGTCAAATTTCTGACCATAGTCACCGCTTTCCAAAAGCACGCACAACGGAAATAGGACTACGCATCAATGACGAGATCTGAAAATCCTTCCATAATCTAGACATTTTCGCTCTCGTATCTTTGCATTTTGAAGCACTGGGAACGAAAACGGCGCGAAATCAACGACAAGATGAACAAAATTGGGAGTGTGTCTGGAAACGGGTTGAGTGTCCGTTATAATATGGTGTCACCTGGCGACCCTGACAGGTGCGAGCGAGGAGCTGGCGGCAGCTGCCAACTCGCGTAACCACGAGCCGAGAAAGACAGTCACAGTCAGCGTATGACCGACCATGCTCATGCTCGTATCTGACAAGAAGGAGCACATGGCTCCCCGCCACTCCTCTCCCCCACCACAGCACCCGGGCTCCAGGACACGCCCAACACGTGCTCCTCCACCTTACACTATCCAACATCTATTTCATCATTTGGCAACTGCGAATAAAGAAACCATCACGATTCATCCGTGCGCCGAATCCACAATTACAAATGAAACGAACATCTCGTAAGACCGTATACTTGGTATATTATTTTCATTAACAGTTTGATGTTAAAGAAATTGACCCAAAAAATAAATGTATTGTACATGAATGAAAATACAAAACTTGGTTTTAAATTAGTCTTAATTTTAATGAAAGCCAAAATTTATTATTTTTGAATACAATTTTTTATTGCAAACTTTCGTTCGGTCCATATGTCATTTTCAAAAACGTTAAATCCAATTTTTGTACCAACTACTAAATAAATAATTTAATACTTTTCCAGGAAGAATGCGCATGAACGTTATCCGCCCGCCCACACGGTGGCGGTGGCACTTGACAAACATCCCTGTGACAACATTCGTCCCACGTGATGACGTTTTTAGAGATTTAAAAATAACTTTTTCCCAACGTCCGTCCCCTTTTACATATTTGCACAAAATGGACAAATCAAAATTCGATGATAAATTTGGCCAATACGTGTGTAGCCGAATGTGTTTCTTACAGCACAGGGATGTTGGAGTGTGTAAACTTCTCAAGTTTGCATGCGCCCCGGAATAATGCGCATTTCCACACGTGAACATTAGAAATTTATATATTTAATAATATATTTTTAAAAAATTTAGATTTGGCAATATGAAGTTGTGCCGAAAACTCATATACATTTTAAAAAATTGTAATCTAAATTAATAAAATATAATTTCGGTTTTTAATAAACGTGAGACCGATCTAAAACCCAAAGGCTCTTTCTGAATTTATTTCACACCAAAAAATCCTTGAAAATAGATTTATTTTCAAAACTGAATAATCGAGATTCAAACAATTACGATATGATGTCAATTTATTATCATCACTATTATGTAGGAAGCAAACACAAAAAAACGTACGCATTTTTTCTTCGCCTTAAACGGACAACAAAAACTACACATAAATTTCAATATTGCATAGAACCATTGATAATAAGACTGGTTGAGTTTTAAAACTGTTTTTGGGTTGACTCGACACTTTTATTTCATTTTAAGCTTATAAATCCCCACGAACAAAGAATGCAAAAAATATTACTGTCGCGCAAAATTCATAGTGATCTCGATAAGGATAATTAAAAATCTACAAAGTCCTCTGCACTTCCTTCCGGTCAAAAAATTTATCACACAAAGAGATTTGTGAAATGTGTGTTCGGAGGAGGATTGTATAAGAAAGGAACGCTTCAAGAGTAAATTCGTCACAGCGCATTGCAAGGTCACTTACAGGAGGAAAGTGAACGGCGACCTCAACTTTCCACGGTTCATAAATACAACACTACGTCTCACTTGTACAAATATTTGTTCACAACATATTATCTGTACCCACAGGATACTAAAACAATTTTTGGCACAGAACACGAACGCCTAGGAACGGATGGGAATAATTCTCGTTTCCATAAAGACAGTCAACGAAAACAAACAGCCAATGAGTAGTTTCCCAACCTCGTGTGTCAGGCAACTGACCGTATCAAACCACATATAATCATCAAAATATTGTACAGAAAAGTTAACCAATAGATTAAAAAAAACATCTACAATTAGAAAAGGCAATCTCTAATGAGAACTAAATCCTACAAAGGCACACACAAATAACAGGAGAATTATGGGACGGAATTCGGATGAGGCGCCTACTCGCCAGCCGTACATCACAACAGTCTTACTTACACATCATTATTTTCCCCATCTTTATTTTCAAAAATGTAGTACAAATAAATTATATACTAAGTGACTCGTAATTGAAAATCCTCAGATATAGACGAGTAGGTGCAACATCCGAACTCTATCCGAATTAAACATTAAATTGTATATTTAATCAAGTGAATGGTAAATGTTTGGAGTTGTAACGTACCTTGGGCGGCTCGGGGCTGACGGAGAGCCTCTTGTTCTTAGGCGGCTTGGGCGTGTGGACGCTGGGCGCCCTGACGGGGCGGAAGAGACGTCCGTCCTGCACCACGAGGCCCCTGGCCACGACGCGCTTCAGGGAGATCCTGAGCAGCGCCCGCAGGTCGACGTCGTCGGCGGAGATGTTGAGCGCGTGCGACTGTCGCACGTACTTCTCGATGCTCTTGAGGGTGGAGCCCTCCTTCTCGTTGAGCTCTCGGATCGCCTTGACGGCCACCTTGGACAGGTCCGCGCCCTTGGTGACGTGCAGCTGTCTGTTCTGGACGCCGCCGGGGTCCTTGTACGAACTCTGGCCCTTGTTGAACACCTTGAGCACGCTGCCGTCCTTGACGGCGATCTCGAGGTTCTCCGCGATCACCTCGTCGGGGTAGACGTGGTGCTGGCGGATGGCGTGCGAGATGCGCTCCACCGACGGCCGCTGCTTCTGGCTGCGGATTTTGCGGATCGCGTTCAAGATCCATTCCGTCCACGTCGCCTGACTCACCGAATCCTGATCCTTCATCGTTACGGCGGCGGCGGCGACGGTTAATATCGAACGTCACGCGCGCACTAATCACACGCTATTTTTTTTCTTCCCTTCCTTGCAAGTCTAGAGACTTCCGCGACACGCGCGCGCGCACTCACACGAGGTAAACTTGCACACGCTCACATATTTCACGCGTAATTATTCCGGCGAAGGCACCCGGCGGGGCATCGGAAAAAGCGTCCCGCCTTTGGCCTCACCTTCTGTCGAGCTGCACATCTATCCCAAAAACGTGTCGAGCATCTGAAACACACACACAAAGCGTAATAAGTGACCTCCGACCAGACACGTGACGTCAATTTCATTGAAACGGCCGGACGGAAGTAAAAGCCGTCATTTTTAAGAGCGAAACGTCGAGGCGCCAACGTTCGGGCGGCGTTAAAACGGTCAATACTGGGGCCGCGGAAACGGTCAACTTTCAGAGTTCGTCCCGCACGGCGAGTGCATGACCCGCCTGTCACAAAATGTAAATAGTCGTCGGCTCGAGTGTTTTTGGAACCTCCGGTGCTGACGATCCGAGCGCCCGAAGTGCTCGTAATGCCGGCGCGGCAGCTGCCCAGGGACCTCGGCCACGTCCGCCCGCTCGGCCGCAGCTGCCGTCAGCACACCTTTTTAAAATTCACTTTCGGCGAGAAAACACGCGTAAAAATACCCGCTTCCGTTTTAAAATATTCCCCCGTCCGTGAGCGACGATGAAGTCGTTATGCCGCTAATACCGGCGCGTCAGCTGCTCTAGCCGTGTCGCCCAGGGACCTCGGACATGCCAGTCTAGCGCAGCTGCCGCTAACTCGCTTTTCAATATTCACTTTCGACACTATGCAACCATCTTAAAATACGAACTCGCTTTTTAAAATATTCTCACGTCTATAAAGAACGACAAGGTAGCGTCAAAAAGTCTATAAAAGCTCGAGAAGAGTTTAAATTTGTAATTACTAACGAGTCGTGCCCCGCTCTCGCTAACGAGACAGGCAGCCATCTTGGGCGGTTTTACTCATTTTATATTTACACAATCGTGCTCGATAAAACTGCGCTGCCCGATCCGTCGTCGATCCGCCAATTGTCATATATACGAGACGATATCCTGGTCCCCCAACTGAGAGATGACTCTCGAATAATCCACGGGAAATCGTACCTCAAACGCGGCTACGGCATAAACAACAGGGCGCGTTGGCTCCGCTTCCACGGACCTGGCGCGTGCCAACTATTAACTTTATGGCATTTCCGGACCTTTCCGGCAACGAGCTGACTTACCTTAAAACGTTCAGCGTCCCGCGGTCACATCCCGTATCGAGGGGCTATCCATAAATCCTGGGAAAGTCACAGATTCGACGAGACGGGATTAAAAACACGACAGCACTTCACCGAATCAACACAAAGGTTTACACAAGATGGCTGCCGCGCGCAGTCACACTGTAACGTAGGACTCGCTGAAGGAGAAACTGTAGTGGGATCGGCAGCAGTCGACACCTCGGGCAGTATATCACCTCAAATAGATAAACTGTGCTCACTAATTCGGCCGGGACACACGGTTTACGTCTCGACGATCGTGGCACTTTCGCCCGGACAAACTGTTCCACATTTATTATTTGTCACTCTAATTACGACGCTCCTATGACGATGATAAAATGAGACATTTTTGGCGGGTGCCGCGTAACACGAAAATAAACATGGAACGCTTAATTTGATTGGCTTCTAGAGTTTCGTTACGGCTTATCATTGGCAAATTCGTGTCGTCATTAAAGACTTGTACAAAGTGACGAGCACTAATTTTTGTCCGAATTCCGTGAGTAAAGAAGAATGGCGAGGGAAACCCAGCGAAGGAGTCGTCGTCGTCGACGTAATACGGAATACCGGCGGCGGTGGCGGCGGCAAAGAGGTAATCGGCCCCGACGACGTGCGATAAGAGTGTTGTTACGGTCGGACGCGACGTTGAACGATCTACCTGGAGTCCATTGTTTGTGAGGTGAAGGGAGATTGTCGTCATGCGAGCAAGATTAATCGTCCGGGAGGATCGCGGCGGCCATCTACCAGCCAGCGGGAACACTCGAGGAGCACGATAAATGTCGCAGCGCAGGAGAGATGGAACCGAGCCGTGATTGATGCCGGCACTGAAACCTTTACGATGTGGTTACTGTTGTCGACCAAGTGGAAGGCCTCGGTCTATAATTTGATTGTAATAGTATCCATAAACATCACTCCCGTTGCATTAACGAAACCATAAATCAACAATACATTTTTTAATATATCGAAGAGGGTGCAATGAATGGGGGGGGAGACAATTATGCATGGATTTTTACAAACTCATAAAAAGCAGGACTTTCATCTAATATTCGACGGATTGGCGTGAAGTGATTAAACGAGTAGTGTAAGGAAATTGGACAACGATAAAGAAAGATGTAAGGTTGATAAATAACAAATAAGAAATGAAGGAAGACAACTCTAGGAAAAAATACAGGACATTAATAGAATCAAAGTGGGAAAATAAGGAGTTAGCACCTATTTCTTTTTTATTTTATTTTTGTGGTTAACAGGCTGCACAAGAGGCTGAACTTGAAACAGGCAACTCCCCTTTAATAGCATAGGAAGGGGATTGAAAGGGGGGATGCGGAAGGTAGCCAACGGTTGACTAGCGCCCCCGGTGCTTCACCTAAAGAGATGCAGGGAAAACCCTAGAAAACCAGCATCAGGTTGGTCGGGTTATTGGGTACTATTCTCACGCCCTTCCGAATGACGGGAGAGGAGTTTGCTGTGCGGTCGTAGCATTACCTTTTCCGTGTCTTCGTCAGTTTTAGGAGGCCGAGTAGTCTAGTGGGATTAGCTTACAACTCTTGCCGTATGCCCAAGGTCTTCGACCCCAGTACATACACCTCCTAAGATAGGTGAATGTGCCTCCGCATGTGAGAACTTCAAGAAACGAGAGAGAGAACGAGTCATTCCCAAGAATGCATAGGCAGTTGAGCCCCGCAGTGATTCTGGGGAGAAATACCTGTGAGGGAATACTCCCACAGGCACCCTTCCCAGTATTCACCTGAAAGAGTTGCAGGACAAACTGTAGGAACCGTGCATCAGGTTGTTCGAGCTCGCGGATACATGTCTCACGCCCAGACGGGAGAGGATTTTGCTAGAGACGCAGCATGCCCCTATCCGTGCCTTGGCCACTCCTATGCAGATAAATCGATTAGTAGAAAGATTTCTGGATGGAACATGTAATGGAAGAAACTGAAATAAAACACCAAGTCATATCCTTGCCCTTATTGAATTTTTGCTCTGTACCAAGAGAAAGCTACCATTTTTGAACTGCCTGGACCAAACCAACTAGCTCCCGAACACACGTTCTAATAATCTATACATCGATACTTAGAATTCTTAAACCTAATACTAAATTACTCCCAGACTAAATGCATAAAGAAGTACTTAATAAACAGACACATTTCCCCGTAATTCGGAAGGGCGTGAGAATAGTACCCAATGGCCGACCTACCTGATGCAGGTTTTATAGGGTTTTCCCTGCATCTCTTCTAAGTGGAACACCGGGGGCCCTACTCAACCCTAGGCTACCTTGATCTACCTTCCGCACCCCCCTTTTTAATTCCCTGCCTATGCTATTAAAGGGGAGTTGCCCTTTTCAGGATCACCCTCATGTAGCCTGTTAACCCCCAAAAAATAATACTGGAAACAAAATTTTCTATTCCATAAATGAGTTAAATCAGCCTCTTGGCTATTCAATATAAAGCTAAACGACGTTTCGGTGTATATTCACACCTTCTTCAGGTGTCTTTCAAGTCTATCGTACACGGTTTGGATTAAAGAGTAATTTGTTGCCTCGGAATCCTCGTTAAAGTATTGTGCTTTTTAACTAAATATGTTAATTGTTACCTATGGTTGGATACTGAAGAAGGATAAGAAAAATTAGTCCGTAAAACGGCGAAGAACTATTTTTATTGATTTACAACAGACTTTAAATTAGAACTGTTATTATCTCTTATTGGAGTCAACAAAAAAATCCTGAATGGTTATCGCTTACCATATTTATGAAAGAATATAAATTTATTCGCACAAGAGTTTTTTTTTCCTTCGTATTAAATTTATTCTACTTTTAAAAGTAATGCATACTGAGAATTCCAGGATTTTTTATTTGTCGGAATCGTTTTCTCCCGCGTCCTGCGAAATGCAGATTCCTATAGTACAAGCAGGACCCATTGTATATAATATTATTATGTATATCCTACGACCTGTCATATGGCAGGGCTAAATTTTCAGTGTATATCGCCTGGTAAACAGTGACGCAAAAACAAACGATAATTGTGGAGTGACAATATTAATAAAAAAATTTGTCAGAAGTGGGATTCGAACCCACGCCCACAGAAGTGGACTGCGACCTGAACGCAGCGCCTTAGACCACTCGGCCATCCTGACATCATACTTACCGTAGTTGCGCATATAAATATATTAGAATTTATACTGACATCCCATCTTGTGATATAATGTTATGGATAATCAGATATTTCAATTTGCCACTCCGACAATCTTTACAGTTGTCTTCGAAATGGAATGTTTCACTACGGTACTTATAAGATCACGCATTCCTTTGTATTGAGGCCTGTAAGTTCAATATAGTTCAAACGGGCGTGAAAATTTGTGGAGGAAGGTCAGGGCATGAGGATCGAAGATAATGTCGAGTGTAAAACGCTTAAGTGCTAGTTTACAAGTAGGATATAAGTTATAAACAAACCGGTAAGCGCTCCAAACTGCATTCCATCTCTGCGATTAACGTAGTAAATGAGTTGTTTAGAAACAGTATTCATGTAGATGTCCAATTGACTGTCACTAGTGTCCATGTACAACCTACCGTGTTTTAAATAACCAGAAATATTTATTTAAATTATATTTCAATAACTTTAATTACACTGTTACAAACAAGTAATTTATTATTTTAAAATAAATATATGCAAACTTACGGGTTCTTTTTATTTATTGTTAATTTTAAAGTCAGAAGACCAAAACATATTTTTTAAGAGACACTAATGTCTATTTCTTTGATTACTTTTGTAAAAACCGTAACTGAAAAAATTAAAAATATTCTTATGTTAACGTTGTTTGACCACAAGCTTCATTGCCCAAATTGTTCCTCCCTGTGAAGAATCTTCATTGCTGACAGAGATGGTTTTAAAAGTAGAATTTTATTTGTAAATATTAATAAAAAAACTTTTCTATTTCACCAAGGTATACACGAATATGTGTGAAGATTTTATTTTTTAGGTTTCCATAGAAGCATTAAGGTGATCTGATATTACAGTTCTTAAATATTACGGTAGAACTTATTTTTTTCCTCTGAAATTTAAATGGTAGCTCTTGCCAAAATTTTATTCTCCTCCGAGCTCTACTTTTGTACTTTATAAATTCTGACATTCCTTACAAACATTACAAATTTATACAAGTCCTTTAAAATATAAATATTATTGTAACATTGAACTATTTTGTTTAATCTCATTTGAGACTTCATTCATAAAAATTTAGCGGCCCATGGTAATCTCACTCCAAAACTCCCTCTGCCAAAAAAAACCTGACAAAGTCGATTTGAACTTATTTAATACTTTAAAATATGTTTTGTTTAAATGAGCTATAGACATGGCAGATGAAATGTATACTAAAACACTTAATTTATATATGCTTGTATATTAATTTAATGTTAAATTTTTTATGAATTGGGAAACTTGATAATTTTCAGACTAATTTTAATATGAATGTGTGACATTGTTAGAAATAAATTTAATAGGAAAACTTGGTAGAATGTTTTAAGTAATAGTCCGTTTGAGTCATTTTTCAAGTCAGATTAATGTAACTGCAGTATTAATTTTATTATGAGAATGATTGTACAGAAAAAATTCGCACATTATAATTAATTAAAGTGACTACATACACTTGGACCAAGGTGGTTGAAAAATAAAAATTCAAACTTTGTGAAATACTTTATTGCAGATTAACAGTCGTACAGTACTTTTAATAAGAATAATGTTCCACTGGAGTAAATATGGAGAATTCTTAAGACAAACTCCACCTTCAGAATGCTTCGCAAAGTATTTTCATGAATTTAGCAAAGCAATTAAAAATAATTGTACAAATAACAAATAGTATAACATTCAGACCTATATACATTCTTGGCAAGTAACTTGACCCCATGTTTTGAGATTCTTAAATAAAATATGAGTATTTTAGAGGCTACAATACTGGTTTAACATTAACTTTATGTGAGCACTTCTTTTTCAAATGAACGTTATTCAAACTAATTTTAAAAAAATGTCAATGGTTAAGTCGGTACAAAATTATGAGACAATTTAATTCATTAACAATTCTGTGATTCAGTTCTTTAAATTTACTGAATTAACAGTGCTAATATGCTACAAACCATAAAGCTTGACTGAAATAATTGCAACAAATAATTTATACATGGCCTATAACATTCAGCTGATAAAAAGAATAAGAAATATCGAAACAATGTTTTACTTCAATTATTGCTATTATAACTTTAGCTTTTGCTTAATATTTATATAAAGCATAATGTGTGTAATTCATAAGGATAGATAGGAGGGAAACAAATGTATTTGATCTGTGTATCAAAGGTGGCTCCCTTGAGGTTTTAGATTTACTTACCTCCACAGTTATTTGTACACCTTTAATAATCATGCATCACTCCATTTTCTATTATTTATAGTTATAAAACAATGTTCACATGTGAATTAATTAACAGCAAATTTGTATATGTATATCTCGTTAAATCACTAGTACCATAAAACTGAACAAATGATTTTCATTGATCCGACATGTGACAATGACAAAGAAGTGAATCACCACTGCACAGTGTAATAGTACTTAGATTTAATTACAAGTATATTGCTCACAGTAGACTGACATGAAACACCTAAGGTATACACTAAAAAAACTATTCTATGTGCGAGGAGACTCAAAATACAAGTACACGTGGATAAGTGAGAGGCATTCTAAGATGTGGAATGCTCGTCGCAGAACTCTCCACTGCCGTGCCATTAAGTCACCATTCCGCTCAATTTCTACTCGACAAAATTGCAGTCACCCTCGTAAGTACATCCATATCGCTGGATTACATGTGTAGCTGTGTGGATCCCACACTGGATGCAGATCTCCATAGACTTGCCCAGGACCAGCTGGGACAGGAAACCTACAGAAATACATCTTTTTTAGCCACTTCTATTCCAAAAATGTATAGTTTTAAATCAATCTGACAATAGTGGAAAATGACAAATAATAAACTTATAAGCCCTGTGCTAGAGACATTCTGTAACGACCTCCAAAATACTTTCGGGGAAATAAAACTTCATTCTGGAAGTATGTTGTAAACATACTTAATTTGATCTAAAATCAATTTTTCAACTACCTGACATCTATTAGCAAATGAAGACATTCCCGGTGTAGTTTCCACAAAAATAGTTCTCTGGTTTCCACTCTGATACAGCTGCAACTTCATCAGAAGATTGCAACAAAGCTTGTGGTCTTCAAAACATCGCATCTTAATCGCAGTAGTACCCCGAGTGGAAACCCAAGAACTATTTCTACGTGATATCTCCTGCCCTAAATACTACTGTTACAAGTAGTTCTCTGCAGTTTAAAAAGATAGCAAAGGAGTTAATATTTAACTACTACTTCCTTGACACTGCACCCCATTAGGGGCTTGGCCTACCAGGTTGACTACGGACTGTCATGTTGCATGACACATTCCAAATTTGGAGTGATAATGGTCAGCAAATAGATTCCCCAGCAGTCTTAATGCCAGTCTCCATTACACATTAAGCTCATGCCAAGATTCAGACCTGGGACCCCCATGCTATGAGGCAGCAACACTAGCCACTAGACCACAGGAGGTCGGCAAATATTTACCTAATTTATTTAATTGCAAAAGAAAATTAGCTAAATCTAAGAATGGAGTCTTAACATAAAAAATTTAACTTTTGTATTATTTGTATTTAAGCTCTGAAGGAATAAAAGAGAAAGTATTATACACTAACAAACCTCCAACAAAGGCATCTCCAGCACCTGTTGTGTCTACAACCTGCTCAGGGGCCAGCTGAGTCACGGGGAACTCCCGTATCTTACCATCTGAAAGTGAAAAATGCAAAAACAAAAAAAATTAAAAATAGGACACCTTTAAACATTTTTAATGACTTTGACCAGCAGCTACCTTTGGCAAACAGCACAGGTTCTGCCTCTTGAGTTATAATAGCAATACGTGGCCGTTTCTCGTTCAATTTTGGCAGCTGTGTGATTTTTAATGCTATTTCCTTTGGGTCCTCTGTCCCAAAGTTCTGAGATTTCGCAAATGCAATAGACTCCTATACAAAGAGCAAATATTCATAGTTAAAATTTTATGAGATTAAAATCATAGGAAAAAGTAACAAATATTAAGTTATTAATTTTAAAATATTTGAACAGATGTTACCTCAATTGTCTACCCACTGGTACCAAGTATGAGTTGTGATCTAACTGGCATAATAACAAAACAAATAAGCAAGAGCCAAAAATTGGTATAAAATTCCAGTTGTGGAAGCCTACAGTGTTAAGAATTACGAAAAAGCCAACACAGAATAATAGCAAGGTGCTGAGTCCCTGCAAACCGTTATTCTCCGAGCTCAATTTTCATACATAAATGGAATTGCAAGAAGCAAATCAGGGAAAATATATGTTATAAGACTTACTGTGTAACCTACAGGAGGAGACAAATTTCTCACCATATGAGAATGCAGATTCAGAGAGGAATTGCTTTCTTGCACGATTAAATTTTTTAAAAATGTAATCACTAATAACTAAAAATAGTGGACATAAAGCACTCACCTGCATATTTCCAAAGAGTATGTCAATGTAAGGCATTGCTTCCATCAAGGGCTTGATATAGAACTGTGACAGGAAAGGCGCACTGAGGTTCATCATGAACAAGCCTTCCTTGTTCAGGGCGTGGGTTGCCACCTCTATAATAGACGGGGGACTAACTGTCAAGAAA
This sequence comes from Eucriotettix oculatus, assembly GCA_034510155.1. NCBI lineage: Eukaryota > Metazoa > Arthropoda > Insecta > Orthoptera > Tetrigidae > Eucriotettix > Eucriotettix oculatus. Next base: position 18,226,128 of record CM067379.1, read on the forward strand.
AAACCCTGCAAGCATTCCATCACATTAAAACAAATTTTTGGTGAGAGAAGTCAATTAGTTTAGTTCCCAGTTCATGTGTGACTAAATTTTCTTAGAACATTAATTTATAAAAGAGAACAATTCTGCTCAATGGTAGAACTAGTTTGGTCAAGGTATGAAAACAATCAGAATTCATCCATCACTACATTATTGCACTGAATGATATGATTCTTTTTATTTGGTAAGTAGTTATGAAAAAATTAAAAATAAGAAAATAAAAATAAATAACTGGATGTCACTGTTACAAAAAATTAAGCACATTAATCTCCGATATACAAGAACAAACATCAAATTTCAGAGTTCTCGTATTAAAAATATTTAAATTAAATTACAAATAATACAAAGTGTTCATATTATGTTAACTACAGTAAAAATACTTTTTAGTGCAAATTTGGTAATGTGAAAACAAATGAGCAATTGTGTACTAACCGACACATAATAGTACATTGCATTCTCCACCAATTTCTTAATATCTGGCTTTTGGATGTGGTCAATTGTAAAGCAATTGGCTGCGGCAAGATTGGCACACAGAGAGCGTTCGGCACCATTGGATGTGATAAGTGCAGCACATGTGCCTGAAATCAATGAGTCAAAATCAGTGAAAATTAAAGTACAAGTTATATCCCAGTTATAAGTATGTATAACATGAAACATCACTAATTATCTCGCAAATTATAAAACTCACCTTGTGCATGTATAATGTTTGCAAATAATCAAGCTTGCTTTTGCGATAATCCTCAAATTTTAAGGTTTCTCAATTGATATAATTATAATCACAACAAAATCAGATCTGTTAAAACAATCTTACCACAAAAAAAGTATAATCATTTTTCTAAGTTTTTATGCCTTTTGTTTTCAACATTTGGATAAGTAATCATTTTGAAGTCAACAATTTACAGAAGCGAATGGCTTGCTGATAAATACTATGTTACATACTAGTTTTAACTACATATGGCCAGTAATCCTTTTAAAGTCCTAATGACAAAATAAATGGTAATAAATTTTATGGAATTAGAGCTGTGAAAAAGCTGTTATATCTCTACATTATTTTCACATGAAATCATGTGAAATGAATTAGTGTACAGTAACACCAGAAATGTGTTGGTTCCCTGTGATTTTTATGAGAACAGTACAGAAAGTCTTGCCGACTATTATTTTAGGACAAATTACAGGTTCCTACAAATATAATAACAAAAACACTACCTGTTGGTTCCTTATCAGTGATTTGATACTGCACATTGACTCCTGCCTCCCGGGCCTTCTCCTCCAGGATCTTGCTGAACTGATCTTTACCAACACAGCCTAGGAACACCGTAACATTTGGATTTTGAAGAACCCACTGTAGAATAAAACACTAGTTACATAACATAAAAGAACAACTGTTCCTATCTATTCAACATTAAGAAGTGCTCCGAATAGAATAGATTGCATGGAAGAGAATTTCATATATGTATACTTTATTCAAACGAAATTAACAAGAGCACTGTATTACATCTTCAAAACAAAATTATGTACAATATTACATTCTAAATACAATTTTAATGTTCGTTTTGTGTATTACAGTGAATCTCAAAATGAATAACAGATCTCAAACTTAAAAATTTAAAACAAGATTGTTTCCAAAAAATGTATTTTTCTAATTTATTGTATGTGTATTATTGTTATATGCTCTTAATGTATTAAATTTACATAAAACTTTAATTAATTATGTTCAAAATATTATAACATACTAAATGTCTGTCTGTTTTAGAGTGAATCATATTCATGAAAAATATTTTCAGACAAATTCCAGTTCCATAATCATTTATCCACAAATGCATACTTTAAAACATTGAGTCAGTTCCCACTGCTCAATTTTTCATTTAAAAAAATTAGTACAATGCTTTTTATAATTTAAACATTGTATCTCAATGGTAATCTTCCAATATTAATGCAAACCGAACACTAGATGAATTATAATATATATTATGAAGTTAAAAATTAACTCTGAAATCATGAACATATTTAAAGACCAGCAGATAAGACATGATTTGAGATTAAGCTCAGCAAAATCAAACACAAAACAAAGATATGGTAAAGACTGACATTTAAGTAGGAACAAGTTGTATAGTTCACAATATTGAAATTACTCTGAAGAAAATGTAAAACATATGAACAAATATACCTGAGCAATCCTCATTGTGTTCTGGGTCGATCCACCAACAGTGTACTCAACCTTATACTTTTCCACCATTTCCGAGTATAGGCCCCGATGTTTCTCCTCGGCCAGAATTTGGTTGTTTGGCTTCATATCATACTTTGCCAAGAAAGTATCATCTACTATGGCGGTGATATCCAAGAGTGGATTCCCCATCCCCAGCACCAAACCTTCACTGAAACAAAAGTACAAAACTTACAGCAGTGTTCTATGCTAAAAGTCAGTGTTATTAAATTAGTACAAAACAAACTACAAGAGACATACTTCTAAATATATGTAAGTGTTAATGGGAGACAGATGTGGACCAAGGTTTATTACACAGCAATGAAGGTAAATATTTAAAGTTTAAATGAGAAATCTGCAACCATACGAAAACAAGGGTCAATTATTGACTTATGTCGAAAGCTTCTGTTTTATAATAAACAAGTGAGACAATTTACAGGTTTTATTAATTTACTAATTGAAGTATAATAGACATAATGAGTAGGGTAGAACAGGCAAGGAAGGCTTTTGTGAAACAGGAATTTACTTACAGGTAATACAAATGTGAAAAATTGGAAAATCACTGCTAAAAATGTTCGTATGCAGTGTGGCATTATATGGGTATGAAATGTGGATGGCAGAAGTTGAAAGAATAGAAGCTTTTGAAATGTGGTGGTATAGGAGAATCAGATGGGTGGGTAGAATCAATAACGTGAAAGTTCTAAACAGAATAGGGAAGAGCGAACAATATGGAGGACGTCGACTAAGAGAAGGGATACATTAATAGGCCACGTTTTAGAACACGAGAGGTTAGTATTAGAGAGAAGTGTGTGGAGTAAGAACGGAAGAGGGAGACAAAGGATGGAATACACTAAGCCAATTAGGGAGTATGTGGGATGTGATAGTAATGTGGAAATTAAAAGGCTTGGGCAAGATAGGTTAGCATGGAGGGTTGCACCAGACCAGTCTTAGGACTGAATACCATAACAAGACACCTTGTTTTAATATTAGTAGAACTGCCCAATTTGACACTACTTTTTAAAACATTAACGAGTTTGCATTGACACACCCAAATCAGGTTATGTGCAGTAATACACAAATATATAGAAAATTTAAAAATGACAAAGGTAACAGAGTTGAAGGAGACCACTATGTATACAATGATGGTAAATTTTTCTGGGATCATATCAAACCGCAAATTTTTCCTCCAACTCCGGTTTGACTTGGAGAATTTCTTGTGGTTGCTTGACCACTGCTGTTTACTAGCTCCACATGTTCTGGCGTTAAAATGGATCTATGTGGGCTACGTGTCCGTCTTAAGCGGGTTACCAGATTCTTAGAACTGTCTGAGGGAAGAATTATGATCTCATTAGAATTAATATTGCTACGGGTAATGTTGAGTAGTTGTAAATCTCCCTGCGTCGCGACCACTGGTCGGGTGTTTTCAAAATTCGCGCGCGCGGTAACGCACCATGTGCTGCAGTCCAAATAGTGATGTCTATTGAAAAATCTGAAAGCACCTACTGCCCCAATCATTCTCGAGCGTTCATGACTCGCAACCGCTTCATCTGTTCTGCCGCAACCTGCACAATGAACCCGAATGAGGTTATGTGCAGTAATACCCAATTTTATAGACAATTTAAAATAAAGTTTACAACTTGGCACAAATACATTTCAAAACTGGTATAAGTTTTAATATACCACTCACTATTGTACAGACTAAACAAATAACTTTGCTACCGAACAGCATTAGTCTCATTCAGAATTTCTCTTTTTTTCAAAACTACATGCTTATTCTTTACAGTGTACCTTCACTCATCAAGAAAAATATATATACACATAAATATGATAAAATGAGTAGCACAGTTAACATTATTAATGATGTAAAGCAGTGACAAGTAAAACTTTAGGTTGGTAAAATCAATTTAACTCAGTAAAGGAAGAAACTGTTTGCATTGCCAACATTGTTAAATTAAGACAGGGATTAAAAAAACTTATTGAAAATTAAAATCGTTCTATAATGGAATAGACACACAATGTTGGATTTGGATAAACATTCACCTTCAAAAGTCAATATGCTTCATTTCCTCTATGACATTAAGGCCTATTGCAATTTGTACACTGAAACAAGGTCAATGTTCTATTAACCTAATAGTACTTGAAGGCAAGGAAAATGTGTATAATGAAGTACCCTATTTTTTTTAAGAAAATTAGATTATAAACTTGCATATGGAAAGTAATAATAAGGGCATAACTTGTAAGTGTAATAAACTCAAATTTGACACAAGAATTAATTTATTTAAAAATACTTGAGTTATCTGAGAATGCACCGATGTACTGGACCGAGGGACGCTTCCGAAAATGATCAGAGAATCACAGTGATTAATGTTATAACAAATTAAATAACTGCTACTGAATCAATTTCAGGCTTTATAATTTTCTAAATATTTAAGACCAAAATGGTTACACGTGGTTTTCGTATCACAATGTTTATGAGGATAAATATTTATCGAAAAAATTGGTCCTTTCTAACATCAAGGAAACAAAGACACATTTTCAGAATAAACCATACCTGACTGAATGCAGGGTCATGATTTTTTATGTCAAAATTATGGTGGACGCAGCAGACAAAGAGAACCGTGTTGTAAAAAAAACACAGAGGAAAAGTATAGGAGTGTACCAGTACGTAAGCAAAGAACAGTGTTAAAAGCAAAACAGGTGTTTCTGTGGAAACTAAAATTACAGCACAGCAAATAGACAGAAATTAGTGGTAACTACGAAGTACCGCATTATTGTTCACGATTTCTTCTGCAATAAGATGACATCTGTAGTGAGGCGGCGGCAAAGGTTGTAATCGACGGTCGTCGACATCCAAGAAGAAAACCAAGAGAGACTGTTAACGCTTACCGTAGATGTCCGTCCATTTTCCGAGAGGCACGGGTCGGGGATCACGGGGCACGATAAGGAAGGTTGAGGTTATCACGACGCATTTCTGCTCGGCCTGACCCGCCGGCCAACGCAACAGCGGCAGCGAAGCAGTGGTCAGTCGCGTTGCCAACCGTCGCACCACCAAATACCCTCGGGGTCATGCAACACAAGGGAAACAAACCCACGTCTTACTACTCCATGTGTCCTGTCGAATGCGCGTCGTCCCGAGGTCTGAGCATTTATAGCTCCTTGAGCAACACCTCCTCTGCGTCGGAACAGGAATAGATACGACTATTATTCACAGCACTCACCGGAAGAACGACATTGACCCCGCAGTCCCTTGGCATATTTATAGCCTGCATTAATAGGTAGGTCAAACAAGCACAAAGCAAGGTTTCCCTATCACACTGTCTATTACGTCAGCGCACTTCCTCGTTAAGTAAGGAGGTCGAATTCTCATTGCACAGCTTAATTAGGGGTCGACTGCGACAGCTACTGATCTTAATTACGAATCAACGGCGTGATAAGAGTAAGCTAGTAGGAAACCAAATAGTTTTTTAAATTTGCGAGAACTGTAAGTAAGAGAACATTTTTGTAGATCAACAACAGATCTTCTTGTACTAAAAGACAAAGAATTAGTTACACGTGTAAACCGTCACTAACTACACTCTGGAACGCTAAGGTTAAATTTTTCATGTGTCGTCTTAGAGGAAATGTTTTAAGCTGGATAAAAAATTATCTGCTAAATAGGAAATATTATGTTAAAATTAATTTGGTTCTCAGAGTAGAAAAGTTGACTTTGGCGTGTCTCAGGGGAGTAATTTGGGCCCACTGCTATTCATTTTGTATGTTAATGAACTACCAAAAATAGTTAAGGAAGCTAAAGTTCATCTACTTGCTGATAATGCTCTGGTGTACATTTCTGGAAATAGTTGTAAAGAAAGATCTTATAAATAAAATTAATTGAGAACTTGGAAATATTTTGAAGTGGCTGTATTTAAATAAGTTGAGTATAAATGCTAAAAAATGTATGTATATAGGGAATAAATATGAAAACTGTTATATAATTGTAGGTAATGATGTGATATGGTTGGTTGATAGTTTTAAGTACGTAGGTGTTATTATTGTCTATGAATTAAAATTTTAAAATATGGAGAGTATATTGAAAATTAATTGGCAAAAAATAGGAATTGTTTGTATATTAGACCCCTTAATACTAAGAAAACTGTCTAAATGTCAATTGTAGTGCCTTATGCACGTTTTTGTAATTCTTTGCCATTTTCTGTAAGTGGAAGTACTATTGGAAAAATTAGAACTGATGTGTAACAGAGGATTAAGGGCTATTTTAAATGAGAGCAATAATTGTAGGATTAAGGATATGCTAAATAAATTTGAACTGTTAAGTGTTAAGGACCAAATTCTGTATGATGTTTTAGTTTTTATTCATAAAATAGATAAGGGACAGTTAGCAAATTATTTCAATATTTTTATAAAAAGAAATTCAGAGGTACACAATCACAACACCAGGGGGTAGGGAAAATATTTATATGGGCCACTTAAATTTAAAAAGTACAAAAAAATTCGATTTTTAATCAAGGTTTAGTATCATACAATGAGTTACCAGTAGTTGTTAAGGACACCAAACGTATGACTGTATTTTAAAAATATTTTAATGTTGGAGTTTAAAAAGACTGATTAAATGAATTTGGATTTATAATAAGTTTTGTATAACGTAAAAAAAACAGAATCGAGAATATGTAATTAGCTTCAAGATAATTTATGTAAAATAAATAAATAAAGAAGGAACATCTGAAGTTATTGAAACATAAGAGAAATCAGTTAAATCTTGTCTGTATTCCTTGTCGATGAATCGTTAGTTCCTCATCAGAGAATGAGCATTCCTTCTGCATCGATTTACGGGTATGTTCCGTCTTCAGATTAGATTACTCGTCCAGATTAGACGCTATCGCGGCGCTGCTTATCTCCTCAGATTAGTGCTCTTGTAAACATAGCCTTTAAAATAATATCCTAAGCTATCCCTTAATATCACGGCATCACACCCTTCACGGATGCAATAAATGTACAATTGTATGACGACACCAAAATTTCGCTACGTACAAATAAATATTCTCTAAACAGGTCAGAAAATCATAGCGGATCTACGAGATTTTTTTTCACCCGTTAATCTTATCATTATTTTACATTTACACAGAACATCTTATTTTCTTAGGATAAAGTGGAAAAGGCTGTATATACTCACACGCCGATGGATAAATGATATGACGCGTTAACATGCAATTGACAGTTAAAATCGAGGCTTGTCCTTAAAATTGAATTTATACACGAATGAAACCAATGATGGAGTCGACCAATTTCTTTTCAATCAACATCTGGATGCAATGTACCGAATTTAAGGACATGGTAAGAACCTTCCTGTAGACCTTGAGTATCGTCACTGAACGTCTCGGAAACGTGAACCGAGTCTACTACCGTCTTAGAACGTTAAGTTGTACGGAGGATTTATGAACACACAAGAGAATGTTAAAGGTTGTTGTTATGGTCTGATGCAACTCTCCATGCCAAGTTATCTTGCGGAAGTCTTTTCATTTCCGCATAACTACCACATCCCACCTCCCTAAGCTCATTAACGCATTCCATCCTTGGCCTCCCTCTACCGTTCTTACCACACACACTTCCCTCATGTCTTAAAACGTGACCCATTAATCTATCCCTTCTCTTGGTCAACATCCTCCATATTGCACACACTTCTCCTATTCTGCTTAAGACTTCCTCGTTACTGATTCTATCCATCAATTTCATTCTCCTACAGCACCACATTTCAAAGGCTTCTATTATTTTCCTTTCTGCAACTCCTACTGTCCACGATTCACACCCATATAATGCCACACTCCATGCAATGATTTCTGAATAATCTCATATGTATTACCTGTAAGGAAATTCCTCTTCCTTGCCTGTTGTATTGATCATGTATAGAGGATGAGTGAATTGAAGGCTTTGAAAGGGACTTGTGGATTATGCAGGTTGAAAGGTGGTGTGAGAAGGCGCAGAGCAGGGAAAGGATGGAATGGCAAAACACAGCCCTGACTGTAGAGCCAAGAAAGAGTAGACATTATGTGCTGTTTCATGTCTCAATTTTGGTTAAACTTATCACTGAAAGAAAAAGGAATCAAAGCTAAATGTTTCGGACAATAACAAATTTGGTTGGAGTGAATGGAACTCATTACTGTGATTCAGGCAAGAGTAATTGCTGAAATCCTACACTGACTTCAAGATTATCTGAGGCTAATGAACAGTTTATAAAGAAGTTGTGAGAAGTTCACCAGTTTCTTTCAGTAGTTTTCAAGTTGAATAACAATTACCTGGTGCTATATAACTAAGTGCAATTTTTTTACTACTTGAGGTGCCACATGTGCCTCAATTCTTATAAGAGAGACCACTATCAACTCACATTATAATTCCCTTTAATTTATTTGTAAAGATTTCCATTATTCGCATATTTAGAACAGAGGGAGATTTTATTGTTAAGTATGTAATAAATTTGAAAATAAGATCTAAAACCTACACTTTGCTACAGAAGTAGCAAGACATTTCATTACCTGCGGGGCAAGTATGGGAGAAAGTCTGTCATTTCAACACAAAAACAAAGAGTTAATAAAAAATAAAATCTATAATTCCATTGTTAACAAAAACATTATCCAATTACATTAAAGACAAGTTCGTCTTTGGCATCAATACTGTGTGAAACACAACCGAGCAGAATATGTTGCAAGTGACACAAAATAAAAACAATACACGGTACAAGACTTCTGACAAGTTGACACTAATACACTTTAAGGATGTTCCTGATCTTGCGGTTGCAAACTGGGCACTTTTTGGTGCTGCGCCAAACACGTACAGAGCAAACGTAGCAGGAGTAAATGTGAATACAGCGTGAATGCGCGAAGCCAGCGTCACGTGGCCGTTCTAGGCAGGTGAGACATAGTCCTTGGGAGGCATCCACAGTTTGAGTTGTTTTATCTTGGTGGTCAGACAGTGTGATGCTGTCATTGCTAACACCGAGTCCACTGTCTTGACTGTCCAACAGCTTTATGCAACCAGCTGCCTCATCTGTGTCAGGTAATGTAGGGATACTACAGGCTGCAGTCAATTCATCATGTTCAACGTATGATGAGCTAAAATCACGATCCCTGTCTAGCATCTTCTGTTTACGTTTCTTACGAGGTTTTGGCCTGGGTGGGAACAATGACTTGCGTATCTGAAATAAATAATTCATACATCTCATTACAATGTCATTGATCTAAATTCCAACATTTTTTGTTTCTATTTTGACTAAGGATTTGTAAGGATTAAAACAAAAATATATTGTTGAAAATAAAAATTATAAAGCATTTATAAAGATTAGACAAATAAGTCTTACAATGAAATCTGAAAAAATTGAAATGGAGTTGAGTGAACATTCAAAAGACAATTGCACTCCCAACAATTTTCACATTTCAATGAACAATTGTTACATTTATAAAACATTGCTATTTAGTATCCTTCCCACAAAAAATATATACTACATATGGCAGTCAGTCAGTTGGTTGGGGGGCTATATGGAGGTAGTGCCTCCACACATGATCAACTACAAAATATAAACATAAAAAAGAGAATACTTCAAAGGATAAAAACCTTAGATTATTTTCCATGGAAAACACAAAAAAATTTTTTTAACCAATGTCATATGCTATTCAGTCCTAACAATGGTCCGATGCAATCCTCCATGGTAACCTATCCTTTTCAGTCCTACGCAACTACCATGTACTCCCTAATCTGCTTGTCCATTTTTTATACTTGGCCTCACTCTTTTTTCTCACCCCATACACTTCCTTCTAATGCTAATTTTACAAGATCCTCATGTCTCAAAACGTGGCTTATTAATCTATCCTTCTCTTAGTCTTCATATTTTTCTTGCTTCCTCTATTCTCCTTAGAACTTCCTGGCTAGTTGCCCTATCCACCTATATGATTTTCAACATTTCGAAAGCTCCTATCGTCCATGTTTTTGACCATATTACGCTACACTCCATACGCATTTTTAGTAATAATAAACACAGATAATTTAGGGAAATATAGCTACTACATATTTATAGATTGCAGTTTTTCCAAGAATTGGATTTGGAAAAGGCAATCAACACAGTGTGCTAAATGAATCCCATTTCTAATGTTATGGTAATAAGAAAGGTGAACTAAATCATGTTTACCTCCAGGTACATGATTTTTCTACTTACTAACGTATTGTAAGAGTGGGAAATTGGTTAGCCAATAATTAACAAAACTTCTGCACTTCAAATTACAATGAATAATGAAACTACTATAATGGAGGAATACCGAGATTTCGGGTTCTATTAAAACATTTAGTATATATATTTTCCCATGCATTTAAACTCGCACATAACTAACCTTATAACACCGCTCACAGTACCTAAACTGTGGACGGTTGTTTTTTGTCTTGCACTGTAAGCAGGTCCAGTAGTCTGCTTTAGGAACTTCTGGGTCCATTTCTGTACTGGAAGCACATGAAACAACACCTCCCGATGAATTTGTTTCTTCCACAGCAAGAGAAACTATGTCGGTATAAAGAATGGCCTGTGAGTAGAACAAATCCACTTTGAGATACAAAAAACTGATACAACCAACTATAAACTAACAAAATAATTAAGGAATTCAGCAAACTTACCTCAGAACCTGAAGTTGACTGTACAGTACTACCAAAGGGGTTGGGACTGTTTGTCAGGGAACGAGGCTCAAACTCAATGTTCACATGGAACACACTTTCATCTGACGAATTTGAATACACCGAAGACTTCAACGAATCTGGTGACAAATGAAAATAGAAAGTCTTTTTACAATGAACAAAGAAAACTTCCATTACTACAAAAAAGAAAGTTCCTCACCCACATTAAAAAGCTAAGCCTTTATTATTTGTTTGACTTTGCAAATTACCACCAAAGTTTGCACTCTCGAAGAGTGAGTGAAAGAAGAAAGGGGTACATAGAGTGATTATTCTCCAGAAAGACTAGGCTAAGGTTTCTAAAAAATTTGAATGAACATATGACAACTATGGAAATCCTAATGGGAATTGAAAACGGACCACACTGCAACGTGAGTTATTCAGCTACTAAAATCACAATAACACTTTTACCAAGGCTCATAGAAAGTACCTCCAGATACCTACTGCACATTTAATTGCCTGTATCTCCCCACCACCACCACCCCCAAAGTGAGTGGGCAATATTCTCTCCAAACAAACATCTTATTTTCTACTCTTTTAAAAAAAAAGATTGTTTCTTCAAAACTGAAACTCAACTGCAATTTTTTAAAGGAAGCAAATAATTCTGTGTTATGCATTGACCTAATAACAGTTAATTAAAGGAAAATCAATGTGAAGTACGAGAAATATCATTTAAAACTTAAATTACCTGTATCCCCGTATTGGATGCTGCACGAGCTCTCTGTACGAGAATCGGTCATAAACTCTGGTGACAGAGGTTCCGTTGCCCAGCAAAATCTTTTGTCCAAATCTTCATTACGTCCATCCCCTGTAGAATGGGAGCATAAATTTAACATTGCACTGCTGCATTAGATAATCCAATAATTAACAAACTCAGATTCAGATTGTAATGCACATGAGGTATAAATTTTAAAAAGGGCTTTTTGTTAATTTGGCCAATCAACTTACCTTCACTGTCACTAATCCAGGGTCTTTTCACGCAAGTCACAGAGGAATCTAAGATGTAAACAGAAAATAATAATTCCCATAAGTAAAACCTTGTTGAACTTCTAAAAATAAAGTTAACAGAGGATTCTCTATCCCATAAGTATTGCTTATAAATATGAACTGTGCCCCTTTTTTCAAAGTTTCAATATGAACACATCAAATTTTCAGAGTGAAAAATTAGTACTTAAATAATATAATGAGAACACTGAAACAGCAACTTACAATTAACATAAGTGCATTGAAGACAAGCTCTAGATACGTGTTTCAAAAGGAATTTAATAATAAAGGAAAAACTAGGAAATTACCTTCAACTGTAGAAGACGCCATCATTGGCAACAAAACAATCTGTAAATAGAAAAAAAGTCAGCTCACTAAATACACAAAAATGTTAAATTGACAGGCTGAGGAATGTAAAACCAATCACTTGTTTTGTTAAATTGGATGCACAATGACATTAGCCACGCATATACGTCTACTCGTGAAGTGTTGTTAATTTCAATTGTCCATTTTCTTCCTTTATTAATGAGGACACACGCTATTGATCTCTATATAGTATAACAGAATAATTTATATTGAAATTTGACATGTTGAGCAAGTAAGCAACATTGTCGTTACCATTTATAAATGAAAAAAAAACAACTCTGCAATTTTTCCTAACATCATCAGAAATTTACAAAAGTTATATATTAATATAAATTACACAAGGTATATAGACAACAAATCTTTACACATTTAAAGAACGTTATAGAATTTAAGTGTTTTCTAGTACATCTGAAATAATGTAAATGTTGTTGGTAAGAAATTAAACAATAGCACTTTTTCAAAATCAATCTAAATAAATGTGAGAAAGTATGTCGGTTGCGATTACTAACCTGAACGCAAGTTGAACGTATTCAAAGATAAAAGCTTTTATGAAACAAGCGTTCCCTAACCTAACCATATGAACAGAAAAGATTCACAAACATTGTTAAAGAAAACTGCTCACGTATTTGAAATGCACGATCCTACCGGACGTAACAGTACACAATTCATTTTACTTCTTTAACAAGAATACTGAAAGAAATCTGTTGGAGTAGAATTCTAAGGAATCACCTTTTCACAACAATAATGGCCGCCCTTCTGCAAACTTAAATCACAAAACAAATTAGGCGGGATTAATAAACGTCGCCATGGTGTTCGTCCGTTAGTTTCAGAAGCAAGCCACGTCTGCTACTAACATCCAACTCAAACGTTGATACGATAATTCCTTATCGCCTGCTGTTCGTGACTGATACAAATGAAAACTTTTCAACTCACCTACAGTTCCCGTGAGTCAGGCATGATGCGTAACGGCTCGGGCACGGGTAAATAACTTGCAGGTCGCGACCAGCAAGGCGGACAAAATTCTCTCTCTCTCTTAGTTACTACTACTTCCAAGCCACGTGCACCGTAGCTAGTTTTTGAAATACAGCTATATTTATGGCACGTATTTATATTTGTAATAGTCTCAATTCGTTTCTCATACGAGCTTCTGTAGCAGTATGATGGATGCACATGATAAACAGATGACAGAACTTTTCAATTTCGTTCCATAAAAGTATCAAAGATCCACTTACCAATACCTCCCCCCCCCCCAAAAAAGGGAACTGGTGGAGAGTTATCCCCCATCCTCTGATTGGTGCTGCGAAAGGAAGGGAAAACTGCTTCTTAATTACAAAATTTTAATGGGTTTTAAAAGGGAAATCTTTCACTATATTACAAAAGTGTCAATGATTAAGGCAAAATTAATTACAAAGTCGGGAGGGGCTTTAATCGTGGGGGATAACTTTCCTCTTTAGCCAAAAAAAAGGCTAACATAAATAGTGTACTTTTTTTGTGTGCACAATCAATCAACTTGGGCAAAATTCGTTACGAAATGAATAATTAAATTTGACCTTTCGGCCTTCAAATCACGGCTCTTGATGCAGACCAAGTTGGACGGACGTTGGCAAATGAATTTCGCCAGGGCTTCTGGGGACAGCTTGACGGTTTTTAACCCTATTTTCTGTGTACAGTCCTGTAAGAATTTGTTTTATTATTACAACATTATACTTTAAAGGAAATTACATACCAACGGTAGTACACCTTGTATATTTCATTATCCAATGAAGCCGATCTTTTCTTTCGGGGGGTAAACAGGTTACATGAGGATGATCCTGAAACAGGCCACTCTCCTTTAATAGCATAGGAAGGGATGCGGAAGGTAGCCAAGGGTTAACTAGGGGCCCCGGGCTATGGTTTAAGGATCCTACCCGGTGTTTCACCTAAAGAGATGCAGGGAAAACCCTAGAAAACCTGCATCAGGTAGGTCGGGCATTGGGTACTATTCTCACCCCCTTCCGAATGACGGGAGACGAGTTGCTGTGGGGTCGCAGCATTCCGTACTTATTTATTTATTTATAATATGTACAAGAAGGAAACGATTGTTTGACTCCCTATTTTGAGCTGAGAAAAGGTTTATATTGCTCAGCTTCGAGTATATAATCTACTTAGTAATTAAGATGGTAATAGTAACCAGTAGCGGATCAAGTGAAGTATCTTTTTTTTGGGAGGGGAGGGGGGAGCGGTCAGTGCCGTAAATTTTATATTTGAGAAGTGTAAAGTATTACACTAATGCAACCCTAAATCATTTCAGTCTATTTTATTTTATATCCGTTACTTATTATTCCGTATTCAATAGATAACTATGGTTTCCGCATAAAGATGTAGTTAACAATAGACTAATTAGTATTGCGTTTTCGAATAAAGTCTTTGGTTGCGTGGGAGATTTCATATCTGTGTGATTTATAAATTTAATGGATTGCGAAGAATCATTTAACTATAAAATAAGGATTGCACCAATCAGACAACGACCGACCCGCTATTGTTGAGTACATTTTGAATCAATTTTTGTATCTTCAACCGAAAATCGATATGGTATGTATAAATTGATTGAAATACTTATATACCTCAATTTTCAGTTATAACCAATTCATCAGGGAAGTTATTAGTTGTCTTTCCACTTCCCAGGATCCGCCACTCATAGCAAACGTATAGTCTACGGAATTTATTATTCCGGTGCCTTTTGACAATTTGTCATATTCATGATTTTTATTGTATCGGGATAAATAAAGAAAATTTCGATTTTTGTTCTCCGTCCTGTGCTGAGTAACAGCGGGCTTGATATGATGTAGATAAATACTGTATTTTGGTCTCAGCGTAAATTCCACAACATCGTCAGCATTTCACATGTTAGTACGGTTCGCTTTTCTAGACCGGTTGGTTCTAAGGTCCTATAACAGGCGGAAATGTTGCTATGTTTAATTATAAATAAAATTGTAACACGAAACGGATTTCGTAAACACTCCGCTGCGGCGACGGTTACATGGATTGCCTTATGTTTGTAAACGTTAAAAGAAAAATTTCCTAAATCTCATAAATAACTAAATGTAAATAAAAAGGCGACCAAAAAGTCAGCATATAAATTTTTCATAATTTATTCGAAAACGACGTTTCGTCTCCGTTTTGAGACTTCTCAGACGTTAAAATTTAGCAATTCATCGTATTTACTCCTTGACTCATTCAGCCGAAAAGATTATTGAATGTACACGTGAAGAATTGTGAAGAAAGTCATGTAATTATTCACATGTTTCTTTGGTAACGTTTCGACCTTCTTTCAGTAATTTCGGTAAGGTTTGTCTGCAACTTATATGTATAAAACCATTAAATAAATAGGTGGCCAATAAGTCAGCATATAAATTATTAGTATTCAATTAACATGAATACGACGTTTAGTCTCTCATTTGAGACTTCCTGAGGCTTACTACAAACATAATATTACAAAAAGTTTAATATGGGTTCTATGTTATAAACACTCCGTTGCGGGGACGGTTACATGGATTGCCTTATGTTTGTAAACATATATATATATATATATATATATATATATATATATATATATATATATTAAAACTGAGGGAGTCATCCACCCTAAATTTGTAAGTTTTGCCCCATGTTTAATTGTAACATAAAACCCATCTTTAATTTCTTGTAATATTATGTTTGTAGTACGCCCGAGAAAGTCCAAAAAGGAGACGAAACGTCGCTTTTGAATAAATAGTGATAAATTTATATGCTAACAACTTATTGGCCGTCTTTTTATTCATTGTAAATTTTAAAGTCAGAAAAACTATGTTGCAATAACTGAAGTTATTTTTGGGAAATAAACAATTACAAAATGACGATCAGTTCCAGTAATTTGGAAGTCTTTTGGCGTGCGATGGCTACAGGACGAAGCAAGTAAGGTTAAGAGCGCACACTCCGACAAGTACGGACAGGAAAATGTAATCTACATTGCGTACAATAGTTAAAATTGTTTTTTAATTTAATTATCAGGAGGGGTGATAGGTTTAATTCCTTTAGAGTTGGAATCAAAATCCAAACATTTAAAATAAGTGCTGTGAGAGAAACTTCATGTTTAATTGCGACATTTTCCTCCGTGTTGTTGTAATTAGTTATACGATTGGTTTGATGCAACCCTCCAAGCTAACCTATCCTACGCAAGCATTTTCATTCTTACATAGCTATGACATCTCCCTAATCTGTTCTTATCCCACACACTTCCTTCTTTAATGCTAATTTTACATGACCCTTATGTCTCAAAACGTGGCATATTAATCTATCCCCTCTC
Source organism: Eucriotettix oculatus (assembly GCA_034510155.1). Taxonomy (NCBI): domain Eukaryota; kingdom Metazoa; phylum Arthropoda; class Insecta; order Orthoptera; family Tetrigidae; genus Eucriotettix; species Eucriotettix oculatus. Next base: position 18,242,741 of record CM067379.1, read on the forward strand.
TTGGTCAACGTCTATCTTTCCTGATTCGACTTAAAACTTCATCGTTAGTTACTCTATTCACCCATCTCATTCTCCTATAGTAAAGACTTCTATTCTTTTCCTTTATGCAACTCCTATCGTTCACGTTTCGCACACATACAACGCCACACTCCATGCCAACATTTGAAGCAATGATTTACTAATATTGACACTTATATTAGCCGTAAGTAAATTCCTCTTCCTTGCCTGTGCTATCCTAATCTAGTTACTACGCTGCTCCAAGTAGCAGAATTCCTCAACTTCCAAATATTTCTTCCTAATATAACTGCCTTTGCTATTCCACTATTTCCTATACTACACTCCATTTACCTCTATCAATCCTCATTCTTCTTATTCCATTGACCTACCGAGGTGGCTGCGGACTGTCATTTGGCGTGCCACATTCCGAATTTGGGGTGTACTAATCCTCATATTGAACTTTTTTTCCCAAGAACACGTTCATGCCATTTATTGTGGTATCAAGTCTTCTTCTGACTCCCCTAATACTACAATATCATCGGCAAGTTACGACAGAGGAAAATAAAATATCTAGCCTATTTTCTAGTGGCTGTAATATATTTTAATAAAATAGAGGTTTTGCACGATTGTGATATTTTTGCTTGTAAACACAATTTAGTCACTATTTATTAAGTGACATCTTTCAAGGCCGAGACGTAGATGTCTCGTCATAGTGCAGATGCTGATGATAGTCGCGGACATTGATCAATTTGAGGAGGGGGAGGGAGAGCGCAGGTCGAGGCTTGTTTCTGCAACTCTTGCGTCATCCACAAAACACAAAGCGCGGAAACGTGACATTCCGGGAATTTGGTGCACACACTCACCGAGCACTGAACGCCGGTGCTGAGCTGCAGACTCTCCATGGTGCGCGCCGCGACTATCCCAGGGTAGGGTTGGGCAGGACACTGGACAGGATAGGACAGGACAGACAGACCACCGCGACGTGACGTGCCGAGCTGTGCTGTGGCGGGGAGTGGGGGGGGGGGGGAGAGGAGAAGTGTGTGACCGGCATTCAGGGACCGTGACTCACCATCCCCTAAATATTCCTGATACCTTGTTGGGGAGGAAAAGGACAAAAATTTGAAATTAAAACCAAAAGGCTGGGGCTGATAGATGCGAACAGCACAGGACATTTAGTTTTGTCTCAGGCGTGCAAAATATTATATACGACGATGGAAACGTCAAATAGAATACAAGTTTTTAAGAAGTAATACTGACTCTGCGTTTAATTTTACAAAACAGGATAACAAAAAACAGGCCTACGTTCATGGCATTTGCAAATTTAGAAAATCCTTTGATAATGTTAACCACAGGTAAGTATTTTGAAGATGACAGGATTCAAATATCTAGAACGAAGAGTTATCCACAACCTCTACAGAAGGCAGTCAGTAGTAATTCGAATTGAAGATCCATAAAATAAAGCAGAAATCAAGAAAGGAGTAACACAAGGATGCAGTCTGTCACCCACACTGTTTAAATTTTTTATAGTAGAAGCAACGAAGAAACTTAAAAATTAATATGGAAAGTGAATCAAACTGCAAGGAGAATAAATAAAAATTCTAATGTTTTCCTATGATATTGTAGTATTAGGGGAGGCAGAAAAAAGCTTGGAAACTATAATAAATTGCATGAACGTAGTCCTGGTGAATATGAGGATTAATAGAGAGAAAACCAAGGTAATGGCTCCACAGATTTCAATGAAAATTTGAGGGTTTAAAAAAATTAGATTTAATTTAAATATTCGTGTACTTTTAATTTAGATATATAGCAAAGATATGAAAATATAGTACAAATATTAATTCTAGGGGAAGATTTCTTGGAATTACCGCGGCGTGTAAACCGACTGCGAGTTGTAAGTTCTAAATCATTCATCCCCCCACTTACTATCTATTGTTGCAGAAGGCAGAGATCTTTGGATCGTTGATACGGTCTATACATAAACTGATAAATTGGTTTTATTTCACGTCAGGTAAATTTTAAAATTTAGTAATTACTAATGTGAAAATAAAAAGGAAACTATAGAGTTCACTAAGGGAAGAAATGACTGTATTGAGTCCTAGATTTTATTGTGCTGATTCTCAGTACACCAGAAATGGCTGCTAAGTTAAATGAAATTAAATAGGCATGAGTTCAACTGTAATACATGGAAAGATTAAATGAATTAGTAAAATAACCAATATTTTAAAATATATAATAGTAAAATTTTATAAATAACAAATTAAATTACAAAAATATTACAAAATATGACATCATAGGCTGAGGCAACTTGGTGATTATTAACACGTCTCAAAAATATCAAATTGAAAAACACAAAACACAACTGGATGGTGGTGGCTTTTTTTTGTCAGACTGTCAAGGAATCAATTTCCACAAATTTGACAAAATCTCACATCAAGCAGTTGGATGAATCAGTGACGTGGGAACAGTCTAAAACACTTTGCAGTTATTCATTGGTGTCAACAAGTACTTGATTGATTTGCTTTGTACGTCAGCAATATTCAACTCAATTCTTTCTTAGCATAAACAAAGAGATGACACTATGTTGCTGACAATTCCCCCACGGCTTAAAACACACAAGTATATAAGTAAAACTGATTTGTTGGAAATAAAACAACTTTTAATGAACAATGCCGTGCAATGACTATGAGCTAGGCAACACTTGGTTCTGAACTGCTTATTTCTATTTGTGAGAAACTGAAAAAACTTGGATGCCAAGTTTATCTGTGCTTCACTTTCTATTCAGGAAATATTCAATAGGAGTGTCACGGATTAAGTGTCAAAACATTTTAAAGGGCACAACAAAGTGAGTGTAAAAATCAATATTTCTGACATTCATGATGTGTGTAGCGGTGTAGAAATTTTGTACACGTTTAAGCAAACTACCTTCGAAAGTGCCCAACGTTTAGTAAAATTTCACATGTACGGTAGATAAGGTTGGTGTATCGGATAATGTGATGAAGAAGCCACCACTACGGGACAGACTCCGAAGCAAGACTCCGGGACAAATGCATTAGAAGCAAACAGATATGAAGCAAAAGCATAAAAATAATAAAAGCATATAGCAAGAGATTCTGGAATCGAAGGCCAGTCGCAGGCAGCGTCTTATAACGTCTGCAGATAAAACTTCATTCCATTAACGGCAACAAGTTTGTACTTTGGAATTTTTTAAATAACTACAATTAAGGAGGTGTAAAAAATAAAGTTCCGACCCTACAATTGAAGGGAATGATATTACTGCTTGAAATCGACGAGATCCGTGCCATTATAAGCTACGATGGCGCTGGTTAGATCTTCATCTTGCAGATACTTGGTAACTTCCCTGAGGATTTCGGTCGGAAGACGGCCGTGGGTGAGACCATCGAGAGCGTAGATGGCGTCGTCGAGCAAAGCGAGTCGCTTCGTGGCTTTCCTCACGACGCGCCCTAACATGGGCGAGTAGATGGGAAAGATGTTCTTGGTGAACACGTGTGTGGCGAGGGTACGCAGAGCTTCGTTCCTCAGCAGCGAGGCTGCGCGGTCGACGTCGCTCACGAGGACGTCGTACAGGCACGCGCCGGAGCCGTCGCCCTTGGTCACCTTCAACATGTTCACTTCGGCGTTGCAGCGGCCCCGGAAGTCCGCGGAAGCTTTGTCTCCCAGGCGAGGAGAGGCGACGTGAAGTTTGGCAGCGCGCAGCATGGCGCAGTGGTTCTCGACAGCCAAGACGCAGCGGGATTCTCTGCTGCGGTTGGCCAACTCCAGAGTAGTTGTGCCCTCCTCCGTCACGGCGTTCACGTCAGAGCCCGCTTCTAGGAGGAAGACCGTCATATCGGGATTGCCAAATTCGCACGCGACGTGGAGCGGAGTGCGGCCTTCGAAGTCTACGGCGGTGAGGTCGGCGCCATGATTGAGCAACTGCAGCCCTACGTCGACCCTGCCCGACAAGGCCGCCAGGTGGAGCGGCCTCTGCCTCATGCGGTTGAAGGTCTCCACGTCGGCGCCCGCGGCCAGCAGCAGCGTCACCAGCTCGACTTTTCCCCTGGAGACGGCGAAGTGCAGAGGAGTGACCATGCCGTGGCAGCGCGCGTTGACGGACGCGCCGCGACGCAGCAGCACCTCCGCGGTCCCGCGGAAGCCTTTCTCGGCCGCATAGTGCAGAGGCGTGCAGTCGCCGCTGTCCTCCGCGTCCACCGCCGCGCCGCGACGCAGCAGCTCCTCCACTATGTCCACGAGGTCCCTGTCCACCGCCAAGTGCAGCGGCGTGTAGTGCTCGTCGCAGTAGCTGTTGACGAGGTGGCCGGCGTCGAGCAACAGCTCCACGATCAGCTTGTGCCCCGCCTTGACGGCCACGTGCAGCGACGTCTCTCCACAGCCGCCGCCGTCGGCAGCCACGTCGACGCCTGCCGCGATCTGCCGTCGCACCTCTTCCACGTCTCCGGCCTCTGCGGCCTGGTACAGCGGGCTCGCCGACTCGTCTTCCTCCATCATCTGACAAACGATATATCTCTTAACGTTGGCGTCTCGCGGAAACCATGAAATGCCATAATTGCGAAACGGTGTGACTCAGAAGGCCGAAGCGAAAGATATGCTGGACACCTCAAACGTCAACATTCAAAGTTCCTCCAAAAAGTTATCAACCAAGGGCAAAATAAACCCGGAACAGATGTTGTACAAGGCAAGTAGCAATCTCAGACTTAAAGGGGAAAAAAGGGTTCAATCAACAGAGGTCAAATCACATTACAATGATTTAGATATGGCCAACGAAGAGTGAAGTTCCAAGAAACTCGTTGCAATTTCTCTACTGAATTGGAAGTACATGTATCAAAAATAAATTCTTCAAGCTGTTCCACCGTTTGAAGAGTCCTAGGGTAAATAGCGAGTGTCTTTCAAGTAGCCTCACAAGAAGTTACACGGATTCTGATTCGGACAATCTCGAAGCCAATCCATACCAATTTCTGGTACTCGGGAATAATTCAGAGCAAGGACTCGGTGACCGAAGTATTCCTAAAGGGCTGCTGTGGTCGTGTACGATCCATGAATTCTCTGGTGCATCCTCTAGAGCTTGAAATGTGGCAACAAATTACTGTACAATAGCAATATATCGGACGGAATTAACTAATCGTTTTCCTCTATGTGTACTGTAATGAATTAAGGTGGCGATTGACATTTTATTCAATCTAAGGCGATACTGGGCATAGTTGAAAAAATCACCATTGGTGACAACCAGGCGGGAATAACATATAGCAGGGGCCATTGTAGGCGACTAGGAGAGCCCCATGGTGGGGACACGACCAGAGTTGACCAGGAGAGGTGATGATACAGAAATTAGGCAGTTGGGAAATAATATCGGAAGAATAAGCTACAGACAAGAGTGGTCATTGGACCACGTCTGGCCATTGGATCAGAGAGAGAGCCAGACGAGAGTTGGCCACGGGAATCGAGGAAAGATGACAGACGGCGGCAGGGTGCAGCAAGGTGGCCCCAACCGCCTGCCTACTTCATCCCGGCAGCAGAATTCTCGGAAGGAAGACCGGGTACGGAACGTGAACTCCGGAAGCAGCCTAATTACCTGTGCTGATGGAGGAAGCAGCTGCATCACAAAAGTCTCACGTGTGTCAAAAAAATGCACAATGACTATTTTACTGCTGCACAAATCCCCCCACATTCATGACCCTTATTAGATCCAGTCTCGTACATGATCAATAGACCCAAAATTTGTATTTAAATATTTGTTTTTGTAACAAGTTTTAAAAAATTGTCATTATTTAAAATTGAAAAATAAATTTCCCCCTCACCTTTGTGTGCGTTCTCACTGTTTCACAGATATGGCATTTCAAAGATGGCGGAGATACTAGGTATATCAGCTACTACTCTATCTACAGGAAAACTATAAAATGTTAAAAAATACTAGCGTTATGCCTCTTCAACGGTGTTTAATTCAATTCTTGCAGACTATAGTAATACTTTCTTTTATGGAAGCTAGAAAAGTTTGCGCTTTCGTAATTTTTATAGCAGACGTGTGAATCGTGAAAACCGATTAGGTGTGCGGCAGGATAATTTTATGATGTGAAATATTAATATAGACAAAAGTAGGGGTCCAAATAAATAAAAATGTTAGTCCTAGACTGCATCCACCTCTTGCACGTCGGCGGCCATGCTGAGAGAACTCCATGAATCATCTTCCTCCATCATCTGACAAAAATATTAATCGATCATATTTGAGTTTCAATTTGTACATCACTTAATATCCGTTACTAAAAAAAAGATTATTATTAGCACGAAAAAAATTATACAATATTACTGGGTTTAATAAAAAATAATAACGGCCACCAAACAATTAACTAACGTATTCCGCACTCGTACTCATTCCATACACAACAAACGGAAGACCGAAGAAAAGTTGGCGGTTTCCGTATGGTACGTAGGCCGCATGTAGGATGCATGAAATTGTTACGGTAATACTTTAGTATACATGAAAATAAATTATGATATGGGACAATCACCATGACATTACACGTAACAGTCCGCTCTTGACGCTACATTTGACGATAAATGAGGGCACTTCTTCACAAACCTACCCAATTATTTAGAAATCAATTTCGGAAGGGACGTTAAATAGGGCAAAATAGAATAAAACTATTTTCGTGCGACTCTTAGTTACTAGTATTGCAGTCCCGTAAAAAAAAAAACAAGAATTACATACATAGTAACATTAAATGAACACACAATTCTTTTCAGGAAGCCGTAATAGAAATATATAAAAACAGAATTAAAACCTAATTACGTTGGCTCAGACTAGAAAATCTACAAACAAAATTTATATGGTAATATAAAAATTAGTTCGTTTCTAGAAATGTACAATAAACAAATATTAACTATACACATTTATTAATACCAGACTGTTTAATGTATCTGTTTTCTCTTTTAGTATTAGTGCTCAAGAGAGCAAGTGACACTTAATAAGTATGTAAATAATAATTGAATACTAATACTTTCCACGTTGATATATATAGTTCAAGAAATTGATTACAAAATACTTAAAAGCACCTAACCAATCATACTACTGATTAAAGAGAATATTATTAATCACTTTTAGTTGTTAATTATTGGATTAATTAAAGTTTATCTGACAATTAAATATATAAAAACGAGTAAAATCACCCTCTTTGTCAGTTTTTTAGATTTATATACGACAACATTTTCTCTCTCACTAAAGACTTCTGAAGGTAAATATTTAGCTGTACATGGAACCTCACTCAACGACTCCTTCGGCCGAAGGAGTAATATTTAATATTTAAATTAAAAAGAAAACTGACAAAGGTTCATTTAACTCATTTAATTATTGGAATACTGTTAACCTCAGTATTGATCTACTTGCCTTTCACAATTGGAAAATTTTGGAAAACTTTCTGATTCTGAAACAGAGTAGGAGTATGGGTCGAGAACATGGATTTTGGAGTGGCAGGTGAATAATCTCAAGGCTGTCGCAGCTGAAGTTATTTCAAGCAAAAATATCTCAGCATGTTATATATTTTTATGGATCCTATCACCGGGAAAAGTTTAAAAATTGTTAAGCATAAAGCTGATATATTATGTATTATTTTTTTTATAAATATTAGCTGTTGGCTACTTGCATATAAAGAATGTGCCATCATGGGATCACTAACCTTTAGTTTAGATGCTAATGGTTAAAGGTACCACATTAATTTCTAAATTTAAAAAAACAGACATGATATAGCTAATTGAGTATTTAAATTAAAGAATGTATTAATGAAGTTAGTTACTGTAGGGAGTAAATGACAGAACTTAAAAAGAAAACTAATTTAATGTAACACATCTGCTAGAATAGTGACTCCACCCTCCAAAAATCTTGTGTCCCAAAGACAGTTCCTTATTCTTACAAAGTGCAATGTGCCATTTACAATGTATTGAGAGGTGGAAGAAAGAATAGTCCTGAAATCTTCTTGTACAACAGTGTTTAGGGAGAATAAGAAAGTGACATTTATATTCCTATCAATAAAGCAGTTTCAAAGCATTAACTTACTGGATGTTTTGTAGCACATGGTCAGTGTTTGAAAAGACAATTGACCAAAAGAAAAAAATTAGTGGTCATTTGAAGGAAATTATTCTGAATAAATGAAATTTAATAAAATTTGTCTAATACAAAAGGTAAGAAAACACACACACCAAATTCTTATGATTGAGTTGTGTGTACAAACTAGTAAAATTATCTCTGTGACGTTTTGAGTTAATACAAATAATTAAATGAAATAAATTAACGTCTAGATAATAGACAAACTTTATATTTAGTTGAATTGACATTTCTTCAAAACATTTTGGTTGAATATTGAAGAGAATCAAGTTTGGATTTTTATACATGTGGCATTTTTTATCATCAAAATTTCTACATTTAACTTTATCCAAGTAAGTTCCAGATATGGTCAATTAAACTAAAACAAACTTTGGACAGCCTGTATCTGGTCGATAATTTATTTCATTTAATTATTGGAAAAACAGATGTTAATTTATTTACATAAATAGTGTTAATTACTTTTATACTGTTTTTATGATACAAATTTATTATGTTAATGAAACACAATGTTGTGGCTGAATTTTGAGGAATTTTTTTTTTTTTTATATTTTTATCCATATTTTTTCTCTTCCTAATAAGTAATCGTTATGTATAATAAAACAAAAAATGATCTTTTACAGACTTAATCCTTTAAATTTAATTAGTGACACGGTTTTACGTGTTGGCTCGGATCTTGATCACTACAGTTGGTTGTGATGAGCTTCATTTAGTTTCCATATATAAATTTTTGGTCTTATCTTCACCTCCCTCGGTTAAATTTGCTGTAAATATTTCCTCCTCTATAGGAAGAAAACCTGAAGAAGGCATAAAAAAAGCCTAAACATTGTCACTAATTAAATTTAAAGTATAAAAAGTCTGAAAAAGGTCATTAATAATTTTTTTTACTTTATAATAAGTAATCGTGTTGAAAATGTTTAAATTTGTGACAATCGTGGCAGAGTTACAAGACATAACCATTACTTCAACAATAGTGTTTGTTCAACAGCAATACAAGTCATTTTAAGGAGTTATGGTTATGGGCACTATAAATATTATTCCAAAATAATGGTTGATAGGATGACAAAAGGATATTTGATACTTACTAGTTCACATTTTGAAACGGTGATAGGATCAATACAGATTTTTAAATAATAAAACAGCAAAAGGAGTTGTACTACTGTTTAGTTAACCAAAAAAGGAGAAGTATATCATTTCTTTTTAGTTTTTTTTTTTAAAAAAAAGCGATACGAAGCTGATACATAAAGTAATGAAAGTGTAATCTGATATGTTGATCGCTTGATTTCGTAATGTCTGACTTAAAAGTCAGTAAAAGTGGAAAATTTTTTCACGTTGATAGGCTAAACAGCTCGTTGTAAGCAAAAAATAAATCATTAGAGAAATACTTGGTGTAGTAAAAGCAAACACAGAACAACGTCACTACTGAATCACGTTTAGGGTTATGTCTACACAAAATGATGACACGGTGCATATTTACGTCGACTGCAAGCTTTACCTCTCGGGGGATGCTAATTGTCCGCTGCAGACGTAGCCTGAGGACCCTGATGTGGACGTGACAAGCAAGTAGTTTGCCATGCGGAAGACAAGACAACGCCTCCCTCCCTCCCTCCAGCCGCAGTCCCGCTCAGGTCTCCTCCGTGACGGACACAAAATCCCTCCCACCCCCTACTTCACTTGCAAATATTTAACGTTTATTCGTTTTTTAAAAAAATACTATTATTCGGCAGCTGCATGTATGCTATTTTCGCCGTTTTTTTAGCATCGTCTTGGCCACACTTACACGTTAAAGCATTTGAATGGTTCCTTACACCAATATTACTTCAATGTTCCGTTCCAACCAATCAACTGTTTTTGAACCATGCATTTTACATTTCTACTTACCTTTATCAGTGATTCACTCTTCTTTCCTTCAAATTAAATACAAAAATATTTGATGTAATAATGAGTGGTAACAAAAAAGCATTCGATCTTTCCTATCGACTAAAATAAGACGAAGTCACCTGTTGGCGAACTTCGTGCACAACACCGGTACACTGTTTCAAATTTAAATAAGCCAATCCCCTTACTTTTCCGGTACGAATATAACAATGCTACACCATTTTTACACAAGAGGTCCAAGTTACCAACTGCTGAGGAAAGGGAATAAATTCTCGAACCTACTTTCCCTCAGGTCAGTTGTGGCAAACAATCAATTTTAACTGCATAGATTTAAGAAAGCAGAAATCAAGAAAGGATTAAGACAAGGATGAAGTCTGTCGCACACGTTCTTTAACTTTATATATATATATGTGTGTGTGTATGTGTAAGGAGAAGAAATGGCATGAACATGATCCTGTGGAGAAAGAGTTTAATATGAGGATTAATGGACGGAAAACCAAGGTAATGGAGTGTAGTATAGGAAACAGTGGAATAACAAGGGGTGTTAGATTGGAAACGGATGTTAAGGAATTCTGCTATTTGGGCGGCATAATAACTAGAGTAGGAAGGCAAGGAAGAGGAATTTACTTAATTAATATAAGTATGAATACAAAAAATCATTACTCAAATTTTTGGTTTGTGGTGTTAAAGGGTGCGAAATGTGGACGATAGAAGATCGGAAAAGGAAAACAATAGAAGTTTTCTGTATGTGGTGCTGTACAAGAATGAGATGGGTAGAAAGAGTAACTGACAAGGATGTTCTAAGCAGAATAGGTGAAGAGAGAACAATATGCAGGACTTTGACCAAGAGAAGAGGTAAATTGATAGGCCGCATTTTAAGACATGCGAGTCTTGTAAAATTAACCTAAGAGGGAAGTGTGTGGGGTAAGAACAGAAGAGGGAAGCTAAGGATGGAATCTGCTAAGCAGATTAGCTGGGATGCGGTAGGTTTGTAAAAATGCAAAGGGTTGTGCAGGATAGGTTAGCATGGAGGATTGCTTCAGATCAGTCCACGGACTGAATACCACAACAACATAGATTAAAAGGAATTCTTCATACCATACTTGTATATAGTAAGTCTTACTTTCAATAAAAGAACTTTTATAATCAGTACCTTTTTTAATACATGTTTTCTCTTTCTGTGTACCAAAGTATTTGTTTAACATAAAATAAAAACTTGTACTAAAACATATATAAGTGGTTAGGGTTTTAGGTTAAGGAAAACAGTTTTAATAACAAACAATTTTATTTGAATTTTTACAATCTGTCTTCCAGATTTAATATGTACTAGTTTTCTGCTTTCAACAGATACATGTCAAAAAGGAAAATCACAAAAATATAACAATAAGAATGTAGTTGACAAACAAATACGTAACGATTGAACTACCTCAACAATTTGCACAAAGTATTAAGAATATCTCTACTCTCAGAATTGTAGATTAAACATAAATTAATACACAATTCTTTTCAAGAAAGCACCAAAGAATGAATAAATATATAAAAACAGAATTTAAACCAAACAACGTTGGCAGAACCTAATATAACATTCTAATGAAAATCACAAAAGTTGTTTAACATTTAATGCCAACCCTTTATTAATAAGATAACAACAAACTAATGCTCCTATTCTAAAAAATCTAGGAATAAAATTTAATAATCATAATTGAATTTTAGATTAATATTTTACTAAAAGTAAGTAATACTTGATGTCAGCTCCCGAGAGTTAAGATCATTCGGAGGCTATTAAAACACACAGCAAATGTGAAAGTATTTAGTAGTTAGTCTGACATACATTCAATTATAAAATTGATATGAGCTGGAAATTGGTAAGGGAAGACAATGTCCAGAGGACACCTTTAATATCTTTATAATAATACTAATAATTCAGTCTAAATTAAAATTATGTCTTAGCCAATTTAAAAGACTAAATCACGCGTTAAATACAAGTGAGGTTATTATTGTTTAGAGTACATAAGATAACAGGAGAGACTAAAAGCTGTAAGAAAAAAGAATATTAACATAATAAAATTCAATACTAAAAGCTGTTGGGAAATTACAGCAGGCTGTTGAAGTAGTTTATAACCAGGAGCTGCGAGAATAAAATACTGTGGAAGAGATACATTCACATGTAACGAGAAGTTGAGTAGACTTCCTAACTTCAACCTGTCCTTGGGGATAACTAAACATTTTTAATCCCAAATAAAAACACTTCAAGGTTTCAAAAGTCATCAATAAATTATTGATGTAAAGTAAATTTCGGCTTCTTCGCTTGTCTAAATTTTCACCATTCTAAATTTCTTGATTCCTTAAAATCACACCAGGTGAAGTTCCAAATTTAGAAACGAAACATTGTGTACGAATAACTGTTACTAAAGTTTATATTAATTTTTATTTCTGACTTATAGGCTGTTTTACTACTTATTGATTTCCAAACTCTCAGAAGTTATAACTAATTAAAACTACTGCATATATATTTATATATCAAAATATACCCTTTTTCAATTGCCTTCATATGTTTCAGGATCACCCTCATGCAGCCTGTTAACACCCCCCCTCCCCCCTGCCCCAAAAAAAATAAAAGTGGCAGCTGGTGCATATGTGCTCATGAGCTACGGCACATTAATTAATTTAGGAAGAATCATTTCTTTTGTTATTTTAAGGACCTTTTATAATAATAGTGTTATCCGAGTGTGAACTTCTGGTTCCATTTCTAAGACGTTAAATTGCCCACGTGATAGCTTTATGTCCCACCAAAGTACTTTACTCTGGTCTCTGTTGCTCAAGATTACTGCCTGAAGTGAGAAATGTGTTTGCACCCCTGTAAGACTTATACAAGCTACATAGAACACAGCATTGGGCTGTGCACGCAGACACCTGGCTACAGTTATAAATGTTTTTGATGAAAATAAAAAGTTTACTATTTCCAGATTTGTTGTGATTTATTTGACTTAATCAAAGGTTATTTAAACAAATTAACATTTAAGGTGTGGAATTTCAAAGACTTTATAACTCTGAGAAAATTAACACACAATTATGCATACATATTGCCATATCATATGGCTTGTTCCCAATATTAACTTTCTTTATTCATAATATGTATGAAGTAAAAATACTTTTCTGTTAGGTAATTTGTGCTAATTTCATTTTATTATTCATCCCTATTTCACGTTATGTGGACTAAATAAGAAATGCTACATATTAAGGATCATGGAGAACTATAACCACTGTAGCTGTTGTACTATTACTAACATCTTATGTAATTATCCTCGTAAAAATTGTTCCTTGGGGTGATGTAGCACATAACTTTAGAAACTCACAAGCTGCCACTGTTATCATCACATTTCACTCGTTGATTGTTAATTTTGTTGGTGTAGTCTACTTGAGTTTACAAGAAGTCCATAACTTATCTACCAAGCAAAAATTTCCTTGCAATGCCCTAATACAAAAATTTACAACTTTTTCTTGCTATTCGAGGTGTAACACACTCCACAACGTCAGCCACATAACGGAAAATGATATTTTCAAAAGAGATAAGTTCTATGGTTTGTGTAATAAATACTAACCAGCCCCCATAATAATATTAAGTACATATCTAAGTACTGCTATGGCTCTTTGGAATAATGAATATAGTAACAATCATTTCTATTCATAATCAGAAGATAGTGTGCCATATAAAACTAATATCAAAAGAATATGTTGTTCTGGATTCAGACAACTCCATATTACTGCAGAATTATAGAAAAATTATACCTGAACGAGTGAGTATGTCAAGTGAATACAATAAAGTTAGGTCTGTGGTAGTGGTACTTGTTAAAATTATTTGTTACAGAAATCCAAAGAGTTACACTGCACTAAACTGGAATGTTAGACTAGGAATCTAGTGTATGGTCAGCATAATCTTCCCTTTCAAGTATTGGAAATTAAGCATATACATTTAGGTTTGTACTTTTGTCATGTTCAATTAAATTCCAAATAAATTTAAGTATTTCTATTAATTTGTCTCATCAGTAGGCAGCCAGAGGCGCTGTTTGTATAGATTGCCCCTGAGTAAGGTTGACATGGTGAAAAGCAGGAATGCAGCCCCGAGTACCAGAAAGTAGCCTCCATATACCATAAACTGTAATATAGAAACCAATAGATTTCAATTTAAAAATCATTTTACATTGGGAACATAATTACAAATTAAGGAAAAATTATGCAAGTAAATGGCCAAAACAAGGGTTGCATGAAAGAATTTTCCATCAATTATTCATATTTAAAAATTATGACATTTAAATAAATAAACTAAAAACATTTTGAAGAAAGACATGAATGGAATAATCAACTGGAACCTAGGACCTCCTGTTTTCTGGGTGGGAATTCTACAACTGAGCTAATCCGAGTTGACGTCCAAGGAACGATTCAACGTCCCTCCATCCCTGAAAACCTAGGTCAGGATCACCTACAATTCACAAATCACATTCTTAGCAAAGAATGGACATGGTGTAAATTGATCAAAGGCGCATGGCATTCAAGCTAAAGGGAGTAGAAATGCATCAATTGAAGCTCAAATAGAAGCGTATAGGTCCAGTCGACATTCTTCCATTATTGTCTTTCTTCTAAAATGGCTGTATGCTATTACTTGAACTTCAATCGAAGCATTTCTTCTTCCTTTGACTTAAAACATTTATTTGAAGTAGCGGTATTTATAAGTAAAAGACAAGAGCCATAGAATATTTTCACACAAATGATTACTCAAATAAACAATAATAAACATTAGGAATAAAAGCATATATCATACTGCTAAAATCTTTAGCTTCAAAATATATTAAGTGTGAGTTTATTTATGAGTACACAATTCATATTTGACACATTACCTGATCCCTGATGTGCAACTCTAGACCACCATTGCCCACCACTATAGCCGTGAGGATGCTCTGCAAGACCAAGGCAAAGAATGTGTTGACTCCAAATATAAGGCCGTAACTGTCTTCATTTATGTGCTTTGCCACTTCTGAGCTGTAGGATTAATGAAAAAGATGGTATTAGTGGAGAAAGAATATTTTACAATGGGGATTAAATATATCAATTCAGTGTAACATCTGTGAACTGTCAGCAAACAGTTAATTATTAGATGAGCAAATAACAGATATGTTAAGATAACATTTATTGCACAATAAAATGCCAATCGGAGACATGTCAGTGAACTTGGGTTGTTAAGCTTTGTTGGGCGATCTATACAATTGAACAGTGAATTGGACAGTCTGCTAGTCACAGTATGAAATTAAAGTACAGCGGAGGTATCTACAATTTACAAGAATATCCTACATTTTTACGTATTACATACCATTGTGTATAACACATGGCCCTATTTTCTCACCTTGCTTATGGGGGAAAATACACACAAAAATAAATAATTTCTTCCATACAAAAAAGTCTTATCTTGGAGAATGTAGGCTTTCCCAGTGAATAGACTGAATGTAAAGTTCTAGAGTTTCCACCTGGGTTATATAATTTGTAAAAAACAACGTTTCAAGAGCTATCTCTGCCATCGTTGTCAGGTAACTGATGCCAAGACCGCGTGGTATAGCTCAGCAAATTTCAGAACTACATCTCGGTCTCAGCATCGAAACAGAAAGGTAAGTGCACCAAGTAATTTGCCACTATTGACATATATTGTGCAAATAATATAACTGCATGAAAACCTAAGAACTTTATATTAGTATTATCTTTCTTGTACACATATTTTTCTTACTGACAATGTGAATAATAAAAGTAATTGACCATGATGTACAGCACAAATGTCATGCAGGTCTAACAACGAGCCAGGAGCAATGAATAACCTCTGACCAGGATTAAATCCACCTTCGGGAGAATCTCTTCCAAAGTATTTATGGGGACCATGGTCTATAATTAGTGTATTATGTACAACCAACTTTTTGTTCACATTTTGGTTTGAATGAGATAGCAGCATATGTGATAATATATTGTAATCGGCAGTAATTGCTTCATTCAGTGAAATTTTAAAAAAGTATTAAAACTTACCAGGACAAGAAAGGGCTCCATGGATAATAATCAATTATAAAGACAATTGATTAACTTGTGGGAAGGATATTTGTTATGTATGTACCTTGGAATAAATATTTTGAGAAATGTCGCGTATACAAACATTTTAACAGTTGCCCATCACATCATTAGAGAAAGATTAAGAAATTGCTTCCTGGGTACAGAATCAAATATGTACACATAAACCAAAGCCTACCTTCTGTGTTAGAGGCTCGTGGTTAAGGATGGCATAACATTAGCTTCTTGCAAAATTCTTAATTAGATTGATTGGGAAGCTATAACATGGGCTCACCTGGCAACGGTGATCATGGTGTGATACAGGACTCCAAAAACCACATAGAGGCAGTAGGACACCCAGATGGATTCTGTTGCGGAGGATGCAATTAAGAGGCCTCCCTGGATGAGGGCACAGACTGCAAGAATTGGTTCTCCCAGGATACGCCAATTGAGCTTGAGCCAACCACAAGCTAGCACTGTGCAGGCCCCTGAAATATGAAGGAAATGGAAATAGATAAATATTTCTATTTAACATGCTTTTTCATATCCTATGGATCGGGTTTTACGGAGCTGATTTAAACGAATACATGTGTAGCTGAAAACGTTTCACAATTTAATAAGATAACATAAATATTAAACAACAGATCCTGTTCACATTAATTTGTACTCCAAAAATGCATCAGACTCTCAACATTTGTTTTTGTAAAGCGTTCTTCCATCCGAGACAGTTCACGGATGCCTACCATAGATTTAAGGTAAGTCAACTGCTGGCAGCTGGCCATGGACTGTCCATATAAGATAGATATGTACTGTTAGATAATGATCCCGCATGCAAATTTAACAATGTGGGTGGTATTGTTTAAAATCAGTTTGCTAACCTTCTTTTATAATTACCTATGAATGTGTAGGCAGCCTCCACAGCAGCATTGTATATCTGTGTATTCTCGTCCTCATTTTGGAGAATAGTGGCCCACAAGCTTTGGATGTATGTTATTACCTGGAAAGAAAACACGTGACAAATTTTGGTCATCTAAACCAGTTAATGGTCTCTCAGTAGGTACCATTTTCCAATCTCCTGATTGTTTTACTATGATTAAAGCCTGAATAATCTTTTATTTTTGAAATTTATTCTCATTTAACAGTGTTTGCTAATTCACCCATCTTCATCACTATTTAATTTTGTAAAAGTGAATCTTAAATCTTACAAGTTATAGGAAGAATTAAATTGGAAAACAGCTGCAATGAAATTTAGAAATAATAATAAATGGATTTTTTGTAGAATATATAATTGATAAGGACAGGGAAGGAAAAAAGAAAATATATGGCTTATATGACATTAAAGGGACATATTGATATTTTGGGAAGGAAACATGAAACATTTTGGACACAAGAGTCTACTTCAGGCGATAATATTTCACTTTACACAGATCAACCGATCTGTGCAGCTGCATGGCATGAGGTACACCATTTATATTTTAAAAATGTAATGGTTTCCTGTCCAACATGTAAACATCATGTCCTCAATTAAAAGGAAATACAAGAACTGGGAACATACATAAAAAACTAATACTGTAATAATAATGTTTCTATATACTGTACCATGATATTGAAATAATCAATAATTTATCAGGACAACAAACAAGTTGGTGTTCTTAGTTCAGAGAACAATTTTTATACCACAAGACTGGTTTGAACCAACATTTTAATGTTTTGTGAATTCGCTTTCCTTATTATAGTTGTTTTACCTTACTGCACAAGTCCACAGATTAAAATATGAGATTTAGAATTTTTTTTCCTTCAAGGTTTACTTGAGTAATACTACAATAGTGACAATATAGAATGTATCACCTGGAGGAAGCCACACGTTGCCACTGACCACCAGATGGACCACTTGAGAACATATGGGTCTGAAAAGGCAGCCTTAAAGTCCTGCCACAGGAAATAGTAAGCTTGCAGTAGCCAGTGCCTTGCCTTTGCCAGTTGGTGTTTGTCTTCACTAGGAGTTATAACAGGCAACTTAGTGTTACGCTCTGCCCTGTGGAAGTATATGCTGTGTTCCACTGGAGGCAGGAACAGGGCCCACACTGTTGCAATACACAGAGCTGAGGAGAAATTATAAGGAAAATGTTATTGGCACACTTTCTCATTTTCACTTTACTAAATATGTATAACACTAATTAATCAGGAATTAAAATAAAAGTAAACCCCTATTTTGTATTTACAGTCTTTATTCAAAACACAATATTAGAAGCTTTAAGCTTTTCTAGCCATATTCATCTCATATATAAAACATAAAAAAATTCATAATGCAATTTTATCTTATACATTCATTCGTACTTCTCATTTATATTTACTCTTATTTATCACATTACCTCATTAGCGTACATGTAAAATCTGAAAATTTTCACAGGTACAATAATGAAGTGATGTGATAAATAAGAGTAAGTATAAGTTATAAATATATATATTTTTTGTGGCCGTGTCACTGAAGAGATTATGGCTTTAGCAGACTGTCATATGGATTTGTATAGAAAGAAATGTCATTTTGAGATCCCATAATTTTAATAAAATTGTAAAATAACTGCAACAAAAATATCTACATATGGGAAGAAATATTGAAATAAATGTTTTGTGCAACAAAAAAATAGTTTTCTGTCTAACAGCCCATATAATCTTGCCAGTAAAGGCTTACATGTCAAAAACTCGGAGCTTGGAAGCTATGAGGATTATAGAGCTAATACAATAATAGAAACAATCAATTTTGTATCCATCAATTGGGACTAATAAGCATGTATGAATAGAAAATTTTACTAAATATAAATTCAATGACATTTCAGAATAAAGGCCTCAATGGGGTCACTTCTTTTGATTGGTCATTCAATACAGAAATTTTCCCTGGGCATCTTATGTTTCAGATAGTTTTGTATTGTTTTCCACACCATTCACTTGATACAACTTACTTAAATATTAAAGGAAATATATTTAGATTTTAAAAATAAGAGAAAATTTTGAATGTTTCTCTAGGAAAAATATGTTTTACAAAAAGTATGCATAATAAACTACACTGGTGAGTGAGTCATCAGAATGATGCTTCAACTGTAGTCTTTCTTGACTTCTATTTTAGTGCAGCAGTAACCTATAGCTAAATGCCTTTACTGCTGGTATTTACCTCCAACTGTGACGTGATTGAGTTCAAAATAGTCCATGGTGTGAGTGGAAACAAGCACCTGGCTGACGACAGCTGAGAGGAAACGGCCAAGAAGGTAGGCGCTGCGTGTGTGACCAGTCACCTTGAGGAAGTGTTCCTTTTCCACTTTGGCATAGATGTATGTGTAATAAGCAACTTCAGATGCATAGAAAAGGCCGTATAACACCTCTACGAGCTGTGAGTAATAAGACACATTTCAAATTATGTCAGGCTTCTTTTCAAATCTAGATTTGAACATTTTCTTCCTCTATCTAAAAACTTAAAATGAAAGAAGTGAGATTCATTTCTACGAGGATCATGTGAAGTATTGAATCAGGCAGTCAGCCATTTTTATGAAGAGTAAGTAATGTGAGTATATATCACCTGCATGAGTGGTATCGTCAGCCCCCAGGTGAGGGTAGTCCAGCACGCCACCCCTGCCACACCCATGAAGACAATGACTGGCTTGTAGCGTAGCAAGTCTGTCACGAGGAATATCACCACCAACACTGACAGATAGGCATATGTGCCGACAGAGTATATATCCTGGTTGATCTGTCACATAATATTTATCATAGCAATCACAATAATAAATATAATTTAATAATGAAAAAATTGTGTTTTTTTTTATTTGAATAATAAGACATGCGTGTGTTAATCTACAGTCATCATATTCCAGTTCTGCATACATTAAAAAGTAATCAAAGAAAAGCATATATTTATGTTAATGGCAACATTGTTGTTTGACTGTTTAATGTTGATGATAAGGAGATAGTAAAAATCCCCTTGACCGTCACAGTTGTATTTTTTAAATTAATTTATTATAATGGTAGCTTTCAGCAGCTTTAAACTACCATATTCATCCTTTTAAACTTAAAAGAATTCTACTTTAATAATATTATCAGTACAACGTGTTGACCAAATGACATGTTGAATATCACAAACATTTTAAATTATACGAAGTAGGTTGTACTGATAATGTTATTAAAGAAGAAATTTTATAAGTATAAAAGGATGAATATGACAGTTTAAAGCTGCCAAAAGCTACCATTATTGACAACTGCCCAAAGGAAGTCTAGTAGATATAAAGTTAGCAAAATAATTACATGTAGGCAATAATGTCCGAAACAACTAACTTGTCTTTATTATGGCATTACTGCCATATTTTTAAAATTGTAAAACATTTTCAGAAACACAGGTAATGGCATCCAATTACATACAGAATCTGTACTCTATAGTTTATACATTTCTAAGATAACTGCACACATGCAATAATTAAGTATTACCTGATCAATGGTAAAATTTTTCCATGGTCCCAAAAGAAAGTTTACAATGAATGGCTCAGAAGGTCTGAACTCCTTCAGGAACCCAAAAATGCACAGGATTAGAGATGTTTTAGCCCAGAGTTCCATGTTGGTACAGCTGAAAGTGCTGTGAAATAAAAGTAATATTAATATGTGATAAGAAATATTAATAAAATAGTATAAAACAAGTAAGAAACATTTAAATCCTAATTTATAGCTTAAGTTAAAATAAATTTGGCAGAGATCCCAGAAACAACTATTGTAAGATATCTTGGCCAACATTTAGACAGCCATCAAAATATTACTATACAAAGAAATAACTAAGCCAACATGAACATATAGCATCAAACAATGAGGCAGAGTCCAACCTCAATATTCTAAGAAAAACATTAAGATACTTATGCATCAAATAAAAATCTGTATATCTTAAGTATGACAGAAGTTGTCACCAAATGCAGCAAGAGGCATCATACGAGACTGAGCAATCATCTGAATCCACATCTGTGAATATGTTGGACAATAGTGAAAATGTCTATAGACTAAAGCGCAGTCATATTTTGGATTTGCCGTTTAGATTCTTATAACTGTAACTTATATGACAGTTTATACTTTCTCTAAATCACATGGTAACTGTAAGAAAAAATAACTGAGACACACAAGTGTGAGACAAGAAAGGAAGATGACACATATAGAAAAAGGACCAACATATGGTATAATGTATCACCACCAGAAATAATGATGCTAAATGAGGTCAGTTAAAGATTTTATATACATTAAAAAGCATTATTATTTTGATGAAATAAAGTTTTAACTGCAATGTTTGTAGCACACACTAGGGAATCTTGTTAATCTTTCCTGGCAATAAACTTATTACTATTCTGAAATGTATCATGATATTACATATAAGACTCAACAACATAAAACAAATGTTTGTCTCTTCACTCTCACTATTTCAATTATATCATAAATAGTTGACACAAATTAAGCTTTTCGACTGATTCCAAGATATAGGTTATGTACGGTAACAAACTGTACTTACCAGTATAAGTTATATTTTAATTTTTTCCCGAGAGAATAGGCGACGAAGTTTCTTGAGCGTGTTACTTTTTTGCGACATCAGTTTTTCTATTTAAAATCCTCGTCGTCAGGTGCCTCACGTATGTAATAACTTTGCGCAACTTGTGTTAACTGTGAGAATTCTGAAGCCGTCTGCCGACGAGGATGCTTGCAGTCGTTTCGGAGTTCGCCGAGAAGAATCACACATTGTTGTGCGAGGTCTCGAGCCTCACGGTGTCCTTCATCGAGTATTACGAAACCGCCGCCGACCTGCGTCTTAAGTAACAGGCCTGCCGCTGATCACATTTCGGAAAGTCAGCACGCTGCAGTCTTGACGTTCCGACCAGACATCGTCATCGTCAGCACGTCGCCGGTAAACTGCTTCCAGTCGCGGTTTTCTTCCGTGTCGGTGTTTGTCGGCGCTGCACCTGTTTCAGCGGCAAATTCAAATCGCCTTCACGATCAGCTCAAACTCGATGCTTTCCTTCGTGTTGGCCTGTTACTCTCGGTGCCAAGTGTCGGAGAACCTTTAAGCCATTTATTTACTACATTCGTGCCAATATTTACAAATTGGAGAGCGAGAGAACAATATCAGAGGGAACAAACATAAAACTAACATTCCAAAAATTCTATTAGTGTTCTAATATGTATGTACAGGAAACATCGCTGTATAAATTATTGAGGACATACGAAGTGAAGAAGAAGTAGGAAACACGGAAGACTTGCTCACCCTTGACTTCTCTTCCCTTACCTTCAACCAATTTCTTCTGTTTGTTTTTATACCGCATTTTCTTTCCCTCTTGTTATCTCCAAATTATTCCTTCCCCCTCAAATCCTTGATTACCAAACCAGGCTCTTAATTTTTAATTGTGTTTTAATCTCTACCGTTCAAGGGAAAGTGAATGAACGAATTACGTGAAACCCGAGAGTCGTACATAAATAGCGTGTATTTACTTTATTTCCTTGCCCACGATGCAGCTACCGAGTAAACTGCTTCAATCAGGTCCGACTGCGTGGGAAAAGACGGATTAAATTATCATCGCATTCAACAAGATAAACACGTGTTATCTAATGCGGCAGTTTAATTAATCAAAGTCGCTAGGTTTTATTTCTCGTTACGTGGTCTGGTGACTAAAACCGTTTAAATCGTCCGACATGGAAATTTTCGTTTCAAATTTCCCGTGGTTGTTTATTAATATTTTCAAGAATAAAAACTTTAGAAATTATCAATAACATCTACTGATGGCAGTCTGCAGTAATTAGAATTGTTGGGTAGAAACGAAAGCACATATCAAGAAAGGAGTAAGTTAGGATGTAGTCTGTCTCCCATGGTCTTTAATTTATATATAGAACAAGTGATAAAGAAAGTTAAAACGGAATATGGTAAAGGAATCGTACTGCAAGGAGAAGAAATAAAAACCCTAACGTTTGCCAATGATATTGTAGTATTAGGGGAGTCAGAAGAAGACTTGGAAATCATAAGTGTGATCCTGGAGGATTAATAGAGGGAAAACCAAGGCGATGGAGTCTGGTATGGGAAACAGTGGAATAATATAAGTTGGGAAGGGATATTTGGAAAAAATGTTAAGGAATTCTCCTACTTGGGCAGCATAATAACTGGAGTAGGATAGCACAGGCAAGGAAGAGAAGTTTACTTAGGGCAAATATAAGTATGAATATTAATTATTGCTAAAATGTTGGTATGGAGTGTGGCGTTATATTGGTGCGAAACGTCGACGGTAGGAGTTGTAGAAAGGAAAACAATAGAAGCCTTTGAAATGTGCTGCTATAGGAGAATGAGATGGGTGGATAGGGTAACTAACGAGGAAGTTGTAAGGAGAATAGGGCCACAGAGAACAATTTGGAGGACTTTGAAGGGATGGATTAATAGGCCACGTTCTAAAACATGAGGATTTTTAAAATTAGCATTAGAGGGAAGTGTGTGGGGTAAGAAGAGAAGAGGGAGGCGATAAGCAAATTAGGGAGGGTAGGAACGTAATAGCTATGTAGAAATGAAAAGGCTTGCACAATATAAGTTAGTATGGAAGCTTGCATCAGCCCAGTCTAAGGACTGAATACCACCACCACAACAAAACAGTAATTAAATGATTATTTATAGCGTTGCAGTGCTGATATTCGGATTTAAGTAATGTAGAAGAGCGACAAGTGTTAGTAGCCTTGCGTTGGTTCAGTTCTTCCCGGGTTTGCGTGGAGCCAAGGTCGCTGGAGTTAACTCTGGTCAAGTGTTTGGCCCGCCTGCTGCAACTCCTGCGGAATAGCGACGACGAAACTCGCAGTTGTTCTCAGTGCAACAAGCACTCACGACAAGTCATGCACCAACCATTTAAAATGAATTGAGACAGGATATGAGAGAGCGAGAGAGAGAGGAGACGTTTAATGGCGTCGCGCAGACATACCCTGGCTCAGCATCAAGCACCACGAAAATCACAGCAACTCCTGACCAGGCTTGCCAACTCCAAAAACAAAATTGCAAATTGGTTCAGTTTACCAAGTGTTTGTCCGAGACATCTGCTCCAGCTCAGGGAGCTTTTCAGTCTGCAAAAAGAGATAACTTTCAGCATCTACTGTTAAAATTAATTCAGTACTTTGTTATGAATTTTATGATTCAAATAAATCAAGTAATCCATTACCGAAAATAGTCATGCATACTGAATAAATAAATTTCAATGATACAAGTTTTTTTAAAAAAAATGTCCTGCCTCTGTCTTCAGAATGCAAGGGGAGACAGTTTGTTGAGATTTACGGTTGGTGTGGGATGGTTGACGCGGTACACCGTGGAATTGCATTTCTCATTACAATAAGAACTCACATGTTGAGAAGGCGACACAAGGCCAGCTGGATGCGGACGTTTCAAGAGCCTTACAAATGGAAGCAAAACTTAACTCTGCTAAAACACAATTATTATAAAGGACCTTCAAATTACGAAATCTCTCAAAGCACACATGCAGCAGCCGCCATAGTATGCACGTCTTTCATCCCTAGTAAAGTGTGTGATGACTCACCCAAGATTTGGAGCTCAATGACATCCTTTTATCAGCGAGGATTTCTTTTATTCATCATACCTTGAGATAGCTGTTATCCCCCCTCCGGGTCCTGATTGGTCTCAGAGACTAGCGTCGTTATGTTCCAACATCTTCCCCCCGTCCCCTCACTCGCTATTGTTTCATTGTGATTTTCGTATCTTTATGTGCCATAACTAGTTTTATGCGGTCCTCTTTTTTTTGCGTCAACTTCTTCATTCATAAACGTGCACGCTCAATTATTTATTTATTGCAACGTTCATGTGTGCTCCATACAGAGAGAAAGGAGAAGCTAAGATACGTTTCTGGAAAGAGTTTCCGTCCTCTTTTCTCATCCGTTTTACCGCTCGCACTTTCTTTGTCTTCAGTTTCGGGTCAAATCATAACTTCAAACATTTAAAGAGAGGCGTTCAATACTACTACAAGACCTCATTAAATTAAGTCAGTTTCTTGTGGTATTCAGTCCTGATGCAATCCTCCATGCTAACCTATCTTCTGCAAGTCTGTTCATTTCATCATAAGTAATCTGCTTAGCGTATTCCACCCTCGGATTAAAGGCTTCTACTCTTCTCCTTTCTACACCTCCTACCGTCCACACTCCACGCCAACATTTTTAACAACGATTTCCTAATATTCACACTTATATTAGACGTAAGTAAATTCCTCTTCCTTGCCTGTGCTATCCTACTCCAGTTATTACGCTGCCCAAGTAGCAGAATTCCTTAACTTCCTTCAAAATGTCCCTTCCCAATATAGCAGCCTTTGTTAGTCCACTGTTTCCCATACTACACTCCATTACCTTGGTTTTCCCTCTATTAATCCTCACGTCGTACTCTTCTTCCACGACCAGGTTCATGCCATTTACTATGGTTTCCAAGTCTTCTTCTAACTCCCTTAATACTACAATATCATTGGCAAACCTTAGGGTTTTTATTTCTTCTCCTTGCAGTATGATTCCTTTTCCATATTCTGTTTTTTTAACTTTCTTCGTCACCTGTTCTATTTATAGGTTAAAGAGCTTGGACGACAAACTGCATTCTTGTCTTACTCCTTTCTGTTCTTGCCCTTCAATTCTAATTACTATTGCCTACCTTCAGTAGAGGTTATGCATAAGCCACGTATATTTCCACTTATTATTCATATAAAAGTGCATCCTTAAACTATAGCCCGGGGCTCCTAGTAAACCCTTGGCTACCTTCCACTCCCCCCTTTTCAATTTCCTTCCTACGCTATTAAAGGAGACTTGCCTGTTTCAAGATCACCCTCATGTAGCCTGTTAACGAAAAAAAAATCCATTGTGTTCAAATAATTCTCTTCCTTCCCATTGGTACGCTCCATAAAGGGAGTATGATCCGTATGGGCCATATTTGGAAATGTGTTCACCTTCCTGTTTACGTTTCTTTTTTAGCTGTACATAGTTGGAGGATGTTATACATATATCCCAGAAATCCTACCTCTTGCGTATAACGAAGAATCGTTATTTGGGCCTCGTTGTTTATCGTAGCGTGGGATTCAGCCGCCATCCTTGTCAAGGTATTTAAGGGACACAAGGACTGAAATTTCGGCCAAAATAAGGAAAAAATAGATTTTATAATTTTTTCATATTAATATGCCTATAAGCCTTACAGATCATATAGCAAAACTTTTAATTCTATTTAATCATTTTTAAAGGCTCAGGAGCAATTTAAAAGGTTTTCTTTCTAAATTAATACTTTCTTCAGATGGATGTGTTTCTCTCAGCTTCATGATTTCTGGTACCAAAAACCTTGTATGCGTCACAGATATTAAGATATTGTCTTCATTTTTTTCGTATATAACCTTTAAATACACGTAGGCTATTAGTTTTCTAATTTATCAAGTAGTTTAGGTGAAACATATTTTCAAAGTGATGAAAAGTGCCAACTTTTAAGTAACCGTACGAAACTCTTGGTAAAAAAAATATTTTCGCCCACAGTTTAATTCAATTTCAAAAATAAGACTGACAGCTGATGACACGGCAAGCCCCACATATTAATGTAAGAAAAGCTAAAATATATTCAAGTATGTAACGCAAGCAACATTTTCAAATCTGCCAAATTTTGAAAATAATTTTGAATAACAAGTTTACAGAAACAATATTTTGTACATTGCTACACATGTGTGCAGTTAACACACAGTTGAAATTTCAGGTCAGTAGTTTTTCATTTACAGGAATTTCAAATTTCAGTTCCCGTGTCCCATAAAGCAAAAAGACTACATGATCGACAAAAATATTCTAAACAACTTTGTGTAATGGGTAATAAAAAATCCTTTACGGTCACTGTTTTGCAAGTTGTTATATGTTATGCCATATTAGTCCTTGTACTTATACACTAGTTTATAACATCCTTATTTTACGTACAAAGTACGTTGTTAATATATAAATTATTTGTGTTTTTCTACACGTTGTCCGTTACAAACTGCCGGAAAATAAGGATATTATAAAATAGTGTAAATTACAATGACATATATGGCAGAATAACTGCCGAAAGCTACCTACTTTAAAATATAACAACTTGCAAAACAGTGACCGTAAAGGAGTTTTTATTACCCATTACAACAACATTTAAACGGTCAATGAAGGGGCAATGCATACAATTTGAGTGTAAAAGTTGCGCCACTGACTTAAAAAGACAAAGAAACCTTCGGTAAGTAAGTAGCATGGACCGTAGGTAGTTAGTGTTACGCAAAAAGGGAAACCGCATCTTGAAGAAAATTACTCTGTTATCTGTATTTAGTGATGAGCCATTTCCTGCAGACAGATATTGCCACATTTAAAGCAGGGTAAAGATAGCGCGGTACTGAAACTCAACCTTCCTCTCGTACTTAAATTTGTTTTGCTTCTGGCGGCCCCATTATGCAACGGTCATTTGTTGGCAAAACAAACACCTCTAAGGCAAATCTTCTGCTCTTTGTCTCAAACGTTTAATAATAAAATTGTCGGTACTATACGACGAACGGTTTCTTTTAAGCCAGACCCGTTTCGCTACTTCCTTGAAACATTAGTTTGCCAAGGCGCAGTTTTCTAGTCCTGCGAACGGAGATAAGCCGCTATCTTCCTCCAGATTTGAATGATAAACACCTCACCTCATCTCTGGGTGGTGTCCTTGTTGGGATTACACTCAACGAATAACAACACGGATTCTCATGAATTCAAAAATGGCGGATTTTCCTCATCACGCAAAGCTTCCAAAAACACAGATATCAAACATTTATGATTAACATTCTTCTGATATATTTCTCTACATATTAGAATTCCATTTTCCTTGATACCTGTTTCCCATAGCTGAAATCTCCTTGCTTATCGCTCGCTGTGACAAGATAAATCTCGTTGCGGGTGTAGCACATATTAATACACAAATCTTTACTAGATCTTATAAGGCCGTTGACAACTTTACCGTAATTTTCCCTGGCTTTCGATTTCCCAAAATGCTGCAACCTTTTTGAATCCTAACATGCTGGCCTACCATCCAGAGAGATCCTCCACAGGCGAAATATAGCTAAGTCAAGGTCTATATAGACCTCTATATGCGTCAAGAAAAATCAACTCCAAGTTAATTAAAACAATTAATAAGGACACAAAAGAGAGATAGGAAATTTGTTGATTTACCTGAGGTTCACAGGTGGCAGGCACATTGCACAGTTTGGAGTATTTTGAATTTTCGGAGGCTCTGCCCACTTCATCAGAAAGTTAAAAAGACATTTCCAATGATCGCCTAGCCGACGACTAAGTACTTCAAACTCTCTCTTTCCTGTCCTTGTTTTAATTAACTTGGCATTGTCATTTCTTGACACATTTATAACTTAGTCAGAATCTTTGAATATTACAGTGTTTGAAATTATAAATGTCAGTATCTGGCAAACCTTGTGCAAAGGGGAAAAACTGGCATTATATTTGAATTCAGGAGAAATAATACTAACACAATCACATACTTTTAAAAAGTTAAATTTTTTGTTCCCAAGTACACTGGAGGGGAAAAATAGTTTTTTTTTTAAAAAAAACCCTGATATAGGATGCTGGAGAAATCCAGATATACATTTAAAAGAACTGCAACAAGTACTGTTCTAGGTGGGCAGTAGGGAAATGAGAGTATTGTTGTTTGAGGAGGAACTGCCCCTTCAATGGCCTACCGGAACACTTCTATCATTGTTAAACACACCCAATACTTATTATGTATTACATTTTACAAATTGGTTTCTTGACTGAATATAAAGTTTTTGAGTTTTCATCGGGGTTATATTGCTTGTAAAATACAATGTTTTGATAGTTATCTTTGCCATCATCTTCAGTTACATGATGGCTATCAAAACATTGTGTTTTACAAATGATATAACCCCGATGAAAACCCAAGAACTTTATATTCAGCTTATTCACCGGGAAAGCCTACATTCTCTGGGTTGCTTGACGTTCCACATATCCTGAACTGACAGCAATATATTTCCTAGTGACAACGTTTTCAGAATTGCTTTTATACCATCAACTTGTCGCAACAAAAGCTCGAGGTATACGAAGCTCCGGACTATCCCCACTACAATATTGGTTGACACACGACTAGCTAATTCTCCCGAACAATACAACTATTGGTTCTTGTGAAACAGACGGGGGAGCGTAATAAATTAATTATATGAAATTAATTCATCTACTGATCTATAGACTGTACTTTTTTTGGCATGCAGCTTCTACTTTCACCGCTTCATTTTCTTTCAAAGCTGAAAAATATGAAAATGGTGAAAAATATTTGTGATATAAAAAGTGACAATTTAAATAATGATTTTTAAAATACATTGAAATGTTGTATTTTTACATCTCATTTATGTAATAATAAATAAAAGTTTTGACTACTTTCAGACTTCATTCTTAAAACAATTTCCAAAAAGGAGAAAACAATATTTCGGTACTTATTTATAGCTTCTTCAGGTTATTATCCTAATTACCACCATCAAGTTCAGTTTTCAAATACACCGTATTTAAAAGAAGAAAACACAAATTTACAACATTTTTAAACAAGTCTCCCCAAGGTTCCACCACAAATGTACCACTTGCTCAGTCATTGTAAAAATTGATGGTGGTGATAACCTGAAAAAGGTACAAATAAGAACCGAAATATTTTCTCCATTTTGGAAATTGTTTGAAGAATAAAGTCTGAAAGTGGTCAAAAATTTTATTTATTTTTTAAAATATATTATTCACTTTTGGAGATTAATACCCATTGTAAAAGCTAATGTATATTTCCATAGCAACGTGTTTGAAATCACATACTGTGAACATATGACATACTAAAATTGATAATGTTTCATCTGATATAGTTCAATGTGTCAATACTCTATGTACGATCATGTAAAAATACTACTTTCAGAAGAAAGACAAGCTAGGCTCACCTACCAATTCACTAATCTTAATCCTCATGTCCTAATTCTAGGAAATACATAAAGACAGACATTGCGTAAATTGATCATAGGTAGGTGAGACTAGCTTAGGTTTACGGAATGGAGAGGTGTTAAGTCGGTCCTTGGACGTCGACTCAGATTAACTCAGTTGGCAGAGCATGCGGCTGGATATCGCAAGGTTCGATTTCCTGGTCCGGTTGACATTTTTCCATTCTTGTCTTTCTTCTTGCTGGGCTTCAATTGAGCATTCCTACTAACTTAGATTAGAATACTACTTTCACTATTATGAAGGATTAGTTTGGTATATCTTGAACATTATGGACTTATGCCAAGACAACTTTGGAGAATGTTTCTGTTCCCCGCAGAATTTTGGTAACAATACTTAAACTTTATTTAAATATATAATACAATAATTAACAATTATAGGTACATCAAATACTGTTTTCTTTTCTATACATGCAATGGTTAAAGCAAGGCTCAAATAATTGCCACTCTGCAGTATCAGAAGATTTTTTAATAATACAATTAATCTCTTACTGGGGACGTAATATGAAGGAAAGAAATAATACTAATAATGTTAATATTTGTAACATAAACAAGGGGACATTTGCCAAAAAATCTGAAGTTACATACAAATAATATGTTAATAAATGAATTTCATTCACCCCTACTGTTAATTTTAGTTTGAAGATAACACAATGGCTTAGATTGTATGGACAGATGATAAATTGATGTGTCAAAGTTGAGGCTGTGAACCACGCCACGTGGACTGTGCTCCACCGAAGTTCATGTGTGCGTAGCCAGTAGAGTACCCGACGCTGCCGTACAGCTCCGAACTGGGCGAGTGGCTCCCCTGCAAACAAGTGAATGAAGT
The DNA here is from genome assembly GCA_034510155.1 of Eucriotettix oculatus. Taxonomy (NCBI): domain Eukaryota; kingdom Metazoa; phylum Arthropoda; class Insecta; order Orthoptera; family Tetrigidae; genus Eucriotettix; species Eucriotettix oculatus. The sequence goes on from CM067379.1 coordinate 18,273,672, forward strand.
CCAGGTGTTATGTGGACCAACAAGTTTAAATTATGCTGACAGAATTTATACTATACCTGAAGGAACCTGTTCAACTCTTCTTGTGTGTCAAAAATCATGACGACAAATGGAGAGCCAGGAACAAGTTCACCAGCCCACTTCACCTCCACACGGTAGTCACCTGGCTCAGTGGGATCATACTTGCACAGTATGGTCCTGTCCTTCTGACTCTCTCGTTGCATCTCCACTCTGAACGCTCCTTCAAGAAGAGGAACAGTCAAGTCAAGTATGAGATAAATAGATGTAGATACATTAATACCATATGGAAACTGAAATAAAATGGGGGTACTCTATTTGAGTAAATAAAAGTTATGTCAGTTTGCCAACCAATCATAATTTTATAGCCTTTTTCAAGTGGGAACCAATCTGGCATTCAGCAAATGAGAACTGAGAAACATTCAAACGTTGCCAGACCTAGTAACTGCTCTCTCAATAAACTCTTACTTTGGCTGTATGGAGAATTTGATTGGTTGGCACAAGGAACTGTTACAAGGTCAAATCAATTCTCATTTGGAAAATGCTATAGGACCCAAGCATAACATTAAGATTAAAATAGCCAATTTATCACAGAAAATCACTGAATTTCTTTTGAGTACAACTGATCAAAAGAAGAATATTAGGTAAAGGTAAATATGGTGAAATATAACAGAGAGCAAATTATTCCATAGACTGACATTATAGAGAAATTAAAATGATGCCAAAATTGAGAAACATGAAGTGTTAATATATAATTTTCAATTAGATGAATCAACATTTCTCTTATCATCTTAGGGTGTGGAAGTAGTCATTTTTTATTACTGGACTATTCATAGTATTAATGAGTTTTGCCTGACAGATTTACCAAACATAGTTGTTTTGTTATTGAAGTTTTCTCTTGAATAAGATATATATTTACAGATGAAAAAAATGCAAATGATATGCTACCAACAATTTATTGTATTTGGAGAAATACAGTATAATGGCTCACCTTTGGGACCACGAACCCTAACAGTCAACTGGCCTGCCCCAGCTCCTCGAGTGTCACAGATGAAGCGACTCTGGAAAGTGGCGAGTACTCCATGTTCAACACCTGGCCCATAGACACGCACCTTGCTCGCATCTGGGGCACCAGCGACTCGCAGGGCGAAGGGGCTGCCTGCTACATGCTCTCCTGAAAAGTGAGCAAATTCATATCAATATAACTGTTTGATGGTTTGCACGTTTAGCTCTGACAGCCTGGGTAAAAGGTAAGGCCAAACTTAAAAGTTGACTTTAGAAAGATAAATAAATGTAAACTTTTAGAGATCTGAAAAGAGTATGACAATTACAGTAATACTTACAAATAGAAGGAATACTTCACAAACAAAGAGGTTTATTAATAAAGTAACTGATGAGAATAGGAAAGACTTATCTAAGTGTTGATACAGCACAGTTCTATAAATACTATAGAGTAGATTTCTCTAAAATATGAGATGAGTTCATAAATTGAAATTATGCTTTTTCAAAGTTTATATTCACTTACCTCCATACTTGATAGTCAATGCATGCCTACCAGCCTCTTGAGGTTTAACATTCAGAGTGAAAGTACCATCCCCATGGTCATACAATTCACAGTATGCCACTTTATGTGGGCCGACACAATGAGCTGTCAATTCCCCTGTGAAAATAAGATGTGTAAATTATAATTAGATTTGTAATATTAATTTTAAATGTGTCAAAAATTACTATATTAGATAATAAGAACATTGTAACATAATTTTCAAAACACTATTAATTTCTTCACATATTCAAATGGCACAATATATTTTATATTGTCTAGTTTATACTAGGAAAACTAATTGTGCTGGTAATTATGAGCTATTATTCAGAAAGTGTTACTTATAATATATTTGCAACATACCTGGTCCTGCTCTCCTGGTGTCTATGAAGCTGCGAATCTCCTTACCAACAGTTCCCACACGGAGTCCATCACCAGAGCAGACCACTCTGCTGGCATCCGCAACTGCAGTTACAGCAACCTTCAAAGGACAGCCCTTCACCTGTCTGAAAACATAATGTAAACTGATAGGGTAATAGCTTCAAGACAAGTCTAAATACATATTAATAATTTATCTTTGCCCTAGTTTTGATTGAACATCAGTATTACAGACGAAATTAACAAATACATAAAGAAGTAGACAATAAAGAGACTAAAGTAATTGATAAAATAAATACCACATAAGGTTTCTGCAATAGCTGTTGCTTTTGTCAGATGATAAGAAATCATTAAAGAATGGCGTGTCAGACAAACCATGATGAACTCAAAAGCTCATTTTTCGTCATGTGATAAAAGCAACAAGGGCCACAGGAATATCGTGTGGTATTTATTTTATCAATTACTTTAGTCTCTTTATAAACTCAAACTAAGTGTTTTAATTCTTATTCTTTTTTTCAGTTTCATATGTGTATAGTGAATAGTGTTCCAACAAATGAAGTCACTGTATATCAAATTTAAATTAATTTAATGCAATGAATTTCTCTTTATTACAGTTAGATGATAAGGACAATTCCCGTTATGCACTTGTTCTATTCAGGGTGACTCCACTTCTCTGTGTGTGTGTGTTCCAGTTTGTTGCTCGCATGCAGTTGACAAGATGGACGTTTTTCCTTTGATTGGTTGTCGTTAATGTTTTTTCTATGAATGTTCTATTCACATTGGCAGTATTCCTTAGAAATAAATAAATGTTGTGTTACTTAAAACAAACCATTAATTACCTATCTGACCACATGACATTAAGCAGGTAAGCACCAGGAACATTTGGTGTATATGTGGCCCGATACACACTGTTGCCCAGGTTTTGCAATTGCACCTTGATGTCTGCCTTCATTCCAGTAAGTGTTACTTCTGGTAACCCTGTTAACATATTATTTGTCATTGTTATTGACTATGCTGATAATTCCACATAATTATTACTTGTCTTTTGAAAATCAGGTTTTCATTTTCCACATCTGACAAAAGTACCTGGTCCAGCCTGAGAGCCATCAATGGTAAAATCTGCTTCCTCCCCACAGCGAGCTCCTGCAAGACCTCTGCCTGTTAACACGACACGCACCGGGCCTCCAGAGCTTCCAGGTCCATCGGCAATGGCATGAATTGGTGAGCGAGGCAGTGGAAACCCGCCATAATGCAGGTACAACAAGTGTTCTCCCTGTATTCTTGGTGTGAGAAGCAGCCGTACCCTGGAACCTTGTGCTGGTTCAACTGCTACCGGGACAGCAGCACCTGAGGGACCTCTACACTCAGCTGTGAGTTGGCCTGAAATAATGTTATTATATAGGTCCCATTTCACTTCAACCATCTTACATCTATGGTCACAAATAAGGTATAACCTTACCTGGGCCAGCATCTCCCACATCCAAACTGATCTTCTTCGTGTTGTGCACAGATAGTTCAAGACGTCCTTCAGAGTCAGTGAAAGACTCCCAACCTCCTATCACCCTTACTTTCCTGGGATCCACAATTTTCGGATGAAAAGGTGATCCTGTGAAATATTTGGAAAATGTAAACCTACTATGTATTATGCAATTTGAATGCTGTTTACTAAAATATTATTCTACAAAGAGGCTCAAAATGGCCTCAATTTAACTGTAAATCTAAACATGCAAACATTAATAACACATGTATTCTGAATTTGTATGTTTTACCATCTATGAATTATACAATAGTTGAAATAAAAAACCTCACCAGATACTGGAACACCATCCCACAAGACTTGCACATCGAAGATGCCAACTTCTGTAGCTGTGTAAGTGGCTGTGAAAATTCCGTCACTTTCCCTCTCTACCAAGCACTTGGCAATGCTGTCAGGACCATCAACTTTTACACTAGGATCTCCCGCTAGACCAACTCCTGATATTTTAAATGATGTGGGAGCATCCACCTGGCCTCCTTGAAGACCCTCTCCTGAAGCCTTGGCAACACCAGAATCCTCTACCATGAACACTATGGGGGATCCCGGAACTTCTTCTCCACCATAGGTTATGTTAAACTTGTAGTTTCCTGGTACTGATGGACAGAATTCTATTAGATCTATGTCTTTCTCCTCCTGCCAACTCTTAACTTCCAGAGGAAGGTCTTGTCCAAGGGGACTTGTAACTGTGACATCCAACTCTGCAAATCCAGCTTCTCTTCTGAGCACTGAAATTAGTTGATAATGTTATCAGAATTGATTTAAATTTTCTCAGGTAACTTTATAACTAGCTTTGCTAATAGAAATTTAACTTCACATACTCATAAAAGTAACTCCCCCAAAATTTGTAATCAATTATACTATCTTTTTACATTTAAAAAAGTATGAAATTTTCACTCATTACAGAACATTGTATTCACTTACACTTGAATGATATTTTTTCATTAACTGAAACAGATTTTGAGCCAACATCAGACAGTTTCACTTTTGATGCATCATATACTTGACAGAAATATGGTGATCCTCTCACTGCTCTGGCTCCATGAGTCACGTCAATTTTGTATGTCCCTAAAACAAAATGAAAGATGGATAATAGAACCAAACACTAAGACAAATTTGAAATATATAAGAATTAAATATGAATATTCTAAGTATTATCACCTGCTATGGCAGCCGTGAATTCAGCAAGAAGATTTCCATCCTTCTGCTGGTAACAACGAACAGGCACAGCTGTTCCTTGAGGCCCTGTGATGAGGACATCAAATTCCTTTGCTGGGTGACCTAGAGTTTCTATCACAAACGTGGTCACTTTTCCAGCACGGGACTGGTACAGTCCAAGCCCAGTTGCTATGACATCTTGTCCAACTGCAGGATTCTTTACAGAAACTTCAAATGGACAACCTGAGGGACATAAGAATATCTGATATTACTAATGTTCATTATATCAGTCTGCAATTTGATGTAAAAACAAATTTTGCACACAGAGACCAAAAAAAGGTTGAACTCTCAAGACTATAATTGGTTATATATAATTCAGAACAATATAAATAGCAAGTGTGAAATTTCCAACTTTGGAGAAAAGTCTCACCAGAAATGTGTAGACCGTTGTACTTGACATCAACACGGTGTGGAACAGCCAACTTGGGGTGAAAGGTCACCTCGTAACAGCCATCATCAATTTGTCTGACCGAGTGCTTCACATCTTGACCAGCTGCACGAACACTGACACTCACCACTCCTCTTCCAGCATCCACAGTATCCACTGAAAACAACATATTATAACTTGACATCTGCCAACTTATATTTATGAGAAAGTGTCAATTGATAAATCAATCTCAAGTAGCTTTGTTATAAATTAGTCAGTCGAACTTCATTAATATAATATATTAAGTCAAGTAAAAACAGACATGAATGGATATACTAAAATAATATATTGCTTATTGGAAAGAAAAAGGTGACAATTAGAAAGTAGTGGAAATCTATGAAAACATGAGCTGCACATTTATCAACATAATAACACAATTTTTTAGAATGATTAACTAACCTTTAAAAGAAGCAGCTCGGTGGCAGAAAGCCTCGTCCATCTCTGTGACATGAGCTTGTCGGGGATCAAAAACTTCTACAGACAAAGTCTGTCCCGTCGGCTGACCTTGGTGTCTGACGGAGATGCTGTGCAGCCCTACCTGGCGGGGCCTGTACTCAGCCCTCCACTGGCCACTAGGGAGCTTCTTCACATAGCACGGAACTGATGATCCAGTAGGGCCTGAACTCACCACATACATTAATTTAACAAGTTGGAAAAATAAGAAAACCTTAAATTAACAAAAATTACTTTGCATTACTACTCCATACCAATGATTTGAATATCTATGCGGCCATCCATCCCCTTAGGATCCACATCGAAGTAAGCAGTAGAACCAGCTACAACATCCTTCAGACCTTCTCCTCTAAGAGTGACCATTCGAGACTCTTTGTGCTTCATTTGTCTCACTTCTTTTGCACCAAGTTCAAGGATGTCACATCTGAACGGACTCCCTAGATAAATGAAATGTTACATAGACTTTAATTACATATTGATGCAATAGCAGAAAATGTAGTGCAGCAACTACTAAAATTTGAAAAATGCACTAAATGGTAATTTCTAGAGGATTATAAAAATTTTGTTCTCTTTTTCAATGTTATTACATTGACAAAATATCATTAACAATCATAACACAAACCTGGTACATCTTCCTCATTAAAGGAGATGTTAACAAAATGAGGAACTGGTTCATGTGGAACAAATGTTACATCATAAAGACCTCGGGAGCATGCCACAACTTCTGCTTTTACAGTAGATTTATCTGTGCTTACTACAAGCTCCAGAGTACCTTCACCTGCTTCAGAAGCATCAACAGTAAATGTAGCTGGTTTGCCAACCTAAAATAGATTCCTCAATATCAATTATTTGAAACAGCTTTTTTTTTATAGTGTAACAGGGTTAATTTCTATTTTTATTACCTTAGATGGAACTAAGCCTGAAATTTTCACTTTGCTTACATCATAAATATTACAGGCAAATGGACTTCCTTTCACTGGTTCTCCATCCAGAGCCACCGCAACACTGTGCCGACCTGGGAAATCAACAGCGATTGGAAATATGTACTTAGTACACAGACATGCTAATATATTAGAATAACTGTCCTTTGAGGTAATAAAGAAATACTGGACATTCAAATATCATAAATTTAATTTTTTATTTTGGAAGTCTATAATAATATAAATCAGATTGCACTTTTTGCTCATGTCAATGATTTTTTCCTTACCATTTCTCTAATAGCAAAGTTGTGGAATTTTACACGTTTTAGGAATACCATGGGGAAGAAAGTTACATTGACTTCATATGAATTTTGCTAATAAGAGTGCATATAAATAATTTATTTGGTGTTTTCAGTCAGAAAAAGATCCAGAGAAGGAGACTAGCACCTCGAAAAATTTTAACTATTTTTCTATTTTTCCTCTCCAACATGGTGATACTAGGTCAGGTAAGCCATTAACTCACACTCTTTTCTGTCCACATCATGTTTGTATTAGCAATTTAGGATAATGTGACACTGTCAAAATCTTATATGGACAGGAAAGACCTGAAACTCTGTGTTGTTATTTTGAACTACTCACCCACTTCAAATGGCATGAACTCGGCAGTGAACTTGTCTGTCTTGGTGATCCTTGCAGCAGACACATGGCCAGAAGGAGACGTGACCATGACCTCACATGTCCCCAAATCGGCAGTCGATATTTGGGGATCCACCACAACGATGGCTGATCGACCCATTGGTGACATCTTGAGGGCGGAGCCAGAAACCAACACTTGATTTGCATCCAGAACCTTGCACACGAACGGAGATCCTGAGAAAGAAAGTTTTAAATTGGAGTAGTTAACACAACAATTTGAAGAGCATCTGACATTTCAGTGTTCAGCACAAAACTATGTATATATATTCAACTATCTTTTTCAAAAATGTCTAACTTTGAATAACTTTAAATTACTGTTCTGATATATACAAAAGTATGTGAATATTATAACTCCATAGAGATTGTTTTCTTTCCTTGTAAATTTGTGAAAGATTCAGATACTATATGTGACTATCTGATTATACATTACTTTAAGAGGGAATATGGTATTAAAAAACCAACCTGGTACAGGTTCGCCATTGAACCTCACACTGAGGCTATGAGGAGCAGCTTCCTGAGGCTTGAAATTCACTCTGAATTTAGCATTCCCTTCAGACTGCACATAGTTAGGGACATTTCGGCCACCCACAGAGACAATAATTTCCAAATTCCCAGCACCTGCTTGGCTGGCATTGACTGCAATGATAAAACAACTTTAAATGTAACATATAGTTGACAAGCTTAATATAATGTAAGTGAGATACTTACTGCTGAAAAAGACTGGTTTCCCAACCACTCCAGAATTGATGTCTGTGACTTTCACTTTAGCAGCATCATATGCTTTAACTAGGAAGGGACTACCTTCTACATGAACACCTCCCATTTTCACTTCCACACTATGGTCACCTAAAAGCAATATTCTGTGTACTATTTTTATTACATCTCATCATGTATTAAATGAAGAAAAGATTCAGAGATAAAAAATCTCACTGGTCAATAAATAAGATTATTCACTTAATCTGTAAATTAAAAAGGAAACCATTCAAAATTTTACCATTGGCCCACCATACAGAGCGGTTTAAAGGAGTGAGAGAAATTTTGTTGCAACATCTTGAATTAGTATATATAATTTTCTATATCTTGAAAAACCAATTAGATGAATTTATCATTATAATAAAAATTTGTTAAATAAGAACAAACCTCCAAACTATTACATTTTGAGTATTATATGTTCTTAATGAGTGGTTTACGTATTTTGTGGCTGTGTAGAGAAGGATTGATGAAATGCTTTACTTACCAACATCTGTGGGAGTGAAGTGAACAGAGAACCTGCCAACAGACTGGGAGCCCACATCAACAGACAAAGGCCTCCTGGAGGGACTGAGGATCTGCACTTCTGGAGCTCCTAAGGTTGGTTCTGCTTCAACACTAAATGAGGCTGCCCGGTTGACGGCAACCTTTTCCAGACCTTCCCCTGACAGCACCACACGTGCTGCTTCAGAGACGTGACAGGAGAAAGGACTGCCTATGACCAAATAAAATTAAATATTAATATACCTTTATTATCAGGTTGAGAATATAAAACAAGCGCATGCAAGGGAAACTAATATTATAATTATTGAGTTTTCCTTGAACAAAATTTAATGAAAAAGTGCACTGTGAGGTTAGTCTCCTGTAATTTATATAATTCATTCATCTTTACAATTTATTTAATGAAGTTACACATTTTGATCATGCCCTTAATGGTGTTATATACTCTCACAGATTACACAGCGATATATTTTTGTTTATAGAGTTCCTATATGGTAATAACCATTGTAATACCAAAATTTGTGAACAGGTTAACTCATTTTCTTTTCATTGCTTTCTTTGATCTATCACCTAATACGCTGTTTCCATTTTATTTTCATAACAATTGTCGCCAACTGCTGCTGAATTTTTTAATAATGATAATATGTAAAACCTTGAATTTGTCCTAAAATTTATATTTTTTATTTAATTTGTAAGATTCTTTGAGTTTCTATATTACCTGGTACATCTTCTCCATTGAATCGCAGGTCTACTGTGTGCACAATTGCTTCTCTTGGGGTGAATGAAATAGCATAGGTGTGAGTGCCCTGAGCTTGAGCAGATGTTGGTACTCTGCCTCCATTGACAGTAACTTCCAGATTTCCTGGGCCAGCTTGACTTGTTTCCACTAATATAATATTAATTAAAAGTAAATTTTAAAACAATAATAATATTTAAAAACATATATAATAGAGTTTGTAACATAATAATAAGAAATGTGACCTTCATACAGACAACACTTATTAAAAAACAGTGCCAGATGTTTCAATACTTAGCAACTGCATGTATCAAAATGTCTGGCAAAATTGTTTCTCAATGACAGTCATATTTCTCATTGGAATAATAAATAAAACAATGAGATTAATTTGATTTAATATGATAAATAAACTACAATGAATGACCAAAATTCAAGAAAAGAAGAATTTTAATTCAAAGATGTTTCAGGACCTCTTCAGTTCTTTCTACAAACAATTATCAATGGCTGGCCATCACTCAAAATGCTTTCCTAACCTTCTGATAAAGGGGATGGTGTCTCCGAAAATTCAAGAATCCGAAACTCTGCACGGTGCCTGCCATCTGTGAACTTCAGGTAAGCCACCAGTTTTCTGTCTCTCTTTCCTGTCCTTATTAATAATTTTAATTAACCTGACAATGTTGTGTTCTGACTTAAGAAGTTTGTATATATAATTAATGAGGACAGTAAAGAGAGAAAGTTGGTGACTAACCTGTAGTTCACAGATGGCAGGTACCATGTAGGGCTTTGAATCCTTGAATTTTCAGAGCCAACATATGGTGTTTTTTTCTAAATATCCATTTTCTGTTAACACAGATCGATTATCTAAAGGCTGTTTTAAATTTGTAAAATGTTCCTTAGTTCTGGTTGTGTTTTTCTGTGCAATATAACAGGCCCTGCGGTCAAAACATTCAATTTTATAAACAATATTGTTCTTAAAATCTTTGGAATTTTGAACAAAATTTAAATTATTAAATGATTTCAATATTACCATAACACTGTGATTGGTAAACAAGTTCATTAATTTATGGTAAAACAATGAAGCCCATAGATTTTGATTTTCATTGATTGTGGGTGAATTATTTTTAAAAATACAATAATTCAATCAACTTCAAATATATGTTTAATTGAAAATAATATAGATCTTTATTAAACTTTATATTAAACTAGTTACCAATGAAATGAAATAATTGAGAAAAGTTTGCAATTTGAAATTCATTTCAGTAAATTGCCACTCTAGTGCTGGATTACACTAAATAAGATTATTCTGTTTAACTTCTTTAACCCTTTTGCTGCAAAGCTAAAATGCCATGCCAGTGGTAAAACTACAACCATAAATTCAGACCAAATGCAAGGTTTTACACAAACTTTTGTAGTAGTTTAGCCGACACAATGTTGAAAGTTTTCTTGAATATAGTTGTTATTTACAATATCAACTATCTGTACTTGAACCATGTCTTCACAAGACAGGATATGAGTGCATCAGCTCTTGGCAGTGTAAGGATTAAATAAGTATATTTGTGTAATGTAACGTAGCCCGCCTGCTTTTGCTTTCATTTACCATTTTTATTTGCTGATGACTTGTATTTCATTCCATTCTCTTACCTGCTAATCCATGCAAGCTTCTTAATATCCCAGTCCTATAACCCAGACCTCTTGGTCACTTCTAACCTCTCAGATTAGATTAAAGAACTGTTGGCCAACCATTTTTTTTCTTTTCGTCCCAGCAATTTTTCTGTTTTAGTTTCTCTAACAACTACTAATGAAATTAATGATAATGTGCTATCTTCTAATTTTACTCAACATTGATTCCTCTAGATAGATAGGTTTTTTGCTAAATCTATTTCGACCACTCAAAGTTACCTTTCTATAAATATGAAGACATAGCATATACCACTTTACAATTTTTCTGAACAGGACGTAATATTTGCAATTTTTTAGATAGTTTTTCAATAAGCATATATTCCATTCTGGCATGGACAAATATTGTCTCACTTCTCCCTTGACAAACCCTTATTTCAGCTGTGTGGATAATAATATGTAACAATGTGCCAATAGATTGATTGTTGGGACACAGCTCAGGTTACATTGGCTTTCATTTGAATAGTACTGTGGTGTTATTCACTAATGTTACAAACTAAAAAGAATTTAGGTACAGTCGTCAGGCATAATCAATAGTCTACCATATACAGTAAAGTTGATTGTGACTTTATATGAAAGAAAGGGAAAAACTGAGATGTCAAGGTCAAAAAATAGATTGGATAGTAAAGGAAGACAAAACAGTTGTTAAATTAGTTTAAATTGAGAATAAGCACTGACTGGCAGGGAAGTAAAGAAAACACGAATTTCCAACTTCCATGTCAGTTGCACCTACTATCAATTTAAGGCAAATCAATGGTTCATTTTTCTGTCTATCTTATATATATATATATATATATAATATATATATATATACATATAGGAAAGGAAAGAGAAAGTTAGGAAGACATTTCCAGTGATCGGCTAGCCAATGGCTGTCATCCTCCGAAAATTTAAAGAACTCCGAACCTCACAAGGTGCCTACCATCTATGAACCTCAGGTAAGTCACCTACTTTCTATCTCTCTTTCCTTTCCTTATTAATTGTTTTGACATGACAATGTCATATCCTGACACACACACACAAACATATAAAATCAAATTTCCTACCTTTGTCCCTCATTCTATTCTTAATTACTATCCAAATAACCTATAGATATAATGTCATTCCCATTATGTATATAGTAACCAAGTGGCTGATTGCAATGTCATTCAGACACTGCTACAATGGGTATCAGGTCTTTAAAAATTTGGCATTATTGCTTCCCAACCTGGGAATGTCTGCTATTGATTTAAGGTAAGTCAACTCCTTCTTTCCTATCCAACTGAGTTAATTATTTTGGCAATGTCATATCCTTGCACTCCCTCCAGCTAACGAAATTAATCCGTGATGAATATTTGTCCCTCATTCCCACACACACACGAAAAATTTGCATCACCCACAACGACATTATCTCGCGATTCCCCGAAAAAAAAAATAGAGTCTTCGGCTAGCCGATCACTGGAAATGTCCTCCTAACTTTCTGATGAAGGGGGCGGTGCCTCCGAAAATTCAAGTTCTCCAAACCTCACAAGATGTCTACCATCTATGAACCTCAGGTAAGTCATCTTCTTTCTATCTCTCTGTCCTTTCCCCATTAATTGTTTTAAACATGACAATGTCATTTCCTATCTCATATATATATATATATATATATATATATATATATATATATATATAGAATAGCAAGGGAGTTCTAGCACAGTAGTTCCACATCCCACTCTAGATGGCGCTATGATCAGGAGGGGGCTGTCACGGGAGGGGTCTGTCTGTCAAACAGGGGGTTTGATGAAATCACATGACATCATGTAACGAAGTAATGGAGACTCAAGTTTACCTCATCTGAACCTCAAAGTTTGTTCACCGTGTATCTTTACAAAACCATTCACTTCCATTTATCAGTTTTTCAATATGGATAGTTAGGGAAATTGAGGCAAGAAAAAAATGTCGAAAACCAAAAATGACACTGTATTCATAATTTATTGCTAGATTCTTAACAAACATTTGTGGAACATCCAGATGCTGCAAAAATGATCTGATAAATTACATTAAGCACATTAAAGGGTTAGTGTATCGAACGTTGAAGGCAGCTCGTAGATTGCGATGCTCGAAACAACCAAAAAGAAGAAGAAACAAATTAGTCGCAAATGTCAAAAATCTACCTTAACATATTTTATCAGATTGTTTTTGCAGCATCTGGATGTTCTTCAAATGCTTGTTAATAATCTAACAATAAATTATAAATACAAAGTCTTTTTCGGTTTTTGATATTTTTTCTTGCCTCTAATTCCCTTACAATCCATATTGCAATCCTGATAAATAGATGAGAATGGTTTAGTAAAGATATGTGATAAACAAACTTTGAGGTTTGGATGAGGTAAACTTGAATCTCCATTACGACACATGATGTTATGAGACGCCAACACCCCCCCCCCCCCCCAATCGTAGCTCCATCTGATGGTAGAATATGGAACTACTATGCCAGAACTTCCCATGCTATTCTACTTATATATAACAAGTGGACAGCATTGTTATGGTTTGTGATGTTAGTGCTGATGCAGGAGCATGTAGGAAAATTGTATTCACATTATGTCTACGTGATTTCTTGCTATGTTTCCAGGACACATTGAGTGTTAAGTGACATGATCTGATAGGTTTAAAGGCATCATGTGTTCAAGTTTTGTAAGATGGTGTAAGCCAAGAGTTGAAGTAAAAGTTATTTGGCAGGAGGAGACGAGGTAGAAAGGTCATGAAGATTGTGACCATCAAATATTTGTATCAATGAGTGCCCAGTATATGGCCAATGAGTGATTGGAACTTAAAAAGTTGTGAAGTGACCAAGCCATGTATAAGATAACCATATTCATGTCTCTGATAATTAAATTGTTTTTGAACAGTTAAAAGTTTGGTATTTCCTTTTATAAAAATATCTGTCGACCTATCATATCCTATTTGGAGGAGACGAAGTAGCATAAAAAACTGAGCAGTCAGAGGCGAAGAAATGACGGAACGAGTTTTTGTCTACAATATATACTGCATTTGTAGATATTTGGATTAATTATTTAAAATAAATAAATTTAGAAAGTTTGTTACGTTATGCAACGCTAATCATTGTCCTGTTGAATAAGTTAAAATCAGAAGGCAGAAATTAAGTTGTTGTTGACTTGCTATAGGTGTTTGATGACATTCTACCCAGGAGTAAGGTAACAAAATATAGAAACTTTAAGGATAAAACATGTAACTGTGTGTTTTTTTAGGTGACATCTTTTCAAAACCAACAACTGCCTTCTTATGGTAAGTAAAATGACATGAACTAATTTCAAACAAAAATATTAAAATCGTGCACCTTTGTTCAATTGGACAATGTCCATTCTTAACCGATTCCTAGAGTAAAAATGTGATGAATGCAGTTAATTGTAGATGGCTTGAGATTCAGGTATACAGGGTGGATGAACCTTGCTTCAGGTCCTGGTATCAAATCGGACTAGCTCAGTAGTAGGGGACCCTGGTATGTGGGAGGTTCCAAGTCCTAGATTTTTCCATTCTGGTCTTTTAAATTTTGTTTCATGGCCTTTACGCTGAGCTTCAATTGAAACTTTTCTTCTGTGTATGAAATGAATACCCATACTTTTAATTAAATGCATAGTAAGTATTTCTCATTATTTTGAAACTTCTTGTATTCAGAAGACATTAATTTATTATAACAGCATTAAGTAAATGTGTGCATAAAATATATATGCAAATAGCTGATTATGCACTGTGTAATAGATTTTCTCTTAAACTAAGTGTAATTATGAAAATGAAATTAAAAAAAAATTGATAAAATACAGTTCTATGTATACTTAAATTTTATAACCTAATGCTGTAGCGCAGTAGGACATCTCCCCAAATTTTCACATTTATAAATTTCCAACAGTTCAAACACTGAGACAGGCAGGCAAGAGGGTGCTGAATGGAAAAAGTGTCTGCCTGTGGCTACAACAGATTAAGGTTGTTTTGCTGCAGGGATGTTCACCCTGCAAAATTTCACTAAGGACATCCTTCCCTTCGTCAGTGCAAAAAATACAATGGTTGGCGAAAGGTGAAGAAAAGGATTGGTGGAGATACATCACGTGAGGTGGCATTTTCCCTTGGAGAAGGGGAAAATAAGAGTTTATCTGGGAGGTGAGAAGACAAGAAACGGAGAGAGTGTATCAGACATTGAAAGGTCAAGGAAGCAAATAGGTGAGCAGTGTTGCTCAGAAGTTGAAGAGAACAGGAAGCAGAGGAAGTAGAAGAAAGATGAAATGAGCAATTAAATAATCAGTGTATCTTGATAGTTGAAAAGAGGAGCAGCTATAGTCATATTGTGAAAGAAGAAGGAAAGTCACTTTCATAACTTCACGGACAAAGTAAAAGTTCATCAGAAGTCAACCATATTAGCAAAATTATTGGCTTAGATAAGAACATGGTCAAGGAGGAAAACTGGTTTTCATCAATGAGTGGGCAGTACCACGTCCAGAACCGTTTCTGTAGACCAAGGGCAAATCCACAACCTGACAAAAGAAACCTGAGAGGGAAGGAAGAATACCATACTACGCCGATGTTCCAGACTCACCTAGAAGATGGAACAGGCTCGTCACAAAAGAATGCAATATCTCTGCTACACGTTGTTCCCCCAGTAATTAATCCTGAGAACCCCCTTGATATTTAAATAATAATTCTCTCAAATATGTATAATTATAATAGTCTGCAGGACCCCATAAGAAATTGTTTTGATATATAATTACAATTATTATCTTTTTTTCAAAAATGCAATAATTTGTTAAATAATTTAAAATAACCCACCCCCTCCATGTTTTATAATTTTCAATACATGTTATGAAAAGTAATAACCTCAAGAATAGATAGTAAATGAAGGTATTGTATTGTTACATGTCATAATTGCAATGTGTATGTATGTAGTTAAAAAATAAAAATGTCCTTGTTCAAAGGGTACAAATTACAAAAAGAAGTAGCCAAAATACATTCGATGGATTTGTGAAAAATACCACACAAAATTTTGCTAGCCTTGTAGTTTTTGTCAGTTGATGAAAAATGAGATAACTGTGAGAACGACAAATAGCACAAACCAAATGAAAAAGCTAAAAAACAATGTTATGTTATACATTTTTGGTCATCACTTGGTTTCAGCTCTGTGTCATTCTCACAGCTATCACATTTTAAATCACCTGATGAAAGCTACAGGGATAGCAGATATGTTGTGTTGTATTTATTTTATCAATAATTTAGTTACCTATTTTGCTACATCTTTTAGTAACTTTTATGTAGTTTACCCAAAGCAGCAGTGTATTTCTTAAAAAAATGAATATATTATCATGGTAAAAAGTTTTTATTCTAAGTGAAATTCATTTGAAGTTTTTACAAACTTTTAATTTTAAAAAGTGTGCTTCAGACTATGAAATTGACATTTTAGATGTTTGTGTAACTTATATTACTAACAACACAACAAATTATCTTGCAAATATTGTATAGAAGTGACATTAGATTGTAACTGTATCTAGTAGATATAATTTTAACAGTGTATAGTGCAGTATTTACATTTTTGTACACTAATAAACTGTTATGCAGTTGTGAACATATGTGGTTAAAACGAAAAATGAGTGTAAGTTGCATCTGTCCAGTACTACATGGTAATGTAACATTTGTGTAATATATAACATTAATGCAAAAGCAATTTCCTAAACACCCTGCTCCTCTTTTGCGGAATTTTAAATTTTGATAAAAAAAATTTCGGTAGTATTTGGAGAGATTAAGACTAGAATATTTGATTATCAAGTGAATTTAGTCATATTTTTTTAAATCACACTTTGTTTATTTTATTAAAAAAGTAATCATTGTATGCATAAATGCAAACTATTAAAAGCCACTCACATTTACAAAAATGGAAATAAATTTATCAATGCTTGTTTAGAAGGTAAATTATATCAGATATTTTAAATCCATTATATAGAGTTGATATAATAGTAATAATATTGATAACATTTAAATGCTAAGATATTCATTTGGTTATGATCCATTATATTTTTATTCATATTAAGTAAGGTGTAGCATATCTTCTATATTATGTAATACTGGATTAAGGTAATTTGTCTATTACCTTAAAGACTGTATGTGGCTGATAATACATAAAGGTATGTATACTTACTGTTGAGGAAATAAAAAACTTACCCAGGAAAGTAACAGGCTTTGCGACAACACCTTTTGGGACAGCCTTCACCTTGATGGCTTTGACGTCATACACCTTGCAGCTGAAGGGCGAACCAGCAACTGC
Organism: Eucriotettix oculatus; assembly: GCA_034510155.1. Taxonomy (NCBI): domain Eukaryota; kingdom Metazoa; phylum Arthropoda; class Insecta; order Orthoptera; family Tetrigidae; genus Eucriotettix; species Eucriotettix oculatus. The sequence goes on from CM067379.1 coordinate 18,290,806, forward strand.
GACCTTCCGGTACGCAACTGCTACACGGTGTTCACCTGCCAGTCTGGGTGTGAACTCTACGTGGAAAGTCTGCTGGCCCGTGTCTTTGACCTGCGCGGGCACTGACTGTCCGTTCGGGCCTGTGATGTCAACCGTTCACATCAGTCACCAGTGTGGGTGGGGTGAAGGGGAATAATCAACGTATGGGAATGGGAAAGGAGGTTCTTGGAAAGTTTCTACATGCGATAAAGCTCCGCTCCCATCCACTTGACCATTACATTTATGAACTACTTTAAAAACTCTGGACTCTGCAAATATTGCATTAAAGCACAGTTGAATTGAACATTATTCATAATGGGGAGTTTAAGTTCATAAATATATGGTCTAGACAACAATGTGTAGTTAGTAAAGCTTATTACAATAATAGCCTAAGTTACTAAAATTGTTATATTTTCTATTGGATTTTGACATTAACCAACTTATATTTTGGAGCATGGCAAGACTATTTTAATATAACAAATTATTGTTAATTAGCTTCTCTTATGTAAATAATTTACCATATGAATATTTGATATCACTTCCACACACATTCGCACAGTGTTTGACAATTAGTATATACTTTAACTTGACAAAGCTGTTATCACATATATGTTTGGGGTTAATCGACTATAACTGTCACCATATTACATTAAGCAAAGAGATACGATAAATTAGCAGATGGAGACTATTAAATATTTTATTATTTTACCAGAAAACTCACACCAATGAAAAATCCCATGTATGTTGTAAGAAATTGTGTAAATATTTATTGTAAAATAGCACATTTTGTAATACTAAAATTGGACTATTTATCAAAGTATGCCATTATCACATTAGAATTTAAAGGATGAATTTACTAATTTCTTACAATAGTATAATAAGATAAATAGTTTAAACTAAGGAATGGATTAAAGGTAGGACATGCAGATAATCAAGGTTCATGCACCAATACAGCCTCACCCAAATATAAGAAAGGAGTATGGGGTGTTGGGCTGTGTCCTATGTCTGTCTAGTCACAAAACTCGACATCTATTTGAAATCTATAAATAAGTTAAGACCCTGAGAGAGGACATTTGAAAATTGAATTTATCAGACAGTTAGGATGGTTAACTGTTACATCCACTACTGCTTTCATAGCTGAGTGGCACTATTATTACCTAAGCAACTGTACATTAGCTTTATTTGATTACAACTATTAATAATGAAAATATTAAAGAGGCTGGACCTAAGATTTTGTTATTCTGGCTCATGGAATTAAAGGCATTTTTATCAGTTTACGGACTTAGTCAAGTTAAGTCTAGTAATGTCTTAGTCTGTATGAGGGACTTGAACCTGGAATGAGAAGAAAACACACTTTAAGCCACCCTGGGAGACTAGAGTTGTATTGACACTTAGATACTACCCAAAACTGTCAATGAGTTTCAATTTGACAGCTGTGCACACTGAAGAACCATAGTTATTATAAATTAAAGTGAATAAAAATAAAGATCACTGTAAAATTGAAGCTGTCAAAGAACTTGGGAGGAAGTAAGGATGTTACTTAAGGGCATCTTAAAATTGGATCTTTTTGGGATAGTGTGTTTACCATGCAGTCAAATGCATTACATTTGCAAAAAGAACCAAACAAATGCAAGTGTCAGGAAATATACATCCTGTTGTGGGGATCTATTCAGGATTTGTGATTGCAAAAAACAAAACAGTGAGAGAAGGCTACAGAAATAAAAATATTAATTGAAAACTACAATTTTACTCACCCTCTACATTGACTTCTATGTCCTCCACGCTACCAGCAACGTTGCTCACGGTGAAGAATGAGGTCTTGCCCACAGCAGCAGAAGACAGCGATGGGCCACTCACCAATATTTGGTGTGGCGAGTCTCCTTGCACCCTTACCAGAAATGGAGAGCCTGTAGAGGAATTCAATTGATATTCACTACTTTCACAAAATTCAGTGATAGTATAAATTAGAAAATTTATTCCTCATGTATTGAGTGAAGTTTGATAGTGAATTTTTTTCTTAAATCAGTAATGAATACTGCTATCTTCTATTATACCTGGAACACTCTCCTTGTTGAAGTTGATACTGATGATGTGATCAGTGGGGTCTATTGGCACAAAGCTGACAGCAAACCGAGCATTGCCCTGGGGATGAACCTGAGTCGGTATGTTGTGTCCTCTAGCACTAATAGTGATCTCAAGGTTTCCTTCCCCGGCCAGGTGTGCATCAACTATGAGGAGTAAATGTATGTATAATTAACTGACTTTTACTAACATCAATTCTGTAATGTTAATAATAATCCTTACCCCAAAATTGAACCGTTTTGCCCACAAAGCCCCTGGGGAGAGGTCCAACAAGGACTCTGTTGGCATTGTACGCTTTTGCCACGAATGGTGTGCCACTGACAGGGTGTCCATTGTACTCCACTGTGATGGTGTGTGGCCCAACCACACGTGGTGTGAATTCTGCTGTGAACCCACTATGAATGTTGCCAGTCACTTTCACAGGAAGCTCAGTGGTAGGACCTGTGTGTGACATACACTTGTTAAGGAAAGTGCTAAAAAAGAATTCATTTAGATGCTTAAAAATTACGACAGTTTAGAACTCTTTGACTAACCTCTAACAGACACAGCTAGTTCTGCACTCCCACTACCATCTACTGCCATATGAAACCTTGCTACTTCATCAATTGGAATGAGTTCCAAATTTCTGAGGGTCAGGGAAACCCTGCTGGTATCCGAAACGGAACACACGAATGGACAACCTAGAGGACAAAAGCCAGAATAGAACCACACTCCCCTACAGTATCTTTGGGTGTCATGGAAGATAGCTCACCTGTGACAGTTTCACCATTGAACTTGATGTCAATGAGGTGGGGCTTTGTCTGCTCAGGGGTGAAGCTGACGAGACAACGCCCTCCTCCAACAACTTGCACGTGGTTGGGCACCTCACCCTCGTTGATAGATATCTCCAACTGGCCCTCACCAGCCTGGCTGGCGTCGACCCTGAACTGACAAGGCTGACCTACAACACCGCTTCCAACATCTGTGACACGTATTAGGGCGCTGTTGTACACCTTGGCCACCAAGGGCCCGGCGGGCAGCTTCTGTCCCGCGATAGCAACCTCGACGAGGTGGCTACCCACCTCCGTCGGCGTGAACTCCACTCTGAAGTCGCCGCCCTTCTCCTCGACCAACCTTGCGGTCACCGGCCTCTTCGAAGGACCTGTAAATAATTAAAAGTTTGTAACTGCGATCAAAATGCTGACAGTTACTTTACTGCCTGGCACTTACTTATAATCTGCACATCAATGTTATCCCTGGTGAACCCTGGCGCACTCAGCTCAAAGGTGGCAGTTGTTCCAGCTGCTACTAGCCGAACAGCTTCCCCCAAAACAGACATTTTGGGACCTGCCATAATGGCAACTTGCCACGGACTACCTGCAAGCAGAAATATACAAATGTTTTTATGGTCACGTGTGCATCACAAAATTACTTTTATAACCTCCAACAGATTAACAAATTAATTAACAGTTTACTTTTCAATAGGAAGATATAGTCTTTCGATACCTTTTTGGTTGGGAAAAATTGCAATTAAAGGTACAAGAAAACCACAGTCTAACATAAAAGGTCAGTAGAATAATTTTATGTTTATTCGTTACTTTCCGTAGTAAGGAATTGTATAGAACGTGCACGCAAAATCAACTCTTACACATTAAAAGGTAAGGTAGTAAGTTCTCAAAGGTTGCCCTAAAGGTGAGCACACGAGGACAGCGACTTTATTTTACCGAATGATCTCATATAACGGTGCCTTTAATTTTCTGGACGATCTCATATAATCTAACAAACAATTAAACTAAAGGACTACAACATGGCAGCACACGATTAAATATCACCAAATTTATTAGCTTCAGATTAAAATAAATAAATGCCAGTCACAGGTGAAACATCAAAAGTTGCCAATTAGGTAAATTGTTGGAATTTAATGACTTTTACCCTCAAGCATCCACACAAACCACCATACTGATGAAGGGGTGGTTCACCTTTCAGGAGACAAAGTGGATATTACTTAACAGTCGGTTGCAGAATGAGAAAATATGTTATCAAATATTATATCTAAATGACCTCAATAAAGTATCTTGGCTTCAACGTCAGCCTCGCTACGTTTCACCGACGAAGAACTTCTGACGCACCTACTTGTAGTCAAATAATATTTTTGCTGTCATGGGCTGTTCCGACAGCAGTCGAGGGTGCGAGGATCGGATCCCGCGCATGAAATGTCAAAAAAGCTTGCACAGTTCACTAGACACGGGCCGTTACTTGTATTCCTACGGCCTTGGAACACGAGTCGAGGAAGTGACGGACCTTGCTGCGATGTCCAGAGTGTTCTCCTCCCGTGGGTGCCGCTGCGTACCTGGCGAAGACGTCACCGCGAGTGAGCGGCGCCCTGTTGCCTTTCCGCGGCGGCGCATTCCAGCGTGGGACGAGCCGCAGCCAGGGTGGCAACGTTGCACAGGAACGAGGCCACTTCGCGCGTCGCAGTCTCCACCAAACCACAGCCGCAAACGGTACCAACACCATACTCTCTCTCTCTCCCTCTCTCTCATCTCGATCACATCACGTTGACGGGACCGGAAATACGAAAGCCCCAAAGGAGGGAAAGCTGATCCTCACAATACAATGTACTTTACTTTTCATAACTATTCATTTGGCACTGGAGAGAGTTAATTCGGAAAATGCCAATAAAACTAGAAGGGGCAATATTCAACCAGTAAGTTCAAGAGGTGGCATACGCGAATGTTGTAGCATCAACAACAAAGAATGTAGGAGCGCTGAAGTCTAATCATGACACAGAGGGAGCGGCGAGAAAACTAGGACTGGGAGTGACCTGTAAGATGATGATGGCAAATCCAAACAGACATCATTCAAAATGAGAGGGAGAGAATATGTTTTTTTTTCTTTGGTTAACAGGCTACATGAGGGTGATCCTGAAACAGGCAACTCCCCTTTAATAGCATAGGAAGGGAATTGAAAAGGGGGGATGTGGAAAGTAGAGCAAAGTAGCCAAGGGTTGACCAGGGTCCCCGGATTATAGTTTAAGGATCCTACCCGGAGTGGAAAACCTGCATCAGGTAGGTCGGGCTATTGGGTACTATTCTTACCCCCTTCCGAATGACGGGAGACGAGTTTGCTGTGGAATCGCAGCATTCCCTTCTCCGGGTCTCCACAAGTTTTAGAAGGTAGTTGGCCGCCTGATCCAATGGGATCACCGGACGACTCTTACCGTATGCCGAAGGTCTTCGACCCCAGTACATACACCTCCTAAAATAGGGTGATGGTGCCTCGGAATGTGAGAACAGGGAGCATTTAAATATTTAGATTCTACAATAAGATAGAAGTGTAAATACAATAAAAGATTGCGTCGCAGAATGTATTAAAGTCTATAAATGTTAGTAGGAATGCAAATATCAAAATATACATTACTATATTAATATCTACAGTAACGTACGGATAGGAAGGTTGGGTGGTGGCAGCAAAAAGAGGAGGTTGGTTATTGAGAAGGGAAAGAAAGTTAATTTGAGAAACGTTTCTCGCAGCCGTCAGGGAAGATGACGGCTGGAGAGCAGGGGCAAACACAGAACTGCAGGCACATTTGGAACAGATGGATATTGTAGTTAAAAGTAAACATGGAAGGATAAGATGTGCCAGTCTTGTACAGAGAAACTTAAATATGAAGAAAGTGTTTTAAGGAAAACCGATCGGAGAAGGAAAAGAGCAATGGAAATGCAGAGTTGGAAAAGGCGAAACTATGAACAGAGGTGATGACGAAGTACTGTAGCGCCGTCCAAGAAGAAGATTATTCGACCTTTTTCGTCGAATTTGCGATCTGGATCCTTGATTTTCATAGCTACAGCGAGTGTCACAGGCGACCGCAGAAACGTGACAAACTCCAGATGTTTGTTTCTAATAAAGTGATCGTGTATCCCGCAGACGATAGCGAAACTATCGTGAAAGCAGTAAGGAAACATCTTTAATTTAATACGACTTTAAGGAACCGATCTATAAAATTTCACTTTGATTTCCGACCAGATTCATCGGATGTAACAGATACGCCCCTTATTTTCAATTCCGCGGTGTTAATATGAAGCTCACATTCAACTCGCCGACAAGATATTTTATAAAAATGACGTACATTGACATTCTGATCATCTTTATCATGTTGGTCCAGATGAACAGAATATGTTTACAGTTTGGAAGCGTGCAGTTTCACTGTGATTTCCCTTAACTCTGTTGTCCATGCCGAAGCATGTGTTGAAGTGTCTCCCATTTATGGCCGAGTCTAGTTCTGCTGAAAGCCTCGACTCGTTCCTGGTAGGACACAATGTCGTACCTCGGAGGAATTCTAATTCAAGGCTGTTCCAATCGGGCTTGGATAAGCTAAATTACACGTGCAATGAATCGTTATCCTATCCAGTGCCTCCCGCCGATGGAGATCTTTACACTTCGTAAACTAAGTGTTAGAGAGTGAGGCTAAGCTAATGGCGCTTCTTCTCGCCTGATCCACAACGTGTCTCCACTCATTTCTTTATTGTACCTTAGACGCTGACTCCTAATATCTCTTCGGTCTGCCTAGTATTTTACTTAAAAGGGGTATACAGTTATAAACTCTCTCTTTTTTTGCATTTCTTTCATCGCCCTTTCTCTGTAGATGTCCATACCAACCTAATCTGAGGGATTTCACGTGATTCACTTTATTTCTGTATTGAATTATTTGATCTAATTCATCATTTGTTCGTATCCTCCAGTTTCCACACGAGAGTTTAACTGGACCATAAATCGTTCGCATGATCTTCCTTACAAATATCTGCAGTCCAAGTCTCGGCTATTGGTCTTATTACCGACGATTGGTAAAGATTTAAATTGGGGTGATGAGGTGAGCGATGTAAAGGGTGGACGGCGCTGCTTCACTTTGTAAACAGTATCTTGAGGAAAAGCACGAGAAAAACCAAGATTTCTGCTAACAAAACAGGACTGGTCAGGCCAATTTTAGAATAATGGGGGGGTAACGTGCTGGGATCCATATCGAAATGATACACTAGCGTTGGGAAAAAAATACAAAAACGGGCTGAAAAGATGTTTGGGGGTCAGGTGATTCGCGAACAATCCTCACGAGAATTTAGAAGGTCTCAGTAATAGAAGGAAGGTTGTGTGCAATATATAAAGCTTATAAGGGAGAACCACAGGACCTGGAAAGAAATAAAAAACCATCTTACGGCGCCCAATTATATTTCTAAAAATGACCACTCGTTCAAAATTAAAGAAAAGGGGCAACGCACAGACGTGGGAATATTTTCATTTGCATATAGGTCAATACGCGATTGGAATTCCTTCCTTGCCTCCTGCAGAAATACTGACGACTTTTCCGGGTAGCGTGAATCAGTTTAGGAACAGGCTAAAACACTAAAATTAAGTTGCTCTATCCACTCCTTAACAGAAACCCACCAATCTCCTTCTCCACCAATAGACTCTTTAATCCTTAATCCGCCCAATGTGGTCCTACGCATGGTCCATTTGGGGATCTGCTCACAACTCCAATTGAAATAAATCCAAAACCAACAAAACAGAATCCTCTCCAACTCCCCGTGGTGCTTTCGCAACTCGGTAATTGACAACGACGTCCAAATTCCACCCATCTCCACCACAAGAAAATGATCCATATTCTCCTTAATAAAAAGTTCCATTGACAACTCCTCCTCCACATAACCGCAGACTAAAAAGAAAATTACCCATACACTACATCCTCCACTCTCTCATTCCATTAGTTCCTCCCTTAGTAAGCTGGCACCTCATTCACATTCTCCCAAAAACTCTTCCTATATTTCAACCCTTTTAGCGGATATCCACGACCACCGCAAATTCTGTGATCAAATTCACAGCCACTGAAACTCTAAACCAATATTCATAGCCGTATAAACAATCTGATGTGCATAACTCGGTCTTTTTTTCTCGCTTGTAAATTGAATGTCGCTGGACATTACAATTATTTTAAGCATTCGTGTCAATTATTTATTCCATGAACAAATACTGTATTTCATATCAAAACTACTGTATTATCATCGGATAAAAGTTATTTTCAATAATTTTGAAAGTGTTGCTATGTCCAGACCAATGTAGAACTATAGAACAGGATTACCATGGTTTTCCCATCTCAGTCAAGTGAAACACTGGGTATCCGGACATTGGATTTCTTTGTGCAACAGGATCATAGACACAGCTTGTGCGCTGAATGGTTCGCTTACTTATCGCCCGCAACCTTTCTTTCCAGTTCCACAGAAACGCAGCTGCTGGCTGATATCTGTGGGAAGAGTCTGCAAGTTGATTTGAAAGCGTCCCACTTGGGAGTCTTGCTTTCCAGTCCATTGCAGCTTTTACATGCTTCATAGCGAACGAGTCTCCATAAAATGTTTGATCCACTTGGGATAAAACTACCATCTTACCACTATTATTATACGGATGCTGCCCCAATGTTCGGGCTATTGTTTCGTCGGTTTTAGCGTGAAACTACAAATTAAAAATATTTGTCAATAACGGACGGGAAAATGCAAAGAAGAGGAACATGTTATTTGGGGACGAGCATCATCTTTGGAAAGAGAATTTCCATCTCTGCAGAAAATCCTGCTTCTGCTTATATTTAAACTGGTTTTTGCTTTTTTTATTTTTTAAACAAACTATAAGCAAGGTAATTCACAACGACATCCAAATTCCCCTGAATTTTTTGAATTGAAGAAATCGAAGTAAAAATATCGATGTTGTAATTACAGAACTGTAGTGTACACACTTTTTTTAAGTTAATAAAGGGGTTATTTTCATGTCAATAAAATAAATTTTATCTAAAAATTTTCCGAGCTGCGAATATCCGGGGTCCTTGACTTTCGCTGGTTTCAGGCCGGGCCTCATAACACCAAAACATCTATTGAAGTGGGAATTAAGAAGCCGCTGGCCAGCAAAAGTCATAAATGTGTCGGATGGAATAATCTTAGGACTCCATATCCTGTCACGTTTCAGACGTTCCCACAGAAAGTTCAGTAACCTCTGGTGAGAGTCATTTTGCGACTTTTAGGGCAGACGTGTGAACCCCGAATCTGGGAACTCGAAAATGTAAGAATGTTTCCTATTGGCCAAAATTTGGATCGGGAAGGAGAGATGACAGTTTTCGTTGTTGTTGAAAGATTGAGAAAGGAGTTAGTTGGGAAGTGATGGGGAGGTAGAGCGGTCGTGGCGGTTGATTGGACGGAAATTCCAAGGGTCGCAGGGACGAGAAGTTCAGCAGACTTCAAAGGGCAGCAGTAGCGGCCAATTCCAGAAACTGCCACTTCAATGTATTCAATGGTTCCAAAAATTCTGGCCAAATCTACCGGTGTCTACCAACCATGAATACACCAATGCCGTCTACTGAAAGCCGAAGCCATTGCCACTCTCAATTAGTGTTTGGCCAGGTACTTAAGCCCACCACCTCCTGAGAGACGGAATGAATTGGCTTTCTTTTTTAATTCATAGAGTAAATTCATTTTCCAAAATGTATAACTCCTTTTAAAAGAGCAGGGAGATAATGATTTTGCAGTTTTTATTTGATTTCATTTGTTCTTTTCTTGTCTTAATTTTAAAATTGTAAACTTTCTTATTATTTATTCTCGTTGCTATCATTTAAATTAAAATAAATCCAAACCCTGTTAAACGTTATCAGAACATTTAAGTAGGGAATGAGATAACTTCGATCGTGTTGATACTTGTAATCTTGTCAGCAGTAGTTGTTTTCAGTTTTAAGTAAACTACATGCATTGGTAGACGAAGTAATTTATTAGACTGGAAGAGTACGTTTCAAATCGGAGAAAGTGAAATTACGGAATAATTTAATTTGCGCTGTATGATGAAGTCTTTAAGTCACAAATCTTTATCACCTTTAGTAATTAGTCCAGCATCTTTGAAGATAAGTGTGAAGAAAGAAAAGGTTTTGGCTGGTTGTGTCGCGAGATACAAATGATCTTTATAATACAGACGATCATTTTGTGCAAATTTGGACTTCACTCCGCGAGTTTGGATAAACTAAAACTAACCCCTGTCTACCCTAGCAATATATGTTGAGTCCATGACGTGGGTCGAGAACAGAGTTCAATGACACCACAACACGTCATACGTAGCGTCCGTCGACTTGGCAGACGAAACAGAAACAAGAGAAAATAAATACCATTCGTAGCCTTCTTCTGACTTCCCCTAATCATCGCCAAACCACGTTATATTTATTTATTTATTCCCCTTGCCATATGATTCCTTCTCCTTATTCCGGTTTAACATTCTTCGTCGCCTGTTCTAAAGAGCATTGGCGACAGACTGCTGTATCCTTGTCTCACTCCTTTCTTGTTTACTGCTTTCTTTTCTTTATCTTCTATTCTAATTACAGCTGACTGCCTTCTGTAGACGTCATGTATCAACCTCCTTCCTCCCTATTTTATTCCAGGGCTCTTCAAAATCCTTAATATAGTGTTCCAGTTCTTTGAAGATACTAGTCAAATTTTCAGCTATTCCGTTGTTGAAGGTGTAATTGTTAATAGGTAACAATGAACAACTTCTTTGTTCAGAGCGATGCGAGTCTTTTATTAACGCTAAAGTAGTTTTTTTCCCCTCATTACATCGCAGTCCATCAGCGTCACTTAAACATTTACAACTGAAGGGTAGTTATTGTATTTTTGAGATACTTTCAAATATCCGTCGCTCATTATGCGGCACAAATTAAAAATAAAAGACCACGATCGTTTACTGTAAAGTTCTCTAAAAAGGTATTTGGTGATGAAGATGAAATTTGTTATGCAAGAAGATGACATAAAATTAAAATTATCACCTCCCTGTTATGAGGCCAGATCTGCTTTATTTTCTTGATCTTCTATTCTAATTACTACTGACTGCCTTCTATAGAGGTTCTCGAGGAGTTGATGTAGTGCTTACTATTCCTACTAAACCACATTCGTCGAGTGAACCTATATAGAGTAAGTACAACGCTGACGATACTAACAATTTCTCCGTTTTCACAAGTATAATCATAAGAAGCGGTTTTAAATTCTATAATTGCCCCCCGGAACAAGCATATTGCCCCTCATGTGGGACGTGGGATCCACGTTGTGAAACACCGCCTCATGCCGTCTGCGTCTTTCAGCAATGGAGAAGATTACTGGTTTACAAGATCTGGTCATTCTACAGAAGACAGACAGCGGTAATTAGAATAGAAGATCAAGAAAAGAAAGACGTAAGAGAAGGATGCAGTCTGTCACCCGTGCTCTTTAACTTATATATAGGACAGGCGATGAAGCAAGTTAAAACGGAATATGGAAAAGGAATCGTTCTGCAAGGAAAGAAATAAAAACCTTACGCTTTGCCGACGATATTGCAGTATTAGGGAAATCAGAAGAAGATTTGGAAAAGTGGCATGAACGGAGACCTGGAGAAAGAGTTCAATATGAGGATTAATAGAGGGATCATAATTGAGTGTAGTTTGGGAAACATGGAGTAAGAAAGGGCGTTACATTGGGAAGGGATATTTTAAAGAAAGTTAAGGAATTTTGCTACTTGGGATTTGTAATAACTAGGGATGGTAGAAGTATAGTTGACATAAAGAGTAGGATAGCACTGGGCAAGGAAGACTTTCGCTAAAAAGAGGAATTTGCTTACGACTAATATAAGTGTGAATATATTAGTAATGTTCGTATGGAGTATGGCCTTATATGAGTGCGAAACGGTGACAATAAGAGTTGCAGAAAGGAAAATAATAGAAGCCTTTGAAATATGGTATGTAGTGTAACTAACGAGGAAGTTATAAGCAGGGAAGAGAGAACAATATGGAGGACGTTGACCAAGAAAAGGGATAGATTAATAGGCCACGTTGTAAGACATGAGGGTCTTGTAAAATTAGCATTTGAGAGAAGTGTGTGGGATAAGAACAGAAGGAGGAGGCCACGGATGGAATACGGTTGTGAGGAAATGAAAAGGCTTGCGCATGGAGAGTTGCATCACATCAGTCTTAGGACTGAATACCACAACAAGAAGATCTGATTTTTACTTGAAGGAAATCGGATAGCTAATTACCAAGTGTAGATGGAAATGGTCGAGTCGCCGAGGGGCTTGACCACCTGGGGGAAAGTAATGGAAGCATCGGACAGACATCCGGCTGACGGAGAAAGCTGCAAAGGACATTTCCTACAAAATGATTCCATGTTGTCTTACTCTCGGGGTAGGGCTCGGCTCCGCACCACCAGCGCCTGCCTGGTCAAGGTTTTGGGGCACCACGGGAGAAAGGAATGTAGCCTTCATAACCCAAGCTGAGTCACAAGCGACCGTTAAATACCTTGCACCAAATCGCGGTTACAACAATCGTTAAAGGGTAACAGAGGCAACGGATATCTCTGCTGACAAGGAGGAGAAGTAGGTTAACAGAGACTGCGATAAGACCCTTGACGCACAGCAGAAGTAAGGAAGATGGACGGACTTTCAGTTTCAGGATTCGACTAGGTTGCTTAGAGAAGAGTTGAGGAAGTAGGCTGCGCTTTCACGCCCCACTTGTGGCTCGAGTACCGCAAGCACAACATAGCACGAAACTTTGCCTCCCAGGATTCTGTCACATTTACAATAAACAACCATCACAGAGTAAATTAATGCGCACTTGGTAGAGCCGCACACGGTGACAACTTAAACTTTATAAACAGATCAATTAAATTATCAGACTTCTCCTTGCTGATGATGCTCTGGAACTTAACCATATTCATGTGTGCAGTTAGAGGAAATGTTTGAAGTTGGATAAAAAATTATTTGCTGAATAGGAAAAAATATGTTAAAATTGATGAAATTTGTTCTCGGCGTAGAAAAGTTGACTTTGGCGTGCCTCAGGGCAGCAAATTGGGGCCACCGTTATTTATTTTGTACGTTAATGAACTGCCAAAAATAGATAAGGAAGCCAAAGTTCATCAATTTGATGACGATTCTCTAGTGTACATTTCTGGAAACAGTTGTAAAGATTTTGTAAATAAATTTAATTGTGAACTTGTAAAACTGGCTGTACTTCAATAACTTAAGTCTAAATGCTAAAAAAACCAAATGAATGTATATAGGGAATAAAAGTGAAAACTGTAATATAATTGTAGCTAATGATGTTGATTGTTTTAAGTACTTAGGTGTTATTACTGACAGTGAATTAAAAATTAATAAATATGGAGAGCATATTAAAAAGAAATTAGCAAAAAAAGTTTGCAGTAATTTGTAAATTAAGAAAGGTTTTGTACCTTAAAGAAAACAAAACTGTTTTTATATTAATTGTAGTCCCTCATGTACGTTTTTGTTATTCCTTGCTATTTTGTGTAAGTGGAAGTACTATTAAAACCTTAGCAGTGATATGTAATAAGGGCTATTTTAAATGAGAGCAAGTATTGTACGATTAAGGATATGCTAAATAAAGTAGAAGTGTTAAGGACCAAATTTTGTATGATGTTTTAGTTTTTCTTCATAAAATAGATAAGGGACAATTGCCAGTTTATTTCAATATTTTTATAAAAAGAAATTCAGATGTTACATACAAAATTTTTATATGGACCACTTAATGGCCAAAAGTCAGAAATAGAATATTTAATTTAAATACGCTTCGTCCCCCCACTTTAGGGACCTCCTCAGTTAACTAAAATATTACGAAAAACTGCAACGTTTGGGACCGAAATCTTAACCTTTAACCAGAATTAACGCCCGTGGAAACTTAAAATTACACACGTAATTAACGACCCGTATAACAGGGACATTCACAACAGTACTTAAATTTTGAAGCGAGCAGACGTTTTCGATTAACAGTTGTGATAATTTAGAATGAAAACAACTTAATGTCTCCATTTTTTTACAAATTTGTTGATTCTTTATTATCTTATGTGTTTTAAAAAAACATAAAAATGTTCTCATAATGTTGTTTATAAAAAGTTAATTAATTTGTATTGCCCATACTAAGCTGTATTTGTTAGCTAGAATTGTTGTTGTTGTATTCAGTCCTAAGACTGGTCTGATGCAACTCTCCATATAAACCTATCCTGAGCAAGCCATTTCATTTCCGCATCCCACATCCTCCCTAATCTGCTTAGTGTATTCCATCCTTATCCTCCCTCTTCCGTTCTTACCCCACACACTTCCTAATGCTAATTTTAGAGGAGCCTCATGTCTTAAAACGTGGCCTATTAATCTATCCCTTCTCTTGGTCAACGTCGTCCATATTTTTTTCTCCTCTCTGTTAGTTACGTAGAAATGAAAGGCCTTGCGCAGAATAAGTTAGCACGGAGGATTGCATCTGACCAGTCTTAGGACTGGATACAACAACACTAGGTTTAGTTAATTATTCGTCAAGGAAATGGGCCCAGCGCAAAGGATGATGACGAATGAAAAATTTAAAAGAAAGAAGATAAATCGAGGCAAATATAAAGAATTGAAATCAATTGGAGGATTTCTTTTGGATTTTTTATAGTATACGAAAAATTAAGTATCAGATAAGACAACTTAAAGGAAGAAGAATAAGATTAAACCCAACATTTCCAACAATAAAAACTCCGTTCGATATTTGGAAAATGAATTATAGTTCCCTTAAAAGAGTCTATTGGCTCCAGTTTTGCGTGATTTTAAGATGTAAAACTTTGGATTAAAAATTGCCAACTGCTGCAAACTTCAAAAAGTAAAGAAAACTGTAAGGGTTTAAAAACTTTTTTACTGGAGAATAAGGTAAACTTTGTGAGATCTCTTCACATCTTTGCATTTGGTATTTTTTAGGTTGGTGCGGAATGTTACACAAATTATAGAAATATGAAATTAACTGCCACTTAACTATTCCTAGGTTTAGAAAGTAGAGTTCTGCTGGCTTGATGTTCCTATGTAGTTCATTTGCCGGATGTTTTCACTTACTGGCCTGATGCCGGTTTGCGCGAGATTTTCGGGAAATTAAAAGTTCAACGCACACTTTGGTAGACGCTTCTTTAGGGATTGATCAAGGTTCGTAGTCGTCACCTGGCAATGCACAAGAGTGGAATGCACGTTTCCGCTGCATTGACGAAGTTCCGGTGGGTGCTGTGAATGCAAGGCCACGGCACGCCACGTTCTTACCGTTACATTCCTCGTTGCGGAACCACTGACACAGGCAGGGTCACCAAGGACTGTCCACTCAAAACTACCTAGGGCCAATGCTACCCTAATATTCACACCACGCACGTCTGTTCGTATGAAACTACTTATAAAGTTTGCATAGATTTGGCCAATTTCAACTTGACACTTAAAACTACAGCAATACTTGCAGAATCATTAATAATAAAATTAAGTGGGCATCAGACAAGGTGTAGTGACCAATCAACAGGTGAAAAGTCTGACCAACCAAGAAACTGACTCACAAAACAGAGAACACAGTGTGCATCAGTGACAACATCAGATTATAATACAAACGAATGGCGTCCTACAAGGGTATCAATCAGTCCCATCTTGTTCAATATAGTTACACACTTCTTAAAACAGCAGGTGAAGGGCATCTCGATCTACATCTATGCTGACGATATGGTGGTAGGATCACTCATAAAGGACAAAAAAACAATGATGGATCTTGAAACGTGGTTGAAAAAAACATCAGCACTAACAGACCCCACCAGATGACCTTCCGCAAAAGAGGGAGAGAAATGGGGGAATACAACATATTGTCTAAGCAGGAAGCACAGAAAACAGTTGACTTATACAAATACCTTGGCCTAACCTTATAGACAACAATGAAATCATTCTGAATAAAGATCAGGAGAATTAGCTAGTCATGTGTTAAGACGTTGTACAGTGGACAACTCCGTCCATACTGTAATTAGGGGTAGACAGCAGCTCATTTTACTCCTGGCTTTGTTGAGACAAGTTGGTAGTGTAAAAGATATTCTGAAAATATTGGAGTTAGCGTATGTTGCACATCAAGAAATGCATCCTTAAAATATAATAGATAATAAGTATAGCGTACATTAAAAAGATGTCGTCGCGGTCCCCATATACTGTTCTTATGTTCTTAACATTGATAATAGCATTTCGCCAGACTTGTTGGAGGAGAAGTACTACAGAAACTACAATACTCCCCTTCCCCTTCTCTTTTCCCTATTGCGCATGTAAACACACCATGTAGAATGTAATGAACTGTACATGTGAATGTCAGAACAACAGCTGCAATTAAATCCATGTATGAGGACATAATACTGAAAAAAAAATTCTTAAACTCTGTAATGGATCTGTCTAATAGCAAAATATTGCCAACTCTAACTTATGGCATTGAACTACTATGGGACAAACTCTTAACAATGGATCAAAGATCAATGAAGAATCTAAAAGCTCAAATCAGTCCTCAGAATATTCAATACATGTCCTCGAGGCTTTGGTATGAATTAGCAAAGGAACCCTTCCTTATGGAGGACCTGCACATCAAGATGGACCTCACATACACAAAGAATTGGAAAAAGAAAACAAATGACGAGTGACATATTGCCAGAGTTTTAGACCACTGAAACTATTTTGAATAGATCGTGGACAGATTCAAACCAACAGCTATGACATTTTGTAACGTTGTTGGCAGCACAGAGCTACCACATATAATTTTTTTGCTATTGTTAAAACTAGAGAACCAACATGAGTTACCACATAATATACCATTGATAATATACAAATGCAACCAATAAATCTGAACCTCTTAACAAGCCAGAATACAAACGTGTCCCAAAAATTAAATCAATAAGTGAGAAGTAAACCAAACTACCACAACCTTGAATATACTTTTGAATCATGATACAATCATCTCAGTGTTCACTGTACTGTAGTGTAGTTAGCAAGCCAGCAAAAATCAGGTTGTAATAATGTAGTTTTCTCTTATTTTGATTACCAAAACCCTTTAACTCTTCTTTAGTATAGTTGTATCGTAGCTACAAAAATCAAGTTGATATCTTAGTTATGTAGATGAAGGAACTCAAACTGTTTTAAAATAATTACTGTATAAATGACAAATGGAAACTATACTAAGAAGTAGAATACATGAAAACCCAACCAAATATTTTTTAAAAAAATCATGTTTGTGTTATTCAACCAAGAAACATTAAGAATTGATTCTTGGAAATGCAATTTAATAATTTAATAAACACAGTATTTGAAAAAATTATATAACTGGCTGCAGAGGAGTTAAAGTTCTTTAGATATAAAGTTGTAAATATTATTTTATGGAAGATTAGAAGTAGGCAGTTGCCATAAAAAGAAATGTTCTTGCCATATTTTCCAGGTGGCATTTAAATAAGGAAATCCATGTCATCAAGATTAAACAGATCATACAACTGGGTGTCTGAGTTTACAATCAGTATGATGAAAATTCTTTTAAATGTCAGCTTCTCACTATAATAAGGTTTCATTCTCAAAACTATCTTCTAAAATACAGAAAGTCAAGAAACCAATTTAAGCTCCTATGCACAAGAAGTATAAAATTTTTGATTATATTTTTATCTGTACTTACCAGGCACAACTTCCCCATTGAATTTCATGTCCACAATGTGTGTCAGAACCTCATGTGGAACAAATGAGGCAAGAAACCTCTGATTTCCCAGGTTACGGACGAAACTAGTCACATGGCCACCATTAACAAGAATTTCCAAATTGCCTGATCCAGCACACGAACCATCAACTACAAACAAAAATATTAAATTTAAGATATACATGCAAAAATTAAATTGGCCAATTGACATGAAAAACAATATTAATAGGTCTTTCAATTTGTTTGAATTTTATATATTAAATACTATTTTGAATAAATTATTCCACTACTAATTCAATTTGTGTCCATTTATGAAGGATAGCATACTTACTTTCAAACTCTACTGGCTGACCAAGCACACCATTAGGAATACGACCAACTTGTATAGCTCGAGCATTGTAAGCATGAGTCCTGGAAGGAAGCATTATAAAATCTGGTAATGACAATTCTAAAAAAGAAATATTAGAATGAAAGTTTTGTTATCTAAGCATTATCAGAAAAATTACCTAAATGGAGCTCCTACAACACGCTGATCATGGATGCGGATATCAATCAAGTGTTCACCAATCTCTGTGGCGGTGAAATCGACACTCATTCTATCACCAGTTCTGAAAAGTTTCACTGGTAGACTACGCCTTGATGGAGCTGTAAGAAGTGTATTTAAAAATTCTTTATCAATTAAATGAAAATTATTTGTGCTTCTTATTTTAATATGTGATATAAATATCGATAAGGACACAAACACATAATGTGCACTTCTTCTGATGGAAAAGACTGCCGTCACTAAAAATTTATATTTTGTCTTTTCTAGCATGGTGCTCAATTTCAGGTAAACCATTGACTGTATCTCTTCCTTTTCCATAATTCCTATATATTTCAACACTATTTACATTTTATGAGCATGAGGGTGACATCTCCCTCCTCAAAAATTTAAATTACATATTTTATTCAATACGATGACTGTTTTCAACTTTCTCTCTCTCTCTTTTTCCTATCCATATAAAAGTTTATGATAATTCCACATTATTATTATTTTCTCTATACAAAATAGTTTTATGTAGCTCTGGATCACACTCTTTAGCTCACAGTCTTTATCTGATCGGAAATTTCCTTTCACCTCCATTATACTTTCCATCAGTGAGAGGGAAATGGTAAATACATTCAAGCATAGCATATATTACAATAATAAATAACTACCATAATTCACTTAACAAAAAAGACAAACTTTTGTTAATAAGGTGTATATACTGTTTTATACAAATATTACCTGTTACAGAAACAGATACATCAGAGAGGTCCACATTTGCGTCAGGAAATTCTACACTGAATGAGGCTTGGCGATTGACAGGGACCAGTTTCAGGGCATCCCCAGTAATTGTGGCTGCAACAGTGCTTGAAGCGATGGGTGAACTGCGGCTCCCTGAATAACAAATGTCTTATAGCAAATGATGTGTAAAATCCTCCAAAAACAGAAAAAAGTGAAATACCTCCAGTAAGTAGATTGTTGCTGGGACGCTGGCTATTTAAGATTGTGTTGTGGTATGTGCTAGCACTCAGAGGGGAGGCAACCCGGAAACGGCTGTGAGTTGCATCAACTTCATCTATGGAGCTGGAGATGTTTGTGGAGTGTTGCTGATGAACGGATGTCGCATGACTTGCCTCTTGGTGTGCAAAACCTGGCAAAAATAGTTATGTCACATGGGAACATGGGGGTACTTTGAACTATGAATTAAATTCTTTTTGCATTCACAAACCTACTTTATAAGGTCTTAGTTCCCACTCCTATATCAGTACCAGCCCTGTTTATTCAATAAAAATAAAATCATACAACCTAAGAAAATCAGAAAGTTTATTTTCTCATAAATTGACATTTTTATTGAAATTGTTGATACTGAAAAGTCCAAATAAGTATTTTCAGTTTCAGGGAATCACCTTGCAGATTACACAATCAGAACTTCAACATACAACAACTATATATAAAGTATGATTTTTAATCCTTGTGTTCAAATATACATATAGTTATTATGTGAACATAATACAATTTCGAAACAAAAACAAGTGCAACATCTACTTTTGTGAGGAATAAACCATATTCCATATCATTAGTAAATTACCCCATTTGTTTAGTAATATTTATCAGTGTATTATTTCCAACATATCACCATATCAGCATGTAAGTGCAAAGTGGTAAAACATTCTTACAAAATTCACTATCAATTTTAACACACAAAGGATTCCTCAATTATAATATAACATTTGAATGATTGAAAATGGACCCCAAAAGACATAATTGTGGGATTGGAACACCAATAAATATGTGAATGAAAATAATGAGTGGCTTCTCTATGTAACATAAAAAAATACACATTTCATAAATACAAAGTATAATCTGCACATACATTTCCATACTGCCTTAATAATAATAATAAATACTGTATAGTCAATTCAAATAAAACATTAATGAAAGGATACAACTAGGATGCATGAATATACTGTACTTACTTGATGTATTCTCTGACTTTGAAGCGAGGTTTGCCAAGGATTCGAGGCTACCATATGACAAAAGAGACTTAGTTTTAGCAATGGCGTCCCACGAGTCTGCTCTCGAGTTGAGCCCACCTAACATTGCTGATACTGAAAATGTTAAAGAGACAAAAGCCGTGCCATTACTGGGTGAAATGTTAATGTTGTTATGAAAAGAAAACGTTAGAGATTAAATGTTACAAAGGTTTCTCCTCTAATAATTAATTTGTAATTCTGCTTCAACCACAGCAATTTATAATGAACATTAACAACTTGCACCCAAATGTTGTTGTACCTTCACCTGTCCATGCAATAAGTATGAGTCCCAAATTAATTTCATTGTACAGAATTGATTTGAGTTGGCTA
This sequence comes from Eucriotettix oculatus, assembly GCA_034510155.1. Lineage (NCBI taxonomy): Eukaryota > Metazoa > Arthropoda > Insecta > Orthoptera > Tetrigidae > Eucriotettix > Eucriotettix oculatus. The sequence goes on from CM067379.1 coordinate 18,311,300, forward strand.
TAAATAGAGCTATCCACATTACCACACTATATCCTCCCCACCAAACAAAATAATAATTTCATCATTTTTACAATTTGACAACTTCTTTTCAATCAATTTCATGATAAATTTTTTGTCATTACATGTCAGATTTAATAATGTGGTTGAAATTATTTGTTATAAAAAGACAACTAACAAAACATGATAATACAAATTTCTAAATATTCATTTAAACTAGACGAATCAATTTTGTTTCACAAGTTAAATTATTGTACATCATTAATTGAAGTAGTTGGAAAATTTATTTAATCTGATGATACAAGCTTTATTTTTGTATATTACATAATTGTTTAATGCCTTCTTTAAAATAAATACATAGAAATTACTTAATTCTCAATTATGAAACCAGAAAATGTTCACTAATTTTGCCTGACCTCTGACATTTGAAGATGTGTCAACAGCACCCTTGTTGTCTTCGAGCAGGTCTAGAGAACCCCTGCGCATGCGATTGCTCTCAAAATGCCTGCTGTGGCTCTCATAGTGAGCAGCACTTCCATTTTGCAGAGTTGGGCTGTGGATAGGACTCTTGAATGTCTGAGGGCTCTGTCTAGGACTGCTTTTGTATGGTGTAGGGCTGTGGGATGGACTGTTCACCGAAACCTATTATGTACAAACAATAACACTTCAAGCTAAGGCCATTTATTGAAGTAACACTGTAAATACTTAGAAGGATAATCTTGAATAAAAATAAATTAGCCAATACTATGACAAAACATTCCTGACATTTACCCATGATAAAGACAGTTATTTATGCAACCATTTTGAAATTACCAAGCAAAACATGTAAAACCCGGGTATATCTAAGGAAACTAAAAGTTAATGACTGTAGAGTTTAAATAAACAAAATGCAGACACAAGCAGCTACCCTTAAAGTTAAGTTGTACAATCTTCCTATACCATGTGCCAAAAATATTTTTTTTAAGTACCAAGAACAATGGAAATAGAAGTCATTGTCAAGTTGACAAGTTTATTAAACAGTGGAAAATTTTTCAACTAAATAGAGGTTATATTGGAAAGGAAAGAAAAGTCATAATACATTTGATTCTGCAATAATCCTCTATTAAAAAAATATTACTGATCTCAGACTTCTGAAAAACTTAAGTGGTTTTGAAAGTAAAGATGTAATCGAACATGTAAACAGAAAACTGGCAAGGTGTTTTTGGAATTAAAATGTACAAAATTTAATACCTGCTGAAATGTGAATATGATGAAAAGTGCTTAATCATTGAAATTAGGAGTTAGTAGAAAGACAAACTTACCTTTAAAGTGGGACTAGAGCTGGTGGCTGGCTTGTAGATGGGACTAAACGCTGGTTTGGTAAAAGCTGAAGGACTGCTATGGCTTGGGCTCATCTTTTCTCTATAGAGAGGACTGCCTACTGGACTGGGGGAATTGCGTATGACTGGACTTGGCCCACGTCCATTGAGGAGGCCTCTAGATGGGGAACTCACACGGTCCTCTGATATGTGGGTTCGGCTCATACGTTGGTCTAAAGATGCTCGGCTGGTTTCTGAAATATCAAGAAATCAAATATTTCAAGTTAAAATGGGTGCATAAATTTTTATAGCCACCATGAACAAAAAATTAAATTGTTGTGTAAAAAATATATTTCTTTCAATTTAATAAATTAAAAAGGAACATTTTATAAATTATAAATAAGATATGTTATTTTTTTTGTAAACTTGTATATAATACTCTCAGTAAAAAAATCAGACACATAAAATATGAAAAATGTTTACATAATCACATATAATTCAGAATTTTTTTCCATAGGTTCAAATAGGTAGTTGAACAGTACATTTTCCTTAGTATTATTCATCTTAAATCAGTAACAAGAGATTTACAGTGTGTCAGATATATTGTACCAACTGTTACAAGTTTAGTAGGATTTGTTAAAAATATTATTATTTACTGAAGGTATATAAAATATGTACAATGTTAATCTAAAATACTATTACTCTCTTTGTTTGGTTTTACAATTTCACAGTTTCTAATTTCAAGAGACACTAACAGCTGGACAGCAAACAATATTTATTACCATAATATTTACCTTCGCTGTAATAGTTGTCAGGCCTTTGTCGGATAGATTGCATGGCGGGAGTCACTTTCACATGTGGTGGTGAAATCTGAGGAGACCAACCATGTTCCCTGTCATCTGACCAGAACAAGGAGCTGAATAAGGGCTGCACTTTGACATCACTGTGTAACCATTACTACACATATCAACATCCGTCCTACCTGTTCTCACGTACAATGAGGTCCCCAACTGACGCTTTCGCCAAGGTGGCTCATCTGCTTGGACCTGATATCTACTAGGTGAACTGTATCTTGAACCACCAAACCGACTGCTACCAACTGAGTTAAATACAGGTTGTTAGTTATTAGTAGAAATTAGTTCTACTACCTATTAATGGTTTAATATTAACAAAAATATGTTTAGTAAGTTAAAATTTAATTGGACTGTAGTAAGATCAGTTTGTTAACTGGTTTAATTGAAAAGCTTCAAAAGTAATATTTCAATTTCAGGATTCTAATCTGTAAACAATTATTATTCATAGCCTCAGAAAATTACAAGTGTGATCGATTTCTAGCTAACATGAATCAACAAAGTAAAGCTCCAATACTACTCAAAGACAAAATTTATCTTTCATGCTATTATGTATTTATAAGCATGTTTATATGTGTACAGCAGTTGGCTCACCTTAAATTGATAGTAAGCATTGACTGGCAGGAAAATCACAGTTTTGAGAGTCTAAGCTTCCTTCTTCAGACTGTGTATGTATGAAAGTCATAGTAGCAACCCTCAGGACATTCAGAAATATAATATTTGAAGAAGGGAGCTTAGACTCTTGAAATTTCATGCTCTCCTGTGTCCTGGCCAGTTGACACCTATGTGAGGTAAGTCAACTGCTGTTTTCTGTCTCTCTTTCCTATTCAAATTAAGTAACTATTTATACTTTATCAACATATCTTTCCTTACTTCATATATATACTTACATATAAGTTATTGTAAACAAACTAATAAACTGCAAAAATTTGAAATTTTTTCAATTAAGAAATATTACTTTGATTTGTAATTGAAGTCTTCGGCTTAATTTCTTGACACAAATATTCTATGACAATAAGCCTTAGTTAGCTGGTCAATCAAAAACACTTCATATTTAACTACCTTGAGTTGACCTTTCCTTCCAGGACTCATTGTAGGAAGTATGATGTTTGCCAGTTGGAGAAGCCGATTTGTCTCTACTGGAGCGCTGACTGCCCGCTCGCAAACTATATGGAGATCCTATACAGAAAAACATTCAAATATGATAACTTTAAGTGATGTTAATTTTTGTGAGAATAGAAACTTTGAAGGAAAATTAAAACAATTTTATACAGTTCAACATGACTAAAAGGAGCCTGTATAGAATTTTTTTTTCTTTCAAAATAAAATGAGAATTAAATTTTTACCACCTTTGTGTTTGTTTTAAAAGATATTAATATACAAATTAACTAAGTTTTAAAACAAAACTGTTCCATTCACCAAGTTGCTTCAATAAGGTTGAAAATGTATTTGTATTATACTATTTCAGTAAATATTTTACCAAATATTGTAATACTGAAAAATTTGCTGGCAAAGGATAAGTTATTGAAAAATAGAATAATACCACTTGTTTGACAAAGGGTTACTGATCAATACAATGTTTCTGAATCTTTGTGAAAAAATTGAAGTCATAATTTATATTAGAATTTTATAGCTAGATTTGATGTTTGATACATTCAATAGTCTGATTTTAAACAATTACCTTTGACATCAGATCCGTTGAAGTATACATAAATACGATGTTTTCCATGCTGAGGAGTGAATGAAACTCTATACATAGAACCTCCCAAACTCTCCATTCTATGAGGGATTGAACGCCCACTACATACAATATCCAAACAAATATCCCCCAAACCACCAGTTCCAGTGGCGTCAACAGTGAAGCTGAATGGTTGTCCTGGGTTAGCTCCTTCCAAGCCGCGAAGCTGTTCAAATAACATTATGGAGTAAATTAAATTAAAATAATAAACAGAAAAATAAAGAGTAAACAATAAAAATACCAGAAAGCATATTTAAAACTTTCACAGAATATGGCTCTGAGGCAGGCATATGTATATTGTTTAGTTTACTAACCTTGACTGCATTTGGGTCAAACACAAAGCATGTGAAGGGTCCTCCCTGAATGTGCTCTCCACCATGTGTTACTGCTATGCTCCATTCTCCAGTCTCATCTGGTTGGAAAGTGGCTGTGTAGACCCCGTCTGTCTCTTGCACAGGACAGGCAAGTTTTCGTCCAGTTGGAGATCTGGCCGTTACATCAATTTCTCTGCTACTTGCACCATTGGAGTTTATCTGAGTGTTAGAATTGGTTCACATTTTTTTTACTCTTGTAAATAAAGTTCACAGATTTATGATATCTAATTGAAATTTTTATACAAATAAATTAAAATATCAGTTGCAACACTGAACAAACTTCTGAAGCAAGAGGAACAAAATTAAATATAATTACCAGAACTTCAACTATAGAACCAATAGCACAAGGATCCATTCCTGGAAATGATATCTTTGTAAGTTCTGGAGCTGCTCTCATGTTAAATGGACAGCCTCGCACAACTTCCCCTTCATTATATACAACAATCTACAAAAAGAAGTATTAAACACCATATTACTGAATCACTTACATAATAATACAAAATTAATCTATATTTGATATGAAAGAAAACTATTAAGGAATTTCTAATTAGCTATAATTGTAAAAACAATTGAATATAACTGGCTTGCTCATTTCAATAAAAAAATACAAAAGCTGTTATACTACTTTACCTTGTGCATACCAACTTCTGTAGGAATATATGTACCCTTCCCTCCATTTGAATTCAGGTTGAGACGACAGTCAACTTTCCCTGAAGGCCCAATTATTTCTACTTTGATTTCCTTTGGGTCGACATCTTTCGACAGAAAGTCTATTTTGAATGTAGTCTGGTGGAACAATATTTTTTTAATTAATTTTTCAAACAATAATATAATTTTGAATATCTGTAAAAGTTTATGATTCACTACAAATAAAAATGATTATGGTATGCATACCTAACAATAAATTAATAACTTTAAAGGTAAATCAGAAATTACTGTGTTTATTAACTCAGCAATGCACATATAAATATACCAAAATAATAATTATGAGATGCAATATAGATTCTTTTATGCAACTTCGAAGACTTTCGAGGTTTTTGAAGTTGTTCCTCATGTTAGTTATTAAATTATTGCTCTTCCACAAATTAGAAGTTACAGCTACAAATTGAATGTATATTCTGAATATTTTCTAACCAGTTTGTTGACTCTGGTAGTGGTATGTTCACAAGATGCAGAGACTCTGTCGCCAGGTTTCTGACGGGGCTGGATCCACTGGAAGTGGGCAGCATAAGCCATCACACCCAGATGTTCCACATTTCTGTCAGCCATATCCTTTGCTTTAAGCAGAGGTTCAACACCAAGTTTCTCACCTCCTTTAATTCCTACAATGAAAATTTGGAATTGCCCTCAAAATCAAAGAAAATATAGGAAGATAAATCAAGATGTATGATTGTATTCTATAAATACGAGCTGACCAAGTTACCAGGTTATGTGTAAATATTGTCTAGTACAGTAGGCTCTTGATTATCTATGGTAATGGTGGGGAGAATTTGTGTGGTTAGTCAAAAACAGAACAATGTTAATTTTTGGCTTTATGAAATCCTATATAAGCATTACTGCTGTGATGCAGGCCAATGCTCGTAATTATAAAACTTCTCTAGTGTGGTACATAGCCTTTTTCTATAGTAGATTTATAGATGAAGTGAATTGTAACTTTGATTGTACTAATACCTGAATGGTGAAATATTCAAGGACCAGTCACAATGATAATTAAAAGCAGCAATTAGTTCAGATCTTTCTCATGTGGAAACTTATTTTTCAACACAACTGAACTGCACTACTTTATACTTTTCTAATACCCAACTAAAGAATATAGCTCTGAGACTGACAGGATCATTCTCTTCTCTTAACAGAACTCTCCACCCCCCTACTACAGATTGGAAGATGCCTGTGTTTGCTCTGGCAGTATCTTTGCTGGTCCCTTTATTTCTCTGAAAAATGCAGTACTTTGTTGAGCCACAAAGCGATTCTACCATGCACAGATAATTAAGAGTTTTCTGTACTGCTTAATTACATTGAAAGCAAATTTATAATATACCTATCATCTGAAAATGACAGCTGTATTATTACAATCATCCCACAATGAAAGGTAAATGTTTGGTGTAAAAGGTGAAAGTATACACTGAGCAATGACATTGTCAGCAGAATGGAAAACTATAAAACTCTAAAAATGTCCAAAAAATCCTCACCCTTATTTTGGTTACTTTCCCAGCTGTTGGGATCTGTGGAGAGGCTTTCATAGCCAGGAATTGGTCCACCAAGAGACCTGATGAGGCTGCACAAAACTGTTCCATCATTCCAATCTCTCTGTAAGTTTTATAATATAAATTATGAAACAAATAGGAATGCTGATAAAAGCAATCTAATACTCTCATGTAGTTTACTAATAAAGAGCAATATTTAGTGTTTTATAAACTTTATCAGTTCTTTCACCTGAAAAAAAAATATTTTTTCTAGTCTTTGTCTGTTCTCTGTCCTTTATGCCTTCTCTATTTTACTTTGTTGTGATAATGAATAGGATTGTACTGTTTATTATAGTTTATTGAGACAAACATATACAAGAGACTATGTGAACCATCACAGAATGGCAATGCTAGATGGCAACCTCACAACTGAGTATCTCTACACTCCCATAGTTCTCTTGAATCCCTCTAGAAGCTATATTTCTGGCAGTTAACCTGAAAGAGATGTTGAGAAAACCCTAGAAAACCTGCATTGGGTGTACTGGGCAGAACTATTCTCATCATTCATCATTTGTTGTCCAAACATATGGTGTACTATATCTTCTTGTGGAGGCCAGCACCTCTGAAAAATATGTTTCCTGCCTAACAAGGAGGCAGCAGTTCTAAATTCCACTACAACTTTTTCATATCTTTGAAATATATATATTGTGTGAACCACTATAAAATGTCATAATTTAAAGGATATAGTGTGCTAATATAATGCTAGTGATATTACATGTTATCATATTGAGCTGTACAGAATAATTTTATAAATTTGAATAGAGTATTCCATTATGATGAGAATAAGGAAACACAATAATGCTTCCAATAGACAAATATGACTTGTATAAGAAGTTAAAATAAAATAACATAGAACCCATAGTTGATGACTCACAGTAAAGTTGGAGACATGAAGTTCAGGAATCTGGCTGTTGACCCAACGAAGAGTTGCATGATACCCAGGGCTGTCTTCTTTCATAAAATATGACAGGTATGTCATTCCAGAAAGCTCATCCAAGAATGGAGAAGCAAGGTATTCTGGCTCCAAGACCATGGGGATTTGGAATTCTCTACGTGCAATCTCCATCGCATTTCGACAATTATTGACACTGAAAAAATCGCGAAAATTTAATTTCAAATAATAATTTACAATTAAAAATTATACAGTATATAATTCTCGATGGCATAAATGCTATGGAATTAATGAAAAGTACTTCTATTAAATTTCAATTAATTTTTGACAACTTAAAATTTTCACCTATCTCTTGGATTGAGACTCCTCCAGTGAGGGAAAAGTCCTGGCCTGCAATAGTCTAGGAGGGCGCTTAAGTAAATTCCAGTGTTCCAGTCTGTGGTGAAGTTGCTGATGCGACATTCTGGCAGCACAGCCTAAAATACACAAAGAAGATTTAAGAGATATTTATGACCTCACAAATGAGTTCATAAGCAAATTTTAACAGCTACAGTGCTGCAGCTTAGTACTATAATGATCTAAACCACCTATCTCACACTGTATGGACAGCAGGACATGCGGTGCAACTAAGATCTCTAGCACAAAGCTTTAAGTTTCTGAGCATACTCTTTAGGAAACAAGAAACTAGTGGATGGAAAGGGAAAAACAAGGTGAACATCAATTGTATCCATATTTATGGCCCTATTTATATTGAAACAATGCTAATTACATTTATTTTTCCAATATCAAAATGAATTGAATTGGTATCTTATGACAGAATAAATTATCACCACAATGTAGTCAAATGTAAGATACACAATTGTGTTTTTAATCACAACTCTGACATAAATCTACCTTCAACAAAGTAAAGAAATTCATTGCATCAGGAACAACATTGGTATAAGAGGAAAATAGGAAGAAAAAAAATTCTAAATGCATTATGAAACTATTATGACCAGATGAACTTTAAAAAAAAAATACCAATTGTGTACTCTGTTGTCATTCTCAGCTCAATAAGCAGCATGCAACATTATGTGTTCCTAATAAAGCACAACTTTGAACAAGGAAATTACCTGACTGTAATATTGGTAAATCATAAATTTGTACAATTTTTTAGCTTCCCTTAATATCTGTTTAAGTAGTTGTAATTTCTGGAAACAATAAATTTCTACATCATCAAATATTGTCAATATTTTGAGGAAGTTATAGTTTTAATAATAAGTCATGACAGCAAAACAATCACCAAAATATTTCACGAAATTCAATAATGATATATTTTGTCTGTAATAAACTAAACTGGAGAATATTTATTTGTCTTAAGATATATAATGCAACTTGTCCCAGTCTCAATTCTACAGTATTTTATGTAAAATTAATTCCTAATGTTCACAAACAGTATGTGATCCTGAAATGGAGAGGAGTTATAAAAGTACCTGAAATGTACATGTTATAGATTTTATTCTAGTAATAAACAAAGGGGTACACAAGCAGTCTACAAGCATCAATTTCTATACTGTTATGAAGTAGTTCACTCGCTTTCAAAATGAACAGTAAATCTTTACATACTTTTTGTGCACAGTTTTTACATAATTGTCTAACGTAGTGACAACTGGAATCAACATTATGTTTCTATGTTCAATCTTTCTGAAAACCAGAAAAAAATTTAATGTAAAACGTAATACGAAATTTCTCCATTCTTACATTTAAAGTGAGCAAATGAAATGACAAATGGAACAAGCTTAATAATATGGTGTGTCTGTTACATATGACCTACACATCAGGAAAAGTAAACACAAATAAGTCTAATAAATACAGAACTTTTTAAATTGCAGGGATGCTGTTAATTTTTTAAAATTATTATTAATTCTCCCTTATTTGAGAATGCCATTAGTAAATAATTATACATATATATAATTAAAACAATTAATACGTACAGGAAAAAAAGATAGAATGTTCGTGACATACCTGAAGTCAACAGATGGCAGGCACCATGTAGGGGTTTTAAGTTCTAAATTTATGGAAGCACTGCCCACTTCATCAGAATGTTAGGAAGGCATTGCCAGTGATCAGCTGGCAAATGACATTCACTGGAAATATCTTCCTAACATTCTGATGAAGGGGACGGTGCCTCTGAAAATTATAAGAACCCCAAATCTTACATGGAGTCTGCCATCTGTAAACCTCAAGTAAGTCACCTACTTTCTATCTCTTTTACCTTTCATTATTATATGTATATATATATATATATACATGCTTATTTACTGGCATTCTTAAATCAGTGAGAGAATTAATAATATATAGGCTGTTTATTGTTCCACAACAAATTCTCCAGATATAAGATGTAAAATATAACCATACAAAATCATTACTTCAGAATTTTTCAAGCTTACCTTCAACCAAGCCAACATCAGTTTTTTGGGGGGGAACTTCGATCTACCAATCTGGTAACGAACAATAAGTGACCATATTAACCCCAGAATCAGCTTCAAGTTTCCATTAACGATATCAACATTTCCTGAAAATAAAATTAATGAATGAAAAATTGATTAGGTATTGTTCAAATAATTAAAAGCCTTACCATTCATAAAATATTGGCAGTAAATATAGTAACAAAGCAGTCAACACTGGTGAATTATTGTAAAAAATTACGAACTAATAATACTTCAAAAGAACACACTATTTAACTCAAATGATGTTCTAATAAGTGAAACTTTTTTGACCATATTTTCTACAACATACTGCAAGGAGAAGAAATAAAAACCCTACACTTTGCTAATATTGTAGTATTAGGGGAGCCAGAAGAAGACTTGGAACACATAATAAATGGCATGAACGTGGTCCTGGAGAAAGAGTTCAACATGAGGATTAATAGAGGGAAAACCAAGGTAATGAAGTATAGTATGGGAAACAGTGGAATAACAAAGGCTGTTAGATTGGAAAGGGATAATTTTAAAGAAGTTAAGGAATTCTGCTACTTGGGTAGCATAATAACTAAGAGCAGGAAAGGAAGAGGAATTTCCTTACGTCTAATATAAGTATATAGCCTTTGAAATGTGGTAGTATAGGCGAATGCTGAAAATCCGATGGGTGGATAGAATTACAACGAGGAAGTTCTAAACAGAATAGAGGAAAAGCAAACAATATGGAGGACGTTGACTAAGGGAAGGAATAGATTAATAGGCAATGTTTTAAGACACGAGGGTCTTGTAAAATTAGCATTAGAGGGAAGTGTGTGGGGTAAGAACAGAAGAGGGAGGAAAATGATGGAATATGCTAAGCAGATTATGGAGGATGCAAGTTATAAGGAAATGAAAAAGCTTGCACAAGAAAGGTTAGCATAGAGGTTGCATCAGACCAGCTTAGGACTGAATACCACAACAACTACTACAGCTGTTTCTTCGTGCTGTTGTAGTTTTCAGGCCTTAGACTGGTCTGAAGCGAACTCTCCATGATAACCTATTTCTACATTGTGGATTTGTGCTTGATCTTTAATTTATGTACACCACTGCCAATGCATATATATTTATTTGTAATCAGTCAATCTAACACTCTTGTTTAAATCAGTCCATTGTCACAAGGCCATATTCAGCCAGTCGTGGACTGGAAGCTGATGACCAGTGAGTGCCCCATGGACATCATTACAAAGTAAAGAAGAAAAGTAATGTATATTGACAAAACAAATAACATGGATGCTTTTTTTATTTTAAGTGGCTGAAGAATGCAACTTGTTCAGGTCAGAATGGAGTGTCATTTTAAAACCTTGATATAAAAACAGATTCTAGTTCTTGGTCGTCTTCCCCAGATATATAGCCGACATTTTCTGTTACTCATGAATGCATATTGTATAGCAGCCATCGCTATTGAGGACAGGGTAGGCAGGGTTTCCTACGCCCTTCCTGTCGTTCGTAACAGCCGAGTTCCGCATCTAATTTCACGCGCCGTGAAACCGCAAAAGGACCAGAACGGACGCTCTCCTGGCCGTGTTATTCAATTAAGACCTTTCCCATTAGCCTTGGGCCTCTACGGGTGTCCCGATCTTCCAGATATGGTCCCTAATACACAAGCAACTCGAAGACATGCCGGTAAAACAGCATTAGTCGAAATCAAGTTAGGAAATTATTTTTCAAATGTTCTTAAAACAGTCGTGGTTTTCCTCTTGCTCCCTGTAGCAGATTTTTACATCACAACATTACATAGCTTCTCTGATCATTTTATCTTGCACTGTATTTTCTATTCTCCGCCATATAAGAAGTCACTAAAATTGACCACACATCAAGTTTCACCACACAATTATTTATGACAAGAAAGTGGCTTTGTTGAGGACGTGTACTGTATTTTTTTTGACAACACCCTCCTGACCAAAAGGGAGCTATGGTCATGTAATTATATTTCTTCCGAACTCAAAGTTCCATTAAAAAAATAAAAATATATGGTTCGTAATATTTTAGTTGTTAATGAGTACCCCTTAAATTTTATTAATGAACATATAGCTGAGAATGATGTACCAAAGGACAGCGAAGTTTTTCCAGTGAAGATGATGTTGGGGTATTCAGTCCTAAGGCTGGTCCCGATGCTAACCTACATTGCACAAACCTTTTCATTTCCACGTAACTAGCCTCCACATTGAACAATAACCATGCGACAGAGGTGCATTTCCTCGTGATACTCGGAGTTTCCCGATTTGACATTTCTGCAATCGGTCAATCAAACACACTCGTTTTATATCAGCCCAATTTCGCAAGAAATCAGAGAGCTGGTCGGTGCCCCATGGCCTTCTCAAATCTTGCGGAAATGTGTCGAATCGCAGTCAAAACTTAACATCACAATGCAGCCTGAGGGAAATTCTGACGGAGCAGCCATTAGCGTTGGTCTGTACACGTTGCAAAATTTTTCATGAAAGAAACTGATTACTGACTGATGCAGGCCATTCTTTTTGGGGGTAACAGGCTACATGAGGGTGATCCTGAAACAAGCAGCTCCCCTTTAATAGCATATGAACGGAATTGAAAGGGGGGAGGATGTGGAAGATGGAGCAAGGTAGCCAAGGGTTGGCCAGGGCCCCCGGGCTATGGTTGATGGATCCCACCTGGTGTTTCACCTAAATGGGATGATGGGAAACCTAGAAAACCTGCATCAGGTAGGTCGGGCTATAGGGTGCTAATCTTGCGCCCTTCCGAATGACGGGAGAGCAATTTGCTCTGGGGTCGCAGCATTCCCTTCACAGTGTTTCCGTCAGCTTTAGGAGGCAGTTGGTCAACTGATCCAATGGGATTAGCGGACAACACTTACAGTATGCCCAAGGTCTTCGACCCCAGTACATACACCTTCTAAAACAGATAAAGGTGCCTAGGATTGTGAAAGCTTTGAATAAACCAGAGAGACTACGAGGTATCCCTACAGGCTTATCTTATCAGGGATTTGAATAAAAATGAAGGCGAGCTAATCAGAATAAGAATGGAAGAAGTATAACATACTTTCCAGGCTTTTGCTTTTATTTTACATTTAATAATAATAATAATAATAATCATATTCCGTAGATCCTGTAAAGAAGCTAAGCTTCAAGGATGTGGAATGGGTCAGGGTGTACATTTATTACATTATTTTATTGTATAAAAGAAAAATATACTTATAACAAATTTTTGTATTATAAACTATTATAAATTACTCTTCTCCGATTCTTCTATAAATTCCTTTATTGAATAGAAGGAGTGGCTAAGCAAAAATGAGCGTAATTCAGTGTTAAATTTACCTTGATTATCGGACAACTGTTTAATTCTGAGCGGCAGTCTGTTGAAGATGGATATCCCTGAATAATGCACACCTTTCTGTGCAATTGACAATGTTTTACATTTTTTATACAGATTATTTTTGTTCCTTGTATTGAAGGGATGAATATCAGAATTATTCAAAAATAAGTGCCTATTTGTAATTAAAAATAACATCACGGAATAAATGTATTGGCACGTCAAAGTGAAAATACCTAATTTTTTGAACAGAGTTCTGCAAGAAGTTCGTGAGGAAACCTGACATATTGCTCTAATAACACGTTTTTGACTAATAAAAATCTTATCTACGCCTACTGAGTTGCCCCAAAATATAATACCATATGATAAAATAGAATGAAAATATGCAAAGTATACTAATTTTCTTGTTTTTAAATCACTGATGGTGGACATTGCTCTGACAGCATATGTAGCTGAGCTGAGTTTCTTAAGTAATTGATTAATCTGATCAGTCCAATTTAATTTATTATTTACTAAGAGACCTAAGAATTTAACAGAGGAAGTTTCATTTACATTTTTGCTGTCGTATTTAAGTGTTATAGATTGTAAAGCTGTGTTGAGTGTGTGAAATTGCATGAAATGTGTTTTGTCACAGTTATTTGTTAGTCCGTTCGCATTAAACCATGTTAGCAGGTTAGTTAAATTATTGTTACTTGCCTCTTCTAGTGTGTCTTTGTTACTTTTTACTATTACACTAGTATCATCTGCAAAGAGGATAGCTTTAGAAGTTGAATCTATGGTATTAGGAAGATCATTTATATATATAAGGAATAATAATGGCCCTAATACTGATCCCTGTGGGACCCCAGTTTTAATAATTCCCCAATCTGATTTATGTATTTCACCTGTGCACGAGTCTTTTAATACTACTCTTTGCATTCTATTTTGTAAGTATGAATTAAACCAAGAAAATGACGTTCCTGTTATTCCATAGTACCTCAGTTTTTCTAGCAATATGCTATGGTCTACACAATCAAAAGCTTTACTTAAGTCACAGAATATACCTAATGGGCGATTTTTTTTATTTAATTCTTCTATTATGTCATCTAAAAGAGTAAAGATCGCTTTCTCGGTTGAATATCCTTTTCTAAACCCAAACTGTGAATCGGTGAGTAAATTATGTTTGTTCAGATGTTTTATAACTCTGTTGTATACTACTCTTTCAAAAATTTTTGATAATACTGGCAACAGTGATATGGGGCGATAATTTGATATATCTTCTTTATTCCCCTGTTTGTACAGTGGAGTGACTAAAGCACATTTGAGCTTATCTGGGAAGACTCCAGAAAGAAGTGAATGATTACAAATGTAACTAATTACTGAACTAATGCTACCTGTTATTTGTTTGAGTATAATGCTTGAGATACCATCATGCCCTGATGAATGTTTATTTTTTAGAGTGTTTATTATTTTTTTAATTTCGGTTGGAGTTGTCAAAGAAAAGTTCAAATTACTTTCCTGGACTGGATAGTTTTCTTTCAAAAGTTGTAAGGCATTTTCCATTGATTTATTTGTATTCATCCCGATTTTCTTTGCAATGGTTAAAAAGTGATCATTAAATTTATTTGTACATTCATCTGTTTTGAATTTACCTAACTGTGGCTGTGTCAGTTCTTTATTTTCTTTATTTGTTTCTTTTTTAATTATTTTCCAAATAGTTTTAATCTTATTAACAGAATTGTCTACCGATTTCTTAATATGCACACATTTTGCAGCTTTTATGACCTTGTTCAATATTTTACAGTATTTCTTATAATGGTCACTCATATGATGATTAGGATTATCCCTTATTATCAAGTACAGTTCCCTTTTGTGTTTACATGAAACTTTAATCCCATTAGTTAACCACCCTGCTACTTTATTAGTATTACTAGACTTTGTTACACGAGTTTTTGGAAAGTAAAATTCAAAATATAATGTTAATGTTCTCAGAAATGAATCAAATTTCTCATTTACATTGTTTGCGGAGTACACGCCTTCCCAAAATTCTTGTTGTACTGCTTGCTGAAACAGTTTCATAGAACTAACATCAATTTTTCTTACATAATTTACTGATTTTTGTGGGACACATTTGAAACATATATCATTAATTGTAAGTAATTGACTGTCATGATCTGAGAGACCATTCACAATTGGCTTAATACTGTAATTTTCATAATGAGTTATATCAATGAACATATTATCTATGGCAGTACCTTTTGAGTTTTGTACTCTAGTGGGAAAATTGACTACTGCATATAAGTTGAATGTGGAAGTTAATATTTCTAATTGTTGTTTCTTTGTGTCTTCCAATAGGAAATCTATATTGAAATCGCCACACATGATTATTTTCAACTTCATTTTGTAAAGTTGAAGTAACAATAACTCTAATTGTTTCAAAAATACTGCAAAGGAACCTATAGGTGATCTATAAACTGTTACAATAATTAATTTTGAGCTTTGAAGTTCAATTACCGTAGCACAACATTCAAAGTAGATCAAAACGTTTAGTATCCAGATAAGTAAACTAATTAGAGTCTGTTATTTACAAGAATTAATAAGGATACATTTACGACTAAATACAAACCTTTTATTTAGTTGCACGGACGTTACGTCTCCATATTTGTATCTTCCACAGACAATATTAAACTTTGATGAAAAAAGGAAGCCAAATGAATAAAATTCTGAAATTTACTGTCTACAAGGGACACTTCAACCGAAATCTGTTGTTTTTGTTGTGGTAATCAGACCTATCACTGGTCTGATGCAACCCTCCTTGCTAAGCTATCTTGTACAAGCCTTTTCATTTTTACATGCCTAACACATCGCACATCCTCCCATGTCTTGTTAACATCTGTTTTCTGTTCACTTCCCTCTACTGCTAATTTTACAAGACCCTCACGTCTCAAAACGTGGCCTATTAATTTATCCCTTCTCTTGGACCAAGTCTTTTCTTATTCTCTTTAGAACTTCCTGGTTAGTTACACAAGGTATTCTCCTATAACACCACATTTCAAAGGCTTCTATTCTTTTTCTGTCTGCAACCCTTTTCGTCAAAGTATCCCATACATATAACGCCACATTCCATACAAACATTTTCAGCAACGATTTCCTACTTTTCACACTTATATTAGGCGTAAGTAAATTCCTCTTCCTTGCCTGTGCTATCCTCGTCTACTTATTACGCTGCCCAAGTAGCAGAATTCCTTAACTTCCTTTAAAATATCCCTTCCCAATCTAACAGCCTTTATTATTCCACCGTTTCCCATACTACACTCCATAACCTGTATTAATCCTCATGTTGTAGTCTTCCCGAAGGACCACATTTATGCCATTTATTATGGTTTCCAAGTCTTCTTCTGACTCTCCTAAAACTAAAATATCACGGGCAAAGCGTAGGGTTTTTATTTCTTCTCCTTGCAGTATGATTCCTTTTCCATATTGCGTTGTAACTTTCTTCATCGCCTGTTCTCTATATAAGTTAAGGAGCATCTTCGACAGTCTGCAGCCTTGTCTTACTTCTTTCTTGATTTCTGCTTTCTTTTCCTTCCCTCCAATTCTAATTACTGCTGACTGCCACCTGTAGAGGTTATGGATAAACCTTACGTGTTAGTATATTGTACTAAATTTTTCCTATTTCATCTATTCCGTTGGACAGTTAGTTTAATGTACTTTATTCTGGTTCTACATTTTTAATTAATCCTGTTAAGTGCGGCGTGTTTCTTCGCACTCGTAGCAAATTGATATAATTCATTTTTATATAAAAGTGAGACGTAGTTTTCCAGTAAAGAAGCCGCCCACCGTTGTATATGAATATTTGTCTACGGCGGATTAACTTTCGCTGTGTACAGTTTACTTCGCCACGAAACTTTCTCCTTTCGGCCGAGCGAGAAAAGGAAAACAATCAGTAACTGAAATACCGCGTCCTTGGGAGAAATGCCACGACAAGCCTACCTCATTGTCTCCTCTCTACCTTCGTCCTCCAACCCCATTGCTTGAATAATCAGGACATGGAATTTTTCACGTCCGAAAAAAATATTCAACAATTATAAAATTAGGTAGTTGGCCTTTGCAGTTAGTTGGCGTGATTGGAATGTCCGTGTGGGAGGAGACCCGAGTGGGTTTCCACGTTTCGCTTTTCGTGACGCCGAGAAGTGTGTGCCAAGGTCCTCCTCCTCCTCCATCCTCGACAGTTCAAATACGGACATGCCAACTAGGACGAGCTGCACTGCTACCGAAATGACCAATACAATTAGAAACCTCAAAAAGTGGTAGGATTGAGAAGACTACAGTGACACGAATGCCTCTGAAAGTCTCCTTCGTCTACGCAACGGCGAAACAGATCAAGAAGCAACGTGGACACTGCGCAATCAGAGATAATAATCAATTACTTATTACATTAGCCTTCGCAGATGATTTAGGAACTTTCGCATAGAGTCTGAGAGATGAACCAAAGTATTTATTACACATACAGAAAAAAATAGGATAAAAGGCGAATGACTTAAAACTAAGAGCTTTACAGACACTGTGCCAAATTATGGAAACAAATTTTCTGGATTCGAGTAAAAAAATATAAATAATTCATTGTTTTTCAGGCGATAATATTGTGGTACGATTAAACTAATTTAAAATGTATATTACCTTCAAAGAATATAAAATTTATATGACCGTTTAGTCCTAAGACTGGTCTGATGCAACCCTCAGTGCTAACCTATTCTGCGCAAGCCTGTTCATTTCTATATAACTACTACACGCTTCCTAATCTGCTTAGCGTATTCCATCCCTTCGCCTCCCTCTTCTCTTCATACCCCACAAACTTCCCTCTAATGCTAATTTTACAAAATCCTCATGTTTTAGAACGTGGCCTATTAATCTTTCCCTTCAAAGTTCTACAAATTGTTCCTCTGTTCCCCTATTCTCCTTATAACTTCCTAGTTAGTTACCTTATCCACCCATCTCGCTCTCCCAAAGCACCACATTTTAGAAGTTGATTTTCTTTTCCTTTGTGCAACCCCTCCTCCCCTAACCCCCTGGAATTAGTGTCGTGTTTGTTTTTGATTAACATGGATTAATCTTGTATTATTTAAATAATTCAATTAATTTAAAATGTTTATTATTTACGAGCGCTAGAATGATAGAAACTTTCGGAACCAGAGTGTCTGATGGGAGCCGACCTCCTGTGGTGTAGTGGCTGTGGCTGCCTCACAACCCACGGGTCCCGGGTTAGAATCCTGGCATGTTTGTGTCAAGGTCGCGAGGACCGGGATGAAGGCTGCTGGGGAATTGATACTGACCACGTATCACCTCCCAAAAAAAATTCAGAATGTGTCACGTCAGATGACAGTCCGCAGACGCCTCGGTAGGCCTAGGTCCTCAAGAGGGCTGTTGAAAGAAGAAGAAAAAGGGTCTGATGGGAAAGTTGTTAAGAGATTTCATTTTGTGTGGTCTTATGTTCGTATGTTTTAATGAAGAAACCAACCGGATAAAAATTAAGCATGAAAAAAATTTCATTTTATGCATATCGCCTTATTTGTTGTGGACTTCTGGCGAGATCTACGGATTGTGGATTAGTGTAAATTTTTTGTTAGTGAACAATTAATTTACAAGCGACTTTTTGGCCACTGTATACTGTGAATCGTAAAATTTCGTTTGGAGCCACTTCCTACTTTTCCTCACGTACACATTTTTTTTTTTTGATCTGCAGGCCAGCGACCTCGTAACGCGTCTGCAGCACGTCGACACTCTCGAGCCAACGGAAAAACAAGACACTTAATGTTACTCTTGGTAAACGCTGTCGGAGAGGAAAAGCCACGATCCTCCCCGGTGGCTGTCGCCTTGGGAAGTAAGACGAGGGCGGAAGTGACCGGGGCAGGTGGACTGAAGGAAACGGCACGGAAGCGGAAACAGGTGCGTGGGTGTTTAGGAGAGGCGCCCATGTATGGGTCGTTGCGACTCCTCGCCACGTGGGCGACGGGTGGGGCGTGTCCCGCGTGGGTCGTCTCGGCCTTACACGTGTCCTCACATTCCTCCCTGCGTTATCGACGATCTTCTCTTACAACGTCTTCTCTCTCCTTCACAACCTCAACCGCATGTGTCGCACTTCCTTTCTACTTAATGAACGTAGACTTTCCCGGTGAACAATTCGGATGAAATCTTCACGGTTAACCAACCGGGTCAGGTTTTTAAAAGAACACAAAGTTTCTGCGGCCATTTTCTGCCATTTTCCATAACACGACTTCTCGAAAATCTCAACTACAATTTAGAACAATTAATCTGATTGTTTTCTGTACCAAAATTATATTTTACTTTTGATTACAATTTTTACAGTATATAAAGAAGCATCATCTATTGTACATATCTTTATTTTATCCAATCTAAAACATGGTATATTATTAAATATATAAATTTCTAATTTTACACGTGGAATTGCATACATTATGAAGGTATGTACAATATATTAAGGATTTTAAAACAAATTATAGTAAAAATTGCAATTTGTAATGTAGAATTATTAAAAAACATTGCGATGTTATAATTAATTTGGCATTTTTATTTGTAGAAGATTATGGCATTTGCCAAAAGATATTTTATATGTAGTATTAGGGGAGTCAGAAGAAGACTTGGAAACCATAATATATGGCATGAACATGGTCCTGGAGAAAGAGTTCAATATGAGGATTGATAAAGGGAAAACCAAGGAGATGGAGTGTAGTATGGGAAACAGTGGACTAAAAACATTGTTAGATTGGGAAGGGATATACTGAGGGAGGTTGAGGAATTCTGCTACTTGGGAGCATAATAACTAGAGTAGGATAGCACAGGCAAGGAAGAGGAATTTACTTACGGCTAATATAAGTATGAATATTAAGAAATCGTTGCTAAAAATGTTCGTATGGAGTGTGGCGAAACGTGGACGGTAGGAGTTACAGATAGGAAAACAATAGAAGCCTTTGAAATGTGGTGATATAGGAGAATGCTGAAAATCAGTTAGGTGGATAAAATCACTAACGAGAAACTTCTAAACAGAAGAAGAGGAGAGAGAACAATATGGAGGACTTGGAAGGGATAGGCCACGTTTAGAGACACTAGGGTCTTGTAAAATTAGCAGTAGAGGTAAGTGAACAGAAGTGGGAGGCTAAGGATGAAATACGCTAGGCAGATTAGGGAGATAGTGGGATGTGGTACCTATGTAAAAAAGAAAATGCTTGCGCAGGAGGGTCGCTTCAGACCAGTCTTAGGGCTGAATACCACAACAACAACAAATTATTCGTATTAATTTCAACATTCAACGAAGTAGGTTTACACATTGAATGGTGTAATTTCTTTTCCTGAATGATTGATATTTTGGATGTTTATTTATAACAATTTATTATCTTCCCCAGATTTAATGCTCACTTTTCCTGGTCCGTCCTTAGCAATTCGAATTCTCTCTTTAAATAGTTGAGCTTTCTTGATCGTGATAATTTTGTTGGGTTTTCTCAATTGTGCCACGGTACGCTTGTTGGCTTGTAGTCCTTGAATATGAATTAACAGAAGTGTCGTCGGTCAGAAACGCGAGTACAGGAAGAGGATGTTCCTATGAAAGTGTACTTTACCTAACAAGCAAACCCATCTAATTAGTTGAGAAGGTACGGAAACTGGAAATTAAAAGAAACCTTTATTGGGCTCATTAGTCTTTGTCGGCTTTACACAATTATTATTCCTACGGGACTGTCGTCATCTTCGCCTTGAATAGTAATGACCCGGGTGGAAAGCAGAGGGAGATTTCTGCGACACTTACAGAGGGAAAACCTGAGTGAGATATTTGATAATTCGTTAGACAGGTATTTCTAGAAGGTGAAGGAACACCAGCCATTTGGATCACTCGTCGCTTCGTTGGCCGACGTGGTTGCGAGGGTGAACCACTTACATGCTGATTGTAAATGCCGGAAAGACAAGAGAGACTGCCAACACACGAAATTCAAACTCCGATTTTACCCCCTGGAGCAGGGTTGTTCCTCACTTTTCGGTTTTAGATAATGTTCCCCAGCTGGAGGATTGTGTTGCCTGGAGCTGGACGCGGTGCCGAGTTCGATGAACGCAGCGTGCCGACCGCGTGACGTCAGCAAGCTCCAGCTCCAGCCAGCATCTAACCTTCCGCAGAATATCAAGTCTGCGGCGGACAACAACCAATATACACGCACCTATGTAACGTCTACAACACGCCCAAAGTCATTATTTACAAAATGATAACACGCAATAGCTTCCCACCATAACAGGGGTGGCCAACCTTTGGAAACACCAAGCGATATTTTTTCTTTTTTGGACAGAGCAGTTCAGATGTTGACTCGAGAATATTTAATAACGTCTTGTGCATTGTTAGCCGTTGGTAAATACATATGAGGATAGAATCGGCTACGCTCAGGGGACAAAAGGAAATACCTTTGTTGTTGTTCTTGTTGTGGAATTCAGTCCTAAGACTGATCTGGCACAAACCTCCCTGCTAACTTCTTCCGCAAACCCTTTTCATTTCCGCATAACTACATCTTCATTCCTAATCTGCCAAGAGTATTCCTCTCTCATCTGTTCTTACCCCACACATCTTCCCTCTGACACTAATTTTACCACACCCTCACCTTAAAACGTGGCCTATCAATCTATCCCTTCTCTTGGTCAACGTCGTCCATATTGTTCGCTCTTCCCCTATTCCATTCTTGTTAGTTACTCTATCCACCCATCTCATTCTCCTATATCACCACATTTCGAAGGCTTCTATTCTTTTCATTTCTGCAACTCCTACCGTCCACGTTTCGCCACACTCCATACGAACATTTTTAGCAATGATTTCCTAATATTCACACTTATATTACCGGTAAGAACACTCCTCTGTTTTGCGACAGCTTTCCTTGCCAATCTAACAGCCGCTGTTATTCCACTGTTTCTCATACTACACTCCATTACCTTGGTTTTCCCTCTATTAATCCACATATTGAACTTTTCATGCCATTTATTATGGTTTCCAAGTCTTCTTCCGACATCCCTAATACTATAATATCATCGGCAAAGCGTAGAGTTTTTATTTCTTTTCCTTGCAGTATGATTTCTTTACCATATTCCGTTTTAACTTTCTTCATCGCCGGTTCTATATAAAAGTTGAAGAGCATGGGCGACAGACTGCATCCTTTTCTTACTCCTTTCTTTGATTGTCTTTCAATTCTAATTAATACCGACTGCCTTCTGTAGAGGTTATTTAAAAACCTTCTTTCTCGATATTTTATTCCTGTCATCTTCAAAATCTTTAATAGTGTGTTCCAGTTCACATTATCAAACGCTTTTTCTAAATCTACAAATGTCATTAACGCACGCCTGCTTTTTCTCATCCTGTCTTTTAAAATTAGACGCAAAGTGAATATTGCTTGTCTTCCTAAAACCAAACAGATCTAAAAAAAAATTTTTATGCATGAGATAGTTAACTAATTGTCCTGTGTTTTCGCATCTATCAGCCCCAGTCTTTTTCGGTATGGGTATAATTATGTTTTTACTCAAATCTTCTGGTATTGTTTCAGTTTCGTAGATTTCGGAAACTACCCTGAACAGCCATGATGATCTTATCAACTCAGCTGGGATGTTATCAATTCCTGGCGGTTTACCGTTGCTCAGTTTTGTCATCACCCTATCGAATTCGTCATCATCCACCTCCTCTTCTTCATCTTCTTCTGTCACTGACTGATCTAGATTTTCACGGAAATTAATAATGACAACTTTAAATTTTAGTGCCGACTAATTTGAGTGTTATTTAATGTTTCGAATTTTGTCCATGGCAAACCTGATGGTTGTTTTTCAAACACCCTGCACAGTAATTATTCAAAGGATTATGCAATAATATAGCCGTGGAATTGTGTTTGCCTTAGTTGTCTTTATTACTTCGTCCGTTAGATTGAGCTTCTGTTTTAAGGTTATGAGTGTTGAGAGCGCCACAAGCAACGTCTCTTACATGACACTAACAATAATTTGGAATCGCTGTCGTGTTTCAAACGACCCTGTTGGCCATCGAGATAAATTCTGTGAAATTCCTTCCACACAGGCTTCAGGACATTTTGGAGAAACGTCCTGTTCCTGCTAACTACATGGATGTTGCGACAACCGTTTGCTGGCGTAAAGAAGAGCAGTTGGACAAATTGCTGGTTTTCGTCGTTACCCTCGTTTACCGAAACCTGAGGTATGTTAAATACCGTGACAAGGTTTCTGCAGATCTCTCGTTGTCGTATGGAGAGAGGAGGAAGGCTTCTTACCTACTCTGAGACCCTTGGCAACCCTGCTCTACCTTTCGCATCCCCCCCGTTTTCAATTCCCTTCCTATGCTATTAAAGGTGAGTTGCCTGTTTCAGGATCACCCTCATGTAGCCTGTTAACCCCCCAAAAAAGGTCATTTTCGACGGAAATACGAAACGTATTTTCTGCTTGGCAGTGACGTCAGAGCGCGCGCAACATGGCCGGCCTGCTAATTAACATGTAATTAGTCGCTCTAATGATACTCGTCACTGTGTGGTCTTTCCATCAAAAGAAACTTATGAGAGAAGGAATATTCAAAGCGGAAATGTGTTCCTAGAAGTGACGAGACAACTGTGAGAGCAATCCTCAGCCTCTGTTCATTCTCGGACCTATAGGAACCCGTAAGGAAGGAATTATCATAGACAAAAGCGTGTAATTCGGATAAACTCCAGGACTTAATGCAGAGACTTTTCTTAATTTATTCAATCATGGACCGTAATTGTAATAAAAAAAGTTTAGTAGGAATCAGAATAAAACTTGGAAACCATAATAAATTATATGAACGTGGCCATGGAGAAAGTGTTAAATATGGGGATTAATAGAGCGAAAACCAAGGTAATGCAGTGTAGTATGGGAAATAGTGGTATAACAAAGGGTGTTATTAGATGGGAAGGGGTATTTTGAAGGAAGTTAAGGGAAGCGTAATAACTAGGGACGATAGAAGTATAGTAGACATATAGCACAGGCAAGGAAGGCATTCGCAAAAAAGAGGAAATTAATATAAGAGTGAATATTAGGAAATCGTCGCTAAAAATGTTCGTATGGAGTGTGGCGTTATATGGGTGCGAAACGTGGATGATAGGAATTGCAGAAAGGAATTGAATAGAAGCCTTTAAAATTTGGTGCTGCTCTAGGAGAATGCTGAAAATCAGATGAGTTGGTAGAATCACTAACGAGGAAGTTGTAAACAGAATAAGAGAAAAAAGAACAAATGGAGACTTTTAACAAGAGAACGGATAGATTATAGGCTACGTTTTGAGACATGAGGGTCTTCTAAAATTAGAATTAGAGGGAAGTGAACAGAAGAGGGAGGCCAAGGGTGGAATAAGCTTAGCATGGAGGGATGCATCAGACCAATCTTATGACTGAATACCATAACATTATAAAATGAAAAGGATTTTTTTAAATTAAATTGATTGGCTCCAAACAAATAATAGTTTTATTGCCAATAACAGATTTCAGACTTTAAGTAACCATTATATACTTATTAGAATAGTATCTTTAAGAAACTAATTTTGTTTAACTCCCCTAAGTTTAAGCAAAAAGCACATAATAATTATTTAAAAAATGTTTAGAACCTAGAAGAATAGGAGAGTTGCATCAGACCAGTCTTAGGACTGATACAACAATTAACTCATTGAATGAATAAGGAAACTACATCTAATAATACATTTAGAACAAAATTATTATTTAAATGTTAAATAAACCTTGAAGATTTTTGGACGATAAAATTGTTTTAATCATTAATATACCTTCTCACGTTTGAATAAAGCAATCAATCCCTTTGTTGTTACTACAGCAGCAGCTCATGAAGAAGATGAACTTTGGGAACGGGAGACTTCGCCAGTCAGATGAACTCACAAGGCCGAACAATTTCTCTTTCAAAAGCCATTGTCGCCAGCTACTGAATGGTATCTTTTCCCTTCCCATGACCTTGAGAAGTGATGCAACTCTGAGGAACAGCCGACGTGCCTCTCAAGCTGGTTCTGACTCACCACCGTGGTCTATGAGACCTTTTTACAAACTGCGGGAAAGCAATCGACAATAATAAGGAACATGGAATGAATGGAACAAAGGTTGGATTGAAAGGTAACCGAGCTATAGTAAACAGTGCGGAAAACCCTCTCATATTATCCACGGATCGTAAGTGGGACAAGTAGGCAACTAGTCTGCGTTATACATGAGGATTCATCGCAATCGACAACTGTGACAGTCAGTTCAGTGCAACAGTAACTGGTCTAGCAAGTAACTAAAGTAAGTCTGTGACCAGATCTTCAACTACCAACACAAGCAGATTTCTCACGTGGGTTTAACTATGTAAAATATTACAATGAAATAATTTTCGACCGGTGTTTTTTCAGACTTTTATTTATAATCAAAAAACGTTTCGGCGCATATTATCACCTTCTTCAGATTTTTCTCTTAACAATCAAATTATTGTTACATCCAATTTTTTAAAAATTCAACTTATAAAATGTTATAAACACCAATTTTTTTATTTAAAGGCAGCTCTAAGAAACTTATTTGGCCACAGTTTGCACACGACTATAATTTAATTGTTAAGAGATAAACCTGAAGAATGTGCAAATATGCGCCGGAACGTTGTCTGATTAAAACTAAAAAAAACTGCCTGAAAAATCCTGGTCGTAAATTATTACATTTCAACATTTTAATATCGGACGTTAATTGATTCAATATGTAAAACATTATTACAACAGAGTTTCACCAACGCATTTAAGCAGTAACAAACTATTATTTTAAAGGTTTAAATTTAACGTCTGTTGTCCATAATTAAACAAATTGTACAGACTTTATTATATAAATTTACTCGTAACAAAGTTTCGGCAAGATTTTAAGTCTTCTTCAGTTTTTCCTCCCACAACAGAGTCAAAACATAAATAAAAATTACATCAGAAGCCCAACAATGCAGTAAAAATCATATCAACAAATAAAACAAATTGATGATCTTGTTCAGACTTTATTTTATAAATTTACTCGTAACAACGTTTCGGCATTTTTATGCCTTCTTCAGTTTTTTTTGCTCCCACAACAACTGTTGTCAAAACTGGTTTAAAAAAATTTCATCACAACTCCAACAAAAGGAATTGAAGTGTTACTTGTTTTCTCAGATCTCTACACATTGTTGGACTTGTGATGTTAATTTTTTATGTTTTGACACTGTTGTGTGAGGAAAAAACCTGAAGAAGGCAAACAAAAACATGCCGAAACGATGTTACGAGTAAATTTATACTAGGTCATCAATTTGTTTAAACTATTTTTTTTATTTTTCAGAATTTTCCTCAGAGTTTTGTCTCCAGCAGAACAATATATATAAAATGAAGGAATATTTTTAAAATAATCTGAAAACTAAGAATTAAATATCGTCAGAACTCAACACTTTGTACGATTTTACGCCATTTTCGTCTATCTTGTGAGTCTTCTTTCATTAGACCAAATCTATCCATTGACGTAAGTGCGTTCTTCTTCTCCTCTCAATTGCCCATTCCTGTATGCGGGCCACACGTCACCTCTTATTTCCGAAGAGACACACACACACGATCTCCTCCCTGTCTGCGTATGATTCAACGTAGGAGATGACTCACGTGGCTCTGTTTTCCGTGGACAATGAAACACAAAGGCACTGGATTCCTATTAGCGATTCTGGTCCGCCTCTCCAAACCTAACACAGTGGTTTGTTCCGCAAGATAAAGGAATAGCGACAGACACGTACACATGCGCGTGTGAGTGTGTGAATATGGCTGGTCGTAGACGGTAGGCGACTGCCTACGGCGGCAAAACGTCTTCACTTCTTAACGCTTTAGAACTGGTTGACGAAAGAGGTTTCTTCACTTTAACAGAAAAAGACGATCCATTTGACAACCTTTGAATTCGTTACTTTCCTTAAAATTTGTCCAAACTTGAGCACTGCTTTAAGAATTTTTATCCCGCCGCCCATAACGTTTGCAGCTGGTGAAATTATTATTAGGACCGTGTTTCAGCCACGTTAGTGGATTGTGTGTCCGACGTCGCCGTCAGGGGTGGAGGGTACCGGAAGTGCTGCTGTGTAGGCCTCTGTGCCAAGGTCGACTGGCCTTCCGGTCAGGTCCACGGCTTCCGGGAGCCTTCAGCTGTACAGGGGAAATGACGTCACCGTCACATCCCAACATGCCCTGGATGTCCTGCATGTCTTCGAGCGCTGGCTTGGCCTCTGCACACGTTTCCGTGGAGTGACCTTGGCACCACGGAGGAGAAGATGGCAGTGGTTCCCAGAGAGACAGACGGAGGGCAGGTGAACTTTGCGTGGGTCCTGGAGACAGGAAGTGGGCTACGCTGAACACGATGATGGCTCTGTCTTGTGGGGGATACACATGTAACAACCAACACGAACCCCTTCACGTCTTTTAAAATAATTGTGGTGAAACGAAAATCTGTACAATCACGTTTAATCTTGGATAAGCCACGTGAATAACAACGGTAAGAAATAACAGCACAGGCTTGCCATCGGCCGACCAATTACCAGTCTTTGATTTATTTTTACTTGTTGCTTGAAGTGTAAACCTGTAAACTGCAAGCAAGGCCGCGGTACCGAGAATAACTCGTGGTTTTTTCCCCGTCTGCTTAAATCCTTGAAAATATGTGATCATAACGGATGTTGCTATATTATATATATTATAAAGGTAATCTCCATTTTGCTTGCTAGGCAAGAACCTCAGAATAGAGGCCATCCAGAAGAGATTTAACCTCGGAGGTGGATAGTGTTCCAACATACTGAAATATTATAACAATGAAATTCAATTTACTCTATATTTAACAGCTTTACGTATATATTACAGTTTTCTCTATTAAAAGTCATAAGCCATCAATCTTTTAATAATAAACATTATATGAATTTACTACAATTATAAAAATTAAATTCCTTACAACTAAATCCAACAGCTCAACACAGAGGGTCGTTTTAAATGGGCCTTCTCCTACAGCAGAATAACTAATGCTACTCGGAACTGACAGTACCATGGAAATCGGCAAAATGTTACAAACAGATGTATTTACCGCGTCGTCTCAGCTTGCCTGGAGCTTCCAGCTCCCGCTTCCTTGTTCCTACGGACTGGATCACGCCTTACTGCCATTGTTATTGTCCGTGGTCAGGACAATTTCCAATCTTAAATTGCCTAATTTTAACCTTCGACCATAACCTCCACGTCCTTAATCATCAAACCATCATCTCCGCAATGTTCAAAGCATAAACAAACCTCCACGTCCTTAATGTCCAACTCCTCATATCCTTAATCTCCCGAATCCGTTTCTGATAGGGTTTTTAAAAAAATTCCCCGCTGCCTTATTTCGTCTTCCGTCGGTGGCGGGGCTCGAGATTCTCAAATCATTATCTTCTCTCCTCTCTGGGAGGAGCCGTTTTTCTCCGACGAATTTGGGGAAAAAACACCAACCTCCTTAGCATCCGCTGCCGCCAAATTTCACGGAACGTGGGAAAAAAGCCCCGTTGTGGCTGACTTTTATTACCCCTGGCTGAAATCGTCACGTAGCTTGCCTTTGATTCCGTACCGTCAAATTCCGAGTAGGTGTGTTTTATTGTTACAGTACGTTCCCACAATCTCTTCCCAACGCGGCTACATTTATAGGTATGATTGCCCTTGACTGAAAATAAAGAAGTCAATCAATGAATTAACTCGTATTTATATTAATTGTAACATGCAATGCGTGAATAAACGCTGGAACTGGAACACTACGTACTAAATGGAAAGATCTTCAAATGCGACAGCCTCAAATGGAGTGTACAGGAAACTAATAAAATATTTCTCTGATGACTCAACTAAGGCGAAAGAAACATAAATTGATAAACAAGTGTAATTGGTAGATTGAAGGCACACACCTGTCTAAAAAAGTAAAATTAGCACGGATCCCTTAAAACATACAGAATCCTTCGTCTAATGAGGATATAATCATCTATGGAATCAACAAAATGAGCAAATAATCAATCCGTTAAAGAAAAAATATTATATCATGTAATGACTGCTTATTCAAACACTTAGTCTATAGGAAGTGTTCCAAACATTCTCCTAACACAGAGCGCATTGGGGCGGGGGAAACTACAGACTTGTTTATAACTGCATACAAATAATAAATAATGGTAATATATAATACAAGCAAACAAGGAAGAACAAAGCAAATGTTTTATATATAAAAAAGGAATATATCTTAGGTGATTTTTGGCTCTGCATTATTAGACTATGGCGCTAACAACTATAAAGATGATCATTGGTAAGTCAAAATGTATATTTCGATTTCGTTAAATTCAGATTGGAAAATATTAATACACAAACATGCAAAAATGTAAAATGAAAATTTTAGATTATGTAATGTTCTCTTCGTTTCTCAGAAAAACAGTAATGGACACAAAAAGCTGCGCGTGGACGACGAGTGAGATCAACAGTTGATTATTATTTTTAAACAGTCGCGGTCGAGTAGTGGCGGACGCACACAAACGATCCAGCCAACGTGTCAGAAATAGTTTAGTAAAAAATAATAACACAACGTTTCTTTCCTCTTCTTAGAAACTCCTAAGGTGCAAAAGAGTAAAACAAATTATTGATTAATTCAAATGATGTCGGATAAATATAGCTATAATGGTCAGGGGAATTATTCGTCTGTTCTAAGCGAAATTGAAAGTTAGCGGTTACGTGCTTATCTTTCGTATATTTATATTGTTTCTATTATTCTTAATTTTTCGCCCGGTCTCTTCAAAATTTTGTATTAATTGGACTATGAATGTTGCAGCTATTTCTGGGGCACCCTGTCCCGCGCGAAAAGAGCTCCGAAACTCCCCCGCATTCCTCAACACACTGACTGCAGTGACCTCTAATCCTTGGTCCCCATCCCACGAGGGGATCCACGTGCTAGGATTAAAGTTTCCCCAATCGTTTGCAGAACATCTGTCGACAATCAAATTAATATTTAGCCTGATTGTAATCCTAGAAATTTAATTTATTAGCTTTCGGACAGCATCCATTCTCAAATAATTCTTGCTGTTCTTCTGGTATTCAGTTCTAAGACTGGTCTGATGCACCCTCCATGCTAACTTATCCTGTGCAAGCCTTTTCACTTCTACATAGCTCCCACATCCTCCCTAAACAGCTTAGCCTTATTCCATCATTGGCCTTCCTCTTCTGTTCTTCCCCTACACAATTCCCTCTAATGCTAATTTTACAATACCTTCATGACTCGAAATGTTGCCTATTAATCTATCCCTTCTCTTGGTCACCGTCCTCCAAAATTTTGTATCTCTTCCCCTGTTCAGCTAAGAACTTCCTGGTTAGTTACCTTATTCACCCATATCATTCTCTTATAGCATCACATTTCTAAAAATTCTATTATCTTCCTTACTGCAACTCCTACCGTCCACGTTTCGCACTCGCATAACACCACACTCCATACCAACATTTTTGGTAATAATTTCCTAATATTCACACTTATATTAGCTGTACGAAAATTATTCTTTCTTGCCTGTGCTATCCCACTCTAGTTATTATGATACCCAAGTAGCATAATTCCTTACCTTCCTTCAAAATATCTGTTCATTTCCCTTAAATGCTAATTTTACAATACCTTCATCACTCGAAATGTGGCCTATTAATTTCTCTTCTCTTGGTCAAAGTCCTTCAAACTTTTCGGTCTTCCCCTATTCTGCTTATAACTTCATCGTTATACTTACTATATCCACCCATGTCATTCTCCTGTATCACCACATTTCAAAGGCTTCTATTATTCCCCTTTATGCAACTCCTACTATCCACGTTTCGCACCCATACAACGTCACACTCCGTACGAATATTTGTAATAATAATTTCCTAATATTCACACTTACATTAGTCGTAAGTAAAATCCTCTTCCTTGCCAATGCTATTCTACTCTAGTTATGTTGCTGCCCAAGTAGCAGTATCCCAATCTAACAGCCTTTGTTATTCCACTCTTTCCCCTTACTGCACTCCATCGCCTTGGTTTTCCATCTATTAGTCCTCATGTTGTACTCATCCTCCATGACCACGTTCATGCAATTTATTATGGTGTCCAAGTCTTCTTGTGACTCCCCTGATACCACAAAATTTCATCAGCAAACCTTACGTTTTTTTATTTCTTTTCCTTGTATTTTGATTCCCTATCCATATTACTTTTTAACTTCAGGCGAGACGGTGAGAGAAATGCGTTCTTTTAATTTTTTAGTGTCTACACAATACGTTCAATTAAGCAACCAGCTGTGATTTCGTCTTCGTTGCCCATCACAGTTGCGAATTTCCGGATGCAGAAACTGAAGCTGGGAAAGTTTCGGCGTCCGGGAAGGCGCCATCGTCACATCCGTTCAATTCTCTCATCAGTATTCCTCCGACATCCAATTATTACTATACGTGGCTGATTTTGAACTGTGAGATAGTGGCTAAAGGCGTTATCGGGCATAACCTCCATTATGTATAAGAGAGGAAATATGACTTGGTCCCGCAAGGCAAAGAAATTCCAATGTTACAAAAGAAAATAAAGAAATTAAGAAGTAGACTTGGGCACGAGTTTGCGCAGTCGTTCCATTTCCAGAGAATCGACTATCGAGGCTAAGTTGATAGAGCTGTAGTGAAAGTGACAGACATCGTATGTTCACTTCCAGAGGCAATTAGCTTCTGTGGGAGCGAATAAGACCTTCCAGATGTCGAGGACGTTAACACTAGGTTCCCAGGCAGCCTAGTCTTACGTTTCTTTAATGTCTTTTAAATGTACGTGGTTCTGTTTAAACAGAAATTAAACGTACGACTCAGTTCTCACTCATGAATTGTTGTTCGAAACCCTCGAAGATTTATTTATTCTTGTCTTCATGTTGTGATAATCACTCCTGTGCAAACCTTTTAATTTATACAAAGCTTCCACATCCCACATCCTCCCTACTATGCTTATCGTATTCCATCCTTGACCATTTTAATTTTAATTCTTTTCTTACTCCACACACTTCCGTCTAATGCTAATTTTACAAGACCCTCATGTCTCAAAACGTGGCCTAATAATCTACCCCTTCTCTTGATCAACGTCCTCCATATTCTTTCTCTCTTCTCCTATTCCCTTAGAACTTCCTGGTAAGTTACCCTATCCATCCATCCATCCATCCATCTCATTCTGCTATATTTCCACATTTCGAAAGCTTCTATTCTTTTCCTGTCTGCAAATTTCTATCGTCCCCGTTTCGCACTCACATAATGACACACTCCATACCAACATTTTTGGTAATGATTTCCTAATATTCAGACTTATATTACCCCGAAGTAAATTACTCTTCCATTTCTGCGGTATCCTACTCTAGTTATTATCCTGCCCCTGTAACAGAATTCCTTAATTTCCTTCAAAATATCCCTTCCCAATCTAGCAGCCTTTGTTATTTCACTATTTCCCATATTATAATACCATCACCTTGGTTTTACCTCTCAAGTTTTCTTCTTGTACTGTATCGTGTTTTTTTCTATTTTCCCGACAACGTTTTTACCTAGTTGAGGTGTTATGTCCTTTTGAGTGCAATTTATAAAATTCTATAGGTCTATACTACTAATTTATGTCATTGACGAAATATATTTATCTTAATGTTGTTTCTGCACTCTCGTTTTATTTTATTCTTTGATTCCAAATCCTATGCTATTAAAGGGGAGTTGCCTGTTTCAGTATCACCCTAAAGTAGTCTGTTAACCCCCCCCCCCCCCAAATGGTCTTTCTGGCATAAGTATTTCATTCAGTATTTATAAGTTCTCAAAATAAAATCGATCTTTCATATTTCTGTTCAGAGCATATGTATTGGTTAGTTGTTATAACGTTACTTGTTACTTAAAATAATTATAAAATTGCGCGAGAAGAATAAAAGGAGATTGAGTGATCGTTGGAGTCGGGAAGGAGAAACGCTGGCGGTTGTCAAGACTACGCACAGGATTTGCTTGTAACATCTGAAATGTATTAAAAATATTTCAAGTACTGTAGTTCGTAAACGGAGATGTATTTACATTGTGGAAAACAGAGAAGGAAGTGTGGAGCCAATTGTTACATGTATTAAGGATTTGGATTATCACATGTTTCAATCAGCCGAGTCCAAGTAATTGAATCAAATAAGTGATTAAACAAGCAATAATTATTTAAATTCCTCTCTCGCGGATGACAACGCTTGCTTGTAACTGTACATCTAGTGCATGTAACAACGACTGAGCTAGTTGCCATTCATTACGTCACGGAGTGACGTCATAGGGAGGTTGTACTATGCCCCTCCTTCCATTTTCACGAAGGGAGAATCCGTGGGGCAAGAGACTGACTTGAGTAGATTTATCGGAGTTTCGTGAAGTTCGTTCAGCGAATGTCAATGAAACGATGGAACACATGGTGTGCTTTCCAGGTTACGCAAGTCCATCGCCGCGTAAGGAAGCGCGGAAATGCTTTCTCCAGCGATCACGAGCCAAAGCGTGGTCACTGGACTGACTACCTCACTTGGAACTCCCGCCCGTGTGCAACCTCTGCGAACTGTTCTGTACCTTTCAGTATCACTAATGTATTAGACAGCAGAACTTCAGGTCAGATTAAAGAGCGAAAGATTTCCCGGGTAAAAGTTTGTTTCCACAACGTTTCGACGGCAAGCTCCGCCATCGTCGTCAGGTACACTAGTGTAACGTTGAAACCCGAGAATTGTATTTGAATCAGATCAGATCTTAGGTAAATGATTAAAGAGAAAAAAATCAACGTGTAATAGTACTCGACTCAAATTATTTGAATAAAGAAAGCCTTATGCTTTTACAATCGTTAATAACTGATGTATGTCGTAGGTCGGTCGGTGATGGGCAAACTACGGTCCATTAGGAATAATGCCGAGACACCTTAACCTATTTTAGGAGAATAATGTACTGGGGTCGAAGACCTTGGGCATAAGGCAAGAGTTGTCCCATGATCCCATTGCATCAGTCGACCAACTGCTTTCCAAATTTTGTAGAGTCATGGAGAAGGGAATGCTGCGACCCCACAGCAAACTCGTCTCCCACCATCCGGAAGGGCGTGAGAATAGTACCCAATGCCCGACCTACCTGATGCAGGTTTTCTAGGATATACCCTGCATCTCTTTAGGTGAACACAGGGTGAGATCCTTAAACTTTAGCCCGGGGCCCTTAGTCAACCCTTGGTTACTTTGAAATACCTTCCGCAACCCCTCTTTTCAATTCCCTTCCTGTGCTATTAAAGAGGAGTTGCCTGTTTCAGGATCACCCTCATGTAGCCTGTTAACCCTCCAAAAAATAGGGTTTATTATCACAAAAATTTAAGAATTTTATAAAATGTATCATATTTATTTCTTTAAAAAATTATATTGGTCAGGCTAAAGTTTTTTCCTTTCCTTTGGCCCCTTCCTTAAAACGTTTGCCCATCACTGTCCTAGGTCCATTTAATTGTAATTCTTTTCCTTCCATTATTTCAAGGTATCAGAACCTCAATCCATTTGTTTCAATCGAACACAATTTTGTTTTAGCCGAGACTATATTTCTTGAAATTGTTCAAAGTTTTTTCCCGATGCTGTCTAAGGCTAAGTTTGACCAGGAAGTGGAGTGTGAGATAAGTGTTATCGCAGAAAGAGCAGTTTTCCCTAACTTGGGGGAATTGGCATAGTAATTTCGCGCGGCGCTGCGAGGTGAAGCACGTGTGTGGGTGGGTTGTACAATCACGCTGCTGCCCCCTTAATGCCACTCATCTTCAACACCCACTCGAAGACATTACGTGCAAAACGTTAAGGAAACCGTTACGAGTCTTTTTACTGTGAACCACGCTACCTAACGACCAGGCTAGGGAAAACATTACCTTACATACACGCTCGTCTATAAAATGCACTTATATATATTGACTCGTGAAAGTTAACAGAAGCATAGTCCAATGTGGATATTAACAAGAGCAGATTACAGCTACGTCGTTGCTTCTATATTTACTGCTGTAAGTAGAAAAAAACTCTTGGTTGAGATTAAGAGACAGTGGTGCTGGATGGATATTTTTGTGACTATGGCCTCTTATATTGAAAAATGGCGACTCTACCAGAAGAATGACTGAAGAATGTCCGCAAAGAAATCTTTCCACGAGTATTTACAACGTACTTATTTCAAATAATCGATATTTCCTTACGAACGATTATTCAAATGAATAAATCTAGTCACTTTAGTCAATATCAAATGTTAAATACAATAAAAAATTTCGACAATTAAATAAACAGCGCAAGGTTCCTTTCCTTTAATTGTAAGCTATGTAAAGGGGCTAGAGAAAACAAACCTGTTTTATAAATAATTTACTTCATTAATTAAAGTGAATAAGTTTTTAAATGTGCTCAGTTCTTCTGTTGCAAGAGAAACATTTTTATTAAAAGAATAATCTTTTAAGAGTGCTTAATAATTTTTAATGTATGTTTTTCTTGCACGAAAATAATTAAACACACTTAAAAATGTATTCTGTTCGAATTTATGAAATTAATTATTTATAATTGTTTTACATTGTCTGATAACGGTTTAAAATGTTTTCTTGTAATTAAAATTCAATTCTGATTTATTAATTTATTCCTCTGAAGTTTATTTATATAATAAATGTATGTCTTCTCGTCCTTGTGGAGTTGTAAACGAGGTATCTCGTTCTAATCGGTTAGTACGTCACGCTATGATAAAAATGGATGTATTCTAGTATTTCTTTTGATGAGACTTCCGCATGTTTTGGTTAAGACAAATTCCTTGTGATATAGTAAAGTTGCTTTTCTGCACTAGCGTTAAAGTCCCCAGCTTTATCTAATGCGCAGCACAGAGTAAAACTTTCCATTATTACATTTAGCAATCAGAATATAATATTGTTATTCTGTAGGATAATGTGATGTCACGAGTTTAATTATGACAAAAATTTCAATATAATCCCCTAAGAGGGGATGGAAGGGGGTAAACAGACTACGCCATACTATATTTAACGGATGGAACAATTTCGACCGTATTTTGAAGACGTGATCTTGGCGAACCGAACGCGTCATAGTTTGGGTAACACACGGCTACCACCACTTTAAGGTAGTGCCTCGACATGCGATAATTTTTAAAAATCCATAAACGCCGTTATTTCCTTCGAATATATATTTTTTGGGTCAATTAATTTTATAGCACTTTCGGTGAATTCTATTTGTGTATAATTTATTGTAACGGGGCATCAAATGAAAAAAATAAAACAGCCATGTTTGGTATCGGAATCTGTGCTACATGAGTCTTTGAGTCTGATTATGACATTTAGAATAGGGATTAAATTGCAGTTCAACCCCTAACAGCGGGGACGGAGCGGGGTAAAACATACATTTAAAGACAGAGCAATTTTGATAAAATTTTGCCTCCTTATTCCTCGCGACCCTAAACTTAACACTTTGAAGATAAGATACGGCTACCATCCATGGTGGGGGGGTGGGGGGGTGGGAATTAGCGGAATCTATACGTAATATAGGTTCACATTAGAGTCGAATTTTTTCCCCGGCAATATTTGTGTATAATTACAAACCGTTCCAACATGTGAGGGGTGGGGGTGGGAACGAGTCACGTGAATCAAAATATGTCGAAGCCTGTGTAATGCGAGTCGCTGTGTTACATTATACTTTACTGTGCGATTTAAGTAAAAATTCATCCCTTAAGTGGGGGGAGAATTTTATTGTGTTAGAGTACGGAAAATATTTTTAACCCTTCTATTTTTGACTACTGGGAGTATTATTTGAGGTTTATACTGTGACGTTTAAGATACCGGTTTAATCATGTGTTGACCACTGTAAAAGCATTTTTATTTTTTTTCTCGTCAAGAAAACCTCCTCCTAACTCTATCAGCGCTGTCAGTGTCTATAATTCCTTTTTTAAATCCAATTTAAATAAATATATAGTTTTTGTTTCAGTTTGCTTCGATGGAACTATCGGGATCTATTTTCAGTTTCTATTATATCGAAGCTTTGAGAAGTCTTCCGCCCTTGGCCGGCGCAAGCGTCTTTCCTTTTCCCTGAACCTTCACACACCCAACTCGAATCATCTTAATTCCACCTCCTTATTCGTAGCATAAGCAAGCTCGTTTGTCTTGGCGCCTACTTTTGAATAACTTGAGTAGTTTTCGCCTGTTTTATCGTGGTGGAGTTGCGCAAGGTAAGCACCAGGCGGTTTCACTTTCTTCCAGCCCAGATGGTCGCGTATTTCATAACGCCACCGCTACACACAATCCACAGAATCTACTCTTAATTGCTTTCTTATTCCCCCAAAAATACCCTCGAGGCCAATGTTGGACTTTTTATTCTTTATTGTCCGTAACGTCAGGTTTAATCTTGCCAGCTAATTACATTTCTCCTCATTTTCTGTCTTCGGCCTTGCGTAGTTCCTGCCAACTTGCTTGGATCTTTTAGTGATCATAATTAATCTTTTCGGTAGGTCGAATTTATAAACTTAATATAATATTTGGTTTCTTAACTCGTAGAGTTTTCAGGTATTTATTTAAATTGAATGTAATGAAAATAAGTATTTATATTCCCAGGCTTCTTGGTTAGTACTAATTAGAATCTGTTCATCTAAACGATATTGATAACGAAAAGCATTTATTAATTGAATATTTTGAGGTAGTTCTTACGAGCAGTCGATTCATGGCGCTATCGTTAAGATAGTGACATCTCCTGTGATTCTTGCGAACCTCCAGTTTTTCATAAAATCATGGTGGTTCTCCGTCACCTTTTACTCTTACATGCCTTTTTCTTGGAATATCTCCGAGACTCCGTCTCTTTTATTCGCACGTCTTTAATATCCTACTCCCTACTGCAGTATTATTCTCATCGGGCAACCTATTTAGGCGACTATTTATCTCTCGCCGTAATCGCCCACGCCTTAATGACGTCACTCATTGGCCGGATCGTTGTTTAAGGGGGGAAAAAACTCGTCACCTGATAATCGTGTGAATTTCTTCCAATTCTGTTTCTCCTTGTCGATACCTTCTTTGCTTCGGTCATATTAGGTAACTCGTACAGTAGTCAAAAGGGAAAACAATTAATTAAAACTTGTCCTGTCCACTCTTGTATTGCCTAAATTCTTCTAGAGGACTTTCCTCAAACAACCTTGCGGATAAATAGTTCCAGTCATTTATTGTCCTATTTGGGATTGAGTGTTTGCCAACATCCTTTTTCTGCTGCCTATCCTTTATTTAAAATAACAGATCGGTTCTTCCATTCTATTCCCTGCTAAGGTAATTGAACTGCAAAACCTTTGAAGTAAAATTGAAATCATATTATCCATATACAAAATCCTTTAATATATATATAATTTTTTAACTTGAAAATGAAAAACTTTGAAAAACTTATTTTATTTTGAAGAGATGATTATTGGCAACATCTTTGGTCAAAAGCTACTTTTCTGAAATTATTAACACTTTTATAAACTAAATATTTATTATTATTAAATCAATTAACGTCTGATATTAAATTATTTAAATGAAATAAATTTACGACCAGTTTTTATTTTTAATTAAAAAATGCTGTTTCATAATATGTTAAATTTTAACAATTGATAGGATGTTACAATAATGTCGTAAGTTGTTGGTCTAGTAAATTTACATCTATCTTTGGTTTGTTTAAATTCAACTGTAACTAAATGTAAATGTTTTCCACAGATCGAGAAAAAACTTGAAGAAGGAGCGAATATGTACCGAAACGTCGTTTAATGTCTGAAAAAAACTGGTGGCAAAATTATTTTATTTAAATAGTTATTAATGAAGTTTGGAATTATTATCGACGCCGATTGAAAACAAACGATGAGATATCTCACAGGTACCAAAATTGACAATCTTTTTCCTGTGATAATAACAGGAGTAATATTTAGTGAAGTAAGGTTACAAAAAAGAACTGGATTTGTAGGTCCATGGTCAAGGATGGACCCTAACAAAACTGAACTAATTGTTCTAACTAAGGCAATTGATTCTTCATGAAAAAGCGTACTTTCCGTTTCAGTAGATATTTTATTTGAAATAGATAATATGTTACTTATAGAAATTAGACGATTATGACTATTCGTACTGACCAGTAGAAAGCGTGGCTGTTACGAAATTTATTTTTGTTTTAAATTTTAATTGGCAGGCGCAGAGGAAACCGATGCCTGGTCGCAGATTAAGAGGGAAATTATAGAATACTACTGAGTAAAATCAAGTCGCGTTCACTTTCCCAAGTCGAGGTAAAGGAAATAGACGAAATAAAAGCTGCGGGATAAAAAATAAGTAGATTACTCTAGAGACACGGTTACGAAACGAGACAGTTGGGTCTAGCCTGACAAGTGAAAGGTCTCAGACTAGTCATTCTATTGCATGTGTTCCGACGTTAATTAGTCCGATTAACAAAGCTGGCTGGACAACGAGACTTCTTCCTACTTCTCCTGGCGATGGTTCGCGGTCTTGCCTTTGCTTTCCTCTACTCCACTCCATCCAGACTTGTGACATTTGGGCCCTCAGTCAAGGACAGTTCACTACGTGTGTGTTCGGGTTGGCAGTCGGACAGGCGATTCGCTTCTAATCTCATCACGTTTATAAATCAAGGTATTCACTAAATTTTTTCTTTACAACTGTTTTTTTTATTATTATTATAATTTAAATTTTGTTTCACGCGTCGTTTGTGACTTTATTTAATAGTAAATAAACAAAATTACGACCAAATAAGTTACTAAAACAATTAACTACTTTTTATTTAACATAAATACAACGTTTCATCCACGTTTCGACTTTTTCAGGCCGTAGCCGTCGCGGGAGACAGTCCGCAACACCAATTATTTAATCCATTAAAAATTACCAGAAGTAGTCCGCTAAATTGGATGAAACGTTGTATTTGTTGCTGTTGTGGGTATTCATATTTTCTGGGATTGAGACAGGAATTTTAACTAAAATGTTCGTGTATGTTTCATTTCGATATTTATATAAATATTTATAAATCCATTGAATTTTCCGCGCGAATTGCTCATTTTTATTGGCTCTGAAACGTGTGATGGCGAGACCTGTTCTAAACCAACTGCGAGTTATAAGGTTTGCCCTGAAGCCATCGTAAATAGATGATACCGTACTTTTTATATATTCAACGAATTGAACTTTATGGAATTTCTGTACCTGTTGTTTCCTTTTTAGGGAAAAATAAAAGGAAGTAGTTCGGCGCGGGTGTTAGCTAGTGTAAAATAAATATAGCAGAAGGTAGGTAGGCCTGTGTAAAACACTGTTGATGGAGTCTAGGTTAGGGAGAAGGTAAGACTGGAGCATCTTAGTGAAGTTGGCTGGCGTCATGTCAGAAATGGTTCAGTTCTAAGGTCATGATATTGGGATAATCTTATACAAACAGGTTACGAATAATGATAAGCAGAAACGTTTCGTGAATCTGAGTAAAACTATTCTATTAAATGGCGCTGCCGTTTTACTCTGTACAATCAATGTAATATCTAAAATTAAGTTTCCTGCAAAAGTGTTGAATGTGTTGCCTTGTAAAATCACCTGCTTCATAGATTTAAACTTTATGTTCTGTTTTTTTTTCAGTTCTTTTGTTTGTCTGTTTCACGTATTGCCTGGAGCTACTACAGAGGGAATTACATTTTCCTGGTCGTGCAGCTCCAAGTAGTGAAAACTTCATTGCGAGTGTTTGTGTTCTTGTGTGCGTGTAGGGTTTTTAATGAGGTTAGACTATATACTTTTTATTTTATTTCTTCATTTGAAGATTATTAGTAATTAATTATGTACCTTGTTTTGTTCTCAAAATTATTTGTAATGTCCTCAATCGAGGACTAATGGAAACAACAATAAATGTACATGATTCGGCATTGAGTTTTATTTACTTAGAAAGGGTCAAAGTAATTGATACCTGATAAGGGAGATTCTTAATAATCCGCAAACGCCTCTACAGCTTCCTTTTTAAACGATATTACCCGTTCGTTGGTTTGCAACGGACCAGTGTTTGTAGTTTTTAGTTCTAGACTCAGGTGTCTCGAATCGTCCTCTCACCACTCCATGGACGACTGGTGGAGTAGCACCGCCTCTCTCTTCGCACTTTTCGACAGTTCGTAAATGAGTAGAACAATAGGATGGTCGGATTCAGGATGAAGGTGTGACTTTCTGCGAGGAAGGAGCAACGCCATATGGCAGGCAGGCGCCTTCGTTAGGCACAGTGAGAGGACAACTTTGCCAGCCAGTAATTCGCACCCAGCAGGATGTTGCATCCAGAGAGAGGGAGAAGGAGACAGAGAGAGAAGACTGCACGGGTCCCTGGCTTGGCCTGGAGCCAGGCTGGACTCCGCGAGTGGCCTTGGAACACCCGTGACGTCAACCACGTCTGCAACTCCACTCCAGCCAGCAGGCACAACCCTAGCAGAACCGCGGGGAACCTACCTACAAAATGAATGCCTTATATCCCATATTCTGAATACAAGTCCTTATTAAACACTGCAGTGCTTCATTGCACAATAATGGAAACCGATAAAACACGTCTGTAAAAATTTAGCGGAATATTTAAACGACAAAAATAACCTTTACACTGATGCCACAACTTTTTTACAGCTACTGGATGTCGATTTCAAAAAACAACCCCACTCAATCTAAATATTTGTAGATTTAGAAAACTCCGTTTGATAATATGAACTGGAACACACTATTAAGGACTTTGAACGGCACAGGAATAAAATATCGAGAAAGGAGGTTTTTATATAACTTCTACAGAAGACAGGCAGCAGTAATTAGAATTGAAGGGCAAGAAAAGAGAGCAGAAAGACAAGGATGCCGTCTGTCACCCGTACTCTTTAACTTATAAATAGAACAGGCGATGAAGAAATTTAAAACGCGAGATGAAAAACGAAACACACTGCAAGGAGAAGAAATAAAAACACTACGCTTTGCTGACGATGTTGTAGTAATAAGGGAATTAGAAGATGATTTGGAAACCATTATAAATGGCATGAACGTGGTCCTGGAACAAGAGTATGACATGACGATTAATAGAGGGAAAAAACAAGATGATGGACTGTTGTATGAGAAATACTAGAATAACAAAGTGCGTTACCTTGGGAAGGGATGTTTTGAAGAAAGTTAAGAAATTCTGTTACTACAGCAGCGTAATAGCACTGGCGAGAAAGAAGAATTTACATACGGCTAATATAAGTGTGAATATTAGGAAGTCATTGCTAAAAATGTTGGTATGTAGAGTGGCGTTATATGGGTGCGAAACGTGGATAATAGGAAATACAGAAACGAAAAGAATATGACATTTAAAATTGCTGCTATATGAGACTGAGATAGGTGGATAGAATAACTAATGAAGTTATAAGCAGAATAGAGGAAGAGGGAAGAATATGGAGGACATTGACCAAGAGAAGGAATATATTACTAGTCCACGTTTTAAGACATGAGGGTCTTGTAAACTTAGCATTAGAAGGAAGTGTGTGGGGTACGAACAGAAGACGGAGGTAAGGATGGAATACGCTAAGCAGATTAGTGCGAGTGTGTTCTGCTCATGATAGGTTAGTAGGGAGGGATCCATGTGACGAGTCTTAGGACTGAAAACCACAACATTCCTTCAACGAGTCAAGGGAACAGAGACGGACGACAGGTGTTTTTGGTGAACAAGCATTGCGTG
This sequence comes from Eucriotettix oculatus, assembly GCA_034510155.1. NCBI lineage: Eukaryota > Metazoa > Arthropoda > Insecta > Orthoptera > Tetrigidae > Eucriotettix > Eucriotettix oculatus. The sequence goes on from CM067379.1 coordinate 18,354,198, forward strand.
CAGGCGCGTTGTCACAGAAATGAGGCTATGATGGGTAGTTAACCATGGTCTAATATCGCAACTGCAATGAGGTTGCAGTATGTAACGACCCTTTCACTAAGCACCGAAAGAGCAACGAACCCGAGTCCTCAGGCTGCGATCAGTATCGACGAAGGACCAACTCTGTCACCCTTCTCGCCTCTCATACCACTTTCAACGGATTTGCTGTGTCCAATTTGGGAGTGGTAGATGTCCTCGTCATCTTCTTGCCCGAGAACTTTAATGTCACGTGACCAGACTCAGAAGACACATTACGACAACACGACATTACCTCCGCAATTAGACGCATGGGGAATAACAACCAATAAGAGAAATACTGAATTTAAACCACAATTTCAAACAATAAAACGGCTTTTCAAATTTTGTGATAATAGAATGAATGAATACGATTAGTTTAGGATGGATGTATTTCATTCCAGGAGCCAGGCTGGTGTGGACTCTCGGCGAGGTATGTGAGGAATAGAAAGAATCTCATATAAACACCAAAACAAGCAAATGTAAGAAACCCCAAAATATTATTCCACACGTTAGGTCTGCATAGATACGTTACATTTAAATTGAAATGCTGAACTTCTGATCCTTAGTGTGAAACATATTTCATAGTTTTCGCTGAAGATGTCTACTAATTTGTATTTCAGTTTATACATTTAGGTATCCGAAAATTATGTCACCAACATACAGTATCTGGACTATAGATTAGATCCTCATCAAGTCCAAATCCGGCCGTATTCATCTGTTGTTGTTGTTGTGGTATTCACTCCCAAGAGTGGTCTGATGCAACCCTCCATGCTAACTTATCTTGTGCAAGCCTTTTCGTTTCCGGATAACTACCCCATCGCAAATCCTCCATAATATGCTTAGCGTATTCCATCCTTTGCTCCCCTGTTCTGTTCTTAACCCACACACTTCCCTCTAATGCTAAGTTTGCAAGACGCTCGTGTCTTAAAACGTGGCCTATTAATGTAGTCCTTCTCTTGGTCAAAGTCCTGCAAATTGTTCTCTCTTCCCTGTTCTGCTAAGAACTTCCTCGATAGTAATTCTATCCACCCAACTGGTTTTCAGCATTGTCCTACTCATCTTGATGCTTTTAAATCCCCGTCTTCGATTTTAGTGTCGATCCACAATGGACATAAAAAATCTCTATAAATTGATTCTGCATCATGTTTTCCCAATACGATTAAAATTAATTACCGAAATAAAGGTACGTTACGTCATTGTTTGGCATTGTGAGAGTAGGAAAGACTGGAAGTCATACAGGAACGGTATGAAATTGCTCGTCTTCTTTCCTTCTGCGGCTGAGTGTGACGTCATCAATGAGCTAAGATACTACGTCATGCGCAAAGGCGATCCAGATTATGGCTAATAATGGCACGCAGCAGGCAGAGTGTGGATGTCGTGGCACTCACCGATGTTGACGAGCTTGACGCCGTCGGCTGCGATGGCTGAGAGGGCCGTGGCGACGTTCTCCAGGGCGTGGTGGTGATTGGCAGGTCGTTGCACCCACGAGGGCCTCAGAGGACGTCGCTGGAGAACCTCCACCAGGAGACAGAGACGAGTGCCGTCGCTCAGGTCAGAAGCCAGGTCCCTCACGGAGGCTCCAACCTCGCGAAGGTGCTCGTTCACCCAGTTACGGAACGTGTTGGCCTGCAAAAGTCCACAACTCTTAACAAGAACAACGGAGGAACCAGCATTAACAAACTGGACTCCATTCCTTAAAACATACAAGGAATTGCGTAATAATATGAAGACCGTGATCATAACATAAAATATCAATTTAACTACTTTTGAAATTTTAGGATGAAAAATTTGGATTATCCAAACTTATCTCCGAATCGTGTTTGATAAATGGTCAGGATAACTGAAGAGATTAGAATCGTCAAGAAAGCAGAAATTATTTTCAAAAGCGTCCATAAGAATTGGAAGAAATGCTACTGCAAGCCACTTTTGGCGAAGTCAAGCACGAGAGTTCAAGACTTTGGCGTCAATACTTGCCAAGTGGTCCAGGAAAAAGGAAATTGGTTGCTTCATCTTCTCACAAAAAAATAATACTTTGTTGTATCATTCCCTTACGTTTTGGTAGTTCATAACTAATTTTGTTTAATTAGTATGGAGTCCGGTTCTAAAATGGTTGCCTTTTTTGTTGAAGTTAGCATGCCGATTTTCGCGGTTTCAGATATGTATGAATTTCTAAATTATCCAGCTCAGGGCTGACGTATACTTTTACAAATAAACTGCGTCGCGTTCAGCAAATTTCTGATCTACTATTTTCTTATCGAATATACTCTGTGTATCACAAAGTTATCAATTGCAAATGACGAAACTTCAATTTTAGGAATCTAATTTGTCAAAGAAGAAATAGTTTACGAACCTCAATATTTGGCACTTTTATACATAATAATGTAGAGTAATAAGCATATTACATTCTGAGAAAATTAATAATAGTACTAAGTGAGCAAGTTATGCAATCTTTGGTGAACTGCTTAATGATCGCTGGAAGGGCGACGTCCTTTTGTTATAATTGTCGTATGTTTCGTAAAGAGTTTCATTTATATGTTAGTTAAATAAATGAAAACAATAACAATTTCAGGTAGCACCTCTCAAGGTAAGATGAAACAAATTTGCTTATTTTGATAGTTTCAAGTAAAGGTACGCTTTGAGATCGTTGTTATTATCAAAGAACAATTTCGTCAATGTTGAACTAGATAATTTAACTGAGAAAGTTTTTTACATTATTTACTTTATGTAAATTAACAATTATAACAAACATAAACCTTGACAAGTTACAGCCTTTTAATAATGTGATTTTTTATTTTTTCCATTATTAGAATTAATAAATGAGTCGATGAAAGATAATAAAGAATATCTTTTGGAAAGAAATGCTACTCACTACTACAGTTGTATACATTTCATAAACTTAAATTTACTGATAGTCTTAAATTCCCTAATTTCTCTTTTCCCGCCTTAAATAAATATACTATTTTGTTTTAAATATAACCTAGCCTTAGTTATATCTAATTCTACTTGACTTCTAACATTGCATGGGTTTCTATCATAATTATTAGCAATATATTTATTTAAATAGATCGGTAACAAATTATCGCTATATTTATACACAAATATCATGCTGTGAAATTTTGCAAAGTCCTTGAAAGAAAGCCAGTTCACTTCTCTTAGCATTACTGTGACACTGAATCTACTCTTACAAAAGATAATTCTTAATTCTCCCTACTTTTCAACTTGTTACATATGCACATATATTTATTTCATATCCAATATAAAACAGTATAACAATAATTAAAAATTATATTACAATTATAAATTACAGTATTAGAAACCTTAGCTAAAAATTTTTATACTAATATACCTTCTACTTATCCTTGTACCTACAACATTCTATATGACAAACCATTTTCAAATTTTGATAATGCAATCGCGAAAAACGACATACACACTAACAACAAAAATGTCAGTCATTTTTTAACCGGACGCAATAAAAATTATACAAAATTAGTTTTAAAGTGCCAAAACTTCAAAGAATGTATCAGCAAAATATTAATTTATTCAGAGATGGTACTGGACCACTAGGCAGGGATTGACCAATTTGCTTGGAGCCCGTTCAAGAGCGAATGAAAAATGATCCAAGATGGAATCGGTCACACTGCACACCGGAATCCATCAAGGGAAAGTCATGATATTGTTATTTTTTTGCTATGTCAGTTCTTAATTTTCTTAACCAGGGTTAGCTGACAATTTTGTAGGGATAGAACCAAGGTTAGCACCATTACTTTCCTTTATTAGTGACAAGTATCCAAACATAAATTACAATCGTTGTGAAGGGAACAGGCAGCTCACCTGAATCTCGACCCAGAGGTCCTCGTTGCCCTTGATGGACATTCCCTTAGCTGCGTGTCCCTCAGGACTCCGGGCCACCAGACCCACGTGTGATATCCGTTCCGTCGCCATCTGGAACCAAAACAGAAATTAATTTTAGAGGAACACACGAGGTTGGAAAAACACTGGGGTAATAAATAGTCCCACTGCGAATGGCTGTCGTTCCCCTCTGGATCCTTGTCGTTTTGCGTTCGTCGTTAGCCCAGCTTTAAATTATACATAACCATATGTCCGTAAACATTGGGGTGACTCAAGTAAATGGACTTCCCGACACACTCCCATCCCTTGCTTTCTCCCTTAAGAAGCGTAATTGGGAAGAGCACGAGACGAGGAAGACCAACGATGTATGTGAAGGTCTCTCATGACAAACGAATGAGTAGTCGGAAATAAAATAAAATTGAATAAGAAAAATGTTATAAATTATGATGTCGCGTCCCTTTTACTCGAACCTCCTCAGGTGCCATAATAAATTACCACAAATACACAAAGGAAACCGAAATTTACAAACATGACATATATGAAATTTTATGGAATATTACAAACTACATATAAGTGGCGAAATTTTTTTTATTGTGCTCAACGCACAAACATTGCGGCCCAAAAGAGAGGTTATGAACGGTCAGTTGTTGGCGTTCAAATATTATTCATGGAAAAAATTTTTACATTGGATGATGAAAAATTTCGTAATAGTAATCATAAATTTTGTTGAAATTGTGGGAGATTCTCTCGCAGGTATTTCTTCCCCAAATTGACTGCGGGGCTCCCCTGACTCCGTCGGGAATGTCTCGTATTCTCTGTTTTTTCAAAGTCCTCACATGCCTAGGAGGAACCTTCACCTATTTTAGGAGGTGTATGTACTGCGCTGACTCGTCTCTCGTCATTCGGAAGGGCGTGAGATAGCACCAAATTCCCGACCTACCTGAAGCAGGTTTTCTAGGGTATTTCACTAAATCTCTTTAGGTGAAACACAGGGTCGGATCATTAAACTATAGCCCGGGGGCCCTAGTCAACCCTTGGCTACCTTCCACATCCCCCTTTTCAAATCCCTTCCTATGCTAGTAAAGGGGAGTTGCCTGTTTCAGGATCACCCTCAAGCAACCTGTTAACCAAAAAAAATGAAATTATCAGTATCATTCATGGTCGATTTGTTGGGTCTGACGGGTGTCAATTAACTCATTAATCTAGAATAATAATTATATTCATCAAAAATTGATATTTTACCAAACAGATTATTTTTTATTTTTCCAGTCAATTTTTATTTATTTAAATAAATACATTTTAACTCGATTGAATTATTTTGAACGCCAAATTTCAAATTATTTTCGTGTTTATGTCCCACGTAACATTGTTTTTTTCTGATATGTCAGTTTTAGTTTGAATATTTTTGGTTAAATTTTAATTATAAGAACATTTGAAATATGACGAATAGCGGATTATCAAAACAAGTCAAGTTTAAACTGCAAGTTTTTCATGGAAGTCAGATCAATATAACTAACACCATAGATCGCAAAGTAGACAAAACAAGAACGAGAATCTGTGTATTGATTGGCAAATGAATAAAAGAGAAATAAATATAATAATTTACCGGTATAAAATCAAGATTATTTTAACTCGTCGAAGTATTTATTTCTGTATCTTTGACCTGAAAGTAGGAAAAATAACTACTGGGATTTAATATTTTTCCGAGAAATGCCTATACATGACGAAGCAGAGAGGACTGGCAGACGAGGTCATTAGCCTTCTAAACATGGAGTGGTGTCAATGAGTTATAGGCGGTCAATCTAGAGGGAAGAATAGGCAGTACGGTAAGTTATATTCTGTCACGTTGTCTCGGACAGGAAGAGTATACCATACAGTAATAGGTCGTATTAGTCGACCGAATGATTCACAGAGAAATTCGGGTTTTATTTCATCCCTACAACGTTTCATCCTCATATTTGGGGCTTCATCAGGAAAAATTCTTAATGATATTACCAAGAAAATTGTGCAAAAAATTAGAAAATATATTGAAGCATTAAGTTATTATAAATATAATATAACAATATATCGTAAAAATAATATAATTACAATATATTTTCGCTTTCTTTTTTGTAGTAATATCTATAAGAAATTTATCTGATGAAGCCAGATATGAGAGGACGAAACGTTAAAAGAATTGAAGAAAAACTTTGTTTGTCTGTGAATTGGTCGTTAATTTAATTCTATATACTACATATGCTTTTCGTTTTCGCAGCAACGTAGTCTTAGCAAGTCACTGATACTAGTTGGCTGCTGCATCGAGAAATTATAAAACTTTAATTTACTTCATACCAGAGGATCCTTCGGAACATAGGTTTCTTAATTCAAAATCAACGTGAATTGTACTATTCAGTTACTGTATAAAGATTTCATTTCTAAAAAGCAATATTTGTAAACGTTTATAATCCTACTAATATATGTTTTGAAATCTGGCAGAACTTGTAGAGATTGCCTCACGATTTGTCCATCTTGCAAAGAGATTTCTTGGATCCCAATATTTTCCTTCATGCTGAGCTGCAGCGTGCCACTTGCATTTCTCGGGAATGGAGGCGGGTAACGGCGTTAAACGCGTCCCGAAGAATGTTAGCTTTTTCCGTTAGTGCATCTGTCGTAAGTAACACTGTTTTCCTAACCTGGCCTGGCTTTTGAGTTCGTCCCCTGGCTTGTGTCTCAAGAAGATGTTACGATTTCTTAAACACCTGACGAAAGCAAAATTGTTAGGTGGTTATTTATTTTAGGACTTATTTTTGCCTGTTTACTGGCGATTTCTTCACTTTATACCTACTCGTTTAATACAAAGGATTTTCACTGACGCTGCAGAGTTGACTCGGGGCCATATTTGCAATCCTGGACCTTTCCCACATCGTCTTGCTTTACTTTATACTAGCAGGGTGCCCACAATATTAATGCTTAAATATAACTAACATTTTACTTAAGTTATGATACTTTTTTGTTCCTCACGAACGTCGTAGTCGTCGCTGCCGCACGCATACATGCAGGCTACGTATGGACTTAATGTAGTAAACTCTATATGTCAATAGGTAGGACGGATACAAATAGTGTAGCGAGAAACACCATAAAAGTAATTGAACTCGATAAGTATTAATAAGATAAAACTATCGGCATATTTTGCACGTTTAAAAAAAATTTTCTTCCCCACCAACCTACACGCCCACATGGGTGGAAACAATGTCTTACAGTAACATACGTACGAAATTTGTTGATCCATCTATTTGGTCTCTTTAACGCGAAATGACTGGGAGAGAACATGGAGGAGTTCTGGAAAGCCCGTCATTGCTGACTTCCTCTTTTCTTGATTTCCTCTTTCCCTCCCCCATTGACCCAAGCCTATGGTTTTTTAATTAAGTCCCCCATTAGCTGAGACGACCTTGAGCAGTTTGAGGAGTGCATGCATACGGGTCAAAGACCGTCGGCATGCGATGAGAGTTGTTCGCTACTCTCATTGGACTAGTCGGTCATCTGCCACTCAAATTTGATGGAGGCATGGATTCGGCTTTGTTGAGTTCCCGCAACAATATAGTCTCCCGTCATCAAAGGGCGTGGGAGTAGTACTAAATGCCACACCTATCAGATGCAGATTTTTTAGGGTTTTCCATGCATTAGCTTTAGTGAAACACCGGGTAGGATCCTTACACTACAGCCCGGAGACCTAGTCAGCCCTTGACTACTTTGCTCTACCTTACAAATCCCCTCTCCCTTCCTTTTCAGTTCCCTTCCTATGCTATTAAAGGGGAGTTGCCTGATTCATGATCACCCTCATGTAACCTGTTACCCACCAAAAGCTCGCAGTCAATTTTATTTCATTTAAGATATCGTGACAATTTAAACATCTGCAGAAGTTGAAGTAATATCTGCGGTTGTTTGTGTAGAATATGAGAGAGATTCTTTGGAGGAAAAAAGAGAGATCAGTACGCGGATTGTTTTCACGTGACATTTGGAGATGATCAATTACAATACGAATACTATAATGAACCCAAAATAATCTCAATATTTTATTACAGGTGACAGTTTTCACGGCAGAGAGGTCCCATGATAATTACATTTAAGGCCAGCGAAATTAAATACTACTTTCTGACGTTCTTGTATTCTACTACTCGTGTGATGAAACTTGTGTAGTTGTGGCCTCGAGGTGACCTACTGTAGAGACTGAGTGTGGGATCACCCCCAAGAATGGAGAACGTCCTTCATCGCACTCCCATACATATAAAGTCCTCAAGGACCTCGCATCTACCATACACCCATGAATTACGACGAACAACAAACACCACTCGTCCCACGCGCTCTTCAGGTTCTCCTGTCGGGGAATTACGAAAATCAGAAGCATTTCAGAATATAATATAATATGGCCTCAGTAATAAGTTACAAGCTGTCAAGTTTTATATTATGATACTGCGGAACGAAAAATAACAACAAGGAAACGGGGAACATCAGTGACAATTTAAGGAAGCAATAAAAGAGTTCCTTTTTTTAGAACAGAAACTCATGAAAACTAATTATACAAATTTATAAATACAATAAATACCCCTCATAATAAGATTTAAAGTACTCGTTGGTCTTTTTTAAAGTGCTGGATATATTCCTAAGTTAAAACCCGTCGGCCGACTGTTGAAGGTCAAGGTTCGAGGTCGCATCACTGCTGTTTATCAAGAGTTCATAACAGAATTGTGAGGAGCCATGGCTTCAATGTACGCGTGTTATGAAAAGTACGAAGATCGCAAGACACATTCAGCCATTTATAAAAGTACTCCCAAGGGTAGCCAACCTGAAACAAAGTATTGAAAATTTGGACACGAGTAAGATAGGTGTCGCGTTTGGCGATTCAATGGAACAAAATACAGAGTCGAGGATATTTCAATAGTGTTTAGCTATTTTTTTGCTTCGATTCGTAGCTGAGGATGAAACGTGGGTACATGACTTCACATCTGAGAAGTAGGAACGGTCGAAACATTGGACTGAAAGCGGAGAATCGGCTCCAAAAAAGGCGAAGACACTTCCATCTGCTGGTAAGATCATTGCGTCAGGTCTTTGTGATGCACATGGAATAATTTCCGTCAATTATCTTCAACGAGGGAAAACTCAACTTATCGCCGAGCTTGAGTTAGAAAATTTTTAAAAAAAGGCCTACCTATTTTGGTGAAAAGAAATGGTAGTTTCTGCAAGACAATGCATCCGTAATCAGCATGGCCAAAATCAATCAGTTAAAATTCTATTTGCTTCCTTGGGAACTTGATTCTCCAGATTTGGGTCTCTCGGATCATTTTATTTTTCCAAACTCGAAAAATAAGTGACTCGGTGGTAAAAGATGTGAAGAAGTGGAAGTTTACGGTTGAGTAGATCCATGGTTCTCACTTTAAACAGAATATGTTGAACAACGCTGGGAACAGTGCATCGAGGAAACAAAAGAGAAAATATTATATTTTTTCAAATTGTTTTCTGTTAGGTAAGTTTGGGTCCATGCATTATGTATATCTTTGATTTAATATTAATAATTATAGAAAAGAAAAAATTCGACTTTCCAGAAGCCACGTACGCAGTTCAAAAGTTTATTTGCGTTTCAGTTTAACCAAATTGATTTCATTTAGGTTATTAAAATACTTCTTAACGTTGTAATTTTAGTATTTTTTCGGGGGTTAACAGGCTACATGAGGGTGACCCTGAAATAGGCAATAGGAAGGGAATTGAAAAGGGGGGATGCGGATCTCCTCCGAAACGTATGTACTGGGTTCAGTAAACTAAAGGAAAAAAAGCTATCCGCTGCGAGAAAGAAATGTTGGAAGTATAATCAGAGCAGACAGCGAGATAGGATCGCGGTGCAACAGAAGTAATTAGCAGGAAATGGGGAATAGCCTAGAAGAAACTCGCCATGCACGTTGCTCACGTTCACGAAAATGAAAAACAACGAATTCTTTACAAAATGAACCACTCGATTTCAATTTAAAATTTAACTAAAGACTATTAATAAGAGCTGGAAAGATTTAGCAAATCTTTTGACATTGGGATATTTAGTATTATGTTTAATGTGAAGCATTTCGTAAAGTGATCTGGATTTGTAGATGCTGAATTTATCTAAATTAGGAATTCATCACAGTAAAAAGTACGATTGGTGTTCCGAAATAACTGATCACACTGTGGTCAAAATGATTTTTGTCTCACGTGTATCAACAGTTGCACTTGGAGCTCTTTGTCGAATTTTCGAATGTGTTCAGGATTTCTTCAACACTGATTATTTTTTAAATTCAATTTCAATTTTGAAATAAGTGTTTACTTCATTTATTGCACTCAGGAACAAAAAATTTACTTTATTGGCCAAGAGAAAAGAAGTGATTCTGTGGGAATTACTTCTTCTCAATCCCGCCGTGTTTCTGCCATTTATTATTTCAAACACTGTAATATTTCTATATTCTTAACTGCACAATATTGAAACATTCTGACTGACGTAGAAAGGAAGAAATGACGATTTTCAGCATGCAGAGGATCTCTTTTGATGATCGGCCAGCATATTAAGATTCAAAAACGTTACACGCAGTATTTCGGGTATTCAAAATGTAGGTGATTATCGTAATATTGTCAGTAATGATTCGGGTAGTTATGTGCCCACAAAAGTTCACTTCCTGCACTCACAGCGATGAACAGGGGGGAAAACTTTCATCAGGAGATTAATGAATAAAAGCCTGCAGGTTTCTCCCCCGATTGACTGCGAGGCACACCTGACTGCGTTGGGAATGCGTCGTAGTCTCTCTGGTTTTTTTCAAGGTTCTCACATGCCTCATATTTTAGGCACTGGGGTTGAAGACTTTGGGCATACGGTAAGAGGTGTCCCATTGGATCAGTTGGTCAGCTGCCTGCTAAACCTCGTGGAAACACGGAGAAGGGAATGCTGCGACCCCACAGCAAACTCGTCTCCCGTCATTCGGAATGGCGTGAGAATATTACAAAATAGCCCGATCTACTTGATGCAGGTTTTCTAGATTTTCCCTACAGCTCTTAAGGAGAACCACCTGGTAGGATCCTTAAACTATAGCCCGGGAGCCCTTTTCAACCCTTTTCAATTCCTTTCCTATGCTATTAAAGGCTAGTTTCCTGTTTCAGGATCAGAGATTTTACTGATGGATAATATGCTGGTCAATTTTTGCTGGATCATCAAGAGTGTAGTTACAGAGACGAAATATGGCAGAAAATTGTCATTTCTAACTTTCTAGGTGAGTCAGAAGGTTTGTACAGCGTTTTTAAAGTATTGAGAAATGTTTGACATTGTAAATTCCAGTGACTTAGAAACTTTGCGTGGTGGGGAAAATCTGATTTTATGTTTGTATTAAGGGGACAATGTAGTCCCAGAATTACGTATAGAACTTTTTGAGACAGAAGGAAAGTCTATTTTGTTGCCGAGTGTAGTTTATAACTTGGATAATGACGGCTAATTAGGCCAGACGTAAGGAGGAGTGAGAGGTAGGGTTGGGAGCCTACCGGGCTGCAGTAGCGAGTGACGTAAGGATAGCCTCAAGGGCGCCACATGCTAACGAGGTAAACACGCGACACGCCATAAACAGATAGACTTCACAACTCTCCTACAGTACTTGTCATACGGAGCACGCGCCTTATTCTCTGTTACCTTCTCATTCATACAGAACATGGAAATAAACAGAACATTTCACCTGAAATTATTACCAAATTTAAAATTTATTTGTATCCACAGTAATGAAACTGTTACCCCAAAATTATTCTGTTACGATAGACGTAGCAATTTTAATTACTGACAAGTGAGGAGCGTCTCGCGAGTTTTTAATTTGTTCTGCAACCGTAAACACTTGTAATTACGTCAGATAGTGTCATTCTTCTCGTAGCTCTGAGGGAAAATCGTCGTTGAAATAGTTTGCAAGTTTCCATTAACGAAACACGAAAGTAGTAAGAATATAACAACAGCCATTTCCATTCTCTTTGTCACCTTGTCCGACGATCTCTTGAGTAGTCACTTGATCTGATGCTACCGCGATATCAAAGACTATCTCTGCTTCTTCTCCATGTTGTAGTAATCTAGTTCTTTATCATCCTTGAGTTCTAGAAATGTCACAAGTCAACGCTTCCTTACTTCGCAGAGATTCTACTAGAACAACCCACCATTGCTGGTTCATGTCAGTGCCGTGTGTTCAGTATATAGATGATTATTGGACATCTTCTCATAACTGATTAGCGAAAGGATGCAGCCACATCCTCACGTTCTCTTTTTACTTAATGGCCAATGAAGTGGCCTGATACACTCCATTTTCAGGGTTCTTCAAAGTTTGAGATTTTTAACACAATTATGACGCATAAAATAATATGAACTATTTTTTATTAGTTTGATAACCTTAATTCCATTTCACCTCCTGCAACATCCGTTAAGCCCAACAAACTGCCTCCTCCCTGTAGGGACAGAACCGTGCCGTCATATGAGGCGACACAATTAAATGAAGGTCTTAGGCAGCGATATTAAAAATAACTTCGAACCATTCACTAATCAAAAATCTTATTGTAAAGTATTTTCTCTCTTCAAATCAAAATATTAGGTATACCAATAAACAAAATTGAAGTGTCTTTCAGTCCGTCCGTTTATTTGTCTCGAATATGCTCCGAACGGGCTTAACGGATTTTAATCAAAATTTGATGGTTTTAAAAAGGGAGATTTAAGTATTCGAGCATATTTCATTTCTATATATTGCAGAAGATATTAATATAATATGAATATAAATAAAGATATTAATTCTACGGGAAGATTTCTTGGAATTGCCGCGGCGTGTAAACCAACTGCGAGTTATGAGTCCATATCAATCATCCCACTTACTATCTATTCTTGCAGCAGGCTTTGGTTCGTCCATACGATGCATACATAAATTAATTGGTTTTATTTCTCGCGTCAGGTAATTTTTAAAATTTAGTAACTGCTGATATGAAAATAAAAAGGAAACTATCGCGTTTGGTGTCGAAACCAGTGTAATGTGTTGCGTTATGATCTTTAATATGCGAATTAAGTAAAAATTTAACCATTAAGCGGGGGAAATTTTTTATTCTGTTAGAATACTGAATATATATTTATTCCCGCTATTGTACCGGGGGTATTTTTGACTCTTGAGATACTGGGAGTATGTTTGAGGTTCATATTGTGACGTTTTCGATGTCGGTTTAATCACGTGTTGAGCAAGAATTAAATAATGTACCGGGATAATATAAATAAATACCCGGGAACGCCGGGTCCTCAGCTATTTAGTAAATAATACTTAATATTTTTAAAAACCACAATCGAGGGATATTTGAAAGTAAAAATCATTTAAGGGGTGAATTTTAGAAGACTCCAAGGGTCCTGACTGCCATCATGAAATTAACTTATTTTGAAATAAGTACGATGAAAATATATTTTCGGGTTAGAAATGTGTGTCAAATTGGTTTCCGATTTAAAATATAGCATTTGCCGTAGGTAACATTGCCGCCCACTGTAGTGTTTTTAATATCTTATGAAACTATCATTTTAATCATTGTTCTTTCGAGAGACGTAGCACTTAACTTAAACTCTTTGAGAATTTGCCATTAAGTTTCTCATAACCAGTTCCTGTAAAGTCTCCTATTATTTGGTGCAACTGTCTCATAGCAGAGTTGATACGGTGTAATTGTGCCTACTTGCTGAGTTCCTGAGAGACCTTCGCTAGTTCCCATAACATCATCTCAGCCTCCTTTTCATTACGATGCTCTGTAATGTTAAATTCCCTTAAACAAGATCTTCATGAACCTCCTCATCTGCAACTCCCTTGGATCATATTGAGACAGAGTCGTAGATTATTGCTATTATTGTTGACTTTTACCCTCTCCTTCCAGTTTTTATTACACGTTTCGCAACGCTGTTTCCTAGTCCCGGTTGTCTAGACCTTGGACTACTTGTAACGAAAAAGAGGCAAAAACTACATGCACCGTACGGGAAAAATGAAAGCAAAAAAAAAAAGAACAAGTTTAAAGTCAGCGGCGAGGAGTAGCAGACAGTCGATACCTTCCTTGTTCGCTCCTGAGGAACACGGCAGTGACGTGCCCTAAACAAGCAAAGCTTTCACATGTCCTTGCTAATAAAACAAGAAATGGAAGGAAACGGTTTTAAGGGAGGAAAACGACTTCTTTGACATCGAAACCTGCAATGGCTGTTGTAAATATAAGTTTTATGTTAATTTATCAGAACAACGTGAGATTTTGGACAGACGAAAATGTGCTGCATTGCCTCGGTCACTGGTCAAGATTTGCACTTTATCCTTTATTATAAATCTTAAATTACGTGTTGGGCCCATATCAATTCCGGCAGGTGAAGAAAAAAAAATCGTACCCTCATAGTCCGAAATATTGTTGAATTTATAAGGTTAACATTGAGAGCAAAGTAAGAAATCCATATTTTTTCCGGTGCAAAAGAAACAAATATGGCGTCTCTGGCGCCTCGTGTCCTAATTTCGGCAAAATATTGAAATGATTTTCTCTTGAACGATTCACGATATTTTGTTGCATTTCATTTCATTGTAAGTCAATTTTCTTACGTCAATAAGCACGAGAAGAATCAATTTCATCAAATTTATCTGGGACTGGAGAGCTTGAAACGTCGCGGAAACTGGAAGAAGTCGAAGGTGAGAAGTATGCACAGCGCCACTCTAGGAATATCGATAATGTGCAATCATACAATTCGCCATATTTTAGGCTATATATATGATTATTTCCTGCATCTGATTGGGAGGAGGAAGAGAGTTCGCCTTCTAGCCTCCCGCTCAAGTCACCGGACGACTAACTCAATTCGCTTCAACATTCCTGGCAGGACATTATCCTACATATAAATGACTGGAATTAGAAAAGCTAAAATATTTACACGATTAACAGTCAAGTCGGAGACGTTAGGCTGAAAAGCAGAAATCTTTCTTATTCATGCATTAATCCACAATAGTTTCGTCTATATAATTAATAGTCATAAAAATACAGTAAAACGCTAATATTTTATATAAAATTTTACTGTTTTTTTGGGGTTAACAGGCTACATGAGGGTGATCCTGAGACAGACAACTCCCCTTTAATAGCATAGGAAGGGAATTGAAAAGGGGGGATACTGGCAGAATTCTACCTACTTATATCCGTATTCGTCAGACTGCAAGTTTACTACTGTATAATGATTTTAAAGCATTACACAGCTTGTCGAAATGATGTAGTCAATAAATCGTTAATAATCGGCATTATCTTCGTGTCAGATGCCAGGAATGTGCAGTAATCTTTTGTTGCTTTATTAAGTAGTGTGCTTCTGTTTATCAGCCGTCATTTTTATAATTCATTACGTTAGTTCCATTTATTCGTGATTCTATAAATCTGTTTTTTTTTCATGAATTTGTATGGTGGATTTTCGTTTCTTAAAATTTAAACTCGTGGTAGTGTGTTTCTACACGTGTAGAAAGCGCCTTGTAACTTTTGGAATTAGGCTTAATAATACGTAGTATCAAAATACGCAGAATGATCATGACTATGTCAAAAGCTATCTAAATGAAGAAATAAATATTACTGGAGACTGTGGAAACGTCTTTATTACTACTGAATACTTTCTATTTGAGTTAATTTTTACAGAGATGAAACCACGAGGACCCAATTTTAAGCAATAAATAAGGCGAAGCACACTTCTGATTTAATTGAGAAAAATTATAATTTGGAAGGAAATGAAGTTAGTCTGGGGATAAGGATTTGGACACGTTGTTGTCACAGTTGAAACAGGTAACATTATGAGGTTGAAATCAAAGTGAGGAACACGGGGATGTGAGAAAACTCCGACATGTAACTAGGAATTTGTGCAAATATAAACAGAAAGAAACGTACTGTGGTCGATGAAGACAACGAAAAGAAAACGTAATGTTTCTTACGAAAAAACTAGAGAGATACCAAGTACTGGCATCGAGAAAGGAATGAAGCTACAACTTACGTAATAAACTTCAAAATGGCCAATAAGTCATAATTATTTGTTTTATTGAAGATATTAAATACAACACAGAATTTTGAGTCCTCTTCAGACGAAAAAGAAATGAGAAATTTTTTTCTGGTGTTAAGTTTTTTGAATGGATGAAAATGCATGTATTTTAATTATAAAATAGAGGTCCACGTGTAAAAGAATTTGTGTTCTGGACTGGATCCAACGACGGTTATAAACGAAATCTTCATGTTTTGTATTGCCTGGATAAGTCCCAAAATTGTGGATGAAAAGTTGTACCTAATATGTAGAATAATATTGAAAATTCTGACGTATTGGCCGTTGTGGTGGCTATTTGTTAATTTTATAATTATCAGATTAATTTAAATATTGAAAGCACAGGACCAGGAAGATTGAAATGTCCTTGTGGTATCCAGAGATGTGCTACTGCAGTGAAATAATAGGTTCTCTCTGAAGGATAGAAGGACAGAAACAATCAAAGAACATTATCACGACCTGAAGTGAAAAAGAATCGAGGATCACAAAAATCGTCACGGTTCTGGTTAGAAAAGTCAGCAGTTATTAGGATTGAAGGGCAAGAAAAGAAAGCAGAAGTCAAGAAGGGAGTAAGACAAGCATGCAGTCTGTCACCTTGCTCCTTAACTTATATATAGAAAAGGAAATGAAGAAAGTTAAAACGGAAAAGTAATTGTACTTGAAGGAGAAGAAATAAAAACCCTGCGGTTTGCAGATGATATTGTGGTATTAGGAGAGCCAGAAGAATACTTCGAAAACATAATAAATGGCACGAACGTGGTCCTGAAGGAAGAGTACAATATGAGGATTAATAGAGGGAAAACCAAGTTAATGGAGTGTAGTATGCGAAACATAACAAAGGCCGTTAGATTGGGAAGGGATATTTTGAAGGAAGTTAAGGAATTCTGCTACTTGGGAAGCACAACAACTAGAGTGAGTATGATAACACAGGCAAGGAAGAATTTACTTACGAGTAATATAAGTGTGAATATCAGGAAAATGTTGACATGGAGTGTGGTATTATATGCGTGCGAAACGAGGGCGGCAGGAGTTGCAGAAAGGAAAAGAATAGAAGCTTTGGAAATGTAGTGCTGTAGGAGATTGAGATGGGTGTGTAGGGTAACTGAAGAGGAAGTTATAAGCAGAATAGGGGAAGAGAGAACGATATGGAGGATAGATTAATAGGCCGCATTTTGAGACATGAGGGTCGTGTAGAATTAGCATTAGAGGGAAGTGTGTGGGGTAAGAGGGAGGCCAAGGATGGACCGCGCTGAGATGGTTAGGGAAGGCGTATGGGATGTGGTAGTTACGCTGAAATGAAATGGGCTTGCGCAAGATAGGTTAGCATGGAGGGTTGCTTCAGAACAGTCTTAAGACTGAATATCACAACAACATATGCAACGAGTGACGTCATCAGCCACAATCACCCCATGTATCATGTCGCAGTGTGTTTACACAGGGCAACGGAGGACAGCAGTGGTGCGGCCAATTTTGCGCTGCGAGGTGATGGAAGAACGCGAAGAAAGTGAACAGGTGTGACCTCACAGCAGGAAATCGCGTTATGGTTTCCGGTGACGCAACGGCCGGCGGCGAAGAACAGGGGAGAAGGAATGAATAGTGTGTCGAAGGGAACGTTGGGCGACACCAAGACGAGGCGGAGGTAAATGTTTGACGATGGCGTGTGAGCCTTTCTGTGGGACAACCAGTAAAGAAATGTGGACTTGCAAATGTTATGAATTCTCGACGAGTGACTACAGTAAGAATAGGTCAGTTCCCATTATCCTAGTCTTTTTCTGTTCCAGGTAGTAGGTAAGAAGAATAATGTGCGACATCTAGAATGTGCGCATTATAGTCCCTATTTTCCGTCTTCGTTTGACCGCACCCAGGAAGTCTTGCCCCTGACCAGTCTCTTTTTTCCAAGTTCGAATCCCAAGATTGTATAAAATGAATATATTTAGCAGTAACGTTGTATCGAATAATTTGGAAGCCGGAGCTTCTAAAATGGGGATCACAGAATACACGCGAGGGGAGATGCCGTAATCGTCAATATATCAGTCCGGTCCAAAATCATGGGACAGGAGAAGTGTTCACTGGATCTACTGAAGCCATTTTCCGTGCCCTGCGCAGTTCTCAAGCGGGTGTTTTCTGACAGGACCAGTCGTTCTAAAGTTTCCGATAGTCGCAAGAAGTAGAATTTATTAGTCCACAGATGTGGGCGGACCAAAGTCGGTTGACAATCTGTGGTTAAAGGACAAGATTACAAATTTAAATGCGAAGTAGATAGTAAAGGGCACATGATGGCGATGGCAGGTCGACTAAGGTTCTATGTTTGGGTAGTGTCCGTGTAGCAGGTGACGTAACCACTATCAGCTGATGGCGTCACTCGTAGGAAAGAAACTCTAGCAGGGTGCGGGGGCGCCGGTCCTGACAGGGTGACAAGTGGCGGGACGAGGAGGCAAGACCTACACGAACCGACAACTCGAGCAGTGACAGAATCCATAAGGCACGGTCCAACACAACGATAACCAGCACCACTCCACATCACACATATCCATGACGAGCACACGAACAATTTTCCAGAAGGAAGAATATACCGGTTCCTAAGTTTATTAACAATTACGTGACGAAGTATCAACTACGATTGTATGGATGCCGCTTGAGGAGTGGACACACACACACTGTATCGAGACCGTCGAGGACGTGACCACCCACCTTAGCAGGACTCTTGAGGGACACGGCGGCTTCGCGACTGTCGAGCCAACTGAAGACCCACCCCCACCAGGTGGAAGCACCGTCCGCACTCGGAGCAGACGCCCTCCTCCGACACGGGAGTAGCGGCAACTACGATGTTTCACTCACCTCATATTATACCACAATGATTTACTGCAGTACCCCATCAATATTTATTTCCTAGTCGATATCACTGCCTTTTTAAAGCTGAACTAATGGAATTTCTAAAGTTAAATTGTTTAGTTCTGATTCACGGAATACGCGAAGAACATAATGTAATAATAAAAATTCCTTGTAGAATTAAATAGTTTATCTGACCACTAAATATACAATAAGTGTGAGTTAAATCAGCCTTTTTGCGCGTTTTTTAAATTTAAATGTAAAACATTACAACGTTTCGCATCTCATTTGAGACTTCTTCAGGCACAACAAAGAAATTTACAACGAATTACATTGGGAAATATGCTATGAAAATTTTTTAAATACACGATTCGGTTTTAAACTTACATTCCACATTGACAGTGCTGTTCAGAATCGTTGGTATAACGCTGTATTATCAATTTAAACTTTCCTAAATTTTCAGGAGTTTGTTTATAAGTGACCTACAATGTAATGATGAATATATTTCTAATGCACAGTTATTGGAGGAGACAGATCAGCTGAATTATGGAAAAACTGTTTTACGTTACGAACTTTAAACTGAGACTAAAGTGCAATTAATGACCAGTTTCTGGCAGTTTTTAATAAAATAAAAATTCAACGTTTTGGTACGTACTTGTACCATCTTCAGGTTTTTATGAGGAGAAATTACAATAAAAAATGTGTTATCTTAAAAACATGATTTTACAGACTTGTATTAATAAGGAGAAACAAAATCAAAATAACATTATACAACTTCTAAACATCTATTTATAACGATAATGCTAAAAAGATTTAATTAAAGCATATTCTATCATTTTTCCTCTCAACTATTTAGCACTTCGTGACAATACTGAATGAGCCCGAGGTATTATGAGCTTTTCCTCAGGCATTTACGAAATGACATGTAAAAATAAAATCCTTAAATTCAAGTGTAAAAACGAATTTAGCCACCGCCTTCTAAATAGAAGTGTGTAGTATCTTCGCACTCATAATTGCTTTGGAGTTTGGTGTGTTTCACGTTGCCAAGTCAGCTGGTGGGAACGCCGGCGAGGTTAATCGTCCACGATGACGCAGGAAACCGAGAAACCAATCTTCAGGGATCTGACAGCTGACGAACCTGAACCCGAGATTAGCGAGATCGAGAGTTTGTGTATGAACTGCGGAGAGAACGGAGTCACGAGGTTGTTGCTGACCAGAATCCCCTTCTATAAAGATGTCATCGTGATGTCGTTCGATTGTGAGAAGTGTGGCTTCGCCAACAACGAGATACAGTCCGGCGGCAAGATAGACGAGAAGGGCAAACGGATCGTGTTGCGGGTTGACGAGCAGCGAGACCTCAACCGCCAAGTGGTCAAGTCGGACTTCACGTGCGTCAAGGTCCCGGAGCTGGACTTCGAGATACCTGCGCAGTCCCAAAAGGGCGAGATCACTACGGTGGAAGGTATTCTGGGCAGGAGCATAGCCGGGCTGGAACAGGACCAGCCGAGCCGGCGTCTTGTGGACTCCGACGCTGCTGACAAGCTCGACGCCTTCATTCAAAAATTGAGAGACCTCAAAGACTTGCGGACATCCTTTACTCTGATCCTTGAGGATATCAGCGGGAACGTATTTATAGAGAACCCGAATGCTCCAGAAGCTGATGTCAAGATGCAACTGAACCTGTTCAAGAGGACGGAGGAACAGAACCACTCCCTCGGTATCTACGAAGAGCAGAAGGAAGAATTCACTTTAGAAGATCTTCAAGGTGAGGTGATGCAGTTCCCCACAAACTGTCCGCACTGCAACTGTCCATGTGAAACCAACATGAAACTCACCAAGATACCACACTTTAAAGAGGTAGTCCTAATGGCAACCAACTGTGAACAGTGTGGTCACAGGACCAACGAAGTGAAGTCCGGCGGGGGCATCGAGTCGAAGGGGCTGCGGCTCGAGGTCACCGTGTCTTCTCCGGAGGACTTCACGAGGGACGTCCTCAAGTCCGAGACCTGTTCTTTGTCGGTGCCGGAGCTGGAGGTCGAAGTCGGCCCCGCCGCGCTGGGAGGCAGGTTTACGACCGTGGAGGGCATCCTCGTTGCTATGAAGGAGCAGCTAACGGAGCATGGACATATTTTTGGTGACAGTGCCACAGATGAGATCAGAGTGAGGTTTGACAATTTCATTTCCAAGATTGATAGTGCACTAAGTGAAGGACGAGGCATAACATTGATCCTGGATGATCCTGCAGGAAACAGCTATGTTCAGAAACTTGTGGATGGAGATGAGGAAGACCCTGGGCTCAAAGTTGTACCTTATGAAAGAACATTTGAGCATAATGAAGAGCTGGGTCTCAACGACATGAAAACTGAGGGTTATGAAAATGAGAAATTGTGATTTGCTGTTTGTATTATTACATCTGAAGTGATCGAAATAGTTTTCAATTACATGATCTACAATATTTAATTTTGCTTAAAAGCAAAATTTAAATGTAACAAAGTTTTTGTTACAGCTTGGATAGAACATCAATCCCTTTTCCTTGTTCCACTTTGTGCTTTTTTTAGTCAGAGAAAGTTTAATCACAAATTTTAACTGAGCCCTAAAGGCATACACCAGTAAGAAAGTTATTTTTGAAACTTGTTCACCTGTAATTTCTTTGCATGTTATTTAAGCACAGATTATAAGTTGAATAATGAATTTTATATGTACTTTGATCATAATTTGTCTATTGAAATGGCTCTATCTGTGGTGTTGCTTCAAAACCTAAAATATTAGTCTGTTTTTTTTTGGTACAAAATTTTTCTTGGTTAAAATTTGGGAGAGTAATGTACAAGTTGATGTAAATATTTTGTCATAGTTTCTTTAAAACTATCTACATTATTTTATATATTTTGAATACAAATTTATTACCATAATAATAAAACTGGAAATTATCAGTAAATTCTGGACTTATAAAATGAGTTGCATTGTTTTGCCCTAATGAAAACTTCCATAATATAGGATTTCTCTGTCTGAAGATACCATTCCTCTTTGACTAGATCGGCTCCCTTCTCTGCAATCATCATAACGGCTGCATTGATGTTGCCACTGGGCAGACTTGGCATCACTGACGCATCCAATACAAATAGATTGCTTGTGCCATGCACTCTGAAAGCAACCAGACAATTTATTTAAAAGAGTGATAAATTAGAATTAATGATTTTCTCATACTATAATACTAATGATTATTAAAAGCTAGTAAATTCCAATTGAGAGAGAAAAACATACAGTAAGAAAGGAACTAGTAGGGGGAATCTTGTTCAGGAAACATTATTTGGACCGAAAATTAACAATTATATAAATGTTTTTTATCAGTGTGATTATTTTATAAAGTGAAAAAAAAAGAAGAAACGTAAGCTTTCATGTTGCAACAGAAAGTGAAAATTATTGTAAATATTTATCAATCTGAGACAAAATTGCCAAATAGGAACTGTAACTTTGAATGAAGTGTTCTCAGGATTCCACTCTGGTATAGATAGTAATTTGCCACAACGTTTCAATAGCTGTCACCTGAGGAAGATGGTGGTGATAGCTTTTGAAACGTTATTCCAAATTAACCTTTATACCAGGGTGGATTCCCAAGAACACTTCATTCATCAACTGTACCTTTGTCAACATTAACTAGAAATTACCCCTTTGAACAGTATTCTTATAACAATATTTGGATAGTATGGATTTTTTTATTCAATTGTCAAAAATGTTTACTCATAATAATATCCAAAGCCAAGGAAGTCATAGAGAACGGTTGGTTACTGGTGTCATGATAAATCAGCCTTAATTTAATTGGGACTTAAAGTACAAAGTGTGATATTAGGTTTCAATTCCAACAAATACCCAAGTACAGTGTACATTATGATGGTCAATTTTAAAAGTAGAACTTTGTTGTCCAACAACAGGGCAGGTACTAACCTGAGACGAGGGCTGACAACTGCTGAAGGATTAGAGGAAGGTCCCATTTGGCAAGTACCAACAGGATGATATGAAGTGAGGGTGAGATGGCGTACATAGCAATACCAGTATGCTGGCGAGTCAAACTTTAAGTGCTCACAGCCTGGAAATGGTTGTGTATTGAGTCGTGCTCCCAGCGACTGCATTGCTGCAGATGACAATAACTTCTTCACCAATTTAATGCCTGTTAATAAAGAACAAAATTAAAACAACTAATTGCAATCTACAGTATAACAAAGTTGGGCATCTATTAAGTAAGCCACTTAATTAGAGATATTCAGGTGAATGTTATATGAAATGTTTCTGTGCTGCTTGGATACTGTGACATTAAGCGTGACTATCAAACGTTTATGGAACTATAAGAATTTATTTACCTTCATACAAGACCTTCACATCATGAGGGTCACTGAGATACCGTGGGTCAATATCTGGAGGCTCCAGAGGTTCTCCACTCCTTAATGACACAACACCTCTGCTGCGTGGATGCAACAAAACAGGCATTAGACTTGCCACATTCTCAGCCTTCAGTGGCTCAAAGTAATGCTTCCACACCTTATAAGAAACATACAATTATGAATGCATTTCACTTTCCCATTATTTCAGTTTATGATTTAGAATATATTTAACTTTCATCTATACCAATAAATAAAATTGAAGTGGCTGTCTGCCCATGTTTGTTTCGAAATGGCTCAATGGATTTTAAAAAACAGGAAAGTTAATTTTAATATTCGTGCATATTTCATTTTGATAATGATATTAATATTAATTCTATGGGAATACGGGTTGCCCATACTGTCGACCTGTGTACACTCCAAAACGACTTAACGGATTTCAATGAAAATTTCAGGGATTGAAACAGGAATTTCAACTTAAATATTCATGTATGATTCATTTCAATATCTTGCAGAGTTCAGAATATATTAATGTAAATATTTATAAATGCATTAAATTGCCACGCAAAAGGCAGCGTGAAAACCAATTGCGAGTTAAAAGTTCTATTAGGCATTCCTATACCATTCATCCCACTTACTATGTTATTATAAGCATAATTATGGCAGTATGATAGAGAGACGGAGAGTGAGCATTCTCACTCCATCTACTGTTGTAAATGTGTGAAAGTTCAAAACCAACTGTTAGTTATAAGGTTCGTCATGAAGCAATCATAAATAAATGATACTGTACGTCTGTTTTTAGGGTAAAATAAAAAGATCTATTTCCGCCTGAACAAAGAAATGGGCATAGCTAGTATCAAAATAAATTTGCACTAATGATCAAAGAAATTTCTTCTTTGAAAGAAAGTTCCAAACCCAAATTTTAATAGGGTTCCATTAGACATCAACGAAAAGCCATGTGAAAGTCTTCATTGTGAACTTGTAATGATTTCTCTATTAATAATTCAAACAATTTTTAAACTGTTCCAGTATAAACAGTAAAATCACTAACTTAAACCAATTCACAGTCTGATAATATTTCATCAGAAGCTTTCGGCTAATTTTGCCATAGGCATCTGAAACTGTTGCAAATTTTTTACAGATAAATTCCAGCAGTTTCAGATAATTATGGCATAATTAGCCAAATGCTTTTGATTAAATAAAATTATGGTGTAATTTTTTGTTTTAATAATGTTTCCTAATTTGATAAATAATTTCATAATAAAACAAACAGGTGTAATTAAAATCCAGCAACCTGTGTGTAGTGTTTACATATTTGGCCTTAAGTGTCCAATGTCAGGTTGTACGAATGATATTGTATAGAGAAAGCCAGCACCTGGTCTGAAATACCCATGACTTGTTTCATGTGAGCACCTCTATCAGTGGTCAATCCCATAGGCATAGCCATCAACTGCAGATCCGGGGCATCTACCTCTGGATATGAGAGATCACTGTGCACCACAGCAAGAGCCTCACAGCCCGGCAGCGTCCATGGTCCTGTAGCAGTGAAGTGCTTCAACTGTACATTATTTGCAAATATACTCTTACAGACATTTAATAATTGAGGACTAAGAACAAGGAATAATACTCTATGTTTTACTCAGATATGCAAAACTGATCATGACATTATAAGGGTTTTGACAAGATCAATATAATACATTCTGTTAAATCTGAGTTAGCATATAAAGGAGATTCACAATTGGAGAGAGGCATCAGAAAGTAAAAAATGTGTACCGTTTCTTGTGCGACTTGTGGTTCGTGAAAAGTTAGTGAGGAACGGACTCAAATAGAAATGCCATAAAAAGATTGGCTGAGATGTTTTTAAATTTCAAATGTAAAACATTTGTGATTTTATCAAAAAACAATGACTATGTTCTTTTTTATACACAGGGCTGATCAAAAAACATGTATACACACCTTAAAACTGACTACAGAAACCATACTTCGAAATCACAATGGGCCATGTTCAGAAGTTTGCAGGCGGGAGATTTGCAGTTTGAACACTTATTGTAATTTTTCACCTTGAAGTCAATGGAATACTGATTATAATATGGCATATAAATTATGTACCATGAGAAACCTCAGAATCAGGACCTTAAGATGACCCCTATCTGTCCTATTCCTGTGTATCCCCCACCTCTGTGTTGTCCCCCTCCAATTTGTGTGTCATAGAAGCTGAGGATACAGATATGGAGGTGAACAGCAGAGGACAAGAGGCGAATCAATGGCTGTAGCACCATCGGACGAGAAGAAGTTATGCTTTATTGAAGTGTGTATACATCTTTTTTATCAGCCCTGTATATGTGCACCCCACATTAACATGTTCAATATTACAGACAGATATTAAATATGTTAACAACTAAGTTTGGTATTTTAAACTTTGAAATTGTCAACCTCTGAAGGTACAACTCAGTTGCTAGTTCTAAGAGGACAGCAGTAGTCCGGGAACTGTTCTTACCTGTTCCATGGACCAGGTACTGCCAGATGGCATTAGGAGAAACAACGTCAAACAGATTAACAGGAAGAGACACATTGAGTGTAACCAGGTCCAATCCTGTGGTCACATGGTCTTGCAAATTCTGTCCAACAGGTAAATTTTGAACTACAGGCACCTACAAAGCAAATACCCTTAATTAAACAATAATAATATTCAATTTTATCAATACTACGTAAATTAGATTTTTCCCTTAAAAAAACTTTATCAATGTGCAACTTCAATATTGTGTTTATCCAACTGTACAAATAAAAACCCACTCTACCACCGAATAAACCTTTATAATTCAGCCTTGTAGGTTCCCATGGAGCTTTTGGCTTCCAAAATGTCAGTCAACACACTTTTGTACATACAATTTATACATTCACATGCATTTATTTGTGCATTGACAAAATTCTTATAGAAATCAGTTTATGGCATCTACATTCTACAAATATATAAGTTTCATTCCTCTTTTCACATTATTCCCTCAATAAATCCTTTTCATCCAAAGAAAGAAAATCACCGAGTACTTATGTTGTAAGACTTAATTTTTATAAGCTGTCTTCATTTATTGACATAATTTTATACAATTAATGTCAGTCATACTTTATCTGGAGCTTTCAGCTCAATAAGATATATTTTTCTGAGGGAGACAATTGTTTTTATACATTTTAAAATAGTTTTCTGATTATGTGTTTACAATAAATAAAGATGGCCAATAAGTCAGCATATCATTTTATTGCTATTTAATTATTATAAATGTGATGTTTTGTCTCCCCTTTGAGACTTGATCACACATAAAATAAATTTAGCAAGTTCTGTCCTTCACACCTTGCCCCCCCCTCCCCCCTAAAAAAAAAGAAGTTATTTAATATATTGAAGTATTTACGTGAGAGAAATTTGGTGTCTTGGTCTACCTCCTGCGGCAGTTACGGTAACTTATTGACAGTCTTTTTTATTTATATGTAAAAACGGAGAAAACCCTCAGGTGAATATGGCTTCTTGATCCGAAAGCTCCTGAAAAAATATAACTGACATTTAATTGTATCAAATTATGTCAATAAATGAAGACTGAAAATTGGGCATCAAACCTATAAGAAAAAATTATTTAAATTGCTTAAAACATGATCTTTTTTGTAGCTTTTCTGACACATTAAATTTTGAGATGAGAAACCAGGCTTGGGTCAATATAAAAAAAACTACCATTTTGAAGGATAAAGAAATTTTATAATAGAGAAGTAGGTTTTCCTGGTGAATAGATTGAATATAAAGTTCTTGGGCTTCTACCTGGGATACATCTATTGTAAAGCACAACATTTTTACAGCTATCCCTGCCACTTTAACCAGGTAAGACGATGGAAGAGATAGCTATCGAAATGTAGTTCACAATTGATATAACCCAGGTAAGAAACCCGAGAACTTTATATTTAGTTTCATAATGGAATGTATTCAAGCTCACCCCAATCTGGCTAAGCTGATCTCGTGGCCCAATGCCTGACAGGAGCAGTAACTTAGCTGATCCTATTGTTCCTGCTGTTAATATAACAGCTCTACGAGCAAAAACTTCCTTTAAATCACCAAATAAAAAGAATTTTACTCCACAAGCTTCATAGTTGTCCCTGAAGAGTACCTGACATCAAAATAAAGAATAGAATAATTTGAAAACTCTGACGCACTGTTGCACATATTTGAGATCAGCAGTACCTTGGTTACAACAGTGTGGCGGAGCACCTTTAGGTTACCTCTGTCTTCTGACAGGAAGGCCTGGTCTGCAGTGTGACGACGGCCTCTTGCCATTGTCACCTGAGTCATCATGAAACCTGGTAACAGTGTTCAACCAAATTTCTTAATCAACATCTCTGGATATTAGGAATCACAAATGAACTGCTGACACCACCCTAAAAATTGTTTTGGACCGGCAGCATCTCCTGGAAACAAAATACACTACTGCTCCTAATTTACTTTAAGTGGAACCTAAATTATCATTTTAAATGTTTTATTGTAGTATTCTCCCAACACAAGAAATAGGCGGGAATGTATTTATCTCCCCCTCCCGAGAAGAAAATAGTCACAAAGTATACAAACCAGTTTTGATTTCTCACCTGTATTATCAGCTGAATTGAGGTCTACTTCGCTGTAACCTACTTCTTTGCCAGATTCCACAAATGCTGTAGCCAGCGGTGTACGGAAGGGCAAGTCTGACACATGAATGGGTCCATCAGTGCTGTGGTGGCTAGCTGTGTGGATCAGAGTCCATAAAATGCTCCCATTAAAAGAAGTAAATACTCAAATAAAACATGGAGTTGCTTTTACATCTTAGATACTTTGTAATAGATTTGTCTCGACAGTAAAATGTGATAGGTTGTATAACACAACACAAAGAACACATTTCAAATTAATTCAAAAATACAATTATTTCCCAAGAATAAAATATGGAACACAAATACTTTAATTCTTCTGTATTTATTTTCCAACATTAAATATTAGCAACGGATGTTTATCAGTGAAAACTATTTGTAAAAACATTTTATTTACTTCATGTCTGTTTTTCACAATAATTAAATAAAATAAATTGACAAGCAATTACAGACAACGATTAATAAGGACAGGAAAGAGAGACAGAAAGGTGGTGACCGAGTTGACAGCTGGCCGTCACTGGAAATGTTTTCCTAACCTTTTGATAAAGGGGGCCATGCCACAAAAAATTCAAGAATTTCAAACCCCACATGGTGCCTGCCATCAGTGAACTTCAGGTAAGTCACCAAATGTCTGTTTCTCTTTCCTGTCCTTATTAATTTTTTCAATTAACCTGACCAAATTTAAAATGCATCAATAAAATTATGACATTTTTACCAGAGAAGTTTTCAGTGATGTTGATAGCACAATAGAGTTGTTAGATAATATTAAAAATAATCAGAAAACTGATGACTGATTTGAAAAAACTTTTTCAGGTGTATATATGCATAAATACAGAAATAAACAGATTCATAGCAGTTATTTTCAGCATATAATAAACTTTGATAAGGAAAAATCTTTATGTAAGCAGAATTGAAATTTTCCTACTTTGACTTTTGTAGTGTTCTTGCAGTCCCTCAGATTTCTTGAAATAAGGTAACACATCATTGTAAAACCAGCCAATATTGCCTTCCTTTCCCCAAGAGTCGAAGTCATGTCGATGACCTCTCACATACATTAAGTAATTCAAATGGCTGGAACCTCCAACTATTCTACCCATTGGCCAACGACTCCTCTGCAAAATGATTGTGTCAACTCAAATTTAAGTTTAAAAGTATAGTTTTAAATATTCCAAACAGTAGTCAAGGCTTGACATATTTACATAAATTAAAACAAAAGTTGGAACCTGTATCGAGACATTTTACAGTTATGAATGGAAAATCCCAAGTTGGATGATAAATATTTGAATAATGAAGAAAATTTAGTAAGAATTTTTCTCTGCCTTAGCATAATTACAAATATATATATATATATACAATTAAAGTTTGACATAACGATAATTGAAATCAAGAATACATCACTTAATTGTATATTTATTAATTCAAATACTAATAATTTAGCATGGGATTTTCCTTTATTTAAAAATAGATAAATGAAATAATAAATATTTGTTTCTACGTTGCAACTTTTAAGTTCTTATAAAAATTGGCACTTTTCTTACAACTCGCTCATTAATTTAATAATTTCAGTGTTGAATTTGCCATTTTGATACTCCAAATTGAAAAATTCTTTCTTTACATGTCTTAGAATCATCATTATATATAAGCTGAAAATGGGGAAAAAAGTTCACTTTAATGTCCCTCCTTAAACCCCAATTGAGCACTACTCGTTTCAATATTTTGGGTGAAATTCGGATCACACACCTACTCGCAGGCTGTACATCACAACAGTCTTACCCCTAACACATCATAATCATTTTCCCTATCTTTATTTTCAAAAATGTGGTTAAAATAAACGAAAATTATATGTTAAGTGACTCGTAATTGAAAAGTGTGGCTTAAATGGAGGAAAAACCTTAGATATAGATGAGTAGGTGCAACATCCGAACTCTGTTTAATTACTAAGATGTAAATATTTTCGTGTAATTAAATACAGTTTATATGACAACATGGAGATACATAAAATTGAGATATTTAATGGTGCAGTTCACCTTTCCATGAAGCCCCAGGCAAGCAGAGTCCTGGGCAACAGTTTCGTACTGCCAGTCACAGGCAGAAAGTTGTAAGAGTGGACTCATCATAGGAATGTTATAAACAAACGATGGATCACCCCCAGCTTCCAACAGCAATACACTAACAGAAGGATCTTGAGCTAACCGACCCGCAACTACCGATCCGGCAGTACCAGCTCCAACTAAAACAGAAAGATAATAATTGTAACACAGTTATAAATAAAAAGAACATAAATTTGCCTTAATGCGTGACTTACCGATTAAGTAATCGTACTTTTGCTCAAAATGTGTAGAAGCTTCGCACATGGAATCATTGTAATAATTACCGGTCGTATGCAAAGTAATCCACATGCACACCATTGATACCATGAATAAGTAAATAAGTGATATCAAAAACTGTAATATCATTTTGCACTAACGATTCAATAGCCGGAGACATGAATAGATACATCCTTCAGCAAACACCTGACGATTGTTTACATTACACATATGGTCACAGCAAAGACATAAATATACAAGTGAATATCACGATACAGGCGTCGTTGAAAATAAAATTTATTTTATCATTGAATATTGAATGGATGATTTCATATTTCTATGTTTTATTACATTTATTATCTGTATTTAAATTAATTCTCTACCGTATTGTTGGAATTATGATGTAATTTTTTGTTATGGTTTGAGATTGTTGTGGGTTGAAAAAATCTGAAGAAGGCAAAAAACACGCAGAAACGTTGTTACGAGTAAATTTATATAATAAAGTCTGTACAAGGTCATCAATTTGTTTAATTCTAAGTTTATTTGTAGGACACTATTAATGTTACTTGGAATTGACGAATAAATCATACACTATCTTCTATGTGACGTTAGAAGCTA
The DNA here is from genome assembly GCA_034510155.1 of Eucriotettix oculatus. Lineage (NCBI taxonomy): Eukaryota > Metazoa > Arthropoda > Insecta > Orthoptera > Tetrigidae > Eucriotettix > Eucriotettix oculatus. The sequence continues at coordinate 18,384,941 of CM067379.1, forward strand.
TAAAAAAATAGGCAAGGGTAATAACGATAAAAGTATTTTTACACGCACAAATAAAAACTATATATATATAAACATATCTTCCGACTGCAGAAATTACTGTCATTATAGACAAGAAAATGACAGAATTTTCCAAAGGCGTATTTCTTTAGAATATTTAATGCCACTTCGGTGAATATATTTCACTGACTTTCTCACATTTTCTTAATTTTTAGTAACCAGTTAAAACAATCATACTTATAGACGGCGATGATACACAAAACATCTCTTTGTTGGATAGACTTTGAAATCTCGAATTTTAAATGTACTTCATATATACACACGTGCTTGTAGGTTATGTCGTATGTGTTCGCTTAAGTTGACAGTTTTCAGATGACTCCAGCTTAAATAATGGGATCATTAAAGAAACTGAAAGACTCGTAAGTATTATATAATCCTTCGAAAAACTGAGGCTGACATAACAGGTTATTGGCGATTTTGAAATTTTAGGTAACCGCGTATTTAATGATACAATAAAATTCCTTTGAGGAATGGGCAGTTTCAAGAATTTCTTCTTTTCAAACAGAACCATACACTTTGTCATATGAGATGTTTGGAGCAAGTTATTTATGTTATAATACAAATCCTCGAAACCTTCTTTAGTTAATAACTTTCCCATTTTCATGTTTTTTGTGTTATTTTATCTGAAAATCACATGTTACTAGTTTTTATAGGATGATATAAATCAACTGAATCTTATTTTTAGGTTTGAAGTGGTCGCCAAGTACAAACCGTTCTTCACAGGTGGTAATGTTGAGGTAAGTTTGACATTAGTCAAAATAATAAAGCTGAATGTTTTTAAACTTACTTGCATGAATACAATTTCATATTAAGAGTATTGTATAATACAAAATATATTCTCTGTATGTAATCTCCAAATATGATGAACTTAATTGCATGTACTTTTAAAACAGTGGACCAAAGATGGAGAGAGGTTATTGTGCCAATGTGGAGGAAACGTCAACATTGTGGATGTCAACCAGAGCTGTGTAACTTCAACCTTGGGTGGTTCTGAGGAGGAGGAGGAAGATGATATATCTACCTTTGTTCTCAGTGATGACAATTCATTTATCATCTCATCCCACAGAAGTGGTCTATTCAAAAAATGGGACTTGAATGGTTTGTGGCATCAATATCATAATACTAATCTAATTCAAGACATTATTATAGTTTGTTTTCACTATAATCTGAAGAAAATATGAATGTGAATTTTTCTTATGTATATGCAACATAAAACCAGAAAATTTTAGTTAAATTAGTGGTAGTAGGTTTGTATTTAATTGCTATAAATGATTGGACCCACTTAAACTGTGTAAGTATGGAATTAATCAATGAGTGCACCAATTCTTGAAATTCAAAATAACTTATAGTATTGACATATTCAATATGAACGGGACAAATTTAGTCACCATATTTTTCAGGAGATTGAAATTTGGGTTTGCTAATTTTTTTAAACGAGAAAATGTTTTGGATCTTTTTTATATATCAAGTGTTTACCCACTTTCGAGACTGAAACTTTTTTACTGTTTTCTTTCAGATTGCTCTGTAACTAAGGCATGGAAAAGTGTACATAAGGGTCCTGTAGCTTCACTGGCCATAAATCTGACTGGTGAATTGCTAGCCAGTGGAGGCTCTGATTCTGGAATACGCCTCTGGGATCTTCCACATCACACTTGCACCCTCAGCCTTCGTGGAGCTCAAGGAGTTGTCAGGTAAGTCTGTTGCTCAACTTGGAGAAGTGACAGTCGTACTGAAACCCTTTTGTGGTTTCTATTGTACTCTTACGTCTTCTTAAACAATGTTAGTGATTACTTTCTTATATTTCTTTTACTTATAGGTTTCAATATTATAAATGTTCAATAACGTGCAGTATATCTGTTCTATCTTGTTTTGGTTTTCTATGTAATATATTTATTTCTTATGTTTGTCCAAAATACGTTTATCTTAATGGAGTAGTAGTTGGTTCAAGAACTGTACTCTTTCTCCCCAGTGTGCTCCGTTTTCACCCTGATGATTCTCAAGCATTGGTGTTTGGTGCTGGGGATGATGCTGTGATCAGAGGCTGGAACACTCGAACTGGAGTCCAGGAATTTTCTCTGTCGAACCACTTTAGCAAGGTGACGGCAATTGAGTTTAATCATGATGGCAAACGCCTAGTCAGCTGTGGACGGGACAAGGTCATTGTTCTGTGGGATCTTAAGACAAAGTCTGTTGTCAAAACCATCCCTGCCTATGAAGGGCTTGAAGGGCTCATCGTGTTGCCAGAAATGTTTTCCATTCCTGGGTTGAAAGTAGAAGGAGGTGTTCATGTGGCCACAGCAGGGGAGAGGGGTGAGTCAAACTCGTTTAAAAATGTGAATGTTAAAATTTGGCATAATCTTAAATTTAATTTTTACTTGCAGCATTGGTGTTATTCTAATAAGATCTGAACCAGTTTTCTTGTCAGAAAATTTTTATTTACTTGGTTCACTACAAATTGCAATTTGGAATAATTGTATATGAGTTAAATAAAAAATAGTATACAAACAGTGTTGTGAAGAAGGAAATATTAAACAATAAAATTGTAAATTCTTTTTGCTTATGAATTGAAAGTTTTATTCATCAGTAATTAATATATTGTGCATCTTAACGGTGTCTACATAGTTCTCTCTAATTAATATCCTATGCACTCTGCAGAAATTCTAAACACAATATTATTTTTAAAGTCTAGTAATTGAAGCAATCTCAACTGTTTGACTTTCACTTTTGAACATTTATCACTACTACTTTGTATTCTGTCCAGAATTTCTGTCTTAAGAAATGGGTTCTATCTATCTTCCCTTACATGACATAGCTGATGATACACTGTAAATCAGTGTCAGTACTGTTTCCCTGTGATTATAGTTACCATAGCAATTGTTAGAATTTGATAAACTTTTACGGATTACGAAAAAATTTGTTGACAGGTGTTGTACGTGTGTGGGATGTTGAAAGTGGACGTGAGGAGTTTGTCCAAAATAATTCCCTTGTATCATCAGCTACTGCTGAGGGTGGTTTGTCTGTTGTACACCTTCTGTTTTGCACCTCAAAGAAGTCGCTGGCCATAGTGACGTCTGACCACAACATAATTCTGCACCAACTGAAAACATTCACCTGCGAGAAACAGGTGAGTCACCATGTCATAAATGGAGCCTTTATAAAGTGTGTGCATTATTATGGTAATAAGAAAAATTGTGTGATCGTTCTCAGCTAAGATTTAAATTTTGAACAATTTGTTTAAAAATTCTTCTATAGAAATTGAAAACTAATCTGTACTATAGTGTTGAAATTATTGTCATGGCAATACATTTTCAAGGTGAAAGTCACTTTGTTGTAATGAGACTAATTGATAATTTCTGAATAAAGAACTTCTCTTTAATTTTCAGTTACCTGGGTACAGTGATGAGATTCTGGATGTTGCATTTGTGGGTGCCAGTAACTCGCACCTGGCAGTCGCTACTAACAGTATTGATGTGAAGCTGTACTGTCTCTCTAATATGGACTGCCAGTTGCTCAAGGGCCACACTGACCTGGTACTTGGGTTGGCTACGAGTCCTGTGAATCCAAGCCTAATGCTGTCATGTGGCAAGGTATGCATATTCCCTTATCTCATACAGTTGATATAGTTTTGGTTATAAGAGAAGAATGGACTGCACAATTTACACTAGCTTTTCTTGATTTTGGGAGAAAGAAAGTTGGGATCAGAATATCCTGACAAAGAACTGACATCTTGTTCACCAATAACTGAATGTGGACTGGATGGTGTATCATAAACTCTTTAAGGGGAGCCAGAAGGCCCTATCTTGCCAATATTAAAATGGGTACCTTTTCTTGCAAACCATTATAAATAGAGCTCTGAATTTTTCACAGTTTATTTTTAACAGAATAAATTATTAGTTGTAGTTTAAATAAAATACTAAATTTTTCCATAAAATCTGATTGTTTAATCATATATTAGAACTCTCAGTTTAATAAACTGTTTATTCGTCTTCTACTAGCATAGCATAATGTTAAAGATCAGCTGTGAAAATTTAAGTACTGTATCTAAAATGGTTTCGAAGAAAAGGCTACCTAAAAATCACCAAGTTAACAGTGGCATGATAGGGCCTTACAACTCTCTTTAGTAAAGGAGGTTGATGATTTTTTTCAATGCAAAAGTATGCAGACGGAGAACAGGGAAGTTTACAGTTTTATTTTCTGATTCATATAAAGTTTTTTCCAATAGGTAGAGGAATGGTGAAGGAAATAATTATGATAATATTTTTTAATTGTTTATTTAAAAATTGTGATTCCTTTTAAAACATGCTTGTGTTGTGTGCGTGTTTCAGGACAATTCTGTGCGGTTGTGGCTGATGAATCCAGAGAACCAGATGGTATGTATTGGATCTGCTTCCCGGCATACAGCGTCTGTTGGAGCTATTGCTTTCTCTCAACTCTCAGACAAGTTCTTCCTATCAGCTGGCCAGGACTCGTGCCTCAAACTGTGGAAGGTTCCTTCCAAGCTGCATATAGGTAGAGAAAATGTATATCTTGTGTTAATCCAATGGTTTGATCCTGAAGTGTAGTATCATACATATCTATGAAATTACCACATTTCTTTTACTTAATTAAAGAACATCAATATCTATTCATGGCTGCTTTTCATTGCCTTTTGCTACAGGTTATTTGGGGTGTATTGTTATTAAAAATCCTTATGTTTTTTTAGTTTTATTTTCTACTACAAGTAATTATAGCTCATATTTTTTGTTTGTGTTCATTTTAAGTTTTTTTTTTAAATTTATTGTTCATATTTATATTTTAGATGACAACCACAACCTGGTTGCTATACACACGGAATCAGCTCACCCAAAGGAAATCAACTGCGTTTGTGTTTCCCCCAATGACAAGTTGGTAGCAACTGCATCACAAGATAAAACTGTCAAGGTGATTTCTTTTTAAAGAATATATTTAATCAATGATAAATGTGTTTCTATATTGTAGACTTGTAGAGTAAATAACATCTTAGTATACACATTTGATAGATAGAATATTAAATTGTCAAAGTATATTTTGTGGCTTTCTGGATGTAGTTACAAATGAATCTATCTTCTTTATTATCCAGCTGTGGTCTGCGAATGACCTGAGCCACTTGGGAACCCTGCAAGGGCATCGAAGGGGTGTCTGGTGTGTGTGCTTTTCTCCTGTTGATCAGGTTATTGCTTCATCCTCTGCAGACTGCTCCGTCAAACTCTGGGGCATTGCTGACCTCTGCTGTATTAAGGTAAACTAATTTGTTTTTAAATTGTATATGAGAAAAATATTTGGTCTAATGAGAAACTGCACCAAACTGTGTGTTGAAGTGGCATTGCCACTCTATGATCTTTCTAAGCCTTTTATTTAATTGATGTAATGTATAAATCAGGGGGGAAATAATTCATTTTCATTACTGGATCAAGTAGTAGTAGGTTGATGTTGATGTTAGTTTTTAAGACGCATGTGTTTGGTTCAGGTTTAATGAAAGCTCACAGGTGACTTACTTATACATACAGATAATGCTTTTCTTCCATCAGCTAGGCTACAGAGAGAATGTTTTCACATCAAGGAAGAATATTAGTTTTCAAGAAATAATGATAGTTTTGAAATGTCATTAGTTTGTCTGTGTGGGAATGAGAGGAATGGTGGTGCATAGGCTTAGAGTTTTAATTTTAATGTGATAATTTCAGACGTTCGAAGGACATGAATCATCGGTGCTGAAGTTGTCCTTCCTGAACCATGGGATGCAACTGGTCTCTGCTGGAGCTGATGGACTTCTAAAGCTGTGGAGCATCAAGAACGGGGAGTGTGTGTGCACCCTAGATGGTCACTCGGGACGTGTGTGGGCTCTGGCAGGTGAGTTGAAAGATTGTTGAAAAATCTGATTGCAGGTGCAGTGGTGTTCTGTGTGTTTACATTCCACCCCCTATTTTACAGTGTCTTCAGATGAGAACCGCCTAGTATCAGGGTGTTCTGATTCATGTCTGCTGATCTGGCGGGATGTTACAGAAAAGAAAAAACAGTTAGCTGAAGAGGAGCAAAGCAAGCAGGTGTTAATGGAACAGAAGTTAGTGAATCTCTTACATGCTGACCAGCTGCTAGATGCCCTTCGACTTGCCTTGATCCTTAATCGACCTTTGCAAGTACTGAAAATAATAAAGGGTAACTGTTGTTCTAATATTATTCTCCTTATTATGTTTCTGTAAATGTGTGTCTACTTGAAATTGTAAATTTGCGGTAACTTCACTCATAAAACATGAAATAACAAAGTTCACAATTATGTGTACAAAATTGTGAAGATGATGTGTAAAATTTCATTCGTGAGTGGAAGTGTATAATGCTCTACTTATTAAACCACATATGTGAAACATTAGTTTAGGATAGAAAAAAATTCCACAGGAGTTATGAAGAAAGGACAGCAGGGGTTTGAGGAAACAGTGAAGCAACTCGAGCCGGACCAGAAGGAATCTCTGCTGAACTGCGCTACAACATGGAACTGCAACAGCAAGAACTGTCATGCAGCTCAGGTGAGAAATGCCCTCTGTATTTGAGCATATGGTTTCCTGAAGATTTAATAAATAATTCGGGGTTTATTACTTAAATTAATTGTTTATTAAAACAATGTTTAGCAAATTGTTGTGTTTAACAAAGTATTGACCCGATTGATAAACCAAGAATCATTTACTAAACTTTATCTTATTTATTCTTGTAGCATCTTTGTTCGTTTACCTGAGTCACTAAAATCAATAACAAGGAGAAGCAAAGATATTGTTATGGCTTACTAAAGAACAGTTTGCAATGTCATACGCATATGCTTAGAGACCTTATGAAGATGTGGTTGATATTACACAGAGAATTAAATTGATTCTTTACATCTTGCGTGGCATTATATACTTAACACATTGACTGCTCAAGTCTTCAACAGCTGCCATTTCTTTGTGCTGGAATCGGTTTGGTCCACATGGGCGTGACGACAATGATGGGATGATGCATGACGACACATTTTCTTCACCCACAGTTAGTGTGTTAAAGCATATAATGGGCTATAAATTTTAATTAGTAAAACATTTTATTGAAAAAAACTGTCTTGAATGTTTGCCGGAAAAATTTCAAGAAGTGAATGCTCGCTTGTCCAATGTCTGTATCAGTCAGACTGATTGAGTCTTCTGTTGTCTGTTGTTCAAATGCTTTGTGATTTAAATGTTTACAGCTGGTGGTGTCTGTCCTTGTGGATGAGATAGTGAGTGGTGAGCTAAAGCCTCAAGGACTGCCCAAACTTGTGGAGGGCCTTCTGCCTTACACAGACAGGCATTTTCGGAGGCTGACTCAGGCTCTCCAAGATATTCACCTCCTCGAATACACCATCACCGCAATGCAGCCGTATGCCAAATGAAGCTAGAGCCAACACACACAACACTTTTGTAAATAGTAAATGAAATAAATATATTATCTCATTTGTTGAAGCTTTCTATTTAGTACCCTAAAATATGCAAAAATTAAATATCTCTCTTTTAATTGATTTTAAAATTGAGCAACTTGTAATAAATTCTCATTATTTAAAAAATATTGAAATCTGACAACTCATTGAAAAATGAGAATTAGAGCCTAATTTGTGTTTTTCCCTTTTTCATTAATTTCATTGAATGGATGTAATGCCACATATTATGCCCACTTTTACTCATCTCTATGCTTGATGTACTATTTTCAGGATTGTCATTTCTTTACAAGCTGCTGAAAAGTTGGAGATACATTATGATGAGAATTCATACCTTCATGTAGATATTTTATTATTTTGTTTACATTGATTTTCTCACAATTATTGAATAGTGTGAGTTTATTTGACAAAGTACATGTTTTAATTTACAGTTAAGTATTTCACTACAAATTTTTAAATTGTTTGGGGCACTTTCCAAAGGAATTGTAATAAAGGGAGGAGAATTTCTAGTTCCCTTTAATTCCAGTGAAACGTTTCCTATCCCACAGTCTCTCACCATTTTGTAAGTTGACATCAGATCCAACATTTATGAGATTTTGTCTGTTTTGTTCTTTACTTTGCCTAAATTAACTGCAAAAGCTTTCCTACAGCATAAATAATTGGGGTGGGGGGGAAGGATGTGTTTTGTGTAATCCTTGGAAATGGATCTACCAGTAGCTTTAAGTAGGAAATTGGGGTAGCAATAACACATACCAGATTACTTAATATGGGAATGATGCCGCGAGCCAAGATCGTATTGTAATGGAAATGTCCTCGTTCATAGCCTCGAGTTTGCTTAGATTGAGTGATAGTAAAAGTCTGAATTGACTCTGAGAAGAGCGTGAATAATTCTACATGACATCACAAATCTCTCGCTACTGTTTTCCTGGTTGTGATTAAGAGAAGACTTCTATTTGTTGTGCAAAGTATTTTCTGAGCTGTCTTCCCCATTAAACCTCATTCTGAGTATATATTCTTATAACTAGTTCCTATGTTTTAATTTTTTTTTGTGTATAAGCTTTTAGTATGTAGCACCTAATTAATTTGTAGACTTATATATATCGCCATAGTTCTTCAATGACGGTAGCCGTAACCTCCAGGCCTAGAAGGTGGACGGTAGGGAGGTCTTTGCTGTCCAGGCCGTGGTCTGGGGCGACCGTCTGCCAAGTTAGCGGAAGCACCGCCTTTGACGTCGCACTTGGTTCCTTTTACCAAGTCTTGGATCAGTCCGTGAAGGATCCTGCATGAGAAAGAGACGATTAGTGCCCAGTCTTCTTTTTTGATTTGCGCAGCACTGGCAAGTCTTAAAGTTGGCAACGTGTAAGTGCTTGCGTGCCTCACTTAAATTGAACCAAGTAACAAGTGTGTGAAGTACTGCATGAGAATGAGCAAGTATTTACCTGTAGTTGACTTCTGCGTTGTTGATGGTACCGGTCATGTGCTTTTGGAAGCGGTCGCTGAGCAGCCAGAGTTCCTCCCGTCCTTGGGCGTCGCGCGTCACCTTGACGCTGCTGACGAACTGCAAGTTGTCGTCGTCACGGTCCAGCGTGACGGCGTTGTCGCCGCCGTAGGACGTTCTCGTGTCCCAGCAGACGAGGGAGTTCTCCTTGAGGTGGCTGTAGAACATGACTCCTCGGGAGTCGACGGCCTCGGGAGCGACCTGGGAGGGACGTGCCGTGTCGAAGACCTGCAGCTTCCCCATGGCGTGGTTGGTTCCGTCGAGGAACAGGGATTCGTTGCGCAGCACTGCCGTCGCCACGTAAGACTCGCGGTCCGACGCCATGCTGTGGAAGTAGAGCACGGTGCCTTCGGCGGCGCCGTCGGGACGCGGAGGGCCCAGGGCCAACCCCAGCACGCCGTCCATCAGGTGGAAAGGGTCGCCGTTAATGTCGAAGTATCCGGACAAGGGGTACGGGTAGAAGTAGTCGCCCGTCACGCGCCACGAGGTGCGGCGACGCTCGTCGAAGACGATGACGGCGAAGCCCGTCACGTCGGCGGCGTAGGCGAACGTGTCCCGGCACTCGCGGTCCAGGGACTCGACGGCCAGCGTCACGAGAATCGAGTCGGGGTGTGCGTCGGCCTCCTTGAAGGGGTAGCGCAGGACCAGCTTGTCCGTGCGCGGGTCGAACACCAGCAGCTGGCGCGGGCAGATGACCTTGCGGTGGGCGCTCAGGATGTCCACGGTGCCCGTGTCCAGCACCCACAGGCGGCCGCAGGCGTCGACCTGCACGCACGGGAACCAAACCCATTTTCTTACTTTCTCAATACGGACCAGCATAAAATAGCTATTTTTTTTTTTGGTTAACAGGCTACATGAGGGTGATCCTGAAACAGGCAACTCCCCTTTAATAGCATAGGAAGGGAATTGAAAAGGGGGATGCGGAAGGTAGAGCAAGGTAGCCAAGGGTTGACTAGGGCCCCCGGGCTATGGTTTAAGGATCCTACCCGGTGTTTCACCTAAAGAGATGCAGGGAAAACCCTAGAAAACCTGCATCAGGTAGGTCGGGCATTGGGTACTATTCTCACCCCCCTTCCGAATGACGGGAGACGAGTCTGCTGTGGGGACGCAGCATTCCCTTCTCCGTGTCTCCACCAGTTTCAGGAGGCAGTTGGCCGACTGATCCAATGGGATCAGCGGACAGCTCTTGCCATATGCCCAAGGTCTTTGACCCCGGTACATATACCTCCTAAAATAGGTGAAGGTGTCTCGGCACATGAGAACTTTGATAAAAAGTACCCAGAGAGAGTGCGAGGCATTCCCGACATGATCAGGTGAGCCCCGCAGTCACTCTGGGCTGAAGCGACTGCGAGAAAACTCCCACAGCGCCCTATCTAAAAATAGCTATTAACGTCTGTAACTTTAAATGAGATCAAAAATAATAATACAACTACATGTTTCGGCCCTCATCTCTACTCTCTTCAGGTTTAACTAAGGTCAACAATACACCAAATTTCGGCCGCAACCGTCGCAGGAGATGGGTACGCAGCGCCAAATTATTCACCATGTAAATACTTCAACATATTTAATAATATTTTCGGCTGAGGGACTCGAGAAGCAAATGACATAAATTGCTAAATTTTATGCCTGAGGAGACGAAACGTCGTATTTATGTTAAAAAATGGTAATAAATTATATGCTGACTTATTGGCCGTCTTTTTATTTGATGTAGACTTGGTCAGAAAACTGTTTAAATCAACAGAATTATTACATTACAAAGATATAAAAGTACAGCCATAGAGTGAAGAACCAAAAGATATAAAATGATAATCAGTATACATTTGAAACATATTTCATTGAATAAGACATTAGCGAGCAAACCCGTGTCCATTTTTTACATTCAGTGTATTGGTGTTGTGTTTAATGTGAAGCATTTCGGAAACTAAACGGGATTTGAAATTGCTATATTTATCTAAAATTGGGAAATTATTAAAATATTCTTTGGTTCTGTAATTATTGTATTCCTTACCTGTCCTTTTATATCTTTGTAATATAATAATTTAGTGTACTGTTAACCTTAGTTCAACCTGAAGACGGTCCAGATCAGGACCGGAACATTTAGTTCTATCAAATTATTGTTGGCTTGTTTGTTTGTTTTTGGCCTAATTTAAAACAGTTATTTTTCCCACGTTTCTATTTCGCAAATAACAAATCCTTCATTATGGGAACCAAATGATGATAGGCCCAGAACCGACTAAGATGATGAAGTCAAGCGTCTCACTACCTCGGAAATAGGAAATCAACGTATTAACATAAAGAAGGCTCAAGGTTTTTGATTCAATATGAGGGTACGATGCTCGCTGAAGTCATCGTAAGAAGTCGTACCTGCACCCTGAAGACGGACGTGACGCCCTCACAGTTGCCCTGCTTATTCCACGTCCAGTCGGGATAAGGCGTCAGCAGAGGAGCGTCGACGTCTTCGCTCACCACGGTGGCGAGGGTCGCGGGGACGCCCGTCTTGAAGCGAGGAATCGTCACCAGCAGCCGCCGTCCCGACCCCTTGTCACCTTGCAACAGAGACGCGCGCCGTTCCTCATCTCCTCGTCCTGGAAAGGGCGACCAGCAGCAGCGAGCGCGGACTTACCGAGGGCGGCCACTGGCTGGACGTCGATGGGAATAGCGTTGCCGTCCACGTAGGCGCCTGTCTTCTCCAGGGACTTGCGGAAGGCGTCGTCGGGGAACTGGAAGTCCAGCTTCTTCCACTTGTGACGCACGGACATTTTTCCAGCGGCGTACGTCGCGACGCACAGTGACGCCAAGACCAGCAGGATCCGTAGCGACGTCATCTTTCTGCGGGATACGCGACGGTTACATGGAGGGAAAGGAATTGCGGCGGTCAATGGAAACATGCTTCAAATAAAGAAATGCAAGCTAATGGATTCTATTGGGAATTGCAGCCGATTGGTTACTGGAATAAAGTAGGAGGGCATTAAGGCTCCTTCCAAGGTGATGTGGAAGTGATTCTGAGGTGGAGAGACACTAAGGTACTAGCCGCATGTTCATTGCCGGTTGCGATTCCAAATTATTCACGCCACCATCACAGAGCAGTGAAAGTAGGCCAGAAAATGTAACAGCAGAGCTTCGCAGGTATCGTTTATTTTGATAAAATAGAGTTGACATTGCCATGAAACGACATTGCTTCTCTCAGTCCATCACACAGGGGACCCTGAGTTTCGATAAAAATCTATTATTATTGGCAACGGTTTCTTTTATACTTTGTCTCGTTTAATTCAATGCTCTTATTAAAATATTTTAATGCTATTAAATTCATAATTTTAAATCTAATCTTTCTTTTCTATTTAAATCTATTCGTTAATTAATCCCTTCAGACATATAAATTAAATTGTCACCCAAATGTGGAGTTTATTATTAAATATTATAATAAATAAAGTAAAATCAACCACTCCACCCACACTTATTTCCGACTTTCGGAGGCAAACCCTTACAAATTAGAGACGGATAATCATTTTTCGTGAAAGGGTACTTTTCTTCTATTGTGACAAAAAAGGGAGGGTCGTCCTCATTGTCCGAAATGGAAAGCGAGTCCACACACAGGCAGAACTTAAGGATCCTTCGCGTACTTTTAATACATTACAACTCTACTGTACTATTTATACCAATGTTTCTTGATAGGAACGCGAATCTTCTACAACTCTTTTTAAGAAATCAACATGTGAGCCACGTGCGCTTCGGACTGAAGGTATACCATGTGTGAGTATTCTTCACTCCCCACACCTGAGTCTTATACAAGATGAGTGATATTTATTATCTTAATTTCTTTATAGCTTTACACTGGCCTCGAGCAGAAATTGACGGTGACAATCTAAGCAAAGCAATGTATCCCAGGTCAAATCTATTTCATCCCCAGTCGTACATTACTGCATCTAATCTGATAATATAATTTACAAATTAAATACGGATTTCATCATAATAAGGATCCTAAGAAGTCATGATGTGGCCTTCAAAGCTTGTGCACGAAGGAATAGCAAATCATAAGTTGGAACGCGGAAATGCTGCAGAAAACAATAAATTAGCGGAACAGGAATAATCCAACGTGGAAAGTATAATTATAATGCATGGGCATTTAGTAGACGCAAATTAATGTTCTCTCACGAAAGTTAGTCATATACACTAAAGCTATTACTTTAACTACTCACATGATTACCAATACACGTGGAATGGAATTATCAAGCCACCATTATCATAGAAATAATAGAGAATGCTTTAAAACACACGGCGTCCAAAGCTAAACCTATATTTTCATGACATCAACAACTGAAGAACTCCAGTCCGTTTAAGTTTAAAATTTGGTAATAGAGTTTAACATTTTATTTTTCCAAGTGCAAGTGTCCCACGACTTCATTATTTATTTTTTTAAACTATAATTTTCTGCAAATATATATTTTATCTTTAAAAACTTTTGAAATTCATCCGCGAAGTTTGCAAACCATGAAGCGTGATTTGTATTAATTTATCCACAAGTAGTCTATGTGCGGTACGTATTACTCCAAATTCGGAATTTGTTATGCAAGTTGACGGTCTTCAGTCGATCCTTTAGGCCCAGGCCCTCAATAGGCTGTAGAGCCAATGAAGTCATAGTAAAAAGGGGAATGGAGAAATTAACAAATAAAACAATATGAATAACCTACATAACAAAAAAAGCATGTTTCGATATTCATTATACAGAGTTAAATACTGGGGACGAGAGTAAAATGGAGAGGGTGGGGGCTTGAGAAACCCTTGCCTCAAACGTGGAAGTTAAAATTAAATATACGAATGTATCAGCAGGCGAAAGTTTGTAAGTAACGTCATCATGCATCAAATCAGGAAAAAATAATCCGCCATTTTTAATTCGACGCAATATGGCGTCTACCTTTTACTCTCACATTTGGTCAATTATATCCTGCACAAAACGTAATAATTTTTTTAAATACATAAATTTGAATATTTCCGTTTTATATAGAAACGACTTTAACGTGACATCTACCATCTGAACATACTCGACTTTTGCCTAATTATATCCTCATTTAGGGGAATACCAATTAATAATATACATTGACCAAAGAATGAGTTAAGAATGTTTTAAAAACGAAAAAAATACTTGCACGTAGGTTCCCTTAACAGAATCTTCTAAACCCATACGTTTACATCCTTGGACGTCATGTACAAATAAAGTCCAATAATTTTTTAAGTAAAATTTTCGACCACTTTCAGGCTTTATTCTTAACAATTTCCAAAGAGGAAAAAAAACGTTTCGGTACTTATTGTATCCTCTTCAGGTTATTATCCTAATTATCAACCATCAAGAGTAGTTTTTTAATACGCCATATTTATAAACCAAACCACGAAATTTTACAATATTTAAAAAAAATTCTCCCCTAGGCTACACAACTAGCTAGTTGTTGTATAACCTTAAGAAGGTACGAGTATGAAAGTGGTCGAAATTTTTTACTTGTTATTACATAAATCAGACGTTAAAATCCAATCTTTCAATTTTTATTTTAGAATATTTGTAGTGGCACACTTAATGAAGTCGAAAGATTGTGAAAAGAAACGCAGTGGTTCCTAGCATCCTGTTACAAAACCTATCTGCAAGTAATTTTTGTTTATAATTAATTCATAACAGTCTCCTTGGTCATTACACGTTATTTAAATGTAATAATTTATTACTATTATTAATATTGCTGATAACGTAAATAAAAGGATGGAGATACTGTGGAAGAAAAAAGTTATGCCTTCAAAGGTGAAGTAATAATCTGTGGAGCAAGGATATTCTTTCACCCAAAGGACTCTCTGTCGCAAAATTTAATATCATTGTAAAGGCAGTACGTTCATTGTCAGTCTTCGTAAGAGGAAAATTGCACGGTAATAGTATTGTGCATCATAACAATAAACGAATTAAATGTTACTGAAACCTTTAAAACGATTATAGTAAATCGAAATAAACGAGATAAATTGAATTATAAAGACGGTAATAAGAAGAGGATCAGAAGTAAAGTTATACCACAACAAGTGAAGAGGTAAGTTCAAGACTTTCGAGTTGAACTCGCCATTAATGCCAGAGGGAAATAAATATTTTTTCAAGTTGGAACAACTCATTTCTCCCTTTACTTGGTCGAAAATACATTTTTAGAATTATTTGCTATTTTTGTAACTTGAAGTCTTATTGAAAAGTGATATGGAATGGAGGATTAAGGGCTATTTTATACGAGAGCAAGTATTTTAGGATTAAGGGTATGCTAAATAAATTAGAACTGTTAGGTGTTAAGGACCAAATTCTGTATGATGTTTCAGTTTTTTTTCTTCATAAAATAGATAAGGGACAGTTACCAGATTATTTCAATATTTTTATATAATGTAATTCAGAGGAACAGATAGTCACAACACCAGGGGTAAGGAAAATTTTTTTATATGGACCATTTAAATTTAAAAATTACAAACATTCTATTTTTAATAAAGGTTTAGTAATATACAGTGAGTTACCATTAGCTGTTAAGGACACTAAAAATATAAATGTATTTAAAAATAGTTCAATGTTAGAATTAATAAAGACTGAATTTATGATTTAGAATAAGTTTTGTAATTGAAGTAAAATCTCCGTTGCTCTCTGGCCAAATTACTCCTTCAATAGAGAAAGTAAAGTAAATGGAAGAGTTTGGATGACTGAAGGTGCGTGTTACCTGAAGACCACGGTGTTTTCGCCAACAGGTCTTGCCAACTTGTGCTGCCCTTGGCCATGTAATTACCAGACGAGCGCATCATCTCCCACTTCGACCTTTTCTTATTACCAACATACAAAAATCCTGTTCACTTCTCCTTACCGCGCATTCACTACCGACACTTATTCTTCTATCACGTTTATTTACCATTCAGAGGGGAAAAAACAAATATTTCCCATGTCGATATTTAATAACCAACTGAACGTATTTACCATTGAGTGAGATGAATGTGATTCAGATTAATTGTAGAGCTTCACGTGACACGGAACTCATTATAACATCCGATACTTGTTAGAATACAATTTAAACAGGTTTTTATCGCAATATCTATCATATAATTCAGCATGTTGTTTATTCCATGTAATGTCCTATAATTTTAAACCATTAAGCGTAAAACGTGTTGTGGTCTTAGTAGGTCTGATGCAACCCGCCATGCTAACTTATCCTGCGCAAGCCTTATCAAAACGTCATTGATACCACATCCTCCCTAAGCAGCTTAGCCTCCCTCTTCTGTTCTTACCTAATTTTACAAGACCCTCATGTCTTAAAACGTGGCCTATTAATGTATCCCTTCTATTCGTCAACCACCTCCATATTGTTCTCTCTTCCATTATTCTGTGTAGGACTTCCTGGCTAGTTTCTCTATCCACCCATCTCATTCTCCTCAAGCTTCTATTCTTTTCCTTTCTGCAACCTCTACAGTCCATTTAAAACCTCACTCCATAAGAACCTTTTTAGTAATGATTTCCTAATATACTTATATTAAACGTAGGTAAAATCCTCTTCCTTACCTGTGCTAACCTGCTCTAGTTATTACAGCTGCCCAAGTAGCAGAATACCTTTAAAATATCCCTTCCCAATCTAACAGCCTTTGTCCTTCCACTGTTTCCCATACTACATTCCATTACCTCGGTTTCCCCTCTATTAATCCTCATGTTGTACCCTTCCTTCGGGACCACGTTCATGCAATTTTTTATTGTTTCTAAATCTTCTTCTGATTCCCCTAATAGTAAAATATCATCAGCAAAGCGTTGGGGTTTTATTTCATCTCCTAGCAATATGTTTCTTTTTCCATATTCCGTTTTAAATTTCCTCGTCGCCTCTTCTATATATAAGTTAAAGAGCATAGGAGACAGACTGCGTCCTTGTCTTACTCCTTCCTTGATTGCTGCTTTCTTTTCTTGCCTTTTAATTCTAATTACTGCTGACTGTCTTCTGTACAGGTTATGGATAAGCATTCTTTCTCGATATTTCATTCCTGTCGTCTTTAAAATCCTTATTCGTGTGTATCAGTTCACAGTATCATAGTATTTTTATAAATCTGCAAATGCCATGAACGTTGGTCTGTTTTCCTTATCCTGTCTTCTAAAATTACTCGCAGAGACAATATTGCTTCTCTTGTCCCTACATTCTTCCAAAAACCAGACTGATCTTCTCCTAACTCGCATTCTATTTGCGTGAAACGTAATAGTGATAAAGGAGATTTGGAACTCTATCAATATGCTTACAAAAACTCTGAAGTTTGAGAAGTAAATTTTGTTTGGTAGTTGGGATCATCTTTGTCTTTAAGGTAATATACTACAAAAATTATTTGAAAACACTAAAGATCATTATGATCTACATAGATTTATTTAAATAGTTAGAGTTGATTTTCTATAAAAGGAAATAAAACCTCAATATTCGCAAAACACTCAAAAAATAATATAAAACACATTAAATAGTTTATATAAATGAAGAATTAACGACCCGTATATCAGACATATACAAAAAATATTTTTAAAGAATTTTAAACTTTAACTGTAGACGTTTTGACCACCACTTGTGGTCTTTTTGAATAGTTTAACTCACTGAGGATATAAAACAAATAATAAAATAGTTTAAAATAGTTAAAAATAAAATAGTTTAATATTACATCATGTAATTTTGAAGTAGCATTTTTTTTAAAAATTAACAGTAAATTTATGGGTTTTCATATGTGGAATTTTAGAAATTAATCTGTTCTTGAAGTTTATTTCGTTATCCAAAAGAATATCGTTATCAAAGCTAAATTAGTGATGTTTAGTAATAGGAAAGTGTTTGTAAAAAGGAACATTTTAATCAGTTTCACGCTTTTGAGTTCGTCTCCTGGTTTGAGCGGAACGTGGAAAGCATCAATAATTCCAGATCCTTTGTTTGGTACTTATCTTTCCTGTACCTTTGCTACTAATTTGGCTTCTTATCGTTTTTCCTCCTCATAATTTTTGTAAAATGATTAGAATGCATTGGGCCGTTCGACCGTTTAAGTGTTGATGGTAATGGATAATAAGAAACCCCTTTGTCGGTCGCAGTTTTAAGATGTTATTTTATTTCAAAAGTGGTAGCTTTCGGTTAAGCAACACAAATATTTTAAAAGTTAACAACGTACTTTGTACGGATAATAGTGTTAAAATTAAGTACAAGGACGAATACGGAGTATAAAGTGCGAAAATTTTTAAAAATAAAATAGCTTCTTAAAACCGTGACCGACAAAGGGGTTTCTTATTATTCATTATATCAAAATGAGTAGGTTATTTAGTGCATTTTGCTCCTGTCCACAAGGTAAATATACCTTTTTGATTGAGCAGTGTTTTATGTCTGAATGAAACACGGCAGAGCTCCTCGGCGAAACGTTTTATGCGCAGTCATGTCAAAGTTACAGCATCTGATTCCTTTGTAATGGTTTACTTTTGACAAATTCCTCTTAATAAATGAAGCATTGTTTGGAGTGAGTGACCTTACCTGCGGAGGCTGCGACGGTCGGCGTGGAACTCGCCTGCTGCATGAAGATGAAGCTCCAGGAAGAGACAGCAGTTGCCCAACAGCCTGCCTCCCTCTCCTACTTGTGGTATTGCCCAACGGGATGCTGTCACAACCCTTCCAGCAGCACGCAAAATCAAGCCGGTTTTCAACTTATACATCTCGGGGCCAAAAAAGTTTTTTTTTTGAAGCCTGGACCATGTTATTTTTCCTTGACAAGTCTTGACTAAGCAAATGGACGGAATTTTCCTAAACAATTAGATTACTGACATACTCAACGTGTTCTGTGCAATTTCGTGGACCTTCTCCAGTCATCTCCAGCAAAGACTAATTACACAATGGCTGCCCACAGGCCCCAATCCAATATATGCGGGGCCCTCTATAAAGGCAATATTTAAATAAATATAATTAAAAAATTATATATATAAATCAAATGTCATGGATCATAAGACAGGTCTTCTACATACATTAAAACATAAACATGTACAAAATACAAATATGAATATATGAATTTACATAATTCTAAGTTTTCGTTCTGTAAATTCTTCTACAATAGTTAGAAAATCCAATTTCCTTGCTTCTTCACTTTCAATAGACATAATTGCTAAGCGATTTAATCTATCCTGAGACATTTTTAATTATTTGAATAATTTATCCTTTAGAAATTTGTTTTCAATTTCTAAAATTAACTTAAAAAAATATTTTGGTGGTGAGTCCGATCGCTCCAATCGCCTTAAATCCGGGCCCGCCTGCCCATCCCAAAATTAATTTATTTCGCCCACTGGCAACTACTGTATTGTGATATTCTATTCATTTCTGTAATTAAACTCAGTTTCACACGTCCTATTTCCTCGCCTGAGGGTTAATGGAACTAAAATATGTAATCAATCCAAAGTAAGCTTTCTTTCTCTATATTTTATTCGTCCTCTTCAAAATCGTAAATAGTGTGTTCTAGTTCACATTATCAAAGGCTTTTTCTAAATCTACAAATGCCATGAATGTAGGCCTGTTTCTTCTCATTCTGTCTTCTAAAATTAGACGCAGAGTCAATGTTGCTTCTCTTGTCCCTAACAGTTTTCCTAAAACCAAACTGATCTTCTCCTAACTCGCGTTCTATTTGTCGTTCCATCCTCAAATATTTTCGTTAAATATGGCTAGTAATGAAATAAATATTAATTAAATTTTGAAATATTACATTGCTTTCCTTGGTTGGGGAGACAGACATTTCATCCTCTATTTGCACTTGCCACCGTTCAGTAGTGAAACATGAAGTATTGTCCATCCTGAGCAAGTACGTCAAATCTGACATTAAAACAATGTTCACCGTCTTTAAAACTGGCTGAAGTGTATTAATTTTTTTTATTTCTGTGAGTCTATTTCGACCACTGATGGTAGAAACAATGAGATAACACAAGCAACATGGCAAAAAAAGAAGAAACTTGCTTAAAACCAATAATGTATGGAACGTGGACAGTCGGACGTAAAGCAGCAAAGAACAGAACAGAACAAGAGCCACAGGTGAATGCTGGCGGTTCAGGTCGCAAATGAGGAAAGTCCTGAGTGGAATTGGTGAGGAGAGAGCGTTATGGAGGTCCAGAATTTTCAATCTTGACCCATTAATTTGTGGTCTCTAGAGCGGAGCTTCGATTGAAAGCTTTCCTCGTTCTTTATTTTCCTTTAATTACTATGTACTTGCTGCCGTAGTAGTTCTTGAGTCAGACAAGTAAGATAATAAACTGGGAAATACTGACAAACCTTCCAGTAAGTTTGTGAAGAAGATGACCAGTGACAGAACCCAAATCTTCAACAAATTGCTGAATTGTTTCAAATTGAAGCAACAACCTGGGCGAGGCTTACGGTCAACATTTACAAAAAGAAACTTGAAGAGATTCAAGTGACGCAATCAACGTGGACATGAACAGGGGAGTCTTATACTATAATAAATGGGAGATGCGAATGTGCATAAGTTGCGGTTAGAGCGTTTCCTTGTTGGCAACAAACAGGATGCAGACACGTGCACCGACCAGGTCTTCCTTCGCATTTTGACCACATACACGTGCGCGCGCTTTCTCAACACAAATCTGACACTCTTTCTTTCCCCTTTCTTTCTTATGTATTTTTGGGTGCTGAATACGGGAAAAATGTTAAAACACTTACAGCACAGCACGTAAGATTTATCTGCAACAAAAAAATTGTTGGACTTATGATAGAATTTTTTGTTTTGACATTGTTGTGGGAAGAAAAAACCCTGAAAAAGGCATAAAAACATGCCGAAACGTTGTTACAAGTAAATTTATATAATAAAGTCTTTACAAGGTCACCAATTTGTTTAATTATATACAACAGACGTTAAAGTTATACCTTTAGAAGAGATTCAAATCGTCTTTTGTCTTCCATTCAACTTATTCCAAAGTCCACATTCATTCTTAAGATATATATATATATTCCATGTATAACGTCCTCAGTTTTCCCTGTGAATCGTAAAGCCGCGCCGAAGGTCAGCAGCGCTGGATCCAGGAAGAACACCACTGAAGGTAGGAGAATAGGACGTCCACTTTGATTCCACATCCACTGCACATCGAACTTGCAATGATGAAGCAGTTTGTCGAGGCATTGCCAAAAGATGGTGAAACGTTCAGGTTGTCTTACCAGCTACATTCCTGAAGGAGGGTGTTTAGGTCGCACCTGACATTCATTCGAAACCCTTAAGAAGATCGAAAACGTTGATAAAACAGCATGGAATTCCGTCAAAGAAGTTGGTTGTTTTGGAGAGGGGGAGGGGGACCTGGAAGATTTTAAGTTTGGAAGAATCGTAAACAAGACGCTGAGAAGTTTCAAAAATCTGGGAAGCTCAATCAGATTAAAACTGCTTTTCTTGAACTCGCATCAGAAATGTTTTGGAGCAGCCAGTGAAGAGCAACGAGAGAGGTTTCCGCCATGACGTAAAGGAGTTACCATGGACGGTGGAATGCAAATATCACCGACTACTGTTGGATTCTGCTCAAAATAAAAGTCACACAAACGGGAAAACTGGAAACGAAGCTTCGAAGGAAACATGAGGTGTTGTAAACATTTTTAAGTCAAAGGAAGTAGAAGTGTTTCTATTAAAGCTCAAGTAGGAACGTGTGGCTAATGTCCGTTCTTCGCGAATTTCTTAGAAATTAGGGTGTGAAGAATTTGATTAGTGAATTGGTAGGCGAGTCTGGCTTAGGTTTAAGGGAATAGAGGGCTGTTGGATCGGTCCTTGGACGTCGACTAGAATTAAGGAACCAGCCCGAAAAAGGGGAGATCTGGCGTTCGAGTCCCTGGTCCGGTCGATATTTTTCCACTCCTGTTTTTCTTAAAATTATTTATAGATATTTTTGGTTATTTATAATATTAAAATAAATGATTTGTTGCTGTTGGAAACGTCGGTATTCACATTCATTCTTCCCTTATAATTATATTTCCCCCTTCTCGGAAACCTTATTTTCCACTTTAATGATTCGTATTTTCTGTACCAGAAAAAGACATTGGAACATACGAATATTGTTAGCCGAGTGAGTTGTTTTCTAATGCTAAAAAGACTAAACTTATTTCGGATGTTGGTCTCGGTCAGGCTTCGTATCCGTCCTGTTTCGCCACATTTCGTCCGTTTGAGATCTTTATACCTGGCCTCATTTACTTCGTACAGTATCAGGAAACATTCTGTTCGATACACTCTTCTTAAAAATGTGACTGCATGTTGCTGCCGTTGTTGGAAAGTTTAACCTCTTCATATGTACTTCAGAAGTATTCTAATTTCTTCTGATACGTATTTATGAAGGAAACCTTACGTTTCACCCATAAAACGTTTATTTCTCTCATAAAACATGATATTTCGTCCATTGACCATCAATGACACTTACTGCAAAAAACATTTTTGATTTCTACCAAGGCTCTGCGGCACGTGGTAATGATTAAAGAAAGTTTCGCAGCATTCCTTATGTAAATTAGAAAAGAAAGTGAATCATATATGGTCTTGAATGTAGACAATATTGATTATGAAATGAATGGAACGTATAATCGTACGAAAAGAGCTTCAGTGCAGAAGTCTCCGAGTGGTTTCCGGTATTGACCCGCTGGTGCAACAGCTGACTCATCGGTTCCCGGGTTCATAGGTGTTAAATTACCAACTATCGCCACGTCTTAAGCCGCTGGTATTGGACTCACAATATTCCGTTCCGGTTTCCCACGAAGAAGAAGCAGCGGGTTGTACTCGGTTCTAATCGGCTGAAAAGGCAACTGATGACATTTTGTTACTTTAATTTCACAGAAGTTAACTAACTGTGGCTTTTCTTACAAAAAGTAATTTGATTACAAGAATTAAGGAACACAAGTCTAACTTGAAGCTGTTAACCTATGGTGCGTTTTTAGCACAACTACCATATAAGTAAACCTTTGCCGGGACATGGAGGCGTGGTTTACCGATAGCTGCCTCAAAGGTACCGAAGCTCAAGCAGGAGCTAATTTAGAAGAAAGAGGAGAATGGAAAAATGTTGGCCGGACCAGGGACTCAGCACATAATATTAATCACTCTTTCGACTTTGACAGGAAACCTCATTACCGTAAAAGATTGATTTCTAAAATGTTGCTCAATACTGTTAATAATATACATGACACAAACTCTCAACGAGTTCTTTGGTTATTTTTCTTATTTAATATGGTTAATTCTACTGAGATACGTTGATGGACAAAGTCGGAAAATA
Source organism: Eucriotettix oculatus (assembly GCA_034510155.1). NCBI lineage: Eukaryota > Metazoa > Arthropoda > Insecta > Orthoptera > Tetrigidae > Eucriotettix > Eucriotettix oculatus. Next base: position 18,408,200 of record CM067379.1, read on the forward strand.
TTTTACTTAAGCAACCAGATTAATGACATAGACAACATTTATTCAATAATGTCGTGGACAGACAGAGAGAAAGAGACAACTATAAATTACCGTAAGTCAAACAATCTGTATTGTTAATTACATTCATAGATTTTATAAGGAGATAGTAAAAAAATTCATTTGGTGGTCACAGTTGTTGTAAAAGAATTAATTTATTACAAAGGTAGCTTTGGGAAGCTTTAAACTGCTATATTCATCCGAAATAGAAAAACAATAGTATGTGTATTTAGGATGTATGTGACAGTTTAAAGCTGCCCAAAGCTACCGTTGTATTAAATTAATTTAAAAAAAACAACTGTGATCGCCAAAGGGTTCTTTATTATTTCCTTATCACCAACATCAAACGGTCAAACAACCCAATGAATCACAGATTAAATTTTAAAAACACTAAGAAAGTAAGAGTCGTGCCAGGATCATTTCGGAAATGATTCATACTAATCAAAGAAGTTCACCATCAGTGTCCGAAATGATACCAAAGATCTTTCTCAAATTTTAGGTGGATGTACAATTTCTGTTTTGTGGAGGAAGCGTTTGGTAGGTTTAATTTGCAGTCCACGTGGAGTCGACGTAAATAAGGGCGAATGTTTTACTATTCCACTTTTGCGATTGGTAATAATAAAGAACTTTGCCCTCGCGTTGAACATTTATTGTGCGGAATAAAATGGCGCGCGTTAATACTAATTGTAGGTACAGCAATAGCCTTAACATTACTATATAAATTACATCGATCATCTTAACCTACACTACAAATAAATATTTACTAGGATTATAAAGCAATTCCCCGTTGTTTTGATTATATCTCATATCTGTCACTAGTGTCCTCTGCAGGCCACGGGAAGAGTGTGTCCACAACACGTGCAGAAGCTTTGACGCGGTTGGAACGTGAAAGACCTGCAACAATTTGTTGGTCCCGTGGCTTTCCGTGTGACTCTGCACCACTCCGACAGTGGCGCGTCCTTAACATTGGTTTATTCGATGTCTCTGGGAGAATGTCATCTGCCACCAAGATGGCTTTCTCACATAAGGCGATTGTCCTGTGCTACAGCCACGAAGGCCGCCGGAAACGAAGCTGCCATACGTTCGCAGTTGGCGTTTGTTGTTGCCCGCCCACCGCTTTGGCGGTTACGATCAGGAGCCGCCGCAGAGGCCGCGACGCCGCTCAGCCTCGATCCACTCGCCGACGCAGAGGAAGAAGCGGTCGACGAGGGCCTCAGCTCGCCTGAAGTGCAGGCTGAAGGGCGGCGGCCTCCTTGGTTGCTACTGCGACGGGAACACGAGCTGCCGGCTGTAGCCCCCGAGGGGTTTCTGCGCTGGTGGCGCGGGCGTCGGGCTCGATGGCGAGTTGTTGTATCCACGGACGTCGCAGGACGTTCCTCTCACCAGCTCGGGGATGTTGAACATCAGGATCCTGCAACACGAGCCGCAACCCATCACTACTAATTACCTCTGCGAGAGGTCACGGGCTGGGTGCGAGTGCTATCAAGGGCCCTCACTGACTTTACCCGAACAGAAAAAACGAAAAGAGCAAGTCGCTAATGACCTCGTCGGTTGGTAAACTGAATCTGAAGAAGAAAGAAACTCGTGCACTCAAAACCTGTCAAACAAACAGTTCCCTACGTAAGCGGTCACAGACCATTTAGGGGAGCTCTATATAAAGTAAGCAGAGCCACCTGCGAATGCGGACACGAGACTGAGACGGCAATACACCCTTAAGCATTCGAATGCGAAATTTAGAAAGATATTTTTTCTGAAATACTGCAAGTTCTTTTTGAGGACGGTGAAAGTCCCTGTGGTGTAGTGGCTAGCGTGGCTGCCTCACAACCCAGGGGTCCTGGGTTCGAATCAGGGATGTTTGTGTCGTCATGGTCGCTAAGACTGGGATTAAGACTGCTGGAGGATCGATACGCTGACCACGTGTCACTCCAAATCCGGAATGTGTCACGCAAGATGACAGTCCGCAGTCGACCCGGTAGGCCCAGGCCCTCAATGGGCTTTAGAGCGAAAGACGAAGAAGAATGTCCGTCACTACCCAAATACGATAATTTACCACAGGGTAAAATATTCTCGAAAGGTGCCTATACTGAGCGTCAAAATTTCGAGACTAATGACGCAGGAGGCCAAAGTGATTTCTAGGGTAGCTACTGAAACCTCTCTGGGAAACCAGCAGTAAGGATTTTTATCCTTCTGGGTGGGAGACAACAATGAGCGTAATATTAACAATATCAATAGATGATTGCCCATGCAGTGAAATCAAAACATTAAATTTGAATAAACCTTGCGAAACGCAGTGGACACATGCAAGGAAAAATTGGAAATAAATGACTCGAAAGTATGGTAGTTGATTGACCAAGAAAGTGGCTGGTGCTGACCTGAAGTTAACCTCATTGCGGTTCAAGGTGCCGGTCATGACCTTCTGGAAGCGCGAGGTGAGTATCCAGAGCCTGTGGCCGGCGTCGACCTTGCAGCCGCTGGCGAACTGCATGGTGACGTTGTTGCGGTAGAGCTTGACGACGTTGACGCCGCCGTAGGGCCGCCTGGTGTTCCAGCAGGTGACGGCGTTGTCCGCCAGCGTGCTGCTGAAGATGACGCCGTTGGCGTCGGAGGCCTGCGCGGCGCTCTGCGAGGTCCTGACGCCGTCCAGCAGGCGGAACTGCCGCGGGGACGTCGCCGCCGCCGTGGCGTTGCGCAAGATGGCCGTCGGCACCCACGACTCGCGCACCGACGCCAGGCTGTGGAAGTAGAGGCGCGCGTCGGGCGTCACGGCGAGCCCGAAGACGCCGTCCATCAGGTCGAACTGCTCGCCGTTCAGGTCGAAGAAGCCCCACGGCGGGTACGGGTAGAACAGGTTGGACTCGACTCGCCACGAGGCGTCGCGACGCTCGTCGTACACCAGCAGGCCGAAGCGCGTCACGTCGGCCACGTAGGCGAACGTCTCCCGACACTTGCTGTCCAGCGACTCGACGGCCACCGTTATCAGCAGAGAAGCGTCCTTCAGGGTGTCGGGGGGGAACTCGTGGCGGGTCAGCAGGCGTCCCGACGACACGTCGAACTTGAGCAGCTTGGGCGGGCACACGTCGCGGCGCTCGGTGAAGATGTCCACGGCGCCAGAGTCGAGGACCCACAGGTTGCGGCCGCAACTGTCCACCTGCATTACATACTTATTACATTAGTAGTGACCATAGGAGTTGCGGGAAGGAAAATAATAGAAGCCTTTGAAATGTGGTGCTATAGGAGAACGATCAAGTACTAAGCAGAATAGGGGAAGAGCGAACAGTACGGAGGACGTTGGCCAATAGAAGGGATAGATTATCAGGCCACGTTTTGAGACACGAGGGTCTTGTAAAATTAGCATTAGAGGGAAGTGCGTGGGGTAAAAACAGAAGAGGGAGGCCAAGGATGTTATGCGCTAATCAGATTAGGGAATACGTGCTAGTTATGTGGAAACGAAAAGACTTGCAAAGGATAAGTTAGCATGGAAGGTTACATCAGACGAGTCTTAGGAATGATTACCACAACAAAAACACGTATGAAGTAACAATTCATTATATAAAAATGGCGCCCAACGTGGGATTTAATAAAAAAATTAATAAAATAAAATACATGTAATATATATGAAAGATTTTTTACTAATTAATAAAAAGCATATTCTTTCCTAGTTCTCGAGAATTTAGTACATTTGTGCTATTAACGCAAAGGCGAGGAAGGTTCAGCGAGGTGCGTAATTGTTATGTTTTAATAATAATAATAGGCTAGAGGACGCGCAAGCCCTCCTGTGTGAACATGAAGCCTGTATGTTGCAATGCCATTAATGTGAAATCAAGAAGTGAATATGACCTCACATATAAACCTTTATATTAATGTAAATATAATATATTTTTATTCACTTTAAATAATTTTTTTGCGTTGCAGTTGATGGCCGTGGAGTCGAAAGCTCTTGAAAATGTAATGAAATGTGCATAATTTAATTTTAGAAATGTACAAAGTTTATGACGTGTAAAAAAGAATATGGATTTGTTGTTTGTATAAAAATTGTGGATTCAATTGTTATATATTTATTTTATATTATATTTAGTAAGTATGAAATGAGTAATCCTATTTGCTCGACCGAGAAATGACATAAAATATTATCTAATTTTAAAATTTAATCCTTGCTGTCGTTTCGTGTGTGCTACATGTTACTACAGTAATAAGGAAGGATGTACTGACGGTGACTCTGAAGACGGAGACGAGTCCGTTGCAGTCGTCGGCGCGATGCCAGCTCCAGTCAGGGTAGGGGGAGAGGGGCGGCGCCTCCCACCCGTAGGCGGGCACCGTGGCCAGCGTCGCCGGGACGCCGCTCTTCAGCCTCGGCAGCGTCACCAGCAGCCGGCCCTCGCCACTCTCTACAAACACACACATTATGCAATTAAAGGAGTTCCCGGTCCGGTCGAGATTTAAAAACATTAATGTAGACCGGCTCTAAGAAAAGTGATAAAACGATATGGCTGTACATTTGAAAGAACAAAGACATTGTAGAGTCCATCTTGATCAATAGCAACTACACCAACACTTTGCGAAAATGCAATATTTAATTGTAAAGGATTTAAGGAACCAAAGAAGACCATCCAAAGGCTTGTTAGTTAGTAAATGATCGACATAAATGTCGACTGTTGACCTCCTTCATATACGTCGGTCCCCGTCCTTTCCTTTAGACCTTCCTTGCCTTGGTTATCCTACTCTATGTCCACTATACTACCACAATACTTATTACGCTTCCCAAGTAGACGAATTACATAAATTCCTTGAATATATCCTTTCCCAATCTAAACAGCCTTTGTTATTCCACCGTTTGCTATACTACACTCCAACACCTTGCTTTTCCTCTATTTACTCTCATATTACTCCAGGACCACATTCATGCCTATTATTACGGTTTCCAAGTCATCTTCCGACTCCCCTCATACCACAATATCATCAGCAAAGAGTACGGTTTCTATTCCTTCTCCTTGCAGTATGATTCCGTTTTAATTTTTCACCGTCTGTTCAACATACATGAGTTAAAGAACATGGGCCACACACATGCATCCTTGTCTTACTCCTTTATTGATTTCTGCTATTTTTTCTAGATATTCAATTCTAATTACTGCTGACTGCCTTCTGTAAAGGTTATATATATAAGCCTCCTTTCTGGATATTTTATTCAAAATCCTTAATAGTGTGTTCCAGCTCACATTATCAAAGGTTTTTGTAAATCTACAAAAGCCATGGACGTAGGCCTGTGTTTACTTATCCTGTCTTCTAAAATTAGACGGAAAGCTTCTCTTGTTCTTCCTAAAACCAAACTGATCTTCTCCTAATTCGCATTCGACTTGACGATCCATCCTCCTATATACTATTGTCGCTAATATTTTGCATGCATGTGATACTATGACTGTATAAGTTAAGAAATCCCCTTTTCAATTCCCTTCCTATGCTATTAAAGGGGAGTTGCCTCTTCCAGGATCACCCTCGCGTAGCCTGCTAACCCCCCCAAAAAACTGAATGAAGCAAGCAGTTGGTGCCCTCGAGTTCCTTGGATGAGGACATTCACTCCTCCTCGTGATTTAGCTGACTTAACGCCAGTCACGTCGCAGGAGGCAGAGTCATTCTTTATTTCTTTAGCACCTTTTTCTCTTCTCGTCTACACTTGGCTTCTCTCCTTGCAGCTGTAAATTACCATTTGCACAAAAAAAGGAAAACTAACAGCAGAAAAGTACAAGTCGGCAACGATTTGGCCATGAGGTCCGCGATTTCGCTCTCTGACTACTTACTAAGAGGTTTCTGGTTGGTACATCAAGTAGTTACCACATCTGCGCCTTTCACATACGGCGCCTCTTTACCTGGATCCACTAAGGGCTGCACGTCGATGGGGATGGAATTTCCAGGGATGAAGTTGCCCGAGTTGATCATCTCCTGTCGGTCCACTTTGTCGGGGAACTCGAAGTCTATCTCCTTCCAGGAGGTGAGGACCTTCATCTTGGACGCTCCCGATGCCAGGTTCCAGCCCAGGAGCAGGCTCAGCAACAACAATCCCATCTCTCTCAGGCTTCCTGCAACAAATAACAATTAAAAATAACCAAATACGGAGGAATTAAAAAAATCGCTTCATCCTCCACCTGTTTTTCGTTGACCTGGAAGCAAAAGGCCGCATAAATTATTTCTCCTCGTCAAGGGAAAAATGGCGACGCATCATTAAATTCAGGGGCAAATGTTCTTTCCAAATTTATAAACTGTGACTGGTGGTCCAGATGGGAACAGAAAATGAAGTGGTGATGAAAATGGTGGGGAAATAACAGTCGGAGTAGAGTATTGGAGAAGCGAAGAGTTCTCTCTGGAAAGTGGACGGTCTACACGTCCATAGTCTCCAAGCAGTTCCAATATATATATAGAGAGAGAGAGAGAGAGAGAGAGAGAGAACCTTACAATTGGACTCATTATATACCTAATGCATTAATAATAATGATTTCGTGATATCCTCTCCTCCATACTGTGATAGTCATGATATACTTTAGGCTCGGCATGAAAACACGTATCAGGGTTTTGTGACAGGGACAGTGTACTAATATATTATATATTCCGACGCAAAACACTTTTAAATATTTTTTTTTTACATTTCGATCATCAACAACACTCAGCTAACACCAAAGACTAACAACAAACGACAGCCCGGCACCCGTCACTCTCCTTCCTCCTTTCACTTTACTCTATAATAACCAGCTATTTCATTATTCATTTAGTTTGTTTTCTCTACTATTTTCTTCCAAGTAGTGTCTGTAATCCCGCCTCAGACGTCAGATAATCCTCGTCCGATTGCTCTCTACTGTCAAAGTGAAAATAATAGGACCAACCATGCGAAATAAAATATTTTTATTGTCAGACAAACAGTTATTATTTTTATGATAATTTAATAGTGTTTCGAGGCGTGTATAAATAAATATTTTTTTAATTGAATGACAAAGACGTTATATATATATATATAATTGAGCCAGGTCTTTTAGTTTGACTCAGTGTTGTGGGAAAGTGCACATTAGATGTATATATATATATATATATATATATATATATATATATATAATATACATTGGTTACAAAACGGTTTTAATTTTCAATAACTATAAATACATTTTTTTCCTTTCAGTATCCATGCTGAAAGTATATCTTACACGATTTTTTTAAATATATAAAACATTAAAAGAGTGGCGTATCGTATTTAAATGTTCTAAGATGATGTTTTTATCATCTCATTTTTAATAATAAAACAATATTTTTTGAAAATAAATTAAATTTTTATAAGTCCTAGACTATCGGCATTTCACGGACGGACTATGAGATTTGTAGTATACCATTATTAAAAAGGTACTTCTTTATAGCGAAAGAAGCTTTATTATTTCCTGACTCAGTTTTCCTCCTTCTACCTTAGACTATTCCTCGTTACTTTGCGCTGCGATGAGTATTTTGTTATGCTGAGCTGGAGCAGCGTTTCTTGCCGACTAAGACAGGGAACTCGTTACCCCAAGACAACTTAGAGATTTACTGTCGCAATCGTTTATTACGTAACACTCAATACCTTTAGAAATCCAGATGCTTAATGTAACTGTAAATTACACGAGTGTCCATTTTGAAAATGGATGATCAAGTTAGTTAATGTTCCGTCCTCGACAAAATAAATCACAAGATTATTTTTCTTTGACCTGAAAACCGTGTAAAATATCTTTCGTGCCATAGAGTTGGGCGTAGTAGTTTTAATTTCAAAATCTCATTAACTGGTTATGTTAATTAATAAATAAATATATATATATCCCGGCAGCTGAGGTTTTTATTACATCTCGGATCTACGATTGAGGCTCATGAATATCATTTGGTTTCCTATGTATTTCAAAATGAAACCTTCGTTTCGTCAATAAACTATTTAATTACCAAATACATTAACAAACAGTCCAGAAAGCTATCCAAAAGCATACAGATACCTTGGAGTTCAATAATTTATTATAACGTAAAATAGTTGTTAAATTTATGAAAGTTCTAACCTAAAAACAGGTAATTCATGTGATTTAATTTTCTCTTTGACCCAAAAACCACTCAAATATCTGCCGGCAATTTATGGGTAAGTAAAAAAAATTAATATGGTCACCATACATAGATTATAGGCGATGAAGCAACGGAATATGGTAAAGGAATCATACTGCAAGGAGAAGAAAGAAAAACGTTACGCTTTGCCGACGATATTGTAGTATTAGGGGAATCAGAAGAAGACTTGGAAAGCATAATAAATGGCATGTTCTGGAGAAAGAGTTCAGTATGCTAGTTAATAGAGAGAAAACCAAGGTAATTGAGTGTAGTGTGGGAAACAGTGGAATAACAAAGGGTTTCAGTGTGGGAACGGATATTTTCAAGGAAGTTAAGGTATTTTGCTACTTGAAGCGTAATAACTAGGGATGGTAGGATTATAGTAGACAGAAAGAGTAGGATAGCACAGGCAAGGAAGACTTTCGCGAAGAACAGTAATTAACTTACGGGTATATTAAGTGTGAATATTAGGAGATTATCGTAAAAATGTTCGTATGGTGCGTCGAGTTATATGGGTGCGAAACGTGGACAATAGGAGTTCGGGAAAGGAAACGAATAAAAGCCTTTGAAATGTGGTGCTATAGACGAATGCTGAAAATTAGATGGGTTGATAAAATCACCAACGAGGAAGTTATAAGGAGAATACGGGAATAGCAAACAATATGGAGGACGTTGACCAAGACATGAAGCTCTGTTAAACTGACATTTAGAGGGACGCGTGTGGGGTAAAAACAGATGAGAGAGGCCAAGGATCGAATCCGCTAAGCAGATTAGGGAGGATGTGGGATGTGATAGTTATGCGGAAATATCAATTCTGTTAACTTTTCAGGAAAAATAAGTAAAAAAGTAATTACTTCTTCTATGGTCCATTTCGACAGTCTTTGAGAAACTACAAAAATAATCTGATTACAATATATACTGTTCCTGTGTTTTGTGTATTTTGGCGTCAGGTTATACTAAATCACGTGCCTAATTGACTAAACTCATTTTTAATACCATTTTACTCTTGACGAGAAAGTTCAACACAAAACGTCATCGTGCAGTTCTGTAGCAGACAGGAGCTCTTCCTTCTTCACTTGGTGACATCCGTGGAGGACATGAGCCCAGTGTGTCAACAGTTCCACACACTCGCTTTAAGATTAGCATATTACAGAGAGATGTTGACCGTCAACGAAGGTCTCTCCGTCGCTCTTTTGGGATTTTTCCACATCCTGTTGAACATCGTCATCACGCACGCACACGCACGCTCATCTCTCTCATTGTCCTTGGTTATCCGAAAGCGGACGAGGAGGAATCCAGCAGTCAGGAAGTGATACAGCGCCAACAGGTTGACGAGGTGAAATGAAGCTGACCAAGGAACTGCAGAGGAACACAATTCACTTTCCTCTTGAAATGATGAATTTTAAATTCAAATTGATACATTCTAGCAAAAATTATTTGTCTGTAGTACAAACTAGAAAGCTGATTAAGCAAATTTTGAACTAATGAATTGTAGCCGAAACATTGTGACGTTTCTATGAATATATAGAATAATATAGTTGTTTCCCAACAGCAGAGTCGTCTCCCGACAGTCTGAAGGACGTGACAACACTACCCAATAAATAGCCTGACCTACCTGATGCAAGTTTCCCTGCATCTCTTCTAGCTGGAATATTGGGTAAGATCCTTAAAGTATAGCCTTGGAGCTACCTTGCTCTGCCTTCCACAGCCCTACTTTTCAATTCCCTTCCTATGCTATTAAAGGGGGTTGCCCGACCTACCTGATGCAGGTTTTATAGGTCATTCACAGGGTAGGATCCTTAAACTACAACGCGGGGGTCCTAGTCAACATTTGCGACCTTCCACACACTCCCCTTTTCAATTCCCTATTAAAGGGCAGTTTCCTGTTTCAGGATCACTCTCATGTATCCCAAATAAATAGTCGTTTCCCCGACTAGTTTGCTGTTGTAATGTTTCCGTTCTTTACTGCGGGTAACTTTTTCTCTTCACAGCATTCCCTGCAAATCCCTGCTCACCTAATGACCAACGAAAGCGAGAATATTAACTATGGTACTGATATAAAGGTTACTTAAATCCGCTACAGCGTTTTCCCCTGTACGACCGACAACTTTCAAATTAACAGCGGTGCAAATAAGACAAGCTGCATTTTTTTCAAAACTGACGTAAAATGGCGTATATTTGACTAACAATTTATAACTTTTTATTCTACTGAATATGGTAATAAAGTACACAATCAGACAACGAATTCTGTGCTCTGCAATTTGTTGAATAAATGGCTTCATTCCTTAGTTATCAGCTAAGAACTGAAAAGAAGCGCAATACTATAGTTGTAACAGAAACTTTTCGCGAGGTTTTTCGAATTGGAAACCTTACCCTTCCACTATTCGTCACGACATAAAACCGTACGAAGAAGAATTCAAATACCCGACAGTATTTCTTGTAATATTCAGTCTAAAAACTAGTCTGATGCAACCCTCCATGCTAACCCACATTGCGCAAGCCTTATCATTTCCGCGCAGCTACCAATTCGTCCCTAATATACTTTGAGTATTCCATCCTTGGCCTCCCTCTTCTGTTCCCTTTCCTCTAATGCTAACTTTACAAGACCTATTAATCTATCTCTTCTCTTGGTCAACGTCCTCCATATTCCCGAATTCGGCTGAGAACCTGTGCTACCCTACTCTACTTCTACTATTCCTAGTTATTACGCTTCCCAAGTAGCAGAATTCCGTAACTTCCGTCTTATATATACATTATATATACGTTTACAATGTACGAACGTATTTACATATTTTACGGTACTTCATATTTCCCTTCACCATTCTGAACTAAACCGAAATTATTGTGAAATGCGAATCGCATTCTCTATCCACTACATTAAATAAGCTATTAGTTGAACGGGTGTTTTCGCTGTGGAAGCTCCTCGGGATGGAACGAACGACACTGTCCAGTGTTGCTTTGTGCCAAAAAAAATGCAGACTACAAAATAAGTGAGGAGTATGAGGAGGGAAAGAATACCTTATCTAGCACAAGGATAGGACGCACTGCGATGTGGAATCTATGGACAAGTCCTCGAGTTTAACTAAATAGTTTTGTAGAGTTATGCAAGTCAAAATACTAACACATCGTTTACGCTACTAACGTCGTCTCTATAACAACTTATATAACTTAGAAGGAGAGAGAAACAAATCCTCACGGTCTCTATTATAAGTTACATAAGGAGAAAAAAGCGTATAATGTGTAATTGAGCCAGGCAGAAGTTTAATAAGTAACTCTGCTGGAACAAACACGGTGAATATTGATAATTGGCCGGTAACTGAATGACGTAACAGCCCAAGAGGAGAAGAACATGGCGGGGGTGATGACCCCAGGGAACGTTTGCACACAGGAAAGAAAGACAAATAAGTCCAGCTCAATAATTGTTTTGTTCTCCAAAACGTTAAACGGCGCCATCTATCTACAGTAATATCACTCCTGGAACTTCAGCAAATTGTCCAACAGTTCATCTGACATCTGTGGAATCATCACTTTGCTGTTTTGACAGCAATATAACAATTGTTGTGATAATGGAAACACAGACAAAGATGTCAGCAAAACATTTAATTACCATTAGACCCATAGCGGACAAGACTCGGGACAATTACTTTACTATCTCACGCATGCAAAATATTAACGAAAATAGTATACAGGAGGATGAACGTTAAATATAATGCGAGTTAGGAGAAGGTCAATTTCCTTTTAGGAAGAATGTAGGGACAAGAGAAGCAATATTCATTCTGCTTCCAATTATAAAAGACAGAACAAGAAAAGACACGCAAACGTTTATTCTATTTCTACATTACATAAAGTCTTTGATAATGTGATCTCGAGCACACTGTTAAGGATTTTAAGAATGACAGGAATAAAATATCGAGAAAGAATAATTATCCATAAGGTCTACAGAAGACAGGCAGCAGTAATTATAATTGAAAATCAAGAAGCCAATGATGCAGTCTGTCGCCCATACTCTTAAACTTACATAAAGAACAGACGGTGAAGAAAGTGAAAACAGAATATTAAAAAGGAATCGGAATGCAAGGATAATATTGCAGGATTAGGGAAGTGAAAGAAAGACTTGGAAACCGTAATAAAAGGCATGAACGTGATCCTAGAGAAAGAGTACAAGTTGAGATTTAATAGAGGGGAAACATAGGTAATGGTGTGAGTATGGGGTAAAAGTGGAATAACATTGGGAAGGTAAGGAATTCTGCTACGTCGACAACATAATGATTAGAGTACAGGGAACAAAAGGGGTTCGGTAAAAAGAGGAATTTACTTACGCCTAATATGAATATTAGCAAATTATTACCATGGAGCGTGGCTATGTATGGGTGCGAAACGTGACGGTAGGAGTTGCAAACAGGAAAAGAATAGAAGCTTGCGATATGTGGAGCTGTGGGAGAATGAGACGTGTGGATTAGAGTAACGAAAAGGGGAAGAGAGAACAATATGGAACACTTTTACCAAGAGAAGGGATAGGTTAATAGATATGAGGGTGTTGTAAAATTAGTATTTGAGGGAAGTGAGTGAGGGAGGCCGAGGAAGGAATACGCTACACGGATTAGGGATTAGGAATTAAAATGCTAGCGCTGGATTGTTTATCATGGAGGGTTGCATCAGACGAGTCTTAGGACTCAATACCACCACCACAACAACGTCGTTACTGCTCGTCGACCACCCAATTAATATTTGTGACTTGGATATTATGCCTGTTAACTAGGTCTGGACTAATGGATTACATTTTGTAAATTGATTAGAGCGCGATGTTGATTAGAGCGTGGCTCAGCCGCGACACGTTTGGCCCAGACCTTCTAGAGTCCGATAAACAATGTGAAGTTGAACGTTGGCCTGAGGTAGGTAGGTAATGTCTGCACGTACCTGATGACTGCTGCGAGTTGACTGCTGTGTCCCCTCCACCATGGCGGCCCTATATAGTGAGTGACCCCATGGCACGCATAGTAACCAACGTAGTGGGGAGAGATCAGCACGACGATTCGCTCGGCTTACATGTGAAACCTACGGAGCCGTCACCAAGTCCTAATAATAACTTCCATATATTTCATTAAATGGAGAGAGAGAGAGTTAAATATGAGGATTAATAGACGTAAATCCTAGATAATGGAGTGTAGTATGGGAAACAGCGGAATAACAAAGGCTGTTTGCTTGGGAAGGGATATTTTGACGGAAGTTAAGGAATTCTGCTACTTGGGCATCATAATAACTAGAGTAGGATAGCACAGGCAAGGAAAAGGAATTTACTTACGGCTAATATAAGCGTGAATATTAGTAAAATCGTTGCTAAAAATGTTCGTAAGGAGTGTGGCGTTATATGGGTGTGAAACGTAGACGATAAGAGATCCGGAAAGGAAAAGAATAAATGCCTTTGAAATGTGGTGGTGCTATAGGCGAATGCTGAAAATCAGATGGGTTGATAAATTCACCAACGAGGAAGTTATAAGAAGAATAGGGGAATAGCAAACAATATGGAGGACGTTGACCAAGACATGAAGCTCTGTAAAATTGACATTTAGAGGGACGCGTGTGGGGTAAAAACACATGAGAGAGGCCAAGGATCGAATCCGCTAAGCAGATTAGTTGGGATGTGATAGTTATGCGGAAATATCAATTCTGTTAACTTTTCAGGAAAAATAATTAAAAATGTAATTACTTCTTCTATGGTCCATTTCGACAGATGGGTGGATAGAATCACTAACGAGGAAGTTCTAAACAGAATAGTGTAAAAGCAAGCAATATGGAGGACGTTGACCAAGAGAACGGATAGAATAACAGGCCACGTTTTAAGGCACGAGGCTCTTGTAAAATTAGCATTAGTGAGTAGTGTGAGGTGTAAGAACAGAAGAGGGAGGCAAAGAATGGAATACGCTAAGCAGATTAGGGAGGATGTGGTTTGTCCTAGTGATGAGGACATGAAAAGTCTTGCGCAAGATAGGTTCGCATTGAGGGCTGCATCAGACGAGTCTTAGGACTGAATACCACAACAACAACATATTTAATTACTCTTATGATTCAAAATTTGTACCGATTTTATAAGTGAGAATATATTTTTATTATTTTTAAACCGTGTCAAGAGAATAGTTACGAAATGCGAATAACTAAAAAATCTATAATCTTAAAATGAGTGCTACTTCCTCAACATTTAAAATATCAAATTGATAAAAGTATTTCGGATATTTATTTATTTTAGAATTCTGTGTGTGTTTTTTTAGGAAATATTAATTAATAAGATTCTCGGGTTATGAAGGTTCCTTGTCCACGACGTTTCAAAAGCTGACACGGCCAATAAGTCAGCATATAAATGCATCACTATTTATTGAAAAACGATGTTTTGTGTCTATTTAGAGGCTTTCTCGGGCGTAAAATTGAGCAATTCGTCATATTTAATCTTCGAATCCCCTCAGCGGAAAAGATTATGAACGTACATGTGAAGAATTTAGTGTCTTGCGTGGATCATCCCCAGCCGAAAATGACGATTAATGGAGAATTTTCAATAAAATTCAACTCAAAAGAAGTAGAAATGCTCAGGCAGGAACGTGTAGCTTATTTAAAAGAAAGACAAGAATGGAAAATTTTCTACCGCACCAGGGACTCGAACCCCGGACCTTCCAATTTTTCCGGGCGGGCGCTCTACCAACTGAGCTACGACGAGTCGACGTTCATAAGGACGGACCGATTCAACATCCCAGGACTCTTGTCTACCTTAGCCAGGCTCACCTACAATTTACTAAATAACACACACCAAATTAATAGGAATTTTTTTGAATGAATATACGCTCCTACTTGAGCTTCAATTGGATCATTTCTACTTCCTTTGACATTTTGACTTTATAATGATGATATTGATTCATTTCTGGAGGTCGGAGGAACTCAAGAACCGCAAACCATGTAAAAAACTCCATGCGGATTTACAATTAATTCCGGTTGAGTCATTTATCAGCAAGTGGTAAGTAACTCTGACGCTTAATTGAAGGATACTTGTTTATGGTGCGTTACGAAATATGTCGTAAAGAAATGACGTCATGGAGACGAAGTCGCAGTGCACTTTGTCGTTTACAACCAATGTCAACTCGTGTACATAACACGTGCAACAAACAATTCCTCTGTCGATTTGTAGAGCTTCAACGATTTTACTAAAGTGCGCGAGGTCATTAAGGGACACGGAGACTGAAATTTTTGACAAAATCTCTGAAAAAAAAAATCGATATTCTAATTTTTTCATATTAACATGCCTATAAATTCAGTTAACTGAATAAACAAAGCTGCCAAATAAAATAAGGAAAGTTTAACATATCCTGCAGGAAATTCTATTTTTTTTCTAATGTAATAAATTATACAATGTGTTCTTCTCAGCTTCATGATTTCTGGTACCAAAAAACCTCCCATACGTCACAAATATTAAGATATTGTCTTTATCCTTTTTGTACATAATCTACATGCCAATACCTGCAAATACAAGTATTAGCTATTTTATTCTTTAAGTAATTTAGATGAAAAGAATTCCAAAGTGCTGAAAGGTGCTAATTTTTAAGTAACCCTATGAAGCTCTTAGTAAAAAAAATATTGTTTCCCCCCCAGTTTCATTCGATTTCAAAAATAATACTGATAATCTATAACAATCCTACATATAAATTTAAAAAAAATTCAAATACATTGTCAAAACTGTCAAATTTTGAAAATAATATTCTTAACGTCTAAACAGAAAACAAGTTTAGAGAAACAAAATTTTGTACATTGCCACGCATGTGCACTTACAGGAATTTCAGATTTCAGTCTCCCTGCGTGTCCCTTAAGAGTAATTATGTTGATTCTGATAATGTCTGGCATAAAAGTGCGCTTCAAAATGAGTAATACCGATATTAGTCCAATTAAAGGTGTTATAACTTGCAGTTGGTTTAGAATCAGTCCCGTTTCCACACGTTTACAACAATAGAAGGAATGAGAATGCTCGCCCACCTTCCCCCTCTTTCTCTCGTTCCCTCTCTCTCATGCTGACAAAATTACGCTTATAATAACACAGTAAGTGCGATGAATGCCTAATAAGACTACTTAAGTCGCCATTCACGTGGACAAGTCAATGTATTTATAAATATTTACAGTAATATCTTGTGAACTCTGCAAGATATCGAAATGAAACATACACAAAATTTAAGTTAAAATTCCTGTTTCAATCCGTGAAAATTTCATTGAAATTCGTTAAGTCGTTTCGGAGCATAAACAACTCAAGAGTATAGTCACTCTTTGGAGATTCAAGCGCACGTCTGTCAAGAAACCTTCCCGTAGAATTGAAATGTGAGTTATATTATATTACTATCGTTTTCGAAGTGATATATGCACGAATATTTAAGTTAAATTTCCTGTTTTGATAACCTCAAAGTTGCATTGAAATCAATTGAGACGTTTCGGTGCCTAGTCGAGGAAAACATACGGACAAACAGACAGACACTTCAATTTTATTTATTGGCAAAGACTAGAATGAAAAATTTTCAGATGCTAACAGGATACGCCACACTTTCATACGGACATTTTTAGCCATTTTTGGCGTTATATGGGTGCGAAACGTGGACGGTAGGAGTTGCAGAAAGGGAAACGAATGGAAGCCTTTGAAATGTGGTGCCATAGGAGAATAAGATGGGTGGACAGAATCACTTACGGGGAACTTCTAGGGAGAATAGAGGAAGAGAGAACAATATGGAGGACGTTGAAGAAGATAAGCGATAGATTAATGTTTTGAGACAAGAGGGTCTTGTAAAATTAACATTAGAGCGAAGTTGATAGAAGAGTTGGCCAAGGATGGAATACGCAATGCATATTAGGGTAGGTATGTAGATATGAAAAGGCTTGCGCAGACCAGTGCTAGGACTGAATACCACAACAACAAGAGGTTACCGTCTATGATGAGACGAGTTTCCATCCCCTGTTCCTTTCCGGCCAAATCGAACAATTTTGTAGCAGGATTTCACCAAGGTTAAAATTCGCGTTACCTTATCTGCCATTTGCATATCTTCCTCGGGTAATTTTTTCCTCAAAAAAACTTTTAGTGATAAGTGTATTCTTTGTCTTCCATAATTCAACTAAAAAATAAATATATATACTTTTCTGATATGTAAAAAAAATCCTAAGTGTTCTCATTTTGCAAATTGTTTCTAATGAGGTAGCTCGTGGAGAGATAAGATTATTCATTATTGGACCCTTTCTGGGTTCAACACATTCAGATTCTGACTAAATATTTTTTGTAGTTAGGAATAATGGATAAATTCGTGATAAAAAGAAATAATAAAACTGTAAAAAAAACTGGTATGTATTAGATCACGAATTTGTTGCAACTTCAAACAATATTATTGTCATTGGATTATTCAGGATCTTGAGATCATAGGCGCTATGACCTGATTTAAAAAAAGAAAACAGACAAGCTTTCAATCGACGCTATGTTCTTGACTATGGAACAGAGTTAAAGGATGAAGATGGTAAAATCTCTTACGGTGTGAAGTAATAGATTTAGTAAATTATAGATGAACCTATAGGAGAATAAGATGGGTGAATAGGGTAATTAAGAAGGAAGTTCAAAGCAGAAAAAAGATGGAGGACGTTGACCTAGAGAAGTAATAGATTAGTAGGCCACGTTTTAAGACATGAGGATCTTGTAAAATTAGAATTGGAGGGACGTGAACAAAAGATTTAAAAATGTAAGCAGATAAGGGAGGTTGTGGTAGTTATGTAGATATTAAAAGGCTTGCGCAGGATAGGTTAGCCTGAAGAGTATCCACAAGGGAACAGAGGTGACCTGAGACACTAAGAGGTTGACGTATCAAGTCCTGGGTTAGTTTGCCGGTTCGGACATGTATTATTATTCATCCTCAAAACGATAATTGTTGCAAATCAGAATGGATCCAATTAGGTAACTTTTAACGTCAATGTCGCGCCATTAGGGAGTGGAATAGTTCACTTAACTTACTAATTACAAAGAAATTCATGGACTAATGTTTCATTTAAAATAATTCTTATGTAGTTTCCGAGTGTCCGGCGTTTCCCCGGGTATTTACTTATACTTAGCCAGGAAAAGTAATTAATTACACACGCGATTTAACCGCCATCTAGACCGTTTCTTTTTTGGGTTAGCTTCAAATTAACCGAGAGGATGTAAGTTTACCGATTCAAGAATTCTCCTTGTTAATTGAATTAGCACGATACCTTAAAAAATTATATGTAATCCCGGAGGATTAAGACCATAAAAAAAAGTTCCTGGAACTTTGAAATGAGTTAAAAATTCCCCAGATACCCTAAGACAGTTCAAATTTCTTCCGTTATAATAAATAAGTAAAAAACGCTACCCATACTTTATGGAAGCTATAAATTATTCCAAAATCTTAACAAAGTAAAAAGGCTCCAGATATCTTAAAGAAGTGAGGAATAATATATTGACAGTAAGAGCATTATGTATATTCACTGGCCCTTATTTCTGCTTGTTAATTGCTATATAATCAATATAAAGTGAACCATCTACTGCACCACTTACGGTAAAATGTTTGCAACTGTCTCACAGTGTAATCAGTTTATCCATTAAAAAATGTAAGTCTGGTGTTTATTTTACTTGGTTGAAAATAATACTTAACATTTCAAATTAAAAATTATATGTATTCAAAAATTCATATTGATTTTATAAAGCTTGTCCACAAAGATGGAGAAACCTTGTATTCATAGTAAGTAAATATATCTTAAATTTTTCAGGAACGACTAACGCATGTGAATAAAATACATACGAAGAATTAGCGGCCCGTATAACAGACGTATACAATAAATTTTGAAAAAATTTTTGAACATAAAGTCGATTATTGATAATGGATGGTCGAAATTTTTACTTTATTTTTTTTTCAAAATTTATTGTATTAGTCTGTTATACGGCTCGTTAATTCTTCGTATGTTATTAAACAATTCGTAACCTTTTACAGACTTTATTATGACTTCATATGTGATTCTATTGTTATGTTTTGATAAGTTTTATTTAATTAACTTCACATTTCTTGGTTTAATTTTCAGTAAATATTTCGTCTATAGGAAGAAAAGCCTGGAGAAGACATATAATTATGCCGAAACATTGTTACTAATTAAATTTAAAAAAATCTGCAAATGTTAATATTTAATTATATAAAATATAATATAATTATATAAAACAGACTTTAAATTTTTCTTCATATAATAATTAAATTTGTTTGCCGTATTTTTATTTATTTACATTCATTTTTATTTATAAAGATTATTCTTCTTCTTCGTTGGTTCTGCAGCCCATTGAGGGCCTTGGCCTACTTGGACGACTGTGGACTGTCATCTCACGTGACACATTCCGAATGACACGTGGTCAGCGTATCGGTTCTCCAGCAGTCTTAATGTCAGTCTCCGTGACCATGAGGACCCACGCCGGATCCTCTGTGTTGTGAGGCAACGCAACGACGCTAACCACTACTCCACAGGACGTTGGCTATATAGATAATGCTTAGATAAAATAAATGAGTGCCTGGCACCACCTAACGCCAGTTTTTAACATTATCGGCTTTAATAATTAGTTTTCTCGATTCGTTAATTTTATTTCATAGAGCGTATGCAACGTGTAATATTGTTTGGTATACTGCCCCATTGCTTGCAAAGAGTATTGGAAATAAAAATGTACCTTTATTTATGATAATTACTCTCAGCGCCTCTCGTGTGCTTTATTTTCATAACTTGAGGATATTACAGTCCTTTATTTATGGCCTGTAGCTCGTCAATAGCGTCATATATCAAAACTGGTTGTTAATCTTCACACCATTTGCATATATTAACACATGAGTCAGTTGAATAATGTCCCACATATTCTTCAGTGTCACTGTGTCGTCTATTAATATGCTACAATTATAATTTTGTTCACTGATTTCACAACTCAACATGGACTAGCACACGCTTATCTCTAGTTACTGATGCATGAATAGTGGAACAGGAACTTCATCACAGTGATAATGGTTATAGAGTTGTGTGGCGCGAGCTGTGCTTAATATTTTGTCCGCGACTCCGCATATTTCTCAAAATGTAAGAATTCTCAAAGCAATGCACAGATCCCACATAAATAGTTATATGTTCTCACTTCCCTTATTGCTCTGCTTAACAATTTGTCACACTGTTTCGGGTTAATTGTTGCTGAAAGCGTTTTCTACGATTTGTGTTAACATACGTTTTCCCATTACACCTCCTCATGTTTTAACTACCGCCGGATGAGTGCTGGAAATTCCTTGCAGTTTGGAAATCGAAACTTCTTCGCAAAGCTCGCAAGTTAATATTTACCCAGCAATAATGTTATCCTGATGACGGTGCAGATTAATTTCGCCGAAACGTCGTGTCTTAACGATACTTTGACGCGGTTGATGAATATAAAATTTGGATTTACACTTGAATGGTTTTATGGGTTAGGGAGTTTTTACGAGACCGACTAAAATTTTTTAAATTAGGGAACGAATTGTCCTCAGCTGCGAATCGGGAGTTCCGCAGGGTCCCGTTATAGGTCCATTATTATTTATAGTGACTTAGTTACTGACATTATTTGTCAGGTGCGATTTTCTGCTGACGACTGCGTAATGTATCGGAAAATAAAAACGGTGATACATGAAGGATTTCTCCAAAAAGGTTTAGATAAAATATGAGATTGGGCTCTTGATAACAAAATGAAAATAGATTGTTACATGAGCAAGGCAATAGGGTTTTTTTTCTGTGTCACGGTGAAATAATACTTAATTCTTTTTTATTATTATTGAGTAACAGGCTACGTGGGGATGAACCTGAAACAGGTAACTCCCCTTTAATAGCATAGGAAGGGAATTGAAAAGGGAGGATGTGGCAGGTATAGCAAGGTACCCAAGGCTTTTGAGGTGGGGGGGGGGGGTTAACAGGCTGCATGAGGGTATCCTGAGCCCTCAGGCTATAATTTAAGTATCCTACCCGGTATTGCACCTAAAATAGATGCGGGGAAACCCTAGAAAACCTGCATCAAGTAGTCCGGGCTGTAGAGTACTCTTCTCACTCCCTTCCGAATGAAGGGAAACGAGTTTGCTCTTGGGTCGCAGCATTCCCTTCTCCGCGTCTTCACCAATTTACGGGACAGCTGGCCGAATGATCCTATGGGACAACTCTTACCATATGCCCAAGGTCTTCGACCCCAGTACATACACCTACTAAAATAGATGAAGGCGCCAGAATGTGAGCCCCGCAATTAATCTGGGGAGAAATACCTGCGAGAGAAAGCTCCCATAGGCAGTAGAGGTATAAAAGAAAATAGTACTTAACTATAAGCTCAGTGGTAATGAAACAGTACAAGAAAGTAACTGTAAGTATATTTGAGCATGAATACGGCATGAAGTAGAATATGTTACTAGGAAAGCGTGGAAGGCTCTACATTTCGTTATGCTGATTTTCAAGAAAGGGAAACTGATGACGTGCGTCCTCCATTGCAGCACGGCTGTATTTTTTGGGATCCGTTCCGAAAATATCAGCTCTGGAAAGAGAACAAACGGAAGGGCGACAAAATTTGTTAAGCCGTGTCGTGGTCACCGATATGAGAAGGTTCATCAATCATGTTGGGATATGTTAGAAGAACGACGGATAAATTTACGTTTCAGGGCTCTTTTTAAAGGGTAAACAGGCCAACAACCCTACTACGATGTTATAGAAACTAATTATTACAGTAGAGGACTGTAAGGGGTTGGAACATTTCCTTGAAATAGCCAAGTCTTCCAGGAAGAACAAGGAAATGTAACTGATAGTGAGACGAAATACTAACTAAACAATGGATGCAATTTGCCATGTTTCTTTGTATTGTTTCAAGCTTATTCTTTGTAAGTTCCAATAGGTTTTAAATTTCTAGATTGAGTGCAACGTATTTCAAAACCTATAAGACGGACATAATTGCCCCTTATTACCTTTTCTCACGATAGCCTTTTGGAGTACTTTGCAACATTAGTATATATATTTTTTGGTCTGTCCTTCGCATGTCTGGTTGATTTATCTTCATAACCCCCTTATTTGGCCTTATCGACTGTTTTGTTACTATCTGAAGAGCAGACAGTAGTCCAAGTACACGTAAATAGTGACAGATTGTTCTCTTGTTCCATTTTTAAAAGTAGATATGAATACGTGGTCGAGCCGGATTTACGATACAAAGATATAACATATTTAGGTATTCAGAGATTCAACTTCACTTCTACTCTTCTCCATGCTCATCTTCATTACTGTCTTTGAATTTATTTAGGTCAGTTGGCAGTTAAATTGTTCTCAGGATTTCTGTGTTATCTACCTTTTAGACCTTTTTTAAGATCCATACAGACCAAGTCAACAGTTTTAGCCGTTCCTGAGTATCTCGTGCTTTACTTTTTTAAAATCCTTATAGCTTCACCATTTACTTATTAAACGCTTTCCTCTTTCTATATTTGGCAGATTAGTGTACCACTACCAAACCTGCCTATTTCACAATTCATCACAGTTAATTTTAGAAATGTCTTCAAAATTGCTGTTCCGCCATCAGTTTCTAATTTATGATTAAAAATTTCTTTTTCCAAATTATAAACGCATCTATAACTAAACATTGGTTAGAATTAAACCATATGATGGACTTTGGAAAAGTATCTACTTAAGGTCAGCAGATCGATTATTTTTCTTGAGTCGTCTTCAGTCATTGCTACGAGTCGATTTTTTTAACGACTCTTCGGCTCTTGCTCTACCTTCCGCATCCCCCCCTTCTATGCTACTAAGGGGAGTTCCCTGTTTTAGGACCACCCTCATGTAGCTTGTTAACCCCCCCAAAAAACCTCCGAATCTCATGCGATTCTTTTATCAAGATTGAGCATTAACAACTCGAATAATAAAGGGGGCGGGGATACGATTACACACAAAATTTATGGAACAAAATATGTAATATTTATGTCATTAATATATGTTGTTGTTCGTCAGCAAAGCGTTTGGTTTTTATTTCTTCTCCTTGCAGTATGATTCCTTTTCCACATTCCGTTTTAACCTTCTTCATCGCTTGTTCTATACATAAGTTAAACAGCATGTGCGACAGACTGAGTATAGCATCGAAAAGTTATACACTACGTCGACGACCATTTCGTTTTCCAAGCACGTGATTCCTTGATGCGACTAGAATAAATATTTCATTTTTACAGTTTAAAGACCGGGGCTTTCGATCTGTGGCAAAATCATATTCGTCGAATGTTTATAAAGAATGCCAAAGATGATACTATGATTGTAAGCTTAGTTTATCTTTGTAATTGACTTCTTCAGCTTTAAGAAAACCATTCATTTTCACATTTCCCTCATCACTATACTGTTAATCAAAATAAAAACTTGACGAATACAATCTTACCAAAGATCGATAGCTCCTGTGCTTAAACTGTATGAATGAAATAATTTCGCAGCCCATCAAATCGCCTTTTGCCTTGACCTAGTGTGTTTTCTGTTCCCTTTGCGCGACCCAGTGTCTGCTTTTAGACAGAGAGAGAGAGTTTTTGGGTAGTTTTGCGCAGGTGGGAAAGTGGGCCAATCAGCTTTCGCACGGTTGACCAACCTCCAGGCTGGAAGAGCTGCTAATAATTTGCACACAATTTCCCGTTACAACCTCCGGTGATGGACTCATTGGGTCACCCGTGAGCTCCTCCAAGACGCACTTCACCATCTACAAGCTTTCCATCCTCATGATGGCATCCCGGAATTTCCCTCTTGAAACCTGGGTTCTCATCACTAAAAGTATCAAGTAAATAAATAAGCATACAGCCAACAGGTCATAAAACCCCTGCATTATTCAACAGAATAGATAGATTTACAACGCTTCGTCCACCGTTTTGGATCTTCTTCAGGTAAAAAGTAACATGATCAGATTGCTTCTCATGTTAATATTTTTTTAATCAATGGACTAGTTATAAATATATTTTTGTTTTAAAAAATAGGGGTTAAACGATCGGAAATATTACTTTTAATATTGTATAAAGTAAATATTTCGAAGAGGTAATTTTAAAAATGGCACCGGCCTATATTTGGAGTTGGTTGATAATTATTTTTTCAAAAATCCTTAATATTGGCTAAGCGTTTTAAGGGAATAGAAACGTTAAAATAGTGATTTTAGGTTGTTTCTTCTCCGAAACCGTTATAGATACTGCAGTAAAATATTCACACCTTTTTTAATAACCTTATGACATTTGTGTGGGAGCAGAATAAATTATTCGAATTAACTAACAGTTTCAGGAGGCAGTCCAGGACACAAAAATTATAATATAGCTAATGCATTTAAAATATTTACTTGACGAAGCCTGCCAAAATAGACGAAACGTCGTAAATATATTGCATTATTTCTGACAATTTAGCCGTATTTTTTATTTATTTAAATTATTTGTTATGAATGAAAAAACTTCTAAAATTTGTCATAAAATACACATATATATAAACAAATGTATGTCTGGCTGTTTGCCCTTTCATCGGATCGCCAAGAAACTTCGGGAAGTTGTTGAGTACACTCCCGCGTACGTTTCTGATATAGTACAACTAAGCTAAGGTAGTAGGTTTTGTACATATAAACGTAATCAAAAAGTGAAAAACATTCTACTGCAAATAAGTCAGTGTATAAATTTATCACTAATTATTCAAAAGCGACGTTTCGTCTCCATTTTGAGAGACTTCCTCAGGTGTGTTACAAACATGATACTACAAGAAATTAAATATGCGTTCTATGTTACAATTTTTAATTATATATATAATATAATTATATATATATATATATATATATATATTTGTAAATTTTAAAGTCAGAAAAGTATGTTGTAATTCTACTGCAAATATTTCGTGGTCCTTACGCGTATTGACGTCTCCAAAAATAAAAATTACTCTTGTAACTTTTTAAAAATATGAACATTTCACGCTGTTGTCAGCATATCGTTGGCAGAGATCTAACTTCCTGAGAAGTAATAAACCTCTTTGGATCGCCGACAGGATTTATACGTAAATTGGTTTTCTTTTTCGCGTCAGGTAAATTGTAATATTTAGTAATTGTTCATTTTTAAAAGCAGATAATATAAATGTAATTTATCCGAATAAATGTAATAGAAGTTTCTGTCTGTCTGGAAGTTTGTCTCAAAAACGAAACATTGTTTTAATTGTAATTATGCTGTTGAATGCAGTGACAGTAGTGTTTCTACTCCAAATAATGAGATCCATTCTCAGACGTTACAAAATGTCGTGATTGCCCCAGCCAGCCTCAGTACTGTAACCTCACTCACTCAGTCACTCCAACAAAAGCAGACAGAACGGGTTTGTGCTGAATTCAGGAGACCTTTGCCTAAAACAGTCTTGGAAACCTCATTCCATAGCTGTGACTCCTTCCTTTATTCCCCGAAGACTTCACTAGTTATCCTTTCTTCAAATGAATTAAATTAACGAGAAACCCACAGACAAACCAAGTTTTCCATTTTATTCAATTTTGGGAGTTCTTCAGAGACAAACAAAAATTGCAAGCGTATGCATAATTTAATAAATAATCAATGTTCAGCGTGTTTTGAGAGGAAGATTATCCGTAGAATATATGTGCCAATGTATGTGAGAGGGAACTGGAAGATAAGATCCAGCAGGGAAGTGCAAGAATTACTCAGAGGGGAGAATATTTTAAGTGATAGATGAGAATAAGATTGCTAGGCAGATTGCAAAATCTGTAAGAAATTGGAAAGTCTGGGCAGATGATCATCATCATCGTTAAGTTTTGAGATAAATTATTAAAATATAAATAGTACGTATGTACTATTTGAAAACATGCAAATATAATTAAATAGACATTACAGGTCCAAAAAGAGAAAAATGTGCTTACGGACTGTGACGGTTCGATTAAGTTTACTTGTTTTACGATTGGTAACATTTTACTTCTTTTGATAATGATTTAATGTTATGTATACTTATTTGTTGTTATGCCCGTAATTTCACATTGCCTAGTTAGTCCAATGATTTAATTTTTATATCCTTATTTACATTTAGTTAATTCAATTTACAGTTAAATTTTAAAGGTCTACAATACACCTAACCTCTGTAACATTGATGGCTCACTACACTCCGCTTCTTCATGCGACATAAAGTAAATAAATAAATAAGCAATACCAACGCATTGCTGAGCCGTAGCCGTTATTCAACGCAGTAAGAAAAAAAATTCTCAATTTAGATTTCTCTTGTTTAATCCATTTATTTTTTAATCCTTTCAAAGTGTAACTCGGTACTATTATTATTATTTTCTGATAAGTTATTAAAACCTGAACCATTTTTCAATGTCAGTTTTTATAGTAGTCATGGAGGGAGGTTCCATGAACATCTAAATTTTTATACCTGAAGAAGTCTCAAATGAGAGACGAAACGTTCTACAGCTCTATATTCAGTAAAATAAAAACTGACAAGGAGGCTGTTTTAACTCAATTAAGGGATATATAATTGTCAGATGAACTGTTTATAGAACAATTTTACGATATATTGTTATAAATTATTTTGTCTGTCTTGTCTTCGGAAGGAGTTTGATTACATTTGTCAGCACCTGAAAAAGTCCCAAATTTGTGGATGGAAGAAACGTCGTATGAATAAAATGAAGAACTTGGTTTGGCTGTGGATTGGTCCTTAATTCGTTTCTATTTAATTCCCCATCCTTTCCTCTTTCCACCCTCTCTATTCTTTCTGACTACCTCATCATTACGTCGCCTGAAGAGAGAGAGTGACCATCCCTCGTGACCTCTATATGTGTACAGTGACCTACGTTGCAACATTTTAGCGGACACTGCGGATACGGAAGCCGTTCTTTTGTCTACACATTCGCGGGGAAAACAAAAGGACGAAACGTGTCCGCGGTTCCGGCGCTAAATCCCACAAATAAACACCGCGCCCAACAAAACATTGATTTGTTAAACTCAAATCAAATTTTGTTAACCCTCAAGAAAACAAAACCGCGGTAAAAGCTTTTATTTTTTTATTAGCTATGCCCCCGAGTTCCTTCGCGCGGAACTTGTACTAATGCTCTTTTTATTTTCCCTTAAAAACGAAACAACAGGTAGAGAATATTCATAAAGATGAATTCATTCAATATATGAAAAGTGCGGTATCATTAATCTAAGCTTATAACTCGCAGTTGGTTTTGAACAGGCCCATATACGAGACATAAACTTCTATTATATTTATTGGGATAGATTATATTTATTGTATCTGATCTTAAAATTGTGAAATAACTAAATATTAAAAATTACCTGACGTGAAAAATAAAACTAATTTACATATACATCGTATCGACGTTCCAAAGATGTTTATTATTTCTCTGCCAACGATAGGAAAATAACTGCGCAAATCCTGCTGCAACAATAGATGGAGTGAGAATACTCGCCCTCCACCCTCTCTCTCATGCAACCAACATTACTATTTTAATAACACAGTAAGTGGGATGAACGGTACAGTAACCGCTAATAGGACCTATAACTCGCAGTTGGTTTTCACGCCGCTTTTCGTGAGACAGTTTGATGGATTTATAAACATTTACATTAATATCTTCTGAACTCTGTAAGATATCAAAATGAAACATTCACAAATATTTAAGTTAAAATTCCTGTTTCAATACCTGAAATATTCATCGAAATCCGTTCAGCCGTTTTGGAGCATAAACATCTCAAGAATATAGGTAACCCGCATTCAATTTTTGGAGACTCGAACGCACGTATGCGAAGAAATCTCCCCGTAGAATTAATATTTATATTAATATATTCTGAAAAATATATATCGAATTTAAAAATGCACGATTATTTATGTTTAATCTCGTGTTTTTAAACCCTCAAATTTTCATTGAAATCCGTAGAGGTGTTTTTTCGCAGCCCATTTGAGACGAACATACATACAGAGAGACAGACACTTCAATTTTATTTATTGGTATAGAAATTTGATATTTAAATTTAGACTATGTAGCGGAAACCACAGGGTTGTTATAAATATCAATACATTACAGTAAGCTATTAGTATTGAGAAATTAAAATATATGGAATTTAAATGGGAAAAATTAAATGTAACAGTTCGTTTTATTTATTTATTTATATAGATTTTTTCTGCTTATCACAGGCATATTTCCTGAAATGTTTACTAGACAAGATGTGAAGTTTTTCCTAAATTGTTTGAGTGTGGCAGTGGAGGGCGCGAGATGTGACGAAGCACTCGTCAATTCACGGGCCAACTTTTTCGTCCTCCAGTTGTGCTTATATGGATGTTTACTATGCGTGACTCGATACTTCCACGGAAACGCGGATGTGTTGACGACTTTCTGAAGAAGAACCTGTTTTCCCTCGACTCTTCGTTACGAAACGCGCTGGTGAGTCCTTGGAAATTCCAACATGCGAAATTTTGTCGTTACGTCGGAAACAGCTCTGGAACCTTGTATCTCTTGGGTCCACGTACAGGATTTGGTGGCTGCATTTCAGTACTTCTCGCCCTGATCTTCATCCAGCATGGCCCTGATCACTTCCGGAGTGAGGGAATGAACTTAGGTTAGCTGGAGGTTAAGGCCCTCTTGCGGTACATCATGAAGCCAGGAAGTGTCAACGGTCTGCAATCAACGGAGACAAAGCAAAAACGTCTCACTGAACGGATTCTCTTACTTGCGAATGTCAAAGGCAATTCCGGAACTGAGTGACGACTCCGCACTTGTTCCCCTCCTCTTTCATCATCCCATTTCCTTTTCAGCCATCTGCGTGTCAATCAACTCCTACATATGGGGATTACAGAACCATGCCATTCTTTAATAATAAAATAAATAGTTACATACAATCAATACAATTTTCCGTGTACACTTAATTATATTAGAATAACAGACCACATCCTCAAGCCACTATAGTCTGAAAAGAATATGAAGTCAATAATAAAAAAATTAACGAAAATAGTAAAATGTATCTTGGAGGATGGAACGACAAATAGAATGCGAGTTTGGAGAAGGTCAGTTTGGTTTTAGGAAGAATGTAGGAACAAGAGAAGCAATATTGACTTTACGTCTGATTTTAGAAGACAGGACGAGAAAAAACAGGCCTACGTTCATGGCATTTGTAGATTTAGAAAAAAAAAAGTTTCATAATGTAAACTGGAAATTATATGCTAATTTATTGGCCGTCTTTTTATTTATATAAAAAAAATTTCGTTTAAAATTTAACTTGAACCGGAAATTGATGAGATTGTGTCCAAAAAAATCTGGACGTAACGCCGCCGTACAAAACTTATACAAATAATGTTTTGCTGACATATTGGTTTGATTTGTTTCTTAAGGTGAGATGATTGATTTATTATATTTTCATTTTACTTCAAATAAATCCGTTTATGCAAATAACTGGTTGAGGATTTATAATTCGTACAGATAATTTGGTTCAGAAACGAATAAAAATGGACAACGTTTAAGAAAAAAATATTTTACTCTTCTTATCAAGTGAATACACCTCAAAAAAAATTTAATTTAATTATATGAGGTATAGCATACAAACCGATTTGTACTTGGTTGTGATTTTCTATGAAATGAGCATTGATGATTCACCACTGCGACGTAGCATCTGGACTGACTTTAACGAAGGCTGAAAGTAGTGTTTGCAATTACAGGGTTTTTTTCCCTTCTTTTCGGAGGACGAACTCTGTGTGTAGCTTTCCCGGATACCCGAGAAAGCGTCTTCCAGATTAGCCGCGCTGACACGAATTGAAGACCCAACTTTCCAAGCTCACCGTAGTCCGTCCTGGGCGAACCTCAGGACACTCTCGGACTTGGTGACGGGACCACGTGGTTGGTATACTACAGTAATGGCTCAATAAGAATCAGTGACGGAAAAATTATTTTATATGCATCCGACTTCAAATCCCCGCTGAGTGCTGCTACAACCGTCTGCTGCTGTTCGGAAGAATACGAAGAAGAGATTCGCTACTACGCTTCCATCATCGCTGGTTAATCATATCTGCTTCTTCTAAAAAACAACAACGAAGAGATTCGCTTCTGGGACACCGACGAAATAAATTATTTACTGTAAGCGTGCCTGGTGTCATAGGGCGAGGGAAAGCAAAATACTTGGACCATTATTCTAGCACTATATTAGCGCGGAACATTATTTAATTCTTGGTCAACATACGATTTAAGAGTTCTTATAAAACTTTTGACGGAAGTTAAGGAATTATGCTACTTGGGAAGCGTAATAACTAGGATGGTAGAAGTATAGTAGACATCAAGAGAAGGATAGCACAGGTAAGGAAGGCTTTCGCGAAAAAGAGGGTAATACAAGTGTGAATATTAGGAAATCGTTGCTAAACATGTTCGTAAGGAGCGTGGCGTTATATGGGTGCGAAACGTGGACAATAGGCGCTGCGGAAAGGAAAGGAATAGAAGCCTTTGAAAACTGGTTCTATAGGAGAATGACATGGGTGGATAGAATCACAAACGAGGAAGTTCTAAATTGAATAGGGGAAAAGCGAACAATATGGAGGACGTTTACCAAGAGAAGGTGTAGATAGGCCACGTTTTAAGACACAGGGTCTTTTAAAATTAGAATTAGAGGGAAGTGTGTGCGGTAAGAACGGAAGAGGGAGGGAAATGATGGAATGCGCTAAGTAGATTAGGCAGGAATTGGGTTGTGCTAGTTATAAGGAAATGAATAGAGTTGCGCAAGATAGGTTAGCATGGAGGCTTGCAGCAAACCAATGTTAGGATTGAATACCACAACAACAACATAAACCTTTCTAAATAACTTAAGCAAATCAATTTTTTTTAACGTAGTACCGCGGTCGAACAGCTATATCCGTGCCATCTGTGAACGGTTGCAGGAATTAATTAAAGTGGTATATGGACTACCTTAACGTTTTGAATTAAACAGCGCCCGCATCACACACTGCTCGTGATAAGAGTATGTGCAAAAAACAAGTTGTTTTAAATTGGGTAAAAGTGCCACAGACGCCTTTGAAACGGTAAGAGTTACCATGGTACTAAGGAATCAGCACTAAAAAGAAAAAAAATGTTTTTAAGTGGTTTCGTGACCATTGAAGGTGATCCTCGGCCCAGGAGCATCCCTCACAGTTCGCAGTCGAAGGAGATTTACTCTTGGCCGTCGATGCTCCTCAAAATGTGATGCTGTGCGCCAGCAAATTTCTTCTAATCTAATGCACGTATGTAGGTATATAAATTTCTGTGAATGAAGCGGCAGTTACGCAACAAATACTTGGACAAATATATTATACAAGTATGTAATGAAAATAAGGACACTGAACTTGCTTCTGAAATTTAACCACATTTTCATTAAAAGAAAGACAAACAAACAAAAATATCTCACCTCCTTGACTAACCTTCCAATTGTCACTTCTTATACTTCCTTGTTCGAGGTACATTCTTTTTAAACCTTACAGGAGGTAAATTCTTCCACTAATAATCTTAATTAAAAATTAAAATATCACAGCAGAGTCTTAATTTAATGATATCAGGTGCTTGAATATTTTCTGTTAATAGCCAACTATGTTGTGTTTGTGGTAATCAGCCATACAACTGCTCTTATGCAGCAACCCTGCATGTTAACAAACACTCCTCCATCCTCTCCATTCATAGCCTTACTTCCCTCTAATGCTGATTTCACAAGACTCTCAAGTCTTAAAACGCGGCCCATTCTCTTCATCAAAGTCCTCCAAATTGTTCTCTCTTCTCCTAGAACTTCCTCGTTAGTGATTCTATCCACCCGTCTCATTCTATCCTTTCCTTGATTTATGATTTCTTTTTTTGATCTTCAATTTTAATAATAAATCGGCCCCTTACTGTTTTTAATATTCATTAATGACTTACCGAATTACTTGAAGTCAGGGGTAAGGCTTTTCGCTGACGACTGTATCATATACAGAAAGGTAACAAACGAGGAAGACACTTTATTATTACAAGAAGATCTAGATAAAGTTAATAGCTGGGCTCTGGAAAATAAAATGAAAATTAATGGAAAGAAAAGCAGCTCAATCTCGTTTACTAAACGCACCTTGTTAAATGAGACAGAATATAGAATAGGTGGGGAACAAATTCCAAGGGTAACGAGCTGCAAATATCTGGGAATATTTTTCAACAATAGACTTGGGTGGGAGGAACAAGTGAATTTCACGGCCCGAAAAGCGTGGAATTCCTTACATTTCATTATGAGGAACTTAAAAAAGGGAAGTTCAAAAACAAAGGAGGTGGCATACTTATCTCTAGTTAGACCAATTTTGGAATATGGGGCACAGGCTTGTTGGGATCCTTATAGAATTAATCAAATAGAATCATTAGAGAAAGTTCAGAAAAGGGCTGCTAATTTTGTGCAAGTAGGGCCAGGTCATAGGAAGGAAAAAGTAAAACAGCTAGGTTGGGAGGTATTGTCAGAAAGGAGGGAGAAAGCAAGACTGCATAAGCTTATATGGGGCAAAAACCATGGATTGGAATTAGCTACAAAATGCAAAAGCCCAGTTATATAGGTAGATGGGGGATCACCAATTCAAAGTGAAATATAGAAAACAAAAAACAGATGTTGGCAAATTCTCATTCCTAAATAGGACTATCAACGACTGGAATAATTTACCTGTGGGGGTGTTTGGAGGAAATCCTCTTCAAGAAAATAAATTTAGGTCAAATCTGAAAAAACGTGTGAAGTGAAGTGGATATTTATTTAATATAAATGTGTTTCCGAATATAAAAAAGTGAAGTGAAGTGTTTCTCTTTTCTCTTTCAGGGCATCCACGGAACATGTTTATCTTTCTTTAGTTTATAATTATGTATATTTAATTATGTATCTGCCACCAGGGCTTGCGCCCAATTGTAGATTATTAGCAAATACAATACAATACAATACAATAACAGCTGACTGCTTTCTGTGGAGATTATCGGCAACTCTTCTTTCTCGATATTTTATTCCAGTGCTCTTCAAAATCCTTAATAGTGTGGTTCAGTTAACCCTATCAAAGGCCTTTTCTAAATCTACAAAAGCAATGAACGTAGGCCTGTTCTCATCCTGTCTTCTAAACTTAGGTGCAGACTCAATATTGCTTCTCTTGTCCCTAAAACCAAACTGATCTTCTCCTAACTCGCATTCTATTGGTTGTTCCATCCTCCTATATACTACTTACGTTAAAATTTTGCTCGTATGAAATTCTGAAGTAATTGTCCTGTGCTGTTCGCATCTTCCAGCTCCAGCCAACTTTATTAATCAATAATAGAAAACAAACAATGAAATGCATCCTTCCTCTTACAATAAGCAAGAAAATCTTCGTCAACACCTTGTATAAAAGTTTCAAATGTCGAAACATGGAAAGACCGGTTTAAATTTCATTGAACAACAATCTACAGGCGAAAACAAACTCAAGAAATGAAGAGTCAAGGCAGAGCCATCCCAGAAATTTCTCAAAGTTCCGCGAGAAACAGGAATTTACAATGATCTTCTGGGAAAATCCCACATGCAAATCTAAGCATAATTACAATTTGAAGTTGAGAGAAGCGCAATCATCAGACCGTAATATTGTGTGTAATTAACCTAAGATAATAATGGCCTTCAAATATTGACCATGTCTCGTGTTTTGCTTCAGTCTTAAACTTTTCCAAACTATAAACAGGAGTCTCGTTAATCAAGTTCAGGTAAGAAAAAGTCGTTTCTGTAACCATTGGTTCCAGTGGCTCAATGGCCGTTGATGTGAGCTAAATACTTGAACGCGTTCCTTCAGTAAGAGTCCTTGACCGAATAGTCAAGTACTTTTGGGACCGAGAAGGCGAGGAATCGCATTGTGCCTGTTTGTTTGGCCGACTACTGTTACTTTCTACGGAAGAAAGACTTCCGTGGTCCAGTGCCACGATTCGCCGCCCTGGAATCCTTTTGTCTGTTTCTGGAGAGTCGTGAGCGGAGATTTCCAGATTGGAGAGGGAAGGAAATTGATGATTATCACGTCCCAGAATTGTGTCGGCGAAAGCTGATCAACAGAATCCGAGCTATTACTTCAGGTACTGAAAACCTGGTGAAACATGGTCCGAACCACACGAATGGATGTAGTGTTGCAATAGTGCAAATTTAAATTACAAAAATCAGGGGCTGGGGGTCGGGAGATACAAACGTCAAGATCAAGCTCAACTCACATCAGTATAATGGTGATTATCTACCGCTCTTGATTAAGTTTTTCATCGCGTTTAAATTGATGAATAGCGGTGTATGTATTGATTCTTACCAATTCTGTAGTTGAAAAGTCTACGTAAAAGTGTGAAAATTGCCTACAAATAAAATAATGTTAATTAGTTTTACTCAATAATCTAAGTAAATGTTATAAGACTACTCAGTAGTGTTCCAAATAATGTATTTCGTTCAGAACCTTTCGGCGTACAATTGGCCCATATCCTCCCAAATTTTCTACATAATAAAAAGTTTGTATGTATGTTTGTTGGATGCTTGAGTATTCGTCATACAGATTTAAATGCGTGGACATATTTCAACGAAGCTTGGTTCGGGTGAGGGAAGGGGGAGGGGGGAGTGAGAAAACCCCTTGCACTAACGTGTAAGGAATTTATATATATGGGAATGTGACAGCACTTGAAGGGTTGTGACGTCAAGATGAATAGACGCACACGTAGTGCAGGGAAAATTTCGCCTAATATATTGCACGGAATATGGTGTCTACTTATTTACGCCCGATTTGGCAACGAGAAGAGACCCTAAACGTGTGAAATCCTGAGTTTAAGGGACGTTCATCTGGTCAGGACGTTCAACCCTCGGAAATTTCGAAGGCCGCATCTCCCTCCACGAAATATGAAGAAAAACGCGTGCCAAGTTGGACATTTGATTGCGACTGGGGGTCATGTGATCCGCCATTCACCCTGGTGGATTGATGGCCTAAGAGGAGACGTGTTGGATAATTACTTAATGGCGTCAAATTCTGGAAGAAGAAGGAAGTCAGAGGAAATGATAAAGAAATCAGTCAGTAGGAAAAGGAATTTGGAAGTCACATGAGATGAGAGAATGAATCGCAGTCCGGAATGGAAGTTTAAAGTAAGAAGGTGGAGAGGAGACGGCGTATCGAGAATTAGCCAGTCTGGAGTTGCATTTTGAATAAGGTGGCAGTCAGAGGGGTTAGACCCGACGAGTGAGTCTTGCCGTAGTGACAGAGAGACCGCAACTAGTAATATTACTGGCGTAAGATAAGGAAAGACGACTGACGGCAGGTGGCTGCTTCGCCCGTCAACGAAGGAAGCAGCTGCCTCACAAACACGGAAAACAGATGTGTCGATGCCAATTAATGCATCAAAATGCGTAATGACTATCATTCTGTTGCGCAACAATTCCCACATTAATGACCCTGTATAAGGTTGAGTCTCTTGCTGAGCTTGTTGTGGAATATTAATGGTCCCCAAATTTGAAGTTTCATTTATTTGTTTTTAAAAATTATTTATTGTTATGTTAAATTAATAAATTTGTTCGTATTTAATTTAAGAATTAAGCTTCCCGCAGTCTCTTTATACACCTTTTAGGCAGATCTCAAACTATACGCCAATTATATCCTTCAATATGTAAACGTCAAAGGTTGATAGAAAACTATAACTATATTTTTTTAAAGATTAAATTTGTTGTGAAATCAAAAGACTGAAGGACTAATTTAAACGAGAATTGTTGAGAATCTTAGATCATGTGTGTATTTTGAATCATGTATATTTGTTAAACGAAAATATTGTGCCAATTAATTGAATTTTGAGCATATTTAAGAATCCAACAGCATTATGAACGTAATCTAAGTAAAATAAAAGCGGTGAAGGTCGGAAGTACGTTAGGTGTGAAGTCATCAGGACGATGATGCTGCGTTGTTTACAGGTCACGGTCTATTAAGGACACTACGTTGTTCAGTTACGAAAGAAGACCAAGTGAAGCGCGAATAGCAAAGGCAACGAGATTGCGGCAGCATGTGATGAAGATTTGTCGTGACTGCATCAGAACATGCACACAAGAAGAATGTAAAGCACCGCAAATATCTAAATATATATAAACTTAAATTCCGTCCCTTCTGTGTGGACACCAAGTCAAGCTACCGACTAAAGATCGTCGTCATACTCCTGCTCTGAAAGAACCTACGCTGACTTCATTTCACTGCCAAGATCCGCAAGGAATATTTAACTTTGTCAAGTTTAGATTTTCATATTTTGCCTCATTACAGAACTGATTGTTAATAGCGTTGGAGCAAGCACACTCCTTACCAGGTATGGTCAATACGCCTTCGTAGTTGTCATCGCAAGGGCGTCAGAAAAACCCAACCCACTTAATCCTCAGTCCACATCTCCCCCTGTGCCACACCCATGACCCTCCGCTAATAAGTCCAAAACAGAGAAGAGAAATATTTACACTGTAAGGACGTAACAGGCAAAAAAAAGTCCAGTGTATTTTTTTACGTCTGTAATCAATTTCGCTCTCATAACATCTGTCTTCTGAAATTCATTGATAGTTGTTGTTGTTGTGGTATTCACTCCTAAGACTGGACTGATGCAACCCACCATGCTAACATATATTGCGTAAGCATTTTCATTTCCTCATAGCATATTTGTTACCGTATTTCATTCTTGTCCTCCCTTTTCTGTTTTTACCCCACACACACTTCCCTCTAATGCTAATTTTACAAGAGCCTCGTGTCTTAAAACGTGGCCGATTAATCTATCCCTTCTCTTAGTCAACGTCCTCCATATTGTTCTCTCTTCCCATATTGTGTTTAGAACGTTCTCGTTAGTAATTCCATCCACTCATCTCATCCTCCTATAGCACCACATTTCAAAGACTTCTATTCGTTTCCATTCCGCAGCTCCTATCGTCCACGTTTCGCACCCGTATAACAGCACGCTTAATACCAACATTTTTAGCAACGATTTCCTGATATTCACACTTATATTTACTTGTAAGTAAATTAATTTTTCTTCGCGAAAGCCTTCCTTCCCTGTGCTATCCTACTCTTTTTGTCTACTATATTTCTACCATCCCTAGTTATTACGCTTCCCAAGCAGCAGAATTCCCTAGCTTCTGTCAAAATATCTATTCCCAATCTATCAGTCTTTGTTATTCCACTGTTTCCCAAACTACACTCCATTATATTTATTTTCCCTCTTATTAATCCTCATATTGAACTATTTCTCCAAGATCACGTTCATGCCATTTATTATGGTTTCCAAGTCTTCTTCTGACTCCCCTAATACTACAATATCGTCGGCAAAGCGTAAGGTTTTCATTTCTTCTCCTTGCAGTATGATTCCTTTTCCATATTCCGTTTTAACATTCTTCATCGCTGTTCAATATATGTAAGATAAACAGCATGGGCGACAGACTGCTGCATCCTTGTCTTACTCCTTTCTTTCCTTGATCTTCTATTCTTGTCTTATAAATACTGTATATTGACTGATTATTTACGTAAAATCTGTGTAGTATGATATTTCCCATTAAGGAGGTTAATGGAGGATAAAGCTTGTCGAGGCATAAACAAATTAGCAGCCTTACTTACGTAAGAGCGTGATGGTCAGGGTCGACGTGCAAGGATGGCTGCTCACGTAGAAATACCAAGACTCATCAACAACAAGGCCGTTGAACTCTCTGCCAACATCACGACTTCAGTCTGTTCAAAAGTAAACTGGCCACTGGCGATCACTGTACTAGAGATGGTCACGGATCGTGGACGACGTTATGATGGACAAACTTTGAACAGCTGACGTGAGAAGTCTCGTCCATCCCCAAACGTTTGAACAGCAATCGCTGGAACGTTTGCTTCACGGGCAATTGCAAACGTTTCGGACAAACAGTCAGGTCAGCGGATGGACTATCACGTCACCTATAAGGCCTAACTGCTTGCTATGAGTCACTTAGCGAGGCAACAATTCAAATTGCACATTCCATTTCATTAGATTCCCCATAATTTAATACGCAAGTCTCTCTCCAGGAATAAAGAGCAATAATAACTATGGGACTTTTCAGAACCATTTAAAAGGCGTTCCCCTGCACTTCGAATGATTTATACAGCCAAAGTCTCTACTGTTGTTTTTTATAATAACTAACCGTACTTCGTAAATAGCGTGCTTTGTGTATAGTTTTGGGAAGTGTGAGGGTAGGAGAAGAACACCAAGACGACTCCAAAGTTGGCTGCGATAGCAAAGATGCATCAAGCAGACGACCAAAACAAAACATTTTTGTTGTACGTTTCAAGCAAATAGACTCAAAAAGATCTGTATGTAAAAACAAGTGACTCTCTGTCAGTTTGTCCTTCACGGATGACTACACCACTCATCGGATCGCCATCAAACTTTGGGAAGTTGTTGAGTACACTCCCGAGAAGGTTTCTGGCACATTACATCTAACTTACGATATACACAAACAAGACAAGGATGCAGCAGTCTGTCGCCCATGCTTATATATAGAGCAGGCGACGAAGAATGTTAAAACGGAATATGGAAAAGGAATCATACTGCAAGGAGAAGAAATAAAAACCTTAGGCTTTGCCGATGATATTGTAGCATTAGGGGAGTCAGAAGGAGACTCGGAAACCATAATAAATGGCATGAACGAGGTCCTGTATAAACAGTTCAATATGACGATTAATAGAGGGAAAGCCACGGTAATGGAAAACACCTGAATAACAAATAGTGTTAGTGTTGGAAAGGGATATTTTGACGGAAGTTAAGGAATTCTGCTACTTGGGAAGCGCAGGCAAGGAAGGCTTTCGCAGAAAACAGGAATTTACTAACTGGTAATATAAGTGTAATTATTAGGAAATCGTTGCTAAAAATGTTCCTAAGGAGCGTGGCGTTATATGGGTGCGAAACGTGGACAATAGGCGCTGCGAATAGAAGCCTTTGAAAACTGGTGTTATAGGAGAATGAGATGGGTGGATAGAATCGCAACCGAGGAAGTTCTAAACAGAATAGGAGAAGAACGAACAATATGGAAGACATTGACCAAGAGATTAGTAGGTCACGTTTTGGGACATGAGGGTCGTGTAAAATTAGCATTAGAGGGAAGTGTGTGTGGATTAAGAATAGAAGACGAAAGCCGAGGATAGAGTACAGTAAGCGGCTTAGGGAGGATGTGGGATGAGCTAGTAATGTGGAAATGAAGAGGCTTGCGCAATATAGGTTATGATGGGGGGTTTCATCAGACCAGTCTTAGGACTGAGTACAACAACAACAACAGCAACATATACATCAGCATATATAAAAAGTAAAAAGGAAAAGGTTTCGCGGCCCATAAGCGCATCTCGATCACCAAAAGTGTATGCGGGTTTACTCTACCTTGGATCTATAATACTATATGAGAATAAATGTCAATACAAATTTAATGTTATGGTAACAAGGTTGTGGGATCGCGGCAACGCACGACGGGTAATCTGGTAACATGGAACATA
Source organism: Eucriotettix oculatus (assembly GCA_034510155.1). NCBI lineage: Eukaryota > Metazoa > Arthropoda > Insecta > Orthoptera > Tetrigidae > Eucriotettix > Eucriotettix oculatus. The sequence goes on from CM067379.1 coordinate 18,447,806, forward strand.
TCCACTGTTGTTCAACTCCATTAGTTACGAGCACAAAACCATTGCTCTTTCCTGAAAGAATGCTCACGATCTTGCCATTTATGAGGAAACGTGTCACATCCAATTCCGTTTTTAAGGTTGCTGGACTTTCTCGCCCCTTTGCTCTGCCAGTTAAGAAACTTTTTCTTTCTTCTGGTTTCCTGTGGAGAAGCGTTTCTTAATTAATTTCCTCAGAGACGGAGAGGCGAGTTTAATTTACTCAAGATCACGTAGCTGCCAAAAAAGAACGATAGAGAAAAAAGCGAATGGACCAAATGGCCTTTTAGTGAGGAACCTCCGTAAATTTTCCCATTCGGTCAACGCATTCGTCTACCAATTTAAAGGGAAAGTTTGTAATTAAAAAGTTAAAAAATCCCTTATTTTCGGATTAAGTTCCAATCAGTAATATTCATTTAATATTATGAATGTTAGTGCTTCTTTACGGTTCACAAGAGCGGAGAACCGCTCGGTCTTCTTTGGGGGTTGCTGAAGCGCAAATCTCGTTACACGCTGATCCAATCGGACTGGCGTTTATAATGGATTTTGCACGTTCTCAGGACCAGTCTTCGTGGCTCCAGGCCACATTAATGCAACTTTCTCAGTGACGAGTGTCACACACGCGGTGACGGCGTCTTCGGGGTTCCCCAACAAGACACACGAGAAATGCGGGGAGAGTTTTCTACAGCAAAAAAGGTTTCAAAGGGTCTTTAGGTAACGACGCTACAAGCGAATCCTCTTAAACCAGGTAAAAGTTATTTTCACAGTGTTTTCCCCCCACCAACCCCAATCAAGACATCCTTGGCCAACCTTTTGCATACGGAGTCAGTTCCGATGAGCCATAAGACTCGAGCGTCTTGGGGTTGGCAAATAGACATGAAGATAAAATCTGTTTCGCTTAGGCGACGAAAAGGAATAACTTTGAAGTAGTTAAATTAATTATTTCATTTCAGTTTAATGAAGCAGACTTTAACGGAACAGGCGATGAAGAAAGGTAAAACGGAATATGGAAAATGAATCATATTTCAAGGATAAGAAATAAAAACCCTGCGGTTTGCCGATGATATTGTAGGATAAGGAGAGTCACAAGGAGTACAACATTAGGATTAATAGAGGGAAAACCAAGGCGATGGGGAAAAAGTGGAATAACAAAAGCTTTTAGATTGGGAAGGGATATTTTGAAGGAAGTTCAGGAATTCTGCTACTTGGGCAGCAACATAACTAGAGTAGGCTAGCACAGGCAAGGAAGAGGATTTTACTTACGGCTAATGTAAGTGTGAATATTAGGAAATTATTATTACAAATGTTCGTACGGAGTGCGAAACGTGGACAGTAGGAGTTGCATAAAGGGGAATAATAGAAGCCTTTGAAATGTGGTGATACAGGAGAATGACATGGGTGGATAGAGGAAGTCCGAAACAGAATAGGGGAAGAGAGAACAATATGGAGGACTTTGACTAAGAGAAGGGATAGATTAATAGGCCACGTTTTAAGACACGAGGGTCTTGTAAAATTAGCAATAGAGGTAAGTAAACAGAAGCGGGAGGACAAGAATGTAGACCACTAAGCAGATTTGTGGTATGTGCTAGTTATGCGGAAATGAAAAGGCTTGCACAAGATAGGTTAGCATGGATGGTTGCATCAGACTAGTCTTAGGACTGAATACCACAACAGCAGCAATATGATTCCATATATAATAATTTGTTAGGAGTATATATGATTTATATTGCAGTAATATAATTATATTGTCCTTACGACCAGATTATTAATTATTGTTGAAGTTGTATGTGTCTGCCTCCGGGCATCTGCTCATTTCTAGGTTTAATAAATACATACATACATACAAGTCTGTAAGAAACTTAAAAAATAAAATGTGATCCAACTGACAGCGGAATGAATGAAAACAATAAAAAATAACAGGATGGTCGCCAAAGGGAATAAACACAAAAAAGCCGTTGCGGAGCAAGTCACGGCAAAAGTGAAGTAAGTTGATAAAAGTATTGAAATTCGGAGAGGAGATTTAAATGAACGGCTGCGGAAGAGTTCGCAGTGTAAGAATGAGGAGTTAATTATATCACCTGTAAGAGGCTGGCTGGAAGGCTTCGTGCCTCTGGAGAAACTGCTGGCAACTTTCGGACTCGCGAAATCGCCGCCGCCGAAGCGGGGGAGGAGCTCCGTGGTGGGGGTGAGATTTCCTCCACTCAGCAGCCCGTCCTTGACAAATATTCAGTCCAGGTCTGCACAAAGCGGTCCTAATTGATATTTACTTCTCATCCACTACATTGTCAGCTTGGAATGCTTCTCTTCTTCTCTGGCACAACAGCCCGATTCAGGCCAAGACCGTCTTCCCTGCTCTCTTCCACGTGGAATCTATCCATAGCTCCGTCTTACAATTTTGGACACCCGTCCCTTCTGTACAAAATCTATCCATTCCATGGTATCGCAACGTCTTCCTAATGATTTCCTTCCGGCTTGAGTAGTGAACGATATACTTTTTCGAGTGAAGTGTTGCTAGCCCTACGCCCAACCCCCAACCTGGAGGACTACTCTTCGTCTGTCCCCTACCCTTTGACCTGCCTGACAAACCTCCCCGCCACGGTGAGGCGGCAGTCCTTTGGGGTTGTTGTTGTGGTATTCGGTGTAATGCAACCCTCCATGCTAACCTATCTTGCGCAAACCGTTCCATTTCCTTATAACTAGCAAAACGCACATCCTCACTAATCTACTTAGCGTATTCCATCCTTTACCTCCCTCTTCTGTTCACTTACCTCTATTGCTAATATTACAAGACCCTCGTGTCTTAAAACGTGGCCTATTAATCTATCCCTTCTCTCGGTCAAGGTCGTACATATTGTTCGCTCTTCCCCTATTCTGTTTAGAGCTTCCTCGTTAGTGGTTCTATCCACCCGTCTCATTCTCCTACAGCCCCACATTTCAAAGGCTTCTATTCTTTTCTTTTCGGAATTCCTACGTAATTAGGATTTGGAAAAGGCGGAGAAGACGGCTGATAAATAAGAAACAAAGACGAGAAGAGCTGTAAGTTGCAGGTAGTGTAGTGTCAGTCTCCACACCACTGTTCCATGAGGGTGATGTGGGAAAGCGTCCAGGTTCGTCGTTCTTCCGTGACTGACTTGAGGAGGAAGTGTTGCGTATGAACCTTTGGAATGCGGCGTTGTCGACGCTGCTTATTCCTCGCCTTCATTAATTACACACTTGCTTATATTGAAGTCTTCTTTGCAAAGTCTTTGCACTTTTTTGGTCCTAAAGCCGAATGTCCGGAGTGTGAGGTGCTGTCGATACCAGAAACCTTAATGTGAAGGATTCTGATTGAAAGCTGAGGTTGAAACAGGGAGAACAGAGAGAAACAGAAGAGAGAGGGTGACGGAAAAAGACAGAGAGGACAGTGAAGAGAGAGAACAGCGAGGGGAGAGAGAGGGAATAGGGAGGGAAGGAGAGGGAGAAGAGCGATAAAATATAGAGGTGAGGAGAGAAGAGGGTAAAGAAGGAGAGAGGAGACAGGGGGACAACAGAGAGAGGAGAGAAGAGGATAAAGAGAGAGAGGACAGGGGGAGATAACAGAGAGAAAGAGGAGAGGGTCTGGAGAGAGAAGAGAGGGAGAAGAGAAGGGATAGAGACGGGGGAAGGAGATAGAGAGAACAGAGAAGAGAGCGAGAAGAGAGAGGGAAAATGCGGTAGAGAGGAGAGAGAGAGAGGTGTTGCCAGTATTACAATATCATATAAAAACAATCTAATAATTTCTTTAAATTAATGGGATAATTAGTACATTTAAACACACAATTTTATTAATTATTTATGTGGACCTCGATCTTAATTGGTTCAATCGTGTTAGTATTGAATGATCAGAGTGTACTTTTTAGCAATCACTGTAACTCGTACGAAGTCTTCCGATGAACGGTCAGCGATATCATTTGTGGAAACAATGAACGTGGCACCGGACCAAGGAATTTCCTTGCTCTTTACCGCGGAGAAAAGATCTGATAAGGGATTTAATAACAAGAATATCTTCAATCATTCAAATCTTTCATCAAACTCACTTTCGTCTTTTACAAAATATTTCCGGTCTTGAGTTGGTTTCTTTTCCTCACTTTGCAGATAAATGTTGTAATGTCTTACACAACCGGTTTCTGTAACATTAATGATCACCTTTTATTACGTTCATGAACAGATCACAACTTGCTTGGTCCATACTTTTATGGACTCGCTCTCTTAATTACACGTTTTCACAGCCCATAGCAATCTTCGTGCGTTAACTTTCCCGTTAGGCCACCGTTACAGTGAGTGAATTCGCGTTGCGACGAAAATGAATTCATCGGGACGGTCAGAACGTAGTGCAGACGTGTTTGCTTCCATCTACCAGTCTACACTAACAGAAGCGAAATATAAAATCAAATAGACGCATAATCCTAACACGAAAGTATTATTAATGTTTGCATATAGAAAGTTAATTTTCCGAACAAGCCACATATTATGGGAATATTGTACGCAGCATCGTGCGGTATTATTCTCAGAATTGTGAAAGTCTTCGAAATATCGCCCGTTAAACGTTTTATTTTAAGTAACCTTTAATTCATTAAAATAGACCACAAGTCCATAAACAGTAGCCCTTTTATTAGTTTGTCAAAAACATTTAAAAAAGTAGCCTGATCAGGCTGCCTGTGTGTCAGCACGCTCGCTCTGCCCGGCGCTGTGCTTTTTGTAGCTCATCTTGGACACGGTCAGGGCAGTGAAAAGGAAATACTACGCATGCGCATTTCTCATTCCAGACAGGATTCTTGTGCTGTAAAGAATGTAGTCCAAATGTATGTTGCCGTCCAAAGGAAAATGACAGTCTTAAAAAAATGCTTTTGAGAAATCAAGGGATAGTTTTTTGAGCTTTGACAGTTACATAAACCCCTTATATCTTTGAAAATGGTTTCATCCATACCAAGAAATATGAATTTGTCCTTGCCTATTAATTATAATTACATTCATATTTTCCGTGAAATATTTTCACAAGTCAAAATTTTTTCTTACTGCCTTTCAACTTTGGACGGAATGTAGCGCTCTGGAAGACGGGCAGATTAAAATATTTGAAATCGAAGCAGGGATTCACACTCTTAAAATAGTATTATTTTAAAGTTTCTTAAAATTACGAAACTAATAATTCCCGCTAAACTAATACATGTTGTATAGCACGTGAGCACCAGCCGCCACTGGACGTGAAAGTGAAAAGGGAGGTGCGTGTTTTCTATCGTAGTAAATTGGCGAACCGTCAGGAAGCCGCTTGTCTATGAGATGATAGAAAAGAGGAAGCTGTACGAACACGCAATACTAGCCGAGGCTGACGAAAACGTGTGACGAGTTCTTCATAACAACCAAACAACGCCTCTCTCTCTCTCTCACTGCACCTCATCTCTCAATCAAACAGGCTGCATCGACCGATTACGTCACAACGAGTTGCTCATTGAAACTCTGGCGCCCTCGTGCTTGATCAGGGTTACTATCTGTAGAAAAATCATTAGCCTTTTGTTAGTTTTGTCTTTTTCGTAATGCCCGTCAGCATATAGTCGAACGTTCCTGGTGCCATTTTGACTCATAAATAATTGTCGGTTGACTTAGAAGATATAGAGGGGGCTACTGATACTCTCAATCCATCGTCTCTAACATCAAACAATCTGTTAACACATTGCCTTTTTCTCTGCTCATTAATAAGTACTTCAATATCATAAGCTGCTGATTGGTAGTCCCTGTCGTTCAGCAACCGTTTACTTCTTCCTCAGTGTTTCTCTTTCCTTTCTTCAGTGGTCTTATCTGGGAACCACTTCGTTTCCAGGAAACGCAGACCACAGATCGGAAGAACAGTGAAGCAACATCCGCTGGCCAGACACCTGGTCTTGTCGAACTATGACACCACGTCATATTTCACTAAATAATAATTGACCAGCTCAACAGTTGCTTACCCTGTCAACTTTTGTCTACGGGTTGTGCCTCCTTCATTTTGACCTGCATGACCCTCTGCTGTTTTTTTTATGGTAACAGGCTACATGAGGGTGATCCTGAAACAGGCAACTCCCCTTTAATAGTATAGGTAGGGCACTGAAAAGGGGGAGGGGGTGGAAGGTTGCCAAGGGTTGACTAAGACTTGTGGATCCTATTCAGTGTTTCATTTAAAGAGATGCAGGGAAAACCTGCATCAGGTAGGTCGGGCTAAGGGTACTAGTCTCACGGCCTTCTGAATGACGGAGATGAATTTACTGTGGGATCGCAGCATTCCCTTCTCCGTATCTCCGCCAGTTTTAGGGAGGCAGTTGGACCATCGATCCAATGTGATCAGTGGACAACTCTTACCCAAATTCTTCGGCCTCGGTACGTACACCTCCAAAATTGGAGGAAGGTGCTTCGGAACGTGAGAAGCTTGAAAAAACCAGATCGTGTACGAGGCATTCCCAAAAGTGAGCCCCGTAGTCAATCTGGAGAGAAATACCTGCGAGAGAAAGCTCCGACAGGCATCTCTTTTCCCTCTGCTTCGATGCTTGCCAGTTCATATTACGTGTATATATTTACATCTACCGGTCCGAAAGTAAATTACTTGTTTGTACTCAACACATGTAACACCTTCAGAAAGCTTATGAAGACATAAAAGCCAGGATGTCATCGAAATCTAAAATAAAGCTTTTCTAGACTTGATTTTAGAGGGGTTAGCCACGGAACACATTTTCTGTCAACGAAGATGTAGTAAGCTCACAGGATACACAGAAATTTTGTTGCCAATATAGATAGTATCCCATAGACCTGATTGTCACAGCCAACCTTCTCAAAGTGAGACAGCAAACGATAAATCAAGTTCTTAGCAACATTTAAAGTAACTGGCAAGTAATCTGAATGTTCTTGTCTTTGAAAGTGGATCAAAATAAATGATCACCCTATTGTGTTCTTTCTTCAGAAACCTCATCACTAGTATTTTCATATCCTTGTAAACTGAACCCTTAGTTTTCTCATAACATGTACCAAAAATAATTCATATACAAGTAACTGAATCTTGTGTCAATATTAATCATAAAATGGATCAAAACATATGTCTTTTAAGAACAATCACATTGGCTAGAGAACTCATCCACTAATCATGGCTATATGAACCACAATGGTCAGAACCAATATTATATTTTTCAATTGAAGCATCATGATTGAATGGATGTGTGAAAGAGTCGAAGAAATAGATAATATAATGTTCAAGCCCATTACTAATTTAAAAAAGAAGTAGCCAATTACGGTCAAAATTAAGTGATAAAATTATCACCAGATAATGTTTCTGCGATCCCTGTTACTTTTGTCATGTTATTTAGAATTGAAAAATGACACACTATGCAGACAATCTGAGAAACTATTAAGCAAAGCAAAACTGAAACACAAAGACAAGAAAGAACTTAGACTGACAATGAGCAATGTTTTATCTTTAAATTGTACTTTAATTGTAGATATGTTAGAAGTATTTTGTCAACATCTAAAATCTAGGTACAGTATTTTGACCAGCAAATGAATGTTTAGAATGGATATGTTTGGATACTACAGTATGTATGATAGATATTGGAGAGAAGCTCTTTGATATGGGCATTAAGAGACTTTTCATGGCTAAACGTAGCTCAAGCATTAACAAAATTATATGTAATAATGTAGAAATATAATGAATACTTCAAACATACAAGTTAATGGAGGAAGATTCTAATAGTTGTAAAAAATGTGACATACACTTTATTGTTGATTGGTTGTTTGTGAGCTGGGAGAAACAAACTCACAAAGATTGTGGGATTACATTGAAGAAGGTTCCAATTCAAATCAATATCTCCAATATTCAGTGCATATACAGCAGCCATGGCTTCAAACCCATGTGGGTGTAGCTGAGCTCTCACTAATTTGAGGAACAAAGTTTGTGAATGTTCATGTATGTGTGGTGCTGGACATTCCTGTCCTGGAAGTTTGCATAGATGTTACAATCAACGGTAATATTGATTAAAAATATAATGTAATCATTATATAGTATAATCAGAATACTCAGATATGTTACTTCAGCATTGACTGTGGAGAATCATGTGACACAAGTACAATGCAAGCACAGAGCTGCTATTTAAGAGACCAAGTGTGATCATGCAGAAGTGTAAAGTTGGCAAGCACCGTGCGCAGAATGCTACTCTTAATCTTATGATAAAGTTGCAGCACAAAATTTTTGGACAAGTGACAAAGACACACAATGGATAGAAATATTTGGGAGAAAGGCAAGAAATTTGCTCTTTAAATCATGTGTACAGCACAGTTCTATGCTCAAAGAAATACATATGTTAAGTGAAAAAAGGAAGACTGAAAATATTCAGCACAGCTAAGACTTGAACCCGGATACACCAAATCTGCAGTGCAACCACCACTAGAGACTTGGCGTACATCTACCATTCCATTACCGTGCTGAATACGACTAACTGAACATATGCAATTTCCAAGTGACGACCAGAAACCCTACAAAATTCAAGAAATTATATTATATATTAGAAAATCGTCGCTAAAAATGTCTGTATGGAGTGTTGAGTTATATGCGTGTGAAGTGTGGATGGTAGGAGTTGCAGAAAGGAAAAGAATAGAAGCCTTTGAAATGGTGCTATAGGAGAATGAGATGGGTGGATAGAATAACTAACCTGGAAGTTCTAAGGCGAATAGGGTAATAGTGAACAATATGAAGGACTTTGACCAAGAGAAGGGATAGATTAATAGGTCACATTTTGAGACATGAAGGTCTTGTAAAATTAGCATTAGAGGCTAGTCGATCACTGGAAATGTCTTCCTAACTTTCTGATGAAGGGGGCGGTGCCTCCGAAAATTCAAGTTCTCTAAACCTCACAAGGTGTCTACCATCTATGAACCTCAGGTAAGTCATCTTCTTTCTATCTCTCTGTCCTTTCCCCATTAATTGTTTTAATAAACATGACAATGTCATTTCCTGACTCATATATATGAAACATTTGTAACGTGACGAAGTCACAGGTTTTTGGATATTAGGATAGTAAGTAAGGATAGTAAATGAGGGAGAAAGATAGGAAATACGCTTTTTGAAACATGTTTGGCACAGAATTATGCTCAGGGAAAGACATATGTTAAGCGTAGAGAAGAAAGGAAGAAGGAAGAGAGACTGAAAATATTCGGCGCCGCCGGGACTTGAACCCGGATCGTCAGAGCCTCCGCTGTAGCCGCAGAGCGCCTTAACCATTAGGCTACGTCGCCGCGGTGTAGAAGATAGTCAGTCTTCGATATATATACGATGTATTTAGTTGGGATGGATAGAGAGAAGTGGGATAGAAGAGATTATTATTATTATTATTATTATTATTATTATTATTATATATATATATATATACTGTATTCAATTTACTTGCTACAGGTAATAATCTATTTATTACTCATTAACCACAATAATAGTGCAAGAAGACAAAAAAAGCAGTTATACAAGAGATTGTGTTGTTGGATAACTTAAAATTGAATGAAGATATAAAAGTTACACAGAGCCTATTCAGAGAGAGGTGGATGGGCATGGGAGGACAGGGGTAATTAATAGGTAATAACACTTATTATTCACATGATTTATTGCCACTTAAGTTGTTATTTTTAAGCCTTTCATGAACATTATAAAGTAAATATTGGATTCACAGGATAACCATTCAGGGATGGCTAGGTACTTGCATGAAGAAAGACTGACATGCTCTGCTGTAACAAGACACAGTTTAATAGTAATAAAAGGGAAGCTACATACAACGCTCATCATACACATTGTAGGATATCTCATATAATAGAAATTTTACAGTACATTGTCGTAACACTCACAATCGTATATACACTCATGAAAAGGTGAAAGGAAGATATCAGGTATCAGAAATTCAGTATGCTTAAAATATATTATAATACACAGGCCTACTTAAGTATAGTTGCTCATCATTAAATAAAATACAACCTGCCAGTGCTGAGAACTTACTTTCATCCGCTCTCACTCCTCTACGACTGAAGTACCCTTATGGAAAATATCGTATTTATTTGTCAGACATACATATAAAGATATTTTTTCTTATAACTGAACTAGTTTCAACTTTAAAATAGAGGCACCGTATCATCATATCTTACAATTATATTTAAATATACCCTGAAAAGTTATACAATTTATTTTTCAAACTAAAGCAAGAGATATCACTTTTTTATATTTTTAATCAAATCACACATTTCTGATTTCCCCACTCATCAGATAGAAGTTTTCTACCTTTCGAACCACAAAAGCCCTGATTTGAACTGAACACAATGTTCTCTTGCAATATATCACAATACTTTATATAAAGAAAACTTAGGTCATAACAAGTACTGAAAAATGATTAAATATCACTATCGGGGAAACGTGCTTCCTCAAATTTTGAGGATAAATCTGATGTATTAACCAGTTCTGGGGAAACTGGCCAGTTACCAATAGATCACATGAACCTTACATAAAAGTCCCCCCCCCCCTCATCAGCCTTGAAGGTAGCACATGGAAGGAGGTGCCTAGCGGCAAACTATGGCATCTCCTACATAACATGAAATAATACAAACAATGTTAAATAATTTTTTACCTTAACACACAAAGGAAAGATTTTATAGTTACCACTTGCCCTAGGACAACCAGAAGCAAATGATTTCAAAATAATGTAGGTGAGCTGGCAAGGCGGTTTAATCACGGTCCCACCTTAGTGCACCCTCCTCATCTTTGGTGAGGTTCTGGTTCACCTTGTCATTCTCAAATTCAACAAAGTCATCAAAAAGACTAGGCCAGGCTTCTGTGTCATCATAGGATCCCAAGTCATCACCCACTGCCTCTGAAAAGTTTAAGAACATGTTCCAGGTGTCACGTGGTATGCCCCTAACATGTGGGTGGCATTCCAGGAATGACAGCCATCGCTCCAGCACTGGTGGCTCACGGGTAGAGAAGATAAGACGCCATAGGCAGATGGCAACATCGGATGGCAGGATGCGTTGGCCCGCCTCAGCATCCAAGCCAAAGCGGAATGTGAAGCGGTAGAGGTCTTTGAATAGTTCTGGGTCCTTAACAGCCTCAGTGGACAGCTCCGGTAGCTTGGCTCGAATTGCACGGAGTGAGTCCACGCGCATTGCCCGGCAGCCTCCGACGAACTCTGAGCGAGTGAAGCGGCACATGCGTTCAGCATCCAGGCGCCAAGCAAGCACAAGCACACGGAAATCATCTGGTGGTACACACAAGTCAGCACACAGGCGCTCTATCCCATCAGCTAGGATGCAGTCTTCGTCAGGATCACGATACTGTTCAAACAGGGTATCAAGTTTGGCTTCTGACGGCTCTCCAGCTACTCCACTGCCCAATGCCTGTATTCTGGGATAGAAGGCACGGTGGAGGCTGCCACAAGTCTCACCTACAGGGCCTTTACTATTCCCATTAACTTGTGCCTCCACTACAGTTTGCAACGTCTGGCGGACATCTTCCCTTGAACCCAGAACTGGGCATAACTCCTTGATTTCTGTAAAAAAATTGTGCAAAAAGTCTTTAGATAAAAACAAGAGAAAGGTGGCATGAGAAAATTAAGATTAGTTTCTTAGTACACAAAATACTTAACTACAGGAAAAATTGGTGTAATAAAGTTAGACAGTATATTGCACTTAAATAATAATTTCTGGGAAATCATACTAGTGGATTAATTTAATGATGTGATAGTAATGTGAATTTTTTCATACTTTGAGAAGTATGCAAGATTTATTACTTCACAAATTCAATGTTGAATTTATAGTCATATTGGATTACAATTAGAAAAAAATGAATGTAAATTGTGCATTGCTTTAACTGTAATTAAATGTTTGTTTTATATATGACAATTGAACAAATGCTTGTGTGTGCGTGTGCAGCTTTAAATTGTAAAACACAAAAAACCTGAGGCCCATAACAATAGGCTGGTTGGTATTTATTACTATTACACATATCAAGCTTCAGATACATTAGTATTTAATTTGACTTGCTTTGCTAAAAATCCCAGAACTAATAATCAAGTACTGAGCTTTAATTATTTGACTTTTTACTTGTCTGTAAATCATAATAAATATGTGAATCGAGTGAGCCAGAAATTCTATTATTTATAAATAAATAGGAAAAATTGAATGTTTCAAATGTAATGTAAGAAAGGTAGCACTTGTGTAAATGTGTATATATACTCAGGAGAAATACATAAATATTTCCATTCCTTAATTATAATAAAACTATTGCTAACAATTATTAATGGGAATTACATGCTTTTTATTAACACATACTATGTAATAGAACATCAGATTAATTGAAATGGTAACCAATATATTTTGTATGTCAGATGTCAGTTTTAATCTGAGAATGAAATTCTAAAAGTAAATTTACACTACAAAATAGTGCACATCTTCATTAACTTCAAACTAATAGATAGACTTCAATACAATTTTTGAGATGTCAAATCCGATCAGCTGCTGTGTCAAGTAAGATGCAGGTACAACTTCTATTGAATATTCTCACCTTCCCTGTCTTTTTCTAATGGAGCGTTTACCGCAGGATCTGGTGGTGGAGGACCCTTAAAGCAAGAAAAGCAGGCTCCCATTGGTCACTTAAAGAAGGTCCAGTATCTGGAGGCTGCCTCCTTTCACTCATGAAGAAGCTGTCTTTAATTGCCAGCAATAATCTGCAGTCATCTCTGCAGAATAACGCCAGAAGTTGTAAATATTTACAAAAAGTATTGACGCGTAGTTTTAACACAGTAACAAAGGAAAATATCTTACTACCTGATGTACAGAAGCGTTGGTTTTTAAACATTTTCCACTCAGTGACTGAGAATATTGGTTTTGAGCAGAAATTGATATTTTAATTTGACACATTATGCTTTTATTCGGATTCCTATGACCCACACACTTCTTGAGGCCGTTCGTCTCCATCGAATGCTTTGATTTGCTGTTGCGTGCTTTTCAGGTGATTGACAGCATCGTGTCGGGCAAAATGACTGTGAAATAGTGACAGCTACATGCATGAAACGCGACCGTCTAATATCGCGTCCGAAGTGTCGACAATAAAAACATTGGATCGAACAAAATATTGTTCGTGACTTGTGAACGACAGCACACAGTAGTACTTTTAACTTGAGTAAGAAAATATCAAAGATATCGGAATTTCAATATCGAGTTCACAGCGTACGAGTCAAGAATACGATCGAAACAGAGCTAAGAAATTTTGTATTTCTTTCAAAAGTTGACTTGATTCTCAGTATTTTTTCAATATTCTCGTCTGCCGTATATTAATTACCCTTAATTTTAAATATTTTTTTAATGTCACACATTTTCCTTTTTATATTTATATTAAAATATTTTCTATTTTAAAGAGGAACTCTTTATTGGCTTAATTTTAATAGTATATATATATATATATATATATATAATTATATATATATATATATATATATATATTAATATATATATATATATATATATAAAGGAGAGTACAACTGGTCTTAAGAGGGATTGTGAAATATACGTAATGAATTTTTAAAAAACGGTAATATAATAATGTGCCCGTAATTTTGTTGGCAATTAATTCTCAACTGAAGATCATAATATATTTTTAGTTTTCAATACCATTTAGAACAATGTAAGTTATAATTAAGGCAATGTGAACTTTTTCAAAAGATGTGTAAGTTACTAATCGCAAATTACAATTTCAGTGGTCGTACCTGTGACGTGTAGTTATCACATTAACAATATTAATTACTTGTTGCAAATTATACTAAATTATTATTTTGATCTTTGGCCGTACACGTCTAACTTAAAACCATCTTTGATGGTTGCTATGACGACTATGTAAACAAACAAAGCTCAAAATGTCAGGGAGAGGTATTGGGAAAGTCGATTTCTCAGCTTCAACAGATTGCTTGAGCCCTCAACAAAATTTGGTAAATAATGAGGTAGCCATTTCTGACAGGGGCGGCATGGGGGACAGTAATGAGTCTTCTGTGTCGCCTAGAGGGAAACAAAATTCATGGTTTAGATCCGAAGAAACGAATGATCCAGAAATTTTGTTGCCGGATCATCCGTTGATGAAGCGTTTCCAGAATATACTTAAAGTGCATCTGGAGCGTGAAAATCAAGAACTGAAGGAGGAAGTAGCTGAGTTGGTATGAATATGTTCTTCTTATGTAGTTCACAGAGTACCATTTGATGTCCGTGATATTTACATGTACAATATTCGGTTTCTTTGTGACGAATTAGAATTTAAAAATAATATGGTACTGTATAAAAAATAGAGCATGCTGTCTGTTAACTGTAAGCATACAATTTTTTTACTGATCTGAGCACAGTTCAGGGGTTAAGATATCACCCGATTTTGGTTTGCTTTGTTTAAAGTCCGTCATCATGTTTCCTAATATTTTTCATGCTGTGTTTAAAAAGTCTGTAAAGCATTTAACACTTACTGGAGGGAAATTCCTGATTTGTGCAATGTATAACATTTTCTATTTCAGAAAAGATACAATTTTGTAGTCTTATGAATTAAAATTAATGAAGATTGGTAATATTAATTAGCATTAACATTTGAAATGTGTTAATTATTTAATATCCAAATGTAAAAAGCATTGAGAAGTAAATTGAATGAGGAGTAAAATATTATTAGGAGGTGAGGGCATAGCGAACTTGAAAATAAATTTGTATAAGAACAGCCAGTCTTATTATTTAGCATTGAACTTTAATATACTGTTTTGTATGGTAACTAATCTAAATAAAAAACTCAAAATGATTGAAGCAACAATTATATCACTCAAATATTATAGTGTGCATGTACAGGTAAATTATTTAATGTGCTTTTGAAAAATATATAGAATTTTGTTAATAACCAATTCACAAATAAACCAAGTTTTTATTTTATTCCTACAATGTTCATCATGTAAGTTTCTTCAGGATATTACTACAAAAAAGATTTGAAAATATGCCCCAAAATTTAATTAAAAGAATTAAGATTTCCAGTCCATTAATTTTGTTAAAATAAGAAAATAATATTAATGACCATTATGAAGCACAATTCAATCTTAAATCACATTTAAGTGTTAGCTGTCCTTGGATTCATATTGAACACTTTAATTTTGACAAACAATAGAGGTTAAAATATATAATCAGTTAATTTCAAAATTGTTAGTGATATTTTTTAAATAATTTATTTATTACATCATATTTTAAATTTTTTTATATAAAAACAAAAAATTTACCCAAAAAAACTCAATATGTGAGGATGTAACATGTTACATATATTTTGGTTTTCAACAATTGTCTAGGAAAAATGCTTGAATAAAATTTGGCTTCTTCTTACCTACCAGTTTTCATATATATGTAAACTTTTTATATTTCTCATTTTATTTTATTATAAAATGGCATAATTTGTTTAGTAATATTTGTAATACAAAATTATCACTCCAACATTTTTTCATTATTGTGTAACAGAGTGCAAATCTAAAAGAAAAGATGAATATGCGTGAAGACCTAGGTGAGAGTTTGACTCGGCTGCAACAGGAAATGAAGAAACAGGAGAGTTTGTTGTCAACAGCCCATAAATCGCTTGAGAAATTCATGAAAATGAGGGAGGAAATTGAAGGGAATGTCACCACTTCAAAGAAAAAACATGAGACTGAGGCTGAAAAATTGAAAAGTGCTCAGAAAAAAGGTGAGATGGGTGAAGTCATTTGTACAGTCACTTCTTTTTTTAAAAAAAGAATTAAATTGAAATATGTGTAACATATCTTCAACAATATATGAACAAGTTGTCATAATTAAGTCACTTGCTATATAAAACAAAGCTTGCATATTAAATTTTTTTGTGCACAAGTTAATTTGACTCATTTATATCAGAAAATAGAGACCAGAATGTACAACCTTACCATAAAATAAATATTTAAGCAGTCTGATTAGTAATAGTTCTTCAAGCTTTTTAACAATAATGATTATTCTTTTGTCGATTGAATTTAAGTGGAGTTCTCCTTTCAATTGTAGATGTCATACACTAGTGTCTTCCCAATTATCAACATGAAATTAAGACTAGGAATATGTTTCTCTCATTTACATAATAATTATTTTAATTATACATGTACATCTGAGCAACCATACATCTCACATTTAAGACATTCTCTGAAGAATGTAGCTAAGGCCCTTGAAAATTTACATTTTCATATTTCCTGTCAGTCAATATCTAATATCAATTTAAGGTAAGTTGATAGCTGTTCAGTCTCTATCTTTCCTATCCAATTTATTATTGACTCTGTATACGTGGCTACCATGCCATTCAGACGTGAGGCTCAAGCTATCAGCAACTTTGACGTGTTAACTTCTTCCCAGCCTGGTGACACCTACTATTGATTTAAGGTAACCCAACTGCTGTTCTGTGCCCCTCTTTCCTATCTGAATGAATTATAGATATATGAAGCAAGTAAAGTTAATGTGACATTGACAAACTAATTAAAACATTTGGCAGTTGATAGAAGGCAGATACCTGAATGGCATGGTGGTCAGCTGCTCAGTCTGGCTGACCATCAGACATTGTTCTGTCTTGAAGCATAGCTATTCATGACAGGAGGAAGTTCCTCAATTTTCAGGAGAAAAGCCGACACATCTGTGCCAGATGGTTGTATGCATGTATGTATAGACTTTGTAAGTAAAATTATGTAGTACACTATATAATGCATACACATCAGGAATGATATCTAATTTTTTAGTATGAAAATTAAACCGCTTTTAGAATTGGCTCATCCCTTTCTCACTGTATTTAACCCTTAAATTATCAAGCTTTCTCTTATAATTGATCTGTTTTGCCAGTCTCATATGTCTAAAACCGGTCTGCTGTTTCCACTATGGTCCACTGTACATTTCATTCCACCAAATTTTACATATTTTCAAATAAAAATAACACAGAGAACCTATTTATAATGACAACATTTCATACTAATGAGGTCCTATGTAGCAAATGCTTCTTCGGAAATAATCTATAAAATTAAGACTTGTTAACAAAAATATTTTTACTCCTTATTACCACAAACTCAGGTATAGTTGTAAATTTAATAGAAGTAGTAGAAACTGAATCAAATATTTCTTAACTCGCTTTTCCGGAGAAAGGTTTTGTAGTAGCACCTGAAAAGTGGCTTTGTAGTGTGTGTGTGTGTGTGAAAGAGAGAGAGTATAAGGCAGTAATTTATGAGTTAGTGTGACTGTGATGTGGTCCTTGCACTTGACCAGAGGAAGAGCTGCAAGCGGAGTTAGAAAGTCTAATCTTGCTGGAGAGACAATTTGCTGAGTGGCAGGCAGAGATGGAGTCAGACCTGGCTGTGTCCCAGAGAATCTCTGAGAAGACTAAGTTGGAAAAGAAGCAACTTGCAGAGGAAAAGCGTAAACAGGTATTGTAGTCAAAAGGTAGTCGTAACATTTAGGTTTGTCCACACACATACTTACGTAGTTTTGAAATCACTTCAGAAAGTTTGTAGTTTGCTCTTTTTTTCATCTTATGGGTAGTGGAGGGAGGGGGAGATTATGTAATATTACGGCGTAGTTAGATATTATTTCAGTAGCATTAATTTCTTCTATACATAATTTATGACTTTCCTGAATGTTTTACCTGTAATAAAAGAAGAAATGTAAAAACATTAAAAATTCTCAGATATTATTTCTCAAATTTTGGCTCAGTAAGGGAGATAGTTTTTGACATTGTGCTCGTTGTATTAAGGATACAGAAAGATTTTTAAAAATGTGATTTCTGAGGTGCTAGTGATTTTGTACATAATATGGGTTCTATTATGCATCACACCACTAGGGGCAGGTGTGTTCAAAAGAAATAATTACAGGCTATAAACAATTTACATTTGAACAAGAATAGCCACGGCTTTCTGTTTCCAATTTTGTTAGGTGATTTTAAATTGATTATAGAATCACTTTTCATTTATATAACTTGAAAATGTTCAATTGTAAATAAAGTCACAAGTTTTTAATATAAATTTATAATAAATTCTGTCAAAATATTACAGCAAATGAACTTACCATCTTACACGAGAGAGTTGGGGATTTCCTTCCGTAAACATTGTTGGGTTTTCATCCCACTTAAGCATTTATTAAAGCACAATGTTTCACCTATGGCATTTTCTGCCTTTGTTTTCAGGTATAGTGTGACCATAGGACTGAGGAGTCATATTTATATCTTCAAAATTCAGAAACTACATATGCACTTATCAAAGTATAAATACAGTTTATTTGTAATGCATCTGTTGTTGATGACAGCATCAAACAATGAAACAGCAAATTCTTTATCTGAATGAAAATCCAATAATGTTTTACTTAACTGAGTAGAAAATTTATTTTATATTTGGTGTGAAATGCAAATTTAAGAAATTCTAAACGAAACCATGTTTCCAAATAAATTAGTTTAGAGTTCATATTACTTTTCGTAGCAAACTTTACAATTATTAACTACTTTGTTACTTTATTTAAATATAAATTTCTTAATCTCTAGTAAATACATACAGCACTGCATTTCCCTTTCACCCTGTTTATAAAATATACTTTTTCCTGTATCTCTTTTCTGTGAATGAATAAAATAGCTGCTGATAGAATGTAGGAAGAACTCTCTGAATGAAAGAACAACTTATTTGTGTGCAAAGATTAGAGGAAGAATAATTTAATAATTAATTCTATCACCATGACTTTGTTACAGGATATATTCTTACTAAAGCTGACAACAGAGGTGGGGAACTTGGAGACACAGATAACAAACTTGGAGGGGCAGTTCCGTATTAAGGAGATGGAACGGGAACTGGTGAGTCAGACGGTGGCAGATGCAAATGCTGATCTGGAGGCGTTGAGCCGTGAACAGCGGCGACTACTACAGTCGTGGAATAGTGTCATCATAAGTATGCAGCAAAGAGACAAAGCATATGATATCATTAACAAGGAAAAGAGGTAGTCTGAAGCTACAAACAGTATCATAGTTTTTTTTAAAAAAAAATAAGGGAACAACTACATAACTTCATGTATCAAATGCTCTATAATAAATATTTTATTTTCCCTGAAGTCAGATTACCATAAAAAAGTTAATACAGCACTAAATTAATCCTTTTAGAAGTGAAATGAACTTTTTTAGCATTAGAAACTGGAATTTTAATATTGGTTTCCAAATTTTAGTTTGTCAATCTTTATTAGCAATCTTTTTTCATATTCTCCACAATTTTACACCAATCTCTTCACCTCAAATTACAACAACAAATAGTGTGTATGTATTTTTGTCAATATAATGTGTAGTTGGAACCAATTTTTAAAATTGTAAAAATATAAAATCAAATTGGCACAAATTCCTAACACAAAAGTAGTTTTACTTCTTACATATTAATATTTTAGGAAGAATCCACAAATTATGGCAGTATTGTATGCAGGATCAATGCAGTATTTTTCTCAGAGTTATGGTTAATTGAAATGAACCACAAAGTCAATAAACAACAATCATTGTATAAATTAGTCAAAATCATTGAAAACTGTAGCTTGATGAGGCCGCATCTGTGTGTCAGCACACACGGCCTGGCACCATGGTTTTTGCAGCTCATGTTAAATATTAGGTGAGCAGGGTGAGGGGGAGGGGAGAAAGGAAATGCACATTTCTCATTGTGCAGACAGGATTCTTGTGCTATAAAGACTGTAATTCAAATGTATGCAGGAGGGAGTTCGTTGGAAGGCGAGCAGTATTTGAAATTGAAACAGGAATTCACACTCTTAAAAATACTATTACTTTAATGTTTCATAAAATTAGGAAACAAATAATTTTCCCTAAATTAATTCATGTGCTGTAGAACATGAGCACCACCACCAATGATTGTGTGTGTATATATAAATATAAAAAAAAGAGTTGTCAACTAGCCAATCGCTGGAAATGTCTTCCTAACTTTCTGATAAAGGGGGCGGTGCCTCCGAAAATTTAAGAACTCCAAACCTTACAAGGTGCTTACCATCTATGAACCTCAGGTAAGGCACCTACTTTCTGTCTCTCTTTCCTATAAGTTTTAATCATTTCTGCTCCTCATAACACCATGTTTTCTACGTCTGTTTAAGAGTGTATGCTTAATTACAACGTTGTTTCTCCAGATGTAGTGTCCATGTTTTATATTTTACCTTGAATTAATTTCAATTAATACTTTGCAGCACCATAATAAAGTTTTCCCGGCTCCTCTGATAATGCGTGAAAAATGGTTTAATTTTAATAGTCTTGCTGTTGCTTGTGTGTGCAAACTCAAAAATTTATTCTGCAGTCCTATTAAAAAATGAGGTATCCAAGGTTATAACAGTTTACAACATCCACTTCATTGATTTTCAGTGCCGTCAGTGAAAGCATCCTCTTACTAGAACATGAATTTGAAGCATACAAGAAGATAGCAAATAGTGAGATGCAGAAAAATGAGGTTTTGACAGGAGTACATCAAAAGGTTTTAATGGACTGTGCATTTCATGAACGCCAAGAAAGCATCCTTGATGAAAAGAGAATGGCTGTTGAAGAGCAGCTTTCTTCCACCATGAACATGCTAGAGTATACAGAGAAGGAGCTGGAAAAGATACATAAGGTGAGGATGTGATTCTGTCCACCTGTGAATAAACTAAATGAAGAATGGCATTGCCTTGAACTGAGTTACTTGTGCAGGAAGGGGCAAAAATGGCATATGATACGAGCTGTCTCTCCCAAGATGTGGACAAGCTTTTGACAGAGAAAAACAATACTGAGGATAAGATCTTGGAGAAGATGGAGGAGCAGGTGACCCATGACAAGGCATCCAATATTATCCAGAAGGCAATGCGACACCTGCGGGAGAAAGTCAGGAGCCAGGTAATAGTTTGTTTCAATGTTCCACTTTCTTTATTAATTTTACATTCTTAAAATTATTCAGAGTCGTAGATTTGCTGCGAAAATTTTTCATTTTTGAAATATATATTTTATTGGTAAGTTATATATAAAAAAATTGTATTTTATAGGGATAACCTAAAATTTTCCATTGCCAGTATTATATTTTTCCTCCAATTTGACTCTCTCATGCTTCCCATGTCTTGTGAAGTGTTGATTTTTACATCTAACTTCAGTAACTTGTTTCCCTTTAGCCATGGCTATCCATTTTTATAATTAAAGTTGCAATTATCTCTCCTTTTTACAAAAAGGTTACTTTCAAATTTTCATTACGACAAAACTTAAATATAATATTTATTTTTAAACCTTTTCCCATTTTAAATTCCTACATGAATGTGTGAGAAGGGAAAATTTGTGAGAGCCTAGTGTCAAAAATTTGATTTTTGGTTGAGCAGTTTTACGATCCTAGATACATCTTAAAATTATTTTTCCTTATGCTTACCAGGGATTAATGTCATGTTCTTAGCATAAACCTTATGGGACATTGTTCTGTTGTATTTTCAAAAATGTTTTGAGTCCATCTCAAATTTCAACTACTTCCATATTCAAAAATACTCCTACATAAGCTACAGAGAATTTTTAAATGCTTATATTTATCAACATCAGATTAACTATCATCCTATAGTTTTTTGAGAGTTACTATTTAAAAATTAATATTTTAAATTAGAAGTTGATTAATCACAGATCAGGTGTTCAAGACATTAGGGCATTTATTTTTATGAATAAGTAATAGCCAAATTTTTCACCCATAGGAATTTCTGGTAGTCGCTGCAGAGAACCAGATAAGCAAAGCAGAGCTGACACTGGAAGAACATCGGGGTGACCTATTGAAGGGCAACCACCATCTCACAGATATACGAAAAGAACTGCAGAAGCAGGAAAAAGAAGTGGAGGATCTTGTGGCAAGACTGGAACGCTGCAAGTCCAAAGTTGGGAAGAGCGAGTGTCAGGTGGACATGCTGAACCGTCAGCTGGAGTACCTCATCCTCAAGAGTGGGGTAATTTCAATTTATTTTCTTATTCTTTGTACTTTTCTTGAAAATTTTACATGTGATTGCTATTTCCAACTATATTATAATTATAATGTTTAGCTTTCATTAATTCTATCTGAAATATCACAGGGGGACGAGATCTCGCCAATGCAGCAAAAGATTGCTAACCTGCAAATTGCCACAGAGGAGATAGGGCAGAAAGCAGAAGACCTGAGGCAGACGTGGCTGCGGCAGCAGAGTCGAATTGTACAGCTGTCCAAGCAGAGGAATGAACAGCATCACCAACTCAACATACTCAGGAGACGTGAGTTGATTTGAATAGTTACTAAGAACCTCATTTTTACAAGGTGGGAATCAGCTGTGCCTCGGTGGATTTTATGCATTTCAAAAAGCTCTAAATTTGGTATTAATTATTTTTTGGTAGAATATAGAAAATATGACAAGATGGATCCATTGTTCAGAGTGAAATATTTTAAAGTTATGTGAAGCATTTTCCTTCTCCAAATTCACAGTTTCTCTCTTTTCCAGAGATCACAATTTTAAAGCAAAAGAACCTGACCATTGAAAATGATATTGAGAAGTTTGTCCAGGATGACAAGTCCAAGTGTCGTTCTATCAACACCTTGCTCAGCCGTTTGGAAGCTCTTAACCAGAAGCTGTCTAACCAGAAAGGTTACAAGGAGACCCTCAACTTAGAAAATGCTCTCACCGAAGTTGACTATGTTAATACGTTGAAGGCGAGTAGCCAAGAATTCTACACAAAAAAAGAAAAGAACATGGTTTTTCACTGGCTCAATTGTAAAGAAAAACAAATAAATTAGACAAACAATTCTAACACAGTTTTTTATGGTACTGTAGGTTTAAATCTTTCATCAGTTTTTCTCATTGCCTCCTGAGTATTTCTCAAAAATAGTCATCCTTTACAGAAAATTTAAAACTGTATTTCTCACATAACCAGTCAAAAAATAACTCAATACTAACTTCATATTTTGTCTTTAGTTTTTATAATTGCTGTTAACATTTGAATTAATATTTTAATTTGTGTGTGACAACTACACTATATTAAGGCAGATTAAGTGTGCTATTGATTCTTCAATATCATCTGAACTCAATCCTGACACAGTCAGATTAAAATTCAAAGATTAACTTTTCCAAAAGTAAAGCAAATTGTTATTTTTTATTAATATATGAATATTGGAAATCCATTTATAGTTCAGTATGAAACAGCAAACAGTAATCAACATAAAATATGCAAATATCATGTAAACATTATAATATAATTGCAAGAAGATAACTACTTTCCTGGTAATGTTTTTGTTTTCAAAATTCAAGTGGATTATGAAGAACGAAAAAGGGAGCCAGGAAAGTGAAAGCTATGAATTTTAGAAATCAGTTGAGTACCGAGTTATTGTGGTCTGTCATATTGAACTATACATGCTTTGAATATTATACAGAAATGATAAAAGAAACTTCCTATAAAACTCTTATCAACGAAGCAATTAATTTGGTCAAAGAACACATGAAAATAATTATGTTAATGTAGTTATGATGAATATAATTTTATATATTTTTATTATCTGACTGTTAGAAATCAATAGTACAACATCTAGTGTAATTTAAACTCTAAAATTACCAAAGAAATTTACAATATGATTTATATGATGATTGTATTTTAAATAACTAAAAATTTAATTGCAGAATTTAGGAACAAAACGACATAATAAGTAATGTTTGATGCAAGTTTATATTAATTTTTTCTGACATACAGGCTGTTGTACTATGTGTATAATTGTGATAAAGTTTTGGCATTTGTTTAAATGTTATATACTGAAATGTCATTTATTCTACTGATAAAAGGATGCAGAAGGAATGTCCTACCAGTTGGAAGAGGAGATAATTGAGACAGAGAAGGAAATTAATTGCTTGATACTGCAACTGGCTGACACACAAAAGGAAGCTCTCGCCTGGAATAAGAAATTGCAAATGGCAATCGAAGCAAAGCAGACAATCGATAAGGAGCGCAGTAAATCCGGTGAGGTGTATGCAATGAAGAATGAAATTCACAAAATGCAGGTGAGTCAAGTTTTTCATTGTTGATGAAAATTGACTAGTGAGTTTCTAATATTATGTTTGGCAATAATTTTGATGAGGACAATTACTTCAGCAAGAGCAATAGTGTTACCAATGCTCTGTGGCACTTTAGAACTGTCCTCCACAAATTAACCAGGATGATATATATTCCATAAGATCACACCACTGCACTGTGAACTTTTTCTTTGTTGGCGACATTGTGCGGACATGTTATTCATAGCCTCTATAACCGGGTCCAGATATTTTTTATATATCAGGTATTAACAAAATTGTTTTATTATTAGAAAGACCCATGTATGCCCTTTCAAGTAAAAAAAAAGTTAATACCTCGCACACAGCTTGTTTTATAACATTTCAAGATCGACCCTTTCTTATTGAAAAACTTGCTTCTATAGCAATCATTAGCTCTGGAGTAATGAACATTGCCTTTTTTGATTGATAGAATGAATGGCCCTAGAGATTCACCGCTTCTATATAATGACAAAACCATAGTCTTAACATACCTAGTTACATCATACATCGTCGGTCTTTTCTATCACAGCTCTATTGCTATTATATGTATATCAAAGTTAAAACAATTTGTAAAAGGTTTAATTTTGGAAAAGATGTTGTTTGCATATGAATTTAAACATTATTTGGGATAAAAGGATGACCGCAAATATTTTTATGTTGTCTATGAGAGAAATAAACCAATTCTGGAATTCAGAACTAATTGTGATGGGACCTATAGAACAAAAAGGTGTGCTCTAGCATATTGAATTTATGAAATAATTTAATCTGATACATCTCTGGCAAGGTGGTAATGGCACAGCTGCATATTTTTTCAGATACGACACACTCAGTTGTGCAGAGCCCAGGAGAAACTAATTACCGACCTTGAGCATTGCGTCACACGGAGGGAGTCCATAGTATCCAAAGCCAAGGTTCGTGAAAAGAGGAGCACCACTTGTGTGCACAACTCACGAGTCAATTTTCAGAGAAAGCTTGAAGACTTGCAGACCAAGATCAAGAAAGCCATCGCTGTGAGTGTTCAATGTTTACGAGGTTTTATGCTTGCTAACTCAGTAGCCTCTATTGTAAGGAAACTATATTTCATTAAAATGTAGAATAGCATTATGCTTTTACTGAATAATGGGGTTGTAATTTCTTAAATCTCTTTATTATCAATTTATAAGCATATCTTTTTTGGTTCATTTGGGACACAACATATGAACACATTATTTCACTGCAGGACAGAAAGAAGACTGAGGTCTTCATTGAGAAGGCAAAGAAGAGCCAAGAAGGAATCCTAGACAAGTTATCTGACAAGCAAAACCAACTCAAGAAGCTTGAAGAACTCTCGAAGGAAGTGGACAAACAACTGCAAGAAGGCAGGCTCATGAAGCAGCAGGTAATTTTTGTATTGCAGCAGCTTGCTCACCCAAACATTTGGGGCTTGGTATACAACCAGAACTAGTAGTTACAGGTTATATTTTAAAAACTACAGCCAATGTTTAAAACAGCAGAGAAAATTAATGAAGCCAAAATCCCTTTTTGTGTACACTTGCAGAGAGAGATGGCTAAAGCCAATTACAAATCTTGGCTGTTGTTGTAGTGGTATTCAGTCCTAAGACTGGTCTCGTGCAACCCTCAATGCTAACCTATCCTGTGCAAGCCCTTTTACTTCCTCATAACTAGCACACCCTCTCTAATCCTTGGCCTCCCTCTTCTTACCTTACACACTTCCCTCCAATGCTAATTTTACAATAACCTATGTGGCCTATTAATCTATTCCTTCTCTTGGTCAACATTCTCCATATTGTTCTCTCTTTAACTTCCTTCAGAATACCCCTTCCCAATATAACAGCCTTTGTTATTCCACTATTTCCCAAACTACACTCCATTACCTTGGTTTTTCCGAACTCGCATTCTATTTGTTGTTCCATTCTCTTATATACTATTTTCGTTAATATTTTGCATGCATGAGATACTAAACTATAGCTATATTCCATTATGTATCCGTATGGAAGTGAATTAGAATAGTAAAATATTAACAGGACTGGGAAATAAACCCATAATCATAATATATTTTATAGCTACATTTATTCCAAGATTTATTCCAATTGAGCAAAAAAAAAGTTCTCAGGTCTTTATCCTTTCACAACGTTTCTCTGCCATCATCTTCAGGTAATTGAAGAGTTATGGGTGAAAACTCGAGAACTTTTTATCCAGGAAAGTCTGCATTCTCAAATTATGAACAATACACACAGTATTTGACACAATAAAATTAGATGTTTTTTTATTTTTATCGTAAATTGTATAAAAATATAAAGGACAAATGTTGCAGAACCTGGAGCTGTTGATTCGTCGACAAAGGAGGGCCCGGATGTATAGTGAAGTGAAGCAGGGCAAGCACAGACTGCTGTACCGAACGGAGCATGCCCTGGACTCGGAGATGGTGCGGCAGAGAGCAGTCAATAGTGATCTCATCTCTGTACTCGAGTCCCTGCTTACAGACTTCCCATCACTGGCTTTTGACATCACAAAAATACTCAACACATTGCGGTCGATATCCTAGATTCTACCTTGTAAATAAACTGATAAAATAAAGCAACGGAGGAAATCATCATGGGACATCTTCTGTCACTTTCACTTTAACAGTGAACTTTTTGTATGCCATCATTTCTGGCAGGCTACATCAACAGCAAAACCAGCTGTAATCACATCAGCCACTTGACAATATAATACCTCTTCTTCCCTGAAATTGAGAATTCATTGCAATGGTAAAAATTACAGCCCATGGACGATGGTTCCAAGATAAGATAGATTAAATAAAAACTTACCTACACGGGCTATAGTGACTTTGTTTGGGAGAATGTGTGTCCCTAATGTAAGGATTTCATTGACATTAGCACTGCGTTCGTTGTTTAGGTAAAACCCTCCATTGGAAATTATATTTGCTGCATGAATGCCTTGAAAAATGATTATCAAAAAGTGTTTTCCCATGACAATTCCAAACTTATGTTTAATAACATGGAAAACACTTAAAAAAAATTATAAATTATATCAAAAGTAGCTCACCATCCCTAGGGAAACAGCCAGCTTCCAATGCAAGATTGTAAACAGTCATTCCTGGCTTGGGCAACATTTCAGTTATTGGGGCACCATCAAGTACTTGGGATATATCTTCAGCAGTCATTTCAGCCAACTTGTCAATGTCTTTGCTGTAGAGGGTTTCTGTTGCCTGCAGCGCTGATGCCAAACCTTCCTCTGTGAAAGATGATGAGTGTGGTATTTTAGTGTTAACTTCTGAAATAGGCCCTTTTCTATTTACTTGTTCATGAGATAACAGAAATATTCCTGTGTGTGTTTTATTGGATGCTTACCACAACTGGTAAAAAGGACTTGCATACATGAAGATTTTTTTTTCAAATAAGAGGACAATAGAAATTCAATTTCATGTCAAATAGGCCTAAGGAAATTTCCATAAATTCAATGTTATTTTTAGACATATTTTGCAAAAAAAAAACAGCAAGATTAAAATAATGTTAAGGTTGTGATCAAATATTTTTGAACCTGCAATACATCACTGTAGCAAATTCATCTCCTACAATTTTTAAATCTTTTTGAGTTTGAATTTTGTTTGGTTAAATTTATAAACTCTGAATATTATTTTTCCTACTTATGGAGATAATATTTAATTAGCCAAAAGGGTTTTGAAAGTAGTAAGAGTGTTCCACTTACCTCCGTGCACCAATAGCGTAACTTGCTCAGCTAACCTTTTCTGTGCCAACCTTGCTTCTGGCTTTGTCTGTAACATAAATTGTTCAGATAACCCATTGACTTGGCTACATATTTGTGCAACAGTAATGAGATTGATTTCATAAATCTACCGTGTGCATCTTCATCAAGTCCTTGATTTCACCAAGCGAGTCAAATGTGAAGAACTTGAGCAGTTTCTCAACCTCAGTGTCTCTGACCCTCACAAAGAACTGATACAGCTCAAATGGAGAGGACTTTTTGGCACTCAGCCAAACTGCATTGCCTGCAGACTTTCCAAATTTGTTGCCAGTCTCTGTGGTTATGATGGGTGTTGTCAAACCTTGGGCAAAATGTTGATAAAGTCAGTTACATTCACTTTTAATTCAAAACTTTCATTTGACAGTTTGTAAATTCCATATAAGTGCTACATATAAAACCTATACACAATTTAAAGGTCATTTCTCCAGTTAGATGATTTCTCCTTTGGAGGTTCGGAACTATAATTTTTAATATGTTAAGAAATCTTATTTTTCTAACTCTTTATTTCCCCAGTGGCAAAAATAAAATTGCAAACTTTGTTTTACAAAATAGCTAAGGTTTAAACATACAACACTGTTTTAATATCTTTCGGCTAGAAAAAAACATGAGGCACACAACTTCTCTAAATGGTGAAGAAAATAGATCAAATATATAATTATGAGCAACATAAGTCAATAATTCTAAAATATATTATTGAAATGGACTATTTTGGTACAGTCGTCTCAAACCCCTCCATCGCTCCTCACACTTTCCCTACTTGAGCCGCTCAACCCGATTAGACTTGTAATATGGTAATATTGCCAAAAGGTACATGGTGAATAGTATTTTTCAACTTAATTCATGTGTGGGTGGAATGAGCTTTTTCGGCCTAATACACAGGGAGGTTGTTGGTAGAATCAGCTTTTTTGGCCTAATACTTGGGGTGATTGTGGGTGGAATCAGCTTCTTTGAATTAATTCGTGGGGGAATTGTGTGACATCAAGGAACAGTAGAGAGAGAGAGACTATAGGGTAGAGGGGCTTGGTGGAAGTGGGGGGTTTGATAATAAAAAAGTGGATTTTATCCATTGAAATATGTGCATTGCCATTTTTCTTTTGTGCCAGATTATCAATCTAATAAATTATACAAGAAGGACCAAATTTAGATATAAAATGAAGCAGAAAAAGGTAAAAATTTGCTTGCAACAGTGTTCTTGCTGATTTGGTGCCAGTGTATACACACAAAATAGAAAGCACAACGTTTACCATAAACATTAGTGTTGGCGATTCTGCTCACAAGGTAATGTCCTGAAGTGATGTTCCCCATCTGGTCATTGCCTCCCAATTGGAACCGGCAGCCATAATCCCGGTACAATTGCACCCAGTCATAGGCCTGGAAAATCTGGTAGCAAAACTCACAGAAGCTCATACCGACATCGGAGTTGATACGTGATTGGACACTTTGTCTCGAAAGCATTGTGCCCATTCGGAAGTGGCGACCAATCTTCCCAATGAAAGTAAGTGCATCTAAATTTTTGTACCATTGATAATTGTCCACAATCCTGTAAATTTAAACAAATGAGTACTTAAACAGAGTGTATCAATTGACATAAGAATCTTGGTTGTATATGGATCATAAGATATTTGTCTGTCAGCCAATATGTGTATAATGTAGACGACTACACAAGTAAAATATATTAAAAATTGTAGGGATCAAAAGAATTCTTACAAAGGACTCACTTGACAGGGACCAAGGGCTGGGTTCCTTCAAAAGAATTCCAAAAGTGTTTCTCATGGTTTGCAAAGATTTCGCTTATGTTTTCCTTGATTAACTTTACATTATTTCTGATAAAAGTTTCAGATATTTCTGGTCTGTCAGTATTCCTCTCACTGGGATCACCAATGTGTCCTGTAGCGCCACCAACCTGTAATGGTTATAACTTATTTATCCAATTCAAGTAAGGTGTTAAGTTTCCTATAAAGGCAAAATAAAGACTGCAAAAGTAATACATAATTTCCATATTAAAGAATAATAAAAGTTAGTTTAATTTAACAAATTAATTTTTATACTTAAAAAAATGGAATGTTGAGTATAGTAATACAAAAATATAATAGGGTTTGATAATTAATACATAAGCATATTGTAAAGGGTACATGACTCAAAAGGTGGAAGGAAAGGCTAATATTCATCACGTTTAAATGCTGGTATAAAAATGAAACCTGGTGAAAGTTGTCTATTATCAGTTTTAAAGAGTATTTGTCAAATAAATTTTTGATCAGCAGCTGATAATTACAGATTTAAATTATAATGTGTGATGTCATTACTTAGCTTTATGGTGCACCAGGTTACCAGTGAAAAGAGCTAACAGATGACAGGATACATGGCCTTACCTGAAATTGAGGGCCGATGTTGAATTCACAAATTTTCAGAGTCAAACAAGTTTGTTTTTTTAATAGAATAGACTGCATGGATAGGTATTATTGGAGAAATCTAAAGAAAAGTGGAAAGTTTAAATAGTATACATTTCCAACAAAATACCCAGTATTAGTATGGTGATGGGTGTAACATATAAGTTAAGAATAGTAGCTAAAGGTATCACAATGACTCATGACTAATTCAAAATTCTGAAGTTATCTGTAGTAAATAAAACTCATGACAATAATGCAACTCAGAAAATGTTAAAACAAATTACAAAACATACTACAAGAACAACATTCTAACTTAATTTTATGTAGTTCATAACATGCAAATGGAAAATATATTGTACTTTTAAGTGGGCTGGCACAATGATTGATTAGGTATACATAAATGTCTCTTAATTTTTTTTCCAAAAATACTTCTCCTTTTAGAGTTTACATGACAGAAATGTGATATATGATATAAACTCGTGAAATTCAACATGACTGAAAAACAGTAGACAAATATAATTGTATCTGAAATTGAAGTGCATAACACTATAATAATTGAATTTTGCTAATTATTTGAAATGATATAATGGAGTGAGGCAATATTATTAATTACCAGATTTCCTTTACGTCTTTGATAACAACTTACCACTGCAATTACTTGATGTCCACTCCTTTGCCAGTGGAGGAGATTGACAATAATTAAGAGATTCCCAATATGTAAACTATCTGCAGTCGGGTCAAAACCAGCATAAATGGTTTGAGGGCAACTGTTCAGTAGATCAATAATCTCCTGACTTAAATAGAAAAAAGTTAATAAGTGTCCTGTGGTAATACACAAGTTCTACACGATATATATTTTTTGTCAACTTACGATGAATTGTTCGGGAATAAATCTTGGTACATTCCTCTTTCGTGTAACTTTAACATGTTCCTGTTCGTGTACGTTCGGCGATGTATCGTACCTAAGTTGAAAGCTAGAAATTTTTTGAATAGGTTCATTGTGGTTTTATTTATTGATGTTTTCAGTACTTTGATGTGTATAGTATTTATATTTCTTCGTAAATCAGGATGTGAACTAGAAGACCATCACATGGATATACTACAATGTGTTAGGGTAGCCTCCAATTATTAATAGTCAATAATGCTCGCGGTATTGCTATTTAAAGTATTGTGAAAACTATAGTGTAGACCACCTGGAGCACTCCATTTTCTTTGAGATTTTCATATTGAATCAAAACACGTGGTTAATAGATGACAGATACATTATATTACTCGGACGGCATTTGTTATCCAGACATTCTTGCGCTAGGGCGGAAGTAATACAAATGGGCAACTGAACATTCTCATTATTTTGACTGTTCGGCAAGATTAAGTTTAATTAAAACAGATCGATATTTTTTTAAAAGAAACTGTACTGTAGTAGCCTTCCTGAAAAGGAAGAAAATACGTTTGGTGACTAAAACTAGTTTTGACCCTATCGTATTCTGCCATTACTTTCCGGTTAAGGGCAGAGAACACACGCGGATATTTGAGAGAGAACTGTATTGTGAAACTATTTTCGTGTTATCTACTTTTTGGACAATATTAGGAACAATATAACATGTCTAACAACGGAGCACCCGACTCCTGGGAGCAACAGGCTGATGCAGCGGCTGGCGATTCAGCCGATTCTTCTGATCTGTCGGGGAAAATTTCCACGTTGAACGTAAACGCAGCCGAATTTGTGCCTTCTTTCCAACACAGACAAACGGAACCCATCCTCAACGCGGAATCTCCAGACTCAGCTTATGAACAGACACCTGTGACGAACGGTGAGAATGTGAATCAATTATTTCGTATGCAGTTAATTGTTTGTCGTTAATACAGGTTCCCGAATTAAAAATAGGACTAGTTTTGTAGGTTAGATTTCCTTAAATGTGGTGACACACTTTTCGTGACAGGTGTTTCATCATAATACTTTAAGTGTTTTTGCGGTTGTTGCTTGTTATCCTTAAAATAAGACTGATCGTCAACGTAATGACTAAAAATACGACTTCCTAGTGTTGGCCTACATTAATGAATCAGCTGTTATAGTGCAATATGTTTATGCCAACCTATTAATATTTTTTCGTGTACATTATTTGACATAAAATTTGTATTATTCATGAAAGAATAATTTATTATTTTATTTAATTAATGTGAATTGTTGTTCGGAATTGAGTGAGTTTACCTAACAATTTATTGTTGGTTATTGAAGGTGGAACGGTTGCAGATGATGATGATGAGCCACCTCTTGACTTGGAAGTTGACGAGCCTCCTGGGGAAGGAGCTCCTCCGCCTACTGCAGACAG
Source organism: Eucriotettix oculatus (assembly GCA_034510155.1). Lineage (NCBI taxonomy): Eukaryota > Metazoa > Arthropoda > Insecta > Orthoptera > Tetrigidae > Eucriotettix > Eucriotettix oculatus. Next base: position 18,480,393 of record CM067379.1, read on the forward strand.
TTGGGAAGAGGCAGCGGATGGTGACGGGGACCCTCTTTTAACTCCTGAAAATGAGCAAGATGGTGAAGAAGATGAGGATGATGAACTTGAGGAAGCTGTTATAAAACCTAAGAAAAGGCCAATCAGTAAAGCAGAAGAAACCAAGAGCAAAAAGGAACATGTAAATGTTGTCTTCATTGGCCATGTTGGTATGTCCCAATGAAATAATAGCATTTTTAAAGTTAAACCTATGAAAGGGGGTGACTGCTTTAATAAATAATAACATTTTAGAAGTTCAACCTTTAGAAGAGACTGTTTTTAATGAATAATTTTTGTTTTGCACTGTTGAGAAGTAACAGCTGGTTTGATGACATTCTCATCTTGTTTTAGTGGCTGGTCCAGAATGAACCAGTTTGATCTACCTCAATTGGTTTAAACTAGAATATCCACGTTTGTATCATATGACCAACTGCTATATTTTCTTTTTATAGAATAGTTGTGTTTTTAATTTGAAACTTCGATTTTTAAGATTTTGTCAGAAACTTTGGTTAATGAAGCATATTGTTCTGTTAGTGGAATCTTAAAATAAATTTTTAATTTTTCCTGTATTTTCATTTCATTTGTAGTTAAACAATAGATTATTTTGAAATGAAAAAATCTTTACTTTACCTAAATTTGATGGTAATTGTCACTAGTGAATGCATTCCGTATAGGTTTGGTCTGCTACATTAGTTTAGCATACCCTTTTTTAAAACATTCTATCTATTGATTAAATTTATAAATCCAATTTTGTAAGTATCCTCAGTGTAGATTTTAAATTATTACCACTGCTTAATGGAATTTTATCACTTGGGAATTAACGTTTTAAACCACAATTTCTTTAGAAGAACAGGTTCTCAGAAACACTTTCTAAATACTTTGGATATTTATGGAAGCATGCACAATTTTTTTCATATTTACATATATCATACTCTTGAGTAATTGCATTGTTTACTTCAATTAATTTTTCTGTTATGAAGTGGCAAATGTTAAAAAAGGAATGTGGAATTGTTTGAGGGAAAGGTTCAAAGAGAGATGTTATAGTGTATTCAGATTTATATTTTATTACCGTTATCTGTTTGATAGATATTGAATCCAATGTATTTCAAATATGTTACTGAAAAGTAAAGTTTAAATGGCATATTCAGTGTATAGTGCAGAAGTAGTGGAAACTATTGCAACATTCTTCATCTACTATTGATGGATCGATCAGCTTAAGGCATTTCTTGAGATTAAGGTGACATGTTAAAGTTCATGAAGGGCTTCTGTGTGTGTGTGTGTTGTTGTTGCAGCAAATTGGAGATATTCAGCAGATGTGACATGAGAACTGAATGAAGTGATGTGAGTGTGTTTTGAAAAGAAAAAAAAGCGTGTTTAAAACATGTAACTTTGGAGTAAGTGTAGAGGTACAGAACACATTTAAATTTTGATATTAGGATATCATATATCATGGATATTCAAGCTTCGACCTGAAAAATAATATTGGCTAGCTAGCATAATACAGGTTTCACAGGGACAGAATAATGGAATTACCAAAAGTAGGCATGTAGAATATGGAGTGCACATTGACTTCAGTTTCTAAAAGACAATTAAATTAAGATCTTACTGTGCAGTTTTCACATTATTTTCATAGTTTTTCTATTCCAAATACAATTATTGGGTTCACGTTCTACTGAATATTTCGACAGGTAGCTCTACAGTCATTGTCAGATTGTCAATAATGGTAAAGCTTACTATCAAAACTCTGTTCATTCACACATTGAACCAGGTTGAGTACAAGAATTGTATTTGGAAGAGATTCACAAGGAAAGCCTAAGGTGTCACATTTCTTTTTTAATAGTGTTTGGTTAAAAATTGACAAAAATGGATTATATTAGCAGATTTATGTTGTGAATTATTTCCAATTTTTGCCTAAATTTTCTTTTATTCTAATGTGACAGCATATATTCTTTAATTTCAGATGCTGGGAAGTCAACAATCGGTGGACAGATCATGAATTTGACTGGCATGGTGGACAAAAGAACTCTGGAGAAGTATGAGAGAGAGGCAAAAGAAAAGAGCAGAGAAACGTGGTACTTGTCGTGGGCTCTAGATACTAATCAGGAAGGTGAGTGGAATGTTCCCATTTCCATGAATTTTTAAACCACAGTTAATGTTTTGTTGCAGGTGTTTTGTTATAAGGCTTAATAGGTGTAGCCATTTATTATAGATCTTTTGAAACTTTAACAATAAAAGTTAATGACAAAATGATTTTACAAAGTGACATATTTACTTTATTGTAAAGATAAATTAAAAATTGCAGTAGAATTACCTTTATACTGAAACTATTGAGAAATTGCATTTTTGTTCATCAAGTTTGTGCTTTTAAAATAAGATCATTGCAACAAAAGAAAATATTCACCTATTTCACGCAGTATTTATAGGAGATGAAGGCATTTTAATTTTCTAAATAAGATTACTGTAAGTCTTGTCTGTGTAGTAGCATGGCTAACATAACTATTAATTTATTATTTTTTATTGTAATGAACCCCAGTAAATTTAACTTGTAAGTAACTGCTTGAACTAGGTATGAAAACGTTTAATTAATTTTGTCTCATCCTAAAGTTTGGGGAGTTACTATTTATTTCCATGAAGTTCTATATAGCTGTCAAGCTTGAAGCTGTGAATTATTTTGTGGGTTTCTTGTGTATTCCAACGAGTAATGTATAGTTTCGGAAATTTGAAACAAATTATGATAATGTTCTTCAAAGTTACTTTAGGCATGAAACAATATAATAAATCTTGTATTTTTGTCTGGAAAATAAAGGCTATTAAAGATTTTGTTAAGACTATTTGTACATTTATTTTAATCTTTGGTAAAATTATTAACTATTTCTGTTAATTTTAAATAACTTGAGGGAAAAAATTGAAGCATTTGTAAAAATAAGCTTGTACTGCCAGAACACAGCCATATTTTTGAAGTACTTAATAGTTTTTAAAATGCATAACTTCCATTATTTTGACCAATGGTTTTGAAACAGCTGCTTATTTTTATTTTATTATTTGCAGAAAGAGAGAAGGGGAAAACCGTGGAAGTTGGTCGTGCTTATTTTGAGACTGAAAGAAAGCATTTCACCATCTTGGATGCCCCAGGGCACAAGAGTTTTGTGCCTAACATGATTGGCGGTGCGGCACAGGCTGACTTGGCAGTTCTTGTAAGTATTTATTTATGTCTTTTGTGTATATTTAATATGAACTGTTGCCACTTATGATATAAAAAATCTGTGTCTAATTAAATATAAAATGCAAAGAGTGGCCGAAAGTCGGAAACTTTAATGTAAATAGATGAAAGTATGGAAACTAGTGTAATTATATATGTCAAATTTTCTTTATAAAATTATTTTCTGAGACTGAAATTGACAGTAATTATTTTTAAAAAAATTTGCTGTATTCTTTTAATGGTTTTGTTCTTCCAGGTTATTTCTGCTCGCAAGGGTGAGTTTGAGACTGGTTTTGATAGGGGTGGGCAGACACGGGAGCATGCCATGTTGGCCAAAACTGCAGGTGTAAAGCATCTAGTAGTACTAGTGAACAAGATGGACGACCCAACTGTAGAGTGGTCTGAAGCTAGATACAACGAATGCCGGGACAAGATCCTGCCCTACCTCCGCAAGCTTGGCTTTAACCCACAGAAAGACTTGACCTTCATGCCCTGTTCTGGGCTCACAGGCCTTGGTCTCAAGGACCAACTGGATGAAAATATCTGCCCGTGGTACAGGTGTGTGCATGTTTTTTTCTGACCAAGTTGTTAGTTCTTGTAAATTTGCAATATCTGTGTGATCTGGTACTTTAATGTTAGTGTATATTTATCCAAGACACTGTAAAAATAAAACATGTTCTGGTAAACATTTGGATGTGAAGTTTTATAATCGCTTAATTTGTATTAAACTAGTTATTTAATTGTTTCTTTCTTTGATAAACAGAGGTGATGCTTTCATCCCTTTCATTGACAAGTTACCATCTCTGAATCGCAAGATGGGTGGACCCTTTGTCATGCCAGTGGTGGACAAATATAAGGATATGGGCATGGTCGTGATGGGTAAAGTAGAAGCGGGAGAAGCCAAGAAGGGGCAATCATTGCTGCTGATGCCTAACAGGGTGAGTACATACTTTTCTCAGCATACACACACACACAGAGAAAGTAGTCTGAAAAATCTTGTTTTCTCTGCAGACTGTAGTCCTGGTAGACCAGATGTGGTCAGATGATGAAGAGGTAACGGCTGTCGGCCCAGGAGAAAATGTAAAGATTAAATTAAAAGGCATTGAGGAAGATGACGTCTCTCCAGGTTTTGTTTTATGTGATAATGCAAATCCCATCAAAACTGGAAGAGTGTTTGATGCTCAGGTAAGCCTTTAATCAAAATCTAATTCAACAATGAGCATTAGTTTTCCTTGTGCATGAGTTTCCTTCAATATATATATATATATATTTGGACTCAAAAACAGAAACCATATTGTTGGTAATAATAAACATTGTGATATGTTATATCATATTATACAGAAGTGAAATTTCTTTAAATATAAACTTGAAATTCAACTAATATTTATGTTTATATGCACAAAACTGCTCTGCATCTTGGTTCAGTTTAATGAACTATAAATAACTTCAAATGTCTTCCTTGAGAATAGAAACAGAACAAGCTTCATGGGTTAACTCTAAGAACAGTGCTATTTTGACAGCTCTCATAGCCATCTTCTAAAACATTAAAAGAAAATAGCAGTAAATTACAAATGAGAGTTACAAATTTACATTTCTCGCCTTCTATTTGTGTTGAAACTTTCAGCCATCTTCAAGGGTAGTTTTGTAATGAATGTATTTCATAATACTCGGTTAATTAACATCAAGCAATTGAATCATTATAAAAATCAATCATTATATAGTCTGTTATTTTACTTATACAGTGAAAATACTCCAGAGCTTTTGGTCAGATCATAATTTCAAATGCCAGATTTATAATATATTTATTCTCTTACTGAGTAATCCTCATACAACCATGCTTTACTGGCTCATTTCACAATATTAATAAAATAGTACTGTAATAAGGTGTGCAGGCATATTGACATTGTAAAATGATCTCGTGCGGAGAATTTGCTGTAAAACATTTTGCTTAAAGATCTTGACTACTATTAAAACAAGAATTCAATCAATTCCAATATTGCAAACCATATTTCAGAAGTATAGAGACAAGCTCTTTTACAATTAAGATATTCCTATGAGCAAATCATTTAACTGCGGATTTATTGCCTATCTAATACAAATTTGACTACCAGAGTATGAACTCTGAAAGGGGCTAATTGAAGTCTTCATTTTTTGTTATTTAATTTACACTTCTGTAAACAGCAAATTTATTAGTTTCTCACCTTGCCAATTATTTTAAAACAGTAAATTTTATCTTCCATACTGTCTAAATTGTAACACTAACGAAGTGATAAGAGTGATAAGCTATCCTACCAGGTGAAATTAGACTTAGGTCTTGACATTTTGATGGCAGTCACGGCATGTGGCATAATCCTATTGTCACCAACTTGAAAGCTCACGAGTTAAACAAGTGAAAATCTGTTAGAATGTATATTTTATCCTAATTTTGATACTAGCCCTTATACTTTAAGAATCAGTTCATTGTCAACCACATTGTTTTAAATTGAAATTCACATTTAAGGTAAGGGATTTCTATTCATTAAGTGGTGTGAAGATTTACATAATCTTTATGAAAATATCTATTGAAGTCATAACTATCCAGTTGACTCACTTTCTACAGTCAGTCTGTTATAATAATAGCTGTACGTACTTATTACTACTTCTGCTATGTTTCACATTAATTTTTTTTTCACTCCACAGGTTGTGATTTTAGAACACAAAAGTATAATTTGTGCAGGGTACTCAGCAGTAATGCATATTCATTGTGCAGCTGAGGAAGTTACAGTAATTGTAAGTATTTTGATTTATTCTATTTCATGTTTAATTGTTATTCAAAGTATATTACATTGTTAAAAGCTATCATTGGATTTTTTTTTATTTATGGCATATGTAATTTATTAAATTGGGGTGTTCATAAACATACCCAATTTTCATATAATTCTTGTGTTGTATTAGTGTCTTCTGTTAAAGGTTTGGGATTGTTAGATCATTTATATTAAATAGAGATAATCCTGTACCATTTAATTGTGTATAAGTGAATCTAAAAATTAACAAATTCAACCAATTTCTTTAATTTGTCTAATTTCTCTTTTCTGTTTCCTTCAGGGTTTACTGTGTCTTGTAGACAAGAAGAGTGGGGAAAAATCCAAATCAAGGCCACGTTTTGTTAAGCAGGATCAGGTTGCGATAATGAGGGTTGAATGTGCGGGGGTAATATGTATGGAACAATTTAAATTATTTCCTCAAATGGGAAGGTTTACTCTTAGAGACGAAGGTAAGAAAAAATTTGTATGTCCTAACCTATTTTAAATCTATTAACCTACTAGTTTTTATAGTAATTGTAGTTAAAATTATTTTCAATTCTTGCCCTATATTATTCACGTACAACTTTTCTCGTGTAATTTTAGTGTGGACATAATGTACACCTTTTGGTAATTTCTGGTTTGCTATACTAATTAACTTTTTGTTCTTGTAGTATTCAGTCCTAAGACTGGTCTGATGCAACCCTCCATGTCAACCTATTTTGTGCAAGCCTATCATTTTCACATAACTACCGCATCCTCCCTAATCTGCTTAGTGTATTTCATCCATTACCTCCTTCTTCTGTTCTTCCCCACACACTTCCCTCTAATGCTAATTTTACAAGACACTCGTGTCTCAAAACGTGGGTTATTAATCTATCCTTTCATAGTCCTCATTATTGTTTGCTCTTCCCCTATTCTGCTAAGAAGTTTCTTGTTACTGATTCTATCCACCCATATGATTTTCAGCATTATCCTAAAACACCACATTTCAAAGGCTTCTATTCTTTTCCTTTCTGCAACTCCTACCATCCACGTTTTGCACCCATGTAATGCCACACACTATGTAAACATTTTTAGCAATGATTTTCTAATATTCACTCTTATATTACCTGTAAGAAAATTGTTCATTTTTGCAAAAGTTTTCCTTGCTTCAGCTATCCTACTCTTTGTATCTACTATATTTCTACCATTGCTAGGTATAACTTGTTATTTAATATTTCAGTATGTGTTTAGTCCCATTTCAGTTTAATTAGGAAGAAAATGCTATTTAATTACAAAATATTGTGTTTTATAATCATGATTTATTATTCTTAACGTATTTATGCCAATTTTAAGATTAATATATTCTTGTTATTGTTTGTTACATACCTTTAAAAATCATAACAGACACTGATTTCAATGGACATTGTGTAATTTAAAAATTTTGAAGGTTACAAGTTACACTTCACGATCAATAGACACTTGAAACATTTTTTTTTTCAATTTTGGATTCAATATTTTAGTGTGTCGCCTGATGCTAGTCATACAGCAATGTCTGATTACTAATTGTGTATCATGTATGTTCAAATGTGTGGCAATTTATTAAAACTTCTTAATCACATTCTACATTGCTTTTCTCAAGCCATTGTAATGATACATTCTATAGTGTTCCTTCCTTGCCAAGTTTCAGTGATGGCTCACAAGTTTTTTAAGTTATTTACTGCATGACACCCTAGCAACAATTTTTACAATGATGATTACATAACATATTAATAATATTACCCAGAAATATGCTAAATATCTAAGTCCGTCGAATGTTAAAAGCATAAAAAATTTTAAACTAAAGTGACAAACACTTATAACACTAAAGAATTTTTCTTTCATACATATTTTAAATAAAGTTAATTTTAGTAATAATTCACACATGATGGCAATGTTGTATGCAGCATTGTGTAGTAGTTAATAAGATTTTTAATTGCTGAATGGTTCAAAGTTATTGTGATTTACCACTTGTTGCCTACCCGATGCCACCTGATTCAGCTGCTTCGTAGCTTTGCCACATAGTAATGTAGCACCAGAAATAATCAGTTTGATCAGCTTTATAGGTTGGGGAAGGGGAAGAGGTATGAAACAACACTGCGTGTATACTTTTCATTCTAAACAGAAATGTGTGTGCCACGAGGTGGGCTGTTGTTTAATTCTTAGAAATCTAAGTATAATTTCACACTGTTAAGACACATATCATTAATGTCCTTAAAATTAGAAAAAAATAATTCTTTGTATATTAATTATGGCAGAAGCACGTATGTGCCAGCAGCCACTGCAAAATTTGGTAAATGGTATTAGTTATTTCCACATTTTATAGTAGTAACAGGATTTCATGCGCGTGAAATTTATATTAAAATTTGTTCCCTTCTGTTTCAGGTAAAACAATTGCTATAGGTAAGGTACTGAAAGTAATTGAATAGATTGTTAATATTTCAAAGTTCAAGTTGGTTACGAAAACTTACGGGAGAAGCTCTGCATCAATTTTCACCTCGAAGTGACGCCGCACCCGACATGAGGCCATGGATCAGAGACCATGCCGGGAATAAAAATGCCGAATAAAACAGTTGATTGTGAGGTCTTACACTGTACTACTCCATGCGTTCTGAATGAACCGGTATGATGAAATACTTCTGTTCCTTTACCGATGCAACAAGTGATTAGCGTGGGGGGGGATCAAAATATAAAATAATACCTTAGCCTCAAATTTATATGAACTCTGTATATTTAAGTTGAGATATATTTACTGGAATAAAGAAATGAAGGAGTTAACTTTTCACGGGTGCTTTCTATTTAAGGGAAGAAAAGAAGAGCTGAAGGTGCAGAATTTAGCATCCAATTTTTTGCATACTGGTGTGAATGTGTGTGTGTATGTAAAGGGCGAGAGGGAATGGAGGGGAAGACGTACACATTGTGGTTGTGGCATCTCTTAGTTGTCACTTTGAAAAAACTTGCACTCTGGGGGGGGAATAACATATTTTGTAATGTATGATTGATAAAATACTGAAAAATTGTGGAATTATCAAAGCCTTTAACAAGGACCAGTGTTATTTCCCCAAAGTGAGCTCTGACCTGTGACGGCTCCGTAACTTTGTGCCCCCTCGACCAGTGTGTGACGATTTGGCTGAATCATATTCTAAGCTTTTTTCATGACACAAGCTAACCACTCAAATAAGAATCAATTTACACTGTGGGAACTGGAGTTCATCGCCTAATGAATTTGCTTGTTCTCATCCAAGTTGTTAATATTTATCTACCACGGGAGTGGAATGAGATTTAGTTTCTTTTTATTAAGAAGTTTAAAATAGCTACTATATTTTAAGAGATGAGTGAAATAAATTTTGCAGAAGCAATTCTCGGTCGTTTTGCTATTTGTAATATTTGGCACGTATGAGTGCTTGCACTTTTGTCACCCCCACATTGCAGCTTACAGGGTGACAAAAATGCAAGCTAAACGGCAGAAGAAATGCAGATTACGCTGCACCTGCTGTTTCTACGCCGACATGACAGCAGAACGTGTAAATATGTACCGTTATCGTTTCTTTTTTTCTCACCTGTCGAAGTGATGCAGAAGAGGAAGAGTGAACAAATTTTAACTAAAGAAGATATTGAAAGGGAAATGTGCTGCTAACTTCAAAATAGCCTTGGCATTCATTATGTGTATATATGGGAATAATTTCTTTGTTTTAAGAGAAAAAGGGTACGGGGCTAATTCCATATCTTAGTGAATACACATTTTCAGTTGGTATCTTTTGTTTGCATTTTAAGTATGATGTGAAACTTTGTATCCACGTGTGGAGGTGAAACTCCTTATGTGACATTTGTATCTATTTATATACTTTAGTGTAAAATTCATTGATTTGTAAAATTTATTATTTTCTTTGAAGACTTGTGGGTTTGATTTTTTTTCTAATTTGTGCCAAGATATTTGGAAATTGTCAGGTTTGTTGAACCTCTCTGCCTTTTATAAAAATAAGAAAGTGAACGCTTCACAGGAATTACCAGATTTGGTATGCCCTTGATTTAAACAGAGATTTTCACATTTCAATAAAGTATCATAAAACTATTCGACTTTTATTGTTAAGTTTTTGCTATTATTTTTATTTCTATATCTGTTGTTACCCCAGCTGCACACTGTGCAGCATTATGTTTCATGAATGGGTTTGTGTATTGTCAGGGTTTTTTTGTTATGTATACATCATTTGTAGCCTTAAACACTATAAAATCATAAAGTGGTGGCAAGTAGAGTTCCTGGAGTTTTCAAAGCTTGTCTCCATACTTTTTTATTTAAAGTGTTTGTCCTATAATTTATTTTTCTTTATTAATTCACTTGTGTTACAAATTCACTCAATAGTCTTAAATTATTGTCCTTTTTTATCAGCATTGTATATATAATTCCTGTAATTTGTATACCTTTTTACATAGTTCATAAATTGTAATTTGTTTTAGTTTTATGCAAAAGAAATGAAAGTAATTTATTTATCCAAAAGTTATTACATTCCTTGTCACATCAAAGCAATACTGTGATGTTGACCACTGTATCTACAGCATTAGCTCCTCCATAAAAATTTCCTTTTTCTGATCTACCAACGTTTCAGACCACGGTGATCAGACCAACGTGTCGGACGTCTTCTTACTCCCGGCAGCATTACGGCTCGAAACGATGTGCAATTGCCTGACGAGAACAATGCTATAATTAAATTGAATGTCACTTGAAAGAAAATGGTTACTTAAAGTTGTGAAAATTATATTGTGGATAAATTAGCAACCAACCACTTTTCAACATATGAAAAATGTGGATTTGTGTGTGTATAATACAACTTTCTTGGAATTGTGTATGTATTTATGGAAGAGGCTGAAATGGCCCAAGTGTGACTTTAGTACACACTATTTATCTGGGGTGTGTTTGTTTTAAGAGTTCCACACACCTTTGTTTAGCTGTAAATCTTAAGAAAGATTTTTACAACAGCACCAACTTTTATGTGCTATGCTTCAAAAACAAGCCAGGTGTAGAGAATCTTAATGAAGGAGTGAATTATTTAAATTCACAGTTTTGGAGAAATTTTGAGGTTGCCCATTTTGTGTATGTATATGGTTGAATCATTCAGAATGGAAATCTCCCTGTAAATGATTGCTTCTGTAAGGCAGTGGACGTTGTTCATTCAACACAGTCACTGAAGAGAGATTTAGTTCCGAATTCACTAATATGTGGAAAAAGTTGGTCATTACGATATTTGTCAATAACTGTTGGTCATCAGAGAGCATACTGGACATTTCAAAACATAATATTAATTGTTGATTAAATTTGACAGTTAAGACTAAAATAACTATGAATAATGCATTAATTTGTAACTAGAGTAAGTTAGACATGGTATGAAATAACTGAAGGTGCATTAAGCTCTGATTTTCTTCACTGTTTACGAGCTTATGCGACTTGACCAACAGTATTAAACCATCGTTAAATTAATCAAATTTTCAATCTATTATGTATTGCGTAAGCAATAGCTGAGGGAAGATGAGGTGGCAGCTCGCGACTTTTTAAAGTTGTGTGTTACATAACATTATAATACTAAAATAGTGTGTTTATAACACTCCACAATTTGAATATTTCTAAATTTCTGATTTAGTCAACATGTAAGGGGTGGAGGAATTTTAATTCGTACTTCATACATAATATTAAAGTTAATTTTAAGAAAAAGCCACATATGGCAATATTGTATGCAGGATCGTGCGGTAATTTTCAGAGCTAAGAAAAATTTTGAAACACCGCCTCTGAAATCTTTTTATTAATCCGGCAATCAGATTTAAGACTATCCCGACGAGGCCGCCACGTGTCGCCTTTGTAGCTCATATAATGGGCGGTTCAAACGACACTGTCTTGCGGTCATCGCAGGTTTTGTTGCTTGAGCAAGAGGGTGGAAATTTTTTTAAAGTCTTAGAAATTCACACTCCTAACGACTTGATGCGTTTGAACGAGCGGTGCTCGTGCTTGTTCCAACCCGAACACTGCTCTGTATAAGCAAGATCCCTTTATCATGGAGAGTGACAGCGTTAATGAGAGGCCAGGAATATAATATATCCTCGGGTTTTATGGAGTAATGGTGATGATTTGGAAGGAGAAGAGGGAGACAAACATTCATGCCAAAAACAGGGGAAATAGAAAAACACAAGAACAAGTCCAGAAAGTTAATTATGAGATTAATTTTTCTGTCATTAATCTTCTTATCAGATAAATTATTGTCAGACAACCTGATTTTATTCAATCTAATTTTGACATGTTTGTTGATGAAATTCGTGGGGTATGAATTTATTTTCTTGTGGTATTTGTGATGTGACAACTTGAGAGATTATAAACCATGGCTTTCTTTTGAGCAATGGGGTGATTGGACATATAATTAAGAACTCTTCCTGAAGATCTAGGTTTTTGATACCAATTGGTTATAATTTTTTTTTATTTTGAACACTTATCAGAACATCAAGAAAATTAATAGTTATTTTGTTCTATTTCATAATAAATAATGAGAACCCTTGAAGTAATTTTTTTTAAAAAACCTGATGTTCTTAATTCAATTTTTAGTAAGAAGAAATAGAGCATTAAGTGGTTATAATACCTTATTGAATAGTTTCTTAACATTAGGAAACGAGCAATTCATCCTTAAATAAACAATTGATGGCCTTTTACAGACCTTTAGTATAAAATTTCCTTGTAACTACGTTTCGGCATGTTTTTGTGCCGTCTTCAGGTTTTTTTCTTTGTCGCCTCGGATCTCTACCATATTGTTAAACTTGTGATGAAAGTTTTGTTATGTTTTGGTATTATTGTGGTAAGTTTCTGTTTCCATGTATGTTTAAAAAATCTGTTTCAATTCCACGGCTCTAGGGTTAATTTTCCTCTACAATGAGGGAAACGCCTGAAGAAGGCATAAAAACATGCCGAAACGTTATTACATGTAAATTTTATAATAAAGGCCTGTAAAAGGTCATCAATTGTTTAATTATATATAGCAGTCATTAAATTTAAATCTTCCTAAATTAATTGGTGAGCTGTAGCGCATGCGCAGTAGCAACCACTGACTCAATTCCAAAGCTTCCATTTACCAGGAGTTGGTGAGTCGAGTTGTACGAATGTTAAGATGGCGGCCGATCCTTGGAACTCGTGCACAGTAAAAGATAAGCGATCAAACTTGCCCCTGGATGCAATACTTTGGTCTTACCAACAGTCCGACTCGAAGCAAATGTGTTCTTCGACGCGTCCAGAATCGGGACACAGGCAGTCCGCACACTCCTTCAGGATGGGTCGGAAGGGAACGCACACTTGGCTTTCCAAAAACTTTTCTGCTTCTTCTGCGAAAAAACAAATATATATACTGACAAAACTTCTGTCGTCGCCGTCAAAATAGTAGAGCCCTGAGTTTGAAGCTTCACTGTGCCCATTCCAATTCACCTAAGTTATTGTAAAGGGTCTCATTTTACGCATAATTTAATGCCATTGTAAGGTATATATATATATGAAAAAATTTGAAATCATTTTATACATGCGTTTTGTCGGAAAAACAAAAAAAGTCAGGGATTTTCGTCTTTTTTTCATATAGCTCGACTTTGACAACTCAAAGATTACAAACTATCGCTTCAAATGGTCTGAAACTGTAGCAGAAAACCCTTCCGCAAACTTTAAATCATCTGTTCCTTACTTTTTTTTAAATTAATTAACTAGTGGGACCTGTTGGACAGCGCCTCGCAGAGTCTACTAATCTATCCACTCCCTTGGCCAACGTCTTCCAAATTGCCTTTTCTAACCACATCTAGCGTGATTTAACCTTTAAAAAGAGAAAATAGATGTTTAAAATATAACATGCCTACCACAGTTGTAGTGATATTCAGTCATAAGACCTCCATGCTAACCTATCCTACGCAAGCCTTTTCCTTTCCTAATAATTAGCACAACCAACACCCTCCCTAATCTGCTTAGCGTATCCTATCTTACCGCACACACACTACCCTCTAATGCTAATTTGACAAGACCCTCGTGCCTTAAAACGTGGTCTATTAATCTGTGCTCTCTTTTGGTCAACGTCATTCGTATTGTTTCCTCCTTACAACTTCCTGATAAGTTACCCTATCCTATCCACCCTGTAACAACACATTTCAAAGGTTTGTGCATCTCCTACCGTCCATATAACGCCACGCTCCATACGAACACATTTTCAGCACACTTATTAAATTCCTGTTTCTTTACGAAAGCCCTTCCTTGCCTGTATTATTCTACTCCAGTTATTATGTTGCCCACGTAGCAGCAATCCTTAACTACCTACAAGAAAATCCCTTCCGAATGTAACAGCGTTTCATATTCCACCGTTTCCTTTGTTATTATCCGTTATGAAACATGAAGGTATCTCCTGTAACTGCGGCGACTAAATGGTAGAAGTGTAGTAGACATTAAGAGTAGGATAGCACAGGCAAGGAAGGCTTCCGCGAAAAACAGGGTAATATAAGTGCGAATATTGGGAAATTGTTGCTAATAAAAAATGTGCGTGGCGTTATATGGGTGCGGAAAGGAGTTGGGGAAAGGAAAATAATAAGAAGCCTTTGAAATGTGGTGCTATAGGAGAATTGAGATGGGTGGATAGAATAGAGTAACTTACGAGAATAGGGCAAAAGCGAACAATATGGAAGACGTTGCCAAGAGAAGGGATAGATTAATAGGACACGTTTTAAGTCTTGTAAAATTAGTATTAGAGGGAAGTGAAGAGAAGAGGGAGGCCAAGGATGGGATACGTTACGCATAGTTGTGCTTGCGCATGGAAGGTCAGTCTGATATAGTAGTTTCCGTAGGTGTACCCAAGTCGGTGATGTACTCGGGGAAGAAGACGGCGGCGGCGGCGAGGGACGAGACTAGGACGACGCGGCTCCAGATGGCTGCTGCCCTCACCAGCATGGCCTCGCCTCGGCACACTCGCTGCACTAATGACGAGAACGTACTCGGACTCTCGTAAAAATAACTCCGAGACACTAAATTCCTACAGTTAAAAAAAATAATAAATTGCGCGTAAAACGTGAGAGAAGAATTGATCAGTTTTATTTATTTTAGTGAAATCGGAGCTCCGCGGCTATCAAGTGCTGCGGCCGTAAAGGAGTCATCACCGTCACCAATATCTTCTCATTCAATCTCAGATTTTGCAGTCAAATACAAGACTGGTCTGTGCAAGCCTTTTCATTTCCTTATAACTAGCACACCCCACATCTGCTTAGCGCATTCCATCAATGGCCTGCCTAATGCTAATTTTACAAGAGCCTCGAGTCTTAAAACGTGGCCTATTAACCTATCCCTTCACTTAGTCAACGTCCTCCACGTTGTTCGCTTTTCCCCTATTCTGTTTAAAATTTCCTCGTTAGTGATTCTATCCACCCATATCATTCTCCTATAGCACCACATTTCAAAGGCTTCTATTCTTTTTCCTTTCCCCGCCTCCTATCGTCCACGTTTTGGCACCCATATAACGGCCACGCTCCATACGAACATTTTTAGCAATGACTTCCTAATATTCTTTCAACATAAGTAACTATAATTTAATTTGTCAAAACCCCTTCAACTTCATACATTATTTCTTGAGGCTAATTAGGAATATCGGTTTTCACAAGTAGACTTTCAGATGAATTGCTGCCAGATAATACAATTTAATTCTTACACAATGAAATATAAGTGATCCATTAACAAGTGTCAAGTACTGAAAGCCAATTGTAAACATTTATGTAACTGAAACAGAATATATCCTGAATATGATTTATTTAAACCAAATATATAAATATTCAAATTAAAATGCTTTGGGATTACGATCAATAACAAAGAATAAATTCATATGAGAGTTGTATCTGACAAAAAGATCATTCAAATTAAAAAACCAGAATAAATATAAAATAATATTGTCAACGTTTCGCAGTCCATTCCAGCATTTTTACTAACGATTTCCTAATATTCAGCCTTATATTAGCCGTAAGTAATTTTCTCTTCCTTGTCTGTGTTATCCTACTCTAGTTATTATGTTGAATTCTTTAACTTCCTTCAGAATATCCCTTCCTAATCTAACAGCCTTTGCTATTCCACTGTTCCCCATACTACACTCCATCACGTTGGTTTTCCCCTCTATTAATCCCCATGTTGTACTCTTCTTCCAGGATCCCCAAAAAATGACCCTTATGAGGTTGATTGTAAGCTGAACTGGTAAATTTTTTTTAATCGGACCCTAAGTTCTGTAACTGATGTGTTTTTGTTTTCTGTTAATAAATTTAATTTTTTTTTCATTTATTCTAAGCAAATAAATTGTTTAAGATTTAAATTGAAATCCACCCCCGCCCTAGTTCATTATAGATTCCTCATGTGGAGTATTACAACTGGGATCTAGAAATAAATATTTACAACCATATCCGGGGAAGATTTCTCGAAAAAAAAATGTTGACCTGAGTATTTAGTGTTGAAAAACATCTTCTTCTTGTCAATATCCATTCCAGAAGTTTGGCCGCCGAGTTTCGTCACTCACACCTCTTAGTAAGTTTGTGATTTAACCGTAGTTACTGTGACAACTGGAGAGGACCCTGCATTGGCTGGAATGGTTCGTCCACGTGACCGGGGAGGAGGAGGAGCCTCTGGAAGTGGGAAGTCAGTCTTGAGGAGATGGCGAGCCTTGGCGGCGTGGCGGCGTTCCTCTGCCTCTTCCTCTGCCTCCTCAAGGTCGACGTCTCGGCCCAGGACACCACGGGTAAGCAACACGCTTCTCTGCTGCCACAGAAACAAGCTGTCAAGAACGGAATGTGGAAAATACTTCAATATAAAAATTAATCGAGGAAAACCCAAGGTGATGGAATGTAGTTTGGGAAACAGTGGAATAAGATTGGGAAGGGAGATTCTGACGGAATTCTGCAAGCTGGGAAGCGTAATAACTATAGTTCGATAGCACAGGCAAGGAAAGCTTTCGCGAAAAACAGGGAATTTACTTACGGGTAATGTAAGTGTGAATATCGTCGCTAAAAATGTTCGTATGGGGCGTGGCGCTATATGGGTGCGAAACGTGGACAATAGGAGTTGGGGAAAGGAAACGAATTGAGGCGTTTGAAATGTGGTGC
Source organism: Eucriotettix oculatus (assembly GCA_034510155.1). Classification (NCBI taxonomy): domain Eukaryota; kingdom Metazoa; phylum Arthropoda; class Insecta; order Orthoptera; family Tetrigidae; genus Eucriotettix; species Eucriotettix oculatus. Next base: position 18,497,535 of record CM067379.1, read on the forward strand.
TATAGGAGATTGCTGAAGATGATATGGGTGGAAAGAATCACAAACGAGGAAGTTCTAAACGGAATAGGGGAAAAGAGAACAACATGGAGGATGTTCACTAAGTGAAGGGATAGATTAATAGACCACATTTTAAGACACGAATGTCTTGTAAAATTAAAATCAGAAGTGTGTGTGGTAAGAACAGATGAGGGAGGCGAAGGATGGAATTCGCTAAGCAGATTAGGGAGGATCTGGGTTGAGCTAGTTGAAAGAAAATGAAAAGGCTTGCGTGAGATAGATTAGCATGGAGCGTTGCATACGTCCAGTCGTAGGGCTGAAAACCACAACAACACACAATATTAATAATAAGATTTAGGAATAAAATTAAGAAAATAATTTAGTTAATCAATAAACATATTTACATTAATAATTACAATTTTTATATTTCCATGTTTATGCTGGCACTTCTTTCCTCAATTAAAACTACATATATATTTACATAAAAAAATATACAAATAAATTCTTCAAACTTAAACAATTCCATCTCTAACCTCAGGATCTTCTCATAGAGCAAAACATTTTACACTGATCTACTCGGACCTGGCAGTGAAGAAAATCAGCAAAGGGTCACATCCCGGGTAATTACCAGCTCCTTCCTCCTAATTGGGTCGTCCTCTCTCTCTGCTGTTCTTTCTGGTTCAGGAAGAACTTCAAAATCTCCCTTGCCACAGTTCCGACCAGTCTTGAGTGATAAGTTTGCCTTGCCGTCTCTCCCGTCTCACAGCTCTCGAAAAATGTGTCCAACAATCTCCTCTCCGAAAATCTGTGTCCCAAAATCTCTCTGCCAGCATTTTAAAAATCTCTTCCCTCACTTGTTTAGTTTATATCAGCAAAGTGGCAGGGGTGAATATCCACATTTATGGTTCTAAGTGCACCACCCGATGCCGCCAAATTCTCACCAAAATTGGGAAACACCCAAGGGGCGAAGTGCGTAAAGTCTGAGAGTATTATTGCGCCTTGCTGTCTCCTTTCTTTTGACTCCGCACTGCCAAAAGCCCGAGCAGATGTGTCTGACCGTTTACAACATTAAGATAAACAAATGAGCGCGTTTCAGAGGAACACCAACGCAGTCAGCCAAAGTGATGACGATGGAGGAATCCTCAGGGCACATCTTAGCGGTTAGGAAATTGAACACAGGCAAGAACATTGTATATTGAATTCTCTCATCTCATGTTTGCGTGGTTTTACGGGCGGCCATTAAGACTTTATTCCGCTGACGGACTAATTTTTTTTATGGATGCTCGCCTCAGAGTTTATTTCTGCGGTGAGATTCCCGGAACCAATGGACGTAATTGGCAGTTTACCTTGGACTCTGATGCTCGTTGCAAAATCAAATAAAATAAAAAGAGAGAAAATAATAGCTGAGGAAAACAAGGATCGAAACTTGCGTCATCACGAGGCCTTTACTTCACTCTGTGAAGCAAGAACAAGATTGCCAACGGCAATGTCGCAGTTTCCCTTCCTCCACACACACGCTGTCGACGTATTTCCTACATTTGGAAATTAATAAATTTAGTAAAAGAGCCTATGAGCCGGGAAAAATTAAATATAAGAGTAGCTCGTAGACGAGGTTCCGTTCCTAAATTCTAACCTCATCTAGTGTGATTTAAACATAAATTAAATATTTATAATATAATATAAGATGAAAAACGATTAATTTCCTTCATTCATCTCATCACTTTAGATCCTTTACCATATCTATATGTATGTTTCTTTTCAGGTGTAACATGATTAACGTCTTTGTTATGTTGTTGTGGTCTGATACAATCCTACATCCTAAACTATTCTGCGTAAGCCTTTTCATATCCGCATGGCTCCAGAATCTATTACCCGCATTCCATCCTTGGCCTCCCTCTTCTGTTCACTTCCCTCTAATACTAATTATATATAAAGTAAAATTGTTATTGATTAATGTGGTTGTGGTATTCATTCCTAACCCTCCATGCTAACCTATATTGAGCAAGCATTTTAATTTCCCCATAACTACCACAACCTCACTTATCTGCTTAGTGTATTCCATCCTTTTACTCCCTCATCTGTTTATTTTACTCTACTGATTAATTTATCCCTTCTATTGGTCAAAGTCCTTCATATTCTCCTCTCTTCTGTTATTCTGTTTAGAACTTCCTGGTTAGTGATTCTATCCACCCATCTCATTCTCCTATAGCACCACAGTTCAAAATATTGTATTCTTTTTCCTGTCTGCAACTCCTATCGTCCACGTTTCGCGCCCATATAACGCCACATTCCATAGCAATGATTTCCTAATATTCACACTTATACTAACCGAAAGTGAATTCCTCTTCGTTGGCGTGCTATTCTATTCTAGGTAAGTAACCTGCTTTCTTGTTGCACTCCCGCAGGTCAGGCTGAGGCCAAGTGCACGCCCAGGTCCACGTACATAGACTTGGAAGCCTGCAAGCTGTGCTTCTGCCCCTCCTCGGGAGTGAAGATCCCCAGAGAGTGCATCCAGCTCAACTGCTTCCAGGACAACATGCCTCAATAAACTACCTTCAGTTCTCTTCTATCACAAGGATCTCCTCAGGACGGTTTCTACCTGCAATGGACTGGGCTTTTTGACTAAACTGATTTCATTTAATAACATTAAATTTCATTTTAACAGGCAAATATCTGTATTTATTATTATTTTCAATTGGGTTAATAACCTCTTCTTTATTTTCGCATTTATTGTAACAAAACTCTCCTTTTCGTCGTCGTAATTTAGTTGCCTCGTGCCAGGCAGGGAATAAGCGTAAACCAAACATTAATGAAGGTTTATTAAAGTCAACAAAAAGAAAGAAAATGATCATTTGAAAGTTCGTGGAAACTGGTACATTTCCATGCTGGCACCGCCGAGGGCAGCGCTGCAGTCGACCGTCCTCGCCGACGTCCAAATCCAGATGCTCGCTGTCCATCTCACGCCACACCCGGCTCCCCTCCACCTTCCTTCCTACGTCACGGACTAGATGATCCAAGGTTCGGCGGGCAATGAGGACCAGGCGGACGTCACAATATAATGGTTGTTACGTGACTCTCAGCTCCATCTGACAGAAGCCAACGTCACTCATTCTCACAAATACCACAACTCTTCGTGGATAACGCCCGACTCGAGCCTAAATTACTCTTAGTTGGCTGCAGTGGTTATAATGATCTTTCCTCACGCGATTCTACCTGAAGACTTCTGTCAACAAATGTGAAGCTGAGTTTCACACGTGTACCGAATTTCGCCGGAAAACATTTGAAAGGTATAAGTTCACGGCCCGTAGTCTTCACATCCCCTTGGCTGTAGGTTACCTTCTCATTACCGTTTACCATGGAATTTACTCTTTCAAATCTTGTGTGTGCCTTAGCATACTTACATTTCTATCACCACCCTGCGACTTTCACCTTGACAGAACAGAAAAAACTTTGAATGTCAGTTTACAATCCGGAAAGGAACAGAACATCAGCAGTTGGGGTCAGAAACAGATCCGGGGGTACGTCAAGGACACATACCTCTTGTATTGTTTAAATATAGCTGTTTTCAATTCAAGTTTCCACCACAGTCCTCAGACCATCCATTCAAAAATAATAGAAACTATAAATACTACTATAGACGTCCAATATTGTTAATTCGATTTTTGTTATTATTTTTATTTTATTTCTTTCTTAATCTTGTCCTCTTATACCATACGGTACCGAGGTTTTTTTGAAACAGATTATTATTATTACAGTGGAATAATGTTTAACTTTAACGTTTGTTGTATATGACCTTGTGCAGACTTTAATATATAAATTTACTCGTAACAACAGTTTGGCATGTTATTAGCCATTTTTCAGGTTTTTTCCTCCCACAACAATGTCAAAACATAACAAAAAATTACATCAGAAGTCCAACAATATGTAAGAGATCCGATATTGTTGGACTTCTGATCCAAGTTACCTGTACCATATTGGTTGGACTATCGTGTAATTTTTTGTGGTGCTGACATTTTGTGGGAGGAAAAATACCTTACGGAGGTAAAAAATATGCCGGAACGTTGTTACGAGTAAATTTATATAATGAAGTCTGTACAAGGTCATCAATTTGTTTAATTAATAGTGGAATAAGTTTCTATTCGTTAAAAAACGTCCCATTTCCTTTTGTACAATGTAAAAACTTTTATTCGCTAGTTTGTTTGACCTTTTACAGTAAAATGTTGAAAAAATATTCACCCAAGGATATTAACAGTTTAGAAATTGTGGGAAGACATTGAATACCAACGATACTAGATACTTGGCAGTTCTTCGTTGAACAAGAAAATCGCTAGTGACGATACGCACGTGACACAGATTTAAGTCGCTGACTCGTCGTAGGTTGGCAGCCTGCACACGCAGCCCTAGTGATGACGTCATGGCAGACGCTGAGCGTTAGTTGGAGCGTGATTTCCGCCACTCGCGCCGGGGCTGGAGGATGTATCTGTCGTAGGCGGCGTCCAGCCTGGAGTCCTCCCTGTCCTGGAACATCTGCGGCAGGCCCAGACCCAGGCCCTGGCCCTGGCCCTGAACCTGGACCTCCTGCAGGGGCAGGCTCTCCACCGACGTCCTCGACTCCGTCCTCAGGCACAGCAACTTGAGGATTCCCTCCACGATGTGCAGCACGCTGAAATCCATTCCATTGCACATGCAAAGATGTCACCACTCGATGAACTCAACGATACTTGACAACAGCCAAAGAGCATTATAATCTCTGGCGGCTCCAGGATAAGATATTAATCAAAGACATATAAACAACATAGACTTGACATGGCGCTGCCATATTTGAAGCAAATTGAAGGCTCAGGCGCCATTTTTTGAATGGTAAGGTGGGCGTGTCCTGTCCTGGACTTAGGAATACGTGCAGGAAGCGTATCTCGTAAATCAATATTTAAAAACTATATATACATATGTATTAAAGTTACAAATGAGCGGAAACCAGCTAGAAAGTGTTTCATTACATATAATATATATTACACATCACTTAAAAATGGTAAATTATTTCTGTTGTCACACAAGGAAAGTGCCGAAATTAAAGTTAACACGGATAAGGCTCATTAACATCATCTCAATGCTAAATACAACATGAACAGGGAACTTTATAATAGTTAATTTATAATTTTTGTTTTAAATCAGTCATTTCTGATATTAATGCCGAATTATTAGATGAGATATGAAGCATCTCGCTCATCAGTCTATAATAAAGATTACTCCCAATATCTAAAATTTTAATTTTTTTACAATTGTACGTTGTACAAGTAACATCTAAATGCATCTAGACTGACATTAAATATAGTTGAAAGTTGATAGGGATCAAGGTTAAACGAAATAAAACACATTCATTAATTACAGTACAGAGAACTACTTTCATAAAAAGAACAAGAGCTGGCTTGCATTCTAGAGCACCACGAAGATCAGAAATTTGGTAAATATCGAAGTTACAAACACGTGCTGTCAAAAGTGAAAATATGATGATATTTACTTAAAATACGATATTCCAGTTGTTTTTGAACTACGATTAGTACAATTGTACGCTGAACACACATTTGGCATGATTTCGGATGAAAAACAATATATTTTAATCACAAAAATACACTATTATTCAACTTCAGTCATTTAACACAGTACATACGGTCAAAGTTCTTGACCGTAGACATTGTGATTGTCCCTGTTGTTAGTTGCTGCCACCCAGGGCGCTGTAACGTCCTCGTATGTAGCCTCTCTATGATGTTTGATATTAATAATACTACAACGGCTACATGGTTGATACTCCACGATAACATTTCTTACTACGGTAATTTTTTTTAAATAATTTTTCTGAAAACCACGGAATTTCAAAACAATTTTTTTTATTTCTCTACAGATTTTCCTTGTACTGAAACATATTTTTTCCCCAACGTTTTGGAAGCTTCCTGATTTTGTCATCGTAAAAGGCTGTTCATCGCTATTGAACCTTTGACCTCCCAGAGCTTCCTTCAACGCCCCAAACGGATGGTAGTCATACGGTGAGTTATGCGCGTCGTGTGAGGCCGTGAGATGACGCTTCTGGTTGGGAAATGCTGCGTTTTGCTTTTGTTCTGTCCAGGAGACAGAAAGTCGACCAGAAGAATGCCTTTTAAATCCCAAAACACGGTGGCAAGAACTTTCCATGCCACTCTTTGATCACCTGTTTCGGTTTGTGGCTTATGGTGGATGACGAACCCATGTCTAATCCTCAGCCTTCTTCTTCGTCAGTATAACGGACCTGTGGCAATCTCCAAACGGGCGTTTTTCTGATCAGGAGAAAGAAGTCACCTCGCTGAGATCTTCTTGATGATGGAATGTACACTCCCGTGACTTAGCTCCACTGAAGAAGCAGTTTCGACAAGGGCGAGGCGTCGGTCTTCCCCCAAAAGCTCCCTGACTGCACGGATGTTGTTTTCCGTGATGGAACTTCGATGAGGTCGATCGTGACTCTGGTTTTCCACATTTCCCGGCCTCCAAAAACTAACTGTTGCTCCATCCTACACGCGGGTTTTGGAGAGAGTCTCATCTCCAGAGTTGTGTCCTAATCCAGTTAAAATTTGCTCCTTCTGCCTTTACAATAATCCGTTGCAGGAGCCTCTTGCTTACTCTTTCCTCTGGCGACGACTGAATGAATCCCTCCGACTCTTCTACTAACCTTGAGAAAAAGAAAAATCACGATTATTCATTCTGCATAACGAGTAATGTTTGTTGTTGTGGTATTCAGTCCTCAGACTGGCCTGATGCAACCCTCCATGCCAACCTATCTTGTGTAGGCCTTTTCATTTCCGCATAACTACCACATCCCACGTCCTCCTTAATCTCCTTAGCGTATTCCATCATTTTCCTCCCTCTTCCCTTCTTACTCCACTGTCTCTGATGCTAATTTTACAAGACCCTCACAACTTAAAACGTGGCTTATTAATCTTTCCCTACAAAGTCCTCCATATTGTTCGCTCTTCCCTTCTTCTGTTTGAACTTCCTCGTTAGTTACTCTATCCACCCATCCCATTCTCATATAGCATCACATTTCAAAGGTTTCTATTCTTTTCCTTTTCCGCAACATCTATCGACCACGTTTCGCACCAATACAATGTCACGCTCCAAACATACATTTTTAGCAATAATTTCTAATATTCCCACTTACATTATCCGTAAGTAAAATTCTATTCTATCGCGAAAGCCTTCCTTGTCTGTGCTACCCTTCATTCGTTATTATGATGCCCAAGTCGCAGAATTCCTTAACTTCTGTCAAAATATCCCTTCATAATCTAACAGCCTTTGTTATTCCACTGTTTCCCATACTACATTCCATTACGTTAGTTTTCCCTCTATTAATCCTCATATTGAACTCTTTCTCGGGAACCCCATTCATGCTATTGTTACCTGACTCTCCCTAATACTAATTTTAGGATTGAAAAGTTTTCACAGGACAGTTTAGCATGGATGTTTTTATAAACAATTATTGTTTTCTAAAATTTCATTTTAATGGAGATAATTATTAAAGTTCCGTATTTATTTGGGTCTATACAGTGCTGCTATCTAGCGGCTATGCACCCGCGGCCAGTGCTGCCGCCTAGCGGGTACGGAGCGTACTACTAGTAGTCCAAGTACTGCCACTACACTAAAATGAAAAACTAACCAAGATAAATTCCGTCACAGTTGACCGCCGCTACATATATCAATCCTCATTCATCCAATAATTTTGTTATAAGAGCAGTGAAAGAACTATTTCGCTTGACTTCTCCACCATCCCCAATTTATTTTCTCCCGGATTGTTTCTGACATTTATTAAGGTATCAGCAGTGACGTCTGGTGCTCATGCGCTACATCACTCACTCATATAAATTCAAGACGAAATAACATTTTTTTGATTTTATTAGTTTACCTGATATCTGTGTTTTGCTTCGTTTCACAAGCCTTTTAACTGTCAGTACGACTTTCAGCCATCTGGCTGTCTCACATAATTCCTGCGCCTGCCATTAAGTTCTACAAACTGCCTCCTTTCCGTGCTCACTGCAGCTTAGCACATTCAATACTGCAAACATGCTTGGCTTATTCCTAAAAAATAACTTTATTTTGAATGTTTACGGAGGGAAAATAGTTTAGTGTGTGTCAGCTTGGTTTCTTAATATCATTTTATTAATCTTACAAATAAAGTTACATTTGTACATTGACCTTGTTCCTCGGCTCTCCGGGCCATTCAAGGGCCTTGGCCCACGCCAGAATTCGAACCCTACTCCTGGGCCACAGGTCATGTGTGCATTACATGTTTGGAAAATATACTTACTGATCGTGTAAATAATTAATCGACTTTAATTTCGTTTGTGTTGCTTTAAGATACGCTTTATGGGAATGAAATAGCGGGGCTGCTTGTACTTCGCCTCTTATAGAGTGCCGAGGGAGTTGGTCCTCAAGGAGAAGGGGAAAACAAGGTATTGCCACTTAACAGTATTATAATTCTCTGTTCATGTAGCCTGGAATATGTGAAAATTGTAGACGTTCATCATTTCATTAAGCACGAGGATTGCAATCTTGTAATCATTAGTAAGGAAAAATTTAAATTTGAATCGGGAAGAGGAAATCATTAGGTCTCGTGGTTAGTGTAAGAGTGAGGAGAGACTAGTTGTAGGGAGTTGCCGTGGAGATGGAGGGAGAAAGCGATGGAGTTGTAGTTTCTGAAATGTCTTCAGTGGTTCCAGACGTTGTGACCAAATCTACCTACGAGTACCTCAAGGCTACTTGTAATTTAGATTATTACGGGGACACTCGTATTTTGTATTATTACGGCCTTGAGGGATTTATAGTACGTTACGATACGGGAATTCGTACGTAGATTTGGCCAGAACCTTTGGAACCATTGAAAAAATTCAAGTAGCAACTTCTGGAATTTGCCTTTCATATATATATATTAAAATTGTAAAAATAAATTATTATTCATTCAATCTGTCCATTTTATTTAAAGTAAAACCCAAATACCATTAAACGTTACACTTTTACGCAACGTACCCCCGATGAAAGGACAGGCTGACATTGCCGGATGTGGACGGAAACAGAGGAAATAGATTAAAATTAAAATACAAATTTCGGTTTGAAGTTTGCTCCTTTAGGTTGTCAAGTTGGGATTCTTTTACACTCGGCATACTGTTTTTATCAAATTTTAACACTGCCAGAGCGAGTTCCAAGTATTGTGACGAAACGTCGATTCAACTAAATAAAAACTTTTGTCATTTCAAATAAAATACGTTTCTATGTCAGTATACAAGGAAACCCTTTTAAAATATCATTTGATTAACTTGGAAGTTTTTTGATTTCCTCTTTTTAACACACACCAGAAAACACCGTGCAAGCATTGCCCTCAACTTTGTGGAAAAGGTTGCGACTAGTGCCAAAGAGAGTCTGAGTGATAACAGGTGTTGTTTGTTTGTTTTTTTATTTTCGCGTGAATGGTACAAAGATAATAAAACTCTGAGCAACAACGATATACAACACGTGGAGTCTGTCACAGCACGCACACGCGGTCAGCTACGAGGGCGGTGCCGTCGCCCTGCAGCTCCTCCGCGGATCAGGAGGACTTCTTCTTGCTCTTGGACGTCTTCTGCGAGACACTCGTCTGCTGTTTACCTGCGGACATTTCATACAGAGTCGTATAGGCCTTCCATGGGCAGTTTCCTTGGAGGAGGACAGGAAGGACCACGCTTACCCCACGCGAGTTTGCTCACGATCTCGGAGACAAAGTAGAGGAACACGGCCAGGGCGAGCAGCGTCACGTAGAAGAGGATCCTCTGACCCCAGTTGAGGATGGCCAGCACCGGGTACGTCCACTCACCCGTGTACAACAGGATGAAGTGGGTCCTGGAAAATCAAAATCCTCAGTGTCATATCTGCACCTGCACACTCATTAATCCAGGAAAGAAAAATATTATTATTATCATAATGTTTTCCGGAGCGTGAATTTCTTGTTCAGTTCCAACGACATTAAACTGCGAGCTCTGGACTGTCGTTATTCTAGCTCAAAACCTGGTCTGGGTCCAACAGAGAAGGGAATGCTGCGACTCCACAGCAAACTCGTCTCTCGTCATTCGGTAGGGCTTGAGAATAGTACGCGATAGTTCGACCTACATGATGCACGTTTTCCAGGGTTTTCCCTCTGCATCTCTTTTAGGTGAAACACCCGGTAGGATCCTTAAACTGTAGACCGGTGGCCCTTGCCTACCTTGCTCTACCTTCCAGACCCCCGTTTTCAATTGTCTTCCTATACTATTAAAGGGGAGTTTCTTGCTTCACGATGAGCCTCATGTAGCCTTTTATACAAAAAAAACCTCCCGTCATTCGGAAGGGCGTTAGAGTAATAAGCCCGACCTAAAAAACTGGAACGCATCTGCAAAATACCAATGCTTCAGCCCTCCCGCTTCACCTGATTCTGCCTTTTGAGCTACAATGTCTCATAGGCGCACCGTTAACGTTGGCGCACCGAAATGAACCGTGAAGTGAGAGTATTTACCAGACGAGGTAGACGAGCATGAAGGCGAGGAGCGTCCTGAGTCCCTGCACCTTGGTGGGGAACGTCCCTGGCGACGTGAGGGTCTCGAGGAGCACCCACACCACGATGCTGGAGTGCAGAGTGTGGTTGAGCAGCGGCGGGAACACGGCGTCCAGAGACCTGGGGAAGACGAGCTCCCTGTCCACGGCGTACAGCGCCCAGAACGTCACCGACACGAACTGTGGACACGTGGGTGGCGATGACCGTGGCGAGGACAAGCCTCCCGGAGGACGGGCCTACTCACCAGGGCCAAGGGCGCGGCCAGAGCTCCGTGGACCAGGTCCTTGAGGCGACGCAGCCGCGGCTCTTTGCTGCCCGCGAGGTCCGTCAACACGCACAGCCCGAAGAAGGTCGTCTGCAGCAACTGGTGGGCACAAGAACCCCACATCACTCACCGTTACGCATTTTGATGCACTGACACACCTCGTTTCCGTGCTTCAGCGTTTCTCACGTGGCTGCTTCCTTCGTTGGCTTCGTTCACCAATGTTTTTGTTACTTACTAAAAAACCGCTGTAAATATATTACATTTAATTATTTTATTATTCTTTCCTCTCAATTGTCCATTACTTAGCCCACGGATGATTAACCTCCTGTACGCCCCGATTAATATTTCCATTAAAATTATTCAATTTACATCCCATGTGTTTTCCCTGGAAAATTAGGCAGTGCGGAAAGAATCACTGAACAAGTAGGAAATCCGGAGAGTGTGTGGAGGAAAGCTGCAGCCGTTCACGTAATTTTGAAATAGGAAGGTGGAGAGGAGATGATAGAGAAATCAGTCAGTGGTGAAATAAATCTGGAAGAAGAATGGAGTGAAACGAGATGAAAGGGTGAATTGTAGCCAGGAATGGAACTTTGAAGTAGGGAGGTGGAGGTGAGATGAGAGAATTGTGCAGTAGGTGATGGAATTTGAGAGGTTCAGAGGAGAGAGTGTGGTAATTGGATAACGGTGGCTAGAAAATAAAACATGGCCATAGGATCACGGGGAGAGAGAGAGGGAGGAGGGACGAGAAGAGTTGGTCGCTAGTGAGAAAAGTTTTCCTTGAATCTCGAGACAATCTGAGAGAAGACAGCAGCAGCTAATTCGACGGAATCAAGTAAGATAACCAAGAATCCTGATTCTCCTGGTAGAAGGTTGGTCCCAGGCAATCGACCTAGAGCCAAACGAAGGAAGCAGCCGCATCACAAACACAGACACCAGGTGTGTCAGTACTAATTAATACATCAAAATGAGTACTTCACGATCCTGTATTAGATTGAGTCTCTTGCTGAGCTAGTTGTAGCATATTAACGGCCCCCAATTTTCTATTTGCATATATCTACTTCAATAAATTAATTTATTATATAATTTTGTCCGTATTTAATTTAAAAATTAATTTTTCTGCCATGGTTCTCATTATAAGTTGTCTCTTTGTTGACATAAATAAATTGAGCCTTTAGTCCATCTGTAAAAGTGATCCCATGTTAATGCACGTGTATTCCTGAGGGCAAAGGCCGTGGTTTTGAATGTAAAGTTGTATTGTGTGGTTGTCTAGCCTTGACCTGACCACGGCCAGCTGTAACTGTTACACAAGCAGCGCCGATGTTACGACAGACAGAAACTGTCATTAAAGACAGCCAAACTGTTAGCTTTGTTGTGAAAGGTAGAGACAGAGAGACTGTCTGATGACTCTACGCAATTAGAAATTAACTGAAAACAACTTTCCTTTTCGATAACATTGAGTCATCCCCATCCACGCACGCAATACAGAAAACCACGTAAAGGTCAAAGTATTCCAAGATATGGACACAAAAAAAACCTTTAATTACAAATGTAACATGCTTCGTATCTGACGTAAACTCTTTATCAGCTATATAATGATAAAATATGAATCCATAGATATAACAATACAAAGATATTAAACATTACCATAGATTCTAATAACTTTAAGTCAATGCTGTTAAATGATAAAAAATAAACCATCAGGCTTGTAGATTATTTAGTTAGTAATTTATGAAACTCGGATTATAAGATTTTAAATATTTATGGGAGAATTTGTGAAGATTTTTGAAGCAATGGAAATGTTACAACAATTTCACGTTAATTCTTTAGTAAATAATATATCACTGGCGTCTGTTTTGTACAAGAATTAATTTAAAAAGCAATTCACACACATAAAGTATCCTTATTTTTTATACGATATTCCGTCCACTTTTGTGGTATTTCTTAAGTCAAAGACAAACACACTCAAATTTCTTCTGAAGTTAACTACAGCCTTTACTTTTCTATATAGCTGCCACATCCCACATACTCCTCAATCAACTTAGCGCATTCCATCCTTCTGTTCACTTCTCCCTTATGCTAATTTTACAAGACTCTCAAGTCTATAAACGTGGCCTATTAATCTATCTCTTCAACGTCATCCATATTGTTCGTTCTTCCCCTATTCTGCATATAAATTCCAATTTATTGATTCTATCCACCCATCCCATTATCCTACAGCACTACATTTCAAAGACTGTAACTCCTACCGTACACGTTTCTCGCCCATATAACACCACACTCTATACCGGCAATTTTTTATAATTACTTCCTAACATTCATACTTATATTAGCCGTAAGTGAATTGCCTTTTTTTTTTGAAAGTCTTCCCTTGCCTACGTTATCCTACACTTTATATCTACTATACGTGAGTATTATAAGCTTCAACTAACAATATTTCCGTTAAAAGTATCAATTCTTTCGGCGTTTTTGATCTGTTGTACCAAGTTTTAAAATTTTCCAAGGTAAACCGTGCAGTAAAATCTTGCGTGAAAAATTTTTAAATCGGTTTTCCCACCTTGAGGAAGCAGAACATCGGATGACTGAACGTTGTGAAAGCTGCAAGACATCGTTAAATGCAATCGTGAGGTTATAGACGGAACACATTTTATCGGTTCTGAGCTAATCTCAGAGATTCCAACGTAAAGTCCTTCAAAACTTTTTATTTCTACATCTAAATTTGTGTATTCCATTGTTGAATGTTCCTCGTACAATATTTTTATTACTAGCCAGATTATTTCCGTAATATTTCTCATTCGTATCAATTTTATAATGATCATGCCTGTTATATATATAACTTAAAGAGCATGGACGATAGACTGCATCCTTGCTTACTCCTGTCTTGATTCTTGCCCTTCAATTCTAATTACTGCTGACTGCCTTCTGTATAGGTTATGTATCAGCTTTCTTCCTCGATATTTCAAACCATTGTGTCGTATATAAAACGAATTGATTCTATTGTAGTACCTTGATCCAACCCACCAAAATATCAATCAATAATTGGTCTCCCGTCTAATGAGTAAAGATTTAATGCTGGAAGCTGGACTGTTTGAGACAGGATCCAGCGTCTTGCAAGTTGACCAACATCCGCCTCGCACATCCTGGAGCAGAGATCCTGCAGATCCTCCTCGCTCCAAAGTCCACGGTGGAGAGTGAAGGACTCGACCCGAGGGTCAGTCGGCTGATAAAACCGACCCTCGAAGGCGCGTCTTTGAGGTCACAGGAGTCGTGAAACTCGGCCTCAAGGCCGTGGAACAGAGTTAATCACCTCCCATATATATATGTAGAATTTGTCATAAAATCCAGATGCTTTAATTATCATCTTGTGGAAGTTAATATCTGCTTTCACTGAGCGAATAATTTTAATGCACTAGTTCATGAAATACCAATTTTCGTCCAGTGTATGAACATCTGTCCTCAGAACACGGACATGGAGGAGAAGTGTATGTGCGGACAGAGAAGCAAAGGCCCCAATGCGGGAAGAAGAAGAAGTATAAACATACAAGCCAGGGGTGAGGACCCAGTAACGATTTTCATTTAAGACATATATTTAAGTAATAACAGAAAAACATGAGCGCATAAGGAAGGGAATGCTCCAATAAAATATGATTTTTATTTTCGAGTTCGAGCCTTCGCAGAGAAGTTACGTGGGTTGATCGACCCAGTCCGATATCGACTTGAAAAAATAATAATGGCATCAGGGCTCCAGAAATAATCCAGTCGGCCACACCTGAGCGCGGCTGGACCGAATCTGCGTGGGAGGAGGCGAAGGTCATCCAACTTCCCTCTCTACACAGGCTCGTGGGCAGCAATGGCAGTCAGCACTAATTAAGAAAGGAGTAAGACGAGGAGGCAAGTCTCTTTAACTTATATATAGAACAGGCGACGAAGAAAGTTAAAACGGAATATGGAATAGAATCATACTAACAACCCTGCGCTTTGTAGTATCAGGGAAGTCAGAAGAAGACTCGGAAATCATGCTGAAAGGCGTGAACGCCTTTCAATAAGAGGATTAATACAGGAAAGAACAAGGTGATGGAGTCTAATTTGCGAGAATAGTAAAATAACAAAGGCTGTTGGATTGGGGAGGGATATTTTGAAGGGGTTAAAGAAATCTGCTACTTGGGCAACGTAATTACTACAGTAGGATAATACAAGCAAGGAAGAGGAATTTACTTACAGGTATATAGCTGCCACCGGGCAAATGCTCAATAGCACATAAGTAGTAATAATTATAATTATTTATTTAAATGACTGACGATTTTTTTGAATAATTATGTCTGCAAATGAGTAGTCTGCTGGTGAGTTAAAAAAAATTCGGATACTAAATGAAAAATTTGTTTGAGTTAAACAATAAAATACTGTATAAAACTGATGTAGACCCTTGGGTTCAATGAGAAATAAAATAATACTTAATATGGGTGTGAATATTAGTAAATCATTGCTATGGAGTATTGCGTTATATGGGTGCGAAACGTGCACGGTAGGAGTTGCAGAAAGGAAAAGAATAGAAGCCTTTGAAATGTGGTGTTGGAGAAGAATGAGATGGGTGGATAGGGTAACTAACGAGGAAGTTCGAAACAGAATAGGGGAAGAGAGAACAATATGGAGGACGTTGACCAAGAGAAGGGATAGATCAATAGGTCACATCTTGAGACATGAGGGACTTGTAAAATTAGCATTAGAGGAAAGTGTGTGGGGTAAGAACAGAAGGGGGAGGCCACGGATGGAGTAAGCAAAGCAGATTCGGGAGGATGTGGTAGCTATTTAGAAATGAAAGGCTTGTGCAAGATAGGTTAGCATGGAGGCTTGCAACAGACCAGTCTTCGGAATTAGTACCACAACAACAACAGATGATTATTGCGTGAAAAAAAGACAGAAAGCTTATTGAATTGTTGATAAATAAAGACTGTAATCTTTGTATCTTGGATTGTTCAGTTGATTTAATTAAAGATTTACAGTGTGTGTAAGAGACTTCCCGTATTGTTGTAATTCCGCTCTAGTACAGCGGCAGTGTTGCATGTTCTTGAGGTTGAGGTGAAGTGAAATGATAAACTGTCTGCTTGGAAATGGACGGAAACCTGTTTGGGAGCTGGTCCGCTGCAACTCCACCAAGATGGCGGCCGCAACTGCGACATTTCTCCTCTTGTAGTTGCAGCCAGTCACTGTGTCCGGAACAGTGTTCCGCAGGTCAGTTCGGCGCCAAATAAAGTCGAGAAAGGGTTACCGTCGTTGACGAGTGAGGGGCAGGTGTCGTATGTCGTATTTCCACACAGAAATGTTTGTAAGTCGGAGACTGTTGCTGCTGCGCCAGGTATAAAATCAGTGAATTCCGTGCCTTCAGCGAGTCTCTGTGACTATTCCTTTTCATTTTTCAATATTTCTCGAGATTGGTTTCATTGGAAACCACCTAATGAAAGAGCAAACATAATGAGGGGATGGAGTGACGACACACGTATGTTTCTGTCATAACTGTGTTACATAACACGTTGCATAATATACGTGCGCGCAAACAGACTGACGATGTAAAGATTAATTTCAGCGATAACTACTTGAAGTTTAATTAAAAATTGCCTACTCCACAAGTAGATTTCAGGACTTTTAGGACGATGTCTTTGTTTGTTGTTAAATGAATAGGATTGAAATGTCCCACAATTAGGGAAGGTTTCTTTACGTTAAAATGAGTAATTCAGTTACGTTCTCGAGTCTTCCACCAAGACCCATTTTAAACCATGTAATGAAATTAATTTATACAGTACACTCAATATAAAATATATAGTGAAACAGATTAGACCCTACATTAAAAGACAAAACTGTTGTTGTTGTTGTGGTATTCAGTCCTAAGACTGGTCTGATGCAAGCTATCTTACCGCAAGCCTTTTCATTTCGTCATAACTAACAAATCCACATCTTCCCTAATCTACTTAGTGGATTCCATCCCTGCCTCACTGTTTGATTATGTTATTTTAACATTAAAAATAAGGTATTTGTATGTATGTATATATATGTATATGTGTGTGTTGTGTAGATGATTATGGCATTAGAAAAAGCCGAAAGCGTCTAAAATTGAATAAAGAATTTTTTTGTCTGTAAATTGGATACAAAGATGCAGTCAAAGAAACATGCTTCCATTTTTTTCTCATGTAGATGAATGTGTCTCCCGGAGCATCGTGATCCACCTGAATTGTGAACAGGGATGAGTGAAAAGGTCAGCAGGTTGATTTTGGTCGACCAATGCGACTCCTCGTGACCTCCGTGCTGCAGCCATCAGCCAAGTTACCTTCGTAATTATTTGTTTGGTACAAATACACGATGTTCAGGTGCCATCTTGTTAGTTACCTGCGTTGTGGACAGTAAAGTAATTTTTTCTTCTTCACAGAAGTCGGTAAGGCCAGCGGACGAAAACTGTTCCCATAGGATCTAGTGAATGCCGTTAGTGGCACATCTTTATTGAACGTCGGATAAAAAATGAAAAATAAGAAGTAGGTGTGAACAAGTTGTGCAAGTGTGGGGAAGAGAAAAGTCGACGCACGCAGCAAATATCAGCGGAAAATTAGCAGAGCAAGCGAGGCACGGGGACAATGTCTACACGACAACGCCGCCAGGCGGAGAAAACAAGTCACTGCGGAATTGAAAAGAGAAAAAAGGTACAGGTAATTAAACAGACAGGCTTTGCCGATACCTGCAGACGTTGTTACTTTCTACTTGCGTTAAACATAGTTTTTCTGACCGACACGAGGGGAGAGAGAGAGGAGAGAGAGAGAGAGGCTCGTCAGGTCTGCGTTGGCTGTTGACTCTCTTAATGGACGTCAAGTGGACGAGTGGACCAACAAATGCCAACCACTTGATGCAATGCACCGGACAAACAATATCCGTGTAGAAGATATCTTATACTTTCATGCTACCGCCACTAAGTGTAATCTATAAATAAAAAGACGGCCAAAATGACAGCGTTAAATATATCACTATTTATTCACAATAATTATATTTTTATGTATAAATTAAAATTTGTAACACAGAACTCAGATTTAATTTAATGTAATATTACGTATGTAGTAAGCCTGACGGTGTCTCATAATGGAGACGAAACGTCGCTTTTGTGAATAAATACTGATATATTTGGCGGCCTTTTTATGTATTACAAATTTTAAAAAGCCCGAAAACTGTGTTGTAAATAAAATTATCTTACAATTACCTATAATAAATAAAAACAATACCAATTTAACAGATAAAAATTTAACTAGCATTTATTTAACGTAATTACGTTTCGCTGACAATTAAATATATAATAAATGAGTTAGTCAGTTTCTTTTTAAATTTAAATATTAAACATTACAACGTTTCGTCTCTCATTAGTGACGCACTCGGGTAAAAATGTAGCTGCACATGGGAACCTCAATCCACGACTTCTTCGACCGTAACATATGTTATAAATTATTAACACTCTGTAAAGAAAAATATAGACGCCACACAGCCCTGTTTAGCGACGCCACAAACTTGATTTTTGTTTTAACAAGAAGAATTCCTTCGAGGCGAGTGCGACCATCCCCATGTTCTTCCTCGGGGATTTTATGGCAAGGTGTTCTCTGTCTACAAACATACGTCATCTTTTAATTAGAGGAGATTGTAGGCGTCCAGCATGAAATGTATTTTTGAGCGAATGGTGGCTGTTTCCAGGGTTGAGATGTTTCGACGGTTCTGTGGTAACTGAATTAACTCGTCCTTTTCGCCAGCTGAAGCCAGTGAGCTACAGCCGAGGCCCGTAATCAACACATCTGGGTCTTCATCCTCCAGCACTGTGCGTCGCCATGACTCTGATTAATTTTCTTCTAAGCGACTGTATTTCTCTTTTCGATGGCGATGGACTGCAGCCAAGGGTCCTCCCCCCCCTCCCCAAGCAGCTCTTAATCTCGTCCCTCACATCGTCACCTAACTACGATCAATACAATCAGTGTTGCTCCTCTACGTGTCTGGCTGCTTACACTTTCCACAGGCTTACCCTCATCCCTTCTTTCGTCTCCGTTCTATATCTTACCATTATGGTCAATTAGACGTCCTTTTATTTCACTGCAGGCCGGGTCATCCGACTGTTTCCCATTTAATTGCGTATCCACAATTAGTGTATTATTTCCTAATTAGATTATTTCATTTTCTCAATGATATCTTTCATAAACATATTCATTTCATTGTACTTCCTCATAATTTCAATTTTTCAAACACATATTTTCACTTCTCTCCCTCCCTCTCTCTGCCCTTATGTCTCTGTTTGTCTCTCTTTCTATGTCTCTGACTGTCCCTATGCCTCTGTTTGTCTCTCTTTCTCTGACTCTCTCTATGTCTCTCTTCTCTGTCTGTCTCTGTTTATTTCTGTCTCTAGGTCAGTCTGTCTCTTTCTGTCTCCCTTTCTCTGTTTGTCGCTGTCTGTCCCTCGGCAAGGATATTCCAAGACCTGATTCTTCGCCGGACCAAATCAAACAATATATATTGCAACATGTTTTAAAATTTTTATCTATATATAATTGAAATATTATTGAGCAACTTCTTCAGTCGATTGGTAACAAAACCAAAAAATTTGAGCAATTTAGTTTGTTAGATTAATGTGGAGCCATTTCTGCGTATCTGATTGTATGAATAATGGCGGCGTTTGAACCAAGGAGAATTCATTACGTATTTTTAGCTATACCGTTAGATTTCCACGAACGGAAATCGATCGCCCGCCTCTGAATCGTTATAAGCTCTTCTTCTCGGAACCACGGGTTCATTTAAGAATTCCATTTTTGATTTCCTTTGACCAGTATGGGAAGCGTCTTGACGGTTCTCCCAGACGTTTCCTCAAAATCTCTCTCCCCCTCACGGTTTGTTCTTCTTTTCCTATCGTCACATTGTGATTTATGAATGAGATGCGGTCCGTCCGACAATTCTCATGGGGATTTTTCAGCTTCTCTCTCTCTCACACACACACACGCACATCCTTCCCCCTCCCCTCCCTTACTTTATTGAGCGAAAGCAAACACTAGAAAGGCTCCGCAGGCTCATAACCTATATTACCATCCGCAAACTCTAAGAACGGAACCTTTCCCCCCCTCATTATCATCATCAAATAATCAGTATTATAATAGATCTCGTTTTGAAACTTTATCTTTCCTTATCAATTTTTCTCTTTTATAATGTAATAGGAATAACATATTCGTTCCTCCGGTTAGTCTCTCCTCAGCTGTCCCGCGGGGGACTTTCGTATTCGCCGTTACAGGAAACGAGGTCAACGATCTCCTCGGCATTTGCCACAATCACTGAACACACGCAGCAGGACCCAAGGCAAAAATTGCTCTTATAGGTGATTTCCTTTGTCTCAGCAGAAAAGAATAAGGAAGAACGAAACGGTAACAGGTAGAAACACGGTGGGGAAAACAAAATAAACTAAAATTTGCAGAGAGATACTAGGAAGATAAACCACACCGACGAGGTTTGACCTAATAAATAGTCTACATGAACAGTGACAAAGTAAGTATAGTAAGATATATTAAACTACCTCAGTGGTGCTAATCGTAGCCACTATGAAGGAAACATTAAGGCAAACCTTTTTAGCCTGAAAAGAATTCAAATAGCTACGGAAACGTAAATAAAATAAAAATTATTATATTTATTTTTGAGAATTAAAAAAAATCAAGTTTAACCTGCCCTTGCAGACAGTCAAGTTTAGAGTTTCATACGTTTCGGTTCCTCTTTTTTCCCCCCTAATCGATATTTAAAATTACCTGAGAAAGCCCCAAATATGGTGTCGAAACGTCTGTTAAAAATAATATTTGTCAGTAATGCTCGTAAATTTAGTCAATATAAAGAACTATGTTAAATGATTAGTCAAATGTAGTTTATCATTGAAAACAGTCGTTTAAATTAAATATTACAATAACGTTTCGAATAGCAACGTTAGTCTCTGGCACATTTAGCGTCAAGAACTATTTTTAAGGAGGCAAAATAGAAGTACTTTTTTTATTGATGCATTTAGAGTGAAGGGATGGGAAACCATCGGCTTCACAATCAATATATAAATAAAATGGGAAAATAAATTTTACATGCAAATAATAAAGGGACCCTTTTAATTAATAAAAACAGAATTAAAAGGTATGCGGAGTTAATTAGCGGGTTTACTAATAACTGATTAACCTAAAAACTATTAATTATGTGAATGTAAATAAACTTTATTTCTTGTAATATTATGTGACTTTAAGAAGAAATTAAATTTTTAACATAGTTTTCTGACTATAAATTTAAAGCACATAATAAGACGGCCAATAACTCAGCAATATAATTTTATTGCCATTTTAATTAATATAAATGCCGATAACGTCTCGGAAACGAAACGTCGCATTTATATTAAATAAATAGCAATAAAATTATATATGCTGACTTATTGGCCCGCCTTTTTATTTATTCTAATAATTTATACTTTAATTGAATGCGAATTGTCATTAATCTAAGATGACACAAATAAGGTATCTGGGAAGAGAATCTTTATATCCTTAAGGTAGTGGGAGTATTTTTGACTCATTTAGTTTACGCGAGTCTTTAATTTTTAAGAAGATAGGCGTTAAAAAAAGGCAAGTGTACAAAAAAAAGACAGACTCGAATCCCCGTTCCAAAGATTAGTCGAAGAAACCCTTAGCGGACTAATACCAACAACACGCGGGAAGTTATCGTTGCGATAGCTGCTGAGTGGTAAAATAATCTGCGTTACCTTAGATAAGGAAAGATAAGCGAGAGTCTTCTTGCACAAGCGTTTTAAAAAAATGAGTTAAGAGTGAAAATAGGCCACGAGGGAAATAATCTTGGGTGTGAGGAAAGCGTGGAATTCCTTACATTTCATAATGAGGAACTTAAAAGAAACAGGGGGAATTAAGAATCGAAGGAGGTGGCATATTTATCCTTAGTTAGACCAATTTTTGGAATACGACGGGGCAGCTTGTTGCCAGCCTTACAGAAAAATAAAATAAAATCATTAGAGAAGTTGAGAAGAGGGCTGCTAATTTTGTGCGAGTAGGTAACGAAAAAGGTGGAGCAACTAGGTTGGAAGACATTGTCACAGAGGAGGGAGAAAGCAAGGCTGCATTTTGGCTATTCAAAGCTTATACGGGGGGGGGGGGGGAGGCAAAGACCATGGACGGGAATCAGCTCCTGTTATATAGGTAGACGGGATCGTCTAGGAGCATCGACGACTGGAATAATTTACCTGTGGCGGGAGTGTTTGGGGGGGGGGGATCATCTTCACGAAAAATAAATTCAGGACGAATCTAGGAAAACGTGTGAAGTGAAGGGGCCTGGGCCTACCGGGGCGACTGCGGAACGTCATCTTGAGTGACACATTCCGAATTCGGGGGTGACACACGTGGTCAGCGTATGTACAGTCGAACTTAAATGTTAAAGCCAAAATGAAGTGAAGTGTTAAGTTGAAATAATTCTTGCAGTGTTTCTCTTTTTTTTCTTTCGAAGGTAGAGAAATTTAAAAGGATTATGATCATATTTTAGATGAGGAGTATGATGTATCAGCCACCCAATTAGTCAACTTGACAGCCGGGGCTTTAATGGCGAGGGACCTCGTGGTGTAACGCTCCTAATTACGGACACTTTGGTTGTTCCCAGCATTAATAACCATAAATCATGGCCGGGGATTTAAAATGGCGGCTGCTGCTGTGCGAGTTACGACATCGGGACTCGACGCGAATAAAATCTGCCCAAACGTGTTCTTGAGGATTCGGTGACAGCGCCAAACTTTTAAATCTTCTCCGTCCGAGTCTGAAGCTTACGAGCTTCGGCCAAGCACACACACACATACTGCCACGTACTTCATTCCTTTCCGATGCGTGGCACAACGTATTATTTACATTGTATTTCAATGAATTATTCAGCCAAATCAAAATTTTAATTTCAGAACGTAGCGTGAGCGGAGACGTTGCAACCCTTCCAAGTAATTAGCAGCACATACCTCTACAGACGATGTTGTCCTGATCTCATGCAACCCTCCATGCTAACCTATACTGCGCAAGCCTTTTCATTTCCTTATAATTACAACACCTCACATTCTCCCTAATCTGCTTAGCGGATTACATCCTTGGACTCCCTCTTCTGTTCACTTCCCTCTAATGCTAATTTTACAAGACTCTCCTGCCTTAAAACGTGGCCTATTAATCTATCCCTTCTCTTAGTCAACGTCCTCCATATTGTTCGCTTTTCCCATATTGTTTAGAACTTCCTCGTTTGTGATTCTATCCACCCATCTCATTCTCCTATGCCACTACATTTCAAACGCTTCTATTGTTTTCCTTTCCCCAATTCCCATCGTTAACGTTTCGCACCCATATAACGCCAGGCTGTTAGATTTGGAAAGGATATTTACACGAGTGTTAAGGAATTCTTCTACTTGAGTAACAAGGAAATTCTAAGGAGAATAGGAAAAGAGAGAACAACATGGGGGACGTTGACCAAGGGAAGGGATAGATTAAAAGGCCATGTTTTGAGACATGGTCTTGTAAAATTAGCATTAGATGGAAGTGAACAGATTATGGAGGGAAATGATGGAATACGCTAAGTAGATTAGGTAGGATGTTGGGTAATAATGCGGTAATGAAAAGGCTTGAGGAAGATAGGTTAGCATGGAGCGTTGCATCAGACCAGCCTTTGGACTAAATACCAAAACAGCGACATAATATCAAATATCCACCACTTGAAGGAGAGTCCTCAGTTACGCCTCTGACGACAATGGCGTAGCGTTGGTTGCAGAACCTCTCACTCCCCATTCAGATATTTTAATTCTGCAGGACTCCAAAATTTGCAGAAATACCAAAGATCTTTTCGGTAAGAATGAATTTGTTAATTTAAAAGAAAGACAAGAATGCAACCGGACCTCCCGATTTCCGGGTGGGCGCTCTACCAACTGAGCTAATCCTGACGCGAGACAAGGGATTAGCGACAAGGTAGGAATTGCAGAAAAATGGCGGTCGATTTTGAAATTTAAAACAAGAATCCGCTGTGTTTGTTCCACGGACAAAATCCTTCATTTGACAAGCAAAGCGAGCAGATGTGAGGAGCACGCGGTAACCTCTGGGACGTCGACGACAGGAATCACAACTCCGGGAAACAGTCGCCTTTAGCCGCCGACGTTATTTGCTGCACTAAGCGGAAGTTACGCAACATGGCGTGCATCACATAGACTAGTCCCGTGGGAGTCGACATTCCCCTCGTCCCGGGCCTGGACATCAGACCAGTCGAGCGAGGGTGGAATCTGAAGGCCTCTCACCGTCACCGTAACACTTGACCAAATATCTGTCTACAAAATGCGAACACTAGGAAGGGTTTACTTTTATTTTCCTCATTATCGAGAACCGTCTCAGGGAATCTCGCGCACAATAATATCCTGCAATACGAACTCAAGGAAATTTCGGTTGAAGCTGCTGTCCATTGGTGGCATCTTTTCATCAACATTTAACAATTCAACAAGTCCCAAAATATAAATAAAAACCTGCCTCCAAAGCTGGTCGTTAATTTAATTCATTTAACTATTTGAATATCAGACGTTAATTGATTTACTATTACTAATTTCAAATTATGATAAACAACCATCGGTAATATTTTAGAAACCATTATAATTTGTTGTTGTGATATCCAGTCCTAAGACAGTTCTGATGCAAGCCTCCATGCTGACCTATCTTGCGCAAGCATTTTCATTTCCGCATATCTATGTATAATCCTCCAACTTTATATTTTAGTTTATAAACACGTCTGTCCCCAGTATTACATCGCATGAAAAGGAACCGGCATAACCGGACAACTGTCTGATCCTTTTCCAACTTAACAACATTCCTGCACTGGGTTTCAGTTCCTTTCACCTACTCAGCGTCAGCAACAATTATTATGGCTCACTTCATTTTTCTGATAACAGGAAATGAGATCTGCTGTATGTCTATAAGTATAGATTACTCCAAATATCCAATTATCTGTGTAATACTAAAACTCCTAGTCGGATTGTAATAATTAAAAGGGTCAGTGCTCGTGGAAAGCAACGAGTTGTGAGAGTTTTACACGCACAAGCAGACCCCAAAAGTGGGCAAGGATCTGTATATCTCTCCCCCAAGGTCGGCTGCGAAGATAAACACAGCCCGCAGATCCAGTGCAAGTCATCCAGGCAACACATTACGTAATCCAGAGACACTACTCTTATCACACTGGCCGCATCTCTGACGCCCAGCGATATTCTCTACTTATACCAATTAGACAAAACAAAAACATCACACACACAAAGAACAATTAAACAGGGGACTGGAAGCTTTGCTTGAAAGTGTACTAGACGCTTTCACTAAGAATACAAATATATTCAAAAAGAAGTTAGAAATACTGATCTGTTATCCTATTTAGTAAAACAAAAAAGGACGTGAAATGTTTTTTAAATTATTGTTTTTCATTTTTTCCCCCCGAGTTTCACTCAAGGGCTAAGAAGAGGGGCCTGTGGGAGTTTTGTCTCACAGGTATTTCTCCTCAGATTGATTACGGTGCTTACCTTTGGGAGCGCCTCGCACTCCCTCTGGGTTTTTTCAAGGTTCTCACATGCCGAGGCACCTACATCTATTTGAGGAGGTGTATGTACCGGGGTCGAAAACCTTGGACATACGGTAAGAGTTGTCCGCTTTGTCACAGCATCAGTCGGTCAACTGCCTTCTAAAAACTGCTTGGGAATGCTGCGACCCCTTACAGGAAACTCCTCACCCGTCATTCGGAAGAGCGTAACCAATAGCACGACCTACCTGATGCAGGTTTTATAGGGTTTTCCCCTGCATCTCCTTTAGATGAAACACCGGAAAGGATCCTTAAACTATAGCCTTAGTCAACCCTTGGCTACCTGGTTCCACCCTCAAACCCCCCTCTCCTTTTCAGTTCCGTTCCTATGCTATTTAAGGGGAGTTGCCTGTTTCAGGATCACCCTCATGTAGCCTATCCCCCCCCCCCCCGAAAAAAAAGCATCGCCTACCAGAAAAGTATTCACCATACCGAAATAATTCTACAGCCTTCCTTTAGAGGTAAAGATAACTAGAAACGCTATCAGGTTGACCACTAATATGTTAAAACTTAAAAGATATAATTGAATGAAGATGTTAGTTGACAGCCAAAGGCATAAAAAGATAAATCACATGTACCTTATACATTAAACACTAACTGTCAAGCACCTGCAACGGTTAGAAATAGTACACGTTTTCGCAATTCGATTTAAGTAAATATTTTGAATGAGATACGAGGTCCCTTGGGCGAGCATCACGTGAAGCTGTAATATTCTTTGTATTTACGGATGATCGCCATGAAGGTTGCCGGAGGGAGATGCCTGCAGAACTGTCTCCTTATTTTCTTCGACTTCGTAAATTGAGGACACACATTTAAATAAAGAACAGGAGGCAGCTGTTTACGTTTTCAGGGAATAACGAAGATAACTGTACAGCTACCAAGGCACAATATTTATGTATTCTTGACACGTGCAAAATAACTTTTAGCACTCAGTTGTGTGTTACCTGCGACTTAAGAGCCTACAGAAAGTAGATGGACGAGAGATTGAAGACGTTCACTTTCAATCACCATTTCTCGGACCTTCAACCCTAAATTCTCTCTCTACAACTTATTCCCCCTATAACATCACCCGATGGAATTTATAGGTTTGAAGAACCCTGTCAATTGTGATCGTGTGCCGTTGTGTTTTACATCGACCTCCGACCCATTTATCAAGAAATTGGTGGCTAATTGAACCTCCGATACTAGTTCCAGTCTGGACATTTCGTTTAAAATGCCGACCCGAGCTCTGAGCGTTTAAATTCACAACTTGCGCACCTATGAAGGTTACTCGGGTCGACAACAAACGAGTCTGATTTTGGAAGAAACATTAGCTAACAGCAGTGGAAGACAGAAACCGCAACGAATGTATAAATCTGAGTAAATTTTAAGTGCAACATAAAAACATTTGATCATGAACACGTCTTACATGGGTTTCGGCATCGCCTAAAACGTAAATCGCCGGTCAAGGTCACCATTTATTCGGGTCCCTCCCTTCCAACAAAACGTCGTCGTCATATGCACAAGGGTAACAAGAACCTCTTCAGCATATCACGTTTCGTCCATAATCCGTGGTAAAGAAGCGCGTGTTTCAGGCGTTTCTATTAATGTAGGGGTTTGGTAATGATTAATCCCCGGACCAGCCGCTTCACTTGAAGATGTCGACGAAACGTCATGTGATAACAACGCTACCCGATTGGAAACAGACAGCTAACTCGCCGGGAAAGCCTGAGGAATTCTTAACTGGCTTCATTATGTATAGTTTAAGCATATTAATTTTAAAATGTTATGGTGAAGGGAGGCCGGGGACAGTAAAAGGAGCTTTACCGTCACGGACCTACTTGGTTAGGCCTCAGCTCACGCAGAGGAAAGACGCATCCTCCTAGCAAGTGTCAGAACCACGGTTTTTGCGTTAAAGTAAGAGACTGACCATGTCCCAGTAGGTGAGGAACTTGAGGCGACCCAGCGACTGGGCCCGATCAGACTTGAACAGGCTCTCCGGGAAGGTGAAGTAGAAGAAGTCGTAGATGAACCACGCTACGTAGTGGACGAAGCCCACCACGTGGACCACTTTCCCCGCTGCGGACGCACCCATGGCTCAAGCCTGACTGAGTGACTGGGCGACGGTAACAACATTCCTCTCCTCACGCACGAAGCGTCGCGGAGAAGACCGAACCACCACGAACGAGTCAAGCCGCTTCCAGCCACGACTCTCAAACTTCGCAGCTGGAATCGATCTTCACAACGAATGCCGTCAATCTAAACACTATACACAACAGGACGCCTCAAGACTGTAAAATTACTATTACCAGTCTCGAGATTTTAAAAATAAAACTCAGTTGTTCCCTAAAAAATTTTCAATTGCATTCATCGCCCTAAGCATCCAGACAACTAATCTGCTTTATCAACAAAAATACTAGAATAAGAAAACCCAGCTATAAAACCTTTTTTTAAAAAAAAAATATTTTCGACCGACAATCATGTGTGACAGAAGTCATGTCCATACGGTAACAGCCGATTCCTATTGGAGCAGTCAGCCAGATGCCTTCTAAGCTGGTCGTGACGTGGAGAAGAGAGTGCTGCGTCTTAGAAAGGTGACAAGTATCATCAGCCTCAACAAAATGTAAAATTTGCTCTACGTAGCCCAGGGACCTTGCTCCCCATTCCAATTTCTCTTTTCTATCATCGCGCTTTCAGAATTAAAGAAAATTTCTATTCGTAAATAGATCAGTAAGCGATTTGAATTCCTTGCCTACAGAAATACCAAAGACTTTTCCTGGTAGCGCTGATCAGATTAGGGGTAGGAAGGAAATAAAAGTTACCAACTTTTACACATATTCCTATCTTATCCCTAAAAAAGCTTTAAAATAGTGAATTCAGAGTGGCTCCTGACTCCTCTTTTTTCTTGTAAGAAAATATAAATTTGTTGTTTAGTGTAAATTTTGTTAGTGCTAACTTTGGATACAGCTGCCACCAGGCAAAGGCCAATAGAAACTTAAGTAACGATATTATTTTAGGGTATTTGCCACAGCGTGGATTACTCATTATGGAGGTGACCGCCATCTTCCACAAATTCTGCATTAGCGATGGCACATGACCAGTTCAGGCATAACCCACATATTCCCCAGGTTGTGATGAACACGGTAGTGACACATCTTGGACCCGGTTCCTCTGTGATGCGAGGCAAATCTTATATCGTAATTTAAAACACGACACCAGCAGGTTTCGAGTATGCCACTGAAACGTGACATTTTTCTTAAATGCAGCCTCCATTACTTCTTAATCTTTCAGAGAGTTGAGTTCCCTGGAGCAATGAAGATTATTAATTACTTGATTTTCTAATACACAGACTGAATAATTGATAGTGGAAAGGTAAACAAACAGTTTCTTGGTTGAATGCATCACTTTGTATCCCAATGTTTCCTACACCACTTCTATGCCTTGAAAGGAAACGCAATTAGTATAAAATGGAATTATAAAATGCCATTACATTTTATGATTAAAATTTTATACTGTTAGAAAGTCTGATAATTCAGTAATACTACCAGATATATGATCATGATAATCGACATTTATTTAAATGTGTGTCAATGCTGAACCACGCCTGTGGATATGCGAGTACTGATGCCTTGTGGTGAAGAAACATGCATTTTATTTCCATAAAACATTTCCATTAATTCATTTAAAAAAATACTTTCAAATTTTAAGTTTCACCTAATTTTAACAATGGAAAAAATATAGTAAAAATATTCGTAACAGTCATCCTGACTTCAATACCCAAATTATTGATCCATGTGCCAATATTGCAACGACACAATAGGCAAATGCATGTTCATGAATGGATATGCTTCACATGGATTCTACCACATTTATCAGATGATCAAAATTATTTCATTCAATTTCAGTTTCCAAAACCAAGTTTGTTACGAAAACTTTTGAATTGTTCTCAGTTTCTACCTTGCACATTCTGTGGTATCAACTACAGCAGTGAGTAAATTATTTCCATTGTCTACATAAAATCCCTTTAATAGTTCAAATCTATGAATAAATTTCTTGAAGCAGTTTACATGCTCCTGTGCATTAAAATAAGTAGTCATATATGCGTCTTTATGTCATTATAAAATCGTTGGCACTTTTAAATACTTGATAGATTAAAGGGAAATTCTGTGGAGGAAAAATAATGTGGAAGAGAACAACTACGTTATAGGAGTGTAAGTATATATTTACATGATCAAGTTTACAACCGCCACCCAACTTTTCAGCGATTCCGACGTGCCTTCAGCTTGACTCTCTTGCTTTTGCCTGGCCTGAAGTTCTTGCCTGACTTATTGTTCTTTCCTGGTTTGACGCTCTTTCCCTTGCTGGGCCTACGATACTCTGACATATCGGCTGCACTCGCCTTGGTATTGGATTTGGAACCTCTCTTCTTGCCCCCAAACCCAAATTTTTTATCCTTGTAGTTACGCTTTGCTTGAGCCCTGTGAAAAAATACAAGATTTTGAGATGTCATCGCCAAGTGAACTGTGAAGATAGTCTCCGATGTCTACTGATACATTAAACCTGATGGGTGTTAATACAAAAATGGTAAACATGATTATGTATTTCTTAAAAGCCTAAACTCTATTCTACTTTTGTTATGAACAATTTACTAAACTGACTTACTGCTTGAGAGCTAAGACACTTAGCCTTTTTTCCACAATAAAGAACATTAAATTTACATAACTACCCAAAAATATTTTAGCTGAGGAGTTTAATAGAATTTTATACAATTCACTGACTACATGCAATGAAGAATAGAAAAGGAAAAACTATTTCATAGAAAAATTACTGAAGCTGTTAAGAAATAAGAATAATTTCACAATTTTAAATATTTACATTTTACATTAAAATAAAACTTTAAATGCCACTTACCGTTTGTCAGAAAATCCTTGGCCCTGTTTCTTATGCTGCTGTTGTGGCTTCTTCTCGTCAAGAAAGTCAAGGTTGTCGCGAACCTTGTGCCGGAACTTTTTAACTTCGTCCAGCATTTTCTTCTTCTCACTCTCCCGCTTCACCCTACCCTGGGCTTGTACCTGTTTCTGAATCTTTTTCATCTGCCGGATTTGACGTACTTTCTCACTTCTCTCTGCTGCATGCTTCTTCTTCATGAGATTTTCTCGAACCTGAACTCCAAAATAGAAAATCTTGTTATTTTAAATACTACCATTAGGGGAAAAGTATGAAACAACACTGAAATGTGTTACAACGAGGAACATGTGTGACCTATAAACAAATAAACCTATAAGTTATTAGAAATAATGACAATACTTTTATTGATAGAATGTATATAGATTTAAGCAATTTATTTACATTGTTGTATCAAATATTTTGACAAATACTCAAAAGGAACAGTAACAGCAGTGAATGACAAAGTTAAACTTTTTATTTATAAGATGACATGTGCTTCCTGACATTCAAATATGTATGTAAGAATTGTGCGAGTAAAATATTAAATAGGGCTGAGACAACTCTTGTCGGTAATATACCACAAATAAATTATTATTACTGGCAGAACTTTGTATTGACAGGTATGTATAAATATATATCATAGGAGTTGGCAGCACACCTCTTACACATTCTCTGTCTTGCAGAAGAGGGCTCAAGCTTTTGAAAATTAGGAATGTACCAGCCATGCTTTCCAACCTGGTAATATCAACGATTAATTTAAGGTAAGTCAACCTCAACCTTCTGTACCTCTCATTTCCAAATGATTAATTATTTTGACCTTTTGACATTATCTTTCCTTGCTCCATATATGTACATATAATTCCACCAAGCAACTGACTACCAGAGTCCAAAGCTGGCCAACACTTGGAATGTGTTTCCTTTTATCCTGAATGAGGAGGCTGAAGCCTCTGAAAATATGATTGTTTACCAATGGCACTGACTGCTAAAGACTAAATGAGATGCACTACAAGTTAAACATAACCTTCAAAATAAATATTTATATTCATCTACAACTTTGTATTTATTTATTTCCCTTCATCACACGAAAAAGTATCAATATAAAACACCAAAATAACCCAGTTCCACAATGCATTCAATTGCATAAAGCCATCATTGTTCTCTTCCTTTTTAATATCAAATTATTCTTATTTGGTTTTAAATATATGTACAATTTGTGAAATATTCAGAACACTCAAACAATAACAGCAGCGGACATTAATAAAAATAGCACAGATATGACTAAGAAACAGTTAGAGAAGTAATTCAAATGCCTGTAAATAATCTAATA